>CM026260.1:5244174-7657924 GCA_014851425.1 Senna tora
ATCTAACATTACATCCTCAAAACAACATACCAAACACACCCTTAGACAATTTGTATCAACATACCTATTTTAAAAATCAAAATTATTAATTTATTCAAATATTAACTTGCTAAAATTATAGGAAATTCTATGTGTATATATATATATATATAGTTGGTATTTTGATACCACTCACTCAGAGAGAATATCCTAAATTTGTGCCTTCCAAGTTCTTGGAACACATCAATTATTGTGCCTTCCTTCCTATCTATCTATCGAGTAGATGTTCAGTGGTACGGTAGTACTGAACTTCAGTATATCCCTCCAATCAGTTGGTCCCTAAACCATTCAAGGTGGGCCCTAATTAATGTGGATTTTTATTAATATTAACAAATGGCACTACATGATTGGAGGGATGCACTGAAGTTCAGTAGTATGGTACCATTGAACTTTTATCCCTATCTATCTTACCAACATTTGCCATCATCCCCTCTTGCAATTTTAAATTGTTTTTCAAGTTGTATTAATTTAATTCTTATTTATTGTATTAATTATTTATATTTAGTGTTTTAATCGGAAAGTCAAACTTCTGGTTTTTCTTGTTTCTCACAATTTTGTAATAAGAATAGACAGAAAAAAAAATGTAATAATGTATAGATATTTTTTTTTCCATTTATTAAAAAAAAAATTATTGTTTGAAATTGCGTAGACCGAATTGCGTATCAAGTGTTTGTTTGGGTTGGAATTAAAAGAAAAGCAATTTTAAAATCTCATTTGTTCAATGCTTTGTGCCTTGTGGTTTGTACTAAAGAACAATTTGTCATTTATTAATTACACATGTTTTTCACTACTATATATACACCTCATGAATAAATATATTTTTTTAATTCAAGTCATATTTTAACTTTTAATCAAGTTACTTTAAAATTGATGTATGTTTCTATTTATTTTAAAATAAGATCCATTACTAAAATATGATTGATTGAAGTGGTAGATATTTTTTTCTCTTAAACGATATCTTGCATTTAGGAAGAGTTTAGAAGATTTCTGGATACCATTCATTTTGTCCAAAAAAAAAATTACTTTCATAAAATGTATATAGGGAGAGATAAGTAATCTACATTTGATTAACTTATTTAAAAAATATTTTTCTCAATGTTATTGTATATACTACAAGAAAAAAAAAGAGTATTTCCAACCACCTATGTTCTACTAATTATTGAAAAAAAATGTTGTTCAATGATTAAATTTTGACCATCAAAATTAAATAAGTTGTTAAGAAAATCAATATACTATCAATAATTGTCGAAAATATTATTTTCGACGATGGTTAAAAAAAATACTGTCAACAAATAATTGTCGAAAAAATTGTATTATTGATAATTATCAACTGTTGAAAATACAATTATTGTCTTTTTTTTAACAATTTATTTCGACGTCTAAAATTTAATTATTAAAAAAGTATATTTTTTTCAACAATTAAGTAACCGCCAAAATATAAGTTGTTAAAAAGAATAGAGGCAAAATACTATTTAGTCCTTGAATTGTTGGTCAAACTACTATTTAGTCCCTGAATTTATCAAAAATACTATTTAGTCCCCGAAATGTTTAACTATGTCAACTATTTAGTCTCTGAATTTGATAAAATACTATTTAGTCCCTAAATTTGTAACTATGTCAACTATTTAGTCCCAAACTTGGCAAAAATACTATTTAATCATCGAATTTGCAACTCTATCAACTATTTAGTCTCCTAACTGTTACCCGTTATAGTTGACAGAGTTGCAAATTCGGTGATTAAATAGTTTGCCAAGTTTTGGGATTAAATAGTTGACATAGTTATAAATTCATGGACTAAATAATATTTTGTCAAATTCGAGGACTAAATAGTTGACATAGTTAAATATTTTGGGAACTAAATAGTATTTCTGATAAATTCGAGGACTAAATAGTAATTTGACCAACAATTCAGGGACTAAATAGTATTTTGCCTCAAAAGAATATCTTTTTTAGTAATATAATAAATACTTTAAAAAAACATATTTTATACTATTGTGCTACTAAAAATAACATGTATTTAAAAATTCAAATAAAAAAGATTAAAGAACAAGTCCCATTCTTCAGTTTTTCCCCAAATTTTAGAACAAAATGCTACATTTTACAATAATAAACCAATAAAAAAATATTGAAAAATGTCCCTTTTTTTGGGTCCTTCTGAATCTGAATTAAGTCACGTTTGTCACACCTTAAATGACAGATCATATCATATATATAAGATTAATTTGCCTACAACATTTCAAACTTTGTGTGTCTTCATGCAATTGATGCTAGTGGGAAACACTTTATATAACTTGAAGATCATTCACATTGACTTCTACATCAATCAATAAATGATATTGTAAGAACATTAATATGGAGTAGATAGTAGTATGGTAGAATTAAAAGTACATTTTTTTAATCAGTTGGTTCTTAATTTATTTAAAATAAATTTTTATTAATATTAACAAATAATACATGATTGAAAGGATCGATGCACCGACATTCAATAATACTAACATTCCAGCAATACATTTTTTATGGATGAAAAACTTTATTGACAATCTTAGCAATTGGGAATTGGGAGAGCTTTGGGTTTTATGTGATGATGAAGTCATTAATTAATAATTTATTATTGGGAAAAGTGTGTTTTAATTTTGTCCCTAAATTTTAATTACTATTAATTGCATCTCTATAAATTTTCAATTTGCAAGTAATTTTGTCCTTCACCTTAGTTTTATCTAAATAATTAACGACATATAGGATCCTCTAAAGTAATTCTCTATATTTCTTGGTAGAGTTATGAGAGAGATATAGATAAGAAAAATATTTTCTTTCTTGATTTTTTCTCTCCCAATTTTTCTTCTCTCTATCTCTCTCATAACTCCACCAAGAAATATAGAGAATTACTTTAGAGGATCCTCTATATATATATATATATATATATATGCAAATGTGAATGTTCAAGTGGTCTCCTATATTGACTGTGATGCTTATATTATCGCTAATTTAGCCACGATTATTACCATAAAACTACAAATAAAAAGGCATTACTATGGCTAAATTGTCGAAACACTACAACTTATATATGACCTGGCATCATATTCAACATTATAGGCCATGTGGACAGTCATTTTTATATTTGCCATTAATTATTGAGATGGAATTAGAGTTAATAGCAATATCGTTTGTAAGTTGAAAGTTTAGAGACATAATTGACGACAAACATAATTTATGAACCAAATTTATAACAGAGGTACTATAATTTAGGGACTAAAAAGATGCTTTTACCTTTTTTATCTAACAAGCCAAAATAGTATTTTTTTTTCTCACTGATATCCTCTTACAGAAATTAATATTATTTGAAATATTATCAAATCTTAAATGTAGACACATCTTTCAACAAGATCATTTGTGAGAGTCACATATTCTCACTAGGCACAATAATCCTCATTGACAAAAAGTATTATTATGTCTAAACAATGTTACAATAATTCAAAACAATAATATGAATGCTCATTAAGACATCTACACAACTCGCATAATAAGGACTAAATTATTTGAAAAAAAAATCTTTACAGCACAAAAATTATGATTTTAATTTTTTTAGAGATTAAATTAAATATTTTTTAAAAAAAAATCCATTTTAAAGATTTAAAAGTCAATTGGTTGTATCCCATCTAAAAAGATAGCAAACCTATTATAGTGACAATACTTTAATAGGAGTGTTTCCATTCCTAGATGTGAACCTATGTTTTTCAAGTTGAGAAATATTTTCATTACTCTAGAATCTACTTGTCCCTCATCATAATTGAAAAAAATAATGATATATTTATTAATTTACTTCTTGATTAATATCTAACAAAAAATAATAAAAGTTCAATAATACTACGGTACTACTAAACTTCAGTGCATCCCTCTAATTATATAGTGACATTTGTTAATATTAATAAAAACTCACATTAATAACGATTCACCTTGAATGGATTAGGGACTAACAAGTTAGTGGGATGTACCGAAGACCGAAGTTCAGTACTACTATATTACTGAACATCTACTCCAAAAAATGATTGAAATTACTTTTTGATCATTTATACATGGAGTTTTTTTTTTCTTAATTGGGTTGTCATAAATTTCTGTTTTCAATTGTATATCCCTTCCATTTTAGTTTGTTATCAATAATTAGTTCTTCTACTATTACCCAATCATTTTCATAAATTATTAATGGAATGCGGTTAAAATTACTAAAACTCATTTTAACCCCTCACATATGAAAATGTATACAAATTATAAGGTAGATGATAATATTGAGAAGGGGGAAATGTCAAATTATATACTTATAAAATTCTATATAATAAGCCCTATCATTTTCATAAGTTGAATAGTGAATTGGGTTTATACAATTAATCATGCAAAATATTATATAGGCCAAATTATTTTTTTGTCCTCAACGTTTGCATCAAGTTTAATATTGGTCCTCAATATTTCAAAAAGTTATTTTAGGTCCTCAACGTTTTTTTTGTGTCAAAATTAGTCATCTAGCATAACTCCGTCTGGTTTTTTTGTTAAATGCTGACATTGAAGGCTTATGTGGCACACCCTCTCTCCTACGTGTCATATATTTGGATGATATGACACCCCTCTCACTCCAATTCAGCAAAGCGACGCTGTTTTGCATCACTTCTCTCTCACTCAAACTCAGTAAAACGATGTCATTTTGCTGAGTTGGAGTGAGAGAGGGTGTCATATCATCCAAATATGACACGTAAGAGAGAGTGTGTGCCACATAAGCCTTCCACGTCAACATTTAACAAAAAAAATAAGACGGAGTTACGCTGAATGATCAATTTTGACACCAATAAAAAAGGTTGAGGACCTAAAATAACTTTTTGAAACGTTGAGGATCAATATTAAACTTAGTACAAACGTTGAGGAGAAAAAATAAATTTGACCTATATATATGATGATATATAGGCTATAGCTCATTCAATTTATTTGGACTAATTCTTGTCCCATTTATTTATGAAAATAGGACACATCCACATGGGACTTATTTAAGTTCTGCCTCCCTCATTCTCAAACAAGTCAATTCCTACCAAGTTCTTTCTTATTCCAATAAATAAACAAGATTTCATATTAAAACAAGAACAAATTTGTTATTTAATCAATGATGAAAGCGATAGTTTAATCTTTTTTTATAAGATTTATTTTCTTTTAATTTGTCCGTTCTTATATAACTATTTTATCATTTAATTTTAATTCTTAATAATTTTTTTAAAAAAAATTTTGTCCTCACACTAAATTCTGTTAATAAACAATTAATTAGTACATATATATGTAATATAATGTAATTAAGTTATAATATAATTATATTGATTTAATTAATAAATACTTAATCATGTATATAGAACATAAAGTTTAGATAAATATTTAACCGTTAAATTAATTTAAAATTGTATTATTTTACTTGCCTTGATTAATAACATGTTAATCAAAGTTAATAATTAAGAAAAAGATGTGAATAAAAGTTAACTTATAAAATAACATCGGAACAATATATATATAAAAAGCTCCCTATTAGTTTGGTAACATTATTGCACTTACTATTACTTTAGGTTTTAAAAAAATTACACATGGTACCCTTACTGTTTGAGATATATATTGTTAACGTATAATTTCTCTTCTAATTTATTAGCATCAACAAAATTAATATTGTACACATAATATACGAAACTAGTTAATTAATTTTTTTATTCTTATTTTAATTTTCGTATGTTAAAGTGTTATCAATTAACAATGTTTCTTTCTATATTTTAAAAATAAAATCACATTTTTTTTTATTTTGAGAAAAAAATAATTTTATTGATGGAAGATAATTTAGATTAGAAATATATAAGCATGGATTTTAATTTTTTAAAAAACACTAAATATAATATAATAAAACTTCATGAATTATTCATATAATTTCCTTAAAAAATTATTATTTTACTATTATTTATTTTGATTTAAAAATATTTATTTATTTTTTGAAATTATTTTTATATTAGTCAAATACATAATTGTATAAATAACAAAAATAAGGGTATTTTAGTCAAAATAAGTCAGTGTAAATTTTTTTTATCTTTCAAATAAGGAGAATACAATTTTTTTTAATCTTTCATATAATTTCCTTAAAACAATTATTAATAGGGTTAAAATGAAAATATTAAAGTTTGTTTAATGTTTTACACGAAAAATGTAAAATATTGAATATAATCACTGAGCCGTTGGATTGTAATCTGACGGCTAGAAAGTGGTTGGGAGCACGGGGTTCCCGTGTGCTGGGTGTGATCTTATCGTTTGAAGGTAGTCAAATACTTACAATATTACGCGTAACTGGTGACAGCTGGCATATGACGTGGACACTTCATCTCCCAATCACGTGATGTGTGCCTATTATTTCATTCTCTTCGGCTGACATATGCGTGACGTGTTTTCTTTTTATTGGCCCACACAACGCCATTTCCGGAACCACTTGCATGGGTTGTTTCTTTCTCTTGTTTCTTTTTTGGTGCCAATTAAATATTTAATCAAAATAATTTTGTTTAATTCTAATTCATGAAAATATTTATCTCATTTGATATGTTACATACAAATTTAATCTATTTTGAAAAAATAAAAATAAAAACTATACTTTTGAGATATTTAGAGCCTGATTATATTGTGCATGTTTTTTTAGTAGAAAAAGGATTGGTTAAAGTACTATTTTGGTCCTTAATGTTTGTTTGTCAGCAATGTTTTAAAAGTTTAATGTTGGTCTTCAAAGTTTTTTTTATCGATTTTGGTCCTCGAGCGTAACTCCGTTAACTTTTTGTCGTTAAATGATGACATGTTTATGTGGCACACCCTCTCTCATACGTATTATATTTTAATGATGTGGCATAATACATTACTGTCACGTCACTCCATCCCATATTGCCACATCATCATCTTCATCTCATGTGACAGTGATGTGTCATGCCACGTCATTAAAATATGACATGTAAGAGAGAGGGTGCGCCACATAAGCATGCCACGTCATTATTTAACGGCAAAAGTTAACGGTGTTATGCTCGAGGACCAAAATCGACAAAAAGAAATTTTGAGGATCAACATTAAACTTCATGTAAGCATTGAGGACCAAAATAGTACTTTAGCCAAAAGTATTTTATTTTTAAAAAAATTGTGTTGTTTGTATATACTAACATGATGTAGCACATATGATAAGTGTTTTGTGTTCAATTTTTGAAGGGATGATAATGGAACATCATTCTTTATGAAGGTAGAACCCAATAATTAATCCGACTATACTCTCGAAGGATTAATTTTATCATGTCTGCTCTAGTGGATAATGCAATAAAAAAAATTATGTGTTAAGAATTTAATTAGTGAAAAAATAGAAAAAATATGTGTGAAGTTATAATTGATAGTTATAAAAAAATTTATTATATTAAATTTTTTAGAAAGATATATTATTCTTAATTTTATTTACTCAACTATTAAATACGAGATATATATATATATATATATATATATATATATATATATATATATATATATATATATATATTCGGGTGAGAACATTTTCATTAAGAAAGATAAAAGTAAATTTGGATTATAGTAATATACTGATGTTGATTAATTCGTGTCGTTAACCTGAATTTAAATTGATAAATTGTTTATTATTAATAAAATTAAAATAACTTCTTTTTATCCCATTATTAAGGAATAGTAAGTTAAAAGCCAAAATACATGATTTGCTCTTATAAAGACAAGAATAATTAAAACGATGACCTTATAAAGTATATGAACAAGTGAATGTTTTGTTTTTTAAAACTTTTTTTGGCATTTGATTTAATCCAAAATTTTCCGCTTATTACAAAAAAGAGGGAGGAGAATTTAGTTGAATTAATTATTGGAGACTTTAAATAATTATAGTAATACAATATATATTGATGGTGATGGTTGAGAAATAAATTTTGAATTGTAGGTGTAAATTAAAGAAAGAAGCAAAATAGGGAAATTTAAGGGAAACCTTTGAAGAGTGAAAGTATATGAAGCATTTCAACTATCACAAGAGTGAATTTAATTTTTTTTTGTCTCTAAATAAGTGTATTTACTGTCAGCAGTAGTAACTAATGCATTCGTCCGGAGTCTTTTACTTGAAGACAAATGATTAGTCACAGAATACTTTACATGTCAAAAAATAAAATTCGAACCTCCACCACTTGATTAAAAAATTAAGTAAAAATCACCGGGCACACTAATTAAATATGTTGTTAATTCAATTCTTTGACATTAGTGGTAAATAATCATCCACTTCATAAATATATGTGTTTTGTTCTATTTACTTTGCACTTAATTTTATTATTTTATATATCACTTGATAGCTCATTCATAATCAATAGAGGGAATTACACAAGCTTCTTTGATGTTTAACAAAACTGTATTATTATATTAAATCTTAAAGGATCAGTTTGATATAATTTACTTTAATTAATATATATAATAAATTCAATTTTCCCTAATTATATTCCACAATGTTTAATTCAGACCAATTACAAGGAAATTTTTCTCAAAATGTGAACACCAAGAAAATTATTTTAAAATAATCTCATAAATTAATATATATATATATATAATTGAAAGGATTTTTTGGATTGTTTCTTTTTTATTCCGAACCCAAATCAAATGAAGTCTTAGTCTATTAATTAAAAAAAGAATATAAAACTCAAAGTCCAATAAAGTTCTTTTATATACATATAAACAAAGTAAGCCTTTTTTATGGAATTTGTCTTTGCATGATTTACGTTCATATAGAAAGTTCTTGCATTATATAGACTCTGCCCTTGATGGTCCTTTCATATCTCTAGCATGCACAAGTTTCTTTTTTCTTCTTTTGTCTTATAGACTTTTTTCAAACAAGAAAAATAAAGTTGATTTCATGAACATATATAATAATAATAAAAAAACTATTTTTGTGTAAAACATATATAGAGGCAAATTTAGTAAACAAAATATTAGAAAGTAATTACATGAATCATAAATAAATACCATTAAAAAAATTAATTTAATTAATAATTAATACACATCATGATTCATGACTCTCTTGGAAATTAACCCTACCATGAAGCTAAGCTTGCCACTAAAAAATTGCTCATATATATAATAATATCTTAGCTAAGTCTGAATTTAAATCCTCTGTCTCTTCAGAAAATAACATAATATCGTTATCTAAAAAATAAGAGTAAATTATCTCTTTCTTTAAAAGATGTCAAAATTACATTCTTCTTTTATGAAAGATTAAAAAAAATCTACAATTTTACTCATTTTGACTAAAATACCCTTAATAATATTATTAATTTTCTAAGAAAAATTAATTTATTATAAACTTTTTTAAACGTATTATTTCACCATTATTTATTTTGAATAAAAAGTAATAATTTTATTTGATTTTAAATTAAAAAAATAAAATTTTTATATCAATTAAATACATATTTAATTATATAAATAATATGTGCAAAAATATTTTGGTCAAATTGATGAAAGCGTAAGTTTTTTCTATCTCTCGAGAGTTAAGAGAGAGAAATGCCATTATTTTATAACAAAAGCGAAAAGAGTGTAATTTATTCAAAAAAATAAAATAAAAATATAATATAATATAATATAATAAACATTTTTTTTGCCAACCTGGTACACATCAATATAGTTAACTAGTACCTTTACACATAATAATTATTTATATATACCTAATATATATATGTATAATTTTAATCAATTTAGGATCGATGCTTAGGAATATCTCAAGTTTAGATTATTATTATTATTATTGTAAACAAAAGGTTGTGGTGTAGATACAAGTATTTGAATTATTGTAGACACATCACCAACAAGATGTACAAAGTTGATTGTTGATGGGCTCAAATTGTTGCTTTCACTCTTCTTTGTGTTTGTGAGTGAATGGCTTTTCTATGTTTTTAAGTCATAATCACTTTCACATGCATGTCAAAGGCAAAATCATCAAGCATAAGATCAATATATATATAGACTCATATCTTGTAGTTATTATCTCTAGATAACTAAATATTAAATATTTTATATAAATAATAGAGACTGGATGACAAAGAAATTGTAGGTACGAAATCATATTCAAGATACTGTGCACTTATATCAGCACCTCGCGATCGAATGATAAATAATTTGGACACTACATATGATTTTGATGACTAGAAGTTCATTCTACTAGACCCAGTATTTATCGGTTGGTAAATAATTTGGACAATACATATAATTTCTTTGATGTAATATATTGTATAAAGCAATATTTTAGGAACTGAATAGTCGATGACAAAAAAAAGAACTAAATAGTTATTCTTATAAAAAATTTAGAACTAGCCAAAATTATACTACTCAAAAAAAAAAAAAAAACCGCTAGGGTTTTTATTTTTTATGTTTGGGTTAAATTTAAATATGTGCATTATATATTTTAGAGAATTTCAAATTTCTCATATGATTTTAGTGGAGAAACTAATATGATGTGTAAATATTAAATAATATATAAATACTTAAATTATTATGATTTGAGCCTACATATTCCTTTGAAATTTCATTACTGGAGTCTTTAATTTTTCACATTCCTAAAACTATGGCATTCTCATCATAAAGGATGAGTATCTTTTTTAAATAAAAAAAATTGAAAAATGAAAGAGAGAAAAAAAAAAAGGTAGTGGAGAACGTTCTCATAATTTTTTTCACCTAAAATTACCAATCCCATAAATAAGGTTTATGATTGGTGAACTTTATAACAAACACCTAAGCAACTTTACCTTAATTTTTTCCTTTTAGAAATTCAAGAATGATTCCGTAAAACAAATGTCTTCTTAGATACCAAATCATCTATAGAATATATATATTCAATAGTAAACATTCGTTATTCCAAGTTTTCAATAAAATGACTTGTGCCTAAATTAATTATTTGGGATTTTGCATGCATCAACTTACTTATTTTGATAAGTTTCAATTTCAAACGTATGTGGTTTTAATTTATATATATATATATCTTTTCATGTCTTTGGTTCTAAAACTAACTATGTATATTAACAAACAGGTAACATATAATATAAGATAATCATCCACAAAAAGTGATTTGAATAGAAAGTTTGAACTATAATTAATTAAGGGAATTTTTAATAGTTTAACTATTTAAGATGCGTTTGGTATGCTGTGATCTCGGATATTATAATATCTCAGATAACAAAATATGTGATACTATAGTATAAGATACTATTGTATATACAATACTAACGTTTAGTATAACAGTAGATAATGTATGATATGTTAGACATGTAAAATGTATATGTTTAGTGTTTTTGCTGAATATAGCATAATTTCTTCGTTTTTTAATCTTCCTTATTTACCCTTATAAATTTTAGTAAATAACATCTTATAAATATTTTAAAATAACCAAGTTTTTTTTAAAAATAATCCATATTTCTATATTAAAAAATTATTATTTTATAATAATTATGGTGATAAAAATTGGCATCAAATAAAAAGGAATTAACAAAAAAAATAATAAAATTGATAATTTAATAAAAATTACATTTTTTTTCTCCGGGAGGTGAGATAACATAAATTTTGGGTTGCTATTATCTCAGATGTCATAATGTGATGAGATTAAAGTATACTAAATGTTGACATTCAACCCTGACACATCCAAGGCACTATAGTATGTAAGATAATGAGATTAGTACAAATGGAAGTATCTTGAGAAGCCTTTTTCCTCATTAATATAATTTTTTTTGCATTTGGCCCAAAAGAGAGTGGGCTTTGCTGTATTCTACTTATTTTAATTAGGGCCCGTTTGAGATTTTCACCCCTGTTTTTTTTGTTTTTTATGTATTTTTTTTAAAATTAATGATTTAGTCCTGAAAAGATGTATGATCAATTAATTCGATTTTTAGAATATAAAATATATTAATTTAGTCTATGAAATATTAATTCTTTATTAGTTTGATATTTTGATTGATATAATTAATAGAAAGTTAATTAATAATAATATTATGGATATTAAGTGACTGTTAAATAATAAATTGCATCTTATTCAATAATAAAAAAAAACAAAACACATCACACTTACAAATTAAACACTACTAAAATGCACTATTTGCATTTTTCTTGTGTAGTTTATAAATTCGATATATTTCATTTTACAAATTAATTATCACAACAGTGTCAATAAATTTTTTAATATATATTTTAATTGAATAGAATTTAATTTAACATTTAACAGTTAATTATCCTCTATTAAATTCTTTTTAGTTAAATTTCTATCCATCATCTTAATCCAATAACCAAACTAATTGAGAATTAATTTTTTATGGAATAAATTTAAATATTTTATTTTCAAGAAGTAAATTAAGAGGAATGTGTACCGTTTAAAAATTAACTTACTCAATTTTTATTTTTTATGATTTTGCTCCCTCTCTTCATAGTTTTCTATTTTACTATCTTGGAATGATTTCCTATTATAGAAGAGAATTTCTCTTTTCCTAAAAAAAGATTTATCTTAATCTTGGGGTAAGGTGTTAGTTTAAGTATTAACTTACTTTAACTTTACGAAGATTCATAAGATTTGACACAAAAAAGCTCTAATAATAAAAGAAAATGATTTGAGAAGTGTTAGAAGTTTTAGGGTTCGTTTGGATAGATTTTTTTTTAGATCAAAAGTATTTTTATTTTAAATATAAGTACTTGTATTAAAAAATGATGTGTTTGGATAAACTTTTTTTTTTTTTAAAAAAAGAGAAGCATTAAAAAAAGTGGAAAATCCACTTTTTTTGAAGCCCAATATTTTGGCTTCTAATAGAAGCCTTAGCAGTAGAAGATTGGAAAAACCGGAATTAACAAGGTCCTTTCATGTCTTCGAGCCGTACATCCAATCTTCCTTCTCTTCAATTTTTATTTCTAATTGCTGACGTGGCGTGCTGACGTGTCCATTTAAGATGACGTGGCGATGACACATCAGCTTAAATGGACACGTAGGAGAGATAATATATTCTACCTTAGTAAACCACATCAGTACTTAACAGAAGACATGGACGGAATTAGATGGAATGACTAATTTGAAACTTCTGTGCAACATAAAGGACCAATTTAAACTTTTTGAAACATAAAGGACTAATATGAAACTTAGGTACATTATAAGGGACTAAAATGGGCTTTTGACAAAATAAAAATGTGTTATGATACATATCCATCATTAATTTGCATTGACCCATTATTTTGTTTGGTCATACAAAGTTGTACTATGAGATGACACCATCAATCTAAAGTGGTTAAAACCCCAAATTGGTTCCTTATGTTTGCAAGAAGTTTTAAATTGGTCATTCTATCTAAGTCCGTTTATTTCTTCCGTTAAGTGTTGACGTGGCGTGCTGAGATGGACATATCACTCTCCCACGTGTCCATTTAAGCTGACGTGTCATACCACGTCATTGACACGCCAGCGCCACGTCATCATCTACTATCATATGTGATGACATGACACTGATGTGGCAATGACATGTCAGCTTAGATGGATACGTCAGCACTTAACTTAAGAAATTGACGGAAGTGGACGGAAGGACCAATTTGAAACTTCTTGCAAACATAAAGGATCAATTTAAACTTTTTGAAACATAAAGGACTAATATGAAACTTCATGCAAATATAGGGGACCAATTTAGAGATTTGACCATCTAAAGTACTACAAAATAGGTCTAATTTAGAAGTAATTTTATTTAATTTTCAGATACTACTTAACTAATTTTTGGGAATCTGAAATTTCTTTAGAAAGAATGCCTATAAATATATAAAATTTTAAATGACTTCAAAAAAAATTTTAAACTTTCCCACGTGAATAAATTGAGAGTTAAAATTCGAATTTTGGTTGAAAAGTAGTGATAGTACACTTCCAGCAGGATTACTTACATTTAATAAACAATATAAATGAAAAAAATGTGTTGCTATTCTTGCTTATTAGTCGATCTTTATCGTTTACAAATTTGTTTTTTGTTTCAACCAGACACCGAGGGAACACTTGGTATAAATGTATAGATGTAAAATATTGTACAAAAAATACTGTAGAATAAAGGAAAGTATTGTAGAAAAAAGTAAGGAGAGTGATAAAGAGAAAAATTACGAGAGAGAAAAAGTATGATGCACAGTGTGTTCGATATGTATAAAATATAATGTAAAATTTTGTTGAAAATTATGAGATTACATGTAATGTAGTGTTTGATATATCCCATCACAACAAAAGCACTTTTGTCATTATATATCAGAATATGAGGTGATGATGAATGTCATTCGGAAGTTTTTTTTTTAATATTCATTATTTACTTATTTATGTTTTTGTGGTCAGAACACGTTCAATCGTACACACACGTTTAATAATCTTTTGAGGAAGGTCTTCTGACAATAATTTAAGGGATAATTAAGAACACAATTGGTAGCATGAAATTGTGATAGTGAAAGTTTTCTATTATTGCTTCTTTGGTAAGAGAGAAGTTTTGAGGCAGTAGGGAACATAATTTGCTTCGTAAGCAAAAAGATTAATTGTTTGAGGAAGAGGAGGAAAGTTATATATTAGTTAAGGAAGTTGATGTGTAAAGTTAATTTTGTTCTTAACAAAAAATTAAAATGATCATTTGTCCTTGTGGGACTAAATATCAAGTGTGTGACTTAACAAATGTAGCTTTTCTCAAGGACAAACTTGTCATTTCTATTTTTACCTTTTTTAATAATCTAATTTCACTTCCTTGCATATCAAACATACTTCTTTTTAAAATTCTATTCCACTTCCACTTCAACTTTTCTTTCTCACCAAAATAACTTCCCTGCAACCAAACGTGGTCTAAGTTGACGCAATGTTGTAAATTTACACTTTTGATACAATAATTCTTTGGGTTAAACTTCATCTATTAATTCTACCAAAAAAAACTTCATCTATTAAATTCTTTTAATATGCCACAAATACCTTATCATAGGCCTAATCCAAATTAAACCTTAAAATAGTAAGGGTTGGTCCAAAAAAATTTGACCCATTTTAATCAAATATTTTTAGTTCTGACCCATTTAGGCCAATGATTTATAGTATGCTTATAAAGGCTAGGCCAAGTTGCCTAACAAAAACTTTTTTCTTTTTACTATTAATTCATAATATGATAATACGTAAAATAAATTACATGGGTCACTATCTATAAATATTAGCTACCCACCCAAAACCTTGCATACAATTCAAAAAAACACAATCTTCCTAGATATGGCATTATCAATTGCTGCCTTATGGCTCACTATCTCTTTTGTCCTCCTTTTCTTTCTCCTTCCTCTCCGCCATGGTTATCGGCGGTATAACCTACCACCCGGCCCAAAACCATGGCCCATAATCGGAAACCTCCACACTCTCTTTGCCGCGCCCCTTCATCGGTCTCTCCATGCCCTCTCCCAGAAGTACGGAGCCATCATGAGCCTTCGGCTCGGCTCGAACCTCGTTGTTGTGGGCTCATCGGCTCAAATGGCCCAAGCCTTCCTGAAAACCCACGATGCTTCCTTGGCTTCGAGGCCCAAGACCACCGCAGGAAAATACACAACTTATAACTACTCCAATATTTTGTGGGCCCCGCACGGCCCACAGTGGCGCCAAGCCCGCAGGCTTTGCTTTACGGAGCTATTCTCTCCCAAAAGCATGGAATCCTCTGAGTACATCAGAAAAGAAGAGATGAAAACTTTAATTAATAATCTTTTCATTTCTTCAAATAAAGCCATTGTACTAAAAGAAAACCTCAACATTCTCAACCTTGGCATCATAAGTCGGATGGTGTTGGGGAAGAAGTATGTGGAGAGGACGGGAAATGGCTATATTACCCCGGAGGAATTCAAGCACATGTTGGATGAATTCTTCTTCTTGAATGGGTGTATGAATATTGGGGATTTGATACCTTGGATTGGGTTCTTGGATTTGCAAGGTTATGTGAAGAGAATGAAGGTTCTGAGTGAGAAATTTGATGGGTTTATGGAATATGTGTTGGATGAACATATTGAGAGGAGAAAAAGGCTTCATGAAGAAGATGATGATGAAAATGTAGATAAAGACATGGTGGATGTTTTGTTGAAGTTTCAAGAGGATCCTAAGGTCAAGCTTGAAAGGCACAGAGTCAAAGCAATCACTCAGGTATATTTATTAGTTTAAGGTTACATAATTGATTTTGAACCTTTGGGGTGTGTTTGGTATGTTGTTTTAATGATGTAATGTTAGATATGTAATCCATCTAACATTTTTTCTATCAAACATACCTTACTTTTTGTAATGTGATGAAATTATATTTTTGCCCTTATTTTTTATCCACTTTTATTCCATTCTTATTTTTAATGTAAGGGTAAAATGGTCATTTTACTCACTTTTATTCCATTCACATCACATCACATTGACATGATATTTTTATTACATCCGACATTCCCATTCTTATTACATCTTCCACCCCACTAACCAAACACACCCATATATTTGAGAAATTGTGCATTTCTATAAAGTAGAAGATAGATACAAGAAAGAAAAAAAAAACAAGGGTTAATGATCACATTTTTCTTTCTTTCCATCTGTCTCTTACATGAGAGAAATTTAGAGAATTGGAACTCTAATTGATTAATTCTATTTTATTTAAGTTCTTTGCTTGACTAATGGAAAAGACTTCTTCCCATTTAGTTAATTGGTTCCACTTCATAATATAAAATGTGTGTTTTCATAAAAAAATTTAGATAAATACAAAAGATTCATGCATCATTGAAAATTGTAATTTATAAATTTATATAAAATTTTTCTCATATGGAAATTTGTTTGTTTGTTCATAGATAAAAATTTTATTCTGCTTTTTAGTAGGTCCCGCACATTTGCAATCGAAATCAATTTGGTTCCTTTGTCATGAGATTGTTAAAATAGCTAATGGTTTGTTGGACCAAATTGATAACAATTTCAAACGTGGGACCACATTAAGAGAACCACTAAACTCGAGGGACTAAAATGAGAATTTTGTCTTAAAAATAAATTTTAAATTTGAGAAAAATAAAATATATTTATATATGTTTTTAAGATAACAATCTTATTTTGGTCCCTTAACTTTAATAGCTTTCGTAATTTGATACCTTTTATACCAAACATACCTTACTTTCGATGATAAAATGATCAAATTGATATCAATTATAAACCTTAGAAACTAGACTTGTATTAAAAAAACGTTATTTTAAATGGAAGTGCTTGGTCATGTTAGTGTTTGACATGACTTGGATTTTGTTCACCTTTTTTTTTTTGCCCAAGTAAGGAGTTCACTTTTGAATCTTTTTATACAAAAATCTTGAACTCCTAACAAAGCAAAGAATTCTCATAAGACAAAGTCATAAATTCTATTTGGCAAAAGCATCTTTCCTATCCCCAGCGTTGGGGAGTTCTGTCACTTTGGCCCCTAACGTTTTTTTGCTATCAATTGTACCCCTAACGTTTTGTGTTTCTCCCAATGTCAGGGTTTTAGCTAACACCGTCAATTTTTGGACGGTTTTTGATGACGTGGCATCCTATGTGGCCAACAATTCTGACTGGACTTATTTTTTTTCACATCAGTAGTCCATTTTAGGGTATAATGAACCCCAAAAACTCAGTACATCAATAATCTAGTACACCAAAATACTCATTACATCAGTAAAATGGACCCCAAAAACTTAGTACTATTGACTACTGATGTGAAAAAAATTAAGTCTAATCAGAATTGTTGGCCACATAGGATGCCACGTCATTAAAAATCGTTTAAAAATTGACATTGTTAGCTAAAAGTCTAACATTGGGAGAAACACAAAACGTTAGGGGTACAATTGACAGCGAAAAAACGTTAGGGGCCAAAGTGATAGGACCCTCAAACGTTGGGAGCAGAAAATGTACTTTTGCCATTCTATTTTATTGGATTAATTAAAATTTTAGGTCTACTCTCACACTCTTTCTTCTTCATATTATTGTTGGAAAAAATAAGAATAAATAAATATACACTTTTCCCCTTGAGAATAATTAGAGAAATAAGATGAAATAGAAGTACAATAATTACAAAGGAATTAATGTGGAAAAACTCCAAACTAGAGCAAAAAACTACGACTGTTGCCGAAAGACAACCAGAGAAAATACTATATGACAATTTTTACATCACACAATATTCTCTCAAATACCCTTCACCCCTCTTTCCACCTCTCTCTAGATACAAGAAGAGAACAACAACACTTTCACTCCATGAGAATACACTTCTCTCTCTCACTCTAGAAAAACACCTAAGAAAACTCTCTTTACAAATGCTCCTCCGAAGGATGAGATACAAGAACATGAATGGAGAGGCTTCCTTTTATAGACATAATATGAGGGGTAAACGTGACTTTTACCATAAAAACCACCATGCCAAAACCATGTGACCCCATGGTTTTAATATTTTTCACCCATGATTTTAATTTTTTTCACCATAGTAAAACTAACCATGGTAATTTTGCCAATAAATTACCCAACAATTATTTATTCATTTAATTGATTTTTCATCTCAGGACCTTCTAATAGGTGGAACACAAACTTCTGCAATTACAGTAGAATGGGCAATGTCTGAGTTATTGAGAAAGCCAGAGATCTTGAAGGAGGCAACAAAAGAACTAGACAAAGTAATAGGAAAAGAGAGATGGATTGAAGAACAAGACATTCTTAAACTACCATACATCAAAGCAATTGTTAAGGAAACAATGAGGTTACACCCTGCGTTACCAACATTGGTTCCAAGACTTGCTCTAGAGGACTCCAACATTAATGGGTATGACATCCCCAAAGGGACTCAAGTCCTTGTGAATGTTTGGGCCATTGGGAGGGACCCTACAATTTGGGACAATCCCTATGAGTTTGAGCCAGAAAGATTCTTAATTGGGAAGAATTATAAGGCTAACAATATTGATGTGGAAGGACATGACTTTGAATTGTTGCCTTTTGGTGCTGGAAGAAGGATGTGTGTAGGGTACCCACTTGGGCTCAAGGTGATTCAAACATGCTTGGCCAATTTGATTCATGGGTTTGATTGGAAACTTGGTGGTGAAATGAAGAAGGAGGAGTTGAATATGGAGGAGGGTAATGGGCTTTCCATAGCTAGAAAGATACCACTTGAAGTTATGGTTGAGCCTAGACTTCCACTTCATCTTTACTCTTTGCCTTAACTAAGGAGATAGTCATTAGAAGAGCTTAATAATATGTATGGTCATGTGTATGATATACATACATATGTTGGTTAATTTTCCCTTTTTTTTTAAGATCAGGTTATCCATTAGAGCGAACCTAGTATCTAATCCTCAATAATGTGGGGCTCGTTGTCGGGGTCGATTTTCCTACCAGATGAAGTCTCATTCATGTTCTTCTAAGATCGAACCCTACAAATAATGATTAAGAAAATGTAAACCCCTTACTATTTCTACAATATCATGTTGGTGTTAGCACAATGAAATAAAAATCAAGTTTAAAGTCAATTAATTATAACGTTATTTGTTAAAAATTGACTTTATAGTCCATAACATCATTTGTGAATAATATTATGAGTAAATTATCATTTTGGTCCCTAAATATGTAATATGTCTCAATTTAGTTCCTAAAATATGAAAATAGTAAAATTTAATCTTAAAAAGATGCAATTTGTGCATTGATTAGTAACATTGATCTAATTTGCCACTTTTCAAAATACATAACCCGCGTGATAAATAAAATAAGAATAAATAGCTAAATATTATTAGCTAATGTACAAATGAGATCATATATACAGCACATGTACCTATATCTATCTATCTGTCCATGTGTTTTGGGCTCTTTTGGATTTTGAATGAACACGTTTCTCAATAAAAAATAAAAATAAAAAGTCAACTAGAAAGAAAAAAAGGAGTCAAATATATATGCCATCTTTTTTATATCCCAATTAACCCTTTTTTTTAAATGGAAATTATCCCAATTAACCTTTTTTTTTTGGTAATTAATTAACCCTTTTAAGCAAAAGAAGGTGAATATTAATTAAGCTCATTGAAAATAGACACAACCAAATGTAAAATAATGCCACATGTATATGATAATAAACATTTTAGGTCAAAACCCCAAATTGGTCCTTTATGTTTGCACGAAGTTTCATATTGGTCCTTTATGTTTCAAAAAGTCTAAATTGGTTCTTTATATTTGCAAGAAGTTCCAAATTGGTCATTCTGTCCACTTACGTCAATTTCTTAAGTTAAGTGCTGACGTGTCCATCTAAGATGACGTGTCATCAGCTTCAATTGACACGTAGGAGAGATGATGTGTCCACGTCAGCACTTAACGGAAGAAATAAACAGACTTGGATGGAAGGACCAATTTGGATCTTCTTGCAAACATAAAGGATCAATTTAAACTTTTTGAAACATAAATGACCAATATAAAACTTCGTGCAAACATAAAGGACCAATTTGGGTTTTTACCAACATTTTATTAATCAATCTCTAAAGATATTAGTACACCTCCCATTATCAATGTTTTTTTTTTTCTACAAATAGCACTTCCATAGATGCTTAAAACAAGGGAAAAAAAGTTGAATCATTCTTCAAATAGTATTCTTAAATTGGTTAGCCCTATCTGAAAGATGAAAATTGTCAAACAAAACATATTCATACATAACTGATAATCCTTAATTCCTCTTTTGCCCCCACTGCTATTAAAGCCTTTGTAAGGGCCACTTCCACAGCATGCCACTTTCCCTTCATTGAAACCTTATTAATGAACCAACAAATGAGAAATTCCTGTAAATAATTAACTTTCAAATTGCAACTAATTTTGCCTTTCTAAAAAAATTCCTGTAAATAATTAACAATATATACAACCTTTCTACTTCAATAATATTTATAAATTATTCTTTAATATTATTAAAGTTGAGTTATCTAATTTATTGTAAATTATGTTGACTTTTTTCACTTTTTCAATAATATGACTTTTCGAGGTTTATTATGTTTTTATGAGAAAAAAATTACACTCGTCGTCCTTATTGTTTTTTTTTAGAAAAAATAGTAGTAAGGGAAGGCACTACGAGTACTACCGGGCAGGGCGCCAGTGGCATGTTGGGGAGACCAACAGAGGCCCAACCCAAAGGATTACAGCACAGGCTTAAACCGCAAACAATTTTACCCAGTCACAGCTACTCAACTAGCCCTTAGGTGCCAGGGGTCCTTATTGTTTTAAATATATATATATATATATATCTTCTAATTTTTTTATAATTAAAAGTATTTTTTATGTAAAATAAAGACTATAATTTTTTCTAATATAATAATAAATATCGTTAAATTTTTATTAGGATTTAACATAAAATTTCTAAGATAACAGTAAAGAAAATTAAGTAATTTTATTATCTTGAAATGAACCCATAATTCATAATTTCAATAAATTAAGATACAATAGAATTCTCAATTATATCATTCTTCAAATAGTGTTCTTAAATTGTAAGGCCAAGTAACACTAAGATTCCCACTCCACATTTGATTAGCAAAGAATTGATTAGCTCTTTCAGAAAGATGCATATAATCAAAGAATACATATTCATTAGGATTGTCACATAACTCATAATCCTTAATTCCTCTTTTGCCCCCACAGCTATTTTTGCCTCTATAAGCACCACTTCCACAGCAAGCCATTTTCCCTTCCTTGAAACCTTATATATATATATATATATATGAAGCAACAAATGAGAAATTAAAATACAAGTATAGTTTGTTAGGGTTTAATTTATTATAAATTTCTACATAACATGATTTGATTGGGTTTTTGAATTTTCCTACATGTGTTTTAGTTAAGAAAATTCAAAAAATAAACATTTGAGGAATTTTATACCTAAGTTTTGGCTTTCAACAAAATGAAACACATTTAAAATGATAAAAAAAGGTTAAATTATTCTTTTAATCTTTATATATTGTTTTAATGTTTTGGTTTGATCTTTCTAGTTTAAAAAATTGTAATTGGGACATTCTGGTAATTTACCAAATATTTAATTTAGTATTTACAATTAAATTATTGGTAGTATTTTTATCAAATTTTATTGACTATAAATATCTATAGTCAATAAATATTTAGATTGGATTAACTCATTGAATTATATATATATATATATATATATATATATATATATATATATATAGCTAATAATGTTAGAAAATTCCATTAAAAAAAATGTAAAAAACTTCTATAGAACATTAACAAAAGTTTAATGACAGAAGGTAAATATTATAAATTTCTAAACTATAAAAATTAGAGAAAATTTATTTTTTAGTTCTTGAATTGTTGGTCAATTTATTATTTACAGCACGTTCGCTACCTAGAATTGGGGAGGGAAAGGAATGCGGACCCCACCCACTTTTATTTTTTTTTCTTTCCTCCACCTAAAATAAAAAAAAGAAAAAAAAAGAAAATACAAAATGTCTATTATATCCTTTGATTTGACACAATTATAACTTTTTTTTCTTTTTGTTATTTTAATATAAGGGGCAAAGTGGTAATTTTAATACATTCTCATTCCATTTCCATTCCAAATTTTTACTACCAAACACATCAAATCCATTCCCTTTCCCTTTTTACCTACCAAACATGCCCTTAGTCTCTGTGACGTTAGCTGTTATATCTAAGTGGGTGACATGGCCATTAAATGCTGACTTATCACTGTTAATTTGTCACTTGTGCTGTTATGTCACATTGACACATCATTTTAAGGAAGAAAATTTGTATTTAACCCCAATTTGAAAATTTTAATTCTTTTGCAAAATTTCCTCCTCAAAATGACATGACATTATAACATGGCAGCTCATGTGACAAGTTAACGGTGATATGTCAGTACTTTTAGCTTTATTTAATTTTCCTTTAAAAATTAAATAAAGCTAAAAATAGATTAATTAATTTTTAAAAACAAAAACTTTTGCAATGGAAATTAAATTTGCACCAAGCCATCAACTTACCATATTTTGAAGGCTGATCCATCATTTCAGTAATGAAATCATAAGAATTGGTAAAAGTATATTTAAATCCTTCCAATTGTTTCTCCATCTTTTGTAGAAGCAGAGAAAGTTGAGTATTATGCAATTTTACCAAACATGAAGCTCGTTCAAAACATGACCCTCCATTGTATCTCCTCATAATTGGAAGACAACCCAAATTCCACAATCCAAGAAAAGCAAATTTTCTGCCTCCATTATTGTGTATTTCCTTCACATAATATTATAGTTACACAATTAGGGTGTGTTTGGTTAGTGGAGTGAAGGATGTAACGGGAATAGAGGATGTAACGGAATTGCAGAAGGGAATGAAAGAAGTAATATGAAAGTGATGTGATGTGAATGGAATAAAAGTGGGTAAAACTATTTTACCCTTATATTAAAAGTGAAAATGAAATAAAGTGGATAAAAAATATGAGTAAAAATATAATTTCATCGCATTACAAAAAGTAGAATATGTTAAATTAGAATGATGTAAAGAGATCAGGTTTACAATTATGCCGACTAAACGTCATATCAATCGTGCCCTTAGTATTATATGAAGCATATAGATATAGACACATATATAAGCATTAACAAATAGAATGGCAAAAAAAAAAAAAAGTACTAACAAATAGTAAAATAAAAGGCTAGAGTTAAGCTCCATTTTTCTTTTCTTTTCTAATTAGAAATTTTAATTTCATGCACAAAAAATAATTATTATAAAATAATTATGGTTTTCTTTTTTGGTACAAAAAATTGGCAAGTGATCAGGGAGACACCCACAAAACAAAACGGAAGCAAATCCAGCAAAATAATTTTATGTAAAATTACTTGGTGCAGTTAATCTGGACTGTTGATCACTTATGATAAAATTGTATTGCAGTCAATCAATAGTCTAGATAGCAAAATTTAGGTATAGTAACTTTATCTGATCCAGATCCCCCTCAAAACTATCAAGTAAGCTCTAGTAGCCTATTGGAGAGAACAACAAAAGTTCAACTCAAAGCAAAATTGTACGAGCCTAAATTAAATGACAAGTAATTTTGTTAAGTCGTAATTACTCAACTAATCCTTAGATATTTTGACCCAAAAAAATTAATTAGATGCCCAGGGAAAATGAATGGGTGCCAAACTAGAATTTCACAAGTCATTCACCTTAGTACTGCTATTTTTTTTTTTGTAAACATTAAAATCCTTAATAACTTGGAGTCTAGGGCTCTAGGCTATCCAAAAATAACACTTAAAAACTATTAGGCTAAAGTACTATTTTGGTCCTCAATATTTATATGAAGTTTAATGTTGGTCCTCAATGTTTCAAAAGTTTAATGTTGGTCCTCAAATTTTTTTTTGTGTGTCAATTTTGGTCCTCGAGCGTAACATCGTTAACTTTTTGCCGTTAAATGATGACATGGCATGCTTATATGACATACCCTCTCTCCTACGTGTCATATTTTAATGACGTGGCATGACAGATCACTGCCACGTCACCCCAGAAGATGATGATAATGATGATGACGAAGGAGAGAAGATGATGATGTGGCAATGTGGGGTGACGTGGCAGTGATTTGTCATGCCACGTCATTAAAATATGACATGTAGGAGAGAGGGTGTGCCATATAAGCATGCCACGTCATCATTTAAAGGCAAAAAGTTAATGGTGTTACGCTCGAGGACCAAAATCGACAAAAAAAAAATTGAGGACCAACATTAAACTTCATATAAACATTGAGGACCAAAATATACCTTTAGCCAAACTATTCCTAAGTATTTTTTCTAAAAGAAACTATTCCAAGTTCAGGCTTATTTTTATATCAAAGCCCAATGCTCTAATCTTAGCCTGATTTTATTTTGGCCCCTAATTTAAATGCCCAAAATCATTTTGTGGGTATGATGGACTAATTGGCCAGAGATGAGCTTTAGTATTAAATATTCGAAATATTTGAGTATATTATATTCTTTTTCTCAATTTTAAAAATTTACACTCATCTTTTTTAAAAGATTAAAAAACATATAATTTTATTTGTTTTAATTAAAATATTCTCAATAACATTATTGAATTTCCAAAAAAAAAATTGACTTATTAGAAATATATTTCAAATTTTACATGTCATCATTTCGTTAGTAATACGGATGACATCAGGTGATAGGATGAAATTAACTATATATAAAATTTAGGGAGATAAATTAACAATCGGTGTAAAATTTAGGGACATAAAAAAAATTTGTCTCAAAATTTTCAATGCAAAACTAGAATTTACTTACTTTGATCACATGTGTGATATTGCTGATCACCATGTTTATAAATGGGTGTGGATTATTGTGTTGGGAGTTAAATATAGAAGTATAATCATTGTCTCCTATGTTGAACAAATAAACAGCTTTGGACACCAATCTTGCAGCTTTAGCATCTCCTATTCTTTGCCTCAATCTTGCTCTCACATTTATGAAATAACTTAGTTGTGTTTTTAGATCAATCACCTGCAAATATATATATATTACAAAATTATGTCCATAATTGAATAATGTTTAATTTTCTTGGATGGAAACAAAAGGCAAAAGGCTTGTTTGATAATAATTTTTAAAAATGATTTTTTTGTTTTTAAAAATAAAAGAATAAAAAATTTGTTTGACAATTTTCTATAATTGTTCTTTAAAAATTAAATAATATATTTGTGTTTTTAAAAATAAAAAAATTAAATAAAAATTGTTTTTGTACTCTAGTTTTTAGATTTTTTTTTAAAATATGGATATTAAACAAATGAGTTTACAAGCAAGAAATCTACATTATTAATAGGCAAAAATGCTTTTTATGTCCTTAAATTTTACACAAGATATCAATTTAGTCCCTAATCTTTTTTTGTCGAACACGTTTTTTTTTTGTTCTTCCTGTTTTTAAAACTTTTAAAAACACAAAACAAAAATTATTGTCAAACAAGCTCAAAATTACCTACTTTTAATCAATCAAAGAATAAGAAATATAAAAACAATCCAAAGCAAGAGATAGTAAATTATAATCAATGTTGTAAGAACCGAACCGGACAAAGACTCGGACAAATTTTCGGTTCATGGTCTGATCGGTTTAACCGGTCAAACCGTTGGTCGAACCGGATGACGCAATAAATAATAAATAATAATAATTATTAATATATAAAATGACATCACTCAAATTTTAGGTTCAATATACATAATTTTGAAGTTTTATATTATATGACTTCTCAAAGTTTTAATTTTCAAGACTTGTCAACCACTGAAAGAACTTAATCAAACCAAATATGAAATTCTTGATAATCATGACTTTTAAATTTTAATTTTCAAGACTTTTCTAATTTTAATTTTTAAGATTTCTCTAATTTATTTTTTTGTTATTTGTTATTTTTATTTTTTAATTTTAAAAAAATAAATAAAATTAGACCGGTTGGACGACCGGTTGGACCCCGATTAAATCCGGTCCAACTAGAAAAACAGTTTTTTGGTCCAACCGACTCGCCTTTGTATTCGGTTGGCGGTTGAACCGGTCGGACCGTCCGGTCTGGTCCGGTTCTTACAATAGTGATTATAACTAAATTTAATTAATTCTGCCTCAAAGGTCTTCAAATCAAAACTCCAAATTAAAACACCATAAAAATAAATAATGGTGTATGGTTGAATGAATAACATACCAATCCTTTATTAGTTTCAACTAGAGCACCAGATCCTGCTGATGCAAAATTAGCACCATGAATATAACTTTGATAACTAGGATGGAGATATGGAAGAATCAACGGTAATTGTGCATACTCAGCTGTAACAAACATTTTTTAAATTATAATTAGCATATCCAAATTTTTTGTGTTGTGTTTAATTATTTTAATATATCAATGGGTAAAGTACTCTTGCTGCACCGAAACTTTGTTGCAATGTTCATGCCTGCCTCTAAACTTTTTTCGGTTCATACCTATTCCAAACTTTCAATTTTGTTCATGCCTACCCTTTTTGCTTACACTATTAACATGCTTGAGGGAGTTTGTTCATGTGGACGATGAATGTGTAGATATCTCTTTTACCACCTCAGTGTCGACCTCATTTTCCACCTCACATTTAACTTTTAACTTTTATTAATTTTTTTAACATAATCCAAATAAAAAAAACAAACTTTTATCCTAAACCCAATTTTACTACTTCTCATCAAATATTTGGATTAGGTTAATTTTTTTAATAAAAGTTAAATGTAAGGTGAATAGTGAGTTGGCAAAAGAAATACATAGTCATCGTCCACGTTAGCAAATTTCGTCAAGCATGTTAACGGTGTTAGCAAAAAGGGCTGGCATGAACAAAATTGAAAGCTTTGAGGCAGACATAAACATTACAGCAAAGTTTGGGAGTTGCAAGAATACTTTACCCAATATTAATTAATTTCAAATAAAATGAAAATTCTTACCAATGAAATCCGAAATGAGGCGTCCGTCGGAAAATCTTCCGGTGGGATACCTAAAAAAGGTCTCCCCATAAGGCCAGAAGTTTGCTTGGTTAGAAGTAGTAGTGTTGATGTAGTTATTATTTCCAGCATCAAAAATTGAGCTTCCAAATACAAATAAAGCAGCAGAAGAAGAATGATTTGATCTTAGGAGGAATGGCTTAATATAAAAGCAAGCTGAAAGAAACAAGCTTGCACATGAAAAGAACAAAATAGAATGGATTCTTGAGCTATCCATCTTCATTATTGTGATTCCCTTTTCTCTGGCCTTCTTTGGGATATCTGAAACTTGAAACCAAAACAGAGGAGCCATCATCAAAATCCTATTTTGGTATTCCACCGTTCACCCAAATTTCAAATCTATCCTTTATGTTTTAAAAGTTTCAAATCAGTCTTTTATGTTTGAAAGTTGTTCTAAATAAGCCATTTTGCCTGATACAGTTAGTTTTCTCCGTTAAATGATGATGTGAACAAAATCTCTCTTATGTGACATTTGTTTTAGTTTATTTTGGGTTCTTGTGTATTTGGCCTTTATTTTTTATAAATGTACGTACATATTTGGCCTCTATTTCAGTTTATTTTGGATTTTATGTGGTTCAATATCTTCTACACCAGTTTAAAAGGACATGTAGGAGAGAGATTTTGTCCACATCAAATGTTCATGTCATCATTTAACGGAAAATACTTACAGTGTTAGACAAAAGAGCTTATTTGGAACAACTTGCAAACACAGAGTACTGATTTGGACATTTTGAAACATAAATGACTAATTTGAAACTTGAGTGAAGTATACAGGATCAAAATAGTGTTTTGACAAAAACAAAACGTCAAAAATACCAAAACATGACCCATAAAACTGACCACAAAATACAACAAAAGTATGCTAAAAGAAGATTCAAAAATGAAAAACAAAAAATATATGACTCAAAAACTATATATCAATTGAAATTAATTTCAAGACACCAAAACATCAACATCTTGTGTGAAAATTCAAGACAACTAGCCAATATGGGAATAACACGGAAGTGCTTAAAAACATTATGAAAAGAGCTACAAGATGCTAAAACATGAAGGAATCAATCTGGGTAGCATATGAACAAAAGCATATTAAATATATTATAAGAAACTTCGCAACACTAATACAGTAACAAATCAAAGTCAACTTTTTATTTGGTCAACTCTACATATAGTAATGATCTTCGATCTTTATACATGGCAAAACAACTTAAGGCGTATTTTAATTTTCTTTTCTATGATAGATGCTACTATACTTCAACTTTCTCTCTAATACAAAAATTTAAGGTCAAATATTTATTTTGGTCCTCTATGTTTCACCCTAATTTTAAATCGGTCCTTTATCTTTCAAAAGTTCCATATTGGCCATTATGTTTTTCAAAAGTTTTATATTTGTCCTTCAGGTTTCATTAAAATTCTATATTGGTCCTTTATGTTCATTCAAGTTCAATATTGGTCCTTTATGTTTCATTGAAGTTCTATATTAGTCCTTTATGTTTCATTGAAATTTTATATTAGTCATTTATGTTTCATTAGAGTTTCATAATGGTCCTCTCGACATGGTTTTATTTTTGGCTTAAATGACGCCGTTTAGGTGTTTTTGGTGTGTCTAAGACCATGTCAGCTTTTTTATACACGTAGGAGAGATTATGTGTCCACCTTGGCATGCCATGTCAGTAGTTAACTTAAGAAATTGACGGAAGAACCAATTTAGAACTTCTGGGAAACATAAAGGACTAATTTAAAACTTTTGAAACATAAAGGACTATTTGAAACTTGAGTGAAACATAGAGGACCAAAATGAATCTTTGACCTTTTAAAATTGAGGCAAAATACTATTTAGTCCCTGAATTGTTGGTTAAACTACTATTTAGTCCCCGAATTTGGCAAAAATACTATTTAGTCCCTGAATTGTTGGTTAAGCTATTACTTAGTCCCCGAATTTGTCAAAAAATCTATTTCGTCCCCAAATTTGCAGCTCTGTCAACTATTTGGTCCCTGAATTTGGCAAAAATACTATTTAGTTCCCAAATTTGTAACTCTGTCTACTATTTAGTCCCCTGACTGTTACCCGTTAGATAACCAGTTGACATTGCTGTTAAATGATGATGTGACATGTGAGGTGGCATTTGCCCAGGCACTTAACGGTGTCGCATCAGCATTTAACAACCACATCAGCTGGTGGCTGGTTATCTAACTGGTAATGGTCAGGAGACTAAATAGTTGACAGAGTTACAAATTCAGGGACTAAATAGTTGACAGAGTTGCAAATTAGGGGACTAAATAGTATTTTTGCCAAATTTAAGAACTAAAGAGTTGACAGAGTTGCAAAATCGGGGACTAAATAGTATTTTTACCAAATTTGAGGACTAAATAGTAGTTTAACCAACAATTCAAGGACTAAATAATATTTTACTTTTTTAAAATTTTATTTTTTCTAATGTGACCATTCATTCAATATAACATTCTCATTTCTAAGGTTGAACCAGATTAACCCGTTTTGACAACTCTAATTCTCATACTAAACTTCTTGACTATGAATGCAAAACATGCTCAAAATGAAATCATCTCAATCCATTTCTCACCATTTTATCCATGTAAATAAACTTTTATCAACAACAAGATTATATATATATATATATATAAATGAAATATTTAACATTTTAAATTATTCCTCGTCTTTTTCAGCAAATCACACCAACAATGGAAGAGCTAAAGCATATCATTCAGCAATAACATTTAAGACCACTATCTAACTACCTACTTGAATCCGATCCGAAGAGAAATATATATATATATATACCATCATGAAAGGTAAAAGACATTAAGAAAAAAAAGGTGGAAATTAAACTCACCTATAAACTCAAGAACTAACAGTGAATATTCTCGACCTGATGATGAATAATTTGAGAAAGGAAATGAATTGGGTTGGATTGAATGGTTGGTTTCAAATGATTGATCCTCTTATATATATATATATATATATATAGATATTCGATTTCAAAATATTAAAAAAAAAATCGGAAGTTTGCTTGATTTATTTTTTATTTTCATTTTTAATGAAAATAGAAAATGAATTGAAAATGTGTGTGAAAATTTTCTTCGAATTTTCTAAAAGTGGCTCATTTTTTAAAATGTGACAAAGACGTTTTTATTGTTTTTTATTGAAAAATTGATGTGACAATTCTTTTTGAAACATCAGTTTGAACCCATGCCACATCAGCATCATATTTGATATTCATTGATGGGAAATGCTATAAAGTTATTGGGAGTTTTGACTCACCGGTTCAGAATTGTTGGATCTGTCTTGAGATCTATGCCACATCAACATCATATTTGATATTCATTTATGGGTAATGTTATAAAGCTATTGAATTTGATATTAATTAGCATAGAATTATTGAATTTATTTTGAAATCTGTGTTAAAATATATTTTTTAAAAATTTAAGATAACACAAATCTCAAGAGAGATCCTTGTAGCATTATCTTCTTTTATTTGCTCATTATCTTCTTTGTCCTGTGGTGTGTCTGTATGGTGTGTCACAGGGAAGAAAGCATATTGATGGATGGTGGAGTTATGGGTAATGCCATAGGCTTATAAGCCAAAGATGATCATGATTAAATTATTTGATCTGACCCGAAATATTTTTTAAAAATAATTTTTTTAAAAAATTTAAGATGACATTATCTCCAAATAAACAAATGATTAAACGTAGTTAGTCAATACTTACCAAGGTTTTAACGTATATTACTCTTTACTTATTTGGAATTTTGTGTGTTGTGGGGTCATATGTGAGGTGTAAAAGTGAATGATGTGTTTTATTGTGATTGATTGATGACTAATGTTGTAGAGAGATTGCGAGTCAAAGCTCATTTGTTAGTTATTGGATTTGATAGATCTCGAGACAGATTCAATAATTAATAACTGGTGAGTTTGAGCTTTTCATAACTCTAAAAACATACCCTTTTTTTTTACTGTGAAAATGGTAGTAAGGGAAGACATTCCCAAGTACTACCGGGAAGGGCGCTAGTGGCATGTTGGGGAGACCAACAGAGGCCCAATCCAAAGGATTACTGCACAGGCCTAAACCGCAAGCAGTTTTACCCAGTCGCAACTACTCAACTAGTCCTTAGGTGCCAGGGGATCTCCTTGGGGAGGGATGCCCATCAAAGCAGGATTTTGGATGGCTTCAGGGAGATACGAACCCTCGCTCATAGATGAGGCGAGAACTTTCCTCCGGATCCTTGACCATTAATGTATGTATGATGATACCACCGTTGTGTGTAAGAATCTCTCTTATCGACCAAAGAGGAAGCCCATGATTAGTAAAATCCGGTACTTAGTAAATTGACAAAATTCAATAGTGAATCCCATTCGTGTTTGTCTGCTCACTCGAAGTTTTGCCTTTATTTAATTATGGTGAAAGAGTTTTTAAACGGAAATAACTGCATTTACAAAATAACAAATTCTGAATCTTACTTAAATAATATTAAACTTCTTATCACTTGAACCCACACTCTCTTTAATATTGCCTTTTAGAGATAGCGAACGTGTGGATCACAATATTTTTAATTATATGAGCCAAACAATAATGGGGTTCAACCTATCTACATAATATCTAATTGAATATATCACACTTCTCATAGTAAAATATTATTTTATTCTCTCATGGATCACAATATTTTTAATTTGATCTCTTTTAAATTTATTTTTTCAATTTAGTTTATTCTTACTAATTAAATTGGTATCTTTTTTTTTTTATAAAAAAACATTAAAGCTTCGTTATATTGTAAAAAAAACCAAACGACACTTACAATAATTTAAAAAATTCCAATCTAATAATACTGAAGAATAAACCCTAATAATTATTGAACTAAGTAAAAAAAGTGTAAGCTCAGCTGATCCTATTTCTTAAGGATGAAAAATCTCACCGTCCTTGGTGTTGCCAACAGAGTTGTTTCTCTTATACCTCCTGCATATTAGATCTGAAGTAATCTTCAAAGTTGAAATTCTCGTAGGCTCTTCCAACATCATGATGAACGCGTGAAAATTTTTTAACATAGATGATTTGTAGATTTAGATATGATTATAACAAATCTTGAATCCAAAATCACCTGATTGTCAAAAAAATTCACAAAAGAAAATAAATACACACAAAAATAAAACAAGCTCCACTTACTAGATCTGAATCGATCTAACAATGGGAGACTACACTCTCACAAAGAGAGGACTAAAAAACTCAGAAGTAAATCTGGAAGAAAATCACCACCAAAATTGGGGGAATGAATATCTACCTTATTTATGAAACGTAACGACGGTAACAAAAGAAGAAGAAAAAAACTAGTTGAAGAACAAATGTAGAGCAATTAAATTGATATCTTGTTTATATATTTATCTTTTTAATTTAGTTATTCTTAAATTGTTCTATTATATATGAATTTGATCCATCTTAGACAATCATGTAAGAGGGCCCAAAAAATATTCTATAAATTATATTATCTTCTTTTAAAATTTTAATAAATTATATTTCATATGTTTTAAAATTTGAAAATCACTCAATTGTTCTATTATTTTCATTTGTTAAAAGAATTTTCAATTAAAATAAAATATGTAAAAAGGTTTCTTTAACAAAAATCAAACTTCAATTACATAAATTATACACGTATCATTTTTTATTTAAAAACTTTACGACAATAAACTAAAAGTTACATTTAAATTTTTATATTTAAGAAATTAAATTAGTCTCGAGATCTGTATTAAAATATTTTTTAAAATTAAAGCTGATATAAATCTCAAGACAGATCTAACGATATCCTTTTCAATATGACAATCCTTTTAAAGTAGCAAGATATTTTCCCGAATTCGTATCCCGTTCTCAGACTCTCAAAAGAGAAAATAAAGGGCTCAAGCTTTATTTCATTCTTGATCTTTTATTTTCTTGGCCTGCCACTAATCTTCAATAGATCTTAATTAATTAATACTAGTTTTGAGCTTGTACAATGCATGGGGTATTAATTTTTTTTAAAATGTAATAAGAGAACATTAATCTAAATTTAATTGTTTGCATTTTTTGTGTAAAATATACTTGATCATATAATTATGTTTAAGTGGAGATGTAATGGTGTTAATAAGTATTATAAGTAAATAAAAAAATAATAATGAATGTAAGTACAAAATTCATAAAGAAAAATATTAATAAATTACACATATATATAAATAAAGAGAATATATAGCAATTCGGCATATGAAACATCTATCTAACGTTTTTTAACATTTTCTTGTTCACAACATTAAGCGTTGAATTGGTAATTTTACCACTTTTGTCGCACACAAGTATTTTCAAGCCTATTTTACTCTTTACTTTAGAAATTGCCACATATAATTGTCCATGACAAAAAAAATGCCTTGGAAGATATAATCCAACATTTTCCAAAGATTGTCTTTTGTTGATAGTCATATTGCATACGAAACAATCAAAGGAAATTGGCATCTCTCTAGTTGAAATGATAATATTGAATCAGATGGACTAATTGTTATTTGAGGTATCAAAACCTTCTGCGCAATGTTGTTGCCTGATATAATTTTAGCTTCTATAACATATCTTTCAAGAGGGCTATTATTACTCTAGTACCGTTGTACAACGCCAATGATATGTAATTATTTAGAACCTTCAATACTGTTCAAGAAATCAATGGGATTTAGATATTATGCAAATGTTATAAATAACAATTTTTATCCATCTATTTCAACTACCAAAAAAAACCGGATTTTGTGACGGGCAAATCTGTCACATATTAAGGCATTCCCGTCACAAATTTATTTTTTGTGACGGATTTGTGACAATCAATGGTCTATGACCATTTTGTTTGTCGCAAAACCTTTTGTGACAGACTTTTTGTCCCGTCACACATCAACGTCGGATTGGTGACTGTGAAACTCTATCACAAATTTTGTGACAGTGTATTACTATCACCAAACTGTGACGAATTTGTGATGGGTTTATTTTGTCACAAGTTTGTGACGGCATGTCTGTCGCAAATTGTGTCAGACGTTTGTGACGCTTACAAGCATCACAAATTTGTGACAAAAAATTGTCACAAACTTATGGCAGGTTTGTGATGAAATTTTTTCATCACAAGTTCGTGATGGTGTGTCTGTCACACATTGGTGACATACTTTTGTGATTGTTTATCCGGCATCACCAATTTGTGATAATTGGCTGTCACAAAGTTGTGACGGTCTATGAATTCTGTGACATTCATGTGCGAGCATCTTTAGCGACGGCTAGCATTCCGTCACAAAAACACTAGAAGAAAAAATAGGATTAGCTACGGAAAAATTCGTATCTAAGCCGTAGCTATTCCTCAGCTAAATTGCCCCCTCCGACGACGGCCGCTGGCGACCTCCTCCACCGGCATCCGGCAGCCCCTTCGACGACCGCCGCCGGCGACTTCCTCCACCGATTTTAAATAACAATTTTTATGTATATGACACTACATGATTGAAGAAATGCATCGAAATTCAGTAATACGATAATACTGAAGTTAACTTTTATTCCCTTTCTTTATTGGGAGCATCTACAAGATGACAAAACTTCAATTATTAAAGTGGAATAGAATTGGATTGCTTATCTCACACACTAATTGAGCTCACAACACAGCAAATAGTGTTCTTAAATTGTGTGGCCAAGTAACACTAAGATTCCCACTCCACATTTGATGGGCAAAAAATTGATTAGCTCTTTCAGAAAGATGCAAATAGTCAATGAACACATATTCATTAGGATTCTCACATAACTCATAATTATCAATTCCTCTTTTGCCCCCACAGCTATTTATGCCTCTATAAGCACCACTTCCACAGCATGCCATTTTCCCTTCCTTGAAACCTTATCAACAGACAAAGGAGAAAAGAAAAGAAAAAAAAAGAAAAAGAAATGTTAAACATAGCAATATTTGATTGGGTTTCTGAATTTTTTACATATTAAGTTTTAGCTAACTAAAACCAAATAATAAACATTGAAAAGGAAATTTTCATCAAGCCATATATAAATAAACTTACCATATTTGGAAGGATTGTGAGTCATATGAGTAATGAAATCATAAGAATTGGTATATGAATATTTAAATCCTTGAAGCTGTTTCTCCAACTTTTGTAGAACCAGAGAAAGTTGTTTGTTATGCAATTTTGTGAGAAATGAAGCTTCTTCCAAGCATGAGCCATCCTCTGAGTGTGCCCTTGAAGCTGGAAGACAACCCGAATTCCACAATCCAAGAAACCCAAATTTCCTCCCTCCATTCATGTGAATTTCCTTCACATACATTAGACTTGCACATTAATTTTTTAAAAATATAATATAAAATAATAATAATTATATTTTTAAATAATAACATATTGGATATTTTTGATATATAATTTTTGAATTTTTAAAATAAAATATAAACATTATGATTCTATTTTAAAAAATAAATTAAATATTAGAAAATTATTTATTCTCCTACTTTTCTTAATAACTACCTATCATATCTATTTTCTATCTCCCACATTCTCTCACCATCATATATTTTTCTTATATTTTTTAATTAGAAAATTCATATTTTGTGATCTCAATGACCAGAAGGAGTCACAGCCATATTAATATAGATTTGTTGTTGCAAAAAGCCTTAAATGTTATAGTATCTATTTTCAAATTAAGGAGAATAAATTGAAACTTCTAGAAAATTAGGACCAAAAGTGTGTTTAAGCTAATTATATAACATTGGAAATTATTGAAATTTAAATTGAGTTCTGAAAAATAACTTTTACTTACTTTGATCACATCTGTGATATTTCCGATCACCATATTTACATAATATTCTTGTGAAGTGCATGTGGAGGAGTTTGGTAACACACAAGCTTGGTAATCATTGAGTCCTACGTTGAATAAGTAAACAGCTCTGGAGACCAATCTTGTTGCTTCATCTTCTCCTAATCTTTGCCTTAATATCTCTCTCACATTTATGAAATTTTTAAGTTGTGTTTTTAGGTCTATCACCTGCAAATATCACAAAACTAAATAATCAAATCAGTGTTTAAGGTTTAGAGTTTTAATTCTATTTATGTACTTTTCGGGACCAAAAATTTGAGTTTAAAGCTGAGGAGTCAAATATATATATGATTCTGGGGTTTAACAATTTTTTGATCAAACTGACTAGTTCGGCCCAAATTTTCAAATTATAGTGGCAAAAACTAAAGAAAGAGATGAAAATAAAGTTACCTACTTTTATATCAATCAATTAGTAAGTGATATAAAAATAAGATCTAATTAACATCCAAATGAAAAATCCAAATAATTAAGAAAATCATGAAAATGGTGTATGATTAAATAAAGAACATACCAAACCTTTATTAGTTTCAACTAAAGCCCCAGATCCGGCCGATGCAAAATTATCACCATGAATGTAATTTTGATAATTGGGATGGAGATATGGAAGGATTAAGGGTAACTTTACATACTCAGCTGCAAATATTTTAAAATTATTAGTATATACAACAAAATGAAGATATGGAAAGATTAGGAGTAAATTATCATTGTAGTCTCGGGAAGTTGTAATTTATTTCAATTAGTCAGTAAAAAGATAAAAATATCAAATTTAGACCCTGAAAGATGCAATTTGTCTCAAATTAGTTCTTGAGAGATAGAAATATCAAATTTAATCACTAAATATGGTACAATATGTCTCAGTTTAGTTTTTGGGAATCTTCATTAGCATAACTGATGAAAAAACTTTCAACGACTAAATTAAAACAAATTACAGTACTGACTAAATTTATCATTTTTATAGTTAATGGACTAAATTGAAACGAGTCACAATGCACTGTTGTAAATCAGCAAATTATTCAAAGGCAATTGTGACAACTTGAATCTTTCAATGACCAAAATGATAAATAATTTAATTAATTAATAATAAAAAGTTCTTACCAATAAAATCCGGAATGAGGCGACCGTCGGAAAATCTTCCGGTGGGATACCTAAAAAAGGTCTCCCCATAAGGCCAGAAGTTTGCTTGGTTAGAAGTAGTAGTGTTGATGTAGTTATTATTTCCAGCATCAAAAACTGAGCTTCCAAATACAAATAAAGCAGCAGAAGAAGAATAATGATTTGGTGTTAGGAGGCATGGCTTAATATAAAAGAAGGCTGAAACAAACAAGCTTGCACATGAAAATAACAAAGTAGAATGGATTCTTGAGGTATCCATCTTCTTTGTGATTCCCTTTTCTCTGGCTTTCATTGGGATATCTGAAACTTGTTAACCAGAGGGCAGAACTGAGGAGCCATCATCAAAATTTTTATTTTAATGAGAAACTTTGGAAAAACTTTTTTAGGAAAAAAAAATGTCCAAATCCCATTTTGGTTTTCCATGTTTCACCTAAATTTCAAATCAATCCTTTATATTTTAAAAGTTTCAAATCAATCATCTATGTTTGAATTGTTCTGGCCAAATTACTCTTTTGGTCCTCAACGTTTGCACCAAGTTTAATATTAGTCCTCAACATTTCAAAAAGTTATTTTAGGTCTTCAACGTTTTTTTTTGTAGTCAAAATTGGTCCTCCAGCGTAACTCCGTCAGGTTTTTTTGGTTAAATGCTGACGTGGAAGGCTTATATGACACACCCTCTCTCCTACGTGTCATATTTGGATGATATGACACCCTCTCTCACTCTAATTCAGCAAAACGACGCCGTTTTGCATCACTTCTCTCTCACTCCAACTCAGCAAAACGATGTCGTTTTGCTGAGTTGGAGTGAGAGAGGGTGTCATATCATCCAAATATAATACGTAGAAGAGAGGGTCTACCACATAAGCCTTCTACGTCAGTATTTAACAAAAAAAAACCAGACGGAGTTACGCTGGAGGACCAATTTTGACAAAAAAAAAATGTTGAGGACCTAAAATAACTTTTTGAAACGTTGAGGACCAATATTAAATTTGGTGCAAACGTTGAGGACCAAAAGACTAATTTGGCCAATTGTTCTAAATAAGCCATTTTACCTGACACCGTTAGTTTCCTTCGTTAAATGGTGATGTGAACAAAATCTCTCTCCTATGTGGCATCTTATTTAGTTTATTTTGGGTTCTTGTATATTTGACCTTTTTTTTTTTGTAAATGTACGTACATATTCGCCAATGAAGAGCTCAATGCATGCTTTATTTCATTCTTCATCTTTTACTTTGTTTTGGTCTGCCACTAAATTAATCTTGAATAATCGTTAATAGAGTATATGTTCAGTAGTACGGAACTTCAGTAAATCTCTCAAATCAGTTGATTCCTAATTCATTTAAGGTAGGTCCTTATTAATGTGAATTTTTATTAATATTAACAAATGAATTGGAAGGATGCACCGAAATTCAGTAGTACTGTAGTACTGATCTGAACTTTTATTCCCTCTATTGGAAGCATCTACAAGATGACAAAACTTCAATTATTAAATTGCAATAGAATTCGATTGCTTATCTCACACAAAACTTCAATTATTAATAAAAATTTGATTAGCTCTTTCATGAAGATGTAGATAGTCAAAGAACACATATTCATTAGGATTCTTACATATAACTCATAATCCTTAATTCCTCTTTTGCCCCCCACAGCTATTTTTGCCTCTATAAGCACCACTTCCAGAACATGCCACTTTCCCTTCCTTGAAACCTTATGAACAAACAAAGGAGAAATTAAAATATAAGAATGAAGTTTAGGTTTTTAGGTTATATTTTAAATTCACAGAAGAAAACGAAAAAAAGAAAAAGAAATGTTAAACATAGCAATATTAATTTGATTGGGTTTCTGAATTTTTTACATATTAAGTTTTAGCTAAAAAAAAAATCAAATAATAATAAGCATTTGAAGAATTTTATACCTAAGATTTGGCTTTGAACAAAATAAAACACGTACATTCACCAATACAGAATTTGTTAATGATTCTGCCTTTTAAAAACTACCAAGCAGTTTTGCTTAATTGTTAAAATGTGAGAGTGAAGAGAAAAGAAGATGTGAGTCGATGGCGGATCTCCAAGAAAGGGAAACAAAGAAGATAAAGACCAATGAAGGATCCACCACTGTGGATCTTCAAGAAGGAGCCGCGAACGTTGCGACATCCCCCAAACCGATGGAGGAGAGTCCCGATGCAAAATCTAAGAAGGAAGATGCCATCCCTCATTTCAATCCCGAAAATGGGGATTCTCAAACAAGACCAGTGAAGCGAGCTTTGTGGGCTCCAAACCAGTCGAGCCACCTTACCTATAAAGAAAAGCTGTTAGGAATTAATGGGAGAGATCAAGATTTCTTTGCTGATGAGGAAGATACGTGGTCCGAAGTGTCTTCTGAAGAAGATTCGGATATGGAGCAGAAATCTGATAAAGATTTCTTGTGCTCAGAACTTCATGTTTCAAAGGCTGAAAGGAGGGAGCTCCTTAAGGAGTGGAAGCTGTCGCTGATAGTCAAAACGCTGGGCAAATTGATGGCATATAGATTCCTCAAAGGCCGACTTGAACGAATGTGGCAGAGAAAGGGGATAATTCGAGTAATTGATATAGGTAATGGTTTTTTTACAGTCTCTTTTACGGATCCTGAGGATTATAATTTTGCTCTGCACGAAGGTCCTTGGTGTATTGCTGAGCACCATTTAATGGTCCAGAGATGGAGACCTGATTTTGATCCACATAATGTGGAATACAAGAAAATTCTCGTTTGGATTAGAGTCCCAACTCTTCCAATTGAATACTATGAAAAACACATTTTGTGGCGCCTTGGTGGTTTGTTTGGAAAAACCTTGAAGATTGATGAACATACTCTTCAAGAAAGAAATGGTTCAGTTGAAGTTGAGAGAGCTAATTTTGCTCGTATATGTATTGAGGTGGATCTTCGACTCACCTTGCTTTCAAAATTCAGAATTAGAGGAAAAATCCATCACATTGAATATGAAGGCATTAAACTTGTCTGCTATAATTGTGGGAGATTCGGGCATGGAAAAGATAATTGCCCTCTAAACAAGCAAGATAAGACAGAGCAAAACCAAGAAGCAGGAAACCCGGATGTTCCACTTTCTTTTGTTGGAGAAGGTAGGAAAGTTGAAGTTGGGGATGAGGCCTTCGGGCCATGGATGACGGCTCAAACCAATAGAAGAAGAAAACCGAGACCAGCTTCAAAACTCCACCAGGCAGGCCCGGCTCCAAAGCAAACAAATACGGGATCTAGATTTGCAGTTATTAGCTCTGAAGAGTCAGGTGACATGGAGATTGACAAGGAAACAGAAGTTAAAAAGCAAGAATCCACTGCAACAATGTCAGAAAGTCCAAGGGTGATAGAGGTTGAGCATCATCAAGAGACAAAACAGAAAGCTCCTAACAATAGACAAAAAAAGCCTGAAGTCCAAATCATGGGAAGCAAAAAACAGACTTCAACAACTCCTATGTCTAGCCAGGCGAGGAAATCTAGTAAAGTGGCTAGCGAAAGAAACCAAGATCACATCCTGGTCACCTCGGTGGGCTCAAAAAATTTAACCACCCAAGGTAGTAAAACTCCTACTAAATCAACTGATAATAATCCGAAAGCCCCCACAAAGCATCATCCAGCAGTCCTGAAAGGGAGAGCTGAGAAAGATGCGCAGATGGAGGAGCAACTTCGGCTTATGAAAATAATGGAGAAGCAGGCCAAGGAAGAGGGTACTTTTCTTGGAGATCTTGGAGCAACCCAGGTGTATTCTAACTTCCTTTGAGAAGTCTTTTTTCTGATCTAGTTTTTATGAATATTATGACTTGGAATTGCAGAGGCACTGCCTCTAAAATTTTTCCAGGTATTGTTAAGGACATGTTCAACATACACAAGCTTGACATTCTTACCCTCCTTGAGACAAGAACAAGCGGTGATAAAGCGGACTCAATTATTTCAAAATGCGGTATTCAACATTATGTTAGAGTTGAAGCTGCTGGTTTTTCCGGTGGTATATGGATGCTGTGGCAGAATGATAACTTAAAAATAGATATTATTCGCTCTTCCTTCCAATTTCTTCACTGTTCTATCACTAACCCCTCTCTTAATCAATGTCTGTTAGTTACTTTCATATATGCTAGTCCTAACGATATCACTAGAAATAAGTGTTGGCAGGATATTGAATCTCTTGCAGATCAAATTAACTCCCCATGGCTTGTTATAGGAGACTTCAATTCTTATTTATACTCACACGAAAAAAGTGGAGGAAGCAGGCCAAATCCTAGAAAAATGGACAGACTTGGTGCATTTCTAAATTGTTGCAACCTCTCAGACCTCGAGTCTAAGGGACCAACCTTTACCTGGTGTAGAAATGGGCTAAAGGAGAAGCTGGACAGAGCTACGGTGAACATGGATTGGAGGACAGAACTGCCTAACTCAATGGCGTTCATTCTGCCAGCCTTAAAAAGTGACCACTGCTCGATTTTGGTCAAAACTGACGTTATCAAAGGGCAACCTCAAAGAGGAGAAAAACCATTCAGATTTCAAATGGCTTGGATGACAGATAAGGCTTTAGGAAAGAACATTAAAGATGCTTGGTCTGATCACAGCTCTTGGTCCCAAGCGGTTAATAAATTCACCTCTGTGGCTGAAGCTTGGAATAAAGATTCTTTTGGAAACGTGTTCAAAAAGAAAAAGAAGATCTTAGGGAGGCTTGCTGGAATCGATAGAAAGCTGGCTAATAGAAATATCCCAGAGCTGGTAAAATTAAAGGAAGACCTGTGGGCTGAGTATGAGAACATCCTTCTCCAAGAGGAATTGCTCTGGTTCCAAAAGTCTAGGAACAATTGGTTGGCTTATGGAGACAAGAACACCAGTTATTTTCATATGTCAACAATGGTCAAACGCAAAAAAAACAGAATTCTCTCTCTTCAAGACTCTTCTGGGTCTTGGATTAACGAAGATTCTGCCTTAAAGGATTTAGTAACTGAGCATTTTAAAGCCTTATATTGTCAGGACATAGTGGTGGCAGCTGGTGATGTTCCTATCAGGGAGTTCCCTTCTCTTTCAAGCTCTGCTATAGAATTTATTAAAGCTCCTCCCTCTAATGAGGAGATTAGAAATGTCCTTTTCAACATGAACCCACACAAAGCCCCGGGATTAGATGGTCTACATGCTTTATTTTTTCAAACCTATTGGAGTCAAATTGGGGAGTCGGTTACTGATTTGATCAAAAGAATTTTCCTGTCTCCTAGTTTAATTGAAGATATAAATCAAACCCTTTTAGTCTTAATTCCCAAAATTGATCCTCCCGAGCAAGTTAACCATCTAAGACCAATTAGCCTTTGCAATGTTATTTACAAGGCCATTACTAAAATTATTGCTAATAGGTTAAAACCATACTTAAACTCCTTAATCTCTAACTCTCAATGTAGTTTTGTACCAGGGAGATCCGGATCGGATAACATCATTATTGCCCAAGAAGCAATTCACTCAATGATGAGGAAAAAGGGTAATAAAGGCCAAATGGCCTTGAAAGTGGACCTTGAAAAGGCCTATGATAGGGTGGATTGGAATTTCCTTGAATCTATACTGGATTCCATAAGAATGCCCAATAACATTAAGGAGCTCATCATGTCTTGTGTGTCAACTAGCAGTATGCAAATATTATGGAATGGAGAAAAGTTAGAAGAATTTAAACCTTCTAAGGGCCTTAGACAAGGAGATCCAATCTCTCCCTATTTATTTGTCCTTTGCATGGAAAAATTTTCCCAAATTATCAATGAATCTGTTTCTTTGGGTAATTGGAAGCCCATTAGACTTAGTCAGAATGGGCCTCCAATATCCCATCTCTTTTTTGCTGATGATTTATTTCTCTTTGCAGAGGCAGGGGTGGAGCAAGCTGAAAATATCCACAACTGCTTATCTTATTTTTGTAGCATATCTGGGCAAAAGGTTAACCAGGATAAGTCTTGCATCTTTTTCTCTAAAAATATGAATCATACTAGAGTAACTCAGCTCAGTAACATCCTCAGTTTTAATTCCACAACGGACTTAGGGAAATATTTAGGCATTCCTCTTCATCATAAAAGAGTTACACAACATACTTATAGCCATATTATTGATAAAGTTGAAACAAGATTAGCATCTTGGAAGAAAAATACTCTTTCTACTGCGGGGAAAATAACTCTTGTGAAATCTGTGATAAATACTATTCCTTATTATTCTATGCAAACTGCGCTTCTTCCTATTAATTTGATTGACAGAGTAGAAAGACTGGAAAGAGACTTCATATGGAGCTCCAAAGATGGCAAGCCAAAAGCTCACCTTGTTAATTGGGGTACGGTTTGTAGTACCAAGAAGGAGGGTGGCCTTGGCATTAGAAGGTTAAGAGAATGCAATAAAGCGTTCTTAATGAAAATTGCATGGGGGATCCTTACAAAACCTGAAGCTATTTGGGTCAGAATATTAAGAGGAAAATACGGTTTTGATAACCAGAACAACTTTCCTATGCAGAGAAAGAAAGCCCACTCAAATTTGTGGAGTGGTATTATCAAGATATGGCCTTCATTTATGCAGAACATCAGTAGAAAAATTGGCAATGGAAGACATACCAGATTTTGGATTGATCCTTGGGTTCCCAATTATCCTAACTTAGCTGCAATTGCTCTCAATGCCATTCCCCAAGAAGAACTAAATAGGAGGGTGGGTGAAATGACTACGGACACAGGAGCCTGGAACTGGATGGCTTTTCAACATATTCTGCCTAGTGAAGTGTTGGCAACCATTGACACAATGAACCCTCCCTCTATTGGTGGAAATGAGGACAGCTTTATTTGGGTGCCTAACCAGGATGGTGAATTCTCTGTCAAGTCTGCTTATGGAATTTGTGATTCGACCCCAATATCCATAGATAGAAGAATTTGGCAAAAGATTTGGAAAAGCAATTCTACTGAAAGAATCCGGGTGTTCCTTTGGAGTCTTTGTCATGAATGCATAATGACTAATACCCAACGGTTCAGAAGAGGTTTTACGGACACCAACATTTGCAGCAGATGTGGACAAGATCCAGAAAGCCCGTTACACGCTTTAAGAGACTGTCCAAAGGTCCTCCCCCTGTGGAAAGCCCTTGTTAAACCTGAAGCTTGGAATAGGTTCTGTACAGATGACATCAAGGACTGGATTAAGTTGAATTTATCTAGCCAGCTTAGCAACGAGTCAAGGTGGAATTGGAACTATTTTTTTTAGCACAACTGTCTGGTTAGTTTGGAAACAGAGAAATAAAAGCATTTTCAACGGAGACCAAGATAATGCCCTTTCTCTTATCCCGGCTATCAAGGCTCAGTACAAAGACTTTGTGACTGCGACCGCCATTAAGAGTAAGATGCCTCTCCATCAGAAGGTTTTCACGTGGTCTGAATCTGATTGGACCCTTCCTGCTGAGGGCTGGTACAAACTGAACGTTGACGGATCCCTCAATCACCAAAGTAGAGATATTACTTGTCGTGGTGTCATTAGAAATCATGATGGCTCGTGGATTGGAGGTTTCTCCAAAAGATTGGGGAAAGGTAATATCCTCTGTGCGGAATTATGTGGGATTCTAGAAGGTCTGCAATTGGCTTGGTCAAACAATTTGAAAAAGATCATTGTTGAGTCTGACTCCATACAAGCCATCAAGACTATCATGGATATCAGTGATATTAGTCACCCCCTCTTCCATGTTTTAAGCAAGATTAAGCTTCTTTTAGCTAAAGATTGGGAAGTTATCCTTGTCCACATTAGTAGAGATAAAAATAGATTAGCGGATAGCCTTGCTGTTAGTGCTCATGGATTAGGTTACGGCTTGTATTCGTTTGATTTCCCTCCTGCTAACTGTATTGAATTTCTGACTGACGACTACAGGAAGGCTTGTTCTCCTGTTAGTCTTGTCTGCTAGGCTTTCCTAGCTCCTTCCTTTACTACCAAAAAAAAAAACTACCAAGCACTAATTACTTAAACTTTTTCAACATATTATTTCAATAATTCCTCACTAACATATATATATATATATATATATATATATATATATATATATAGGGCACGTTCTTTACATAGAATGAGCAAAAGAGAATGGGAATGAGTTTATTGTGTTTGTTAGTAAAAATTTAAAAATAGGAATGGAATGAGAATGTATTAAAATTATCATTTTACCCCTTATATTAAAATAGTAAAAAAAAAATTATGAACTTATGATTGTACCAAATCAAGGGGTATAATAGATATTTTGTATTTTTTTACATTATACGATTTTCTAAAATGGCTTGGGCTCAACCACTTTTTTTTTCCCCTTTCTACTATTGTTTCCAGGGTACCAAACATGCCCTTAGTCCATGTTGAATCAGAATTCACTCCCAAAGAGACACACGTGTTAGATCCTACAGGCCAACACAAAAAAACCCATAAACACACAATTCAGAATTTCAGATGCAAGAGGAAGGTGTCAGCACCACATATAACAATATGGAGTCCAGCGTAGATCCTTCACGATTAACCGTGGCTAAATGAACTGCACCACAACACAATCGTAGAGAATCTGAACTCTTATTTTCTATGCTCATCACTCATGTCAGTTACTTTCACTTTATCTTTAATTTAGTTTTTGTCAATAAAATTATTATTTTAATTTGTTGTTCATACAAGGGTAAATGCAATTAAATTGATGTTACATTTTGACATAAAATTTAAAATAATTGTAAGGGTAAAGTACCCTTGTTGTCCCCAGACTTTACTGCAATGTTCATTCCTGCCCCCAAACTTTTTTTTGATTCATACCTACCCCAAACTTTCAGTTTTGTTCATGCCTTGATGTTACAACCGTAGTGAATATGAACTCTCGATTCCGACTTCACCCATTCAAATGTTGTGTGTGTAATTCAAAGTCCCACATTGGTTAGATTTAGTGAGGAGTGGGTGAGGAGCTTATATAAATAGGTGTGAGTTATATAGGTTTCAACACACATAAGAATACTAGCCTATAACCATTAGGTGTATTGGATTTTGGGTATTTTTATGTATTGAGGAGGATTTGTAATTTTTCCGTTCAAAAATTACAAGTAGTAAAGTTTATCCCAGTTGAGATCGTGGTAGTAGGTCTTGAGACACCGAATCACGTTAAAATTTTTGTGTGTTCTTTTTTCTCTTTTTTTCATATTTTTATGCGGGACCCAACATCAAAACTTCAATTCTACATCTCCAAAGGCATGCAAAAACTTCCTCTTTTCTATGCTTATCACTCATGTCAGTTACTTTCACTTTATCTTTAATTTAGTTTTTTTCAATAAAATTATTATTATTTTAATTTGTTGTTCATACAAGAGTAAATGCAATTAAATTGATGTTACATTTCGACATAAAATTTAAAATACCTGTAAAGTCAATTTGAATGCCCGCGCCAAAATACGAATCTAGAACACTAAATCATCGATTTCATAGAATTCAAATTCGAAAGTGGTCATAAGAGTATATTAGGAGAAGATAGACACACAATATAAATGTCAATTATATAATATTAATATGATTTAGTGATTATTATATATAAATGGACTTCCAAAAGTGATGCGATACAGCATGCTAAAGACACCCGTTACAAATTCTAAATGGACCAATCACAAGAGTTCGAACTAAGAATGAAGCATTAATTGGGCTAGTGCAAGAGACATGGGAGGAACAATCAGCGATTGGACCAGAAAATAATAATGAAGAGGTCATTAATTTATTAAGGGCTGAAAGTGGGTTAGCACCAGATGTTGGGGTAGCAACCTGAAAATGAGAATAAACACAAAAAAATAGGGAAATGTAAATTTGTAAGAGAAATAATAAAATGCGTGGTACCGGACTGATGCACGGGTATCTCGTTATCTTTAAGGTAATTCATGCCTCCCACGGGTTGATTTTGCTATATCACCCGGTGCAGGGGTACTCAGACACGTTACCTCCAGGATACAACAGCCCAGTACTCGCATGTTTGTCTACAACCTCTGCACGTAGGAGGTAGACATGACTCTGTCTCCCACACCTTTCTCTATCCAAATATTATACACTAGAGGCTTCGCATGCACCTACGTGCATACATGTAATTTGTTCTTAAATTTTTTTAAAATATAATATAAAATAGTTATTATATTTTAAAATTATTAAAAATTAAAAATTTTAAAATTTTAAAATAGAATTGTTATCATAATTTAAAATTAAAAAATGAGAAGGTATGAACTTCTCCATTTTTTTAGTAACCACCTATCATACTTATTTTCTCTCTCCCACATCCTCCAATCATATTAATTTTTGTATTTTTAATTATAAAATATAGCTATTTTGTGAGAAATTGGTTATTTATTGAGAAGTTGAGGAGGAAGTTATTTTTTTGGTGTCACACTTTGCTTGTGTGACACCAAAAACTCCAAAGCCATATATATATACTAGAGGCTTCGCATGCACCTACGTGCATACATGTAATTTATTCTTAAATTTTTTTAAAATATAATATAAAATAGTTATTATATTTTAAAATCATTAAAAATTAAAAATTTGATAATTTTAAAATTTTTAAATAAAATTGTTAGCATAATTTAAAATTAACAAATAAGAAGTTATGCTTGTTTTCTCTCTCCCACATCCTCCAATCATATCATATTTTTGTATTTTTTTAATTATAAAATATATCTATTTTGTGGGAAATTGGTTATTTATTGGGAAGTTGAGGGGGAAGTTATTTTTTTGGTGTCATACTTTGCTTGTGTGACACCAAAAAGTCCAAAGCCATATATATATAAATATATAGATATAGATATAGATATAGATATAGATGATAATATTTTATTCTTTCTTTTGATACACCTCCGGTAAGATGTTCCATTCCTCATCTTTTCAATATGCTTATTAAGCCATTTCCAAATATCTTTGGCTATCATATTTATAAGTAAGAATATGTTGCCTCATAATTGTAGCTAATAAAGTGTAATAAAGATAATTAAAGGATAAAAAACCTCCAGCCACATTGATGTTGCAACAATACATTTTTAAGCTTTGAACAAGTCCATTTGTAACATATTATTATATTAATTAACTTAACAAATTAATGTTATTAATTTATAATAATATCTAACACCAGAAAGTTTCAAGTTGTGGTTTTTGGAGGCGTATTTGCATACATCCAACCGAAGTCAATCCGTCCATTATAAAATCGTTCCCCTGCTACTTCACCAATCGGAACTGCCTCCGATATTTCCTTGATCTCCGCCTCACATAGTTTCACTTCTAAGGCACCGATGTTTTCATCCAAGTTCTTTATCTTTGTTGTTCCTGCAAATTAAAGTCCCACATCGACCACATTATCAACACATAATACAAGAGATGCAAGATTTATGGTGAATTCAGTATAATTATGGGATATTATATATTCACCAGGAATAGGCACAACATCGTTGCCTTGATGGAGAACCCATGCTAGTGCTAATTGAGCAGCACTACATTCATGCTTCTTCCCAATGCTTTCTATTCGGTCATATATACTTTTGTTCTTCTCCAAGTTCCCTGCTTGGAACCGGGGATATGACTTCTGATATTCATGTCAAATTCAAACCATGTTTCATTTTATCTTTAAATTAAAAATGGTCAAAACTCCAAATTGGTCATTTATGTTTGCACGAAGTTTTATGTTGGTCCTTTATGTTTCAAAAAGTTTAAATTGGTCCTTTACGTTTGCAAGAAGTTCCAAATTGATCATTCCGTTCACTTCCGTCAATTTCTTAAGTTAAGTGCTGACGTGGCGTGCTGATGTGTCCATATAAGCTGACGTGTCATGCCACATCATCACATATGATAGTGGATGATGGCATGGCACGGCATGTCAGCTTCAATTGACACGTAGGAGAGATGACATGCCCACCTCAGCATGCCACATCAGCACTTAACAGAAGAAATAAACGGACTTGGAGGGAAGGACCAATTTGGGACTTCTTGCAAACATAAAGGACCAATTTAAACTTTTTGAAACACAAAGGACCAACATAAAACTTCGTGCAAACATAAGGGACCAATTCGGAGTTTAAACATAAAAAAAATGTTTTTCTCTTAGTTTATATATATATACCAGGGAGCTATTTGCAGGGAGGGATTCCACAACTGCTCTGCCTCCAAAGAAGCCACGACCAAGAGGGCTATATGGCACTATTCCAATACCAAGCTCCCTGTATCAATAATGCATTACACACTTTAATTAATTTAATTTGTCTTCATTATTATTATTGAACTAACCTACCTACAAAGAGGAACGATCTCCTCTTCAATGTCACGAGTCCAGAGAGACCACTCTATCTGTACGGCTGTGATAGGATGAACCGCATGTGCTCTCCTAATTGTGTCTACACTCGCTTCAGATAACCCTATATATTTCACTTTCCTCTCTTCCACCAGTTTCTTCAGTTCGCCCACCTATAATTTAATTACAAATAACAAACCAAATTATATTAATTACGCTAATACTAATTAATACCACATATATAGAGAAAGAAAAATCACTAAACTGTGTCTTCTATTGGTACTGATTTGTCGACTCTGTGTTGATAATAGAGATCAATGTATTCCACATCAAGCCGCTTCAAACTAGCCTCACAACATGAACGAACATAGTCCGGCCTACCCTTCACTTGTATATCCGCGAAATTCCCATTTTTTGCAATAATACCAAACTTAGTTGCCACCTGAATTTTCTCTCTAGGCAACTCCTTTAAGGCCTGTTCAACAGAATATATAATTAACAAACTAATATTAGGGTCTAAATGAAACGAGTCGTTCACGAATGGTTCGGGTTAAGGCTTGCATAAGAGTTCAATTGGGCTCGTTTAAAATTTAGAATTCGGCTCATTTAGTTCATGAACGCCTCATTTCAGAATAAAATAATATAAAAATATTTTTTCTCTATCTTACATGTATTATTATATACTCATTCTATATATATATATATATATATTGAATTTGTTATATTATTGTATTTAAATATTTTTTAATCAATAAAACTTATATGATAACAACAACAATTAAAGTTTTTTTTCTATTAGGTAGAGTCCACTATAATAAATAAAAGGGTAAAAATACCTTTAGTACCCCTAACGTTTGCGCGTTCGGTCAAATATACCCCAAACATTTGATTACTGTCAAATATACCCCTAACGTTTCAATTTTTGGGCAATCTTACCCTTTTCACTAACACCGTTAAAATAGTTAACGGTTTTTGCTGACTAGGCATAACATGTGGTATTAATATCTTAATGGGATCAATTTTTTCCATTTCATATTTTATTTAAAAGAAAAAAAGAAATCGCTTAGGTTTAGGTTTTGAAGAAGTACGTTTTCTTTTTTTTTTTTTCTTTTTTTTAAATAAAATATGAAATGGAAAAAATTGATCCCAGTCAGATATTAATGCCACATGTTACGCCTAGTCAGTAAAAACTGTTAACCATTTTAACGGTGTTAGTGAAAATGATAAGATTGCCCAAAAATTGAAACGTTGAGGGCATATTTGATCGCAATAAAACGTTTGGGGCTTATTTGACCGAAGGCGTAAACGTTGGGGGTACCAAAGGACAAAATCTATAAATTAATATAAGATATAAGTTAATTTTCTTATATGCATGTAAATCCTATGGAAGTTGATAATTACTTAGGGTATGTTCTTTTAGTAGAAAAGACGAGGGAATAGGAAAAGACGAGGGAATGGAAATGTCATGTCAATGTGATATGAATGAAATAAAAGTGGATAAAATGACCATTTTGCCCTTACATTAAAAGTGAAAATAGAATAAAAGTGGGTAAAAACCTAATTAATTTCATCACATTGAAAAAAGCGGAGTTTATTTGTTAGGAAGAAAAGAAGAGAGAGATGACTTCTCCCTCTCCCTTTCCATCATAATTTCTTTCAAAAGAACGTGCCATTAGATCGGCTTGTTAAGCTCATGAACAACTCGATTAATTAAACAAGCTGAGCTTGAACATCTAAATTAATACCATTACGTTGCATTAATTACCTTTCCGACCAAAATTTCATTAGCATGATTGGGTCCATAAGCATCAGCAGTATCAAAGAAAGTGATTCCTTTGGTGAAGGCGTGGTTGATAATGGAGATCCCAACCTCATCGGGAACAGGATCTGTGTAGCCGCCAGTAAGCCCCAGACACCCAAATCCCACCTTTGAAACCTATCAATTCAAATAATTAAGAAATTCATTAATTGATGTGAGGAAATTAATTAAGCTAAGTAAAAATTAAACGAAAAGAAAGAATAATGAAAATGGAAACCTCACAGCCTTGGCTTCCCAGTTTCACCCGAGTAATGTGTGGTGCTGCCATTCACGCAATCACATGGAAAATGGATTTCACTTTAATTTTGCCCCATTTCAACTATATATACACCTACCGGATCCAATTCAGTGGTACGGTACTACTGAACTTCAGTACATTTTGTTGGTAATCTAACATTATATTCTTTCTACAAAACAATACTTTTTGTAATTTGATAAAATTATGTTTTTGTTTTTATATTTTTATTCTGTTTTATTCCATTTTCACCTTTATTCCATTCACATCACATCATATTGATATGATTTTTTTATTCCCTTAAACATCCTATCATTCTACTAAGGGTGAGTATTTGAAGATATCAAGAGTTCAACCTTACCAGTTGTAAGGCGTTAGATCTATCTTGAAATCTGTGTCATTTTATATTTAAAATAAAATTTATTTTGACATAAATTTAACAATTAACAAATAGTAAATTTGAGCTCTGAATAACGTCTTCTAACCCATAATTATCTATGGGTCCAATCATAGACCGTACTGAATACTTTCTTTCTCTGGGACCGACCAAAGCGTCACCGCATACGTTAGCATCCTTCTTACTAAGGGTTGTCGTGAGTGGAGTGGATGATGTAATAGGAATGATAATAAAAATAGAGGATATAATAAAATTACAGAAAGAAATAAAAAACGTAATATGAAAGTGATGTGAATGGAAAAAAAGTGGGTAAAATAATTATTTTACTCTTATAATAAAAGTGAGAATGGAATAAAGTAGGTAAAAAGTAAGGACAAAAATATAATTTCATCACATTACAAAAAGTAAAGTGTGTTTGGTTGAAAGGATGTAAAGAGATTACGTCTACGATTACGTTGACAAAACTGCCAACCAAACGTGTCCTAAAAGTTGTATGGAATTTTTTTACGACAAAAATACTATTTTGGTGTTTTACATTTACTCTATGTTTCAATTTAATCTTTTACATTTGTTATTTGAGTCAATTTGATCCTTCAGTTATCTAAGTGTTAAATAATTAACGGATTGTTGACGTGGACAATTAAATAAATATATTTAGATATACTAAGTTGAAATTACTCTATCTCTATATTTATTAATATTATTTTTTTTAAAAAAAATCAATTAAAATATAAACTTTAATTAACATTGCCATGTATAGTATCTCCACACAGGACAAAAGCATAAAGAGTTAAATGGTGTAGGGGACCCCATGGGAGGGACAATGAGGCCCCATTTGCATGTGCACCAAATGGAGAAAGTTAGAAGCAGATTAAGAGGCTAATTAATCTCTAATTTGAATGTGATGATCAATTATGGATCAGATTCCGATGTCATGCACAGCTAGCTAGATCTCTCAAAAGCAATGACAAGGAGAAAATCAAAAGTATGAACAACTGGACAAGTACTATATATGTCCTATGTGCAATGGATGGCAATTTTACCTCGATTCAACTGGTACTTAAAAATTTTACCCGTTGGATCGGGTATTAAAAATATAAATTTGGATATGAGTCTGAAAATTTTAATTGGTAAAAGTTTGGGTTTGAATCTGAGTTCGAAGACGAGTAAGGGTGTATTCACCCTGGTTCTGGATCCGGTGATATAATATATATAAAAATATATTATACATCATATCAAATTTTAAAAAAATTACACTCACCTCACCATCACGTGACATCCATTCATCACACAAACTCAATCAGACTCTCATCTCACTCACCCACCTCCATTCAGGAATCACAATCTAGGATTCACACATTCACATTTCACACCACATTTTATGACTGTATTTGTTTATTTAAGGATGAATTTAAACTTTTTATGTTTAAAAATTAATTCAAAAGACCGATTTAACTTGTCATAAATCAATGAGTCGATATTATATTTTACTGAGAAATTTGTTACATCTAATAATTCCCTCAATGATAAAATAAATTAAAATTAATATGTCAAATTCGAGTTATTTTATGTAATAAAAAAATTGGTGTTTCTTAATAAAATTAATATGTTAAATTCGAATTATCTCATCTAATAATATTGGCACGTTTTGAGTTTCTTGATAGAAATTAAATTATCATTTAAGTCTAAAAAATGTAGTTTGTCTAAAATTAATCTCGAAAAGATGTAATTTGTTTTAATTTATTGTAAATATGAAATTTAATTCCTAATAGATATAATTTTTTTAATTTAATTCCTCAAAAACTTTTAGTTGATTATGTTAGCAAAATTTTTAAAGGATTAAATTGAAACAAATTACATTAATTAAGAGGCCTAAGTAATTAGTTAGTTGATGAACGACTTCAACCAATAAAAAAAAGTTAGTTGATGAAGGACTATTCCATTTTCTATGAGAGGATATAAGTCTATTATTATAAAAGTATTAAACTTTGAGTATATCTCTCTAATTATTTAATATTATTTATCAATATTAATCGAAAATTTGAATTCATATTATTAAGAATCCACTCTGAATAGATTAAAAATTAAATTGATATTAATAATGACAAATAACATGTAATTAATATATAATAGAAAAAGAGTATTAAATTCAATACTCCTATAAGACAAAACTTCAATTATTAAAGAGCAATAGAATTGGATTGCTTATCTCGCACACTAATTGAGCTCACAACTCAGCAAATAGTGTTCTTAAATTGTATGGCCAACTAACACTAAGATTCCCACTCCACATTTGATGGGCAAAGAATTGATATGCTCTTTCAGAAAGATGCATATAATCAAAGAATACATATTCATTAGGATTCTCACATAACTCATAATTCTCAATTCCTCTTTTGCCCCCACAGCTATTTATGCCTCTATAAGCACCACTTCCACAGCATGCCATTTTCCCTTCCTTGAAACCTTATGAACACACAAAGGAGAAAAGAAAAGAAAAAAAAAGAAAAAGAAATGTTAAACATAGCAATATTTGATTGGGTTTTTGAATTTTCTACATATTAAGTTTTAGGTAACAAAAACCAAATAATAAACATTTGAGGAATTTTATACTAGATTTGGCTTTCATCAAAATAAAAACATGTATATTCACGAAAATAGAGATTTGTTAATGATATATAAGAAATTAAATTATTATTTTAATCTTTATATACAGCATTACTTTTTCTTTTTTCCATTTCATCCTTATAATTTTATAATCTGTAACTGGGTTCTTATAATTAGTAATTTCAATTAAATTACTGTTAGTATTTTTTTTTTTAAAAAAACTTTATATAGACCTGTTCAATATCTTGACACTCAATATATATATATATATATATTCAAGTTACTATTATGATATTTACTTATTTAGTTAATAATGTTAGAAAAATTCAATAGAACCAAATTTTAATGACAGATATTAAATATTATAAAATTTTAAAATTCAAAAAACTACATGAAATTATGAAGAATTAATAAAAGGCCTAAAAAACATTGAAAAGGAAATTTTCATCAAACCATATATATATATATATATGAACTTACCATATTTGGAAGGATTGTGAGTCATTTCAGTAATAAAATCATAAGAATTGGTATATGAATATTTAAATCCTTGAAGCTGTTTCTCCAACTTTTGTAGAAGCAGAGAAAGTTGTGTGTTATGCAATTTTGTCACAAATGAAGCTTCTTCCAAGCATGAGCCATCCTCTGAGTGTGCCCTTGGAGCTGGAAGACAACCAAAATTCCACAATCCAAGGAATCCAAATTTTCTCCCTCCATTCATGTGTATTTCCTTCACATTAGAGTTGCACATTAATTCTTTACACAATTAGCTAAGTAGCATATAGATATAGACATAGACGTAAGTTAATATGGTGTGGCACAAATAGTAGAGAGCGTGTGTTCCCTTACACTACAAAAAGAATGAGTATTTTTAAAAACATATAATTCAGCGACTACTTAATTGTTGAAAAAAATTAAAGGTACTCTTTCCAACAATCAAAACTTTGACCGTCGAAATAAGTTGTTGAAAAAAGAAAATAATAGTATTCTCGACGATCAACAATGGTCGATATATAATACTTATTTGACAACACTCTTCTCGACGGTATTTTTTTCAACGGGCGTCGACGACCAATGTATTGTTGAAAATAATATTTTGACAAATATCTACAATTATTGACCGTCGAAAATACTGTTATTGACTTTTTTCAACAACTTATTTTGACGTTCAAAATAATATATATTTTCTAACAATTAATAGTGGCCATCGAAATATAATTAGTGGTTAAAAATACTCATTTTTCTTGTGTTGACTATCGCCTCCCGAATTCAATCCCTAGAGAGATAAGCTAAGAATGCAACGTCATTTGTTGGGAGGGTTGCCCCTATTAATAGGCCTCGACGCCTCGTAGTACCTAAGAGATCAGTCACTAAGCCCGTTCTAGTAGTCGTAGATACCACGGTCATAGATAAATAAGATTTTGCATGCAAAAATGCATATTACTAGATATATTAAAACTACTTATTTTGTGAAATTATCCAAATAGTATTCTCTCCATCATATTTTCATCCAAAATAGATTTAACAATTAGTTGAATTAGAATCTAAAATAGTATTTAAGCTAATTATATCACTACAAGAAAACATGCTATTTGTGACGGAATTTTTGTGACGCCATTTTCCTGTCACAAGACCATCGCCAGAGGCCAAAAGAAAAGGCGGGGATTGACATATGCATTTGTGACGGGCTTTTGTGACAGTGTACGTGTTCGTCACAAGAATTCTGTCACAGTCTTGAGACGGACGTGTCATCCGTCTCAAATTCGTCACAGATTTACGAAAGAGTTTATTCCAACACTAACCCGTCCCAAATTTGAGATGGATTAGCATCCGTCACAAACAAGTATGTCACCGATTTGCGACAAGATGATAAGTCGTTGTAAATCCATCACATTTTTTTGACGGATTTTTTTTTACCGAAATCCGTCACAAATCGGAGATGGATAATCATGCGTCACAAACATGTCAGTCACCGATTGCTAACCCGTCGTAAATCCGTCACAAAAATGTGACAAATCTTTATTGTGTCACAAATGCGTCACAAAAACTTATATAGGTGTCTTTCTATCAATGTTTTAAAAATTGGACCGGTAATTAAATCGAGAAAACCTTCACCGTTACAAGCTTACAAGTTCAATCTGTTGAATCAATAGTCGAACCATATAATGTCATAAACAATATAAAAATATTATTAATTAAAAAATTTTGATTTCAATAATATATTTTGTATTAAAAAAATATTATGAAATTGCATAAGTTTTTATTATTAATGTCATACTCCTAAATGGCGACCATAGAATACTAATAATTACAAAATATGCCAACTATAGAAACGCTAAAATTTACCATTACCTGTCACAATTTTACTACAAGAAAATGTTGATTTAGTTACGGAAATTACCTAGAAAAAATTTCTCTAGCTAATTTGGTAAAAAAGTTTGGCGTGTAAAGACGGGAAACTTTTGCTATGTAATAGCTACGGAAACGCGAAAAGACGGGAAAATTTTGCTATGAAATAGCTACGAAATATTTACGAATTTTTCCGTAGCAAAAGTTTCCCAATTTTAGCTACATTTCCCTAGCTAATCCCTAGCTAATTTGGTAAAAAAGTTTGGCGCGAAAAGGCTGTAAAATTTTGCTATGGAATAGCTACAGATTTTTTCTGTAGCAAAAGTTTCTCAAATTTAACTGCGAATTTCTCTAGCCAATTCTCTAGAGCTAGGGAAAAAAATCCCTAGCTAATTTATTATATGTATATATATAAAATGATTTACATTAATAAATCAAAAAGTGATAAATGGCCTAGTGGTTGGTGTAAAAGTTATCATCCTTGATGTTCTGTCTTCGAGTCCTCCTATGACCATTTTTCAAAAATATAAAGTGGTTGCCGGAGGATGTCGCCGGAGGGGGCCGCAGGGGCTGCCGGAGGCCGGTGGAGGAGGTCGCCGGCTGCCGTCGTCGGAGTGGGCGATTTAGCTACAATTGGTGGAGGAGGTCGCTAGAGGGAGTCGCCGGTAGCGGTCGTCGAAGGGGCTGCCGGACGCCGGCGGAGGAGGTCGCCGGCGGCGATCGTCGAAGGGGCTACCGGCGGCCGTCGTCGGAAGGGGCAATTTAGCTAGGGAATAGCTTCAGCCTGGATACGAATTTTTCCGCAGCTAATCCTATTTTTTCTTCTAGTGTTTTTGTGACAGAATGCTGGCCGTCGCTAAAGATGCTCGCACAAGAATGTGACAGAATTCATAGACCGTCACAACTTTGTGACAGCCAATTGTTACAAATTGGTGATGCCGGATAAACGCTCACAGAAGTCTGTTACCAATGTGTGACAGACACACCGTCGCGAACTTGTGATGAAAAATTTTCATCACAAACCCGCCATAAGTTTGTGACGATTTTTTGTCACAAATTTGTGATGCTTGCAAGCGTCACAATCGTCTGACACAATGTGTGACAGACATGCCGTCACAAACTTGTGACAAAATAAACCCATCACAAATTCGTCACAGTTTGGTGACAGTAATACACCGTCACAAATCCGACGTTGATGTGTGACGGGCAAAAAGTCTGTCACAAAATCTTTTGCGACAAACAAAATGGTGACAGACCATTGATTGTCACAAATCCGTCACAAAAAATAAATTTGTGACGGGAATGCCTCAATATGTGACGGATTTTGGAAATTTCAATTTACTGAATTTTAGATTTTGATACGTGAAAAGTAACTTTTACTTACTTGGATCACATCTGTGATATTTCCGATCACCATATTTATATAATATTCGTGTGGAGTGCATGTGGAGGAATTTGGTAACCCACAAGATTGGTAATCGTTGAGTCCTATGTTGAATAAGTAAACAGCTTTGGACACCAATCTTGTTGCTTCATCTTCTCCTAATCTTTGCCTTAATATCTCTCTCACATTTATGAAATTTTTTAGTTGTGTTTTTAGGTCAATCACCTGCAAATATCACAAAACTAAAAGTAATCAAACTACTGTTTAAAGTTCAGGATTTAAGATTTTAATTTTGCTTAATTATGTGCTTTTTGGGACGAAAATTTTGAGTTTAAAGCCGAGGAATCAAATTAACAATTGTATTAATATAAAAATAGATTCAATTAACAATCAAATCAAAATTCCAAATCAGAAAATCATGAAAATGTTGTATGATTTAATAAAGAACTAACATACCATTCCCTTATTAGTTTCAACTAGAGCACCAGATCCTGCTGATGCAAAATTAGCACCATGAATGTAATTTTGATAATTGGGATGGAGATATGGAAGGACTAAGGGTAATTGTACATATTCAGCTGCAAAGATTTTAAAATTATTAGTATATACATCAAAATGAAGATATGGAATGATTAAGAGTAAATTATTATTGTAGTTTCAATTGTAATTTATCTCAATTTAGTCATTAAAAGATAAAAATATTAAATTTAGACCCTGAAAAATACAATTTGTCTCAAATTGTTTCCTGAAAAAAGATCGATGGAAATATGAAACTTCATTCATGAAAGATGCTATTTGTCTCATTTTAGTTCTTTGGGAATCTCTGTTAACATAACCAACAAAAAAAAATTTTCGAGGATTAAATTAAGACAACAGTCACTAAACTTGACATTTTCATATTTTATGGACTAAATTGATACGCGTCATGATCCACTTTTGTACATAAGCAAATCTAAAGGCAATTGCGACCAAAATGATAATTTACTAAAAATTAATTAATAATAAATTAAAGTTCTTACAAATGAAATCTGGAATCAGACGTCCATTAGAAAATCTTCCGGTGGGATATTTAAAGAAGGTCTCCCCATAAGGCCAGAAGTTTGCTTGACTAGAAGTGGTAGTGTTGATGTAATTATTATTTCCAGGATCAAAAACTGAGCTTCCAAATACAAATAAAGAAGGAGAAGAAGAAGAATGATTTGGTCTTAGAAGGCATGGCTTAATATAAAAGAAGGCTGAAACAAACAAGCTTGCACATGAAAATAACAAAATAGAATGGATTCTTGAGGTATCCATCTTCATTATTGTGATTCCATTTTCTCTGGCCTTCATTGGGATTGAAAGTAATTAATGGTAAATACTCTGAGGATGAAGAATTTGAGCTCTGAATTAAAATGGCTTTCTTTCTTGAACCACAAAAGTTGAGCTCATGTTAGTTAAGACTAACTTTTCAGATTTTGCTAAATTTGGGGAAGAAGATAAATGTTATGTGGTGGAGACGTGTCTCCTTATCACAATCTCACACTTTCCTTTATTTATGAAACGGCCAAATTACTCTTTTGATCCTCAACGTTTGCACCAAGTTTAATATTGGTCCTCAACGTTTTAAAAAGTTATTTTAGGTCTTTAACGTTTTTTTTTTGGTCAAAATTGGTCCTCCAGCGTAACTCCGTCTGTTTTTTTTTGTTAAATGCTGATATGGAAGGCTTATCTGGCACACCCTCTCTCCTACATGTCATATTTGGATGATATGACACCCTCTCTCCTACGGTGTGCCACATAAGCCTTCCACGTCAGCATTTAACAAAAAAAACAGACGGAGTTACGCTAGAGGACCAATTTTGACAAAAAAAAAACGTTGAGGACCTAAAATAACTTTTTGAAACGTTGAGGACCAATATTAAACCTGGTGCAAACGTTGAGGACCAAAAGAGTAATTTGACCTTTATGAAACCCATCACGGTTCAAAATACATTTCTGTCTAACCATTTTTTTGTTTCGTTTTTTTTTATGTATTTCGATGTTAAAGGTGACATGAAAGTGTGACATAGCAACAACACTTGGTGACAAGTAAATTCTGATATGTCAGTTTTTAACGGCCACGTCATTTGGTTAGGTAATGACTAATGTCTTAGAAATTAAATAGTTGACAGAAAGAAATTTAGAGCAAAACACTTTATTTCATTATCTAGGGACTAAATACTTAACAGAAATGAAAATATAAGGACAAAATAATCTATTTTCATGATTAAAAACTATATATTATTATGTTAATCAAGTGTATGTGCATGAACCATGATTAGTGATTAGATACTGAAATTTTGATCCTATGCATATTAGAAGAGAGGATGTTGGAAACTACAAATGTAGGACCACATTTCTGTACGTATTGGAGATGGCCAACCATTCAATTATTCAAATGATGACATGCATGCAGGTGATTAATGATCACATATAATATATATATATATATATATATATATATATATATATATATATATATATATAAATATAAATAATATGAGATATGGATAAATGAAGGGATCAATAATAGGGCTCACCATTTCTACATGACATCTTAATTATATCACATTATCATTAGTAATATTATGTAAAAATAAATTTGAAAAATAAATTAATTATAAGAGTTTTAGTTAAATTAAATTAAATTTGGTGTTAAATTTATGTTTTCGTAGCTAAATATATGCGTTTTTTTATTGGAAAATATATGTATTTTTAATCAACATAAAAATGAGATTAAATTTTTTGAAAATAAGAAAGTTAAAAAAAATGAAAATAAGTTAAGATTAATATCTATTAGCAATATTGTATAAAATTGAACAAAAAAATATGGCAAAATCACTATTTTTGTCCTATATTTTTCACTGAAGTTTAGTTTTAGTTATCTATGTTTCAAAATGTCATTATAAGTCATCTATGTTTCGAATTTTGTCAATATTGATCCTTTTGCCTAATACCGTCAGCTTTCCGTTAAACGCTGACGTGAACCGCTTATGTGGCATGAGTCTCTCTCTTACATGTCCATTTAAGCTGACTTGGCACTCCACGTCACTGGCCACGTTATCATCATCATCTCCTTCGTCTTCTCCTCCTCCTCCTTCTTCTCTTTCTTCTCCTTCTGCTTTTGCTTCTTCTTCTTCTTCTCCTTATGCTTATGCTTCTGCTTCTTCTTCTTCTTGGGTAATGTTATGGAGCTATAGTGAACTTTGGCTCACAAATTTCAAGTTATTAAATTTTTTTAATATCTGTATCTAAAAGTTTTTTCTTTTTAAAATTTAAGATAACACATATCTCTAAACAGATTTAATAATATAAAATAAAAAAACTAAACCTTACAATAGATATAGCACATTACCCTTGTTTGTATTTGGACATTAAGCCTAATCAGAGATATACCAAGAAACAGGAAACCCATAAGGGCTTCTTTTGCCTCATATAGGCCCAAATCAGAGATGAATTCATTTATTAAGAGGCAAAATATTATTTAGTCTTTGAATTGTTGGTCAAATTATTATTTAGTCCCTAAATTTATCAAAAATACTATTTAGCCCTCAAAATGTTTAACTATGTCAACTATTTAGTCCCCGAATTTGACAAAATACTATTTAGTCTCCGAATTTGTAACTATGTCAACTATTTAATCCCTAAACTTGACAAAAATACTATTTAATCACCGAATTTACAACTCTGTCAACTATAACAAGTAACAGTCAGGAGACTAATAGTATTTTGCCTCTTTATTTAATTACTTTATTTGTGATATAAAAGTACAACGGGAAACCTTACAAATAACACTTATACAAATGCAGAAAAGAAAAGAAAAAGAAAAAAAAAAACAGCTGAATCATTCTTCAAACAAAGTTCTTAAATTGTAAGGCCAAGTAACTGTGAGATTCCCATTCCACATTTGATGAGCAAAGAATTGATTAGCCTTATCAGAAAGATGAGCATAGTCAAAGAACACATGTTCATCAGGATTCTCACATAACTCATAATCCTCAATTCCTCTTTTGCCCCCACAACTGCTATATCCATTGTATGGACCACTTCCACAGCATGCCACTTTCCCTTCCTTAAAACCTTCAACAAATCACAAATTCAAATATAAGTATTCTCTTTTTAGGGTTTATTATTATTAATTTCTTCACCAAAAATGAAAAAACTGTACAACTTCTTCTGATTTTTTTTATTACTTATCGTCAAACTATATCAGCACTTGTGGCTCAAATTGACGATGTTATACAAAAAAAATCAGAACAAGTTGTAAATATATATAAAGACTTATTTAAAACTTTTAAAAGAATGAGGATCAATATATAAAAAAAAATAGTAAAGATAAAGAATCAGAATTTCGACCAAGTAAAATTGGTTGAATTCATTGAATTATGTGTGTGTATATATATATAGTTAATCATGTCAGAAGAATTCAATAGAACACAAAGATTAAATTAAATATTATAGAATTATAAAATTATAAAAGGTTAAAACCCCAAATTGGTCCCTTATGTTTGCATAAAATTTTATATTGGTTCCTTTATGATTCAAAAAGTTTAAATTGGTCCTTTATATTTGCAAGAAGTTCCAAATTGGTCCTTCCGTCCACTTCCGTCAATTTCTTAAGTTAAGTGCTAACATGGCGTGCTGCCGTGTCCATCTAAGCTGACATGTCATGCCACCTCATTGCCACATCATCGCCACGTCATCACATATAATAGTAGATGATGACGTGGCAAGACACGACGGCTTAGATGGACACGTAGGAGAGATGATATGTCCACATCAGTGCGCCACGTCAGCACTTAACGGAAGAAATAAACGGACTTGGACGGAAGGACCAATTTGGAACTTCTTACAAACATAAAGGACCAATTTAAAATTTTTGAAACATAAAGGACCAATATGAAACTTCGTGCAAAATAAGGAACCAATTTGGGGTTTTGACCAATTATAAAACTAATTAATGAAATTATAGAGAAAAAAAAGGTTAACATATATATATATATATATATGAACTTACCATATTTGAAAGGATCATGAGTCATTTCAGTAATAAAATCATAAGAATTGGTATATGAATATTTAAATCCTTGAAGCTGTCTCTCCAACTTTTGTAGAAGCAGAGAAAGTTGAGTGTTATGCAATTTTGTCAAAAATGAAGCTTCTTCCGAGCATGAGCCATCCTCTGAGTGTGCCCTTGAAGCTGGAAGACAACCCAAATTCCACAATCCAAGAAACCCAAATTTTCTCCCTCCATTCACGTGTATTTCCTACACATAACATTATAGTTGCACAATTATCATCAGAAAAATGTTCTCACGAATTCGAGTCGAATCCGGATAAATTTACGTGAATTTGTTACATGTTAATAGTTAAATGGTTAAAATTAAAAATAATATTTTTTTTTGTAATCGTCTACTATATATATGATGTTTAGATTCACATTTTTCTATACTAAACTCTTAATACATGGTGGATTATTCATATATGATTTATATAAAACCGAATCCATAAGAAAATAAGTCTTAGCAAGAAGTATAAATACAGACATATATAAGTATTAGTAACTTAAAAATGGTAAAAAAAAAAAAATCAACTATAATATAAAGAAGTGATGTGATTCTGAGTTATTAGTTAGCATTAATATAAAGAACTGACATCGTAGCGATGAGCTAATATTAATATTATATGTATGATATTAAATCATCGTTTTTTGCTAATAATTTGGCAATGTTAGGTATTGAGATGGAAATAGATTGAAGTTCGAAATTTTGGGGACAAAATTTACTAAAAAAATGTAAGGATAAAATTCAAAATGTGCTTTTGTTCAATAAATTACAAGTTTTGAAAGCAAATGTTTTAAAAATCGGATTAATCATTGAACCGAAAATTTTTTTAGATTACATGCATATCAGTTCAATCGGTTGAACCGGATATACAGTCATAAATATAAAAATAATAATAATTTACTAACATTAATATCAATAATATATTTTATATTATAAAAAGTTTACTTTTTATTCATGAATTTTAAATATAATGAGTAATTTATATGATTTAACTATATATATGAAAAAAATAAGCTTAAATAATAATAATAATTAAAACATTTATATCGTTTGCACATCATATTAGTTGCTCCATAATCATATGAGATTCAAAATTATAAAAATAATCAAATATAACCCAAAATGTTAGACCCAACCATAAAGAAAGAAAGGGAAAAAAAACAAAATTTTTTTGGATCAACTAGAAACTGGTTTGATTTTCGAGTTTTTTCTGGGTATCCAGTTTTGACTGGTTCTAATTGATCCAAACTGGTTCAACGACCACAAATCCGGATCTTTGGTCAGACTCAGACTGAACACTTAACCGATTCTCAGTCCAACTGGTCAGACCGTCCGGTCCTAGTCTAACTACATTGCAAAGTATCCTTTACTTACTTGGATCACATATGTGATATTACCGATCACCATGTTTACATATGCATGTGGATCAGTGCATATGGAGTTATTAGGTATCAAACAAGCAGAGTAATCATTGGTTCCAATGTTGAATAAGTAAACAGCTCTGGAGACCAATCTTGTTGCTTCATCTTCTCCTAATCTTTGCCTTAATATCTCTCTCACATTTATGAAATTTTTTAGTTGTGTTTTTAGGTCAATCACCTGCAAATAAAATAAAAAAACATTACATCGTTGTATAATGTTTAATTTTCTTGGAAAAAACACATTACATCATTTTATATTTTACGAGATGTTTGGCACTTCAAAAAATTTATTTTCATCGATCTTGAAACCACTTTAAATTTCAAATCAAAATTCCAAATAAGAACATCATGAAAATGGTGAATGGTTGAATGAAGAACATACCAATCCTTTATTAGTTTCAACAAGAGCACCAGATCCTCCTGATGCAAAATTAGCACCATGAATATAACTTTGATAGCTTGGATGGAGATATGGAAGGATCAATGGTAATTGTGCATACTCATCTGTAACAAGATTTTAAAAGTATTAGCATATCCAAATTGTTATATATTGTGTTACGTACGTTGATCAATGATCATAAAAATGTGAGGCAAAGTACTTTTGGTCCCCGAATTATGAAAAAAATACTATTTAGTCCTCAAATTTGTAACTCTGTCAACTATTTAGTCCCCTGGATGTTGCTCCTTAGATAATAGAGTGACCTTGCCGTTACGTTACTACAGACATGGTTAGACTCCTCTCCTCGCTCCTCCTCCTGCGTTGTCAAAAACTGGATCGATGACGACCTCCTTTTCCTTGTTTCCCAGAGCCAAGCTTTGCTGGACATGTAGCTATACCGGCCACATCATCATGCCTCGTCGTCATTAATGGCACCACGTCAGCAGTTGGATAACGGTCACATCACTCGGTTATCTAACAGGTAATGTTCAGGGGACTAAATAGTTGGCATAGTTACAAATTCGGAGACTAAATAGTAGTTTAACTAACAATTCAATGACTAAAAAATAATTTATCTGTAATGAAATAAAAGTTCTTACTAATGAAATCTGAGATCAGACGTCCATCGGTAAATCTTCCGGTGGGATACCTAAAAAAGGTCTCCCCATAAGGCGAGAAGTTTGCTTGGTTAGAAGTGGTAGTGTTGATGTAGTTATTATTTCCAGCATCAAAAACTGAGCTTCCAAATACAAATAAAGAAGGAGAAGAAGAAGAATGATTTGGTCTTAGGAGGCATGGCTTAATATAAAAGAAGGCTGAAACAAACAAACTTGCACATGAAAATAACAAAATAGAATGGATTCTTGAGCTATCCATCTTCATTGTGATTCCATTATTTTCTTTGGCTTTCATTGGGATATTTGAAACTTGCATAATCAAGAACTCAAAGTAAATAGTCTTTGAGGATGAAGAATTTGTGAATGAAAATTTATAATTTGGTTGGTCCAAGTTCTTGATGTATATCCACCTTAAATAAAAAAATAAAAAAGATAAGTCTTCCCCTCCACTTCCATGCACGACTAAATAATTTGGGAGATCGATGACAATTATTAATTAATTAATTACAGAAACTTCCAACCTTCATCCAAATCCATGTGCATTCAAGAAGAATTCAATTATATATATAAAGTATAAACTATACATTACGGATATAATATAACGTTGTGAATGTGGAGAATAATTAATGACGACGACTACGTGGGGAAATTTTTTTGGTCTATCAAATACCAATGTGTTCTACGTGAAATATAAAATAAAAAAAAAATTAATTAAATATTATTATAAATGACATAGTATAATATTATGAAAATTATAATTTGTCTTAGTTTATAAAAAGATAAAAATGTCAAATTTAGTCCAAAAAAATTGTTTATCTCAATTTAGTCCCTGAAAAATAAAAATATTAAATTTAATCCATTTAAGTTGTAAGATTTTTTTTTTTTTGTAAAAGTAAAAACTTGAATTAAGCACACAAATTTTGGTACAAGATTCAAAATAAACCCAGCATTATTATTAGAGTCATCCAAAAACAACATTATTAGCCTTCTTCTTCTTTTTTTCAAATCCCTAGCTAGCTTTAAGTTCCCATCTCATAACTTCTCAAAATGACCCTAAGGAAAGATTAAAGAAGATCAAAACTCACCAAAGGAAGAACTACAAGTTGAGAGCTTCACCCAAAAATCTCTCCTTTTATTATATCCTCAAACTTCATCCCAAAAAGTATCACAAGATGACTCACTGGCCGTAGTTACGTTCTAGGAAGTCAAGAACACTCGGGATGAGTACGTGGTTTGGACTTAGGAAGCTTACACTATTTCGAAGAATAGCGACCGAACAAAAATGATGAACGAAATCGTCAGATGGAGGCGACTATGGCTTTATTGCTTCAAAAATTACAAGGTCAATTGTCAAGTCATACATTACAAAATCTCAAGGTACAATTTTGTTTAAAATCTTTTCAATATTACAAAATAACAAAAATAATTTTTTTAATCGCGAGAACAAGTTAAAGAATGGAAATTTTGTACATTTCAAGCATATAACCGCCATGACAGCCGCGCAATATTGTGGCGGTTACAATGAACTGCCACTAAATACCATTTGATGCCGGTTGTTCCAGCGGTTGTGAAAAATCATGACGAAAACACTTGTGATAGAGGAATCAATGGCGATTTTCCTAACCGCCATTAAATTATTTCCTTAATAACTACCACAAAAACCATTTTTTTTATAGCAAGCATACACTTGGTTAAATACTTATAGATGATAATAAACTCTAATTTCTATTAATTAATTCATTAAGATGTAATATTATTTCTTATTATCATAAGATATTCGGTACAAACAACACTCCTACAGATTGTGAAAAAAAGAAGTTGAATAATTATTCTTTAAATAGTGTCCTTAAATTGTAAGGCCAAGTAACAATTAAATCCCCATTCCACATTTGATTAGCAAAAAATTGATTAGCCCTATCAGAAAGATGACCATAATCAAAGAATACATGTTCATCAGGATTCTCACATAACTCATATTCTTCAATTCCTCTTTTGCCCCCACAACTATAATAGCCATTGTAAGGACCACTTCCACAGCATGCCACTTTCCCTTCCTTGAAACCTTAAACAAATCAGAAATTAAAATATATAAGTATATAGTTTTTTTTAGGGTTTATTATTAACTTTTCCAAAAAGAAATTTGTACAAGTTTGCATTATTTGATATATTGGACATTTGAATTTTCCTATATGTTTTAATTTTAGAAAAAAATTCAAATAATTAATACATATTAGAGGAATTTCATAAACTTATATATAACACACATTCACCAAAATAGAGATTTGTAAATGAAATTTTTTTAAAAAAAGTTCATACTTTTTACTTTTTATTCCTTCACTTACTTTTGATTTGATCCTTTTTTAATTTGTAGTTTAAAAATTTGTAACTCAGTTTATAAAAAAAAAATTGTAACTGAGTTCTTATGATTTAGCAAATATATAATTTAGTATTTTTTGAAACACTCTAAATATTTATATATATAGTGGTTGAATTCATTGAATTATATATATACACACACACACACACATATATATATATATAGCTAATCATGTTAGAAAATTGCAATAGACCACAAAGAAATGTTTAATGAGAGATTAAAATATTATAAAATTATAAAACTAAATGAAATTATAGAGAACAAAAAGGTTACTTTTAAAAAAAATAAAATAGACTCTTGAAATTATTTTTAAAAAAAAATGAATTTTTCAAAAAGGCCATCTATCATCAACTTACCATATTTAGAAGGATTATCAGTCATTTCAGTAAAAATATCATAAGAATGGGTATATGAATATTTGAATCCTTCAAGCTGTTTCTCCAACTTTTGTAGAAGCACATAAAGTTGAGTGTTATGCAGAATTGCCAAAGAGGAAGCTTCTTCCCAACAAGAGCCATCATGCTTCAATATTAGCCTTGAAATTGGAAGACAACCCAAATTCCACAACCCAAGAAACCCAAATTTCCTCCCTCCATTCTTGTGTATTCCCTTCACATATAACACCTTTTCCTTTAGTTTTCAAAATACAATAATATAAAATAATAATTATCATATTATTATAAAATAATATGTATCATAAACTTTAGTTTTATAAACTAGTTTAGTACTACGATACTGAACTTCGGTACATTCCTCCAACTATATAATGTCATTTGTTAATATTAATAAAAATTTCATATTATATAATAATTATAGGCCTACTTTGAATGGATTAGAGACTGAAATCATGTTTCGTATGGTACGGTTGCAAAGCAGGAAAAGTGAGGTGAGTTGCTCTCAATGCATGTTTGGTATGGTTGCAGAATTGGTGAGGTGAGCTTCAGCTCTCCTGTGAAAGTGAGCTTAAGGTCAGGTTGAACATGTTTGATAAGGCTCACCAGTTGGGAAGGTGACCTGAACCTTCCCTGTGAAGAGGGAAGCTAAGCTTCCTTCCCTCATGATAGGGAGGAAAGGTGAGGTGATATGAGGTTTAAAGACCAAAATGCCCTTAAAAGATTTGTGGCTTTTAAAAAAGCAAGGGCAAAAAATAATTTTTTATACTTTTATTTTCTATTTCTCTATTTTCTTTCCACCATACTAAATAATATTACTTTTACATTCCACTTCCATTTCCCTGCATACCAAACATACTTTTTATCACTTACTTCTATTTCCACTTTCACTTCCCACTAAAATACTCACTGGATACGAAACGCCACCTAACTAATTAAAAAAATGTACTGAAAATATATAATTTTGTGAGAGCAATGAAAAAGCATATATATATATATATACACACACACTTACTTGGATCACATCGGTAATATTGCCGATAACCATGTTTACATATTCCTGTGGAGTGTATGTAGAGGAGTTTTGTAACAAATAAACAGTATAATCGTTGGATCCTATGTTGAACAAGTAAACAGCTTTGGACACTAATCTTGCAGCTTCATCTTCTCCTAATCTCTGCCTCAATGTCTCTCTCACTTTTCTGAAATTTCTTAGTTGTGTTTTTAGGTCAATCACCTGCAAATTAAAAATATCACAAAAACTATGCCATATTCAAAGTTCAAACTAGTATTTTCATTTTCTCCAAATAAATTTAGATGCATTCTCTGAAGTACATATCTCGCGAAGCATATATATGTTAGTACAGCACTTCAGATGATATGTTCTCGTATCGAAACCACTCTAAAATAATTCAAATCGAAATTCTAAATCTGAACATCATCAAAATGTTGAATGATTTTCTAATGAATGAAGATCATACCAATCCTTTATTAGTTTCAACGAGAGCGCCAGATCCTCCTGATGCGAAATTAGCACCATGAATGTAACTTTGATAACTGGGATGAAGATATGGAAGGATTGATGGTAATTGTGCATACTCAGCTGTAACAAAATTATAAAATTATTAATATATATATTGTGTAAATTAATGTCAAATCAATTCCATTTCACATAATAAAATTAGTTCTTACTAATGAAATCTGCAATTAGACGTCCATCAGAAAATCTTCCGGTGGGATACCTAAAGAAGGTCTCACCATAAGGCCAGAAGTTTGCTTGGCTAGAAGTGGTAGTGTTGATGTAGTTATTATTTCCGGGATCAAAAACTGAACTTCCAAATACAAATAAAGCAGCAGAAGAAGAATAATGATTTGGTGTTAGGAGGAATGGCTTAATATAAAAGAAGGCTGAAACAAACAAGCTTGCACATGAAAATAACAAAATAGAACGGATTCTTGAGGCATCCATCTTCATTATTGTCATTCCATTTTCTCTGGCCTTCATTGGGATATTTGGAATCGGAACTTGTGTCATCATCACCAAGAACTAGACAGTAAATACTCTTTGAGGAAGAAGAATTTGTGAATGAAAATAATTTGGCTTGGTTTGATGTCCTCTTTAAAGTTGAAGAACAAAAAAAAAAAAAAAAATCAAAACCCCAAATTGGTCCTTTATGTTTGCACGAAGTTTCATATTGGTCCTTTATATTTCAAAAAATTTAAATTGGTCCTTTATGTTTGCAAGAAGTTCCAAATTGGTCCTTCCGTCCACTTCTTAAGTTAAGTGCTGACGTGGCGTGCTGACGTGTCCATCTAAGTTGACATGTCATGCCACGTAATCACATATGATATTAGATGATGATGTGTCAATGACGTGGTGATGACGTGGCATGACACGTCAATTTAAATGGATATGTAGGAGAGATGGTATGTTTACCTCAGCACGCCACGTCAGCACTTAACGGACTTGGACGGAAGGACCAATTTGGAACTTCTTGCAAACATAAATGACCAATTTAAACTTTTTGAAACATAAAGGACCAATATAAAACTTCGTGCAAACATAAGGGACCAATTTGGAGTTTTGACAAAAAAAAGAAAGAAAGAAAGGAAAGTCTTCCCTCCACCGAGATCCGCACCTACATTAAATATGTTATTTTGTATTGGATTAAGAAAATTTAATTGAAATCATGAAGAGACTGTGATTAATAAATCCCATAAACTTGGCGTATGACCCTTACTAATTATTAATGATACCCAAAATTTTAAACAAAAATCCATGTGCACTCAAGAAAAGTCAATTATATAAACCACATTAGGGTAATTAATTAATTGTCACATTTTTTTTTTTCATAAGTATTTTTTTATTAGAGACAATTCTGTTTGAATCACTGTCTGACACTAAATGTAGACACCTCTCCCGCAAAAATTCAAACTCGAATTCATTATATTGAGGGACTAGTTCTTTTCACTAGACTCAACCCCCACTACGTTGATCATTGTCACATATATCTACATCAATATAGTTGTACGTTGTGTTCTAAAATAATTATTTAAGTAATTAAAAAATAATAGCGGAGAGAAAGCAAGGATAAGGGTATTATTATAATAATGTGCATAATTTTACAATATATTTTAAAATATAAAAATCATACACATGTTTTATATTTTTAATACAAATAGATTGGATAAAGTTTTATTTTGTGTCGATTATTTAATACAACCCTTTTGTTTTATTTGGACTTAGGACTAGCTCTAAAATATTTTAATTTTTTTTATAAAAAAGTTTATGAAATTAGTGTTAAATGAAAAAGAGAAGCTAAAAAAAATTCAAGAACACATTATACCAATTGATGGAGCACATAATAAGAAATAGATAATGAATATGTTTGGTCCTTAATAAATCATACAAACCATCCTTTGGAAGAAATACTCAATCTTCCCATAAAGGGGGAAATGGTAAGGTCAAATCTAAAACATACTTGTCATTCTTTTTTCTTTAGTGAACATATATAGAAAACCCATTCTATTTTTTTTTTTTACATTTTTTCTTAATTTTTTTTAGTTAAATTTGAGAAATTGTAAATTTTTCTAAGGCAAAAGTACCTTTCCTAACCCCAACGTTTGGGGGTCCTGTCAGTTTCGCCCCTAACGTTTTTTCGCTGTCAATTGTACCCCTAACGTATTACGTTTCTGCCAATGTCACCCTTTTTACTAACACCGTCAAATATTTAACATTTTTTGCTGACGTGACATCCTATGTGGCAAAACGTTTCTTTTTTCTGTCAATTGTAACCCTAACGTTTTACATTTATGCCAATGTCACCCTTTTCACTAACACCATCAAATAATTAATAATTTTTGCTTACGTGGCATCCTATGTGGCAAAAATATCTGACTTGGTATATTTTTTTTCCACATCAGATTTCCTACTCATCTTTTCCCCATCAAAATTGTATCGTTTTGACCTCGGCCTGTTCCTTCTAAAATATAACTCAAATGCACGCGCTATTTTGCTCATAAAAACATCGGAGACGTTATCCATTCTCTATTTTAGGGTAACGTCTCCGACAAAGTAGAGAATGAGTAATGTCTCCAACAAAGTAGAGAATGGATAACGTCTCCAATGTTTTTGTCTGCAAAATGGCATGTACATTTGAGTTATATTTTAAAAGGAATATGATGAGGCTAAAACGACACGGTTTTTATGGGAAAAAGATGAGTAAAAAATCTGGTGTGGAAAAAAATATGTCAAGTTAGATATTTTTGTCACATAGGATGCCACGTAAGCAAAAATTATTAAATATTTGATGGTGTTAGTGAAAAGGGTGACATTGGCAGAAATGTAAAACGTTAGGGTTACAATTGACAGAAAAAAGAAACGTTTTGCCACATAGGATGCCACGTCAGCAAAAAAATGTTAAATATTTGACGGTGTTAGTGAAAAGGGTGACATTGACAGAAACGTAAAACGTTAGGGGTACAATTGACAGCGAAAAAACGTTAGGGGCGAAACTGACAGGACCCCCAAACGTTGGGGTTAGGAAAGTTACTTTTGCCTTTTTCTAAAGAATTAAATATATAGACCAAAAAGAAATTAAGAATCCTACACAAATTAAGGTGGCGTTTGATAGGATGCGAGTGTTTTTGTGGGAATTGGAAGTGGAAATGGAAGTGGAAGTGGAAGATAAAAAGTGTGTTTAGTATGCAGGGAAATATAAGTAGAATGTTAGATAAAGAAATGGAAGATAAAATTATAAAAAGACATTTTTATCCTTGTTTAGTTTATATGACACGTCGTAAATTAGTTTGAGGGTATAATAGTAGTAAGAATAAATTGTTAAGGGTAAATTAGTCTTCTTACAATCACTTCCTAAGCAAAAAATGCAACTTCCCACCCTCTTGAGATGGAATTAAACTCACATAGTATGATGGAACTAAACTCAGTTGGTACCAAACAAAAATGAAGAGGTGAGCAAACTCACCTTCCCACCTCTTCCCTCGTACCAAACGACCCCTTATGGAAGAAGCAATTGCATTAGGGGACCTATTATGAATGGTTTAAGAACTACTTTTGTTGGAACTAAAAAGTTAGTCCCTGGTCCATTTGTGATAAATCTCGATCGATTTATGTGGAATTTTTAATTTTTTTTTGTATATATATATATTATATACTTTAGATATTCTTTAAAAAAATTATAATTTCTCAAATTTAAATAAAAAAATAATGTAAAATAGACGATTTTACATATTAAAGCACAAAAAAATAAGCATTGGATCCGTTGTCATAAAAAAATCAATTAACAACAGGGAATATAATTGGTAAAAAAATATGACCAACACTAAACATTGACCAATTGAGTGATTGAATCGGTCTAAACAAATTTGGTGTTTCAATCGTTTATAATTAGGCAAAAGTATCTTTACCCCAATGTTTGGGGGTCCTGTCAGTTTCGCCCCCTAATATTTTTTCGCTGTCAATTGTACCCCTAACGTTTTACGTTTATGTCAATGTCATCCTTTTTACTAACACTGTCAAATATTTAACAGTTTTTGCTGACGTGGCATCCTATGTGGCAAAACGTTTTTTTTCTGTCAATTGTACCCCTAACGTTTTACATTTCTACCTATGTCACCCTTTTCACTAGCACCATAAAATATTTAATAGTTTTTGCTTACGTGGCATCCTATGTGGCAAAAATATCTGACTTGGTATATTTTTTTTCCACACCAGATTTTTTACTCATCTTTTTCCCATCAAAATCGTGTTGTTTTAGCCTCACCATATTCCTTTTAAAATATAACTCAAACGCACGTGCCATTTTGCAGACAAAAATATTGGAGACGTTACCCATTCTCTACTTTGTCGGAGACGTTACCTTAAAAAAGAGAATGGATAACGTCTCTGATGTTTTTATGAGCAAAATAGCGCGTGCGTTTGAGTTATATTTTATAAGGAATAGACCGAGGTCAAAACGACACAACTTTGATAGGGAAAAGATGAGTAGAAAATTTGATGTGGAAACAAAAATACCAAGTGAGATATTTTTGCCACATAGGATGCCACGTAAGCAAAAACTATTAAATATTTGATGGTGCTAGTGAAAAGGGTGACATTGGCAGAAATGTAAAACGTTAGGGGTACAATTGACAGGAAAAAAAAATGTTTTGCCACATAGGATGCCACGTCAGCAAAAACTGTTAAATATTTGACGGTGTTAGTGAAAAGGGTGACATTGGCAGAAACGTAAAACGTTAGGAGTACAATTAACAGCGAAAAAACGTTAAAGACAAAACTGATAGGACCCCAAACGTTAGGGATAGAAAATGTACTTTTGCCTCTTTATAATTATTAGTAGTGTTCAAAGGGTAGTTTGATTTAGCCTGTACCGACCCATCAAGGATTGGCAATAAAAGAACTAGATCATTTATTAAAGAGGCTAGGAAGTGATGCCCAAAAATTTAATCATAAAATGAAAACTATTTTTTTATTATTTATCTAATAACAAATAGAAGTCAATAAAATTTATTATGACAAAACAATATATCTAAATTAATATATTAATTTTTAAAATTAATATTATTTTCACTTTAAATCAATAATTTATTAAATTTTAATTATAATTTAAATCATGTATACATGTTATTAGAATAAAATTATTATTTAACATATAAAATTATCAAACATATATGTATTTATACATATTTTAAATCAACTAATATTGAATTTCCATTTTCATTTTTTTTTAATTTTTTAAATCAACTATTTTTTTAATATTGAATTTTCCTATGCCTCGTATGGTTTCTTTGTAGTGTCTTTGTTCTTGTTGGGCTTCGGCCCCTTTTCCTCACCAAATGTGTATACATATATATATATATATTAGGCAAAAGTACTTTTTCTGTCCCTAACGTTTGAGGGTCCTGTCACTTTTGTCCTTAATGTTTTCTCGCTGTCAATTGTACCCTTAATGTTTTGTGTTTCTCCCAATGTGAGGCTTTTACCTAACACTATAAATTTTTGGACGGTTTTTGATGACGTAGCATCCTATGTGGCTAACAATTCTGATTGGACTTAATTTTTTTCACATTAGCAGTCAATAGTACTAAGTTTTTGGGGTCCATTTTACTGATGTAATGAGTATTTTGGTGTACTGAATTTACTGATGTACCGAGTTTTTGGGGTCCATTATACCCCTAAAATGGATTGCTGATGTGAAAAAAATTAAGTCCAGTCAGAACTATTGGTCATATAGGATGCCACATCATAAAAAATTGTCCAAAAATTGACGGTGTTAGCCAAAAGCCTCACATTGGGAGAAACACAAAACATACAATTGACAGCGAAAGAACGTTAGGGGCGAAAGTGACAGAACCCCCAAACGTTGGGGGTAGGAAAGTTACTTTTGCCTATATATATTAAAAGTTTTCTTTTAATTTTTAGAAAATATATAAAATTATTATTATTTCCAACAATTCTATTTGGTTCGATCCCGTGAAATTGTAATTACTTTACTTTTTTTTTTTCTTTCCCTTGCACCAAAAAAAATATATTACATATGGATGCAAATAAAATTCCAATAATCATCATCAATTTTTATTTTTTACTACAAATAACACATCCATAAATTTGTACCCAAAAAAAAATTTGAATCAGTCTTCAAATAGTTCTCTCAAATTATAAGGCCAAGTAATACCTCTATCTCCAACCCACATTTGGTTAGCAAAAAACTTATAAGCCTTTTCAGAAAGATGAATGGCATCAAAGAACACAAATTCATTAGGATTCTCACACAATTCATAATATTGATCTCCTCTTTTGCCTCCACAACTATTATGGCCTCTGTATGGACCACTCCCACAGCATGCCACTTTTCCTTCCTTGAAACCTTATCAACAAAAAAAAAAAAACATTGAACAACCATATTAATATATTGGCTTGGTATGCACTAAGATGCATGTATTTTTTTTTTAGTTTTTTTTTTAAATTTATTATAAAAGTATTATGATTAATTATATTTTAAAATAATAACATTTAATAACTACTTATTCAGTTATTCTTTCTCTTTCACATCTCCTTCAATAGGGATGATCAAAATATTCATACCCAATGGGTACCCTAAAATTTTACCCTTTGGGTCTGGGTATGAGTCCGGATACAAAGTCAACGGGTTCGGGTCCGGGTCCGGGTTCGGGTAAGGAGGTACCCTACACGCAATAGTAATTATTTATTTATATATATATAAAGTATTATTTTTAAATTTTTTTGTGTTGAGAAAATATATAATTCTAAGAAAAAATGTTAAATATCTTATAGATATTAAAGTAATTTAATTGTATATTTATATTTATGATTTAATTTTTTTATTTTTTGTGATTATAGATAAAAAAATTTGATAAAAATTTATTTTATATTAATAAAATAATAATTTATTTTAAATTTTTATGGGTCTATGGGTCCGGGTATGGGGATTTAACTACCCATAGGATCTGGGGATGGGGATTAATTTTAATACACGCTCAAATCCGGGTCTGGGGATGGGGATTATAGTACTCTACCAAAATCCTACCCATGATCATCCCTATCCTTCAATCATATTTTAATTATAAAATATATTTATTTTGTAAGTCCAATAACCAGAAGACTCAACAATCATACAATATAGATAGATATTATATATATATATATATATAATTAATAACATTTAAGAAAATTCAAAGAACACAATGACATGGATTAAAGTAAAGTTTTTTTAAAACTTAGCTTAGGGGAATTAAATTATAAAAACTAATATATGATAAATTGAGTGATTACAGAGACTAATTAAAAGAATAATTAATTTTAAAAAAACTCACTCAAAAAAATTGAAAGAACATAATGAAATAGATTAAAGTAAAGTTTTTTAGGGAATTTTATTATAAAAACTATAGGAGCTAATAAATTATAAATTGAATAATTATAGAGACTAATAAAAAGAATACTTAATTAAAAAAAAACTCTTTCAATGAAATTTTGCATATACTTACCATATTTTGAAGGGTTATCAATCATGTCACTGATCAAATCATAGGAATTGGTATGTGCATATTTAAATCCTTCCAACTCTTTCTCCAACTTTTGTAGAATCATAGAAAGTTGAGTGTTATGCAATTTTGCCAGAAGTGAAAGTTCTTCCAAACATGAGCCAGAGCTTTCATTTGCATGTAGTCTTGAAGTTGGAACACAACCCAAATTCCACAATCCAAGAAAACCAAATTTCCTCCCTCCATTCATGTGTATTTCCTTCACATTATATGAGAATTGCAAAATTATGTATATTTCCAAAAATTTTAAAAGCAAAGCAAAATCTTGACATTTTGTTTTAATAGTATACTTTGGGGAAAATATGAAAAAAGTATCTTAAACTTTGAGAGAGGTAACATTAAATAAATTAATAGAATTAGAAGAAAGTTAGACAAAAAATGGTCTGTTTGCTAATGTCATCCGGAAGTTTAAGAGTCATCGATTCTCTAAAGTAATTCTTTATATTTTTTGTGGAGTTATGAGAGAGATGGAGAGAAAGAAAATTAAGAGAGAGAAGAATTAATTTAAGAAAGAAAAATTTTCTTCTCTCTATCTCTCTCATAACTCCACCAAAAAATTTAGAGAATTAAAGTAGAGGATCCATTTTCGATTTAATTGCCTATTGTGAAAGTTTAGAAGGCTATTCAGAAGAATGGATCCTCTAGAATAATCATCTGTATTTTTTGATGGAGTTACTTGAAGTTCGATCGTAGGTTTTTTTTTTCCATTCTCCATGCTCTTTTATAAAATTTTTTTTAATACATACTTAAAATAGAAATTATAAATAGAATAAAAGTTCAATACTATGACCTCTTTCATTCATTACTTGACATTTATCAATATTAACATAGTGATCCACCCTAAACGAATTAAAGATAATTTTTTTTAATATTAACAAATAATAAACAATGAATTGAGGGAGTATTGAATTTTTTGTATTCCCCTAATACTAAATTTTTGTCAATAAATCTCAAAGTAGTATTGAATATAGATAGGAATGCTAATGGCCTATGGGCAAATTAACCCTTTGTTTTTTCACTATCAAGATTCAAATTCGTCCAATAAATCTAATATTCGAATCCTAACTAAATAAAAAAATGTCATTTTTAATATCTATATTTAAAACTACGCGATACCTAAAATACCTGAAATACTTGAAATATCTTAAACACCTAATTAGATACTCTATAATCAAGTAAACAACCCGATATTCACCCAATAAATAAAAAGCTATAAAAACATAATTATATATAATAAAATTAAAAACAACAATTATAATAACATTCAAATAAAAAATATTTAATATTATATATTATATTTAATATTATATTAATTAAGATTAATTAATATATATTATTTGAACGTCGGATATCAAATATTCTATAATTTTTTGGATAGATTCCTTCGAATTCTCATTGACATTTGGCAATATCTCTAAATGGATAACTCTCTTCATTAAGAGAAAAATGAGTATTTTCAACAATTAATATTTTGACAGTCACTATTAATTGCTAAAGGCTAATAATAACATTTTCGACGGTCAATAATTGTCAGTAACATTATTTTTAATAATACATTTGTCGACTAAAGGCTGTCAGAAAAAATATTATTGAAAAAAGTATTATTAAAAAATAACATCGACAATTATTAGTTATTGAACGTCGAGATTATATTTTTGTTCACAACTTATTTTAACAGTTAAAATTTAATTATTAAAAAACTATTTTTTAAAATAAGTAACTATTAAAATATTATTTTTTATAGTGCTTCTTAGAAGAAAACAATGCATGTTGAATATTGTAAAAGCAAAAGTATCTTTTACATACTTTGATGACATGTGTGATGTTGCCAAGCACCATGTTCACATATTCCTGTGGTTTCTTGGAAAACTGTAATTTGGAGTTTTCTGCAAAAGCTGCATAATCATTGTTTCCAACATTCAACAAGTAAACTGCTTTGGATACCAATCTTGCACTCTCATCATCTCCTAATCTTTGCCTCAAACTCTCTTTAACATTTATGAAATTACTTAGTTGAGTCTTCAGATCAATCACCTGCACAAACACCATATAAAATTATGTTATGAATTTATTTTATTTTTCAATTTTTTTTTGTCAAAACCCCAAATTGGTCCTTTATGTTTGCACGAAGTTTCATAATGGTCCTTTATGTTTTAAAAAGTTTAAATTGGTCATTTATGTTTGCAAGAAGTTCTAAATTGGTCCTTCCGTCCAAGTCCGTTTATTTCTTCCGTTAAGTACTAACGTGGATATATCATCTCTCCTATGTATCCATTTAAGCTGACATGTCATGCCACGTCATCGTCTACTATCATATGTGATGACGTGGCGCTGATGTGGCAATAACGTGGCATGACATGTCAGCTTTGATGGACACGTCAGCACGTAACTTAAAAAATTGACGAAAGTGGACGGAAGGACCAATTTGGAACTTCTTGCGAACATAAAGAACCAATTTAAACTTTTTGAAACATAAAGGACCAATATGAAACTTCGTGCAAACATAAGGGACCAATTTGGGGTTTTAACCTTTTTTTTTTGTTTTCCACAAGTATCCTCTTATTAGAGGCAATCATGTTCAAGTTAGTTGAGGTCCCATAATGGAGGTAGAGCTCTCCCAACAGAGATTTTTCCATATACAAGACTCGAACCTGAGACCTTGCTTAAAGAAAATATGGAGTACCTACCAACTGTTGGTATTTCTCAACTTTTTTAAAACTACCGTTATCTCTTCTTCAAAATAAAAATAAACTACTATTATTACTACATTTTTTGCTCTCATTATCTTCTCATATCATATATTTTAATTTTGCGTTTTGAAATATTTAAATGACTATTTAGAAAGAATATCAATCAAATCAAATCAGAAGATCCAACAATTATATTAATATAAATTTGAAGTGAATCATCATTGAAGAATCAAAACAAACCAAATTAAATTTAAGGCTAAAGTACTATTTTGGTTCTCAATGTTTGCATAAAGTTTAATGTTGTTCTCAATGTTTCAAAAGTTTTATGTTGGTCCTCAAAGTTTTTTTTTTGGTCGATTTTGGTCATCAAGTATAACACCGTTAACTTTTTGCTGTTAAATGATAACGTGGCATGCTTATGTAGCACATCATCTCTCCTACGTGTCATATTTTAATGATGTGGCATGACACATCACTGCCACGTCACCCCAGATGATAATGATAATGATGCTGATGAAGGAGAGAAGATGATGATGTGGCAATATGGGGTGACGTGGCAGTGATGTGGTTAAAATATGATACGTAGGAGAGAGGGTGTGCCACATAAGCATACCACGTCATCATTTAACGGCAAAAAGTTAACAGTGTTACGCTCGAGGACTAAAATCGACAAAAAAAAACTTTAAGGACCAACATTAAACTTTTGAAACATTAAGGACCAACATTAAACTTCATGTAAACTTTGAGGAGCACTTTAATGAAGAGAACATACAAATCCTTTATGAGTTTCAACTAGAGCCCCAGCTCCTCCTGATGCAAAATTGGTACCATGAATGTAACTTTGAAAACCAGGATAGTAATATGGAAGACTTAATGGCAATCTGGCATAGTCACCTGCAATAATTTCTAACATTGTTAGTATATACAAAGTCTCATATATATATATATATATATATATTAGAATATTAAAATTAAATTCTTACTAATGAAATCTGGAATCACGCGTCCATCAGAAAATCTGCCGGTGGGATACCTGAAAAAGGTCTCCCCATAAGGCCAGAAATTTGCCCTATGAGAAGGAGGGTTGTTGATGTAGTTATTGTTTCCAACTTCAAAAACTGAGCTTCCAAATACAAATAAAGCAGGAGAAGAAGAAGATGATGATGAAGAATATTTTGAAGTTATTGGAAGGCATGGGTTCATCACATTAATGTAGCAACAAAGTGGAAAAATTAAGATTACACATAAAAGTAAAACTAAGAAAACATAATAGAGCCTTGAGGAATCCATATGTGTTGATTTTGCTAATTCCATCATCAAGTCTCTAGCTCGTTTTAGTTGGGATTGAAACTTATTGCGTTCCAATTATAAGATATCAGAATTCAGAACCAAATGTTTGTGGGTCCCTCACAGCATACTTGTCCAATAAAAAAAAGGAAATAGGTGGACGTGTCTCACGTCAAATTAAAGAGATGCTTTAGGTTTTGATACGTGTGCTCACATTGATTTTTATGGATGTTCATTTGTTTTATATTTTTCATGAAATTTTAGTATGTTAGGGCATGTTCTTTATGCAGAAATGAAAAGAGAAAGGGAGAGGGAGATGGAATGCATTTGATGTGTTTAAATTGAGAATGGAAATAGAATGGGAATATAATAAAATTATCATTTTGCCCCTTATATTAAAATAATAAAAAGAAAAGAAAGTTATGATTGTGTCAAATCAAAGGGTATAATAGATATTTTGTATTTTTTTTAAAAGTTGATGGAAATAAAAAAGTGAAAAAGTAAGTGGACCAGTGGGTCCCACCCATTGCCTCCTCATTTCCTTCTCCATTTCTTTCTAAAAAACATACCCTTAATCTTAAGAGTGTGGACATTACATTTGTGTAGTTATATATATATTTTTTTTTGTCTTTTTGGTGGTTTTTCTATATCTGCCTTTTGAGTTTGTGGAAGACGTGATTTTTCACTTTGTTAACCGTGAGTAAGGTTGGTTTCATGGTTTGAGTCCTCAAGGCTCAAACATTGTGGTGGAATTTTTTACTCTAAATTTTTTTTTTTAGAATAGATCTCGTGATGATATCTTTCATATTGAAGAGATTTTTCACGTTAATAATTGAGTGTCCTGGCCTATTATTATTATTTTCTTGTATTTATTGAATTAATTCTTACTAAAAAATTATCTACAATTTTGAATTGGTTCTTCATGAGTTCTTTCAAGGAAGGAAAAAATTTAATATTAGATAATTATATCATGTTTACTAGTGTTCGACCATAATCCACGGGTCTATAGATATTTATATATATATATATATATATATATATATATATATATATATATATATATATATATATATATATATATTAACTTAAACTAATGTTTAGTAAATAAAACATTAAATTTAAAATAATATACACACCGAAATAAAAATTAACGTAGTGTTAATCGAAAACATGTGAGGATAAGGTAAAAAAAAGGTATAAATATGTAATTATTAAACGACACAACAATTAATTTTTGCACAGCGTCCACGGTCGGCGATGCACGTCGTCGACTGTCAAGGGTTTGGCCATGATCATGTCGGATTGTCTTGAAACTTCTTGTGAGGCTTCCTTTTGTCATAGACTTCATTTTGACCCGGCATATATGCACGTGAGATTTTGAGCAAAAAAAAAAAAGTTTACCCGTGCGTGATTGATTTTTGCACTGCGCCGACGATCGGCGATTCACGTCGTCGACCATCAAGGATTTGGCCACGACCAGGTCGGATTGCCTTGAAACTTCTTGTGGGGCTTCCTTTTGTCATAGGCTTCATTTTGACCCGGCATATGCAGGTCATATGCACGTGGGATTCTGAGTAGAAAAAAAGTTTACCCATACGTGATTGATTTTTGCACTGCGCCGACGATCGGCGATCCACGTCGTCGACCATGTCGAATCACCTTGAAATTCTACCGGGCTGGGGGGCTTCCTTTGGCCATAAACATCATATTTTGACCCGGTGAAATTCATGATTGATAAGTTCGAGAATATTCAATTAATACAATGTCCAAAATATCTCTACTCTTGTACTTAAGTACCATTGCGCAATTTATTTGTATACGATGTAATTATAAGTATATATATGCATATCACTTAATAGCAATAATGGTAAATAGTTATTATAAAATAATGACCTTTATAGATGAGTTTCCATGATTGGTGGTCACATGAAACTACGTAAAATGTCTAAATCTTACTTAATATTACTAACATATATTTAATTGTCATAAAATAATGTTAGTCTTTCTTTTCTTATTGATCAAGAATCTACTATTTTTAATTTTATGCATGGTCTTGCTAGCGAAATTGATGAAAATGTGTCTACAGCTATATCACATATAGCAGACGCCAAGACTAAAAAATCATTGTGTTTCAATTAATTTTAAGAGTAAAAAAAAAAAGGACAAGTCAATGTTAGCATCAAACAATGAGATTACTATTTTTAAAGATAAGTTTTCATTTCCCTTTCGTTTTAATTACCTAAAGTGAAAGTGAGACATCCTTCTACGACAACTCTCAACTTCTTCTCAGGATGTACCAAATAAAACAAATCTCATGACAATAAAAAAAAATCCATTGTGTTTTAATTTTGCGATTGTTGACGCCAATACCCTTTTTTTTAAAAAAAAAAAATCAAAACACAATGATTTTGATTTTTGTCTTAAGGCCTGTTATATGTTGCACATCAAGAGAAGAAGTTGAAAGTTGTCATAAAAGGGGACTTCACATTCACTTTAGGTAATCAAAATGGAAGGAGAGGGAAACTAATCTTTAAAAATAGAAATGCGAATGTTAACGCCAACAATGGCTTGCCCTTTTTCTAAAAAAAAAAATTAAAACACAATGGATTTTTTTTGTCTTGGGGTCTGTTATATATGGCACATCTTGAGAAGAAGCAGAGAGTTGTCGTAGAAGGAGGCCTAACATTCACTTTACGTAAACAAAACATAAAGGAAACTTATATTTAAAAATAGAAATGCGATTGTTAAAGCCAATGGCTTGCCATTTTTTCAAAAAAATAAAAAAATAAAACACAATGACTTTTTTTTTTTGTCTTGAGGTCTGTTATATGTGGCACATCCCGAGAAGAAGCTGAGAGTTGTCGTAGAAGAATGCCTAATATTCATTTTAGGTAAAAAAAACCCTAAGGAAAACTTAAATTTAAAAATAGAAAAGCGATTATTGACACCAACAATGGCTTGTCCTTTTTAAAAAAAAATAAAACACAATGATATTTTTTTGTCTTGGGATCTGTTATATATGACAAATCCCGAGAAAAAACTAAGGGTATGTTTGGTGTAAAATCCAAACAGTAAAATCGTGATGTTTCACGATTCCCAAAAAAACTTTACATCATATTTTATACATACCAAACACACTTTTTATCATACTTTTTCTCTTTCCTAATTTTTCTCTCTATCTCTCTTCTCACTTTTCTCTACAGTACTTTCTTTTATTCTACAGTACTTTACATCTGTACATTTATACCAAGCGTACCCTAAGAGTTGTTGTAGAAGAAGACCTCACATTCATTTTAGGTAATCAAAACAAAAGGGAAAAGGAAACTTATCTTTAAAAATATAAATGCGATTGTTGACGCTAACAATGGCTTCCCCTTTTAAAAAAAATTTAGAACACATTGTTTTTTTTCTGTCTTGGGGTCTGTTATATGTGGCACATCCCGAGAAGAAGCTGAGAATTATCGTAGAAAGAGGCCTAACATTCACTTTCGGTAAATAAAATGGAAGGTGAATTTTTCTTTAAAAATATAAATGTGATTGTTGAAGCCAACAATGACTTGCCCTTTTTTTAAAAAAAAAATTAAAACACAACGGTTTTTTTTTTGTTTTGGGATTTATTATATGTGGCACATCCCAAGAAGAACCTAAGAGTTTTCGAAGAAGGAGACATCACAATCACTTTAGGTAATCAAAATGAAAGGAAAAGAGAAACATATCTTTAAAAATAGAAATGCGATTGTTGAATCCAACAATGGCTTGTCATTTAAAAAAATAATAATAAAACACAATAGTTGTTTTTGTCTTAGGGTCTGTTTTATGTGGCTCATTTCGTGAAGAAGCTGAGAGTTGTCATATAAGGAGACTTCACTTTCACTTTAGGTAATCAAAACAGAAGTGAAAGGGAAACTTGTCTTTAAAAATATAGAAATGAGATTGTTGACGCCAACAATGATTTTCTCTTTTTTTTTTAAAAAAAATTAAAGCACAATGAAATTTTTGTCTTGGGATCTGTTATATGTGGCAAATGTCAAGAAGAAGCTGAGAATTATCGTAGAAAGAGGCCTCAAATTGACTTTAGATAATCAAAACGGAAGGGAATGAAAATCTTATTTTTGTAAATAGAAATGCGATTGTTGACGCCAACGACGGGTTGCCCTTTTTTTCTTTTAAAAAATGTTAAAACACAATGGTTTTTTTGTCATGGGTTTGTTATATGTGGCACATCCCAAAAAGAAGCTTAGAGTTGTCGTAGGAAACCTCACATTCACTTTAGGTAATCAAAATGGAAGGGAAAGAGAAACTTGTCTTTAAAAATAGAAATGCATTGTTGACGCCAACAATGGCTTGCCTTCTTTAAAAAAAAAAATTAAAACACAAAGGATTTTTTTGTCTTGGACTCTGTCATATGTGGGATATCTCGAGAAGAAACTGAGAGTTATCGTAGAAGGAGGCTTCACATTCACTTTAGGTAATCAAATTGAAAAGGAATGGGAAATTTATCTTTAAAAATAAAAATGTGATCTTTGATGCCAACAATGATTTGTGTTTTTTTTAAAAAAAAATTATAACACAATGGATTTTTTTTTGTCTTGGGGTCTGTTATTTATTGCACAACCTGAAAAAAGAGCTTAGAGTTGTCGTAGAAGGAAGTCTCACATTCAATTTATGTAATCAAAACGGAATAAAAAGGAAATTTTATTTTTAAAAACAATAACCTCATTATTGACGCCAACAATGATTTGTCCTTTTTATTTTCTTACAAACATAAGGAGAAAGTTACTAAATCCTCTTTCTTTTCATTCCATTCTCTTCCTCCTAAACAAATCCTAAAAAAATAAATCTAAATTGATAAAATATATATATATATATATATATATATATATATATATATATATATATATATATATATATATATATATAAACACATGTTATCTTTATAATTAACCTAACTAACTCCTTTACACAAAAGAAGGGACATTGAAAGCAATTGAAATTAGACCACATTCTATGAGAAATGTAAAAGAATACCTATAATTACAAACATAAATTTTTTTATTAATGAATATAAATGCAAATACAATTCCAATAATAATCAATTTTTTTGCTTCATATATAACACTTCCATGCATGAATGTGCTAAAAAAATGTTGAATCAATCCTCAAATAATGTTCTCAAATTGTAGGGCCCAGTAACATTGCCATCTCCATTCCACATTTGGTTAGCAAAAAATTGACTAGCCCTTTCAGAAAGATGGGTATAGTCAAAAAATACATATTCATCAGGATTCTCACACAATTCATAATATTCATCTCCTCTTTTGCCTCCACAACTATTGTAGCCTCTGTAAGGACCACTCCCACAACATGCCATTTTTCCTTCCTTGAAACCTTATCAACAAACAATTTAGATAACATAAATATAATATTTAGGGGTTTATTATTTTTCAAAAAAATAAGAGAAAAAAAAAATTAAGTTAGTGTTCTTTAATTTAGAATAATATTTGCCTAATTATATATGCTTTTCAATTTTCTAAAATTAAGAGCTATGATATTCTAGAAATGAAGTCGATCGGCCTCGATACCACGATCAGTCTTGGATCGAACCTTACTTTCACTATACGTATGGCTCCAATGTGGCATAATCACATCTCTACCTATGGTGGACTGAGAGTTTGTTTGGATTCAAGATTAAATAAGGAAATGGGAGAGATATAAGATATCTTTTCTTTATTTGAAAAGTTTAAAAATGGAGAGGGAGATAATGGAGGATTAAAAATTAATCATCCATATTATCCTTATTCCTTACAATTTTTAAATATATCAATTCATGATATTTTAGAGGATATCCAAACAAAGAGAAAGAGAGAAGTAGCCTCCCCTTCCATCCCCTCCCCTCCCTTGAATCTCTTTCATTCCCTTCCTCTCCTAATTTCCTTACATACCCGAAATTCATTGAGCTTAGCCCTATATAAGGGGAGGCACGAGGTCGTGCCTCACTCATAAATACGCTCTCATTTGTCTACATTGCTCTTTTCATTTTTTTCCCATTCTTTGTCTCATTCTCCCCAACTTATAAATGACTTTGAACTACGTAGAATTTGATCTCATTATTAAACATGTAGGCCCTAAATTATCAACATAAGTTAAGCCCAGAGTCCTCTCGCTAACTCCTTCAAGGACCTCTTTGATCGTATTTTTCGTCTTTGAGCATTTCCAAAAATATGAAATTATGTTTTTTTTTTAAAAAACAATAAGTATTTTAAGAAATTCAATTTACCTAATCTCTGTCCATGAACAACAAATTAAAGCACAATCTATAGAATAGTGATTATATATTTATTTACTATTTCTTATTTTGCAAGTCTCTGCAACTTTGATAGTTCAATATGTAATCAGCAGTATTTGAATTCATCATATATATAATTTTTATCAGTAATTGAGAAAAGTAAATGACCAGGGAAAAGCAACTTAAAAATATAACATGTGCTGCAAATTTTTTTTATGGGTGATGCAAATGTTAAAAATTAAAATATAGCTTGAGTTATTTTGTTGATTTATATATATAATTATAGTACAAAGATATATGTACATATAAAAGGGTAAAAATGCATATACCCCCTCCAACTATCAAAGTTAAAAGCACCCCTGCACTATTAATTGTGGCAAAGACCCTCTTTTATATTCTCACAGTTCAAATTTAACTCTATCTTTTCATATTCTGTTAAAACTGTCAAGTATTTTTGTATTATGTTTTTTTTTTCTTTTTGTATTCGAATAGCCCCAAGTAAACCTAAATTTTTTTACCATCGGATCTTAGAAGAGTCATTGCTATACACAGCTATACAATGATGGCTGTAGCATTAAAAATATGACACGACATTACGTGATAGCGTTAACAAAAGATGAAAAGAAAGAGTTAAATTTGAAGTGTGGGAATGTAAAAGGGGGTATATACATTTTACCCTACATAAAATTAATAACTTTAAAAAAAATTCAAAGAACATAATGAAATGGATTAAAGTAAAGTTTTTTAAATTTTGGGGAATTTAATTATTAAAACTATAGGAGCTAATAAATTACAAATTGAATTATTATAGAGACTAATAAAAATAACACTTAATTAAAAAAACTCATTCAATGAAATTTTGCATATACTTACCATACTTTGAAGGGTTATCAATCATGTCACTGATCAAATCATAGGAATTGGTATGTGCATATTTAAATCCTTCCAACTCTTTCTCCAACTTTTGTAGAATCATAGAAAGTTGAGTGTTATGCAATTTTGCCAGAAGTGAAAGTTCTTCCAAACATGAGCCAGAGCTTTCATTTGCATGTAGTCTTGAAGTTGGAACACAACCCAAATTCCACAAACCAAGAAAACCAAATTTCCTCCCTCCATTCATGTGTATTTCCTTCACATAACATTATATATATTGCACAATTAGCAAGAGAAGAATCTTAAAATTTTCTTTTAATATTTTATACTTTGGGAACCTTGAGCTTTGTCTCACATGTAAATAATTCATAATCATTAAAATATATGAAAATTAGGCCCCTAAACTTATTTGATAAAATAAACCTTAATGTTTAATTAATATCTTAATAGCCTTAATTTATTTGTCACTTTAGACATATATTTATTTATTTGGTACATATATAAAAGTGGTAGCAAGGTGAGGCTTCCTAAAACTAGGAAAATTGATTCTCCCTATCTTGGGGTACGTTTGGTAAAAAAACCAAACAGTAAATTATGGTGTTTTACGATTTTTAAAAAAATTTTATATCATATTTTATACATATCAAACACACTTTTTATCAAAAGGCCAAAAAAAAAACACATTTTTTATCATACTTTTTCTCTCTCCTAATTTTTCTCTCTATTTCTTTCATTACTTTTCTTTACAGTACTTTCTTTTATTCTACAGTACTTTACTCTATAGTACTTTTTTTTACAGTACTTTACATCTGTACATTTATACCAAACGTACCCTTGAAATTCGTGTACTTCGTTGATATACATGTTAACTGAGTTAATATAATATATTATCGTTTTATATATTAACCCGCATACTAACATGTAAAATAATAAATTATATGGATTTTACTAAATTCGAAATACACTGGATCCAAATCCTAAAACTAATGGGCATGCTACTAATGACATGTATATATATGCTACAAATAGTTTTACTCAATCGATTACTCAACTAGACCTTAGGTGATATAAAATCTCCTAAAAAAGAATGTCTACCAAACTAGATTTTAAAGTTTACTCAACTAGGCATATAACATATTAACAATTTAGATTAAGTAAATTGTACTTCATGTGAAGTGCACTTCAACCGATGATTTTGACTGTTGATCGGCTATAACAAAATTACATCTTAGCTGATCAACAGTTAAGATTGTCAGCCGAAGTACACTTCACATGAAATCACATACTTTGATCACCTATGTGATAGAATAGTATAGTATATTGAAACAGATATATAACTCCCTTTCTAAAGGAAACAATAAAATTTGAAAATTGTAGAAGCAAAAGTATGATGTTTTTACATACTTTGATCACCTCAGTGATGTTGCCAATCACCATGTCTACATATTGTTGTGGTTTGATCGGAGAGTATTTGGAGTTTTCTAATACAAGAACAAAGTAATCGTTGGTTCCTATGTTGAACAAGTAAACAGCTTCTGACACCAATCTTCTAGTTTCATCATCTCCTACTCTTTGCCTCAAAGTCTCTTTCACATTTATGAAATTACTTACTTGGGATTTTAGATCAATCACCTGCACCCAAAAAAAAAAAAAGGAAGAAGAGGAGGAGGAGGAAACTATGTCATAAAACTAGTGCTTTAGTCACGTTTGATTACGTGAATGTTGAATGTAATGAGAATGAAAATAAAAATATGAAAGTGATGTAATATAAAATTATAAATGAAATAAAAGAGTATTTTATCCTTATATTAAAAGTGTAAATGAAATAAAAATGGGTAAAAAAGTAAGGATAAAAATATAATTTCATCACATTGTAAAAAATAAGAGTGTGTTTGGTAGATGGAATGAATGAAGGAATAGGAATAATGGTAATGGAAATGTGAATGGGACTGCTGGAAGGAATGGAAATGTCATGTGAATGGAATAAAAGTGAATAAAATTACCATTTTACCCTTACATTCAAAGTGGGAATGGAATAAAAGTGAGTAAAAAATTAAGGACAAAAACATAATTTCATCACATTACAAAAAAGTAAGGTTCCAACATTACATCCTCCACCCCTAACCAAACATACCCTAAAATATGTTTAGTAAGAAGAACGTTGAAGAAAATATTAAATTACATAAAGAATTACATTATTTTTTTAAGCAACCATCGTGGCCTTAATTTTGTTTCTCTACCATATCAATTGTTTACTATGTAAAGCACAATTATGAGATGAGAAATGTTCGACACGTGTCTAACCTGAAAATTAAAATTACATTTTTTTTAATTTTGGCTCACATCACATGTGGTGCGTGTGTCAAACGTATGTCTATTGTATCATAGTGTATTTATGTCATGTCATGTGACCGATAAAATAATGACTAAATGTCTATATTTGAAAAATATTCAAAAATTTTACACACAAAAAATTATTCTTAAAAACAAAATTAATGAAAAACATACAGTTCCTTCATGAGTTTCGACTAGAGCACCGGCTCCTGCTGATGCAAAATTGGTACCATGGATGTAACTTCGATTACCAGGATAGAGATATGGAAGAGCTAATGGCAACTTACTATACTCACCTGCAATAATTAAATTTTCAACATTATTAGTACATTCAAAGTGCAATATAATAGTAATAGAGTAATACTGAACTTTTTTTTTTACAGGTGGCAATCTGTTCGAGTTAATTGAGGTCCTATAACATAAGTAAAGCTCTCTCAACAAAATTTTTTTCATACATAAGACTCAAATTTGAGATCTTACTTCAGAGAAATGGAGTACTTACCACTTCAATCAACCACCTGTTTGTATTAATACTAAACTTTTATCGGAGAGTAGTTATCTCCCTATTTCTTTGTGAGTTACTCAAGATACAAAGAGAAAGAAAATGAAGAGAGAAAATCAGAGGACTACTCTAGAGCATGAAATATATTTTCATTTCTTTAATAAAAAGTTTCTTACAAATGAAATCCGGAATCACACGACCATTGGAAAATCTTCCGGTGGGATACCTAAAAAAGGTCTCCCCATAAGGCCAGAAATTTGCTTTGCTAGAAGGATTAGTGTTGATGTAGTTATTATTTCCCACATCAAAAACTGAGCTTCCAAACACAAATAAAGTAGCAGAAGAAGAAGAAGAAGGAGGATGTTTTGTTCTTGGCAAGCATTCCCACACATAGCAAAAGGCTGAAACAAATAGGCTTCCACATAGAATTAAGAAAAGAGAATAGAGCCTTGAGGAGGAATCCATATTGATTCTGCTTCCACTTTTTCTGGTTTTCATCGTTAGGATGGAAAGTAAAAGGGATTTTTCTAGAGAGAGGTAATGTAAGAGAATTCAATGATAAGAGATGAAGTATTAGCTTTTGTTTTGTTTTGAAAAATATATATATATGGTGCATTATATTTTATAGTTATTTTATTTTTTGTGTAATGAATTATATATAATACTTATTATTGAGTAAAAGAAGAAGATGAAGAAAAAGTGGAAGAGAGAGGAAGAGACGTTGGAGAATGGAAAAAGTGGAGGCAGGGAGGAAGTTAAGATTAAACTCAAATTCATTATCTATTATCTATTATCTATTATAATATAAAAAGGAGACAAAAACTCCAAGAAGAAAGAAAGAGATGAGATGGAGGGAGGGAGGGAGGATGGAAAATAATAATAATAAATTACGGTAAGATTAAATTAAATACTCAAAATTAATATGTATGTTTTAAGTTTTTTTTTAAAGAGATGAGATTCTATCTATCAGGGATGATTGTTTGTCTTCTTTTGTTGTATGAAAAATTTATTCATAACTTATGACTAATTTCATCTTGATTTTTAATTAACCAGTTTTCAATTGTACTTGTCAATTGGCGATTAAGTTGGGGGTTTCATTCTTTTTAGGGTAAAGTATCCTTGCTGCCCTCAAATTTTGTTGTAATGTTTATTCTTGCCCCTAAACTTTTTTTAGGTTCATGCCTACTCTCAGACTTTCAATTTTGTTCATGTCTACCCCTAAACTTTCAATTTTGTTCATGCCTGCCCTTTTTGCTAACACCGTTAACTTGCTTGACGGAATTTGCTGACGTGGACGATGAACGAGCATCTCTTTTGCCACGTCATTGTCCACCTCACATTTAACATTTTTACTTTTATTAAAAAAATTAATCTAATCCAAATAAAAAAAACCAAACTTTTACCCTAGCTAACATGTTTTTTTTATTTGGATTAGATTAATTTTTTTAATAAAAGTAAAAAGCTAAATGTGAAGTGGACAATGACGTGGGAAAAGATATGACATTCATTGTCCACGTTAGCAAATTCCGTCAAGCAAGTTAACGGTGTTAGCAAAAAGGGCAGGCATGAACAAAATTAAAAATTTAGGGGTAGGCATGAACCAAAAAAAAGTTTGGGGACAGGAATGAACATTGCAGCAAAGTTTGGGGGCAGGAACTAGGAAGGGTACTTTACCCTTCTTTTTATTTGCTCTGTCTATATTACGTGTTTGGAGTTTTGAATTCTGTATAACCTTGAGGTTCCGCATCCCACTACCATAGCATGCCTCATCATATATACACATTAGAGGTTTCACAGACACGTACGGGTAGGGCTGGCAATGGGTACCTAAGAAATGGATATCGGATATCAGATAGGGTACGAATAGTAAAATATAATTATTCATTGGATATTGGGCGAGTGCAGATATTGACTTCGGGTATCTTATATCCGTCCGAAATGAATGGGTGGATAGGGTACCTGATATTTGATATCCAAATAATATATATTATAAAATATAATATTAAATACAATATATATTATTAAATAAATTTTGTGTATATAATATTATTAAAATTGTTTTTTATTTGTATTTATAAAAATTATGTATTTTTTAAATTTTAAAATATTATTTCTATAATTATTTATTGGGTGGATATCGGATAGTTTACTTGATTATAAAGTATTCAATATCCAATACATTTTTCGGGTATTTTGGATATTTCGAGTATTTCGAATATCAGATAGGATACGGATAATAAAAATGACCATATTTTTAGATTCGATTAGGGTATGGATATTGAATATATTAAGCGGATTCGGATGCACATAGTGCAAAAATGAATGGGTACCCGCTCATTATTACCACACGTATGGGCATGTCTTATTTTTCTTTTAATTTTTAGAAAATATGTAAAATTATTATTATTTCCAACAATTCTATTTGGTTTGCATCCCGTGAAATTGTAATTAGTTTTCCTTTTTTTTTTCTTTCCCTTGCACCAAAAAAAAATTACATATGGATGCAAATAAAATACCAATAATCATCATCAATTTTTATTTTTTGCTACAAATAACACATCCATAAATTAAAAAAAAAAAAAAAACTTTGAATCAGTCTTCAAATAGTTCTCTCAAATTATAAGGCCAAGTAATACCCCTATCTCCAACCCACATTTGGTTAGCTAAAAACTTATAAGCCTTTTCACAAAGATGAATGCCGTCAAAGAACACAAATTCATTAGGATTCTCACATAATTCATAATATTGATCTCCTCTTTTGCCTCCACAACTGTTATGGCCTCTGAATGGACCACTCCCACAGCATGCCACTTTTCCTTCCTTGAAACCTTGTCCACAAACAATAACATAAGTACAATGTCTAGAGAGGATTTGATACTAAAATACTATTTAGTCTTTTGAATTGTTGGTGAAATTATTATTTAGTCTCTGAATTTATCAAAAATACTATTTAGTTCCCAAAATGTTTAACTATATCAATTATTTAGTCTTCGAATTTGACAAAATATTATTTAGTCTCCGAATTTGTGACTATGTCAACTATTTAGTCCCCAAACTTGGCAAAAATACTATCTAATCACCGAATTTGCAACTCCGTCAACTATAACGGGTAACCGTCAGGAGACTAAATAGTTGACAGAGTTGCAAATTCGATGATTAAATAGTATTTTTGCCAAGTTTGGGGACTAAATAGTTGATATAGTTACAAATTCGGGGACTAAATAGTATTTTATCAAATTTGGGGATTAAATAGTTGACATAGTTAAACATTTCGGGGACTAAATAATAGTTTAACCAACAATTCAGGAACTAAATAGTATTTTACCTCTTGATTTTTTATTTTTGGCAATTCTAATATCGGGAGTGTGATTCTTGGAAATGTTAAGAAAGTTTATTTATTTCGACTTTCACATTCCTGTAATTATTTTACAAGGTTTTCATTCTTTAGTTGAAGTTAATCTCATCCCATAAGATTATAATAATACCACCTCCATATAAGTGTAATTAATGAAGTGAAGAAACATGGTTCTCGGATTATAAGATTACCAAACTTACCATAAGAATAAAAAAGGCAAAAGTATGTTTGACACCCTTAACGTTTGAGGTCACTGTCAGTTATGCCTCTAACATTTTTTTCCTGTCAATTGTACCCCCAACATTTTTTTTTTACCAATGTTACCCTTTTCACTAGCGTCATTAAATAATTAACAGTTTTTGTTGATGTGGCATCAACGTGACAAAATAAATTGACTAGGCTTGATATTTTTTAAGTCATATTTCTCTCTATCCTCTTCAAAAACCAAGTATTTTTCAATCATTTTTCTACTTGGAAAGTATTAAGCCCAATCAACTCATTTTACCATGTGTGGTACCAGATCAGTAAAAACCGTTAATTTCTTAATGGCGTTAGTAAAAAGAGTAACATTAATAGAAAAATTAAAATGTCGAGGGTACAATTGAAAAAAAAAATGTTGAAACCATAATTGACAATGAACTCAAACATTAAGGATACCAAACATGCTTTCCCCGATAAGAAAAAGTAAAATGATCAATTAACTTACCATATTTTGAAGGGTTATCTGACATGTCATTAATCAAATCATAAGAATTGGTATGTGCATATTTAAATCCTTTCAGCTCTTTCTCCAACTTTTGTAGAATCATAGAAAGTTGAATGTTATGCCATTTTGTAGCAAGTGAAAGTGCTTCCAAACATGAGCCTGAGCTCTCATTTGATGTTTGCCTATTACCTGGAGAACAACCCAAATTCCACAAGCCAAGGAACCCAAATTTCCTCCCTCCATTCTTGTGTATTTCCTTCACATAACATTAGAAATTGCACATTTGCTACACAATTATATTTCTAAAATTTTAAAAGGAAAGCAAAATCTTAACATTACTATTTTGGTCCTCAATGTTTGCATGAGGTTTAATGTTGGTCCTCAATGTTTTAAAAGTTTAATGTTGATCCTCAAAGTTTTTTTTTTGTCAATTTTGGTCATCGAGCGTAACACCTTAACTTTTGCCGTTAAATGATGACGTGGCATGCTTATGTGGCACACCATCTCTCCTACGTGTCATATTTTAATGACGTGGCACGCCACATCACTCCACCATGGCCACATCATCATCATCTTCTTCTTCGAAGCAAAAATTTTGCCATGGTGGAGTGACATGGCGTGATGTGGCGTGCCACGTCATTAAAATATGACACGTAGGAGAGAGAGTGTGCTACATAAGCACGCCATGTCATCATTTAACGGCAAAAGTTAAGGTGTTACGCTCCAGGACCAAAAAAAAAACTTTGAGGACCAATATTAAACTTTTGAAACATTAAACTTCATGCAAACATTGAGGACCAAAATAGTACTTTAGCCATATATATATATATATATATATGAAAAAAATCTCTTAAATTTGGGTCACTTGTAAATAACTCCTAAACATTGAAATATGGAGGGTTTGAGGTAACAAATAAATGAATACAATTAGGAGAAAATCAGACAAAATGGCCCATTTTGAAAGTTTAACATATAGACGGCTATTTTCCAAGTGACTTGAAGTTCAAAGGGCCTTTTTGCATTTTGTTTTTCATAAATTACACTTCCCTCTTATTTTGATTAAAATACTTTATATTATTTTTTTATGGAACCTTTATGATAATTATTATATAATTAAATATGTGTTTGATTAATATAAAAAATAAAATAATTATTTTTTTATGGATAAAAATAATTATTTTTAACTCAACATAAATAATAATTTTTAAAAATATTTTTATAATAAAATTATATTTATTTTAAAATCATTAAGAGTAAACTACTTGATAGATGTCATAACTATAATCTCCTCATTTAAAAGATTAAAAACATTTAATTTTTTTTTATTAAGATACCCTTAATAGCATAATTAACTTTATAAAATAATTTAAATAAATTATAAAATTATTTTTAAAATTTATTATTTTACTACTATTTATCCTGAGGTAAAAATAAAAACTTATTTTTTTATATTAATAAAAAACATATTCAATTAATTAAATAATTTGGTCAAAATGAGTGGAATGGTAGATTTTCAAAGAGAATATAATCTACTCAAAAATCAATAATATCATTAAGGATATTTTAGTAAAAAAAGAATAAAGTTATAGGTTTGCAAAATAGAGAAAGAGATGAGTGCAATTTTGACATCGCTCCCAGAAGAAAAAAAAAAGGTGTAACTTACTCCATATTTATAAATTTTAACTCCCTTTTTAAAAGGAAACAATAAATTGTAAATATGTAGAAGTAAAAATACAAACTTTGACATACTTTGATCACTTCTGTGATGTTGGCAGTCACCATGTTTACAATTTCCTGCACTCTCTCCGGAGAGTATTTGGTGGATTTTCCTACAAAAACTGCATAATCATTGGTTCCTATGTTCATCAAGTAAACAGCTTCAGACACCAATTTTGCAGTTTCATAATCTCCTATTCTTTGCCTCAAACTCTTCTTCACATCTATGAAATCACTCAGTTGAGATTTTAGATCAATCACCTGCAAATGGTGTAATTAACGTTATTTATTAATAAATATGATTGTTATAACTGATATTAAAATGCTCTCAACAAATTCTCTGGTGTAATTGGTTGTGGAATTTACACTAACTCCATCAACATGATAGTTAAGAGAACATAAAATTCTTATCATCTGTGTCACACTGTTTGGTGTTCGATATGGGAATGAAACTTCATTCGTTGGAAGGGTCATCCCTAGTAATCGTAGTATTCGAAGGATTAATCATCAGATCTATTATAAAGAATACTCTGGTCATATAATCCAAAAAAAAAAATTAATGATGAACATACATATCCTTTATGAGTCTCAACTAGAGCACCAGCTCCTGCTGATGCAAAATTGGCACCATGAATGTAACTTTGGTAACCAGGATTGTGATATGGAAGGGCTACTGGCAACCTAGCATACTCACCTGCAATAATTTTTCAAGATTATTATTAGCATATATTTTAAGTATTGCCTTTTTTTTTTGTGCGTAAAGATGGCAGTAAAGGAAGGCTCTCCCAAGTACTATCGGACAGGGCGCCAGTGACATGTTGGGGAGACCAACAGAGGTTTAACTCAAAGGATTATTGCACAGGCTTAAACCGCAAGCAATTTTACCCAGTCGCAGCTACTCAACTAGCCTTTGGGTACCAAGGGATCTCCTTGGGGAGGGATAGATGCCCACCAAAGCAAGATTTTGGATGGCTTCAAGGGGATTCGAACCCTCGCCTATGGGTGAGGCGGGAATTTTCCTCCGGATCCTTGACCATTTGTGGCAATCCACTTTAGCCATGTATTATGTTACGTTATCTGAAACGATAAGAGCTTTTCTGTTAAAAAAAAAAGTACATACCAATGAAATCTGGAATCAAACGTCCATCAGAAAATCTACCGGTGGGATATCTAAAGAAAGTCTCCCCATAAGGCCAAAAATTCGCCCTATTAAGAGAAGTAGTGTTGATGTAGTTATTGTTTCCAATGTCAAAAATTGAGCTTCCAAATACAAACAAAGCAGGAGGAGAAGAAGAAGAAGAATGATTTGATCTACTTAGGAGGCATGGCTTCACAATATAGCAAAAGGTTGAAACAAATAAGCCAAAGCATAAAACTAAGGCAACATAGCCTTGATGAGGAATCCTTCTTGATTCTGCCTCCATTTTCTCGGTTTTCATTAGGAGGAAATTGTTTACTTTTATCTTTAAAGGATGAGGAATTTGGGAACCAAAATGGATTTCCTTAAAAAAATGTAAGAAAATTCATAAATGCCCAATTATAGTTGTGAAGTTACTCCTGTGGGTCCTCCTCTTATACTTTTATTGAGAGGCTGGAATTCTATTTAATTTTTATTTAATGGGTATGTATTTTATATATCGGCAAAAATACCTTTCATACCCTCAACGTTTGGGGATCCTGTCAGTTTCGTCTTTGACGTTTTTTTCTGTCAATTGTACCCCTAACATTTTACGTTTCTGTCAATGTCACACTTTTCACTAACACCGTCAAATATTTAACAGTTTTTGCTGACGTGGCATCCTATGTGGCAAAACATTTTTTTTCTGTCAATTGTACCCCTAACGTTTTACATTTCTGCCAATGCCACCCTTTTCACTAGCACCATCAAATATTTAATAGTTTTTGCTTACGTGGCATCCTATGTGGCAAAGATATCTGACTTGGTATATTTTTTTTCTACATCAGATTTCCTACTCATCTTTTTCCCATCAAAGTTGTGTCGTTTTGACCTTGGCATATTCCTTCTAAAATATAACTCAAACGCACGCGCTATTTTGCTCATAAAAACATCGGAGACGTTATCCATTCTCTATTTTAGGGTAACCTCTCCGACAAAATAGAAAATGGGTAACATCTCCGATGTTTTTGTCTGCAAAATGACACGTGCGTTTGAGTTATATTTTAAAAAGAATATGGTGAGGCTAAAACGACACGGTTTTGATGGGAAAAAATGAGTAAAAAATATGGTGGGAAAAAATATGCCAAGTCAGATATTTTTGTCACATAGGATGTCACGTAAGCAAAAACTATTAAATATTTGATGGTGCTAGTGAAAAGGGTGACATTGGCAGAAATGTAAAACGTTAGGGTTACAATTGACAAAAAAAAACGTTTTGCCACATAGGATGCCATGTCAGCAAAAAGCTGTTAAATGTGTTAGTGAAAAGGGTAACATTGGCAGAAACGTAAAACGTTAGGGGTACAATTGACAGCAAAAAAATGTTAGGGGCGAAACTGACAGGACCCCCAAATGTTGGAAGTAGAAAAGGTACTTTTTCCTTATATATTTTATATTTTTTTTGTACTTTATTTGATCTAATTTCATTTTGAATCTCTTATTTTTTTTCATTTCTTTTAATATATATTGATATTTTACCTTTTAAAAATTTTAAATTAATCTTTTTTTTTATAACTTATTTTAAATTGAAATTTGCACGGGTATATACAAAAAAACTTATACACAAATTCAGTAACTTTTTAAAATTATCTACAGATCTATACCACTTTTATTGTGCACCCCAAAAACGCCATCCGTTAGAGCGTTTTGTTGATTTTTTGGGAAGAAAAACACCCTCAGTGAGGACGTTTACAAGGTCAAATGGTCAACCCTATAAACGCCCTCAGTGAGGACGTTTTTACCTGAGGATGTTTTGTTGATTTTCTGACTAGAAAAACGCCCTCATTGATGGCAATTTATAGGGTACCCTATAAACGCCCTCACTGAGGGCGTTTTTCTAGTAAAAAAATCAACAAAACGTCCTCACGGATAGCGTTTTTGGAGTGCACAGTAAAAATGGTATAAATCTGCAAAAAGTTTTGAAAATTTGTTAAATTTGTGTTTAACTTTTTTTTGACTATATATATGTGCAAATGCCATTTTAAATTAATTATTTTATATAATACTTTTATTTTAATTAGACAATCGATGACATGACATAATAAAAAAAATTTTAAATAAAACTTTCACTTTTTCACTTTTTCTCCACTCATTTCAATCTCCTCTTCTTTTTCTTTTTCACTATATTATTCCCTTCCCCACAACGTGTGCAAACAGCAATTATTGTCGGCCAAGATTTGGTTGAGTTTGTGTGGCCACTACTAACCCACGGTGTGTCCAGACTCCAGATATTTTTTTAAAAAAATTAGGTCAAATTTTTTATATTTTTTACATAAAATTATAAGCTTCATTTATATTCTTTCCCGTCTATAATTGATATATAAAATATGGTCTTCTATATTCTCTATCGGCTAAATTACTATTTTAGACTTTTAGTCCATGTTTGCATAAAATTTAATGTTGGTCCTCAAAGTTTTTTTTGGGTCGATTTTAGTTCTCGAGGTTGACACCGTTTAAGTTTGGCGTTAAGTGATGACATGACAGGCTGACATGGCACACTCTCTCTCCTACGTGTCATATTTTAATGATGTGGCATGCCACATCATGCCACGTCATCCATCTTAGCCACATCATTATCATCTTCTTCATCTTCATCTTCTTCTTTCCTCCTCCTCCTCCTCCTCCTCCTCCTTCTTCTTCTTCTTCTTCTTCTCTCTTTCAATCTGTGCTTCCACCACCACCCCACCGCCGATGCCACCACTGCCAGCGCCGGCGCCGCCACCACCGCCATTTCTATTCTCTTCCTCATTCACACATACATATGTAATTTAATTTTAATTTCTACATTAATTTAAATTATATTAAATATTTTAACCTTTTATTTAATTTATTTTAATTTTTTAATTCATATTTTATCGGTTATTTTATTTATATATAATTATTAAATTATTACATCTATTTTTAAAATTTGTATTATATTACACATACATATGGAAACAATTTTTTTCATGTTTAATGAGCCTTCACCAAAAAAAATTGACAAAGACTCTAACAAGAACAGGGGCATTCTTCGCTATATTTCTGTTTTAGTGAGAGAAAATTTAGATGGGTAAGTACTGATATCTAATTAAGTTAGGGAATATTTTTCAATCTCTTTTGAAAATTTATAGGATGATTTATATATCATCCACTAATAAAACACTTATATCAGTTATAATATTCGAACCCTCGTCCTTGTGGAGTAAGAGCCCGAAACTTAACAAGCTGTGCAAGATTTTATTGGCTTCTTTTCTATATTTCTAATAATTGTTACTATAAATAGGGACTAATTTAACCATATTTTATTAACCAAAAAACAAAAACTATGATAAACAAAAAACTAAATATTGAAACTAAAAATAACTATATATTCTTTTAAAAAAAACTAACAAGAAGACTATTATAAGTTATAACACATGACAATTCCCAAATAGTAATAAACATATATATATGGTTGAAATATCATTCTTGAAATAGTGTTTTGAGATTGTAAGGCTCATTGAGACTTTGATTTCCATTCCATATAATTTGTGAGAAAAACTCATTGGCCTTTTCTGTGGGATGAATTGAGTCAAAGAAGAGATATTCATTGGGATTCTCACACAATTCATAATAATCTTTCACTTCACTTTTGCCTCCACATGTGTAGTAACCTCTATAAGGTCCACTCCCACAGCATGCCTCATCTCCTACTTTAAGACCTTCACAACAAATTCTACCCACAATCATTCAAGGTTTATATATGAATAGTTTTTAACCATAATTTAATTTCTAATTAAAACACATACCATATTTTGAAGGGTAATTGATTGCATCTAAAACTTCTCCATAAAAATTGTTGAGGGAATATTTGAATCCTTCAAGTTGTTTCTCCAACTTCTGAAGTTGAACAGAAAGTGCAATATTATGCATCCTTACTAGTGATGAAAGTTCCTCCAAGCAAGAACCTTCACTTCCATTCACAAGTGCCTTCACTAATGGAACACAACCCAAAGGTGCCAATTTAAGCAACCCAAATTTCCTCCCTCCTTGCTTGTGCATTTCCTTTTAACCATAACAAAAGCATTAATTAATATATATCACATTAATTTGAGCTTATATAAGAGAACTTTGAGTTACGAATATTGCATAATAATAAAGAGGGGCAGTTCAGTACGCAATGTTCTGTCATGTGAAGTTTGGAGAAGGTCAGATGTACACCCAACCTTACCCCTATAAGTAAAGAGGTTGTTTCCAAGTGTTTGAATCCGTGATCAACCTCCAGACTCCAGAGATCACATGAAAACAATATGATCATTGCTCCTCGACTCACCTTAATCGGTTATGAATATTATTAGGACCATCAAGATGGTCCGGCCAACCAAGAGCTTTTAGTATGATGGGCTGGGCCAGGCTGGGAATAGACCAACCTAAGAAGGTGGGTTGGCCCATGGGCTTTTTTGTTTTTTACCCCAAGATTTTAATTTATTTTTTGAAACACATTTTTTTAAAAAAAATTTGATCAAATATAAACATATTAAGTTAATAAATATCACAAATTAGTTTACAAAAATAGTAATTAAAAAATTATTTGGTGTAATTTATTTTATAAATCCACATATTATGAATTAATATTCCAAATTGGCCAATAATAATGTAATTTATTTTATATATTTCTTAAGAACTATTTTATATATTAACATACTAGGATTGAATGTTATATATTAACATAGCTATAATATTCTATATGGCATAAGATAATTTCAAATATTAAAAAAAAAAGCCCATAGGGATCTATCCAACTCAAATCATGTAAACTCATCATGGGCCATGAACCTAAAATGGGCAGGACTAAAAATCTTTTCCTAAAATGAGCTAATATTTTCTCGATCTACCTCGGCCCATTTTAACATATCTACCGCGCGGCGCATTTTAACATATCTAAATATTGCATATTATAAAAGTAAACTTTTTACGTACTTGGATGACTATTGTGAGATTACCAATGACCAAGTCCACATATTTCTGAGGAGAATATGAAGTAATGAGAGTGGAGTTTTGGGCTAAGGCTAAATAGTCATTGCTTCCAATGTGAATCAAGTACACAGCTCTGGCCACCAAGCTTTTGGCTTCTGCATCTCCTAATTTTTGCTTCAACTTCTTGCTCACTCTCTTGAAATAACTTAGTTGAGTTTTCAAGTTTATGACCTGAAAAATATATAAAAAATCACCAATATGCTATCAAAATGTTTCCTATATATATATATATATATATTAAAAAAAACTATAGTAAATTTTTGGTTTGGTCTCTGAAAACATTAAAATCATCAATTTCGTCCTCCAAAAAAATGTTTCCCATAAACAATTTAGTCCCGACGATATTAGTTATATGGGTGCCCAACAAGACAACTCTCAAAATAATACATACAACATTTTCTAAGTAGAATATCACATACAAATCCTTGATAAGTTTCAACTAAAGCTCCAGCTCCTGCTGATGCAAAATTGACTCCATCAATATATTCTTGATTTCCAGGAAACAAATATGGCTGAATTAATGGCAATCCTGCATACTCAACTGCAATAATGTCATCATATTATTATTACTATAGAAAATTCAACCTCATACATTGAACTTAAACTCATATTATTTTCAGAATTCTTATATGCAAAAAAAAAAAAAGAAAAAGAAAAAACTTCACATGTTTGATTTTGATTGACTGATAGCAAAAATATAAGAAATTAAACATAAATAATATTATTCTTATATATTTTTCGATTCTTACCAATGAAATCCGGAATAACTCGTCCATTGCAGAATCTTCCAGAAGGATACTTGAAGAAGGTTTCTCCATATGGTAGATAGTTTGCCTTAACCTGAGTAGTGTTGGGGTTGATGTAATTGTTGTTTCCAACATCAAATAGTGAATCTCCAAATACAAATAAAGCAGCATTATGCTTTCTTGGGAGGCATATTTTGGCTAAGCTAGAATTTGGAATAAGTATTATGATATTGCTTACAAAGAAAATTAAGAAATAGATATGGGTTCTCTTGTCTTCTTCCATCATCTCAGTTTTTCTTCACTTATTGTATATATATATATATATATATATATATATATATATATATATGTCAATGGTTATTTCAATTTGTGTTTATAAGGGCCATTTTGAGTTTTGACATTCTTGAGGATAATTAAGAAATTGAAAATATATATTCTTGGATATAGTATTAGTCTTGGAATTTATAATATGCTTCTAAACAATTAATCACTAAAAGAAAGATAATTATGTTCATTAATTTATATTTCGACGGTCATTTAATTGTATTTTTTTTAACAATTAATTTTGACCGTCGAAATAAGTTGTTGAAACAAGATAATAATAGTTTTTTTTATGATCAATAATTGTGAATAATATTTTTTTTACAAAATATGAAATTTATTGTTGTCCTAAATTATTTAAATTTTATTAAGATTATTGTTGTCCTAAATTATTTAAATTTTAGCTTCTGTTACTAGCTAAAAGAAGAAGCTTCAATTTCTAGCTTCTACTTAAAGCTGAAAAATGTATTCTGCTACAACTAAAAATCATTTATTTTATAAAATAAGTATATACACAACAACACATTTTTTTAAAATAAATGATTATTAAAAAAATATGTATTTCTTTCATGATGAAGAGCATTCACATTCAGGCTCTAAATTAAAAAAAAAAAAAAAAAAAAACCTCTCTAGGGTAATGTGGTCCATAAATTCCTAAAAAATATCAAAGCTAGCTTTAATTAGGTTATCTTTGTTGCCTAGAAATTTAGAAATTCAAAAGGGATAATAAAGAACTAATTTAAATTTTTTTTAAGGATATTAACCGTTTTTTCTCTTTTTTATTTTTTTTAAATATCTTTTTATTAGAAATAATTCTATTTGAGAAACAATTTAGGATTAAATATGAACACTTCTCTTATTAGAAATTTAAACTCGTTCATTATTTTGTAAAGGATTAAACCATTTTACTAAATCCAACCCCTCATTAATTTTCTTCTCTTTATTTAAATATTCTAAATTAAAATATTTAAATTTTATTAAAAATATAAATAATTAAAAATTAATATTTCATTATCATTCTCTTAAATTTATTTATAGCTTAGAAGAGAAAGATATTTGTTCCCACTTTCCGCCCTGTTGATGAAGATAACCCTTTTTTGTTTTTTTGCCAACGACTAGTTAACATCAAAGTCAGAAAAAAAAAGGTTAATTGGCACGTCATATTTGAACTTATCTCATAAAGTTAGCTCACGTCATATCTGAAAAATATCTAAGATAGCTTTTAAAAAGTTTTTAATTAATTAAAAAATAATTAATAAAAGATGAGCACAAATAATTTTATACTTCTTATCCAAAAAAAAAGAGTTATACTTTAATATTAATTGAAATGAATTCTTAATCTCTTTATATATACACTACAAAAAAATGTGTAACCGTCGCTAAATCTTTAACGACGGTTAAATTGACCGTTGTTAAAATTACCGTCGGGAATAACTTTAGCGACACTTGACAGAAGCATCGGCACTAACCGTCGTTAAACTTTGCGACGGTCAAAACCGTCGCTAAAGTCTTCTTAATAGATCATTGTCGATTTTATATCTAACGACGGTTTTGACCGTCGTTAAACCAACAACGATTTACTGTGCAAATTTTGGCAACGGTTTAAACCGTTGCTAGATTACCTTTTTTTTTAACATTAATTTCAATTTTTATTGATACTTTTAATTTCCTAAAAATACATAAATACTTAATCAACTAAAATTGTTTCATTTGAACTCAAGATGTACTTAAAATTTTATAACCAAAACATATTCATAAATCATAATCATCAATTCAACACTGAAAGTATTAGCAATCAAAAGTTCTACAATATTACAATTTTTTTTTATAGAAAGTTTTATAATATAACAATAATAAAAACAAAATTGTTCAAGACCATATAATGCTGCAAGCTAAGTTAGCCTCATTAGTTGATGTCAAGGCTAGTTGAAGTGTGCAGTTTCCCACTATTGTGTCAAGTTGAAATTTAATATGCTAATTGCCACATTATTGTTGGTTGGTATGTATTTCATGTGCTTCTGCACATAGCAAATAAATTGAGAATCAAAACTTAACACAACTTAACAAGAAACAATTATTACAATATAAATTATAGAATAGCTAATTAATGTGTAAGAAAATTACTTGGTAACATGAGCAAAAATATTTTGCTACCATACCTCAAGCAATAAAAACATAATGGTAACCTATTAAAAACCTTAGTCTGCACAAAGAACAAATTCCAAAATTATAACTTATTCAACAATAAAAACACACGATCAAATTATAATGGTTATCTAATAAACTAACCTCATTGTTTTTTTTTTTAATTTTCTCATTTGCTTCTTTGACTTTTCTACCTTGGTATCTAGTCCATTCTAAAATAGAAAGAAATTTCAATTTCCATTCTAAAAAGATTAAGTAAATAACAATCCACAATGACAAATTGACAAAGATAAAGACATTAACTACATTGACAAATTGAAGAAACTAATGTATTTATCAGCGGAGAATACCATATAAAGAAATCATGGGATAAGCTAACTATGAACAACATATGTGTTATTTATGCACTTATCTTACTGGAAAATTAATGAGAGTCCCTAGACCCCAATATTTCAGAGCAGCAAGGTCATATGCTCTAGCTGCAGCCTCTTCATCATCATATGCCCCTGTACAAATAATTTCATCAGAGAAAAGTATCATAAATGAATGACGATGCGGCAACTTCAAGAGGGGAAAATAAATAAATGAATAATGAGGAAGGAAGCGTGATGTTACTAACTTAACCAAGTAAAACTGGCATGGATCGAACACGAATGAATTGTGGTCCAGCCAATTCATGCAAGGAAGTCAACTTCAGCCTCCATTAATGAATCATCATGTTACAATCTAATTGCATCAACTTTTGAGTCTTGAAGTAAATGAAAGTTGCATCTAGTTTTGAGTTTTGACAATAGAGATCTGATAATGTAATTGGAACTAACATATTACACAGATGTCAAACATTTTCTCAATTTTAACAGCACCAACTCCTGCAATTTAATTATGCTCAAGTTGAAAAACTGGGCAAGATCATGAAAATCCAAGATTTTATAGAGAAATTGCATCCACTACTCTAATGGAATGAAAACCTTATGATTTTACCCAACACAAGTAATAAATAGAAGAGTAAGGATGATTGATGCTCTAACTGTGTTGAACCTAAAACTCAACTTCTAGTATCCTCTAATTTATTTCGTTTTGAAATTTTGGGACAAACTAAATTAAATTTAAGACTAAAAACCTAATGAAGAATTATTGAGCAATTTTGATGAAACCAAATATATTTATGATCAAAAAATCCCAAAGACATAATGAGTTTTGGAATACCATTCATACTAAATAGTTTTGGAATTTGAAGGAATGTTTGGTGGTAAAGGTGGTGTACCTAGTTGTACTTGGATAAGATCAAAACTCACAAAGACATAATGAGTTTAACTACAGCAAAGTATATAAATGAAACTAGAAATCACTTCAAATTAATTATGGAATGTACAAACCTGAATGAAAGTGGCAGGTTCACATGTCACCTTAGTATAAGATTCTATACTTTCCACCACCTCAAGGAACAACAAATAATGTCACGACCCCCCTATCAGACGTCCGTGACCGGCACGGGAGGTAGGATTTCTCCTCTCCCGTAAGCCTCTAATTCCTGATTGACATTTTCATATATGCATAACTACCCATTTCTAATACACACAATATAATATTTATGGCCATCCATATCTGGAGACCTAAGTAGCGTGCAATCCACGGCTCGCTCAACGCCGCTTCAGTCTATACATATGCACATAATCAATCGCACGTACATATAGTATACATACTGATCACGCGCTTCAGGGCAAGTGATCTATCCTATTCACATGCAGAAACCCTGTATACAGTCATATGGTTTACATATTGATCACACGCCTCAATGCGTGTGACCTATCCTATTCACATGCGGAAGCCGTATTTTCATACACTCAAGTATTCAATCACAAATATATATAATTTACATATTGATCACACGCTCAGTGCGTGTGATCTATCCTATTCACATGCGGAAGTCATATACATATATATATACACACATGATATATATCATATCATAGCCTATGCTCCCAACAACAAGACCAATCTTTAATCTGTATGAAGCCGACAATTCTAGAGTGTGACATATACATGTATATATATAGCAACTGTACAAAACAATGCTATACCAAAAGAATCAGATACATGTATATATCTTGACAAAATACACATATCAATATTACCCACGCGAATAATGCGTGCGGTCTCTAAGTCTGTTCGCCTCCCTGAGATGAAGTGGAAGCGCTCCCGATGCCTATACCACCTGTGTCTGTAACATTTAACATTTGGGGTGAGTCAAACGAACTCAGTGAGAGGCTCTCCCATCCCTGGTGTAGTAGCGGGTACCACTACAACTGGGGGAGCCAATCACAATCACATACGCATATAACAGATTTTGAATTTCCATAAATTAAGTGGTCAGGCAATTAGCATATATCATATTCACAATAAAGAATTTAAAGCATGGTTTTACATACGTTCAAATTCATACATACATCATCTCATAGTTCAACATATAACTTCATGTGGGTATCTATGTTTGATTAATCGTAATCATAAACTAGCCCGAAGGCATATCTCCGTTAGGAGAGAATCTGGCCCGAATGCAATATCTCACGTGAGCAATATAAGAACCTATTTGATCATTCTAGGAACCCCTGGCCCCAAGACTTTACTTGGAACATTAATCTGACCCCAAGATTTCACTTGGAGCATAGCCGGCGACTCATCTAACCTCGGTTTACCCAAGGCAATAGCCACAATGTGGTGTACTCATATACTTTGTATTTATGTGGGTTTGACTCAAGACAAACAGACTCAATCTACCTGGACTATCCGTGATAGATTTGGTTCCCGCGTTGTACCATAAATGACCTCTATGGACCACTACTTGTTCATTTTACTTCTTCTTAGGCAAATCTAGATTTCCAAGTGGTTTCTAATTCGGACTCTTGGTTCAAAACAAAGTCACCTATGTTTATTTTCTTTAGGAATTTACCTACAAAACCACACCTTTCAGATAATAATCAATGAGGTTTGTTTCTAGTACCACAAGACCCTCATAAATAAAATTGACTCGATCCTACCCCCGATATCATATAGGTCCCGAGGACCTTCTTTTCATATAAGGCTCCTTGAGCCACCATCGCTTTTACAATTCACATACACACATATAGCACGTTTTCACATATATTGTAATTTAGGAACAACAATAGCATATTATCTAATATATAATTTCTACAAATAGGCAAGAAGGCAAACCATATATCCATATCCGCAGTCAACCCTATAGGACAAGGATAGGAAAGCCCCTCACCTGTTTAGCCCCTCTGATCGGCTCTCGGTGTGCCCGAAGGTCCACTCACCGTATGGTGCCCTATACACATACACTTGAGAGATTCAGAAACTTGAAAATTCAACCACTATCGTGTACATGTGATGCTAATGCTCATGTTCTCTCTAATTAATTCCATAGACTAGTTGTTGGCTTGGAATGCCCTCAACTAGTTTTTGGAACACCTAGCGTGCTTCTATTCGTGTCCAACCCTTGCTTAATCACACTATTCGAAAGCCTTGATTTGGAAATGCAAGGTTACCCAATTCCACCTCTATGTGTCCACGTGAAGTTTCCATTACCCAAGTCTTGAATTTATGGCTCAAGAAAGTCATAAATCCTACTTGTCCAAGATTTCCATTTACCAAAATAACTTTCAACACTTTACCTGCACATGAATACACATATCCGGATACGCGTAAAATTAGAAAATTGTCTCTTTTTCCCCGAACCGGGTTCCGGGTGAGACAGAAATTACTCGGGTTTTAATCCCTCGTACATTCTAATAATTTTAACAATTATATAATCACAATTTCCACCTATTAATGCACCCCCAATCAGTCCACAACACCCTTAAACCTTAACAACCACATTTACATACCGTTTTTCCAACCCGGATAAATTCCATCAAATTAGTTCCGGTTCCTAAGCTTCCAACACACTTCCTAACATGCAAATACTTCAATTTAGGTTCCAGAGTACTCAGATTGAATCAAATGGGGGTTTTCCAAAAATCCCTAAAATTGATAAAATTGGGGTTTGAGAGTTTCGGGACTTCTCACCTCGATTCAACCGGTTAGAAGGACGATATGGAGTAGAGGAGACTCCCAGCCACCTTCCCCGGTAAAGAGACGGCGTTTTTCAGCGAGTTTCCGGCGTGGAAGCTCTCTCCCTTCATTTTCTCTCTCTAACCCGTCACTTTCTCTCTCTCCAGCCACAACAACGCCCACTAGCTCCGGCGGACGGCACGTCGTACTCCGGCACCGGCTCGCACGTCCGGCCAACCCACGCGTGCTCACCTTCCGTGCGTTTCCCGTTTGCTTCTCGTCCAGCCCTCCGTCTCGTGCCTCTGCCTCTTGCTCGATCCCTCTTTCCTCTCTCACGGTTCTTTCCTCTTTCCTTACTTTATTCTTTTCCTTTTTACACACACACACACATATATATATATATATATATATATATATAAAAAAAATTAATTAATTAATATATACATATCAAAAAAGAAAAGAAAATAAATCTGATTTAATAATAAATAAAAAAGAAATATAGAAATATTAGGATTTAAAAATTTTATATTTACAACATAATAAGTGATAGGCTAGTGTATTTTTCATCTCATTTTCCTCTTTTAAATTAATTAATTTAATTTAATTAATGATGCTAGTTAAAATATTCTCGGGTATTACAAATAAAAAGATTTTTCAGCCACAAAACTTAGAATTACTTGGAAGCCCAACTTAGAGAGAGAGAAATACCCCAGTTTTTGCTAGGATGCCATTAGGATCATTAGTAACAAGCCAGCCCAATCTCCAAGCAGGAACAATCCATCTCTTGGATATAGATCCAAGTGTAATGACAGGAACAATCCCCAGTTTTTTTTTCATTTAGCAGCTAAAGGAAGACAGATACATGATACAAACATAAGTATTCTTTTAAGTCTTCTGGGAGTCCTTTAAATTTCATATACAATTCCTTTGTGACCGAAAAGACAAAGTCAAGCCAACTCAAGCAAGCACTATTGAATAAGAAGAAGAAACAAATTAATCTACAAAATTTAGAACTAGAAAAATTGACTTGCTCCTCCAAGGTAGAGTTTTCTTACTTGAAAATGCAGTTGCTCCAGCGCTCCAGCATGTCTCCAAGATTCACTATAAATGCACTGGCACCAAAAACCATAACAACAAATACTTAGAGGGAATGGAAACAAAAAAGCAACACTTTGCTTTTGAAAGCAATTATGTTGCTTGCATGCAACAAGCAATCATCAATCCCCATTTTAACCTATAAAATCACAATCCTCTACAATCAGAACTCACCCTTTCAATGGTGCCACGTCCTCCCATACCTGAGGTTTAGCATTCCTATCTTTACATATCTGCATAAAGAGAATATATATATATATATATATAAAAATGTATGAATTGTGATCAAATACATAGTATTTACATTCAATTTGGCATATATAGGAAAAGTGGAAAGAGGAAAAAGTGATACTGATGAAAGCAACACATGTTGTGATGGGGATTGAGATGATAGTGAAAACGAATAATGAATAAGTAATGTGCAATATAAATTGAACATGCATAATTGCATATGTCCTAATTAAATATGCATATAAATAGAACATGCATATAAAGAAAACAGCCACTACTGCTCTGTTATAAAACAAGTTAAATAACAAGCATAACTAGGCCAATAGCAAGTCGGCAAGTCTGCAAAGAAGAAAATTTTATACAAGAACCTAATCACTACTCTATTGTTCTTAACATAAAAAAGAAGACATTTTGAATGTGGTTAAGGAGTGAGCTTATTTGAAAAATATGGTTATAGAAATCAACAAACACCCAATTACATTATTGGCAATACATGACAATGTCTTTCGAAAATGACCCCTCTAAAATTCTATATACATATTCTAAGTGAACAAACAATAAATAAAAATTCTCAAAATTACAATATATCATTCTAACATTTTAGTTGCAGAGTACTCAAACAGAACCAGATTTCAGAAAAAACTAAATCTACAAAACTGAATATCCAGTGTTCGAAAGAGAAGAAGAAATAAACCTTTGAGTTGATTAGCGATGGTAGTGAACTAGTCGACATCCAATGTTATAATTTGTTCATCGTCGTCATTACAATGATCTTCGTCTTCAACCTCCTGCTCTGAAATCGAACAAAGACAAGACATGGTAAGAATGAGAGTGAGTGATGGATTATTACCTTTCTGGTGGCCAAAACCTTCCTCCGCGACGTGCACACTTATTCTGGAAGATTTTATCTCCAGCCTTTGGATAATGAGGTACCGTCTAGGGCAAATCGAACCAAACGCAAAAGATGGAAAATAGACTTTGACGCCTGCTTTTTTGCGCGATGTTCATAGCATCGACGGTGTTCTCCGGCGAGCACCATAGCAGCAGCACAGAAGACTTAGAAAAAATCGAGAGTAGAAGACTCACCTCTCTAAATAAAATCGAGAGGCAGAAGGAGATGGAGGCGCTGTTCTGGTGGGCTAAGCCGCACGAGAGCATGAGTAGGGATCAGCTGGTGACGCTCAAGGCGCGTCTGGAGGACTTGAAGAAGAACATCACGCGCGAAGCTGATCGCCTCCTTATTCATTCTGCTGCTAATGCTCAGTTCTATGCTCGGACTGCTGCATCGGTTACGGCTCCACCGGCTTTGCCGGTGGTAGCGCCACCGCTGCCACCAACTCACGCGTTTCATCCGCCAATGCCGATGCCGATGCCGATGCCACCTCCACCACCACCGACGGCAGCAGCTATGCAGAATCCTATGTTTGAGAGAAACTTGATGCCCCCGCAGCAACCTCTGGCACCGCCGGTGTTGCCACCGCAGGGGTTCGGGTCGTATGAGAACGAAATGGGAGGAGGAGGCGGCGGAGGCGGAGGAGGAGGGTACGGTGGACCAGGATACTGCTGATCTGCTGAGGTTGTGTGTTGAAGGAGGGTACGGTGGAGGATGCGCTCTCCTCAAACCTCATGATTTTAGGGATTTTGAGGAACAAAAAGGAAAGAATGGGAGAGGGGAAGACGCCATCAGTGATTTAGTATTATCAAATTCTAGGTTTTTAGAATCTAACTACGGTTATGTTAACCGTGACTAAACAACCGCGGTTAAAAATGAACTTTTTTGTAGTGATATATACACACATTTGCACAACACATTGGACTTTGGAGATAATGAAAGAACGGATTGATCTTAACTTGCTGTTCCTTTTTTTAATTAAGAAAAGGAATTAATTTTTAAATTTTTTTTCTAATCTTAAATTAATTTTTTAATAACAATTTTGATAAATATAAATAAAAATATATCCTACACTATTAAAAGATTAGGTTAAATTAATCTATCAATCCTTATACTTACAGGGTATGTTCTTTTTGTGAAAAAGATGAGGGAATGAGAATAGGAATGGGAAAAGATGAGGGAATGAAAATGTCATGTCAATGTGATGCGATATGATGTGAATGGAATAAAAGTAGTTAAAATGACCATTTTGTCATCACATTGCAAAAAGTGAGGTTTATTTGCTAGGAAGAAAAGAAGAGGGAGAAGGCTTCTCCCTCTCCATTTTCATTATGATCTCCACCAAAAGAACATGGCCATAGTTTCATCTAGTTTTCAGTTAGGTTCCTATAATTTCAACTTTTGTAATTGAGTCCATATACTTATTTGACATTTGTAATTAAGTTCAAAGAAAAAATAATATCATTATAATTTGGAACTAATTACTGTTACGTCACCCCACATTGCCACATCATCATCTTCTCTCCTTCATCATCATCATTATCATCATCTGGGGTGACGTGGCAGTGGTATGTCATGCCACGTCATTAAAATATGACATGTAGGAGAGAGGGTATGCCAAATAAGCAATGTCATGTCATCATTTAACGGCAAAAAGTTAACGGTGTTACGCTCGAGGACCAAAATTGACCAAAAAAAACTGAGGACCAACATTAAACTTTTGAAACTTTGAGGACCAACATTAAACTTCATGCAAACATTGAGGACCAAAATAGTACTTTAGCCAACATAAATATTTAAGTTTATTAATAAAAAAATATAATTTTATTCAATATAAATAATTTTATACAATCAAATTAGTTCAAAAAATAAAATTTTAAATTGACTAAATTTAATCTAACCTTCTAAAATAAAATTTAAACCTTATTATGTAGAAATTTTAACATAATATATACATATATACGTATAAGTGTATGCGGCTTGGTTCAGTTTTTCAGCATACCAAACCGAACATTGATCGATTTTGTTCGGTTTGGTTTGGTTCAAGTGTGTCGATTTTGTTCGGTTTGGTTTGGTTCAAGTGTGTCGATTTTGTTCGACTCTGAACACCCCTAATTAGCATAACACCTCTATAGCGAATCCGTAGCTATTCCGAAGCGAAATTTCTTAGCTAAATTCTATAGTTAATCCATAGCTATTCCGTAGCTAACTTCCCTAACTAATCCTAGCTAAATTTCGTAGATGTTCCGTAGTTAAATTCCCTAGCTAATTCATAGCTATTCTGTAACTAATATTCCTACCATTTAATATAAATTCCCTAGTTATCCCGTAGCTAATATCAATCAGATATGTTATTCAAATTTATTTTCTAAACTACTATACGTTAATATAGCCATATAATTGTGTACCTTCATAATTGAAACTTTATTTTAGTATAAAAATTGCTATCAATACATTCCATAGCAAATATGTAGCTAGGCTGAATTTTTAGTGTAAATTTTGCTACGACAATTTTCTATAGCTGATCCGTTGCTAAATTAAAATTTAATAAAGTTTCCTATGGACATATTCCGTGGCTAGGCTAAATTTTTATTTTACTGTTTGCTACGGAAATTTTCTATAACTAATTTGTAGCTAAATTGAACTTTTTTTTTTTGTCTTAGTGTACATTTTGCTACAGAAAAAAAAAGGTAGCAAATCCATAGCTAAATTGAGATTCTTTTTTATTGTGTAAATTTTGCTACGAAAATATTACGTAACTAATCAATTCACCGATGCCATAACATCAGCTACGAATATTTTCGTAGCTATTCCTTAGCTACTCTGCAGCAAAACTTTCCTACGCATGCCATTTCTTTTGATCAATTTAGCTAGGGGAATTTTGATCCCTAGGTAGTCCATAGCTAAATTGCTATGAATTAGCTATGAAAATAATTCGTAGCTAAATCTATTTTTTCTTGTAGTGATATATAAGTATATAGACCCAATTAAAAAAAATTAGAGTAACCTATACATAGGGACTAATTTAACCATATATTATTAACTAAAAAACAAAAACTATCATAAACATTAACTAAATATTAAATTGTACATGACAATTCCCAAATAGTAATCTACATGTATGGTTGAAACTTGAAAGATCATTCTTGAAATAGTGTTTTGAGATTGTAAGGCCAACTCTGATTTCCATTCCAAATAATTTTAGAGAAAAACTCATTGGCCTTTTCTGTGGGATGAAATGAGTCAAAGTAGAGAAATTCATTGGGATTCTCACATAACTCATAATCTTTATTCACTGCCCTTTTGCCTCCACAACTGTAGTATCCTCTATAAGGACCACTCCCACAGCATGCTTCATCCCCTACTTTAATACCTTCACAATAAAAATAAAATATGTATTTTGAGAACAAAAAAAAATACATATCAACTAAAAGCTAGGGACAGTTTGAATGTAGTTTTAAAAATTGAAAAACAAAACACTTAGTAGATTATGACATGGCGACCATGCCAGCTTAAATGGACACGTAAGAGAGATAATATGTCCATGTCAGTACGCCACGTCAGCATTTAACTTAAGAAATTGACGGAAGTGAACGAAATGACCAATTTGAAACTTCTTGCAAACATAAAGAACCAATTTAAACTTTTTGAAACATAAATGACCAATATGAAACTTGGTGACAACATAAGGAACCAATTTGAGGTTTTGATATATATATATATATATATATGAACCAATAATTCTCATAATTAATTTTATAAAACAATTTTAAAAAAAATCAAAATGACATTCAATCATACCCAAAAACTCTATTTTGGAGTTTGAAAGATGATTTGAAAGTCTAATTTTATTTCCAATTTCATCCTTCTAGATGTGTTAAAATACAATCTTTCAAAATACTCTATTGGATTTGAAACAAACAAACCAAACTTGGATATATATTAATTGAAGGTTTATGAATAGTTTTAATTTATATCATAATTAATCTCTAAATTAAAACACATACCATATTTTGAAGGGAAATTGATTGCATCTAAAACTACTTCATAAAAATGGTTGAGAGAATATTTGAATCCTTCAAGTTGTTTCTCCAACTTCTGAAGTTGAACAGAAAGTGCAATATTATGCATCATTGCTAGTGATGAAACTTGTTCCTTGCAAGAACCTTCACTTCCATTCACAAGTACCTTTAATGCTGGAAGACAACCCAAAGGTGCTAATTTAAGCAACCCAAATTTCCTCCCTCCTTGCTTGTGTATTTCCTTTTAACCAAAACAAAAGCATTAATATATAATTATATATCACATTAATTTGAGCATATAGAATAGAACTTTGAGTTATGAATATTGCATGAATAAATAAAGGGTGGCCCAATACACTGAGACTCTCATCAAGTGGAGTTTAGGGAGGGTCAGATATACGTAACCTTACTCTTAAGCAAAGAGGATATTTTCAACATTTGAACCCATGATTGACCTTCAAGTCACATGTCAACAACTTTATTTTTGTTCTCGGTCTCTCACCCTCAATTATGAATATTGCTACGATTGTCAAAATGAAATGACCAACCAAAAGGGCTTTCAGTGTGACGAGCTGGTCCAACTCTAAGGAGTTAGGCCGGCCCAAGGGTTTTTTAGCTTTTTTTTCTTCAAGTTTTTAATTTGATGAAATATCAACATATTAAAAATAAATATTACATATTGACTTACACAAATAGTAATTAAAAAATTTAGTGTACTTTATTTTAGAAGTCCACACACACACACATATATATATATATATACTAATGTAAATTGGCCTATTATATATTAACACAGCTTATAATATTTTATATGACATAAAATATTTGTAAATATTTAAAAAAAAAAGGCCACATAAACCAGCACAACCCAATGCTTGCAAGCCCAACGTGGACCATAGGCTTAAAATAAGCTGGACTAGAAACCTTTTTTTAAAATAGGCAAATATATTCTTGGTCCAACCCTTATTATTTTAAGAATCAGACCAGTCCTATGGGAGAGACGAGACCCATTTTCACAGCCTTAAATGTTGCATATTATAAAAGTAAATTAAACTTTTTACATACTTGGATGACTGTTGTGAGATTACCCATCACCAAGTCCACATATTTCTGAGGTGAATATGAAGTAATAAGAGTGGAGTTTAGAAAGAAAGGGGCTAAATAGTCATTGCTTCCAATGTGAATAAAGTACACAGCTCTGGCCAGCAAGCTTTTGGATTCTGCATCTCCTAATTTTTGCTTCAACTTCTTGGTCACTCTCTTGAAATAACTTAGTTGAGTTTTCAAGTCTATCACCTGAAAAATATATACAAAACCACCAATATCCTATCAAAATGTTTCTTATATTTTAAAAAAAAAACTTTAGTAAATTATTGGTTTGTTCTCTGAAAATATTGAAATCATCAATTTCGTTCTTCAAACAATGTTTTCCAAACAATTTAGTCCCGACGATATTAGTTATATGGGTGCCCAACAAGACAACTCTCAAAATAATACATACAACATTTTTTAAGTAGAATATCACATACAAATCCTTGATAAGTTTCAACTAAAGCTCCAGCTCCTGCTGATGCAAAATTGACTCCATCAATATATTCTTGATTTCCAGGAAATAAATATGGCTGAATTAATGGCAATTCTGCATACTCAGCTGCAATAATGTCATCATATTATTATTATTACTATGAAAGATTCAAGCTATAATTAAGATTCTTCAATCAAAAATCGACATGTATTAATTAATTCTTACCGATGAAATCCGGAATAACTCGTCCGTCGGAGAATCTTCCAGAAGGATACTTGAAGAAGGTTTCCCCATATGGTGAAAAGTTTGCCTGGTCCTCAGCAGTAGTGTTGATGTAATTGTTGTTTCCAACATCAAAGAGTGAATCTCCAAATACAAATAAAGCAGCATTATGCTTTCTTGTTGGGTGGCATATTTTGGCTAAGCTAGAATTTGGAATTAGTATTATGATATTGCTTATTACAAAGAAAATTAAGAAACTGATATGGATTCTCATATCTGCCATAATTTCATCAGTTTCTCTTCACTTATTGTATATGCCAATAATGGTTATTACAATTTGTGTTTATAAGGGACATTGTACTTATCACAATAAAATTTTAGTGGTACCGTGGTACCGTATCATTGAAGTTCAGTACATCATTTCAATCATGTTGAGTCATTTATTAATATTAATATAAATTCACATTAATAAGGACTCAGCTTGAATGGTTTAGGAACCAGCTGATTAGAGGGATGTACTGAAGTTCAGTACTATCGTACCGCTAAACATCTACTCACATTCTTAATTGAGGATAATTAAGAAATTGAAAATATATATTGAATAGGATTATTAGTTACGTTGAAGACTTGGTCTCTTGGATATATATATATATATATATAATCTTAGAATTTAGAATATGCTTATGTAAAATTAATGTAATGCAATTTTGTGGTTGTGACACAAATTCTTTTTTAATATACAAAAACACGTGCTAAAAATTTTTTATATGATTAATTATTAAAAAATTACTTTTTATATAATTAATTATTAAAAAAAATATAAATAAAGCTATAATTGAAAAATCTTAAAACAAAAATATACATAATTTTTCTTTTAAATTTTTTAAACACTCTTCTCGATTGAAAAGACAGCATATCTTAGAAGATCAATAAATGAAAGAGATTGCATATCTTGACTGACTAAGTATTGGGATAATGTTAGTTAGAGAGATCAATAATTATTAATTTTGAAGTCCCAAAAATTGTCCAAATGAGGGAAGTGAACCATACCCTTAATAATTTCTTGGTCAAAATTTTATATTAGTTCTTTATCTTTTTTAGAAATTTTATATTGGTCCTTTATGTTTCAATAAAATTCTATATAGATTCTTTATGTTCCATTAAAGTTCTATATTAATTATTTATGTTTCATTGATGTTCTATATTAGTCCTTTATATTTTATTAAAATTCTGTATTGGTCATATCAACATGGTTTTATTTTTGGCTTAAACAACATCGTTTGGGTGTTTTTGGCGTGTCTAAGGCCACGTCAACTTTTTGATACACGTAGGAGAGATTATATGTTCACCTCGGCACGCCACGTCAGCAATTAACGGAAAAAATTGACAGAATTAGACAGAAGGACCAATGTAAAAATTTTGAAAAAGATAAAAGACCAATATAGAACTTGAACGAAAATAAAAGACCAAAATAGAATTTTAACCTAATTTCTTTAAGATGAAGCCTATCATGTCTAATATTGTCTCTTTCAAGTTTCAACTATTGGGCGTTTGTAATAGAAAAGTAGTGGATAATATTGTTATAGCTCAAGAAATTATTCCATCAAAGGAGGTTGGATGGCCATTAAACAAGAGTTAGGTTGCGTTTGGTTGCTTTAAGAATTGGACTTAGAATTAGAATGACACACATTTTAATAAAGTTCAGTGTTTGATAAGCTCAACTCAGTTTGGAATCCTGATTCTTAGAATTATTGTTTTTCCAAGCTTGCTTTTAATTCAATTCCAATATGAACTTACTGAAAAAAGGTCTTAGAAATGGAATTGAACATAAAAAGACCCATTTGTCCTCGCTTTTTACCGTTGGAAATTAAAAGGGAATTTTTTTAATATTTAATGAAGGATAATTTAGTCTTTTTATCTCAATTTCTTTTATAAACTTTCAATTCTTTTTTTACATGCCAAACATACTTTTCAATAATTCAAAAAATTCAATTCAATTCTCACCAGTTCTATTTCCATTTTTTCTTTTCAATACAATTTCAAACTCCAAATCATACTTAAAAGAAAGCCTATGATAAAATCAATTGAGAATTTATCCTTCATGTTCTTTATTCCTTTAAAGTCCCTAAAAATGGATAAATCTTGTTCACCAATGTATATATCTATCCTTCATAAATCATTCCATTATAATTAATGGAGGACTTTCTTGTTCCTTTAGGCGGCCTTTAGTAGTCAAAATAGACCATGAAAAAAAAACTATGGAATGGGTGTGGCCCATGTGGGCCCCACTTCTGATGGGTTGCATTTTTTTTCGGGAAATGTGCAATCAATAAAAAAATATATAAAATATCTATTATGTTCTTTGATTTGATACAATCATAACTTTTTTTAAAAAAAAAAATTTAATACAAGGAATAAAATGATAACTTTAATCCATTCCCATTCCTATTCCCACTTTCAAGTTTTTTACTACCAAACACAATAAACACATTCTCATTCTCTTTCTACGTACCAAACGCACCCTTGAACTTTCTAGAGAAATAAAGCAATTAAGGAGATCTTTTGTCCCCTAGTTTGCTTGTTTATTTTAGGCATGGAGATGTTCTTCAAAATCATCAAGGATGAAGAGAGGAAAAATAATTAATGGAAACCTAAAAAGCTAAGGGCATGTTCTTTATACAGAAATAGAAATGGAAATGAAAACAGAATGTGTTTACTGTGTTTGTTAGTAAAAGTTTGGGAATGGAAATAGAATGGAATGTATTAAAATTACCACTTTACCCCTTATATTAAAATAATAAAAAGAAAAGAAAGTTATGATTGTGTCAAATCAAAAGATATAATAGACATTTTGTATTTTCTTTTTGTTTTTTTTTTAAAAAAAAAAGTTAATAGAAATAAAAAAATAAAAAATAGGTGGGACTCAGTGGATCCCACCTATTCCTTGCTCATTTTCATAGCCATTTCTTATTAATGAACAATGCCTGAATATATGCATGTTCTCCGATCTCCATTTTCTTGCAAATACTTGCTTAGCTTTGGATAAGCTCAATTATGATTTCTTTTGGCACTTAATTTTGGGGAAAAGTTAAAACAAGGTTCACTTTTTATTAGTTAGGCTAAAATATGTGACAATAAAAAAGAGGGAGGCCCTTCCATCACTAATTCCAAGGCAAGAAAAAGTTTGGAGATGTTTGCAAGAAAAAGTTTAAATCATGGGCCACACTTTGCTCTTATCGCCCTTCACTATCTTCTTGCTACTTCTTCTATGGATTTGTTATACCAAAATTATTATTTGGTACTTAAAAGATGTATGCTCAATTTAGTGATAAAATGCTTTATTGTAATTTTTGAAAGATTAATTCCTAAATCAATTTGGCTATTTGGTCAATAAAATTGATAAAAAGTTAATTCACAGTATTACTAATAGAGATTAACTGGTTGTTAAATGAAAAATTTGATCTATTCAACAATAAAAAAAGTAATTAAAACACATCAAATTTATAACTTAATTAAAAATCGTCAAAATGCATAGTTTACATTCTTTTTTATTTGTAATATGTAAATAAGGAGTTTTTTTGGGACAAGAAAAAAATGATTTCAAATTACATGTTTGTTAAAATGTATTATTTACATTTTTTAGTTAAATAGAATTCAATTTAACATTTGACAATCAATTACCCTCTAATACTACTGTTACGTAATCTTTTTATCTATCCTATTAATTAAAGGATCAAATTAATTGAGAATTGATCTTCTAAAGACTAAATTGAGATATTATATTTTTTACAAACTAAAAATCTTTTAGAAATTACAAATAAGATGAGGTAATTTTTGGCACGTTCGTTAGGATGAAAAACCTTGATGGAATGAAGGCCCCACCTTCTTTTTGTTTATTCTTTCCCTTCGGGAAAAAAAAAAGAAAAAGAAAATACAAAATGTCTATTATACTTTTTAATTTGAGACAATCATAACTTTCTTTTTTTTATTTTAATATAAGAGGTAAAGTAATAATTTTAATACATTCTCATTCCATTTTCATTCCCAAATTTTTACTACCAAATACAACAAATATATTCTCATTCTCTTTCCCTTTCCCTTTCTGCATAAACAACATAACCTTTTATTTATTTCTATCCATAATAAAGCCATATATCACAAATATACCAATTTCCACTATTTTCAACATGATTGAATTGAATTGAATCATTGTTGAAATAGTGTTTTGAGATTGTAAGGCCCTGTGAGACTCTGATTTCTTCCACTCCATATCATTTGGGACACAAACTCATTGGCCTTCTGAGTAGGATGAGTTGAGTCAAAGAAGAGATATTCATTGGGATTCTCACACAATTCATAATCTTTCACTGCCCTTTTGCCTCCACAACTATAATATCCTCTATAAGGCCCACTCCCACAGCATGCCTCATCCCCCACTTTAAAACCTTCACATCAAATTCAAACACAAAAATTACAATTACATCATACATATATAAGAAATCTTTAAATCATCTTTTTCATTTGTTTTGAATAATCACAATCCTCTCTTTTGATAGATAAGAAAACCTATGATTTTGCCCAAAATACCCTTCTTTTGATAGATAATATATATATATATATATATATATTTGACTAATTCAAATATTTTTAATATTAAATTATAAATATTTTAGAAAATTAATAATGCTAATAAGATTCTTTTAATAAAAAAGGGTGAAATTATAAGTTTTTTCTTGTTTTTCAATAAAAGAAAGTGTATATTTTCAAAGTATAGGAGATGAGAGTATAATTTTAAGGTCAAAACCTCAAATTGGTCACTTATGTTTGCACGAAGTTTCATATATTGGTCATTTATAATTTAAAAAGTTTAAATTGGTCCTTTAAGTTTTGCAAGAAGTCCCAAATTGGTCATTCCGTACAAGTCCATTTATTTCTTCCATTAAGTGCTGACGTGGCGTGCTGAGGTGGACATATCATCTCTCCTACGTGTCCATTTAAGCTGACGTGTCATGCCACATCATCGACACGTCATCATCTACTATCATATGTGATGCATGACATGTCAACTTAGATGAAACGTCAGCACGCCACGTCAGCACTTAACTTAAGAAATTGACGGAAGTGGACGGAAGGACCAATTTGGAACTTCTTGCAAACATAAAGGACCAATTTAAACTTTTTGAAACATAAATGACCAATATGAAACTTCGTACAAACATAAGGGACCAATTTGGGGTTTTGACCTAATTTTAATATCTCAAATTTTTAAAAAAAAACAGAGTAATTAAAACTCTATTAGTTGAAGTTCTTTATTTGAATAGTGTGTATTATAATCCTTAACACATACATACATACCGTATTTTGAAGGGTAATTGATGACTTGTAAAACTATGTCATATAAATCAAAAAGTGAATATTTGAATCCTTCAAGTTGTTTCTCCAACTTCTGAAGTTGAACAGAAAGTGCAATATTATGCATCCTTGCTAATGATGAAAGATCCTCCAAGCAAGAACCTTCACTTCCATTCACAAGTACCTTTGATGCTGGAACACAACCCAAAGGTGCCAATTTAAGCAACCCAAATTTCCTCCCTCCTTGCTTGTGTATTTCCTTTTAACCACAAAAGCAATTAGTCACATTGAGCATATATAAGAGAACTTTGAGTATTAAATAATGCATAAAGCGAGCGCAGTCTAGTCACTGGTGTATGTAGCCTTTCTTCTGCGAGTAGAAAGGCTGTTTCTAGGATTTGAACTGTACCGTTGCTCCAAGACTGACCCTCGGATATGTATAATAAAGGGCAGTCCAGTTCACGAGACTCCACCAGAGGGTCAAATGTACAGAGTCTTATCCTTACAAATAGATATGCTGTTTTTAGGATTCTTTTCGCTTCAACTCAAGTGGTAACAACCTTATCCTTACTCCAAAACTCACTCTCTCGGTTATGAATATTGTAAAAGCAAAATTTTTTACTTACTTTGATCACTGATGTAAGATTTCCAATCACCAAGTCCACATATTGTTTAGGAGAATATGAAGTAAAAGTAGTGGAGTTTCCAGAGAAAAAGGCTGAATAATCATTGCCTCCAATGTGAATAAAGTAGACAGCTCTAGCCAGCAAGTGCTTTGCTTCTGCATCTCCTAATTTCAGCCTCAACTTCTTGGTCACTCTCTTGAAATAACTTAGTTGAGTTTTCAAGTCTATCACCTGAAAATGCAAAACCACCATGGTATCAAAATATTTCTTCTATAAAGAAATGTTAAAGCTAGATCCAGACAGGTAAAGATTTGTAAATCAGGATGTTCAGATATGATTAAAAATGTAGGTTTGTCAGTCAACCTTCGAGAAAGTTAGGAAAGCACCTACCGTAAAAAAAATTGGTTAAAACACGTCTTAAGTGGTTTGGTTATGTACAGAGGAGACCATTCAAGATAGAGGGAGACTAAATAAAACAATAAGATAAATTTAACTATAATTAATCTAACCAGAAAAATAAACCAAAATACTATGTAGCCAACCGTACCTAATAGAAAAAAGCTAATAAAATATATGTTTCATCTACTTTAGATAGATAAGTTATCTAAGAATCTCCTAAAAAATATATAATATACTACATGTAGTAGATCAAGTGAATTTATAATTTGTTAGATATGTTATATGTATGTTTACTCATACTTAGTTTTTTTTTCTTCTCTTAGTTAACCTGTTTTAGACAAGACCTAACCAACCAACGAGGGTTGGGTCTAGTAGAAGGGACCAGCCCATCACAATGTGATAAACTCAGGTTCGAATTTCTGTTGGGAGAGGTGTCTATATTTAGTGTCCGACGAAAATGCCTCGAACAGGATTACCTCCATAGGAAGATACCTGTGGCCTGTGGGAAACAAAAAAAAAAGACTAGACCTAATCAAAGCATTCACATACAAGTCCTTGAAATCCTTGAAAGGTTTCAACTAAAGCCCCAGCTCCTCCTGATGCAAAATTGACTCCATCAATATATTCTTGATTTCCAGGAAACAGATATGGCTGAATTAATGGCAATTCTGCATACTTAGCTGCAAAAGAAGTCATCGGATTGTTATTACTATAGAAGATTCAAGCATAAACTCATTAATTTCATAATATTTTTTTTTAATAAATTATCTTTTTGGTCCTTGAAAGATATAATTTGTCTCAATTTAGTCCCTAAAAAGATAGAAATGTCAAATTTTGTCCTTGAAAGTTGCTATTTGTCTCAATTTAGTCTCCAGAAAATGTTTCATCAATCATGCTAATGAAAATTACCTTGGATTAAATTGAGACAAGCTGCATCTTTTAAGGACTAATAACATTTTGTTTATCTTTAAGGACTAAATTTGACATTTTCACATCTTTCAGGAACTAAACTAAGACCTATTGCATCTTTCGAGAACTTAATTCAATCATAATCACATATATTATCCAATTCTTACCAATAAAATCTGGAATAACTCTTCCATCAGAGAATCTTCCAGAAGGATACTTGAAGAAGGTTTCTCCATATGGTGAATAGTTTGCCTGATTCTGAGTAGTGGTGTTGATGTAATTGTTGTTTCCAACATCAAATAGTGAATCTCCAAATACAAATAAAGCAGCATTATGCTTTCTTGTTGGGTGGCATATTTTGGCTAAGCAAGAATTTGGATGTAGTATGATAATATTGCTTACACAAAAAATTAAGAAACATGTATGGATTCTCAGATATGCCATCTTAGTTTCACTTCACTAATAATGCCAATGGTTATTGCAATTTGTGTTTATATATAAGGGCCATTCTGAGTTTCTTTGAGGCTAAGAAATTGAAAATATTGCTGCATAATTTATTAGTTGAAGTCTTGGTCTCTCTTAGAATTTAGAATATGCTCCTGTATAATTAATGTAATGAAATTGTTCATATTCGTTGTATAGTTGAATGGTTTGACTAATTAATAAAATTCTATATATAATTGTGTGAGAGTGGCAGAAATACTTTTCTAATGTTAAAGTCAATAAAATTTATACATTATTATAATTTTTCTTAGTTGAAAGTCGAAACTTAGACATTAAGACAAGTATGAAGAAATATTTGTATGAACTATTTAATATATTCTATACATGGTTATGTTTTGAATACTTCATCATACTTATGAAAAGAGCCCGTTCTTTATTATTCATTGTGCATTTTCCTATGAACTTTTTTTTTTAATTATTTATGTAGTCAATATCTATTTATATTAATACGACGAGAAACACATTTTTAGTCACTCAATTGTTGGTTACCCTACTTGTTAATTTCTGAATAATTAAAAATAGACTATCCCTACATTTTTATATCTGTTAACTATTTAGTCCCTGAGACATTAGCCGTTATCTAATAGGGTGACATGGCCATTAAATATTGACGTAACTTTGCCACATTTGTTGCCTATGTCATGTTACCACATTATTTTGAAGAGGAAAAATTTAATTCTACTCCAATTTGGCAATGCCAATTTTGTCCAATTCGTATTTTTTTTTAAAAAAAATTCTCCACAAATTAACGTGGCAATGTGATATTGCAGTATAGGTAATAAGTTAACAGTGACACATTAGTATTTAACGGTCACATCACCTTATCAAATAACAACTAACATCTCGAGGACTAAATAGCTGACAAAAGTAAAAATTCAAGGACCAAATAATCTATCACTAAAAAAACACGGTGTTTAACGACGATTGACAATGATTATATTGTCTTTAGATGCATTAGTGTTTTGAACCTAGCCACGATTGACGGTTTTAACTGTGGGTAAATTTTTTGAAAGGAAACTAATTTTCATCTTGCCGCTTGTTTATTTTCATCTCGCACAGCAACCCTTTCATCTTTTACTCTTAACCTAAAACGAAAACCCTTTCTACTCTTTGGACATGGACAACGCTAAAGGACGAGCAGCGGTGAAAGACGGTGAGCGGTGCTCATGTCAGTGAGGCAAAAAATAAATTTCTTAAACTCACTGACGGTCATAACCATCACCAACCAGCGACGATATATTTTGATCATGGTATAATTAAAGACATAAATAAAACACGTAAAACCAGGCGACAGTCAAAATCATCGTTAATTAGTGATAAAAAGGTGACAATCAAAACCGCCGTTATATTTCTGTTGTAACGACGATTGCAACCGTTAGGAAGGCACAGATATTTAAAACAACCCCACATTTTAGTGAGGGTTAAACATTGATTAGTGACAACGACGGTTATTCTCGTGGTTGTGCTGACCGTCGTTATAACTAGCGTGACGATGTAGATAACAACGGTCACGTCAACCGTCATTAGTCCCTCTAACCTGGTCCGAACCGTCGTTAAAGATTTGTTTTTGTAGTGTTTTCATTATTCAATAATAAATAGTAGGTTGACCAACAATTCAAAAACAAAACAGTATCTTTCCTCTAATATGTCTAATAGGTTAACCACATTTAAGATGTCAAATCACTTCCAAATAATACCCCCCACTCTCATTCCCTTTTAATTTTTATCCTTATCCTTCCCTTTCTCGTTCCTGAACATTTTTCTTACCAATTCTTTAAATAATAAAGGATAGTATGTGTTGGGTATTAAATTTACAACTTAATTAAAAACTGTGTCAAAACGCATTCTTTTACATTTTTTATATGTAATATGTAAATATTATGTATTTCACTTTATAAATGACATATTTGTTAAAATGCGCTATTTATCTTTTCTCAGTTAAATAGAATTCAATTTAACATTTGACAGTAAGTTTGCCTCCACTAAAACTATTATTAGTTAATTTTTTATCTATCCGCCTATTAATTTAAGATTAAACTAATTGAAAATCAATCTTTTAAGAACCAAATTAAGGCATTATATTTTCTACAATCGTAACTAAAATGAGAGAACAACTATTTCAAATGTTTTAGAAATTAGAAAGGAATATAACCATAACATAGCAATCAAATATAACAAGTTCTACTAGTTCAACATTATTGAGTTGAATCAATCATTGTTGAAATAGTGTTTTGAGATTGTAAGGCCCTGTGAGACTCTGATTCCCACTCCATATTTTTTGGGAAAAGAACTGATAGGCCTTTTCAGTATGATGATTTGAGTCGAAGAAGATATATTCATTGGGATTCTCACACAACTCATAATCTTTCACTTCTCCTTTGCCTCCACAAGTGAAGTATCCTCTATAAGGCCCACTCCCACAGCATGCCTCATTCCCTTTAAAACCTTCAATATAAATTCAACCAAAAACATTACAATTACAACACACACGCGCGCACACACACACACACATATATATATATATATATATATATATATATAGGTAAATTATATTTCACTTGAAATTATCAAATTATATTTTTTTTCTCTAGAGATAAAAAAATCTACAATTTCACTTTTTTTAACCAAATTACCCATATATTTAATATTTATATAAATAATTAAGCATGTATTTTTCTAATTCAAAAATTATTTTTTAATTTAAGATAAAATAAAATAATTATTGTTAACTCAAATTAAATAATAGTGAAAGAATTTTATTTAATTTTTTTAATAATTTATAATTATTAATAATGTTATATATATTAATCTTAGTAAAGAAAATGGTGAATTTGTACGTTTTTTTAATCTTTCAAAGGTGGAGAATATAAATTTTTAAAATAGAGTGGAGGGGAGTATAATTTTGATATGTATCAAGGGAGGGATATCAAAATTTTAGTCTCACTATATCTATATTAATATGGTTGTGCACTACCCTTCTAATTATTAGGGTCACAAAATAGGTTTGTTTTCTAATTAAAAAATTACAACAAAATTAAATGATTGGAGGAGGGGTGAGAGGGAGAGTAAAAATAATGAGCAATTATTATATTTAATAATTAAAAAATATAAAATAAAATATGACCGAAGGAAATCTAAGAAAGAAAGAGATCATGAATAAAGTAGTTGAGAATAATGGTGAGAGACGAGTTAAAAATAATAGGTACTTACTAAATTATTTAATAATAATACCTTTATATTAAATTTCAAAAATTAAGAAAAACAAAGAGTAATTAAAACTGTATTTGTTGAATTTTTTATTTGAATACTTTGTATAATAATCCCTAACACATACATACCGTATTTTGAAGGGTTATTGATTAGTTGTAAAACTGTGTCATATAAATCAAAAAATGAATATTTGAAGCCTTCAAGTTGTTTCTCCAATTTCTGAAGTTGAACAGAAAATGCAGTGTTGTGCAGCATTGATAGTGATGAAAGATCCTCCAAGTAAGAACCTTCACTTCCATTCACAAGTAACTTTGATGCTGGAAGACAACCATATGGTGCTAATTTAAGGAACCCAAATTTCCTCCCTCCTTCCTTGTGTATTTCCTTTTAATCACAAAAGCATTAATCACATTGACCATATATATATATTGCATAAAGGGAGATTCGATGCACGAGACTCTCACTAGATAAGGCCTGTAAAGGGTCATATGTACGCAGTCTTATCTCTGCAAGCAGAGAGACTATTTCAGAATTTGAACCCATAATCTACAGGTCACATGGTTGGGGATGTTCAAATCTACACAACCTTATCTCTGCAGACAAAGAAACTGTTCCCGTAATTTGAACTCGTGACCTTCAAGTCACATTAGAACAACCTTATCGTTGTTCTGAGGCTCATATATATATATATATATATATATATATATTCAATTATGAATAATGGTAACTTCTTACATACCTTGATGACTGTTGTGAGATTACCAATCACCAAGTCCGCAAATTGTTCAGGAGAATATGAAGTAGAAAGAGTGGAGTTTCCAGAGAAAAAGAGTGAATAATCATTGCCTCCAATGTGAAAAAAGTAGACAGCTCTAGCCAGCAAGTTCTTTGCTTCTGCATCTCCTAATTTCTGCCTCAGCTTCTTAGTCACTCTCTTGAAATAACTTAGTTGAGTTTGCAAGTCTATCACCTGAAAAATATATCAAAATGTTTCTTATATCAAGTTGTTCAGAATTCAGATATGAATAAGCATGCTTGTTTGTCTGTCAAATTTCGAGAAAGTTAAAGCAGCACTTATTGTAAAAAAATTAATAAAAACTAGCCTTACGTGCTTTGGTTATGTACAGAGGAGACCATCAGAGGCTTTTGTACGTTTAGTTAACAAGATGAAAGAGAAACTAAAAATAATAGAGGCAAAATACTATTTAGTTCCTGAATTATTGGTCAGACTACTATTTAGTCCCTGAATTTATCAAAAATACTATGTAGTCCCTGAAATTTGTAACAATGTCAACTATTTAGTCCCCGAATTTGACAAAAATACTATTTAGTCCCAGAATTTGTAACTATGTCAACTATTTAGTCCCCAAACTTGGCAAAAATACTATTTAATCATCAATTTTGCAACTCTGTCAACTATTTAGTCTCCTGACTGTTACCCGTTAGAGTTGACAGAGTTGCAAATTCGGGGATTAAATAGTATTTTTGCCAAGTTTGGGGACTAAATAGTTGACATAGTTACAAATTCGGGGACTAAATAGTATTTTTATCAAATTCGGGGACTAAATATTTGACATAGTTACATATTTCAGGGACTAAATAGTAATTTTGATAAATTCAGAGACTAAATATTATTTTGTCTCAAAATAATAATAAGAGAAACTATTATAATAAATTTAACTACAAATAACCTAATAAAAAAAATAAGCCAAGATACCATATAAAATATGTAGGTTGGCTCATACTTAGCTTATATTCTATCAGTTAACCTTTTGTAGAACAAACAAATCTCTCAAAGATATGAAAATATCTCAAAAGGGTTTACTCACACTTTTGTTGTACCTAACCAAAGCATTTTTAAAGTAAACATCAATAAGATTGATAAGCATATAGACTACCTATTTTGTAGATATATACTTAAAAGTTTAAGCTATTTATAAGTGAAAGCCCTTGAATATTTAGATTAAAAAAAGAACAATCACATACTAATCCTTGAAACGTTTCAACTAAAACCCCAGCTCCTCCTGATGCAAAATTGACTCCATCAATATGTTCTTGATTTCCAGGAAACAGATATGGCTGAATTAATGGCAATCCTGCATACTCAGCTGCAATAAAGTCATCAAATTATTATTACTATAGAAGATTCAAGCTCATTAAATTATCATTTTAGTTCCTAAAAAATGTTATCTGTTTCAATTTAATTCCGTCAATTAGATTAATCAAGATTACTAAGGGCTAAATTGAGAAGAATTGTATCTTTTTTGGAACTAAATTGAGACATATTGTATTTTTTAAGAACTAAATTTACACGCATTCTTAAAATATTAATAAGTTCTTACCAATAAAATCTGGAATGATTCTTCCATCAGAGAATCTTCCAGAAGGATACTTGAAGAAGGTTTCTCCATATGGTGGATAGTTTGCCTGAGCCATAGCAATAGTGTTGATGTAATTGTTGTTTCCAACATCAAATAGTGAATCTCCAAATACAAATAAAGCAGAATTTTGCTTTCTTGTTGGGAGGCATATTTTGGCTAAGCTAGAACTTAGAATCATTATTATGATACTGCTTACAAAGAAAATTAAGAAAAATCTCAGATCTGCCATCTTGGTTTCACTAGACTAATAATAATGCCAATAGTTAATGCAATTTGTGTCTAATTTATAAGTGCCATTAATATTGTGACTTTCTTTGAGGTTAAGAAATTGAAAACATTGCTGCATACATTTCTTTGAGGTTAACAAATTGAAAATGTTGCTGCATTAGTCAAAATCTTGGTCTCTCTTAGAATTCAGAATACGCTAAGTTACTTGGCTGATTACTAAAAGATTTCGTTAATCATAAGTTTTATTTATACTCTTTTCAATAATTGATCATTCACAATTTAATCTCCTTAATTGATCACATAAGTAGTTTTTACTACATGTCTTATTTTTATTAAAAAAATTTATAATAAATACCGAAGTAACTTCACCTAAATTTAATTAATATAATTACACATACATATTCATATATAGAATAGTTGAATAGTTTGACTAATAAAATTCTATAATTGCGTGACGGAAATACTTTTCTAATCTTATATGAATACAACATCATTTATAACATTATTTTTAGTTGAAAGCGACATTAAGATAAGTATGCAGAAATATTTGTATGAAGCATTTAATATATACCTCACACGTAGAATTATGAATTATCCTAGTTTATTCTATAGTTCTTTGGAATATATTTTTTTTTCGTAGTAAATTTTTTTTTCTTTGGAATATTTCAAACTTGTGAAAAGAGCCCGTTCTCGTTCTTTATTCATTGTGCATTTTCCTATAAATTTTTTTAATTAAAATTATTGTAAATATCTATAGAAAATCTATTTTTTGGTCTCGTCAACCTATTATTTAGTTCTTAAATTTTTATTTCTGTTAACTATTTATTTATTGAGACATTAACTGTTATTTAATCGGATGATATAACTATTAAATATTGACATTTCATCATTAATTTGCCTCATATGTTGTCATGTTACATTGTCAAGTGAAAATGATAATTTTGTTTAATTTGTATTTTTTACCTTTTTTTTTAATCTTTCACTTGACAATGTAGCATGTCACCTTAATAAATAATTGTTAATATCTCGAGGATTAAATAGTTGATAGAAATAAAAATTTATTAATAAAATAGTTTATTTTTATTATTCAGAGAATAAATATAAGTTTAACCAACAAATCATGGATAAAAAGTATACTTCCTCTTATATGATTATGGGTCTTTTCTATTTATTAATGTTAGAAAATATTATTTAAAATAAGTAAAAATATATAATAAAATATGAGATGTGAGAAGGGAGGAAGAGAAAACAAAAATAATATATGGGAACTTACATCTTAGACTTGAGAGTTAAAAAGTTATCAAATATTGAATTTATTATTATTTTAAAATAATATTATTTTATATTATATTTTTAAAATGGTAAAGACTGTACTATTCTATATTTGAACCCTATTCTTTGTTAAAAGTCAATTTTCGTCCTATGACCATAAGAGTTGAAGACAAATTCAATGAATCCAAACCCACAAATTGACTGTTATATAACTAAGGAATTGCTTTTGGTCTTTCTTATTGAGGATGACTTTGGTTAGTAGGATGGAAGATGAAATGAAAATAAGAATGGAATTGCGGAAGGGAATGAAAAAAATAATATGAAAGTGATGTGATGTGAATAAAAATGAATAAAATAATCATTTTACTCATATATTAAAAGTGAGAATGGAATAAAGTGGATAAAAAAATAATGACAAAAATATAATTTCACCACATTACAAAAAGTAAAGTGTGTTTGATTAGAATAATGTAAAGGGATTACGTCTACGATTAAGTTGACAAAACTGCCAACTAAACCAACTAAACGTGCCCAAAGCTAATTTATTAAAAAAAAAATTTTTCACAGGTATCCTCTTATCGGAGGCAATCCTATTCGAGGCACTGTGAGCACTAAATATAAGCACCTCTCTCAGCGAAAATTCGCACTTAAGTTTATCACATTGTGAAGAACTGATCCCTTTCACTAAATCCAAACCCCGTTTGTTAGTTTACTAAATTTCTAAGCTTCTATTTTGAATTTTTCCAAGTAGTTGAAAAATAAAGAAAAAGATATCTATAATTAAAAAAAATTAAGAACTTGGAAGTGAAGCATCATTTAATATTAACTCACTCTTCTCGTCGCCTCTGTATCATCGTCTCTGTGTTTCCCTTCTCACCAACCGCTCTTGAAGACTTTCCTGATTCGTCTTCAATCTTTGTTTCTGCAATTAATATACTCTTTTTTTTTTCTCAGCATTTCGCTGTGTGATTATTTTTGTTTGAGCTCTTCGCATTTGGCATTTCTGCTTATTAGCTGAAATTAATTAGGTTTCTATTTCACTAAAGAGGTAAGAGATTTGAAATAGGGATGCTTAGTGCTTATTAGCTGAAATTAATTAGGTTTGTTTCACATGTGTGCCAATGCATTTGTAAAGGATGCTTTGGGTATATTTGGTAGATTGAATCTGATTAGAATGGGGGTAGGAAATGGGAATGGAATAAAAGTGAATATCATTTTATCCTTGTATTAAAATATTTAAAGAAAAATGGCAAAAACATCATTTCATTATATTACAAAATGTAAAATATGTTTAGTAAGAAGAATATTGGAGATAATGAAGAATACCTCCAACATTTTTCTTATCAAATATACCTTTGTTCCCTGGAGAAAGCCACACTGACATCTATTTTGTTTCCTTTAATGCAAATTGTTTTGGGTAATGCTTTAGCAATATGGGCTTGGTGTTTATGTATTTTTATTCTTTCTATATAGATTCATGTTATGTGAGATGTTGCACTTGTAATTATTGGGTTTCATTCTTAATTCTATAGACTGAATTTTAAGAATTAAATTGTGTGGAGTATCTTTGTATTTACCCCCTTAAATACATTCTATTTTCAATAATGTGGCAATAGATATCACTTTTATTTTCAAATATTTGTCACACAATATTGATAAAAATGCTGATATTCTCAAACAGCAACCTTTTATCTCACAGTGCTTATGAAGCTCCATTTGGGGGGGAAAATGTTTATAAAATTCTAGCATGCGAATCTAACCCAAACAACTAGGAGTGGTCATGGCTCGGTTTGGTTTGGGTTTGAGGGAAAAATAGAACCGAACCAATAAAAAAGGTGACAGGTTGGGTTGTGTCGGGTTTGGGAAAAAATGCTGCTGAACCCAAACCAACCCGCCAATAATTGGGTTGATTCGGGTTCAACCTGTCAACTTTTTTTTTTTTTTTGCCCTTTCTCTCTTTTTTTTAGGCATGTTTTCCTTTTTTTTTTTTATAAACTGATAAAATTAACAAGAAAACATAATGAAAAAGCATAATATACACAATACAAATAAAAAATCAAACTAACCTGATGACAAATCGAAAAGCTCAAAATGAAAATGCAAAAATCCTTGTTTAACCAAACTAACCTGATGACTTCTAAACAATCAAAATGCATACAATCAGGAATGATAGCAGAAACTCCTCCATGCTTGATTAGTTGATGATTCCACTACCAGTCTACCACTTCCATTCCTGCAAGAGACATACATACATAAATGGCCATTGAATTGAAATTTAAATTGAACGGCAATTGAAAATGACATTGAAAGCAAATTCAAATTGTAGACTTGTAGTTGGTTGAAGCCTATACTTTATGCTTCTTGAGCCTTGGAAATTCCCAACAACTCTAAAACAACACAAAAAGTAAAAAACAAAAAAGAATTTGTATGAGAATGATCGTAAATATCAAAAATTAATAACAAAGGAAAATCAAATAAGAAAAACAAAAGTATAAATTATTTACCTTTTTCAGTCCTTTCAATTTCGTGCAAGTATAAATTAATTTACCTTGAATCAATTTCTTTTTGGGGTTTCTTAACCAATTCTGAGCACAAATCAAAGATTCAACAGTAGTAGGATTCAAAGAACTTCTAAATGGGTCTAGAACTCAACCTCCTATGCTAAATGTAGATTCTGAAGATACAATGAAAATTAGAATAGCTAACACAGCTCTTGCAATGTGAGAAAGAACGGGATACTTCACAGTCTTCAATTTCCAGTACTTCAGAATATCAAACCAATCATAATTAAATTCAAAGTCGTCATCTAAGTATGTTTCTAACAAATTTTTTTCTCATGATTTTGCTACACTTCATATAAGTCGAAGTATATGGAATGTAAATTTAGTGGTAGGAACGATGATTCTAAGGTGAAACTTGGAGATCATTCCATATGAGAAGACACAAGTTTTAAGTATAACAACTAGAATCCTTAGTGTCAACAGAAAGTGGATACAACACTTGATAATAATCAAACAATTTCTTCATGATCACTTTTAATTTCTCCAACATAGAAGCACATTGATTTGAATCACACATCCTTTTAAAACAAAACTCAACATATGTCAATTTGTTACACAGATATAAAATAACAGCTACAAATAACAAGTAATTCATATTATCACCATTATCCCAACAATACTTACAAAGCTTTGCCTTCATATTCTTTGCCATATTATTCAACAACCTATAATCAGACTCAGACCTCTTCTTCAACAATTTATTGATACATAATTTTTGGGAAAAAGTGTTAGAAGTGACATGCAAGGATCCAGAGAAAGCGTGGCTTCATAAAAGACCTTTAAAAATCTAATGAAAATACGAGCACGTCGCTAATCATCAAAGGTAGGAGGTCCACCTTCATTTTAAAGTGTAGATACAAATGCATAATCATCAAACTCAAGTCGAATAAATGCCTTTTCATCAATCTCCAACATCAAATAGGTGGAATTCCAACTAGTTGGCACATCAAGTTTTACCTTTGACTTGCAATCTAGGTTAGCATCAGTCACACACCTATTAAAAGTAATTAATCTTGCAGGAGATGATTTGACAAATTAGAACTGCATGCAAATTTGTCAAATCATCTCCTGCAAGGTTAGTTACTTTTAATAGGTGTGTGACAGATGCTAACATAGATTGCAAGTCAACGGTAAAACTTGTGCCAACTAGGTGGAAATTCCACCTATCTGATGTTGGAGATTGCTAAAAAGACATTTAGTCGGCTTGAGTTTAATAATTCTGCATTTGTATCTACACTTTAAAATGAAGGTGGACCTCCTACCTCAGATGATTAGAGACGTGCTCACATTTTTATTAGATTTTTAAAGATCTTTTATGAGGCTACGTTTTCCGCCTCTGGATCTTTGCATGTCACTTCTAACACTTTTTTCCAAAAATTATATGATATCAATAAATTGTTGAAGTGGCATGAGTTTGATTATAGGTTGTTGAATAATATGGCAAAGAATATGAAGACAAAGCTTAATAAGTATTGGGATGGTGGTGATAATATGAATTACTTGTTATTTGTAGCTGTTGTTTTAGATCCATGTAACAAATTGGCATATGTTGAGTTTTGTTTTAAAATGATGTATGGTTCAAATCAATGTGGTGATCTTGACGAAAGTGTTTGATTATTATCAAGTGTTGTATCCGCTTCCTGTTGACACTAGGGATTCTAGTTGTTTACCTACTAACATCACTTCAAAAGAAAAAGCAAAATGAGGACAATGTCAATGAAAAAAAGATAGATATAAGCAAAAAAATGTTAAAGAAAAAGACAAAAAAAAAAGGGGAGAGTCCTAGTGATATGTTTTTATTTTATGCCTAGAACAACTCTTAGAGCATAACTTACACTTGAAAGTGTTTTGTAAAGCAAAAAAACAAGATGAGATCTTGCTATACAAAAAGGATGATTGTCATTAATTGTCGTTGCTTCTCCATACTACCAACCAATGATTTAAGCAATTGCTAGTATAGGCATTGTATAGCAAAGATAACATCTTTCTCTTGCCAATTTGCTTTGCAAAAAGCCTTTTAAGCTAAGAAGCACGGACATGCCAATTCTATGGCGTGTCGACATGTCCGTGTGTCCGACACGCTGACACACATACGACACGCCTGCGACACTCTGTCTCTACTTTTCTCTTCAAGGTATACATATATATATATAATATACTGTGTATACTGTATATATATATACTCGGGTAATATATATGACATCATGAATATTGTAATTTTTGAAGCTTTTATCAATATTTATAAATATTTTGTGTCCTCTTGAAATTAAAATATATATATATATATATAATATATATATATATATATATATATATATATATATATATATAAAATTTATATATATATATGCCGTGTCGTGTCCTGTAATTTTAAGAATCGACGTGTTGAGGTGTCCGTGTCCATGTCGTGTCCGTGCCTATGCTTCATAGCTTTTAAGTGTAGGTTGTGCTTGAGGAGTTGTTCTAAGCATAAAACTTAAGAACTTATACCACCAGGACTCTTCCCTTTTTCTTTATCTTTTCACCTAACATTTGTTTGTAAGTTGATGTATAAAACTCCCTAGATCTTGAATATCAATAATCATCATTTGCCCTTAACTCCCACAAGAGTTACTTTCTTCATTTTCTGCTTGTATCTATCTTTCTCTTTTTTTTTTCTAATTGAAAATCGCTCATAACTCATTCTCATTTAAAAATGAACATAAGCTGAAACCTTTTTACATGACTCAATGTCTCCATTTAATCCAGTTAAGTGTTGTGTAAATCAAATGTTTCTTTTTGCAAGTACCGTCAACAAATTTACAATGACCCTTTGCTGGATCATATTTTCCTCTTGTAAATTCTATGGTTACTTGGTAGGAGGATTAGATGACATCTACATAATTGAAAAGGTAAACAACTGATTTATATGTTTTAGTGTTCACTAATTTAACGACTAACTCAATCAAAAGCAAAAACATAATTATTTTTTGTATACACTACCGAGTTAAATTTATTTATTGAAAACAAGAAATATCTCAATTCTCCTCAATATGCGCAAATGGCAAAAAGTTTGCCTGCTGCATAAATGAAAGTGATATTTGTCAAAATGCATATTGATACAAAACGGAGAAAAAAACATATAAAAGTCTAGAAGATTATCTTTTGTAACATTAAATGAAACACTTGAGATTTGTTATCTCAGATTCATTGTCACAACGTGCAGAAAAATCTAATAACGCTGAAAGAATCATTGTGTTTTCCATCACAGTTCACGAAAAAGATTCAACATATAGAGAATCATAGTTTGGCTTATGACTCTAAGGGTATGTTTGGATTGAGGATTAAGAAGGAGAAGGAGAGGAAAGGGGAGACTATTAAGATATCTTCTCCTTGTTTGGGAAGATGAAAATTGGAGGGGAAGATAATGGAAGATCAATCCTTAATCCTCCATTATCCTTCTCTTTCACAAATTCAAGATACCCCAAATTGGGGTATTTTGGAGGAGGTATCAACAGCCAAACAAGGAAAGGACATATGGAGGGTTAACCTTCCCTTCCCCTCCCCTCCCTTCTCCTCTAATCTCTCCCCTTCCCTTCCTCTCTTAATTCCCAAATATCTTGAATTTGTGAAGGGGAAGGATAATGGAGGGTTAAGGATTGATCCTCCATTATCCTCTCCTCCAATTTTCATCTTCCCAAACAAGGGGAAGATATCTTGAAAGTCTTCCCTTCCCTCCCCTTCTCCTCCTTAATCCCCAATCCAAACATACCCTAAAGGTGGCAGGAAGAATTCAAACGTGAAAAGACAAGTCCAATGGCTTAGCACTACCTCCCAATCAAGAATATGTTGCTTTTATTTTTAAAAGAGCAAAAATGGTAACGTTCTTTTAGAAGCTCCAATAAAATGAATAAATTATTTACCTCCTTTTGAACTTTAGCTCTCTGATATCATTTAAAAGAAGTCTAGGCTTTCATCGCCACATACCTAGCAAGCACATACAGTTTACGGTGAATAAGATTTAAATGATGGTTTATACAAAAAAAAAAAGGCAAGGAATTTTTTTCTACTGAAATTGACTTATTTTATATGATAAAGATTATCATATTTATTTTTATTATGAATTCATAAAAGATGAGGGGGCCAGGGAAAACAGATATTACTTAATTTTATGATTTCATCCTTTAGTGACTGCCAAATAAGATGCTTTATTGACAGACAGAAAGAAAAAGACGCTTGAATTAAAATCATCATAGACAAATGAAATAATAACAATAATATCTATGTTTGCGCTGGGCATTCTAACATATATTTGCTTCTTTGACTTTTCTACCTTGGTATCTAGTCCATTCTAACATAAAAACTGTTGAGAATCTTCTAGATTAGTATTGTGAATATCTAGGATTATGTATATCAATTAGTGATATATTATGTGTATCAATTAGGATATATTGTATTTATTGTAATTATCCTTATTTCCTAGAATAGGTTTTCTCCTCTTTTATAAATTCCTATTCTCTTTTCATAATAATACACACAGAATTATCTCATTCTACAAAAACAAATTCTAATTTGCATTGAAAAAAGATTAAAAGAAAAACATTGACAGAAAAGTAACTAGTAAGATATTCTCAAATATCCCAACAACAAATTCTTAAGTTAAAATACATAAAAAAGTTCACAATGAATAAGCTACTAGATTGAGTAAATACAGTCCCCACTCCACAATGACAAATTACATGTATCAACAAAATAAAGCAGCAAGGAAAAAAAACAAGAAAAAAACAAAAATGGGAGAAGAAAATGGATCTTACCTTCTGGGAGAAATAGCAGCCAAATTCCAATAAGCCTAACCTTCGTCAACCCATTTCCTTAAATCGCATAAAGCCTTATCAACAAGCATACCAATGAGAGTTGTGTTAATAATCAAGGATACATAGTACATTGACAAACAAGCTATCAAAAGATGCTTAGCATCGCTATTCGTTAGAGCCACAAGATTACCATCTAAGAATCAATGGGCAATGGTTGTGGCTATTAACTACATTAATTAACTCACAAAAACAAGAGAAATTTACTTTGACAGGGATTTCTCATTCCATGCTCCGACAGCATACTGATATTGCACATAAGAAAGATAATATACTTATAAGAAGTTTTGCTTCAAATCTTTTTAAAAAATAGCAACAAAACATGTCTAATCAACTACTATATACACTCGGACTAAAAGTATGGTGCAGGGAATCTGCTCCATCGTTTTTTTTTTTAGAAAAAGAAATATTATTGAGGAAGAAAATAAGAATACAAAAGAGGAGGACAAGGAGTCCTCAAAGAGGAAAAATTAAACCAACAAAAGAAAACACCAAGGAAGAAACAAAAACATTAGTTCATAAGAGCCCTCCAGTCCCGTTGAAGATCCATAATGGAGACCCCTCTAAACATTCCATGGGCCGAAACCCACAAAGAGGCCAAAAATGTTACTCTATCCCACAAAAGATGAGGTGGGAGGAATCTGTTATTGAAGATCCTGGCATTCCGTTCCAACCAAATACACCAGAGAGCTGCAAGAATTGCACAATGCCAAAGGCCTTTGTGCTCTTTGTTTCTCCCAAAGCCAGCGAACTTAATAGCAAGAAAGGATCCCAAATCCGAAGGGCAAACCCAACTCTCTTCAAAGTAGCTAAATAATTTATTCCAAATCAATCTTGCCACTTCACAATGCAGGAAGAGGTGGCTATTCGTTTCTGAGCTACCAAAGCACATCACACACACATTAGGTGACAACGCCATATTGGGTCGTCGAATCTGAAGCAGATCATTCGTGTTAAACAAATCAAATCATTGCCAGATTGAAATTTGCGTTTTCCCATCCATACTCTATTTTTCAAATCATTACATGTCTGTAAGCTGGATAAATTATAAAATTGAGTATATACTTCAAGAACAATTTTACTATCCTGTAAATATTCTTTAACACCTAAACTGCTGCTACATCAGATTTGCCTATTTTATTTACTGTATTTTACTACTTTATCGTTCTCCATTGAGTATAAAAATTAGCCCCAAATATCCTGTTATCTATTACATTCAATTCAAATCTCCACTATACTTTTCTTTTGCTGAACTTTCGAAACAATTCCATGCTTGGTACTTTGTATCATTTTCACCAAAAACATAATTGCATTTTCTTTGAACAAGCAAAAATGGCTTCAAGAACAAATTAACAGCAGTTTTCGGCAATTAAACATGGTCTACTATACTTCGTGAAGAAATTCCAATTCCCTATCAATAAATATCACACGCAGCCCTTTGAACATAGTCCTAAACCATTCAGTTAACCTAGAAAACTAATAATCTCAACTCAAGCAGACTGTCCAACCGAGAAGAGGAAATCAGAGTTCTTCCCTCTAACTTAAACAGAGTGTACGGAGAGAGAGAAAATACCTACCTAGATTTCAAAGGTTCTTTTTCTGAAATTCATAGGAGATGGTGTGATGATTCCCTATTCGAAGCTTCATTCCACCATAGCAACACCTTTCCCTCTCTCTAAGGTTTTTCTTGCCGGTGCCGGCCGTGAGTAACGGTTCAAACAAACCTAGATAATTTAAAGAGGATTTATCTCAACCAAAATCGAGTACACAAAGAGTGAGAGAAAGAGAAATCGAGTAAAGAGAAAGAAAGAAATAGCAGAAAGATGAAGGCAGACCTGAAAGATAACGAGATGAATGCATCGAAGACAACGATGTGTGCACTAGAGTTTCCCCTTGCGTGTTCTCATCATAAGTTTGGTATAAATGTACAATGCATTGCGAAGAAAGTATGGTAGAGTATGATAGAATAAAAGAAAATAGGTCAAAATTCTAAATTGGTCCTCTATGTTTGCACCAAATTTTATATTGGTCCTTTATGTTTCAAAAAGTTTAAATTGGTTCTTTATGTTTGCAAGAAGTTCCAAATTGGTCCTTTCGTCCAACTTGGTTAACTTTTTCGGTCAAGTGCTTATGTGGCAAGCTGATGTGGCAAATTCTCCTCCTACTTGTCATTTTTAATACACATGGCTGCCACATGGCTGCTGACTAATTAATTATTATTATTCTTCTTCTTCTTCTTCTTCGTCATCCTCGTCTCTCTCTCTCTCCCCCTCCATCATCTCTTCCACTGAATCTCTTTCCTTCATTTTTCCTTATACATAGACAACTTTCTTGTTTTCTCAATAAAACAAGAAATCCTTCACCATAACCTTCTAATTCCCACTTTTTTTCCTTTGAGATTTGACCTTTCTGCTCCCATGGCGGATCCAAGCAAACCCAACATTTTGACCTTGTTAACAACAACGTCCATTCTTCATCCGACGTGTCGATTTGCTGCCTCGCTTCCACCTTCGTCTCATCGCCGACATCGGTCCTCAATTCCTTGCTGGCGTCTGACTCGCCGCCTACCTCGCTGGGTAGTTTTCGATGCGGCAGCTTGTGCAAAACAGCTGCCTCAATGCGTAATGTTCAGCTTGATGATAATTATAAGCCGCCTTCTTCGACTTGTGACTTCACCTTTCTTTTCTTTTTTTTATCATTGTTGGGTTTGCTTGGATCTACCATGAGAGGAACATAGCCGCGAAACAGAGCAGCAAGCCCAATTATTACCAAAATCGAAAACCTCCGTCGAGTCATTGCGGCGGTGGGATTTGAAAAACACGAGCTTGAAGAGGCCTTTGGAGAGAATGACGAAGAAGCGAAGGTATGCTTCGAGCTCGAGCAAAACGCGCTGGAGTCAAATTGTTGATAGAGAAGGTAAGGATGATGAAGGTGGAATTGTGGAGGTATGACGAGATTAGCGACGAAGTGGAAGATGTGCTGGACAGCTGAAGAGTGAGTGAGAAAGAGTGCTTGAGAGTGGGAAGGAGTGTGTCGAGGAATGTGGGAAGTCGTAGAAGAAAGTGCGTTGGAGTCAGAGAAGTTGAAGGAATGGAACAGGGAATGAAGAAGAATGAGGGAGAAGAGAAAGAAGAAGATGGAGGAAAAAATTGGGAAAATTAAAAAAAGAAGCAGCAGTAGCAGAAGAAGAAGAAGAAGAAGAAGAAGAAGAAGAAGAAGAATTAATGAGTCAGCAGCCATGTGACAGCCATGTGTATTAAAAATGACAAGTAGGAGGAGAATTTGCCACATCAGCACTTGACGGAAAAAGTTAACCAAGTTGGACGGAAGGACCAATTTGGAACTTCTTGCAAAAATAAAGGACCAATTTAAACTTTTTGAAACATAAAGGACCAATATGAAACTTGGTGCAAACATAAAGGACCAATTTGAGGTTTTGACTAAGAAAATACTATAGAAAAAAGTGAGAAAAGAGATAGAGAGAAAAATTATGATAAAAATTGTGTTTGGTATATATAAAATATGATGTAAAATCTTTTTAGGAATCGTAAAAAACCATAATTTTACTATTTGGTAAAGATACCAAACATACACTTAAAACGACTAGTCCAACTCCCGGCCCCAATCCGGAAGTAGAGTTTGGATGAATTAACCCATTTAATAACGGTAATATTTCAGTGTTAAGTTAGACTGATCGATTTTTATTTTTTTGAGTACATACACAATTTGGGCTCTGAAAGATTTTGAAATTGACATTTTCGTTCCTGAAAGATCTGAATTACCCAACTTGGTCCTTGAAAGATTGTGCTGTGCCGTTAGACAATTTAGTCCTTCCGTCATGCTCAGTTAAATGCACTTAACGAAATTGCTGACGTGGCACGTTAAGTGTTGACTTGTACTTGCTTATATGGCAGAAAACAAGAACATATACACAATTTGGGCCCTGAAAGATTCCAAAATTGACATTTTCGTCCCTGAAAGATTGCTCCGTTGGACAGTTTGGTCCTTCTGTATCTTTGAATTCACTTAAATTATTATGCTTTCCAACAAAACACACAAAGTTACACAAACAAGTTGAGAAAAAATTTGCTGTGAACTTAATCCTCGGTTACTTTAGTTCCTTTTGGAGGCAAAATATAATATATGTCTAGATTATTGTAGCAAGTTCAAAAAAGCTATAAAGTAACTAGGAAACTAAAAAAGAAACTAGTTGCGGATTAATTATGAATATAAAAATATTAGCTACAAAATAATTATGGAATTAGCTAAGGATAATTCCTAACTGATTAGCTACGGGCTTGCCACCAATCATTAGCTACGAAAATTTTCCGTAGCTAAAATAACGACCTTGTTGTAGTTACAAAATGTTTCGCAACTAAATATGTTTTTTCTTGTGGTGATAATATTAATTATATATAGTTTAAGAGAAATTTTATTACTTTTCTCTTATGTTTATCTAAAATTCAATCCCTAGCAAAAGATCTATAATATAATGATCATGGAAAGCATGGAAAGAAAGAGTTATTGAAGAAAAGGGTTGATGTAAATTCTATATAGGTCAAATGTCTATTTTGGTCCTCTATGTTTCTCTCAAGTTTTAAATTGGTTCTTTATCTTTCAAAAGTTTTATATTGGTCTTTCATGTTTCCCAAAAGTTTTATATTTGTCCTTCAGGTTTCATTAAAATTCTATATTGGTCCTTTATGTTTCATTCAAGTTTTATATTGGTCTTTTATGTTTCATTGAAGTTCTATATTGGTCCTTTATGTTTCATTGAAGTTCTATATTAGTCCTTTATGTTTCATTAGAATTTCATATTGGTCCTCTGAGCATGGTTTTATTTTTTGCTTAAACGACGTCGTTTGGGTATTTTTTGTATGTCTAAGGCTACGTCAGCTATCTAATACACGTAGGAGAGATTATGTGTCTATCTTGGCACGCCACGTCAGCACTTAACTTAGGAAATTGATGGATTTGGACGGAAGGACCAATTTAGAACTTCTGAGAAATATAAAGGACTAATTTAAAACTTTTGAAACATAAAAGACTAATCTGAAACTTGAGTGAAACATAAAGGACTAAAATGAACCTTTGACCTTATTTTTTATGAAAATTAAAGGGGAGAAAAATATAGGAGCAATTAAAAATATATAAATTACAAAGATTGGAAGAGATCCCTGAGAGTGTAAGGTTTTACAGAAGTGTATGAATTGGGTGTGTGGCCCCACATTTGAGAGGCAAATTGTTTGTAAGCAAATTCAGTGAAATGGTATGAATCCCAAAACAAGAAATCACTTGCTTTCTCACATAATTCAAACTCCTTTTCTCCTCTTTTTCCTCCACAGTTGTATTCTCCTCTTAGTGGCCCTGATCCACAGCATGCTGCCTTTCCCTCCTTCAAACCTTCAATTTTTTTCCCACAACAATAATTCCAAATTTATAATTAGAATTATAAAGAATATTGTCATGAGACGTTGATTTGACAAAATAATTAAAAGAAAATTCTAATGACAATCGAATTGTTGGTTGAAGTAATAAATAATCAATTCTACTTAAGATTATGCTTTGAATCTTGTTTATAAAAAAAATATTATATTGGAAAAGTTCGTCATAGGACCTTACGTAGCTTGAACTAGGTAAGTTAGAGTCTAGTGAACTCAGGGATATAATGATCGATTCCAACCAAAAAAAAGTATATATGCAGAGCTTTTAATATGAGTATTCCTTTTTATTTCCTAATAGGCTGAGTATTTGGAACTAGCAAGAGCTCAAACTCAGCAGTTGCAAGTAGTTACATCGGTCTTGAGATCTGTGTCATTTTATATTTTAAACCCTTCAGACAAATCCAACGACTGACAGTCTGACAGATAATGAGCTTGAGCTCTTGATGATTATCCTTCCTAATATTTCCATGATAGTGTTTGTAAAAGAAATGATTGGATTTAAAGGAAATCAAAACAACATTACAAAAAATGTGGGCTAAAATATTAAATCACTCTAACTTCCAATTAAAGAGAGAATTTAATTAAAAAGGAGTGAAATTGAGAAATGAATTGGGAATATTATAAATTTACCATATTTTGAGGGATGATTGATCCTTCTTCTTACTTCAGTATTGAAATCATAGAGAGAATACTTGAAGCCCTTTAGTTGCTTCTCCAATTGTAAGAGAATTAGAGACAGAGCTTGATTGTGTGAATTTGCAAGTAGTGAGAGTTGTTGGAAGCAATTACTAACATTTTTATTTGAATCAAGTATTCTTATGCCTGGAAGACAACCCAATGGTGGCAAATTTATGAACCCAAATTTTCTTCCTCCTCTCTTATATATTCCCTGCATATATATATATTAAAGATTATCATAAAATTTTATTACCATTTTATGGTAATTGAGACTCATAATATTATTACAAGTCCTTGATGAAAAGAACAGGAAACAAGCTAGTTAGCTAGTATCATATATACACTATTCATTTTGTTAATAAGTATTGTAATTTTACTCAATTTTTATATTCAAAAGTTTGTAATTGTTTTTTTTTAGTAAATTATAATTTTTAGTGTCTAAAATATGTAATATATCTGCATTTAGTCTTTGAAAGATGTAAATATCGAATTTAGTCATCAAAATATGCAGTTTATTTCAATTTAGTCACTGAATGAGTGAATGATGAATATATCAAATTTAGTCATTGAAAAATTTCATGTCAGTTATGTTAACAGGGACTGAATTGAGATAAGCTGCATCTTTTAGGGATTTAATTTGACATTTTCATCTTTCATGGACTAAATTGAGACAAATTGCATCTTGCAAAGACTAAATTTGACATTTCTATCTTTGAAAGACTAAATTGAGACAAATTTCATTTTTTAAGAAATAAAAAATGTACACCCGGTAGCTTGCAGCACCCAACACGTTCATCACTGCCACTTCAGTCTCCTTAGGCACCCCTATATAAACCCCAACCCAGCAGGGTTCCGCACGACTTTACTACCTACAGAGTTCTCTGATTGATCTACAACCTGAGACGCTCCCACTTCGTAAAGGACTCACCAGTCCCCAAATTAATTAATCGACGAATTAATTGTCTTTATTATCTTTTTTTATATAAGTATTTATTATCTTTTTAGTTTATAAAATTACATTTACTTCCTCCCTAGTTCAGTTTTTTCAATAAAAAATTTTCAATACAAAATAAATGATAACTTAATTTTAATATAATAATAGATATGACTAAATTTATATTAAGTTTCAATTTGATATCCTTAATAATATAACAATTAATAGAGACAATTAAGTATAATTTTATTATTCTTAAATGACCATATATTGTGTAAAATAATAATTTTATTAACAAAAAAAAAAGTCAGGATGAAAGTATGTATAATGTTATATTAAACTTCAAAATATCATATATAATTTTTAAAACTATAAAGATGATAAGTATTATTTTACTAAATTAAGTGGGGTATTTATCCTTAAACTAAAAATGATAAGAAATTAATATTCCAGAAAATTATCAATTTGGTCCTTAAAAATACAGATTGTTCCAATTTAATCACTGGGAGATGAAAACACATTTTTTTTTCTCAATTTAGTCCTTTTAATCCATGAAAGAAGGCATATATACACAGACACGAAAAATAAAATAAAATGACTAAATTGGGACAAAAAAATATTTTTGAGGGATTAAATTAGAACAGTCTATATCTTTGAGGGACTAAATTAAAATAATCTATATCTTTCAGGGACTAAATTGATAATTCAACCTTGATATAACATACCTTGACAATGGTAGTAAGGTTACCAATGACCATATCAACATATTGGGAATGAGAATAAGTGTTGAGCAAATCAGAAGCAGTCAAGAAAAGAGTTAGGTAATCATTACTCCCAATGCTAAACAAGTACACAGCACTTGAAACCACCCTTTCTGCTTCATCCTTCCCTAAATTGTGCCTCAATCTAGTGGCCACTTTTTTGAAGTATTTTGCTTGTGTTTTTAGGGGTATTACCTGAAATTTAACATCACATAAATAAATAGAAGCGATTATAATTAGCATTAGAGACACAAAACTCGAATTAGCTGAGGTATATTTCTATTAGAGACAATTATATTTAAGCTAGTTGAGGTCCTATAACGGGAGTAGAGATCTCTTCAACAGAAGTTTTTTTATACACAAGACTCGAATTCGAGACCTTACTTAAGGGGAATGGAATACCAACCACATATTAGTACTTGGTACTATAGTTTTCTTTTATGTATATATAATACTATTGGTTTTACGCATACTAAAAGACAAGTTATTTTCTTACCTATTTCAAAAAATATTTGAAATTAAATTGTAATAGTTTCTTGTATTTTAAAAAAGATTAAAAAAATTTATTTAACATTTTATTTTTTAACATGCATTTAACTTTGGGACCATTTTCAAAATGACCCTACAATATTTGTATTATTATTATTATTTCTCGCATATTCTTGAAATCTAGTTATCTTGAGTATGAATTCTCTGTCGTTTTAATTTGACAAAAATCATATAATTTATTATTTTATATATTAATCTATAAGTAAATAAAATAACAAATTACAGTAATCCACTCTCCTCAAGATCATTGTGATGCTCTTTAGATCCAAATTGATCATTGACTGTTAAAAAGTATGAATTATTGAATCCCTTGGTCTAGTGGATGAGTCATTGACAAAACAATTGAATTTATAAAACAAATAGACAATATAAAAACTTCAAATAATTAGTTTTTTGGTCATTCTAAAGCTACATTCACAATTCTTATAAAAAAAAAAGATACATTCACTATTAAATAAAAGCATCAAGTCATAAGTTTATTTTCTGGCCCAAAAAAAAAAAGAAATCCATAAGCTTATTACAAGTGAGTTTCCCTTAAAATTTATTTATCATCATTTTTAAATTTATGTTATCCTACATCATTTAAATTAAGTATTGAATGAATAAATAAGTGCTAAAAGGTGTTAAATAGCTAATCAAATTGGTTTAGAGTCCAATTCTCCACATCAATCCAAATTACAAAATATACTTGATAAAATTTGCAAACTTCAAGGGGAAAAACGTTTTATTCTTTTCCCAATATTTCGAAGCATAAAAAAACAACCAGGGTTTGTTTGGTTAGTGGGGTGTAGGATATAATGGGAATGAGAATGTTAGATGTAATGAAAATATCATGTCAATGTGATGTGATGTGAATGGAATAAAAGTGGATGAAACGACTATTTTACTCTTACAGTAAAAATGAGAATAAAATAAAAGTGGAAAAAAAGTAAGGACAAAAATATAATTTTATCACATTGCAAAAAATATGTTTGGTAGGAAGAATGTTGAATATAATATTGATTACATCCTCAAAATAACATACCAGACACACCCTCGAGTCACAAATTTAGAGGTTTTTTTTTTTTCCTTGTGAACTTGAAATGTTGGGACACCATCATTACTGAACCCTATAAGAACAGGTAGTGCTAGTTTGGTTTGGTTTACTTTTACTTGATGTTTGACATGTCACCACATGCACTCCCAAACTAGTGGACATAAAGGATTAGTAAGTTTATTTCACAAGGGAAGTGATATATGGTGGTTCTCTAGAGTTTTGGAATTCGAGACTATGCTCAATAGTATATTAGTATTGAATTTTAATTTATTTTTTTTAATTAGTTGATCTTTAATATATTTAAAGTGATCTTTATTAATGTGAGTTTCTATTAATATTAACAAATGATACTATATGATTAGAAGAATGTACCGAAGTTTAGTACTATTATAATATTAAATTTTATCCCTCAAACTTCCATCACTCTATATAATAGTTTAGACAAAGATTAATTTCATTCGAGTCGAACATGATCACAAGTAAAGTGGGTCTATGATCCAACTTGTTGCATCATGCAATGGATATGTGACACAATCGATATCATTGATATCAGATACTCGGTAAGAATCACATCAATAGCACCAACTGTGTCACATACCCATTACATGACGCAACAAGTTGACCCTCACAGGAATAAAAAAAAGCTCCCAACCAAGTTTTAATTCAACCACATTCATAATTATACTTTTAATGATAAAAATGTATTGATCAATTTTCATCATTATAATTTTTATTAAAATTAAGTCAAAGTGATCATAACTAAGCATAATTCATACAGTTTCATGCTTAACTCACATTAGAGAATTAAAAATGGGAAAAAACAAGCATGTTTCTTAGCAAAATTTCGAAAATAGATTCTATGCTATCTAGTATAAAAAAAGTAAGGAGAGAGAGTGACATATAAATAAGTATGTACAATTAAATAAAAGGTACATAAGGCCTCTTATTGGCTAACATGTAGAATTAATTGTTCCATAAAGAAAATTGGAATAATTGGTGGGTATGTACAATTAAATAAAATAAAAATTGCATAATAATTATAACTTTTAATTTATTGATAAATGCTGGATCTAATAATAATATCAAAATCAATGGTTCGATCCCAACCGACACCAATTGCAGAAACATAGATTATTAGCCTAATTGTGACTAGCTAACATACAATTATTAATTCCAAGGGAGAAGTCAGAATAATTGTCAAATCATATAATTCGAGAAAAGACTTCACAATCTTTTTGACAATTTATGAAAGAATTTACATATCACCTACCAATAGGGTTTTCATATCGGCTATATAATTTGAACTCTCACTTTTATAAAATAAGAACCTAAATCTTAACCAATTATACTACTTCTCGTTAACAGAGTTACGTGTAGTTAAAAAAATTACATCCAAACTAATAACTATAACTTTTCGTCTAATGATAAAAAATCCATCCAATATTAATAAGACTCAATCAAAAGTTGACATTTTTGTTAAGTTACTACTTCAATTATATTTAGCCAAGTGATTGTGATTTTAATCATTTTATATACTGCAAGGGACTACTAATTAACAACATACATAATTAATTTACTCTAAAAAAATTGTAAGAAAAGTACTTAAACAAAAAAAAACATGAATAAAATAATATAAGTCAAAACCCCAAATTGGTCCTTTATGTTTGCACAAAGTTTCATATTGGTCCTTTATGTTTTAAAAAGTTTAAATTGGTCCTTTATGTTTGCAAGAAGTTCCAAATTGGTCCTTCCGTCCAAGTCCGTTTATTTCTTCTGTTAAGTGCTGACGTGGCGTGCTGAGGTGGACATATCATATCTCCTACGTGTCCATCTAAGCTGACGTGTCATGACACGCCATCGCCACGTCATCATCTACTATCATATGTGATGACGTGGCGCTGATGTGGCAATGACGTGGCATGACATATCAGCTTAGATGGACACGTCAGCACTTAACTTAAGAAATTGACGGTAGTGGACGGAATGACCAATTTAGAACTTCTTACAAACATAAAGGAGCAATTTAAACTTTTTGAAACATAAATTAAAGGACCAATATGAAACTTCGGGACTAATTTAGAGTTTTGACCAATAATATATATAGTTTGTACTTACGGAGCCATGGAAAGTTTCAACAAGAGCACCAGCACCAGAAGAAGCAAAATTGACTCCATTGCGGTAGTTGCTATTCCCAGGTTCAAGAAAAGGTGGAATCAATGGCAGATTTGCATATTCAGCTAAACAAACAAACACAAAACACCAAAATTAATTTTTTTTATAAAAAAAGTATACTTTATTTATTAGGAGATAAATTAAAGATACATACACAAACAAACCAAATCAATGTTAGTTAGACCAACTTGGATTCGTATTAGCACAGCCAAATAAATTAACAATGATGGTAAGAATCAGTGTTTCCTTTATTATTGTTTCATTGGTTCAATCTCAAAAGAGATAAGTATTAAGCATAATAAATTCAATAATACCTGAAGTAAAATATTTTCATTCCACTACTAATTAGTAATTAGGGTAAAAATGTAATTTTTTTGATAATTAAATTTTGATCGTTAAAAGAAAGTCAACAATAATATTTTAGACGGTCAATAATTGTCGGTAATATTATTTTCAACAGCATTTTTTTATCACAACTGTCGAAAAAAATACAATTAAAAAAAGTATTATCGATAATTATTAACTAAAAATTTAATTATTAAAAAAAATAAAATTTTTCAACGGTCATTAAAATATAAGTAGTTAAAAATATTCATTTTTCTTGTTGTATCATTTAAGAAAAAAGAAAAAGAAGATAAAATTAACAAGACGACGACTCAAACACGAAGATGCACAGAATATGTCTCACCGATGAAATCGGAAACGAGGCGGCCGTCGGAGAAACGGCCGGTGGGAAAATTGAAGTAGGTTTCTCCATAAGGCCAGAAATTGGCCTGGTCAAGAGTTGTGGTGTTTATGTAATTGTTGTTTCCTGCATCTAAGAAAGAGTCTCCAAAGATGAAGAAAGAAGCAGAAACCTTCTTGCTGCTGATGCTGCTTCCATGGCTGCCAGAGACAATAACCAGAAAGAAGAAGAAGAAGAAGAAGAAGAAGAGACAAGAAGAGAAAGATGGCATAATGATGAAGAAATAAGAAGTTGATTCATCAAAGAGAAGAAGAAGAAGAAGTTGTGTGGTAGAACTTCTTGACTCTTAAATAATGAAATATATATCACTCTGTTTCCGTGTGACTTCAATAAGATAATGATGTTTTGGATTAGTCAATGCACCCAAATGAAAGGGAAAAAAAAATATTGTGTTGAAAAAAGTGACATGGAATTTTAAATATGTGAATTCCCCACATGTTAATAATTAAACGGTTAAAATTATTATATCTATATTTTTCTATTGAACTCCTAAAAAATATATATATTAGTAAGAAAAATGGTAGTAAGGGAATGCACTCCCAAGTACTACCGGGCAAAACGCTAGTGGCATGTTGGGGAGACCGATAGTGGCCCAACCCAAAGGATTACTGCACAGGCCTAAACTGCAAGTAATTTTACCCAATCATAGCTACTCAACTAATCCTTGGATAACCAGGGGATCTCCCTGGAGAGGAATTTCCACCAAAGCAGGATTTTGTATAGCTTTGTGGGGATTCGAACCCTCGCCCATGGATGAAGTTAAAATCTTTTTTCAGATCCTTGATCATTTGTGCCAACCCACTTTGCCTAAATATTATATTTTACAAAAGACATGAATTTATCAAGTTGGTTTTCGAATTAATGTTAGAATTTTTGTAGGGATTGGGATCCACATTTTTAAAAAAGAAAAGGCTGATTTTCTTTTGGAACAAAATAGAGAGTGAAATTTGAGATTTTGGTTGAATGGAGTGTTTGAGAGAGAGGGGAATTCAGAATTGTGGTGAAAAACAGAGAAAGTTGTGGATGTGTTTCATTTGAGATTAAAAATGTATTCAGCAGATCTGGATCAGGTAAAGTTACTTTAATTAAATTTTGCGATCTGAACCATTGATTGACTGCAATACAATTTTATTTTAACTTATCAACAGTTCAGATTAACTGCACCAAATAACTTTATATAAAGTTACTTTACTGGATTTGTTTTCGTACCGACCACATTATTGAAAGTGATATTCAAACTCAAGTTTTAGAGTTGTCACTTGTCAGTGTCATTAAGAACACGTTTGTTAAGAGAATAGATCTTTTAGAGTAATTTTTTTTGCATTTTCTAGTAGAGTTATGAGAAAAATAAAATTTTTCCTTTCATAATTTTTCTTTTTTTAATTTTTCTTCTCTTTATATCTCTCATAACTCTACCAATAAATATAGAGAATTACTTCAAATAATTCACTCTTTTGGTAGTTGGTACACACTTTCGGGAGAAAAATGTGTCAAGAGGGAACAAAATTTCTTTTTAATTCCATGTTTGGTTTAAAGCAGCGAAAGTGAAATGATTCGAAGGTTCTTTGTGCATAAGGAACTTTAGTTCCTTGTTATCATAGAGGGAAGTTGAAGTAGGGGTAAAAGAGTCTTTTGACGATTTTCTTATTCCATTTCTTTATCTTTATCTCAACATGCTAAATAAAATCAATCTTACAATTTAATTCCATTTTCGTACATAGTAAACATACTTTTTCTAAATCATATTTCATTTCTCTCTCACTTACTTCCATTTTCATTTTTATTTCTTATTAAAACATCTTCCCATCAACGTTTGAATTATGATTTGTTTGTTCATTCTTTAACATGTTTTATAAAATTAATATTGAGAATTTATATATTTTTTATAAATATTGATAATTTATATTAGTATTATTGTTATGTATTTATATACATATTATTATTATTATTTTATAAAATTGGAGTTCGAAATATATTTTAATTTTCAATTGTCCTATTGTGTTGTTTTCTACCAAAAACAGTAAATTAAACAAATCTTTCTCTTTTTCTATTCTTAGAAAGGAAAAATGTTTTCACACATGCATTCAACGGTTAATTTAATATGAATAAAAAATATGTTAATAGTTAAATAAATAAAATTAAGAATGATATGATAGATAGAATAGTTTAATATAATTTAATTTTTGAAAATACTATTTATAATTGCAATTTCTTACTTTTATCCATTAAACTCTCAAAACATGAAGAATCTATATATTATTTATACGAACTTGAGTTTATAAAATAAATACTCTTTTAAAATTGCATTCAAATATGTTCTGATATACCAATTGAGTTGAGTCTAATGAATGAAACTAGTTTGTATATATATATATATTAAAAACAAAAGGGAGCAGAGCATAATTTAAGGCTATATAAAAAGAACCAATTTTTTGTACCAACAAAAAAACTAATTTTTCCATTTTTTTAATATTGAAAATGTGCCACTTCAAACAAAATTTTAAAATTGTACATTTATTGTGATTGTTAATAAATATTAAAAATAAAAATAAAATAAAATTATATTAAAATTATCACTTATATTAAAATAATAAAAAATAATTATATCAAATCAAAAGTGTCGAATTTCAAGATTCCACCTTCACTTTTGTTTTGATGCAAAAGGCCATCTTGTCATTTCACTTTTTTGTTTTGAGTTTAACAAACAAAAGGGTGAACAACGTGTCGCCATCATGTTGGACTCTAACTTCTTGGTTGACAAATTTACCCTTTTTGAAAAACACCATAATTTAATAATAAATAAACAAAGCAATTATTGTTGAGCATGTGATTGAGCATGTGTAGCTTTTGTCTTCATTGACCATTATTTAAAAATTAATAATAATAATTTGGATTTCCTTGACTTTTACTTAATTTGTGTTGAAATTTTCTAATTTTCTAATTCAGCCAAAAAAAAAACTAGTAATCACTAATTTTTCATAAAAAAATAATAACCAATAATTTTATTGTTAATAACAAAAAAAATTTTATCAACCAATTAGATGAAAATTTAACTAATATTTTAGAATACTGAATAGCAAAATTTTTGTTTTTAAAAGGCAACAAGAAGATAGACATTGAAAAGGAAATAGGTGTAAGTTTGTCTTAATTGACAATTATTTAGAAAAATATTAATAATTTGAATTTTTTTTAATTTTAAGGTTTTACTAACTAGTAACCAATGTTCCTAGGGCAATGTTAAGATTTTATTTTACTTGATTTATAAAAGATTTAATCATTAAAAATTTGTAAAAACTAATAAAATATAATATAAAAAAAATTTATCAATCAATTGTATAAAACTTTAATGAGCATTTTAAGATGCTGATTAGCAAAATTTTTATTTTTAAAGGGCAACAATAAGGCATCAAGTTTCAAGTATAGCTGTATAGCATTTTTTTAATTGAAAATATTTTAAAAAAGTAATAATAATTTTGGATTTCCTTCACTTATATTTGTTTTTAAAAGTTTTTATTTTTATTATAAAAATAGTTTTTATTTTTGAAAGACAACAAGAAGGCATTGAGAAATGAGAAGGGATGCTTTTAGAGGCTTTAATCTTTATGGCTATTTAAAAAAAGGTGAATATTTGGAGCTATCAAGAGCTCAAATTCACTAGTTGCAAGTTATTGAATTTATTTTGAGATTTGTGTCATTTTATAATTTAAAAAATATATATATTTTAATACAGATCTTCTGACAAATTCAACGACTGAGAAATTGTGAACTTCACCTCATTTTAAAGAATTACCCTTTAAAAAAGGGGTTTAGATTTTAGACAAAGTACAACTCATTATGCAATTGGCCAATTGAGCAACAAAAAAGTTTTTTTGTTTTTTTAGAAAGCAACAAGAAGTTTGAATTTTTTTTTTAATTATTTGCTGAATGGCACGTGATGATTGAATTTTTTTTAAAAAAAATATGAGTATTCAGAAATCTATTAAATTTTGTTTAATTTGATCTGAGTGAACCGAAATTCTACAATAAAAATAAAATCCAAATTTAATTCCTTGCTTAAATAAACTACTTACCACTTTAAATCTTTCAATTAGTGTTGGTGTTGATTGAACTTTTAAAATTACCAATATAAAGATTGAGATCTAGACAAAAATATGTTTTGATTAAAATGTAAGAAAAAATAGTTAAGATATTGAGTAATTTGTTTTCAAAATTAATAAAAACATATATTTCAAACTTTTCATTTTACGTAATATATCCTCTTATAGTTAGAAATGTTATTCTAATAGTTATTTACATTTGTAAAATTGAAAAAAAAAAAATTTATTGCGCCGATGAAGTTTGACTCATTTGGTCACCTTTCGCCCATGACAATTGTTTGGTTTAGGTTCGATTCTTAGTGATGTCTCATTTAATGAATTATCTGTAAGAACCTCTGTAAATATTATTTGGGTTCAGAGATCTGCCCTGACCCTAGACTGTGGTGCTATCCCAATTCCCATCCCCTCACCTAAATTTTGACAATAAAAAAAAATTGTAAAAAGTTAATTAAAAAATATCTTCTATAAAAAAATTAAACAAATAATTCCATTTTCTAATTTGTCAAGAGTTTTTTTTTCCTTACCTTATAAAAGAGACATAAATTAAAAGAGGCAAAATGAAAACTAAATCCTACATCTAAATTCTAGAAAAAAAAATGGTGAATCAATTTCTTTGATGCTATTGGAGCTTCTTTAAATTCATAGACACATATTTTTCTCAAAAATTAAAACTAAGTCATAATTATTTTTTTTAAAGAAAAAAATAGCACATCCTATTTTTTTCTCAATTATGTCTACTTAAATTTATAGCATTCTTTTTTCTGGTACATACCAAAGTATTTATCATCATTATGGAGCATAGTGATTAATCCTTCGTTGTCGTGTACCTTGAAGGATAGGACAGTTGGTCCGAAAATTTAAAATTGTTCTGTATTCAAAAGTAGAGATCTAACCCCTGACATTTGATTAAGAGTTGACGAGTTACTTCTATTCAACTATATACTCATACTCTTAAATTTAGCATTCTAGCACATTTTCTAACAACGTGACGAATTAAAGTTTGAATTCTCATAAAACGATATCCACATATAGTGTTTGACGGTACGTTAAATATAATTACTTTCAATAAAAAACGATACTTTCTTAGAAAATTAGCATTCTAGTCTCGAGTATTTTTGTGAAAGAAAATATGTAGGCACAATTTTTATATCTTTGTTATTAAATTTTTTAATTAAAAATCGACATGTATATAATGTATGCAAGTCATTCCTCGCCTTATTTGTTTTTATTTTTGAAAATTTTTACATAATTAAAATATCAAAGTAAAATTATATGAAATAAATATTGTCATAAGTAAATAGGGTGTTTGTGTGGTCTTTATCAAATTATGGTCCTCTGAATTCTATTATTTTCTGTCTTGTTTTTTGCCACATTGCTTTTTGCCAAAAGCCTAAAAAGACTTTTTCTTTGTGGTCCACACTCCACACAACAAAGGAAACCCTGAGAATTTTATTTACTTTCTTAAAATTTATTTTTCATATGGTCTTAGTTAAGTCTTGTCTTAAATCGTATTTAACAAATCCTTAAATAATTATAAAAATATTAAATTTAGTTTTTTAAAAAATTTAATTTGTTTTAATTTAGTAGTTACGTTGAATTGTAAAATTAAAGTATTAAATTTAGTTCCTGAAAGATAGTTTATGTCACAATTTTATCCTTGTTCAAAAAGACAAAATTGTGAAATATATAGAAAAAATTAAGACATAGTGTATCATTTTTTATTAAATATGATATTTTCATTATTATAATTGTTGGACTAAATTAAGACATGTAAAATTCTTAAAATAATGCAATTTATACCAACAAAAGCAGTAAAAATAAATTATAGAATGAAATATACTCACATATATAATATCCTAAACCATGTTAGTTTAGAATGTCAATATAGTAAATATAAAACTAATTAATCATGTTAGTAAAAATTACTCAGTTTTCTAATATAAATTTTAATTAATTACTCATATTATATGACAATAAATTATAGTAATTTAGTTTTAGGACATATCATTAATTAAAAAATGACTCTTGAATCTTCTTTTCCTTTTGTTTTACAAGAAGAAATTTAATCTTCTAGTTGTTTATTCAAATTTTCACTCATTCAATATTGAATTAACCTCATGTACATAATTTTCTTTATGTAGGGTTAATTAAGACAAGCCTACTAGGATTATCATACCTCTAATATTAATATTTAATAGTATTATAAAAAGGGATAAAAGTCAAGTGGTACCGTATAATTGAAGTTCAGTACATCCCTCCAATCATACAGAGCCATTTGTTAATATTAATAGAAATTCACATTAATAAGGATCTACCTTGAATGATTTAGGGACCAACTGATTAAAGAAATGTACTGAAGTTTAATACTACCGTACCACTGAACATCTCCTCCCTAAAAAGAAGGCATATATTATAATTACTATTTATAGGCTTTCCTGGATTTATATAGCAGAGTAGGCATAATTAACTTTGTCAATATTGTGAATGATGACTAGAATATCACTTCTCCCAATATATGCTTAGCATATTGTTCTCTTGTTATGACTAAATTGTCTTCTAATATGCATTCCATAAATATTATAAAGAATAAATTAACAATTAAATTTTAAAAATAAAATCTCTTAATTTAAGATCCCTTTGGCCAAGCTTTCAAAATTTACATATTAATAAAAATAACAATTACAAAATAGTCCATATATAGAGGCTACATGTTACCTGCTTTTTTATTTTCATCTTGAAAAGTGTGTATAATTAAAAAAAGAATGGTCAAAACTCCAAATTAGTCCTTTATGTTTGTACGAAGTTTCATATTGGTCCTTTATGTTTCAAAAAGTCTAAATTGGTCCTTTATGTTTGTAAGAAGTTCCAAATTGGTCCTTCCGTCCAAGTTCGTTTATTTTTTCCGTTAAGTGCTGACGTGAACATTTTATCTCTCCTACTTGTCCATCTAAGTTGACGTGTCATGCCACATCATCATCTAATATCATATGTGATGACGTGGCATGACACGTCAGCTTAGATGGACACATCAGCACGTCACGTCAGCACTTAACTTAAAAAATTGACGGAAGTGGACAGAAGGACCAATTTGGAACTTCTTGCAAACATAAAGGACCAATTTAGACTTTTTGAAACATAAAGGACCAATATGAAACTTCGTGCAAATATAAAGGACCAATTTGGGGTTTTGACCAAAAAGAAAAAAGAAAATACAAAATATCTATTATACCTTTGATTTGACACAATCATAACTTTCTTTTCTTTTTATTATTTTAATATAAGGGGTAAAGTGGTAATTTTAATACATTCCCATTTTATTTTCATTTTCAACTTTTACTAACAAACACAATAAATTCATTCTCTTCCCGTTTCTACATAAAGAACGAATCCTAAATACTTCATAATTAGAGCTTTTCCTAGACATATCTTCTATCAACTCCGTATTTTGAAGAACATAAAAATTACAATTCATAGGAGTACATAACATATTACTAATGTCTTCCCCTCTCAAATTTTCTACGTAAAAGTTGATTACCTTCGAAATTGAAGTTTTCGAACAATTTTACCCCTCTCAATTTTACACTACCCACCACTATTTTTTTTATATAAATTCTTTTATTTTTAAAATATAATATTAAGGACATTTTGATCACTTGACAAATTTTACTTTACAAACTTTTTTATTTTATTTTATTACGTACCAAACATTTTTTTTATCTTTACGATTACTTTATATTCTTTCCTTTTTATATTTTTTCCTTTTATATTTTTTCTTTTATATTAATATTATATGTCAATTAGTTGGTTCTTAAACAATTCAAGGTAGTTCCCAAGGACTTATTTGTTCCACATGTGAAACTTATGCTCTATGAGATTATTCACTGTGTGAAACCGTCCTTCTTCTCAAATCAAATTTTAAGAATATATAGACTATAGTTCTATACAACCTAATCAAATGTTTATGGAGGCAAACTATCTTTTAGTTCCTGAATTATTGGTCAAAATATCATTTAGTCCTTAAATTTTGAAAAAAATATTATTTGGTCCCCGAATTTGCAACTATGTCAACTCTCTAGTCCCTTAGACCCGGACGTTTCCTGTTAAATAACTGAGTGACGTGACCATTAACTGCTGACGTGACACTGTTAATGACGATGATGCGAATGTCACTGCCGATGTAGGAGTGGATTTTGTCGTGAAGACGAGGCATGATGTGACCACCATAACTGCACATTAAGAAACAGAGGAAAGGGGGTCATCGACCTAATTTCCGACAACGCAGGAGGAGAGGCAAAAAGAGGAGTCCATCTTGGTCTGCAATTCACGGTCATGTCACTCAGTTATCTAATGAGTAACATCCAGGGGACTAAATAGTTGACAAAGTTACAAATTCGGGGACTAAATAGTAGTTTGACCAATTATTCAAAGACTAAAAAATATTTTGCCTCAATATTATCTTTTTTCTTTGTTATTTTGGGTTTGATTTATCTATTTTTGTTAAAAGAAGTACTTTTCAGAAAAATAAGCTTCTTCTCGATCCTTCCAAAGAGCTGGGCCGAACCAGCCAACCCAAAGCATATAGTCTCCCAATACAAAAAGTTCCAATCAAATGTATTTCTATTTTTAATAAAAGTTCAGTACTACTGTATTATTGAATTTCAATGCATCCCTCTAATTATGTAGTACTATTTGTTAATATTAATACAAATTTACATTAATTAGAACCCACCTTGAATGAATTAGGGACCGATTAATTAGAGGAATGTACTGACATTCAATATTATCGTACCACTAAACATTTACTCCAACTTATAAATTTCTCTCAATTAGTATACAAAAATGTATAGTCATTAACTTATAATTAGACTTATCTAGATCACAATCTCTTTCGAAATCACTACAACAAAACATGGATTTACCTACGAAATTTTACCCCCGGAATATATTCCACAGGTAATCCGTGGGAAAACGGGAAAAAAATAAAATTGTTTTCTTCAAAATTAGCCACGTATTGTAAATCCGTGGCTAATTTCCGTGGCTAATCCGTAGGTAAATGTTTATTATTTAAATTTTAGATATATATATATTGTCGGCGGCAGGCGGCCAATGGTGGCCGGTGACCGGAGGGGTTGTCGACGGTGGCCGGTGGACGGACGGCGACCGGTGAAGTTCCCCGGCGGTCGGTCGAATCTATGAAATTTCCCACGGATTTCTCACAAACCAATCCGTGATTTTTTACCCACGGACTGTGTCCATGAGTAATTCCGTAGGTAAACTCATTTACCCAAGGATTTGTCCGTGAGTAAATCTGTGTTTTATTGTAGGGAATGTTATCTAAGTGATTTTTTTGGTAGATTTTATTTAGGTAATTTAACTTACATATAAATCATTGTCTTGTAAACTATTTTTGTCAAAAATAATTAGAAGTTGCACAACTTTACATTTTTTTTTTTGGAAGACTAAAGTATTGCCTGTCAATAATAGTGATTATTTTCTTTATACTATAAATTTTTGTCTGTACGCACCGTCAAAAATCAAATCCCTGATTAAATGTTTATAGAACACAACTTAGAGTATTTTTGGTAGCATGAAATTATGACTGTGTAAAGACTTGTTCCCTGTTCTTGCTTTTTTGGTAGGAGGGAAGTTTTGAGGCACGAAACATAATTTGCTTCATAAGAGAGAAGATTAGTTGCTTAAGGAAGATGAGAAAAGTTATGTATTGGGTAGGAAAGTTGATATGTAAACCCAGTTTTGCCCTTAACAAAAAATAAAAATGACCATTTGTCATTGTGGCTCTCATTTTCAAGTGTGTGACTTAACATATGTAGTTTTTCTCAATGGCAAATTTGTCATTTTTACTTTTACCTTTTGTATAATCTAATGGGTAGGTATATGATGCAACTTGTTTAATGCATGCAATGCAATTTCGACCGATAGGATTGTGACATGTGGATATGATAACTTGAGATACAATGCAATTTTTCACATGTCACAATCCTATCGGCCGAAATTGCATTGCATATATGCAACAAGTTGCATCATAGACTCACCCATAATCTAATTCCACTTTCCTACATACCAAACATATATATTTTTTTAAATCTTATTCTATTTTGGGTAAAGGTCTATTTTGGTCCTCAATGTTTGCATGAAGTTTAATGTTAGTCCTCAATGTTTCAAAAGTTTAATGTTGGTCCTCAATGTTTTTGTTTTTGGTCGATTTTGGTCCTCGAGCGTAACACCGTTAACTTTTTGCCGTTAAATGATGACGTGACATGCTTATATGGCACACCCTCTCTCCTACATGTCATATTTTAATGACGTGGCATGACACATCACTGCCACGTCACCCCATATTGCCACTCATCATCTTCTCTCCTTCATCAGCATCATTATCATCATCATCTGGGGTGATGTGGCAGTGATGTGTCATGCCACGTCATTAAAATATGACATGTAGGAGAGAGGGTGTGCCATAGAAGTATGCCACGTCATCATTTAACAGCAAAAAGTTAACGGTGTTACGCTCAAGGACCAAAATCGACCAGAAATAAAAACATTGAGGACCAACATTAAACTTTTGAAACATTGAGGACCAATATTAAACTTCATGCAAACATTGAGGACCAAAATAATACTTTAGCCTTCTATTTTTCTATCTCTAATTAATTCAACGTCCACTCTCACTTTCCTTCGTCACCAAAATAACTTCCCTCGAACCAGAGGTGCTCTTAATATTAATTAGGTTTCTTGCACAGCTTTGCTATGCCGACCTAAAGTACCTAATTTTGGACTCTAAGCAAATGGGGAAGTGGATGTCCCTTCATGTGCATCTACACTACACCACCCAGCACAACTCACAAGCAGCACTACTTCTTTGACCATAATATGTTATTTGTCTATTTGGAAGATCTTTTGATCTTTTCTTAATTAGACTTATTTTATAAGTTTTATCTCATAAATTTTCAATTTTATCTAACTCTTCACATTGTTTAAATTATTAATAATAAATATTAATGTAATGTCACACATGATATTAACGTTGACTTATTATATATTTAAAACGATGACACTTTCTCATTTTAATTATAACTTATTATTTAAAACAATATCGTTTATTTATGTTAATCTGAAAAGAAGAAAAGGCAATATTACTTTGCTATACCTAAATGGTGAATCATTTATGTTGCATATGTAATATATATGATCATTCACGGTTAGTAATTTAAACTGCATTAAGAATTAATATGAAATGAAGTGCAATTTATAATTTTTGAAACAAAATTAACATTAAAAAAATGTAGAAACAAAATTGAAAATTATTATAAAATTAAGATATAAAATTGCTTTGTCCCCAAATCCTTTTTGAGTATTTAAAAATGTGTTTATAAGTAAAGATGTTTTCAATTGATTTATTCACTTTTAAGCTAATAAGTTTTTCACATCAAAGCTGCATTTACAACTTGATGACTTATAAATAAAATGTCAATACTTAATTTTTACATTTTTTTTCTAAATAAATATATGCTTCATATGAATAAGGAAAAATTTTGGTTAAAAATAAAAATTTACATTTTTCTTGACTAAAATGTTCAAGCACTATATATTTGTAATGTTTCTTTTCTTTGGCACACATTCTAAGACTTTTTTGGACAGCTTTGGACTGTGAGAACTAGAGTAGTGACCTTAAAGAAAGAGTGAGAATCAAAGATTATTTATTGACTATAGTTAAGGAATATTCTTTAAAACATTAGTTGAAAAACTATATGATTGTTTGATAAAATATTTAATTAATAAAAATCATCACTTGTACTATTTTATTTTCAAAAACTTCTCAGCCAGTACCGTGGAAACAGATCAACAAAATCCTTATTTATTTCGTCATGTTTGAAAAGTTCTTTTTCCTTTCCTTTTCCTCAATTTTCCGTGAAGTGGGCTGAAAGTTCCACACATAGTATTGAAACCCGGACCGACCCGGACGGTCGGACCGGTGGACCGCTGACTCGGAGTCAAAATCGGTCTGGGTCACTAGAAAGGACCGAAATTACATTGACCCGATAGTGATACGGGTTGACCCGGACGGGTCATTGAGACCCGGTGACTTGGTACAACCCGGGACCCGATGCATTTTTTTTGAAAAAAAAAAATTTTGTGCCTCAAATACAGTCGTTCAAATTTAGGGTCAGTTCATCTATTATATATTAAACACAAAGAGATTTATGGAAGCCTTATTGACAGAGATTTGGACAGAGAAAGTAGTGTTATTAGGGATGATAATACTCATAAACTGATCGATCAATGTGCCGCTTAAGCAAATTGCAGAATTTGTTGGAGACCCAAGTATATTGAGATACTGAGATATTTGTATCAACTGCATTATTGCAATAATGTGAATGTAATACCTATTTTATGATCCTTTTAATTAATAATAAATTTTTCAAGTTAGAATTCTTAGTTCAAAAGATACAACAATATGCATTTTGCGTAATCCTAATATTATTTATTTATTACATAACTAAATTTGGATGGGCTAGTTGATGATGAGGAGGAGGAAGAAGAGTAGAATGACATTAAAGTCGATAGACTACTAGTTGAAGACCATAGATCATTAATTAATACTTTTGGTATCCCTTTTAATCAACTAGAGACAAAAAATTATTTATAAATTATAATTGTCTGATTTAATTTTTATGTATTAGTGTGAAGTGTGGCTATTTAGTTTTGTTACAATTCAAGTATGAATGTATTTGGTTGCTTGAATGGATTCGACTAATCATAAAATAGGATGATATTTTTTTTAATTTCAAGTATGAACTTATGCATTAATATATTTCAATATATATATATATACACATTTTATCGGGCCAACTGGTTGAACCAGTGACCCAGCGGTTAGACCAATTACCCAGTGACCCGAGCCTTTCACTGGGTCAATAATCGGTCCGAGTCTAATGACTATGGTTCCACACACTATATAAATTGATCCCTGAAAAAATCACATGCTATACAAATTGATCTCTAAAAGATATATTCATTTACAACTTGATCCATGAAAAATTCGAATGCTATACAATCATGGTCTACATATGCATTTAATTGACTAGTTATCATGTCTATTAACGACATCTCTACAAAATTAATAGAGGAACTAATGTTTCTAATGTTTCTAATGTTTAGATCTTTCGAGAATCAATTTGTATAGTGAATCTATCAGAGACTGAAATGATAGTTTACTCATCATTTTTTGAACAATGTTACCTTCTTTTACTATTCCCATATAAATAGATAATAAGTGTTGATATGACATTACATGTAACAAAAATTTTATATTTTAACACCTTATTCAACCTTAGAAAATTCAATTTAGTCACTTCTTCCTTTAATTCTCATCCATTTTATTTCACCTTACCATTATTCAACCTTAAAAAATTCAATTTTGTCTCTTCTTCATTTAATTCTCATCCATTTTATTTCACCTTATCAGTAAAATCAGTCTTCTCTCCAAAAATTTGTTATTACTCCTGGAAAGGCACAGAAGCAAAAGCAAGAGACTTTGGACCAACAAAGACCCTCTAACCATCTGGTCACACCATTTAAACCCACAAAACGAACCCATAACCTCAAACCCTCCTCTTCTCAAACAGGCTTTTACTGATTGGCTGACAGTGAACACATAGTCCCTACCAAGAAAGACAAGACACAAGCAAGCAAAGAAGAAATGGAGGAGAAATGTGAAGGTTGTGATGATGAGGAAGGAGAGCTTGGGATTGGGAAGTTGGGATGAGATTAACAATGCAATGCCAAGAAGGTGCACCCACTGCCTGGCACAGAGGACCCCACAGTGGAGGGCAGGACCATTGGGTCCAAAGACACTATGCAATGCATGTGGATTGAGGTACTAGTCTGGTAGGTTGCTGCCAGAGTATAAGCCAAAATGTTAGTGGAAAGGGATTAAACTGAATTTTCTAAGATAGAAGAAAGGGCCAAAATGTAATTTTTTTTGTCACAAGTAATGCCATATCAGCACCTACTATCATCTATTTAGACTGTATAAATGAAAATGACAACATTACTCAAAAAATAAAGATCGGGGGTACAAATGACCCCAATCGAAGTTTGGAGGCATAAGTGATAGATGCCTCAATGTTTGGAGATACCAAAGATACTTTTGCCTTGAACTTTTTATTAAAATAAAAAGAAGAGAAGAGCCAGATAATCTGAAAAACTCTTCTCTTCCATCAAAACCTTCAACAAAGCCAAAGGAAGAATCCACAACTATATAAAATCAACACCTTCAGATCTCAACTGAGAGAGATAATATAAGAGAATCGACCTATGAACTGCAAGCACATTTCAGTGCAGAACCAAATAAGTCATTTTTTCTTAAGACGGGGTTAAATGATGGCCTCATAATTGAATGGCCATAATGAAAACAACCAAGTTAATGTCACTGTATCACACAGATCACATAAAATCATCCTTATAAACATCAAAATAAAATCTCCCCAAAAACTAATAAGGTCTTTTAACAAGGAAAGAGACGCCTAAATACCTACAGACCCATACATATGCTAACAGAAGAATCCTCCAGACATGCTTACCGGGGTCTGTCTAGCCTCAACTCAATCTCCAACATAGATGACAACCATTCCTGAAAGCAATGAAAAGGACAAAACATTCTATTTGTTTTAGAAACAGATGTGTCATGAAGAAGACTAAATTCACCTTTTGGACCCCCAAAAATACTACTTGTTTGAATTCAATACTCGAAAATTAGAATGTGTAATTGAGTCCTCGAATTAATTTAATTTGGGTTCAATTAGTCCTTTTCTTTGGCTCACAAAAGAACTAAGTTGACCCCAAAATTGAGGACTTAATTGTGTACTGTTCACTGGAGTTTTCAGGGGCCAAACTCAAAATAGTCAAAATATTCAAGTTTAATGAATTTAGTCCATGACAAAAAAAAAAAAATAGAAAAACTGAAAACACAATAAAAAAGATTACTAACTTGTAGCTTTATTTACAAAAACAAGGAGACCAAGAGAAAGTTGCTCAGAAAACTCCTGCCATGGAAGGTAGGTCCTCAAAGCTCCAAAGGTCCATTGGGTTTCCACCATCCTGAGTTCCGTTTCCACCAAGCAAGGTTTCTAAGGAATCGACACCCCAACCCCCATCAAGATAAGGCATCTGAAAGAACTGCAACTGGGATTCTATATCAGTGAGTTCTTCGGACAGTGTCTTTGCAGATCCATTTTCAACAGACATCAGACCCTGAGAGTTAGGAATGTTTGTCTTCTGGTTGGCATCTTCCACAACTTTAAATTCATCTTCCAGAGTAGCAGAAAGCATGGATGAGATGTCAGGAGTCTTTGGGCCCTGTTCACCCCATCCGAGATTTGAATAATCAAATGAATTACTTGCTTGATCAGAACTGAAACAAACAGTAATATCATCTGATGGTGGAAGAGATGAGAGCCCATGTCCATTGCTAGGGAAGGCTTCCATGTTAGCATACTGACTAATCAATGGTTTCTGTTCCATCAGACCATTGGAACAGTAGTAGTCCTCAAAATTGTTCTCAACATTTAATTTCTGGTTCATGTTGGGCTCAACAGAGTTCAGATTTGCATTGTAACGTTTTGGGGAAGCACCAGAAACCTCATCAGGGAAGTTCACCTTGGCTTTCTTGCCTCGAATCCTCCGTGCTTCAGCATCATAAGCTCTAGCAGCTTCTTCGGCAGTGTTGAAAGTTCCAAGCCAGACACGAACACCCTTTCTTGGGTCCCTGATCTCAGCTGCCCATTTTCCCCATGGGCGCTGACGGATTCCCCTATACTGATTCTTCCTCTTTCTCTTCTCAGACTTCACTTGCCCATTGGATTCCACAGATTTTACAGCTCCAGATCCTTCAATGTAATTGGGAAAGACATAAATATAGTATATATTATGGGCAATCAAGGACAAGATATAGCAGTATTAGTAACAAGGATAATATAAAGCAAACTGCAAACCCAAAACACAAGTTTGAACAATAAGAGATGATTGCCACCAAATTTCTTACGATATGAACCAAGATTTTTTTTTTTGTGAAGAAGTTACAGGCAGAAGAAGGGGATTTAACCATTTAGAATCATGTCCAACCCGTAATAACATAACAACAGCATGGCGAAATCAAATGCAAAAGTTTCAATTTTACTTCATTGGTTATCACATAGTAAGCAATATACAGCACTCAAATATTGTTTGGCTCTTTGCAGCTAAATCTTAGGAAAATATGACCTACCTGAAAAATAACTTACCAAAGCAGAAGTGGAAAGAAAAAATCAAAGTAGAATCGAATCCAGAACTACTCTAATGATCAATCAACATAAGAGATCAGATATTGAGGTTTTAGAGAAATAATAGTCTTTCACTCCAAAAAGGAATCAGATCTGATTTTATATGAATCTATTGTGTGGTCGTCAAAAGCAACTTCCACAAGGATCACCACTTTCAAGGTCACATACGTGCACACAGAGGCAAAATTGCAAAGATGAAATCAGCCACCAGGATATCCGCTTCGAGGAGATTTTAGAACATTCGAGAATTTCAAATACTATATTTTGAACATATTATGAAAGCAAATCAAACAACTTGTAAGAGGATCCGCAAAATTTTATAGTATGCTTAAATTACATGCAAGTGAATTACTAACAGTGGAGCTATGTTTCATCAATCAGGAAAGACTATTTATTAATGAACAAACTTTGAAGTAATAAAGCAAACCATTTTTTCAAGAACATCACAAGATCTAAAACTAAACCAGTAAAAAAACTGTATAGGAAACCGACTTCAATAACAACACACTAAGAATTCTTATATAACCTGAAAATATTATTACACAAGCTGCATGTGAAAATTCATATAACAATCAACAGAAATCAACAGCTGCACAAAGGATGTAACAATCAAACAACAGATAAAATAAACAAACAAATGAGTGCAAAAATTCACAGAACAAATTTCATTCCTAAAAGGGTAAACACAGGCAAAGATAACCACAATCTAACCCCAACACAGCCAAAATTTGAAGGACAATGAAAAACAATAGTTACCACTAGACAGGGATTTGGAAGGCTTGGAGTGGTTGATTGCGGAGAAAGCAAAGGGCTTGACATCAATTAGCAAATCATCATCTTCATCGACATCAAAATCGTCCTTGAATTGCCTAAAATCAGCTTCAAAATCATCGTCCAAATCTACGAACCCACCAGACCTAGAGGGCTTCGACGAGAATCGCTTCCTCGAGCTTGGTTTCTTCAATCCCGGCCAGAGATAATCAGCGGTAAGCCGGCGAGACCCCCCCGCCGCCGGGATTAAGTCGGAGATAATAGCACCACCACACATCTCTCTTCCTCTCTCTAGTACCGAATACTAACTAGAGATTCACCTTCTTTTTCCTCTCTGACAAACAAATCCCAGAAAATTTTCTCAAGAATGAAAAAGGCTGTGTGACTCAACGAACGAACGAACGAAGACACGAGAAAAAACAAGGGTTTGTTGAATTGAAATGAGAAATTTATGAAAATTATTATTACACGTTTGGTGATGAAAAGACATATATATATATATATATATACCACTTGTAGTAATGGATGTCGGTAAGAAGAGACGGCGAAGATTCTTTTACCATTTTGCCCTTTGCTCAGTGAGTGATTTACTAGTGCATGAGCTTCGAGTAGGGCGGCTTATGTATAAATGGAATTAGTTGTCTACTACGAAAAATAATAATAGATTAATTAATTAATTAATAGTTTGTTTAAAAATAAAATAATTTAAAAACATTTTTTTTATTTTATATATATATATTTATATTTAAATAATCTATTTCCTTGGCAAATATATAAATAATCTATTTAAATATATGATTAATACTTTTTCTACATTTTTTTGAATTTGTTATGTTTTTTATATAAATGTTTTTAAATTAATAAAATTTATAAAATAATGAAATAGGTAGATTAACGTAACATATAAATTAATTTTATCATTTACATATATATTATATGAAATTTGATTTTTTTTTATTTGTTATGTTTACATAATATTTATGACATTGTTGCAAGCTATTTGGTTTTTCTCGTTAGGTTCGTAAGTGAACCGAACTTAATCATAATTTTTTGTTCATTTTAAAGTTCGGATTCAAGTTTGACTTCGTCTTATTTTCAGCGAATCAAGCTTGATTATACTGATCTAGGGGTAATTTTGTACTTTCACAATAAAAGAATTTGTTTGGTAATAAAAATTGATTTTCTGTAATTTTTTGTTTTTATAATTCATAAGTTGAAAATGATGCCTAGTAAATAGTAATTAGGAAATCTTGTTTTGAGATATGGTGTATAATTATTATTTAAGATGCTTCCTCTTCTAATTAATTTACGAAATCCTCCTAATTACATTCTAATTAAAAGAAACAAAAATTGTATATCCTGAAATACTTACCATTTTAGAGATTTCTTTCTCAAAGTAATTTTTTTATGTGGAAGGGATCCAGCAATCTAATTTTATTAATGAAACTAACTAAACCAAAAGATTGAGAAATTAACCCTAAAGATCTCAAATGAGTTGTTTTATATATGTGGGGATTATTAATATTTGGATTTTGCTAACTAATACAAAGATTTTTTGATAGATAGCGTATTTAATAGTTTTGAATTTAACAAAATAAAAAAAAATAAATCAATTTTTTTGGACAAAACTTTACTCGCCCATAAATTTCTTGTTAATTTATGCTCTAAATGCTATTTAACTATACTCTTGTTTTAGTTCCCAAAAAAACAAGTTTTTTTTTTGTCAACAAGACATGACACGTTTGGTTACGTGAATGTTGAATGTAATGGGAATGGAAATTGAAATGGGAATGCACGAGGGAATATGAATAGACTAACCCATATGAATAAAAATGTGAAAGTGATGTGATGTGAATAAAATAAAAGTGAGTAAAATGGTCCTTATACTAAAAGTGGAAATAGAATAAAAATGAATAAAAAAGTAAGGGCAAAAACATAATTTCATCAAAGTGTAAAAAATAAGGTATGTTTAATAGGAAGAATGTTAAAGAAAATGATGGATTACGTCAATTTTCACAAGTAACCAAACGTGCCCTAAATATTAAATCTTTGGTGAATTAATGCCAAAGGATAAATGCACATTTAATTACATCCTTCACAACGTTGTCAAATTTGAGAGTCTTAAGTAAACTCGTGAAAGGAGGGTACACTCGACTTGTAAACTCGTAAGAGTTTACCTACTTCAATAAATAGTTATTAAAAATATATTTTTATCATAATTAATATAAATAAAGTAAATTTTTAAATAATAAAAATTCAAATGTAATTTATACATAAATATTGAATACAAATTCATTCAAACTAAAGATTTATATTCATAATTTATACATTTATTAGGAAATTAGTCATTTATATTTATATATTTATATGTTTTTTAATTTAGACAATGGAATATTATTTTTTAAAATGATTTTTAAATAAATAATACTTTGATAAGTGTGTTTCAACAGAAAATAAGAGTGTCCAAAAATAATGTTTTTCATTAGTTTACGAGTTAACTTGTTTTGTCTACGTGTAAACGTAAACTCATAAGAGTTTTAAGAGTTAACTCGAGAGTTTACACGAGTTTAAATATTTTTGAGTTTGACATGAGTTAATCCGTTTTGTCAATGTCGAAACGTAAACTCGTAAGAATTTCAGAGTTAACTCGAGAGTTTAACAACTATATTCCTACATTCCAACTATTTTGGGATAAAGTTCAGTATTACGATATTACTGAACTTCGGTATATACCTCCAATCATATAGTGTCATTTGTTAATATTAATAGAAACTCATATTAATAAAAACACATTTTAAATGAATCAGGGACCAATTGATTAAAAAAAGTATACAAGTATTACTGAATATTTTCTCTTTTTGACACCTTGATTTTAAAAAACTTTTATTCTAATTTTCACATGTTTATAAAAAGAATTCCAATGATTTCATTTTTGAATTTAACTAAAATAAACTTATCTTATAAAATTAGGTGTGGATTATGCATAGTTATCTATATTAATATGGCTATTGAGTCAATCCAAAAAAAAAATATGGCTATTGAGTTTTTTTGGTAGTTATCAAAAGAATAAGAAAGAAAATAATTTTATAATTTTTAATTTATTATTTTAAAATTAATAATAATAATTATTATTATATTATATTTTAATAATTAAAAAATTGACATGCAAATAGGTACTTGTGAAGTCTCTAAATACAACTATGCATTATATTATTATTGTTGTTTATTTTACTTTTAAAAATATAAAATGATTTTCTAGAAGTTACTAGAATTAACTAAACGTTACATTTAATTTTTTACTTTTCAATCATAATATTCTAGTGAATGATTAAATAATAATATGTGCCTCTACCCTCTAGGGTATGTTTGGATTGGGGATTAAGGAGAAGAAGGGGAGGGAAGGGGGACTTTCAAAATATCTTCCCCTTGTTTGGGAAGATGAAAATTGGAGGAGAAGATAATGGAAGATCAAGCCTTAATCCTCCATTATTCTTTTCCTTCACAAATTCAAGATACTCCAAATTGGAGTATTTTAGAGGAGGTATCAACACCCAAACAAAAGGAGAACATATGAAAGGTTAACCTTTCCTTTCCCTCCCCTCCCTTCTCCTCTAATCTCTTCCCTTCCCTTCCCCTCTTTAATTCCTCAACAATTAATAAGGAAAAGATGGAATGCACACATAAAATATGTGACTTGTTCAAATTGTTGGAGTAGGTGATGATTTTGGGTCCAATTTATGATGTATCATATTAAGAAAAAAATGAGTGGTGGTAAATGATAATTTACTGATCGACTAAATTACTTTTGATTTATAAATAATAGACTTTTATTTTAATTTAATTTTCAAAAGATCAGAACTTGTCTTAAATAATTTAGTCAATATATTAGTTATAAAGATGTTTTATTGGACATTTTCATTTTTTTGTTACAAAAATAGTAGTAAGGGAAGACACTCCCAACTACTACCGGATATTTCATTTTAAATTATTTGAAAAACATATCAACCTAGTTGGTTAGAGTAATACTTACTCCATTTTTCTTAACCAATATTCTAAATTCAAATTTTGTATATAAAAAAATTTTGTTGAAAAAATTTGACATTATTATAGAATCTCAGTTAATTTGAGTCAGATTAAACAAAGGTTTTTGAGATTATATAGACATGGTAGTTTAATTTTAACAAAAAAAATCTAAGAATGAAATAGAATATATTAATCTTTTAATGATTAAATTAAGACAAAATTCTTTTTTAACTAGTAAAAAAAATTATTCTGCAGCTTTTAAATTAAAAATTCTAACTAATTACCTCAAAAAGAGATTATTTTCCTTTTACGAGAATTTATTGTTGCCACTAAAAACAAGAAGTCGCCACCAAAATCCTTCATTATTACAAGCCAAGTTTATAATATCGTTTAATGTCGCTACTAAAAGATGCTTCAATGCCAACATTTATTTGTCGCGTTTTTCAATGGCGACATTTTAGTCTTCACTATTAGGTTTAGAGGCAACTTTTTGTTGCCATTGCCACTATATAGATATGGCAACAATCTATATTTGACACTGAAAGCTGTTTCAGCAGTAATATTTATGTTATTACTGTAACACTTTTTGGCATTTATTTATTTGTTTGGCCAAAAATAAATAAATAAAAGTTTTTACAAAGTAAATTTATAACGCTAATATTTTTTATTGTATATATATATATGGACATAAATTAGCTACTTGATGGTGAGAGTTCTCTTGATTGTTTGCACTGTTTGTCCCAATTTAGCTACCTCAGATTTAATTAATGGTTTTGGGGTGAACTTTTCTACGTTTTACTATAAGCCTTAAATTCCTGGTCTTATTCCAACTAATAATGCTACATCAATTAAAATTACTTTTTTCTTGGTTTGACTTGAGAAGGCAGTTTGTTGATTATTGAATTTGAACCACCTAACCTCTGCTGAACTTCAACCACCAAATAATTTTAGTTTTTTACCCACTTCCTATTACATGAATTCATTATATATAATAATTAAAATAAATTTTAAAAGAGGTAAATTACTTTTTGGTTCTTAAATTATTAATCAAATTATTATTTAGTCTCTAAATTTTAGAAATAAATTATATTTGATCCCTAAATTTATACTTCCCTCATCTATTTGATTAGTCCCTGAGACTAGTAACGGCTCGGCCTTGCCGCTAAGTGGACAGGCTTAGGTATTAAAAAATAGTCCCGTTTAAAAACTGACCTGAACAGGTTGGCCTATTTAAGCTCTCAGGCCGGCTTGCAAAATATTTTAAAAAAATAATATATATTTGTTTAATATATATATATTGTTTAGGTAATTTTATGTGTTAAATAATAATTTTATTCTAATAATGTGTATAAATAATTTAAATATTTAATTTTTAAGTAAATATATAATTTTATAATTAATTTTTTTAAAAAAAGTGGCCTGCGAACAGTACGGGCGGGCTTGTGCATCACTTCCCAAGTCCACCTAAAAAATGGGCTGGCCCGTTTTGACAGTGCTACCTAAGACGTTGCCCGTTAAGTCACTATGCGACGTGGCCGTTATGTACTGGCGTGACACCATTAATTTGCTATCATGTTGCCACCTTACCTTGCCACATAATCTGAATATTTAAAAGTAATACTAAATAGTCTCTGTATCAGTTAAAAGTAATAGTAAGTAGGCTTTGTATTAGTTAAAAGTGGCAGATACAAAGACTATATATATTAATATTTAGGATTACTTTTAAATATTTAGATGATGTGGTAATGTGAGGGGATAACATGGTGACAAATTAACGACGTCATAATAGCCAAGTCAAGCGATGACCTAACGAGTAACATCTCAGAGATTAAATATATAGTTGACGGGAGTGTAAATTCAGGGGCCAAATAGTCAATTTCTAAAATTCATAGATTAAATAATAGTTTAACCAACAATTCAGGAACCAAAAAATAGTTTACCTCAACTTAAACTAATATAATTTTAAAAAATATTTCAGTATAATATATATATATATATATAATTTTTTTATGGTTTTCAATTTTAATTCTACTCATATTTGCTATTTTTAACCAAAAAAAACATGTAAGAAGCAATTAAAAGCCAAAAAAAACATGTAAGAAGTAATTTGTATATGTTTTATATGAAATCGAATTCATATTCAATGTTTTTATTTTGCTTTGCTTGCCATGGTTTTTTAACAAAAAAACCATATTAATACTATATATATTTTTATGTCTTTACAAGTATGTTTGTTTAAATATTATTTTTTAATTAATTAATTTTAAATTAAATATGCTTAATTTATTTATTTTGCATTAAGATTAGATTCATAAGAATAAGATGTTAATTATTGAATTATACTTACCTTATAATTTTCGCCAACACAATACACATGAGTTGTTTTCCTTAAAAAGAAAAAAAAAGCATTCAGGTACGGCCCTGATTCTCTAAAAACAAAAAAGCACAAGATGAAAAGTTGTGTGTTTGAATTTTCAATGATACTTTTTTAGGGGTGTGATTAGAATATTCCAATTTGTATATTTATTTATAATGTCAAATTTATGCTTTAATTGGGCTGATTTACATAAAAAAAAAAATATCTTATCTAAGTTAGAGTCTATTTTTTTTCAACATGACCCATTCTATCCATCTTCTTATTGGCCCAAAATAAATTATGAAGGAAAGCCCAAAATGTTTGAAATGCAAAATTTGTGCAATCCAGGATTGCAGCAAATCTTGCATTTCAAGCCCAAAATGCAAAATTCTGAATCCTGGCTCCCTAATGGCAAGAAAGTTCTCTTTAATGCAATCAGATCCAGAGGTGTCAAAATAACTCGGCCTGAGTCCGATTTGGACTCTAATTATTTAGGATCAGGTTGGGCCATTTTAAATATGGACTGACTTTTTTTAGCCCGGCCCGACCCTCGTAGGGCCTAGGGTTGGCCGGAAGTGTAAATTCAAGGGTCAAATAGTAGTTTAACCAATAATTCACGAACCAAAAAATAGTTTACGTCAACTTAAACTAATATAATTTAAAAAATATTTCAGTATTACATATATATATATATATATATATATATATATATATTTAGTTGTAACTTGACTTTTTTTTTATTATCTTGTATCTTGGGTTTGTGTTTTTTTTAGTCTCAGAGACCTCTTTTATTTCTTTTGAACTTGTATTCTCTTTTTTTAACCTTAGAGGTCACATTTCTCTTTTCTTCCTTTTTTTTATGGAGAGTTTTTTTTTTTTCACATCTTGGATTTGGATCGTCTTAAGTCGTTAGACCATTATTAAGCTTTGATACCATGTTGAAACTCAAGGTAACTTGGGAACCCACACTCAAAAGCTATCTCGTAAGGAGGAAGAACCAGACTTCCTTAAGTACTCAATTGAGCATTAATCAGCAAAAGCCTTGAAATATGATTTGATATTTTTCTCTTTAAAACTAAAGCTGGTTTTTATGCATAAGGCTCCATACACGTTGCTCAGTGCTAAAATGAAAAAAAGATGGCTAAAATGCACAGAACCCCCTTAACTATAGGGTGTTTGCACATAACCTCCCTAAACTTCAAAAAGTTGCATAGCACCTCCCTAAACTTTTCAAGTTTTGCACATAAAGGATTATGTTAACTTTTCCATCCAATTTTTAACACTTAAAACTACATAAGCTTCCACATCACATTTTAATTCCATGTCAGCTGGACAAATAAGTAATTTCTCTACCATTAATTAATTAAAATATAGATCGTAGAGAAATTAATTTTAATAAAAAATTTAATTAATTTTCATTAATTAATTATTTTTATAAAAAAATTAATTATTTTTATAAAAAAATTAATTATTTTTATGAAAAAAAATTAATTAATTAAAATATAGACACGAAAATTAATTTTCATAAAAAATTAATTAATTTCCATTAAAAAATTAATTATTTTTTATTAATTAATTATTTTTATGAAAAAAATTAATTAGTTAAAATATAGACTGTAGAGAAATTAATTTTTATAAAAATAATTAATTAATTAGTGGTAAAGAAATTACTTATTTGCCCAGCTGACATGGAATTAAAATGTGATGTGGAAGCTGATGTGGCATTGAGTGTTAAAAATTGGATGAAAAAGTTAACAGAATCCTTTATGTGCAAAAGTTGAAAAGTTTAAGGAGGTGCTATGCAACTTTTTAAAGTTTAGAGAGGTTATGTACAAACACATGTGGAAGCTGATGTGGCATTGAGTGTTAAAAATTGGATGAAAAAGTTAACAGAATCCTTTATGTGCAAAAGTTGAAAAGTTTAAGGAGGTGCTATGCAACTTTTTAAAGTTTAGAGAAGTTATATACAAACACTCTATAGTTCAGGGGAATTCTATGCATTTTAGCCAAAAAAAATTTACGTTTTTTTTTTTTATCAAAAAGAAAGCCACCAAGGCAGAAACAAAACACACTACCTACAGCAAATTTTACGTTTTGTATTTAATACATTTGACTTTACTCTGTGCACATGGCTCAATATTATTTTTTGGAAAAACAGATATTTACTTATCATAATGATGGTGGACATTTATTACATGATCAGACCTTGTTATTTTATTCTCTCTGATTTACAATATCTATTTTTTTAAGGTAAATACACACAAATCAAAAAAATTATTGGTTCACTTAGAAAGTAGCAAAAATGAGATAAAAAAGCTAAGTACCATTACTAAATTACTCATACTTACTTTTTCTTCATTAATCTTATCCTGAGAATAGTCGCATAGGTAGGGATAAAATTGTAAGAACAAATAGTTAATCTCTTGATTTTGTAAAACAACAAACATTTTGAAAAAAAAAAAAGTAAAAACCTCCCCGATATTGTGAACCGGAAGGAGTATCTAGGATAAAGCGAATATTTTTCTATGTATTGCATAATACGATGTACACATATATATACAAGAGAGAAACCCTAAATTAGAGAAACATACAAAATAAAATAAACAAACGCCATACACCAAATCTAAGTCGATCTAGCAATTAGAGACCAAACTTTCACAAGAAAATACTAAAAAATTAAGAGTTGAAAGAAAACCACCACCATAATTGAGGGAACGAAAGATCCAGTTTATTCATAAAACTAAAATAACAAAAAAAGATGAAAAGTATAGGGAGGGGTTTCCAAATAGGAAAAATCTTAAATGGCAACCCCTCATATTAAATCTAAAGAAAAAGCACAAAAGGAGAAGGAGATTTGACAGAAAAAGACAAAACCCTAGGCGGCCCTCGTATTCAAAACGTTCTTAAAATGTAATTCTACAAAAGAGTTATTTGGTTAATCTACTTGAAGAGTAGATGTTCAGAGTACTCACTTTCAATATATTCCTCCAATCAGTTGGTCCTTAATCCATTCAAGTAGGTCTTTTAAGATTAACAAATGACACCATATATGATTAAAGGGAAGCACTGAAATTAAATAGTACGGTAATACTGAAACTTTTATCCCTACTTGAAGAACTCCATAACCCAAAAGTTACAAACATTGCATTCAAATCGAATGCCACTAAATCCAGCTATTTTTGCCAAATCCAAAAACTCTTGTTGAGTCCGTTCTTTGCCTCCTTGGATTTGGGTCATCATAGCAATATCGAGTTGAAAGATGCTCTTCACATAAGCACTTGTTTCCAATACAATGGGAACAATCGCCTCCACTACTATTACCTTTCCCTCGTTAGGAATCGCATCATAGCAATTTTTCAAAAGTTTCAAGCACTGTTCGTCACTCCAATCATGGAGTATCCACTACAAATATACACTCGAACCAATTAAACAAGGATTAAATTTATATACAGTTTTTTAAATCTTTGCTATCAAAATTTTCAATCAGATTAAAGCATGTAAAAAACTAAAACTTTTAAAAAGAAACAATCGTGTGAGAGAGATGAGTTATATGTTAGAAAAAAATTTGATGACTTTGGTCGTGTAATCTGTAACATTAAAGAAATTTAGCCCTACTATTTTATTATTGTTGGGTTTATTTGGGTAGATTTTTCAAGATTTTACAAAGCCAAATATTTTATAATCAAGAAATCTATAATATCACAAAAGAAGTTTTTCTTTGGATTTAGAATAAAGAGAAGATAAATTCAAAATTATATTGTGATTTTGTTTTGGTGGGAAATACGAATTTTATAGAAGAAATCTATCTTATTTATTTTTAATTGATTCAATAATCATTTATAAATATTGATTCCATTATAATAAATATATAAAAACTGCCACCTAAATTTTGTTTCTATATAAAAAAGTAATAATTAACTTAATTAAGTAGCTAGTCATTATCAATGATGGGCCATCATTGTTCTTTCATTGTTTGTTAACTAATAATTTAATATTTTAAGGAGTTTTTTTTTTTTTAAAAAATATATCTCCAACCAATTTTTCTTTAATCAATTTGTCATTCCAAGAAACATTTAAGACATGTTTGGTATAAATAATGTTAGAGGTAATTGAACATTTTTTTTAAAATTTTTCCTACTAAACATGCCTTACTTTTTGTAATTTGATAAAATTATGTTTTTATTCTTTTTTTTAATATTTTAATATAAGGATAAAATGATCATTTTACTCACTTTTATTCGAAAATGGATCCAGTGTTTGGCTCTTATATACATTAGTATGCTAGGCCGACTTTTTTCTTCATAGTTTTCTTCACTTTTTTATTTAAATTTGAGAAATTATAAACTTTTTCTAAAAATATCTAAAGTATAAAAGATATAGATACAAAAAATTAAAAACTCCACAAAAATTGAGATTTACTATGAGTGGATTAGGGAATAACTTTTTAATCCTTAATAAAGGTTACCCCTAAACCATTCACGGTAGATCGTTATTTGTGTGAATTTTTTTTTTTGTGTTTATAATTCTTATTCTTTAGAAAAAGTTTACAATTTTTCAAGTTTAAATAAAAAAAATGAAGAAAACTATGAAAAAAAAGTCGGCCTAACATACTAATAAATAGAAGAACCAAATACTTGATCTATTCTCCTTTTATTCCATTCTAATTTTTAACTATCAAACATAATAAATCCATTTCCATCACATTCGTGTACCAAATTAAACATGCTCTAATTTATCGGTCACTTCAATGCATTGAAGAGACCATTATTTAACAACTATATAGAAGTTCAGACCATTACTTAATAACTATATAAAATTTGATTTTCACCACACAAGAGGATCATTATTTTAATTTTGATTGTTGAAGAACTAAATTAGCGAATAATTAAAACTGAACCACATTAATTCTCGTGTCTATAATTTCTACCACAAGATTATTTTGACCATATTCATATATCTTGTTATTAGATCCTCCATTTACCTCAATTATATATAATCACGTAGGATTAATAATAAAAATTAAATAATTTCAAAATTTTCTCACTTTAAATAATTCTAACCAACCTTCATAAAGATGGCGTCTCCTTTAGGCACACTTTCGAACATATCTCCTCCAATGTGCTGCACTCCTGCAACATTCAAAATTTTCTCACTTTAAATATCATATTTTGATTCATAAACTTATAAAAAAGACATAATCAGAAAGTGAAATGTTAGGAAATAGAAGGAGAAGCATATTATAAGAATTGTAAAAGTGGAACAAGAATTATATTTTGTACTTTCTCCGCCGTTTGTTACTTACCATTTGTCGGCAACATTAATAAAATTTAGACTCGGACAGGACTAGCGTGGGCCCCAATTTGTTTGAGACCCTTACTAATTATATTAAAAAATAATATTCACAATAAGAAATATGAATATTTTTAACAATTTATTTTTCAAGAATTACTACTAATGGTTGAAAAAATGTCTTCTTTTTTAAACAATTAAATTTTGACAAATAAAAGTATTTTAGATGCTCAACAACTTTTTTATATTTGTCAATAATATTTTTTTTGACAATATATTTGTCGATAATATAATCGTCGTAAATAAGAGAGTTAAAAAAGTATTATCGACAATTATTGATCGTTAAAAATACTATTATTATCTTTTTTTTCATCGACGAAAAAATTTAATTATTAAAAAAATATTTTTTTTTAACAATTAAGTGTTACATACCTGGATAAGGAGAAGCATGTTGTATAACATGAGGCAAGTCGAAATTAATAGCGTGAATATGAGGGTATTGGGAAGTGATGAATTTGAGAGCAATTCCAAGACCACCACCAACATCAACAAGTGTATTAATATCATTAAAACCTTTGTAGGATTCAAGAATCTTGTTCACAACTATAGTGCTTTGGTTCACCATTGCTTTGTTGAAAACCTCATTAAACCTTGAGTCCAAGCTTGTATACTCGAAGGCGTGTGAGCCATGCACTTTATTGAACGCAATTCCACCTTCTAAAATTGCATCTTTGAGAAATGGCCTAAAATGGTGAATTGGCAAAAGTGATTATTATTGTTCTATTATATATATATATATATATATATGGAAGAACTTATCTCATGTTAATATATAACAAGAATTATAAACCTTTTATATTACTAGGTGGAGTCGGTCATATGAATCAAATGACGTTAACATGTTCTGTCTTTACATATTTTTATGGTTAGGTTATTTATTACTAAATAGTAGTCCCTCTTAATAGTTTCTCCTATTGTTTTCTTTGATCTTTTCCTACCTCTAGTTATTAGGCTATCTTTCATCTGGTCAACTTTACGTACATGAGCCTCTAACGACCTTCTTTGTACATGATCACCAAATGAGTTAAGGCGTGCTTTTCTATTAATTTTTGGCTAAAATGCACATACACCCTCAGAGTTTTGGGCCAGGGGCACATATCCCCTGAGTTTTAAAACGTTGCACATAAACCTCCTGAGTTTTTACTTTGGGACAGAGAGACCCCTTCTGTTAGGGTCCCGTGAAAACTAGGCGTTAAGTGTGACGTCAGCAAGCATGTGTGAAGGGTGTATGTGCCCCTAAAGTGAAAACTCAGGGGTTTGAAAATACTAAATTGCCCTTACACATGTTTGCTAACGTGGCACTTAACGCCCAATTTTCACGGAACCTTAACATAAGGGGTGTCTTTTCCCCAAACTGAAAACTCAGGGGGTCTATGTGCAACGTTTTAAAACTCAGGGGGTGCCCTTGATTTAAAACTCAGGGGGTGTATGTGCATTTTAGCCTTAATTTTTCTACAATAGGTGCAACCCCAACATTATAGTAAAGCATGTCTAATAGCTGTGCAATAAAATTTTTTCTTAAGTTTAAGTGGTAGTTTTTTTATCACAAATAACACTTAAGGCCTTCCTTCAATTCATCATGCTTGAATCCTATGATTTAATTTACATCATTCAACATTTTTTCATTATTTTATATTATTGTTTTGAAATACTTAAAACTCTTCGAGAGGTAATGGTTAAACCTGATAATTATACGAAAAATAAATATCGAACAATATATAATTGCTTGCTTAACCTGTTTTGTGAGTTAAACAGGATTAATTGTAGAGCTTTAATTAGAGATTTTGCGAGATATTGACCCTTGTTGCAAGATATTAACATATAACAAGTTGAGATAAAATTTATCTGTAATTTTCTATTTTTTTTTCACCAACCAAAAATTTCATATTTACACAAAAGAATAAAATGTTATCATAAAACATAAAATCATGGTAAATTTTAAAAAATAAGAAAAGTTTTTATAGTTTACCATCCGTTTTTTTTAATAAAAAGTCGATATGTGTATAGTTTATACAATTTATCTGTCTTATGATTGGTACTTTAAAAAACTTATTTATGCGCTTTATTTTGATGGAAGAAGTTGATAAAAAAGATATAAGCTAAGGAATAAATACTAACCAGGTTTGAAGAAAGACCTTATCATGAGACAACGCCATAAAGGGGCCTAACGATGCACCATTGGTGTTTGGCACAAAGTATTTGGCCACTGAAGCGAGGCCATATAGTCGCCGGAAAGATCTCAACCCTTGATTATTTTGTTCGACGATTGAACATTGAAGTACAGCGTGAGATGCCAACAATCGGAGGATACGATCAATGGCAAAGGGAGCCTCAGGGTTCTTGCAAGAGAGCCGAGACGCGATCTCTAAGGCAGAGAGCTTCGCTTTAGGACCGGCTCTGTCAATGATCTCGAAAATGCCAAGATCAATTGCCGTTTGCATCGACATGGAAATCACATGTGAACTCGCCAACTGCATTGCATAACTGTAGTTGTCTCCGTCGTTGTTGTCATCGTCTATTTCTAGTTGATTATTCTCTTTGTTGCTAAGATGCTTAGGCTCTATTTCCTCTAGAGTCGACATCGCTAGGATTATGATTGTGAATTTGTATTACACGGGATATATGGAAATAAATATATTTACAATCACATACCAAAAAAATACTCAATATTTTCTACACTCAAACTTCTTACACACAAATCACAAACCACCCTCTTCTCTTAACACTAATTTTTCTCTTTTCCACTCTTGCTTCTTTTTTGTTTTCTTCACATGACTTTCTCACATTTAATTTATAGATACAAGTATCCATGCAATAAATGACAAACCAATTTTAATTTTCTTAATTTGCCTATAACCATCATGAGGGTTGGCTAGTATAATAATTGTTTCTAATTCAACAAATAGACTAGGGAATCACTATATGTCATGACTTTTTAAAATCGTAGTAGCTCTTTTAAAAATTAAATGAGTTAGTACTATACGTACGTCAAAAGTAATGAATTAAAAATAGATCAAAGTTTACTTCCACTCATTTTTTAAGAACTATACTTAGATAAATTCATGAACCAAATTTAGTATAGTTACAATTATAGGGTAAAATGCTTATAACAATCTTAGACTTTAAGGGTACGTGCACATAATTCCCTTAAACTTTAAAAGTTAATATAGAATCCCTTTGGACTTTTATTTTTTATTTTTTTTCAAATAACACCTTCCTATTCATTGAAGACCTTGGCGGAGAGGTAAATTGAATAGGTGGTATGTTTTTAATTAATTTTTAGATTAATTTATATTCTTCTTTTCAATAGATACATTTACTTATTTTAACAAAAATATTTGTATATTTATTATTTATATAATTTAAATATTTATTTGACTAGTATAATTTTTTTAAAATTTAAAATAAAATGACTTTATTATCATGAAGAAGAGAGGGGTGCAAGTGTTTGATTTTGAGGGGAAGGGTTATGATTCATTGAAAGATCATAATTAGATTAAGAGAGTAGTTATAATAAATTTACATACCTAACAATAATCTTAGCCAATGAGATTACAACAATTCCACCCCATATTAGATGGGATTAAAAAAAGTGAAGAAATATGAAATTACAAGATTTTGGGAGTGCAAGATTTTTCGCCTTTTGTCGGGGCTATTTTTTCAATTCGTGAACCAAACGCGAAATTTTAAAATACCAAAACTCTTAATTTCGAAATTGAGAGTAGATCCTCTGCTCTGTATGCACTTTGTACTTTCTGATTAGCCACGATATAATTAAAACTGTGGCTAACTAGACAGCACAAAAAGTGAATTGCAAGGGATCCACGCTTGTTACACGTATGAATGAAGATAAATTCAACCCTCACTAAACTTAACCCAACCCTCACTAAACTAGGGTGCTCCCACTTCACTTGCACTTCAATCAAAGCCTTGTTGGAAATAGATAAATTCAAAACCAATGGTGTACGTCCCCCTGATTTCTTCAACAATGTTCATGACTTGCGACCAAGGAAAAGGAGGTTTTAAGTTTGCCTATTAAAATATGATATGTATCATTTTACTTATGCGAGCCTTTTGTCACGGCGTACGTATGCGTCACAAGACTTCTGTCAAAGTCTTGAGACGGACGTGTCATTAGTCTCAAATTTGTCACAGTTTTCCAATAGATTTCTTTTTGAAAGCAATCTGTCCCAAAACTAAGATGGATAATCATCTGTCACAAACTTGTTCGTCATCAATTTATGACAAGATGCTAACTCGTCGTCAATCCGTCACATTATTTAGATTGATTTCATTTTGACACAAATCCATCACAAATCGGAGATGGAAAATCATCAATCACAAACATGTAATTTAGATAAGATTCTAACCCTCGTAAATTCGCCGCATTTTTTAGACTGATTTCTTGTTGATGCTATCTGTTCCAAATTTGAGATGGATAATCATCCGTCACTCATGTCCGTCATTGATTTTAGATAATATGCTAACCCATCACAAAGATGTGACATGTGTTTATTGTGTCACAAAAACTTATATTGATGTGCTTCAATCAATATTTACAAAATTGGACCGGTCATTAAATCATAAAACCGTCACAATCACGAGTTGACTAGCTCAATCGATTAAACCGATGGTCGAACCGGATGACGTCATAAATATAAAAAAAATAATTAAATAATTTTAATATCATGCAATAATATATTTTGTATTAAAAAAAATATAAATTTTTATTTTTTGAATTTTAAATATAATCAATAAATTAAATATATGAAATCTAACATTTATTATTCTTACATACTAGTCTTATGGCATCATAAATTCATAATTTTTTTTAAACATTTATATCTTTTTTCTCTCATTCTCAATTCTTCTTTTTATATTTTATTTTATTTTTTGTCAACATGATCAATGAACGAAGGTATGTTTTTACAAAAAATAAAATTGCCAACGGCAAACTATCCAAGTCCCTTGTTTTAACCGATTTCATCGATTTTTGACCAGTTCTTAAAATTTTTTATTTTATGGTTTATCTGGACAAGATCACAAACAAGTTCACCGATCGAACAAGCTAGCACAGTCCAATTTTCATAACTATGATAAAAAAGATTATAGTATAGAAAGATGTGCTAGAAAATAGAGAGAAAACATGAGAAGTTAACATACCTATTGGAAATTTAAATTCTCAAGAAAGAATAACAATAAACCATTTCTAAAATTATGAATTATGTTTTATCAAAAAAAAATTATGAATTATGTATTAAATTTACATTTTAAATAATAAATTCTAAAATAATTTATTTATAATTTATTTGAAGAGAACTTAATTAAAATTAATATCAGAATTTGAATTAAATCATTAATATATCAAATTTTGATTTAAAATTAAAAAATTAAATTAATTTGAAATTTAAACAAGTTTTGTTCTAAATTTTTAAAATTATATTTTTTTGATGAACTAAAATTATAATTGAAATGAAAGATAATGGATATTTTGTATTTAAGTGCTAAGTTTTGACTTTAGGTTAAATACAAAATATTTTGTATTTAAAATATTTACATTTAATTCCTTTTGCTGTAATATTAAAACTTGATTTGAAAAATTTTAAATTAAATTAAATTTTACTTGGGTAATTTTTTATAATTCAAATTTTTTGTTAAAAGCTAAAACACAATTTTAAATTTATAGTGAAATTATTTTTAATTTAAAACAAAATTAAGATATAGAACGTGTGGCAATAAAAAATTTATATAGAAAAATATACATACACAATAAAGCAATGGAATCCACAAGATTGTCAAATTATAAAAAAAGTTAAATATATTTATTATTTATTTATATCAATAAAATTTTAGGTGGGAAAACAACAATTGTTACAGTAAAATTTTTGCTCAGAATTTATAAATATATAGTTTTTAATTTTTAATAGTTAAATCATACCTATTAACAAGTTGCTTCTTATTGGCAAAAGAAAAAAGTTGCTTCTTGGTGTATCCAATACTGTTAACCTTATCGATTATTCTCTCTGGTTTACAATATTTGCTTGAGTGAAGGATTTTCTATGTTTCAAAATATATGCTATTTTACAAAACCATAAAAGCATTAATTATTTCTTTACAATTTTATCCATATTTAATACCTATTCCCAATATAAGATTAATGAAAAAGGAGTAAGTAGGAGTAATTAATTAGCAAGGGTAATTTAGTCTTTCTATTTCATATTTTTCTAAGTTTAAGGTGAACTAATGATTTATTTAATCTGTGCATACCTACCCAACGAAGTAGATATTGTGAATCAGAAGAAGAAGTATTATTTATTCATAGGGCAGGCTACTCCTTCTAGGCTGTAAATCTTTCTTTTAGCTAGAGTAATTAATGAGTTGAAAATTGGACTTAGAGCTTTCTCTTGGTTTTGCATTAAAATATCGTGATTTTTAAATATCAATGAATTTTGCGGCTTTTCAAACTTATTCACGGAATTATATTATTTTTACTGTGTTCCACCAATTTGTCATTATCATCAGTGAATTAAGAAAAAAATTATCACCAATTCGCCATAAAAAATAATGAATTGATGGTCAACGAAATCAATTCCAATTCACTATTATCATTGACGTATTGAAAATATTTTTTTCCAATTCGACATTAGGGATCCCCGTTTGCAGATTGAATTAGTTCCCAATTCTCTATTAGTAATAGCGAATTGGGAGAAAATTTTGTAAATAAGTCAATGACAATGACGAATTAGGGACTAACTTCGTTAACCACCAATTCCCATTCCTGATGGTGAATTAGTGGAAGCACAATAAAAGTAAAAGTTTAAGTTATAATATATATGAATTTTCATTTACTTTTATTTTTTCAATCTCATTTTTTTTATGTTAAGATATAATTTAAATTGTATGATAGCAATTAATTAAATTCAAATCTGGAATTATTTCACACATCTAAAATTTAAATAAATTTAGTTTAATAATTTAAGAATCAGTACACTTGTAACTGCAACAAATTATGAATAGTTCCACACCTAATTAATAATTTTAGTTAATCATTAGAGATCAATTTCAATTTGTTTAGAAATCCAAAGTTTCCATCCCATTAAATTTTAGTATCACAATTTCCTAATTTCATCTCAAAGTTTCCTAACTATCTACATATCTCCCTAGTTACGTTCAAGAATCACTAACTATGGAATAATCTCCCTGCTTTATGTCCCCTTCCATATGTAATCTTGCAAAATGCATCTTAATGAGAATCTACAAGAATTTAATTATAGGTATTTTAATTAGAATATATATATATATATATATATATATATATATATATATATATATATATATATATATATATATATATATATATATCAAATTCTTCTTCAATTTTTGTGTCTGAGATGACGCTAGTACTCTGATGATCTTGACCACCATTACAGCCTCCAAGGTATTTCAGTATCACACAAATAACAACAATAATAAATCCTATATATTAAAATAATAAAAAGAGAAAGAGAAAGGAAAAGGAAAATTGAATATATTTATTGTGTTTGTTAGTAAAAGTTGAGAATGAAAATGGAATGGAAAAGTATTAAAATTACCACTTTACTCCTTATATTAAAATAATAAAAAGAAAAAAATTTATAATTGTGTTAAATCAAAAGGTATAATAAACATTTTATATTTTTTTTAATTATACATACTTTTCAAGATAAAAATAAAAAAGTGGATAATATGTAGAACCCACGTGTTTTTCTTTTTCGGCTAAAGTACTATTTTGATCCTCAATGTTTGCATGAAGTTTAATGTTGGTCCTCAATGTTTTAAAAGTTTAATGTTGGTTCTCAAAGTTTTATTTTTTGGTCGATTTTGGTCCTCGAGCGTAACACCGTTAACTTTTTGCCGTTAAATGATGACGTGACATGCTTATGTGGCACACCCTCTCTCCTATGTGTCATATTTTAATGACGTGGCATGGTACATCACTGCCACGTCACCCCATATTGCCACATCATCATCTTCTCTCCTTTATCATCATCATTATCATCTTCTGGGGTGACGTGGCAGTGATATGTCATGCCCCATCATTAAAATATGACACGTAGAAGAGAGGGTGTGCCACATAAGCATGTCACGTCATCATTTAATGACAAAAAGTTAACGGTGTTACGCTTGAGGACCAAAATCGACAAAAAATTAAAACTTTGAGGACCAACATTAAACTTTTGAAACATTGAGGACCAACATTAAACTTTATACAAACATTGAGGACCAAAATAATACTTTAGCCTTCTTTTTCCATCAACTTTTTTCTATTCTAAGGAACATGACCTTAGTTTCACATCGGACTTCTATTTTGCTTCACAATAAGGAAAAATAATTGAATTTATGGAATGTTACTTTCCATGAAAGATACCAAACCAACCACAAACACTAGACGCAGAAAGAGAAAGAGAATGTATTTATTGTGTTTGTTAGTAAGAGTTGAGAATGGAAATAGAATGTGAATGTATTAAAATTACCACTTTACCCCTTATATTAAAATATTAAAAAGAAAAGATAATTATGATTGTGTCAAATCAAAGAATATAATAAATATTTTGTATTTTCTTTTTTCTTTTTTTAATTATACACATTTTTCAAAATTAAAATAAAAAAGTGGATAACATGTGGGACCTACATTTTTTTTTCATTCTCTTCTCCCACTTTGTTTTCACCCAAAAGAACACACCTTAAGGAAAGAATAAGAGTAAAACACTGTTTTGGTTCTTCACAGATGCCTCCTTTGTCAATTTAGTCCCCCACAGATCGTTATTATCAATTTGGTCCCCCACAGATCAAACTGTTAGCAATTTGGTCCTTCCTTTAATTAACTTGATGATATGTCAAGTTAAGTTGTAACTTAATAATTTTTTTTTTTTGGACAAAAGAAGAGAACCATTTATAAACGCCACCAAGCCAACAAAAACCAGTACAAACACCACAGCACGAAGAGAGCAAAAAAAAGAAAAAAACAGCACAACAACAAACAAGAACCATCAACCTATACCAGTCTTAGCCTGACATCTATCAAGATCCAAAATCACCATCAAGGAAGATGGGGGATTAACCACCCAAACTCAAGAACTCAGCAATTTTTTTATCTGATTAGGTATAAATTAATTTAGAGTAATTTATTTTTTATTTAAAAAACCTTTTAAATTAAAAACAAAAACAAAAAAAAACCTTTGACATACCTAGGGCACAAATATACTTCTTTGCGTTAAAATGAGGTATTTTTTTTTACTTTTTTTAATTTAAAAAGTTTTTTTAAATAAAAAATAAATTACTCTAAATTAATTAATGCCTAGTCAGATAAAAAAATTGGTCACAACTTAACTTGACATGTCATCAAGTTAATTAACGGAAGGACCAAATTGCTAACAGTTTGATCTATGGGGGACAAAATTGATCTATCGTAATTAATTTGTAACATGTCAGCGGTCAGCCCATTGCCCAACCAGCATACCGTTAGCGCCACATGCATTTGAATTAGGAGCTAAAAATGCTGATGTCTCATAGTAAGGCTTCTTGCGGCATTTGCACATGTATATACTAAAAAAAAAAGTTAAACACAAATTTAGCCACTTTTTAAAAGTATCTACAGATCTATACCACTTTTACTATTCACCTAGAAAAACGCCATCGGTGATGGCAATTTGCTGATTTCTTGACCAGAAAAACGCCATCTGTGAGGGCGTTTATAGCGTTGACCATTTGACCCTATAAACGCCCTCCGTGATGGCGTTTTTCTAGCTACCGATCAAATGAGGTGGGCTCAGTTTTTCTAGCTAGAAAAACGCCATCACGGAGGGCGTTTATAGGGTCAAATGGTCAACCCTATAATCGTCCTCACAGATGGCGTTTTTCTGGTCAAGAAATCAGCAAATTGCCATCACCGATGGCGTTTTTCTAGGTGAACAGTAAAAGTGGTATAGATCTGTAGATACTTTTGAAAAGTGGCTAAATTTGTGTTTAACTTTTTTTTTTAGTATATACATGTGCAAATGCCGGCTTCTTGCCTCTTACTTTTGTATAGTACATTTTAATAGAAAATGTTTTTTAAAATTTTTTTTCAAAAATAAGATAAAAACAAAAAATGTCTAAGTAAACGTTTTTTGAATTTTCAAAAAAAAAATCAGTGTTATTTTTGTAATTTCCAAAGGAAAAAATTATTTTATCATAAAAATATTATTATTTAATTATAGTCAAACTAAAAAATCAATAAAAAATTATAAGGCCAAATTAGTCTTTTGGTCCTCAACGTTTACACCAAGTTTAATATTGGTCCTCAACGTTTCAAAAAGTTATTTTAGGTCCTCAACGTTTTTTTTTTGTCAAAATTGGTCCTCCAGCGTAACTCTGTTTGGTTTTTTTGTTAAATGCTGACGCGGAAGGCTTATGTGGCACACACTCTCTCATACGTGTCATATTTGGATGATATGACATCCTCTCTCACTCCAACTCAGCAAAACGATGTCGTTTTGCTGAGTTGGAGTGAGAGAGAAGTGATGTAAAACAGCGTAGATTTGCTGAATTGGAGTGATAGAGGGTGTCATATCATCCAAATATGACACGTAAGAGAGAGAGTGTGCCACATAAGCCTTTCACGTCAGCATTTAACAAAAAAACCCGACAGAGTTACGTTGGAGGACCAATTTTGACAAAAAAAAAACGTTGAGGACCTAAAATAACTTTTTGAAACGTTGAGGACCAATATTAAACTTGGTGCAAATGTTGAGGAACAAAAGAGTAATTTGGCCAAATTATAATTATTTAAGTTATTTGACTTATATACTAAATACAACATATTCACATTGTTGATCTATATTTATAAAGATTCAACAAATTTTTACGCTGACTGTCGATTACTTAACACAACCCTTCTTTTTTATCCAAACTTAAGACCGGCTAAGCAAGCATAAGCGAACTTTTTCACTTATACTAAATACGAAAAAAAATAACTTTACATAACAAACAAATTATAAAAGTATTAAAATTTTGAAAATGAAAACTAATTTTCAAAAATAAAAACTGAAAATGTTTTCACAAGTCAAAAACACCCTAAAATTAGCTACTCCCTAATTAAGTTGTAATTTAATCCATAAACAATGTGCTAATTTCTGGCCAAAAGCTAATGCAAGAAAACTTTTCTAGCTAAAACAAATAAATAAGAGTCTACTCTTGCATTTCTTCCCAATAACTAGGAGTAGGAGAAAATCACAGAAAATAATAAAAGAAATTATTAAGAAGAATTTAACTATTAATTAATAACCTAACCATAATAATAAGTAAAAATAGAATATATTAGTGTCGTTTGATTGATATAGCTTATACTCCACCTAATAAAAAAAGACTTTAATTATTGTTATTCTACTCTTTCTTGTTCTTCCTTTGGCTCTTGCTCTTGGTCTTCCGCTTGCTCATGCTTTACTTGGCAACTCACAGTAGTATCGGTGGTAGTGGTAGTGGAAGTGGTCGATAGTAACATGATTTATATTAATTTTATTGATTATTAAATGATTTTCAATTATTTGCTGCATCATTAAATATTTCCAATTAATTAATTAATATATCTAAAATGGAATTATTTAGTGAGCTGAAAAAGCTGACGTGGCATGATTATGCTTCACGCCTCTTATTTTTTATATAGTACGAGTGGTTCACCCGCCCGGAATACCTTACACACATCTTAGCCACACACGGTCACCTGCAGATAATTTTCCTGCCTAACGGTTCCTATAGACGTTAACACGGCGAACTACGTGGCCTTTGATCCCTTCACAAGGGTACGTAGGCACCTAGGTCACCACCTAAGGACAAGTACCCTAAGGTTAAGACCCCCTGCGGTCCTAATTTCTGACTTAGAATTATCTGAACAAAAAATGACAATTACATAAAATATTAATTATGCTATTATAAAAATGATTGTAGCACCATCGACGATGCAGTTTAAATAGTGAAAGGTTAAGAAAGTTAAGCATGTGGTAGTGTAGACACATGAGAATTGATTGTGCTCCAACAACTAAGGGAAGATCTTAGCATGTTTGCAATATTTGGGAGATATATACACATGAGAATTGAGAATGAGATATAACAAATAACAAATATTAAAATTAATATATAGTGAAGGATCTTCTTATGCATTATTTATATATTTGTGCTCCAACAACTAAGATGGGTAATTTGAAATATGTGTTTAATAAATGTACGATTATTTATCTCTAATTCTTATTTGTCTTTAAAAATTGTAAACTTTTTATAAAAATTAATTTGTTTAATAAATGTACAATTATTTATCTCTAATTTTTTTATAGATGAAAAAATATGATTAAACAAACAATATATTCTATGTTTCAAATTCAAGAAGAGGCACATACCCATATTTTTGGAGGAGTCTTCCTTTGAATTCATAATCTCATAAAATTATTTGAAATTTAGAAGATATATGCAGATTATTATGATTGAAGGGATAATTTATATTGGATTTGGATTTGAATTATTAAAATGCAATATAAAAAATTTAATATAAATGCAAACCTAAACGGATTCTTAGCATATTGAAACAAAAAAGATTTTATAATTTTCTTTCAAAAAAAAATTTTATAATTAGATTCGATTTAACTAACACACATTAGCAATCAGCTATGAATTTAAAATTAATGGAAACAGTTGACTTGTTATATATATATATACTAGAGGCTTCGCATGCACTTACGTGCATACATGTAATTTATTCTTAAATTTTTTTAAAAATAATATAAAATAGTTATTATATTTTAAAATTATTAAAAATTAAATTTTTAAAAATTTTTAAATAGAATTTTTATCATAATTTAAAATAAAAAATAAAAAATAAAAAATAAGAAGTTATGCACTTCTCCATTTTTTTAGTAACCACCTATCATACTTGGTTATTTATTGAGAAGTTGAGGGGGAAGTTATTTTTTTGGTGTCACACTTAGCATGTGTGACACCAAAAACTCCAAAGCCATATATATATAGATATTAAGAGGCAAAATACTTTTAGTCCCTGAATTGTTGGTCAAACTACTATTTAGTCTCCAAATTTATCAAAAATACTATTTAGTCCCCAAAATTTGTAAGATGTCAATTATTTAGTCCCCGAAATTTGTAACATGTCAACTATGTCAACTATTTAGTCTCCAAACTTGTCAAAAATACTATTTAATCCCCGAATTTGTAACTCTGTCAACTCTAACGGGTAACAGTAGGAGACTAAATAATTGACAGAGTTGCATATTCAGGGATTAAATAGTATTTTTTTAAGTTTGGGAACTAAATAGTTGACATAGTTACAAATTCGGGGACTAAATAGTTGACATAGTTACAAATTTCGGGGACTAAATAGTATTTTTGATAAATTCGGGGACTAAATAATAGTTTGGCCAACAATTCATGGACTAAATAATATTTTACCTCATATATTAATGACAAAATAATAATTCATGATTTAAAATTTAAAAAATGCTAATTTGTATGCGATTTGCCACATTGCTGTCTAGTTGGCTGCTACTGAGATACACATGTTGAGATTACAAATGTTAAAAAAGCTTATGTGGCATGATGAGGCTTTACGCCTCTTCTTTTATATATTTATATAGATATAGATAGTTGACATAGTTACAAATTTCGGGGACTAAATAGGATTTTTGATAAATTCGGGGACTAAATAGTAGTTTGGCCAACAATTCAGGGACTAAATAGTATTTTACCTCATATATTAATGACAAAATAATAATTCATGATTTAAAATTTAAAAAATGCTAATTTGTATGCGATTTGCCACATTGCTGTCTAGTTGGCTGCCACTGAGATACACATGTTGAGATTACAAATGTTAAAAAAGTTTATGTGGCATGATGAGGCTTTACGCCTCTTCTTTTATATATTTATATAGATATAGATTGATATTGATATTGATGTATTAATATTGATATTGATATTGATTGATATTTTCATATCTTAAGAGGCATTTTTATTAATTTTAAACATGAATATTGAAAATTGACAAACTATATAGAACTAAATAAATTTTTGTATTTGTGTTTACAGTTGAATTGATAAAAAAAATCTTATTTATAAGTTAATTTTGCATACAAAAATAATACATTTTTAAGTGAGTTCCAATTGAATTTAAAAGTGAAAAAATGATTTTTTTTTAAAAATATTCTAAAATTTTAAATTTTTATTATCCTTTAACACATCTTAATAAATAAATAAATAATTAATTAATTACTGACTTCGGTGACCTACAATTAAAATATATATACATACATAATGAAGAAAATCTTATTTTACAGTGCACTAACTAATTAGTATTAAAAAATATTTTAAATTTAAATTCAAATTTATATTAAGATTAGATTTTATAATTATTATTAATATTACATATTTTTAATTTTCTTTACATTTTCAATTTAGATAAAAATTTCTTTTATGTCTCCAAATTTAAATAATTTGTAACTTCGTCCCTAAACTTATTTTTACAATCAATTTTATAGCAAAAAAGTTGAATTGCAATCAATTTAATTCTTAAAATTTCACATTTTGTTCTAACTTTTAACACTAAAAATTACCAAAATTACTAAAAATAAAGAATAAGATAACATTACACATTTAATATTTTTCGCTACTAACTCATTAATCATAGCGATATCATTTTTTTCTTAATATAAAGACATCGTTTTAAGTAAATTGACATTAATATGAAGAGATGTCGTTCTAATTTATGAGTTTGCATTAACATTATATGTATAACTAGTGTTCGACCCGTATAATGCACAGGATATGTTTAAAAATATTTTTATATTAATTTGAATCAATTTTTAACGTATATTTTTTCATACCTCACTAATTCTAAAATATTCAAAAATTGAGGAATAATTATAAATGACATTTGAATTATATGAGCTTTTTGGTGTTTACATAAATTAATTGCATCTATGGTTTATATATTTAAGAATCTTCTCAATTCTAATTTTAGTGATACTTACTGTATTAAGAATATTCGATCTTAATATATATAGTAATTATTTGTTTTGAATTTAAAAAATTACATATAAATTAAAATAGGTATATAATATATCTTTATTCTTTTTCAATAAATTAATATTTCACTTTTCTTCCTTTAAAAATTTAAAATATATAAAATAAAATATTTATTAGACTTACATGCTCATTTTTTTTATACATTTTCTATATTTTTTCTCTTCTTTTTACCCCTATTTATTACTTTTTATTTTTTCTATACCTATGTCTATTTGCCTAGTTTTTGTTTTCCTCCGTTGTGAAAAAGAATTAATTAGAGATCTCAAATCATATTTGAATACCATTATTAAATATTTTAAGATCCTTTTTCCAGCAAATGAGATGATTACAAATTTGATATTTTTCCTATACTTCGATTTTTTTTTCAGTATATTTAACTATCAATTGTATTTTTAGTATTAATCTTCAATATTTCTTTTAATTTTTTTAAAAGAGTTTGTTAATTTGTTCTTTCAATCAAAATAATGGCCAAATGAAAACATATTAAACTTTGAGATCCGTTGTGAAAAAGAATTAATTAGAGATCTCAAATCATATTTGAATACCATTATTAAATTTGTTAAGATCCTTTTTTCAGCAAATGAGATGATTACAAATTTGATATTTGAAAGATATTAATTATTTCATGTAGTCTCTCAAAGATAAAAATGTACTAACAGAACAAAAATTCAAGGACTTATAAATTGGAACACAAAAATTTTATGGACTAAACGAGACATTTTCATCTTTTAGTAACTAAATTGGAATAATCTATATATTTTAGAAATCAAATTGATAATTTCATCTACCAAACTAAAATCGAATTCCATTTTTCTATTAAATATAGGCTTAAATATATATTATGATCCAAATATATGTTAATTATTAAATTTTGAAAATTATCTTACCTAACAAATTAATGACAAAATTGAATCAGATTTTCTCATAATTTTTATTATTAAATAAATACAAACTTTAATATCTTTAAACATATTTACCAAAACTTGAAAAATATGTTACTTAACAAAATCAATTTCCACATTGAATAATGATTCAATTCCGCAAAATTCACGAAATTATTAAGAACCTACGAGAAAGGAGGTAACCTGCCCGCAATAATAATAATAATTTATATATATATATATATATATATATATATAATACTTTAAAAATTTTCTTTTAAGAAAATATATAATAGTAAAAAACTTTTAAATGCTTTATACTTATTAAATTAATTTAATAGTAAATTTATATTTATGATTTTTTTTTTGTGATTATGGATGAAAATTGTTAAAAATAAGTTATATATTAATGAAATAATAATTTGTTTCAAAATTTTTATGGGCCGAATATGGAAATTTGACTATTCATATGGTTCGAGAATGGGGGATTGACTTTGATACCTATTCAAATCGGGTCTATTGATAATGAATATAGTATCATATCCAAACATACCCATAATCATCCCTAATAAAGAGAGCGGAGGATAAACAGGAAAAAATCTTAAAAAAAAAAGCTCTACAAATGAGTTCACGAGGACCGTTAGGTACTTACTTTATGTAATTATGTTATCTTTTAATACAAATAAAAACTTTAGTAATGGGGTGACAAAGTTAATATCAAAGAAGTTACATTATTAGGAGTTGTCATGGGTCGGGTTCGTTTGGGTTTGGGGGAAAAATAGAACCGAACTGATTAAAAGGTAGAGGGTTAGGTTTGGTTGGTTTTTTTAAAAAATGCTTTAGAATTCGAACCGAACCAACCCTTTAATGAACAGGTTGGTTTGAGTTCAACGTGTGTTCATACTTCATACTATTTTTTTTGGTTTCCCAAGGTATTCCCCAGCCCGACAGGCCAAGGATTAATCCTCCGCAGATCTGAGCTCCATTTAAGGGTTTGCCGCTGGCCAATTGGTTGCTGCATACACAAGGTGGGATTCGAACCCCCAACACTTGCTTAAGCAACCTAATGAGCTAACCACTAGACCAACCAAACTTGGTTTCATACTTCATACTATTAGCACCAATAATAAAACTGAATCACTTGCTTATCTATGAACTTACAAGAAACAAGACTTAAGTTTTAACCCATTTTCTTTTTACTCAAAAAACTTATATCACTCAAATAAATCATAGCCAAAACGATGAAAGCAATAATCATATACAGAAAGAAACAATAAAACTTGGTACTTCTAGGATCAAATAAAATTTACAAGAAAAATTAATTAGTATCATATGAAAGCAATAATCATATACAGAAAGAAACAATAAAACTTGATACTTCTAGGATCAAATAAAATTTACAAGAAAAATTAATTAGTATCATACTATACACCATATAATATTTGTAACTGTAAATTACATTCTTTAATATATATATATATATATATATATATATATATATATATTAATATGGTTTTAGAGTTTTTGGCAAGCAAAGTGTGATACCAACAAAATAACTTATCCACTAAAAATAACTACTCAATAAATAACTTCTCATGAATAACTTCTCAATAAATAACTTCCCATAATTTAATAAATTATTTAAAATATAATTATTATATTTTATTTTAAAAATTCAAAAACTATTAAATATTTAATATTTTTTATTTAAATCATAATAATAATTTTATATTATATTTTTTTTAAAAAAATAAAAATAAATAACATGCACGACCGTGCATGCGAAGCCTCTAGTCTATATATATAAGTGTTTCTACCAATCTAAAATCTCAACAAATTTTTTTTTTAAAAAAAATCTCAACAAGTAGCATCTTAAAAGCATGTCAAATGGTAATTTAGATATTTGAAAAGTGATGCCATAACAATTTGACAATTAGGGATGGCAATCTTACCCGGACCCAACGGGTACTCTGAAAATTTAACCATTGGGTCCGGGTCTGGGTATTGAAAAATGAGTCTGGGTTCGGGTCTAGAGATTTTAACGGGTAAAAGTCCGGGTCCGGGTCCGGGGACGGGTAAGGGTGTATTCACCCCGGACCTGGTGATATAATATATATAAAAATATAGTATATATCATATCAAATTGTGTGTTTTAAGTTTGTTTTTCTTAAACTTGAAAATAATTAAATTTATGAATGTGTGTTCAATACTTGTGATTAAAGTACTTGTGATGAAAGTAGCAAATTTTGTAGAAAAAATAGTAAATTTTCCGGGTCCGGGACCGGGTCTGGGAATCTAAGTATTCGATGGGTCCGGGGACGGGTATCAAATTTCATACCCAGCGGGGACGGGTCCGGGGATGGAAAAAATATTAATTACCGGGGCCGGGGACGGGGATTGCAGTATCCTATCCAGACCCTACCCATTACCATCCCTATTGACAAGTGGTGCTTTAAAATATTTTATCATAATTTTGAAAATATAAATGTTCCACCAATAGACTTAGATTTTTTTTAATCTAATTTAATGAATGAAAACTTTTCAAAAACTTTATCATTAAAATTAATTGGTCAAATACCCATTTTGGTCCTCTATGTTTCACCCAAGTTTTAAATTGGTCCTTTATCTTTCACAAGTTGATAAACCCCTACTTACATATTCTAGAAGGCAGCCACGTCAACAACCACCACAATGCCAAAAGCATTGTTTTGACCTGCTCAATGTGTTACTCACTTTCTAACCCCACGTTTCCACTTTACTGCATCCCACGTTTCCCTCTTTACTGCATTATTGTTATTTTATTTATTTTAATATTTAATCAGTTATGCATTCCTAGTTATTAGGCACTATCACAGCAGTTATTATTTCCCATTGTCTTAGGACTTCTGTAGCCTATTTATAGTCCTCTACTCAGAGACTTAAGGGGGCTCATGATTAAAACACTGATTTATCAATCTATTCAAGTATTTCTCTAGATTCTGGAAGAACTACTTACTTGTTCTCTCTTTATAATTCTGTTACTGTTTTGAGATTTATTGGGTTGTTATCACAAGTTCTATATTGGTCCTTTATGTTTTTCAAAAGTTTTATATTTGTCCTTTAGGTTTCATTCAAGTTCTATATTGATCCTTTATGTTTCATTCAAGTTCTATATTGGTCATTTATGTTTCATTGAAGTTCTATATTGGTCCTTTATGTTCATTGAAGTTTTATATTAGTCTTTTATGTTGCATTAAAGTTTCATATTGGTCCTCTCAGCATGGTTTTATTTTTGGCTAAAACGACGCCGTTTGGGTGTTTTTGGTGTGTCTAAGGCCACGTCAGCTATCTGATACACGTAGGAGAGATTATGTGTCTAACTTGACACGCCACGTCAGCTGTTAACATAAGAAATTGACGAATTTGGACGGAAGGACCAATTTAGAACTTCTAGAAAACATAAAGGACTAATTTAAAACTTGAGTGAAACATAGAGGACTAAAATGAACCTTTAACCAAATTGGTTTTATAAATTAAAGTAAAAAAAGTCAAAATTAAAATTAACCCAATCTTAAAAATTGAAAGTTATAGTATATTCTTCCCTTAATCTCATCTAAATTTTAAAAAATAATACAAATATTATAATAATATTATTAATAATTCTTATTATCTTTAGTTATTTGTAACTACAAATAATTGAGTGTGTTTTTTTAGAGAACTATTTTTCAAATTAAACTATAAATAATATTTAATTATTTGCAACTATGAATAATTGATTGTCTTTTTGAAAGAAATATATATTGAATTATTAATCTTATTGTCTACCCAGGTCAAGCACCTAGTTATAGTTGCAGATAGTTCAATGCATAGTTAATAATTGAATAATTCATAGATAAATAGACAAATAATTAATCCAATGAAATCTATATCTATCTATATATCTATATTCTATATCTATATAAATATATATTTCAACATACATGGCTCCTAATTGTGTCACCTCATGATTCAGCATTCAATTTGGATCCTTCAACCATCTGATATGGTGATTTTCGGCCTCATAAAATGGCGGGAATCATGATTGTGTATTAGTTATTAATTAAAGTTAATGCTAAAATTTATATCACACACAAATGGGCAATCAAATTATTTTTTTTATGAGATGGACAATTAAATTTTAGAAATGAAAAATAATATAATTCCCAAAATAAATGGTGAGAATCAAGCATATGCATACCGTCCACTTTAGATTTTAATTAATATAAAATAAAATTAATTTAAATTTCATAATTTATATTAAACTTCAAAGTTTTTTTATATGATGGAATGAGAAACTTAAATTATATTCATTTTGAAACTTATATTATTTTTTTATTTTTAAAATCAAAATTGAATATAAAGAGAAGAGATTATAATAGAGAGATATGTTAAAATTAAATATCGAACAAACAAATAAAATATATGATTATATGAAAAAGTATTTTTTTTAAAAGAAAATATGTAAATCAAAAGAAATTATAAGATATATATAAATCTATATTACAAATTTGCAACATACTAATGGGTAAGTAAATCCTAAAAAATAAGAATCTATATTTATATTCTATACTAGATTATGGCTAGCCAGGGTATTGGCTTTTAAATTTTTTTTTTTGTAAATTCCATTTAATTAAACAAATTATATTAATAACACATTAAGTATGAATTAAAAAAAATTAAATTTAGTATTTAAATCATTCCAATAATATAAAAAAGAAAGAAAGTTAAGCCTAAAACTAAAAAGCAATTAAGAATTAATTATTAGAAGGAAGAACGCGTCGGGCCATTGATTGCCGCCGCCGCCTTCTTCTTCTCCGCCGCGGCAACCAAATTCCTTCTCAACTCTTGCGCGCATTTCTTGAACGCTAAAACATCCTCCAAATCCATCTCCTCAACCGATCGGTTCCACCAGGATCCGTTTCCGCAAGCCGCAGACGCGAGAACATCGACCATCGACCATCGCGTCCAGCGTCTTCTCCTTCTCTCCTTCCAATTCCTTCATTGCCTCTTCGTTGATTCCGCTTCCGACGGATCTGAGGAGGAGGAGGAGGCGGCGGAGAGGTAGCGGCGGAAGACGGAGTTCGGATCGAGATGGCCGGAGGAGAAGATCTTGCCGTTTTGGGAGAAAACGACAAGGGCGGTTTGAGAATGGCAGAAGAGAGAGAGTTCGGCGGCTTTGCGGAAGAGGCCTAATTTGCGTTTGGAGAAGGTGACCTGGAGTTTGGATTTGGATTCCAATCTCTTTATTTCAGTTTTGCGCTTCATTCTTGCAATTTGGAGAAACTTGAGAATTGGAAGAAGAAGAAGATGAAGAAGAAGCGTGTGAGGAGGAGCAAAGATGGCTCTCCTTTTATATATATGTAAGAGAGAGAGTGGGTTAACAAAACGGCAGAGCAGAGGGAGGGGGGTTTGGGGGATTGTGGATATCTCAGTAATGATGGAAATTGGAAAGAGAGAGAGAGAGACAGAATGCTCATCATGGCTTAGCATTAAATGCTAAGTTTTCTTCCATTTTCCATTCTTATTACCTACCGCTTCATATTGGACACCAAATTACATTTCTCATAAATCCTTAATTATATACTTTCTATTCTAAATAACAATGAAGTAATAATTCCAACAAATCATTTATATTATTTTAAAAATTAATAGCTATTCAAGATATTTTAATTAAAAAATAAAATTATAATTTTTTTAAAAGAAATAAGAAAGTGTATTTTAATATCTTTTAGAAGGAAAATGAAATTTATTTTATATTTTAATCTCATACAGTTTTTGTTTGCTAATATATATATGTTCCTACATAGTTTTATTTTATTTATTTATTTACATGTTTATTTATTTATGTATTTTCTTGTTTAAATCTCATGACCTTGACGACTATGTAGAGTGGTTTCTTTCACGAATAGACATGTCATTCAAAGCATAGAAGGTGCATCCACCTGTCATCCGTCCCTCGGACAGTAAATATAAGTAAGGTACTAAGTCCCAGTGATAAGTTCCGTTACTGAGCGAAGTGCTCCAAAGTGCCCAGTGATAAGTTCCCCTGCTGAGCGAAGTGCTTCAGGGTGCCCAGTGAATCCGTCCCTTGGACAGTAAACTAAGATACCTCACTTTCCCTCTTTTAATAAGTATGAGGTAGTGGAAAGTGTGATGGGGTCATCCCCTCCCTCAGGGTCAGCGCAGTGTTGACATGAGAAGAATCACGTCAAGGTCATTCCAACTTCGCGAGGAAGCAACGCTCTTGGAATGGGTTTGACGTAGGCCAAGTGCCACCCGCGACGCCCAATTTAGACAAGGTTGGGAATGTTGTGAAGGAGCGATTTTCATCCTCCTTTCCTGGGAACAGTCTTAGGGAGTGGCTTGGTAGGATTGAGGTGAAGGTTCTTCGTGCTTAGGCATTATCGCCCTGGTAAACTAGGTAAGGGCTTAATATTAGTAAATTTATTATTGTTTTTATTGAGCTCATAACCCCTTTCTCTTAGACACGTCATTAATAATTGACACCTCATACATACGTAACCACCTCGACATGCCTAATCCCACTTCCTCAACTTCATCCCACTACTTACCTCATGTGGCTCCATGTTTTCTCATTTCCTCAACCTTAGCCCATTACGTGACACCACTACCATGTCAAGAAACGTGCACGCACTACCCATATTTTTAGGATGTGACTCATCAACCTGTAACTGATTTATCTTATCCTCCACTATAAATAGACCCTCGTGAGACATTCAACAGGACGGACTTGGGAGAGAGAAAGAGACTCTTGCAAGATACAAAGAGAGAAACCTTCATCCAGAATTCCCAAATCCTTGAGCTTGGTAAGAACATAATTTATTTACTAACGTTAATCTCTCTTGTCTTACTTACAGTTTGCCCAGAGTGCTTCACTTCTCGCCCACTAAGTACATCCCAGTGACTGGCTCCCGAATTGCTCTGGACCTCCAAGTTCGAACCCCCCGTTCCCGGAATAGTATCTTTAGAATTTTTAAATTTGATCAGAAGGTTTTAAATTTGATCGATTTTTTCCAAAGTTTTAAATTTTGCCTTTACATATAATTTCGTCCAAATACTAATGGCAAATAATGTCATGACATCTATTATACATACTAAAAGGAAGAGGCGCTAATTAATCACCTGCCACATCAGACTTTTCAAGCTTTGCAAAATGAGCATGTGTATCCAACTTGGGTTCACCTATGCACTGACCTGTCCAACAACGTGGCTTATAACATGGAGCTTGGATTCTTCATAACAACTCTTATTTGCGCTAACTAATTGGGCCCCAACACAATTTAGCATAACTTGGATTCTGGTAACAACTATGATTTGCGCTAACTAATCCAACTATCAAATTAATTTGAATTCAAATTCAGAATCTGAAGTAGATAACTTTTGATTCAAAATATTTGATTTCCAATGAACCATGTGTTATATATACCCAGTAGTGAACAGTCCTGTCATCAATCTATCGAGTACCAGTTTTCTCTGTAAGCAACCTTGCAAAAGACTTCATGGCTCCTAGAACTCAATTGATTAGTGCTGTCACTCCATTAGGAGGGAAGAAACTAACAATTAAGGTGCATGTGGCAAGACTGTGGTTTATGCCACCCTATAACTGTTGGGGCAGCAACCTGAAAATAAGAATAAACACCAAAAAATAGGGAAATATAAAATTGTTAGAGAAATCATAAAACGCGTGGTACCGGACTGAGGCAGGGTATCTCGTTATCTTTAAGGTAATTCACGCCTCCCACGGGTTGATTTTGCTATATCACCCGGTGCAGGGGTACTCAGACGCGTTACCTCCAGGATACAACAGCCCATTACTCGCCTGTATGTCTACAACCTCTGCACGTAGGAGGTAGACAGGACTCTGTCTCCCACACCTTTCTCTACCAAATGACACATATATTTTATATATGTTTTTAGTGTTCTTCACTCACATTGTTCTTCTCTTCCCATGAGAATTTCTTGTTTGTTTATTCTTTCTCTCGGTTCATTCTCTCTATATTCCTTAACCAAAGCTCATATTTATAAGTAATATTTTGAGAGACGTTGCCAAGGCATTGATGAAATATTATTATATATTTATTGATAACTCTCCAATCCATTGAATTTCATTAAAAACCATTCAAGTACATGGATGCAACGTATCCTATAATATTTTGTATTTTAATTGATTTAATTTTGCTTAATTTTATAATAATATTTCAACAATCCCCCACTTATTATTATAAATTAACACACATATTTGACATTTAACCTTTGGGTAGAGACAGACTATTATGCATAATATAGATAGCTAAATTGCCTTGAATCTATATTTAGCAAAAATATATATCTTGATCCAGAGCCATGGTAGTATTCGCCTTGAACCATAACTGCTTAAGGGAGACAAGACATATACCTTGCACATAATAATCCAGGTGCAATATATGAGCCCTAGCCCGCACATTATGCGGCCGTGTGCGCACCCTGTTTCTTGAATGTGTTTCAAGAATATATGCCCTTTTATATTCTCATAGGAGCGACCCCACTACGTCACATTCAAATAGGTGAATTCTGTCAAGAGTATTCCTGCAATTAAGATAGCCCACTCTTATAGAGCTACAGACTTCATTAAGAGTTTAAAAACTCAACCTCACATATCATTGCAGGAAAATGCACTTACATCATAGGGATAAATTAAGAGTCGAAACTCTTTTAAATGTGCATTTCAACAGCCACTCTATGATTCGTTCGTCCCTTTGAACCAAGTTCTTAGGATCTCTAATCACAAGGTAGGGTATCCTCATACCTTGCTTGTAATCCATACGGGCTTTAAATATTTATCTCCCTCGATGTACACACCAAATTCTTTGACTATAGCTATAGTTTCAAAAAAACACACAATTCAAAGAATCTAGTAATGACGGTATTCATCACAATAAGTGATCATATATTATTGGCTCCAAAAAATTGAATTATTATTATTGGCAGGTATCCCAAAATTCATAAAATATATTTTTTAATATATTCTTCCACCAAATAATAATATTAGCCAATAAAGTAAAACATTAATCCATTTAAGGAACTTTTTCAAACTCAATTATATGTGACAAAAATTAGTATCATCTATATGTACCACTTTGTACTATAGGAAGTAGCACCAATTTGGCTTACTCAAATTTAAATTAGTTAGGCATATCTTTATCTCTTTGAGATGGTATTATCAATTTATAAATTGATCACAAATAATAGTATATATGCCTTTGTCCACAACAGAATTTCCAGTCACATTCTCAATAAAAATAGTTCCATAAAAGAATCATGTAATTTCACATTATAAAATTGCATAGCAATTTCTCACAATAAAAATATACCGTCAAAATTAATGTGAACTCATTTCATATATCCACAAAATATATACCCCTACTATTGATGGGTTTTGTGCCTTTAGACAAGAATTTCACAATTTATTTGTTCACCCAAAATATAATATTCTTGTCGCACACCATTAAAAATCACATGTGAAAATTTAACAAAATTCACAATCAAATGAAAATTTACTTTTCCACAATTATATATGTATCAAACTATTCACAACAAAGTGAAATCTCAATTTTTCATGTTTGCAAACATTTTACCTCAAAATATTTTACCAACTAATATTTAGGCATTTTTCAAATCTCATGACAAATTTCACTGTCACATATGGCTTAATTCAAAGCCCACAAAAATATGGCCGTTAAAAGCCTCATTCATTATAGAATAAAATTTCTATAAATCTATCTCTAGCATTTTATGCTTTATCACATAAAGTTAAGCTTATAAAAGCTTTTCACATTTCATGGAAATGTATCACATTTAATCTTGTAAAAGCTTTAAAAAGCTATTACCACTTAATGAAATTTTATGGGATAACTCTATTACTCTTCTAAATATTAAACCCATAAAATATTCATTAACTCACAACTATATTGAATATAATTTGGCTTAGAATTAATTATAATAAAATGGTTTTAAAACCATTTCATGAACCCAAAATATAAGCCAAAAAATATTTTCATATTTATTTTTATAACAATAGCATACATAAATTTCTTCCCCTTATTGTTATAAAAAATAATATGCTTTATTTTCTAAAATAATATGACATATTTAAATAATGTCAGAAATATATTACCACCCAAATACATACCAAAACCTTGTCATAAAATTATAATATTTTATGATCATTATTTGGCCTTAAAAATTAATATAAGTTTTGGATTTAACATCAATTTAATGATTAACCCAAAATTATATTTTATAACAAACATATGGTGGCAACAATATATGTGATTCTATAAAAATTAATTTACTCAATAAAATTTTTCATAGTACCACATTTCTTCTACACAATAAATCACTTGGCACAAATATATATGATTTTAAAATGTCGCAGATGTATACTTTTCACACTCTTTCTTACCCCCACTATCAATAATAATTTATATAAGGGGAATTCTTAAGTAAAGAGTAAGTATACATACCTACTCATGAGTTCATGACAAAAATCATCTCAAATAATGGTAAGATTAATTACCTTAAGATATCAACCATTTTCCCAATAAAATATTTGTATCACGCAATGCTTTCATTCATTCTAATAACACGCATATATTCACACCAATTGTACAGACAAAGCATATAGCAAACTATCTTAAATAGTTCGATAAATAGTTCAACGTGGCTTGTCATGTACATTGAATATCTTAGTCATCATACTCTTAATTCTCAATTTATTGAATATCTCAGAGAATTCACATAAAATAAATTTTATATTTGTTCTGAGTAGATATTCAATACTTTCATAAGTATATGAAATATACTTTGGTATATCATAGTCCCTTCCAAAACTAAATTTTAAATTTTGTGAGTCATCACCAAATAAAATATAAATATATTAATATTCACATGCTCACAAAAATTTAATCAAAATATACCAAAAACGTATGAATATATTTTTTGAGTTATTTTATGAAATAGAACTCAAATTTAATTTTCTCACTATTCTTATTTTTCATTTGCTGCATTATGGGATTAGCCATGAATTAGCTTAAACTTGTTGGGGCAGCAACCTGAAAATAAGAATAAACACCAAAAAATAGGGAAATATAAAATTGTTAGAGAAATCATAAAACGCGTGGTACCGAACTGAGGCACGGGTATCTCGTTATCTTTAAGGTAATTCACGCCTCCCACGGGTTGATTTTGCTATATCACCCGGTGCAAGGGTACTCAGACGCGTTACCTCCAGGATACAACAGCCCAGTACTCGTCTGTATGTCTACAACCTCTGCACGTAGGAGGTAGACAAGACTCTATCTCCCACACCTTTCTCTACCAAATGACACATATATTTTATATATGTTTTTAGTGTTCTTCACTCACATTGTTCTTCTCTTCCCATGAGAATTTCTTGTTTGTTTATTCTTTCTCTCGGTTCATTCTCTCTATATTCCTTAACCAAAGCTCATATTTATAAGTAATATTTTGAGAGACGTTGCCAAGGCATTGATGAAATATTATTATATATTTATTGATAACTCTCCAATCCATTGAATTTCATTAAAAACCATTCAAGTACATGGATGCAACGTATCCTATAATATTTTGTATTTTAATTGATTTAATTTTGCTTAATTTTATAATAATATTCCAACAATAACTCGAATGGTCCTGCTTCTGTATCGAATGGGGTTGAAATTCAAATGGTTTTGTGTAATCGTGACATATGAGTCTGATCTAATTTTTTATTGTTGATTAGTTTTATTTTATCATTCGCTTTCATGATATATTGAATATATAAAATCTTACGTTTTAACTAAGCCGTTCGACATAAGTATACAATTAACATGGTAAATTAAAATTCACTCTTTGAATAGTTCAATTCGTATACATATCAAATTACATTTGTATAAGTGATTACTTTTTTTTTATAGAGAATCAGCAAATGAAAACTTTTTATTTATTACAAAGTTAAATTGAAATATAGAAGAAGAAGAAGAAGAAGAAATGCAAAATGAAAGAAGGAAAGGGGAAGTGGAAGGAGAAGATGAAGGAGAAGAAGCTAAAAGGTAAGTGGAAAAAAAAAAGGTGGGAAGAACATAAACATAGAGAAAATAAAAGTAAATGGCTAAATGGAAAAAGGCATGGAAAAATAAAAAAGTTTATAAATAAATTTAAGTATGGGAAATATAAGAAATATATAAATAAATATATATGGGAAAACAAAAAGTAGGCTTGTAGGCCATAAAAAAAGTAAGCTCATAGAGATAGGTATGACAAAAATATAAAGTAACTAAAAATAAAAAAGTTAATAAATAAAAGTAGGTATGGGAAATATGTAAATAAATATATATGGGAAAACAAAAAAGTAGGCTCATAGAGATAGGTATGGCAAAAATATAAAGTAACTCAAAATAAAAAAGTTAATAAATAAAAGTAGGTATGGGAAATATGTAAATAAATATATATAAGAAAACAAAAAGTAAGCTCATAGCCCATAAAAAAAAGTAGGCTCATAGAGATATGTATGACAAAAATATAAAGCAACTAAATAAATAAATAGTGGGTGAAAATAAGAAAAAATATATAGAAAATGTATAAAAAAATATGATTATATAAAATTAATAAATATTTTATTTTATATATTTAAAATTTTAAAATATATTATTTGTTTATATTTATACTAATTATATTAATATAGAAGAAGGAGGAGAAAGGAGACAGGAGAAGGAGAAGAGATGAGAATGAGTGAGAAAAAAATACATAATTAAAAAGAGGTAGAGAAAGAGATGATTGAAAGAAAAAGAAGAAGAAATGGCCAAAAAAAAAGAAAAAGAAGAAGAAGAGGAGAAGGAGGAGGAGGAGGATAAGAAGAGAAAGGAGAAAGGACAAGAAGAGATGAGAATGAGAGGGAAAAAAAATACATAATCATATAAAAGAGGTAGAGAAAAAGATGATTGAAAGAAAAAGAAGAAGAGGAAGAGGAGGAGGGAAAAATGATCATCTGAAGTGTGGTGGTTGATATGCAATTTTAGAGGGCACATCTCAGCCATTGGTTTCATCAACCTTCAAAAATAAGGAAGATAATAAAATGTGAGTAAGGAAAAAAAGGTGAGAAGAAGATAGACATAGAAAAAATAAAAGTACATGACTAAATAGAGAAAGGTATGGAAAAATAAAAAAGTTAATAAAATATAAAAAATATGTAAATAAACATGTATGTCTCAAAGTTCAATATGTTTTGATTTGGCCATTATTTTGATTGAAAGAACAAATTAACAAACTCTTTTAAAAAAAATTAAAAGAAATATTGAAGATTAGTACTAAAAATTCAATTGATGGTTAAATATACTGAAAAACAAAATCGAAGTCTAAACTATATATTAATTAATTTAAAAGATCCTAATACTCCTACTCTTTCACTTTTTTATAATTTTCAAAATGGATGATTTGAATTTCAAGGAAAATAACTATGTTATTGCCAAATGTCTATAAATTCAATGGTCAACATAAATGGGTATCACCCATATATAGCTATGTAGAATATATATATATATATATATATATATTTTTATATTAATAAAATAATAATTTATTTTAAAAGTTTTACAAGTTTGGATCTAGGTATGGGGATTCGATTATTCGTAGGGTCTGGAGATAGGGATTGACTTTGATAACCGCTAAGTCTGGGTCCGGGGACAGGGAATATAGTACCCTACCCAAACCCTACACATGATCATACCAATTTTTTAGAAACTAAATTGAAACCGTAAATATCTTTTAGGATCAAATTAATAATTCTTTCAAACTTTTTATATTGTTTTATGACAAATATATCATAACCTTCGAAATCATCAGCATTAATGTGTCCCATGATTCATTCCTAATTCACTGTTCAAATACCCCACCATATACACGCCCTAATCTTGATTATTGACCATAAAATCAAAACATAATTGTAATTAATTACCTATCATTAATTTATCATTAACTGCATTTTGAATTCGTCAATTTTGGAATACCACGGTACATCCTAAAATTAAATACTGCCATGAATACCACAGTACACAATATTAAAAACAAATACGGCAGTAATAAGGAATGCAATTTTCTGAAGAAGATAAATGAATGTGTACACAATGTAAGAAAGACGATGTAAGGAAAAAGTATGTGTTGGGGATTCTCTCAAAATGAAGTTCGAGTCGGGGATTCTCACGTATTTTAGTTTGAGTCGTGTCGATTAGGACACTCACTTTAAGAGATATTCCGGTACCCTCACAGAATAGGTAACGGCACTCTCACAGGATAAAACGAACTCGTCCCCGATGTCGCACACCAGAGGAAACAAGAACAGCAAAAGAATTGTAGAAACTCATACTAATACTCACAAAGAGGAGAACCCAAAAATTAGAGTATGAATACTCTCTCAAAACTGATCTCTCTCAGTTTATTAACTTGCATAATACTTATATATTTATATATATATATATATATATATATATATATATATATATATGATGAAACGTGGTATAATAGAATCAGTTATTTTGTTGCCGTTAAGTTCAATGCAATGTGCAGAAAGTGAGCCATATAAATTGCAACATATTTGACTATTTCAAAGGCATTGCACCACGTCGTACCCATATATATATAATTAATAAATATATCTTTCATCATATATATATATGATATATATATATATATAATAATAATAAGCATTTTATTTAATTTATAATAATAATAATCTAAAAATCTCACTTATTATTATAAATTAATAAAATCACATATTTGGGTCTCCTTTATTTTAAATAATGTAGAATTTTATTTGACACACACTTGCACACATACATGTGCACTTATTTTTACAACAATCCCCCACATGTGTCAAATAAAGAATCACATTTATCGCTGAGTTTCACTCATGGATATAACCATTGTATCTAGTGTCTTTCCGACTATGAACTAGACCTAGACCAATAACACATAGTACACAGAGATGTCAGTGAAGCCGACTTCTATGAACCAACAACTCTTGTTGTATACTAGAGGTATTAAGAGTCAGATTATACCCCCACATTTTTGCTGTTAACGTCGGTTTTGCGCATTACAACGGCCTTGCGCATGCCTGTTTCATAACGAATGCTCTAGAGATTTTGCCAGAATCTCATAGGAGCGGCCCCACTCCACATTCGTAGAGGTGATTTCATTTAAGTGTATCTGCACTTATACACGATCCCTTAGGAATATGAAATCATTAAGTGCTTATGCACAACCTCACCAAAAATGCAGTATAGCACTATCTCACACCATAGGAAGAGACATAATATTTAGTAATACCAGAATTAACAGACGACTTGTTCTTCCCATTGAACCTTATTCATGGGATCACCAATCACAAAGGTTGGGTTGCCATCGTTGTTAATTTTCAAAATAGCTTAAGTCTCATTCCCCTCGATGTTTCAATAAAACATTTCCTTCCTGGAGGTTTCGTAAATGGATCCATTAGGTTCATTTCTAACCTCATGAAATCAATTGAGATCACCTTATCTTTATGCAGCTGCCTCACAATATATTGTGTCTCAATTGAGTATGTCAACTCTAACCATTAAAGGTTTTAATTTTAGCCATATCTATCACATATTGACTATTACAGTGTAATGACACAAATGGTGTTGGTATGTCACCCAGTGGGATATTTGCTAAGAAGTTTTTCAACTACTCAGCCTCAGTTCCAGCCAATTCCAAAGCAACAAACTCATAATCCCTTATGGATTTAGTTATAATGCTTTGTTTGGCTAACTTCCATGTGACAACATTACTACCAAACATAAACACCTAGCCACTAGTGGATTTTATCTCCTCTGAATCATAGATCCAGTTTTCATCATTGTATCCTCTAATACAACGGAAAATCCACTATATTATACCATAATGCATGGTACCTCTCAAATATATCAACTATTTTGTCTTCCCCTTCTTCAAAGGAGGTATACATCTTTTGTTTGTACAAATATGCTTGATAGCCCCAGAGTCTACCAACCATTTTCTCATATTATAGGAAGAAGGACTAGAGATATCATTTCAGCAATGATTTCATCACTACTATTATCATCTCCTTTAACCAAATTCATATTTGGCTTAGGAGGATTATCATCTCTTCTAGCCCTCTTACTACATTGTGCAGTATAACATATCATGCATGGTATAATTCATCAATTTCATCAAACTCCCAAAGATATGGGCATGTTTGTGCAATTGGATTCCCTTTATGCTTCTCTAAATGTACATAGAAATTTGTAGCGTCATCTTGCACAATTCAAATAAAAATCACCTCAAAATGATTTTTTTTTCTTCTTTTCTTTCTCTTTTACTTTATCTCAAGTTTTCAACTCAAATTTAACTTGAATTTTCAAAAGTAAAAGGAAAGAAGTAGAAGATTTTTTTAAACATCTTTAGGAACATGTTCAACTTTCAAAGAAAAGATATTTTCAAAAATCTATATTTTTAGTTTCAGTAATTGTGTATTGATTCAAACATCACTTTAAAAAGAAATGCAGCAATTTGTTGAGCATAACCAATAAAAATGCAATCAACAGTTTTAGAACCTAATCAAGTAATAAAACTTTTGCAAGGCACCCCCACACTTTTAAATATTTCAATATATTATTCTACTACATAATAATATAAGCCAATAAAAATAGAATATATATTCATTTGAGGAACTTTTTCAACCTCTATTATATGACCAAAATTTTAATATTATTGTACCTCTTTGTACAGTAATATTTTCTCAATCACTAGAATCAAATGCACAATGAAAATATAAATTAGGCACATGATCATCTCTTTTGAGATGGGTATCACCAATACGTATCATCATCTCCTTTGAGATGGCATCAATTTATAAATTGATCACAGATAATTAAATGCATATATCTACAATATTTTTGGTCACATATTTACAAAACAGAAAAAGTTTCAAAAATAAAATATATAACTCACAGTATAAATTGCATAACACCTTCTAGCAATTACAATATGCCCTTAAAAATTAGGTAAAAATACGCTTGGTGTCTTTTGCAAGAATTTCACAAATTTAATTCACCCAAAATTAAATAATATTCTTGTGACACTCATTAAAATATCACATGTGAAATCACAATTTATATATATTAATATTTCACTAAATTTACAATTATGTGAAATTTTAATTTTTACAACTATGTATGTGTCACACAATTCACTGTTAACTATAATGTGAAATCTAAATGTTTGCAAACATATAGTCTCAAAACATTTCACCAAATAAATATAGAGACACTCTCCAATTTATCATAATGTTAATGACTTAAAATTTCACAAGAAATATAAGGCCATTAAAAATTTCGAAGATATAAAATACAAATTATGCATAAAGATATCTCTAATATTTTCGTGTTGTATCACATATAAGCTTAAGAAAATAATAAAGTGACATGTGAGTTAAGATGCATAACTATCACATGTAATTATTTTTGTCATCACTAATTCAATATAAAATATTTTAGATCATGTGTGAACAAACCAACAGCCATGAGAGCCACACATTTTAAAACCAAATAAATGCCCTAAAAGAAAGTATAAAGATTGGTCTAATTACTAATCTTTTATTTTAACCCAAAATAATTTTCAATGCAAAATTCAGAAATTTTGTAGCCTCATTTTTAGGATAAAATAAAAGCCAACACTAATTTTATTCCATTGATCATAAAATTCAATATATATTTTATAACAATATATCGATAATTCTCTCCCTTATTGATATGGTCCATTTTAAGAGAACATGATTTAATATCAAATACTTGATCACAAATTTTTTATATTCCGTTCAAACAAAGTTTGCTCATAAGATGAGTAAGCAATGTATCAACTTATATGGTACTAACAGACTAACAGTTAAATGTATTTTAGCAACAATTAAACTCCATGAATAAAGACAACCACAAATAGAGTTTCGAGACCCATTTTTACATCACACAAATTTTCATCAGTTAACAATTTTAGCATTCGATTGATAGAAGTCTCCATTTAACATATAACAGCATTCAGTGCGGTCTCCATTCTAGTAGCAAAGATTTACCACTAAGAAAACACAATAACAATTCATGTCGCAACCAAAGAAACAAGAGAGAGAATTGAGAACCATGACCAAACAATTTTCACATAATGACAAAAAACGGGAAGTATTTAAATCAATAGTTTAGCCACAATGCACCATTCTTTCAACATAAGATTGATGAAATACCTCAAAGTCTTTGGCTTCTTCAAATTAAAGGTTTTGCTTGTCAACGGAGAACTTCGGAAGTGTTTCAAAGCCCAATTTGAACGAATTCCAAACTCTCAAGTCACACAATCCCACCAAAGCCCCTACGCACTTTACCGCGGCAGCCCTCATACTCAGATTGCAAATTTTTTTAACCCAGCCAGCGTGTGGAAGAAGAAGAGAGAGCGCCAAGAGGAGAGGGTTTAGGGGGTTTAGCGCTATTTTGCCGTTTCTTGTAGGATTATATAATTTTTGGTAGCTATGGATTTAATATCTCTTAAGATTGTTGGGGATTCTCTCAAAATGAAGTTCGAGTCGGGGATTCTCACGTATTTTAGTTCGAGTCGTGTCGATTAGGACACTCACCTTAAGAGATATTCCGGTACCCTCACAGAATAGGTAACGGCACTCTCACAGGATAAAACGAACTCGTCCCCGATGTCGCACACCGGAGGAAACAAGAACAGCAAAAGAATTGTAGAAACTCATACTAATACTCACAAAGAGGAGAACCCAAAAATTAGAGTATGAATACTCTCTCAAAACTGATCTCTCTCAGTTTATTAACTTGCATAATACTTATATATTTATATATATATATATATATATATATATATATATATATATATATATATATATATGATGAAACGTGGTATAATAGAATCAGTTATTTTGTTGCCGTTAAGTTCAATGCAATGTGCAGAAAGTGAGCCATATAAATTGCAACATATTTGACTATTTCAAAGGCATTGCACCACGTCGTACCCATATATATATAATTAATAAATATATCTTTCATCATATATATATATGATATATATATATAATAATAATAAGTATTTTATTTAATTTATAATAATAATAATCTAAAAATCTCACTTATTATTATAAATTAATAAAATTATATATTTGGGTCTCCTTTATTTTAAATAATATAGAATTTTATTTGACACACACTTGCACACATACATGTGCACTTATTTTTACAACAGTATGTACTTGCAAGCAGTATCAAATTTAGAACGCAAAAGCCAGGAGGCAGCGTTTCTACAATATTGGAGGATATATATATATATATATTCTGCACACATGGGTGGCATAATTCGAATTTTGATACTGCATTAAACGCGCAGATATCAATTAGTGCAAGATTTCAATCCTTAGTAATTATGATATAGGTCCATGATTGAAAGAAATCAAATCACACTTAATCCCCTCCATTTAATATAAAATTGAATGCCTTAGGATCTTTGACTTTGTGTGTACGTGGATAATAATATTTCCAAGCTGGATGCATATAATTATGTGGACCAATAGTTTTATTGCAAGTGGATCAGGGATTGACATGTGTACTGAAGGTTTGAAATTTAAAGTTGAGATAATAAGGTGTGAGTTGAGCAAACCATCCATTAGTCCTAGTTGTCAAGTAAAGGCTCTAGAGGATTCGCATGCACATATTGTGCATATAATTTAATTTTTAATTTTTTTAAAAAATATATAAGATAAAATATTTTCAAGCTGGGTAAACTGTAACTAAGACAAGAGGAATTAACGTTAGTAAATAAATTATGTTCTTACCAAGCTCAAGAATTTGGGAGTTCTGGATGAAGATTTCTCTCTCTCTCTCTATCTCTCCAAAGTTTTTTTTTTCCTCTTGAATGTCTCACGGGGGTCTATTTATAGTGGAGGGTAAGATAAGTCAGTTACGGGCTGATGATGAGTCACATCCTAAAAACATGGGTAGTGTATGCACGTTTCTTGACATGGTAGTGGTGTCACGTAATGGGCTAAGGTTGAGGAAATTGGAGAACATGGAGCCACATGAGGTAAGTAGTGGGATTAAGCATGTGGATGTGGTTACGTATGTATGAGGTGTCAATTATTAATGACGTGTCTAAGAGAAGGGGGTTATGAGCTCAATAAGAACAATAATAAATTTACTAATATTAAACCCTTACCTAGTTTACCAGGGCGATCATGCCTAAGCACGAAGAACCTTCACCTCAATCCTACCAAGTCACTCTCTAAGACTGTTCTCGGGAAAGGAGGATGAAAATCACTCCTTCACGACATTCCCAACCTTGTCTAAATTGGGCGTCGCGGGTGGCACTTGGCCTACGTCAAACCCATTCCAAGAGCGTTGCTTCCTCGCGAAGTTGGAATGACCTTGACGTGATTCTTCTCATGTCAACACTGCGCTGACCCAGAGGGAATGACCCCATCACACTTTCCACTACCTCATACTTATTAAAAGAGGGAAAGTGAGGTATCTTAGTTTACTGTCCAAGGGACGGATTCACTGGGCACTCTGAAGCACTTTGCTCAGCAGGGGAACTTATCACTGGGACTTAATTAGCACTTTACTTATGTTTACTGTCCAAGGGACGGATTCACTGGGCACCTTGGAGCACTTCGCTCCGTAACGGAACTTTTCACTGGGACATTAGTACCTTACTTATATTTACTGTCCGAGGGACGGATGACAGGTGGAGGCACCTTCTATGGTTTGAATGACACGTCTATTCATGAAATAAGCCACTCTACATAGTCGTTAAGGTCAAGAAATTTAATTAAGAAAATAAATAAGTAAATAAATAAAATCTATGTAGGAACAATATTAAATATTTAATAATTTTTTAAATTTCAATATATAATATAATAATTATATTTTAAATAATTTATTAAATTATGGGAAGTTATTGATTGAGAAGTTATTTTTAGTGGGGAAGTTATTTTTTTGGTGTCACACTTTACTTGTGTGACACCAAAAACTCCAAAGCCATATATATATAGATAAATTTCAATATATAATATAATAATTATATTTTAAATAATTTATTAAATCATGGGAAGTTATTGATTGAGAAGTTATTTTTAGTGGGGAAGTTATATTTTTGGTGTCACACTTTGCTTGTGTGACACCAAAAACTCCAAAGCCATATATATATACTAGAGGCTTCGCATGCACTATCGTGCATACAAATTATCATTAATTTTTTTAAATATAATTATTATATTTTAAAATAATATATTTTATAGTTTTTAAAATTTTAAATTAGAATTATTATCATAATTAATTATAATTAAATGATGGGAAGTTATTTACTTTCTCACTTTTTTAGTAACTACCATCATATATGTTTTCTCTCTCCCACTACCTTCCATTATATTTTTATATATCTCAACTTCCTCACTTACCTTTCCTCCAATCAATGTTTTTTTTTGTTATTTTTTAATTAGAAAATATGGCTATTTTGTGGCCCCAATGACCAGAAGGGGTCACAACCATATTAATATAGATAGATACAGATATATCGATATATAGATACTAAGTAAAATCTGTATTAGATAAAAGTAACATGAACTATTTAGTATTACTCTTAAATATTTAGATAATGTTGCAAGGCGAGAGGCAACATTGTGGCAAATTAACTGCGTCACGTCAGCACATAATTGTCACGTCATGATATGACATAAGAATAATGTCTCTGTAATTAAATAGTTGACAAAACTATAAATTTAGAGATCCAATAGTCTATTTTAAAAATCAAGGGACTAAATAATAGTTTGATTAATAATTTAAAAAAAAAATAATGTACCTCTTAATTTAACGGTAAAATGTAACATAAATGACAGGTCGAGAATTTAAATGAAGGGAAAATTTTAGGTTTAGCCCTTCAATATAATAAAATTGCATAATCATCTTAAATTGCAAAATTAGTAATTAAAACTCAACCAATAATTGACTTTATAGAAGTATAGAGCCATCCGGTCAATAATTTAATTGTTAAGTCATTAAAAAAGTTAGTTACGATAAAAGTTTTGCTTAATTTTGGGGTTTTAATTAGACTATCACACTATCATCGTTTGAATCAATTGATAAATGATCTTGATTTTTTTTTTGTACTTAACGGCTAACTAATAAATGAATGACCTTGAAACTAATTTTGACTTCATTGTTATGAGTTATGATTGATTATTTTTTATTGATTTTTTAAAAAGATTTCAATCACAAAAAATTTCAATAACCTCAATCTCATGCGGCCAATTTGGTTAGTAGATTTATATTTTAAAAGAATGGGAATGAGAATAAGACTAGAATTAGAAATAAGGGATAAAAGTTCAATGGTTCTGTACTATTGAAGTTTGGTACAGCTTTCCAATCATGTAAATCCATTTATTAATATTAATATAAATTCACATTAATAAGGACTCACCTTGAATGATTTAGGGACCAATTGATTGAAGGGATGTACTGAAGTTCAGTATTGTCGTATCACTGAACATCTACTCGGAAATAAGAATTATGAGATTGAGATTGGGAATGGAAATGTTTAAGACCATATTTGATAGGACATAAAAAAATGTGAAAATAGAGTTAGAAATAAAAATGTAAAAAAGGTAGAATGACTAATTTACCCTTATAATTAAATTTTAGTGCTAGTAGTTGAGGATAAAACGATAAAAAGCCACTAAAATTTTGACAAAACCTCCATAAAAAAAACGTTTTGCCATAACCCAGGTTTAGTACTGTCAAAACGGGTTTTGGCCCGCTGGCTAGCCCGGCCCGACCGTTAAATGGACGGGCTTGAACATTGCAAATTAGGCCTGTTTAAACTCGCGGGCCCTACGGGCCGGCTCGCGAAAATTAAAAAAAAATAAAAAACAAAAAATAATATATATTTGTTTAAAATATGTATAAATATATAAGTTTAAGATAATTTTATGTGTTAAATAATAATTTTATTTTAATAATGTGTATAAATAATTTAAATAATAATAAAATATTAATTTAAAATAAAAAAATATTTATTTTTAAGTAAAAATATAATTTTATAATTATTTTTTTAAAATAATATATTTAAAAAAATTAAAAAAGTGGCCCGCGGGCTAGCCCGTTTAGCACGCGGGCCAATATGAGCGGGCTTGGACATCAATTCTCAAGCCCGTCTAATAAACGGGCCGGGCTGGGCCGAGCAGCCCATTTTGACAATACTACCCAGGTTACATCTAAACTTTTTTTTTTTTGGATAGGTAGGTTATATCTAAACTTTGCAATAACTAAATCTTGTACTAAACTAATTAAGCTTTGCAAATATCAAACCCATTCCCTCCCCTCAAAAGTCAAAAACCTCAACCAAACAAGTCAATGATGTTTTGTTAAACTACACTTGGGCTTGTTTAATTAGGTATAACTATATATATATATATTTATAACTCTTTAACCAAACACTGGTTACGTGAATGTTGGATATAATGGAAATGAGAATGAGAATATTAGAAGGAATAAGAATAGTAATGTGAAAAAGATGTTATGTGAATGGAATAAAAGTGAGTAAAATGACCATTTTACCCTTAAATCAAAAGTGGGAATAGAATAAAAGTGGGTAAAAAAGTAAGGGCAAAAACATAATTTCATCATATTACAAAAAGTAAGATATGTTTGATGGTAAGAATGTTGCAGGAAATATTGATTACAAAAAGGATTAAATAAAATTTTTCATCAAACTAAACGTAGCAGTGTCAAAATGGGCTCGAGCCAGCGAGATTGAACATTTAAAAATAGGCCAATCTAAAGATGGGCCTAAACGGGTTGGGCCGTTTAAGCCTGCGGGCTAAACAGGCCCGCAGGCCCCCGCAGGCTGGCCCATAAAAATTAAAAAAAATTAATATAAATATTTTTAAAATATATCTTAGGTAATTTTATGTGTTAAATAATAGTTTTATTCTAATAATGTGTATAAATAATTTAAATAATTATTAAAATTAATAAAATATTAATTTAAAATAAATATATATATAAATTTTTAAGTAAATATGTAATTTTACTGTGGAAAAGCATTCTGATTTGCCAGTACATTGAAGTACAAACACTTCTGCTCCAAAAACACAAGAATCATTCACAAGATATCCTTGAAAGTGTCCACAAGAAACTCCGGAAATCCCCATTCTGTTTTCATGGCATGAAAGTGCTTGACCTCCCCTCCACCAATATCTACAAGGAAAAAACTTAGGTCCATTTTCTTATGTCCATTTCATCTAATTCCTCAATATAATTATGACACGTGACAAAAAGTGTTTAAATGACCAATCACAGTAGAAAGAGAATATAGAAGACCACCTTTTATATGATCAATCATAGAAGAGAGAGAGTGTAAATACAATATATGATTGGTGGAATTGGATGAAATGGACATAAGAAAATGGACCTAAGTTTTTTCCTATCTACAAAACGAGTAGATGTTCAGTGGTACGGTAGTACTGAACTTCAGTACATCCCTCCAATCAGTTGTTCCCTAAACCATTTAAGGTGGGCCCTAATTAATGTGAGTATTTATTAATATTAACAAATGGCACTACATGATTGGAGGGATGCACTGAAGTTCAGTGGTACGGTACCATTGAACTTTTATCCCTACAAAACCCAATATAATGTATTTTATAGTCAAAACAATATCATGTAATTAATTTCACTAAAGTGGAAAAGGAACTAAGGCTCGTTTGGTTCGGAGGATGTGATAAAAATGGGAATGAATTTATTATGTTTGGTACTTGGAAATGGGAATAGAATAAAAGTGAGTAAAAAAGTAAGGAAAATAACATAATTTCGTCACCTTGCAAATAGTAAGGTATGTTTGGTAGGAAGAATGTTAAAGGGAATGTTAGATTACCTCTAACATTACCTCTAATATTCCTCAAAACAAACACAACCTTAGGGACTAAATTGAGAGAAAAATGGAATAGATTATAATAAAAGTATGTTTGTAATGCATGGAAATAGAATTAGATTAAAAACTGTTATTGTTTATTACCATGGAACAAAGATTGGGAAATAAAAAAGAAAATGTTAAAAGATTTTACCACTGTATAATTGGGCTCCAGATCTTCACTCACAGGACCAAGTAATTCAAAAAGTTTTTTTAAGAAAAAATTGACATTATGGTCCAACTTTCCTTTGTCTGTAGCAACTTCCCTCTCATCGATGAGAGAATTTAACTACTTATCTATGTAGAGGGAGCCAAATTAAACTTATCTATTCCCTCCTTACCTTGAAAAGAATTAATGTTTGGTTGGAGAAAAATGTAGAATTGGAATTGGAATTGAATTGAAGTTGGAATTGGAATTGGTAAGATAGAATTGGAATTGGATTATTTGAATAAAAAAATGTGTTTAGTTTGAAAAGATGAAATTGAAAGTTGGTAAAAGGATATAATATGAAAAAACATTATTGCCCCTCAATTAAATATATTATTAAGTAAATAATTTGTTTATTTAAATGCAATAAATAAATAAAAAACCAGTTTTTTTTTTCTTTTCTCTTTCTCTCTTTCTCTCCAACGGTACAATCCCCATTCCTCACCCACCATCACTCTCATCAATTTCTTCAACCCCCACCATCACTCCATTTTTTTCTCTAACCCACCTTCACTCTCATTTATCCCTCTCTTCAACTCTCTCTCTCTCTCTGTCTGAAGCTCCATGGCCGACCACCGTTTTCGTCGCCGTCGTCGGTAGTTGTGGCCTTAGAACTCCGGTGTCCAAAGGTTCTTCTTCTTCTTGATTTCCCATCCTCTTCTTCTTCACTCTTCTTCCTCTTCTATTTTAGGATCTCTCTGATTTTTTTTTTCAGATCTGGGTCTTTTTCACCTTTTCCTCAGATTTGCGATGGCGACGACGGCGGCTCCGATTGCGACGGCGACGGTTGGAAGATGGAGCAGAACAAGAGAGTTGGAAAGAAGATAAGAAAACAAAGGCTAAACTCATGGAGCTTGATTTGGGGTTTTGTGAGGAGCTTGATTCGACACTTCCACCGCCGGTACCTCCGCCATCGCCGCCGGCAGAAGACATCAAACCAAAGGGAAGGGGGACGAGACCAGAAATCATAGCAGAGAGAGAGAGCATATTCAGAGGAGGGCAAAAATGTCTTCTTGCCCCAATTCCACAAATAATCCTCCAATTCCATGTAAAAAAGAAAGAATTGGATTCTACGTATATTACAAAAAGTTTGGAATTGATCCAATTCCAAAGAATTGGATTCCAAAGTTTAATGGCTGAACCAAACTATAGAATTTATGGGACTTTGTGCAATTCCAATTCTTTGGTGGATTCCATGGTGAACCAAACGTAGCCTAAATTTTCCTCCCACCAAATACGTACTAAAGAGTATGAAGTTCAAATTATTATCTTTTTTTTTTGCCATTCCAAATTATTATCTAATTGTATCATTGAAAAATAAATAAGAGTGAGTTAGCAAATTGAATTTTAAAAGATGTTGTTTGTCTCAATTTAGTCCCTAAAGATGTAATCTATCTCAATTTAGTCTATGAAAAACTAAAATATCAAATCTACACCCATATAAAATGATCTCTCCGTCAACGTAACAACAGACAAAACTTTCATAGGTACAAAATTATGACAAATATGTATTTCAAGGATTAAACTTTTTTGTTTTTATCTTTTAAGAACTAAACAAAAATAACTTGTATTTTTCATAGACTGAATTGAGATAAATTAAAGACCAAAATATTAATTTACTCTATAAATAAACAATTCTAAGTAGTGGATAATGATACATAAGTGAAATTCTTATGTGTTAATGTCGTCTACACTTTTTATCATTCAATTTTTTTTAATGAAAAATGCAAACTTTAACGTTAATTTGACTATTTGATTACCTTGGATGGTGAAATACTTGTCACGAATTTGATCTTGTAGGAACAACTTGAAACAAACATCAACTTCCCAACCAAGTGGAAATGTGTCACATTCTTCTATTCTAAAGTAGAGTGAGATATATTTACTGTCATTGCTTTGGTTCTTCCCAAGAGGCTTAAAAACCAAGCTCCTCATCAATGGAATTATATACACATACATAGACAAATTAACATTTAACAGCAATAAAGATACATGAGCACTTCCATTCCATTAAACTATGAGTCAATAATACATTAATACTCTCGGAACGAGAGAGATATTAAAATTATACAGGATGTCAAAATGAGTCATCGTAATTTATGTGGGCCGGCTTATGAAGGACTTTCATTAGGATAGGTTGGATCAAACTTATGGTAGGCCTAAAATGCTGATTCGGCTCGCCTCAACTGTTGATGGGCTAAGGGCTAGCCTATGAGCCTTTTTTTCAATTATTAATTATATTTTATCAAATATCAACATATTAAGAATAAATACTAAAATTAGCTTACAAAAATAGGATTTAAAATTTTTTTGGTGTAGTTATTTTATCAATCAACATGTTATGAATTACAAATTTGCCTGATATTTATAAATATTTAAAAATAGAAAAAAAAAAAGCCTACATGGCTTGGCCTGATCTAGCCCTTGCAAGCCTGTGATGGGCTGTGGGCTTAAATGAGTCAGGGTCCTTTAATTCTTTAAAATGGGTCAAAATTTTCTTGGCCCAACCTTTGTTTTCTTAAAAGCTCGGTCGAATTAGCTAAACCCATTTCGACAAAACCCTAAAATTTTAGTCCCCTCATGTAAAAAAAAAAAAAATCTACAATTTTTATTAAATTACCCTTAATAGTATTTTTAATTTCTTAACTAATTATAATTTATTACTATAACATTTTATCTTAAAATTCTTTATTAATTAAATATATATTTAATTATATAAATAGTAAATATAAGAATATTTTAATTAAAATGTATGAAATTATAAATTTTTTAATCTTTTAAAAGATCTAAGCATAAATTTTCAGATGGGGGATTTGCAAATTTACCCCAAGCAATTCCAAATAGAAAACAAACATATAACAGCCTTTTTAAGAGGTTTTGGAGTTTAGATTTCTATTTTTTTTTTACTGAAAATATTATTTGTTAAATAAAACAATATGAACCTCTCAAACATAAAACTAATTTTTCATGAACCATAAAATCAAAACAAAATGAACAAACAAACTCACCATTTATATCCTCCAGCTTGAAAGATTGAATTCATAACGATCCAAATGATTATCCACCAATAAAGAGTACGATTCTATTTTGAGTAAAAAGTGAGAGGGTTGGACATCTCTCACAAATCCTACCATCTCTGCCAAAAAAAACAAAAACACAAGATTACGAAAATCATAAAAAAAAAATTTGAAATCACCGAAAACCTAAACCTAGTTTGCCCGAGTGCCCGACACTTTCTATTTTTAAAAAGATCATCTAGCATTCAAGATTAATTGAGCAGTTGCAACGATTAGGTAAAACTGTTTAACCTGTGCAGTGATTTTTAATGTTGAGTCTCGAATCTCCCCAACTCGCCACTAAGGCTATAGTCGATAGTATCGAAGAAAAAAACGTACCATAAGTTCCGTGCTTTTGACGTATAGACTTTTTTTTTTGGACAAAACTTATATACAGTTACTTATATCCTTTTACTCAGGTTCTCCTCTTAAATAATGACATGTGGTCTTTTTTTTTTTTCTACTCAGCATCTCATACTTAACTCTGTCAATGTTTTGTTAATTAATTCCATTTTTTAATTGTTTTCTATTAGAAAGATAAAGCCCCAATTTCACCAAACATCTCTTCTTCTTCTTTCAACAAAAACTCACACTAGATTTCAAAAAAAAAAAAAAAACTCACACTAAGACAGTTTTTGTATTGGTTCAACTTCCCCATTGAGTAGAATCTAATTAAATGGGTAGAATCTTGCAATTAGGAAACTCAAAAATGTTGCTGCAACATCTCTCATTGTTCCTTCGAATGCCTCTCAAATTTGTTGAAATTAGGTCTTCAGAGTTTTTGTTGAATGAAGGAAGAAGAAGAAGAGACCTTTTAGATAATTGATGAAATTGGGGCTTTATTTTTTTAATAGAAAACTAATAAAAAAATTTAATTAATTAACTGAACTTTAAAAGAGTTAAATATGAGATGCTGAGTGAAAAAAAAAAAAGGCCGCGTATCATTGTTTAAGAGAACAATCTAAAAAAAAAAATATATATATATATATATAAGTAACTGGATATAAGTTTTGTCTAGGGGTGATCAGCAGTTCGGGTCAACCCGCCAATCCATCAAAACCAACCCAACCCACCAGTTTGGGTTGGGTCCAAAATTTCAACCCGCTCATCGATTGATTCGGTTAGCGGATTTGAAAATTATGAACCCGTCAACTCGCTCTAGTGTATATTATTATTAGAAAAAGAATTTATAACATATTAAATCACTAATACATAAGAAACAAATATAAATTGTTCATATCTTGAATATGTCAATTTTAGTTTTTCTCAAGTTATTGACTTTTTCCTAAATGAAAATAAGTCTTTTTGGTAAAGGTAAATAATTTAAAAGTTCAAAGAAAAATTAAAAAAAAAATCAAAAAAATAATAAAAATAAATTTGACGGGTTGAACCCGAACCAATCCAACCCAACTCGCCCATTGACGGGTTGGTTCGGTTCGGGTTCAAGACTTTTTTTTTAAAACTCAACCCAACCCAACTCATCAAACTTTGATCGGATTAGTTCCAATTTTTTCTCAAACCCGAACCAAACCAACCCGCAATCACCTCTAATTTTGTCCTTTTCTTTTTGCTTAAGAAATGAAAGATACAAATTGCCAATACGGAGCCATAAATTGTACCGATGGCACACAACGACTTGGAGGAAGGCATTAGAGCCGCACAAAACGAAAACTTGCTTAACACTCTTTCAGTTAATCTCTATATATATATATACATATAAGAAAACTTGCTCCCCACTCTTTCTCTTAATTGCATCGATTTTTTTAATTAGAAAAAAAAAATAAACGTAAATACAAATAAAACGACAAAAAAATATTTTGACGCTCCTAAATTTTAGAGATTCTGTTAATTATGTTATTAAATTTCATTGTTATTCTTAATGTAAAAAAAATTGGTCAAAACTCTAAATTGGTCCTCTATGTTTCACTCAAGTTTCATATTGATCCTTTATGTTTCAGAAAGTTTCAATTGGTCCTTTATGTTTGCAAGAAGTTCCAAATTGGTCCTTCCGTCAAATTCTGTCTATTTTTTCCGTTAAGTGATGACATGGCCTGCTGAGGTGTCACACTCTCTCTCTCCTACCTGTACTGCTTAACTGACGTGACTTAAGTTTAGGGGTGTTCAACGGATTGGATGAAACAATTTTTTTAACCAATCCAATAAAAATGCTTCATCCAATCCAATCCAATCCAGATTGGATTGGTTGATCGGTTTTCTATGTACAAAAAAAATTGAAAATCACATATATTTTTCCAAGTCCCAATTCCTCATATGAAGACTTAAAGATTACAAACTAAAATTAATAATTCAAGCACAATCCAAACAAAATAAAGACTTAAAGAGTACAAATTAAAATTAATAATTCAAACACAATACAAATATTTAAAGAGTACAATCAAATTTAACAATCTATTGCTTTTCAATTTTGAAAATTTGTAAGAGTGATGCTTCCACGTCGATCATATTAATTGCAAATATAGAACAAATATTTTAATATATATTGCAAACATATATGAACCAATCAATTAGAACAAAAAAAACTTAATTACTTCAATCTTGCAACTTCCAAAGTAAATGGGGCATCATCTAATTCCAACACACAAATAAAAAAATATTAAAAGGTAAATATTATATATATATATATATATATATATATATATATATATACATATTATTAAAATATTACTAAACGGATTGGATTGGATGACACCTATGCTCATCCAACAATCGATCCAATCCGATCGATTTTGCCTCTAAGCCATCCAATTAATCCAATCAAAGGTCGGTTTTCGTTGGATTTTATTGGATCGGATCGATTGACATTGGATTGGATTGGATTTGAACACCCCTACTTAAGTTACCCTAAAACAGGGACTAAAATGAAACAAAATAATATTTTACAAATAAAAAATGTAATTTCCCCTTTCCCATCTTCTTCTTCCTCATAGCTCCCCCTCCGATTGCAGCCATGAACATCCTCCACATGAACCCTAATTTTCAACATCTCCTGAAATCTGAACAAACCCAGAAAGCAAATTTTCATGGAGTCTAAAGGAAACAAGCTTATCACACAAGTTCCAAATCGACAGAGGTAAAGTACCACCAAGCGAATTTCCACACCACCACCATCGTTGGCGTCGCCACCGGTGCCGCCGCTCCCATTTCCATCCTCTTCCTCATTCACACACCATCTTCTTCCTCCTCTTCCTCTTCACCGCGGGTGAACGTTTCCATCAAATTCTTGAAGCCAAAGCTCGTGGGTGTTGCCGCGGGCATCAAAGCTGCAATTTTTATCCCAAAAGAAGGGAACCTGAGGGTCGAGATTATGGATTGGGGATTTTTTTGCAGAAGAGAGGAGGAGGGGAAGCGAGGAGAGTGTGGTGGGGTAGTGACTGCATAGTGTGGTATTAGAGGAAGGGAATTGGGCAGAAGAGCGATGATTGGGTTATGAGGAAGAAGAAGAAGGGAAATGGGAAATTACATTTTTCATTTGTAAAAAATTACTTTGTTTCATTTTAGTCCCTGGTTTTAGGATAACTTAAGCCACGTCAGCCAAGCAGTACATGTAGGAGAGAGAGAGTGACACCTCAGCAGGCCATGTCATCACTTAATAGAAAAAATAGACGGAATTAGACGGAAGGACCAATTTAAAACTTCTTGCAAACATAAAGGACTAATTTAAACTTTTTGAAACATAAAGAACCAATATAAAATTTAGGTGAAACATAGAGGACTAATTTGAGGTTTTGACAAAAAAAAACTTGTTTGTAATCAACGGTGCTATAAAATTTTTAATTTTTAGACAATTTTGCAAATATTTTGTGCAAATAATTAATGGTTTAGGCAGGTTTATCAATGTGTTAGTAAAAATTTAAAAACAAAGGGTGTTATCATAATTGAACTGACGAATAATTATAGTTAAATATAGAAGATTTGATATCACATTTAAATCATGAGAATAATTATATTTGCATTTAAGGTCAAAACCCCAAATTGGATCTTTATGTTTGCACGAAGTTTCATATTGGTCCTTTATGTTTGCAAGAAGTTCCAAATTGGTCCTTTCGTCCACTTCCGTCAATTTTTTAAGTTAAGTGCTGACGTGGCGTGCTGCCGTGACGTGTCATGCCACGTCACTACATATGATATTGGATGATGACGTGGCATGCCATGTCAGCTACAATTGACATGTAGGAAAGATGGTGTGTCCACGTCAGCACTTAACTTAAAAAATAAATGGACTTGGACGGAAGGACCAATTTGGAACTTCTTGCAAACATAAAGGACCAATTTAGACTTTTTGAAACATAAAGGACCAATATAAAACTTCGTGCAAACATAAATGACCAATTTGGGGTTTTGACCTTGCATTTAATTATCATTAACTATTTATATATGAAATTTGAATAAACAATAAAATATAATACAATTTAAAATTTTAGGGACATAAAAACCTAAAACAAAATTAAAGGGTGCATTTGGTACACAAATTGATTTTTTAATCTCGGAAATCACATTGTCGGGAGTGACTCCAGACGGATGTCAGAAAAGCTGTTTTGTTTAACTTTTACATTCTTGAAACTATTACAAGATTCCCAGGAATATTACAAATTTATGTTTGGTTCAACTTTTATAACCCAAAAATGTTTAGCAATTTTTCAAATATGCCCTTGATTGATTTTTTAAATAGTAAATTATCATTCAATAAATAGTTTATAAAATTATTTTAATTTATATCAATTAATATTAAAAATTATATTCTTATATAATACATGTATTCTTAGAAGTATCATTGAAAAATTAAAAGAGATGTCTAATAAAAGAAGAGAGGGAATGATTTAAATGATGGGTATTAATTAGATTAGGGGTAATTTAGTAAAATTAAGTAACTAAATGAGATTATCATAATTCCACCCCTTAGGTGGAATCAGAAAAGTGAAGAAATATGGCATAACAAGAATCCTGGGAATGTAAGATTCTCGGACATATTTTTTTTACTATTGTATCAAACACAAATTTACAAGATGTCAGAGAAATAATCTTGAGATTATTTTTCTAATTCTTATACCAAACTGCTCCTAAAAAATTAATTGATTGGAACTTTAAAATTTATGTGAACAAATAAAATCTTTTTTGAAACCAAAAAAAAAAATCTTTTTTCCCAATAGTCATTGTGAATCGTCTTTAATAGCACAACAACAATATTTCTTTTGTTATTTTATATTCAAGTTAATTAATTAATTTTAATGAATTATCTATATATATAATCCTGATCTAAATATTCTTTTCTTAAATTTCAAATGAAAATTTTTTAACGAGATGATACAAATAGATATTTTACTGATAAAAAAGAATTTAAATACACTCATATTCATTTAATAATATATATATAAAGGTTAAATGTCCATTTTAGTCCTCTATGTTTCACTCAAGTTTTAAATTGGTCCTTTATCTTTCAGAAGTTTTATATTGGTCCTTTATGTTTCCCAAAAGTTGTATATTTGTCCTTCAAGTTTAATTCAAGTTGTATATTGATCCTTTATGTTTCAATCAAGTTTTATATTGATCATTTATGTTTCGTTGAAGTTCTATATTGGTCCTTTAATGTTTCATTGAAGTTTTATATTAGTCCTTTATGTTTCATTAGAGTTTCATATTGGTCATCTCAGTATGGTTTTATTTTGGCTTAAACGACGTCGTTTGGGTGTTTTTGGTGTGTCTAAGGCCACGTCAGCTATCTGATACATACGTATGAGAGATTATGTGTCCACCTCGGCATGCCACGTCAGCAGTTAACTTAAGAAATTAACAGATTTGGACGGAAGGACCAATTTAGAACTTTTGGGAAACATAAAGGACTAATTTAAAACTTTTGAAACATAAAGGACTAATTTAAAACTTGAGTGAAACATAGAGGACTAAAATGAACATTTCACCTATATATAAAAGAAAACAATTTAACACAAAATTGTCAAGTGGACATTCATTATCAATGAACAAGATATGTAAGCGTCACTGTTAGTTTTTTTATTCTCTCTTTTTAATTTTTATTTTCTATTTAAAAAATAAATATTTATATATTGAAGGAGATATTTAGTTTTTTTGTGTAGAACCATATGATGTATTTAATAAATATGACTACTTGTTTATTAAAATATATCTCTCATTGCTCTCAAAAAAATATTTCTCATATATTAAAGTCATTCTCTCTTTATAAACTCATACTACTCCATACTACCCACCTTACTCTCAAGAGCCATCCTGATTCCTGACACTTCTTCTTCTTCTTCTTCTTCGGCCCTCTCAATTCTCAACTTTCTCCAACTTCCAACAATGAAAATGAACTGCAAAATTGAAATAAACAAATTAAAGACTTAAAAAATACACTTGTTTAGAAAAAGTCTATACACTTGTTTAAGACCATGTTTAATATGACATAAAAAATGTGAAAATAAAATTAAAAATAAAAATGTAAGAAATTTATAATAATTAATTTACCCTTATAATTAAATTTTGGTGCTAATAGTTAAGGATAAAATGATAAAAAAAATCACTAAATTTTTCACAAAACCTCCATAAAAAAAAGTTTTGACATAACCAAGGTTATATCTAAACTTTGCAATAACCAAAACTTGTATCAAACTAATTAAATTTTGCAAATATCAAAACCATTCCCTCCCTCAAAAGTCAAAAACCTCAACCAAACAAGCCAATGATGTTTTGTTAAACTACACTTGGGTTCGTTTAAATAATATAATATCATATAGTAATAAACAAATTAAAGACTAAAAAAATACACTTGCTTAGAAAAAATCTATACAGTTGTTTCCTTTTGATTAAACTAGCATGGTAAATATATGGTAAACAAATATAAAAATAATATGGTAATTAAACAGTGTATAATGTTTTTAAAAGATATATTTAAATTTTTTTCCATCTGTATTTAAATATATGAATTAAAAATAATAGCATATTGTCTTTTTAAAAAAATACAATTATATTTGTAAAATATATATATAAACGGTCAAAATCCCAAATTAGTCTCTTATGTTATCATCAAGTTTCATATTGATCTTTTATGTTTCAAAAAGTTTAAATTAATCCTTTATGTTTGCAAGAAGTTTCAAATTTGGCCTTCCATCCAATTCCATCCAGTTTTGCCGTTAAGTGATGACGTGTCCGACTGATGTGTCACTCTCTCTCTCCTACGTGTATTGTTTAGCTGACATGGCCTTAGTTAACATAAAATCAAGGACTAAAATGAAACAAAATAACTTTTCACAAAACAAAAATATAATTTCCACACTTTTTCATCTTCTACATCTTCCTCAGCCGCCACTTCCACCGCCGCCTCTTCATTTCTCCAATCCTCTTCCTCTTCAACATCCTCCCACTCCGCCTCTCCTCCTTCCTCTTCTGCAATGAAATCAAATCTTTAGTAAAGCATAAAAATTTAAGACAACAGGAATATTAAGGTTAGATATGTAATTTATTTTATAGATTAAAAAAATCATAAAATTTTAAAGAGTGTCATAGTAAATAATTTAAAAAGAACAAATAAAATACGAAAATATTAATTAGTATTACTTACATTGCACTTGAATTTTACAAAACTTATTGCACTTGAATTTTAACCTAGTTCACAAACTTTAAAACGATCTTGTTAAGATGGTTACAAGATTTAATATCTTACAATCTTGTAAAATCTTTTTCAATCTCATGTAGATCAAAATTTGATGGGATTGCGATTTTGTAAACAATATTATAAGATCATACTAGTAAGATCATTTTGAATTTAATTTTTTTTTGTAAGTTACATCAAATCCAACATTTTTTTATAATTTTATTTTTAAAGTATGTGACAAAATATTAGTATATGGTAACTGATATTTAGTGGTAACTCCCTGTGAAAAACGGTCCATGGACTGAAAAAAAAAATTTGTATATTTAATATATTATTAATTAATTTTAGAAGTTATGTGATGTGATATTTTCATTATTTAATTAAATTAATTGTCAGAAATTCCTATTTTATGACTGTGCACAGTTATATTAATATATATATATATATATATATATATATATATTAAAATAAAATGTGAGACAATTATTATTATTATTATTATTTTAAAATGCACGAGGTAGTTTTTTTTCAAAAGAAATATGGGGTAGTCATTTTTTTAAGAAGTGGGACAGTTATTTATAAATATTACTTTAGAATTTCTTTTATTTTGGAGAGGTCAGTTATTTTATTTTATTTTTTAAATAATTTGTCATTTATTTTTGGAGTAGTGGGTGAAAAATGAAGTATAGTAGTGGCTGAATTTGAATTCTTTTTTTGAAAAAAAATGAGTTATTTCAAGTTGTAATACTGACTTAACTTCTTTTGTATATAATAAGTATATTGATTGATATATTGATATTTTCGTATCTTAAGAGGCAGTGATTATAATATAATATAGATTGATATATATATATATATTTTTTGAGTGATTGATAAAAAAGTTTTCATAAAAAAGATATTAAAATACACTTTTTTTTTCTTTTAAAAAATTTATAATTTTATTTTTTAATTAAAATATATTAAATAGCTATTAATTTTTAAAATAATAGAAATTATTTGTTGGAATTATTATTTCATTGTTATTTAGAATAGAAAGTATATAATTAAGGATTTATGAGAAATGTAATTTGGTGTCCAATATGAAGCGGTAGGTAATAAGAATGGAAAATGGAAGAAAACTTAGCATTTAATGCTAAGCCATGATGAGCATTCTGTCTCTCTCTCTCTCTTTCCAATTTCCATCATTACTGAGATATCCACAATCCCCCAAACCCCCCTCCCTCTGCTCTGCCGTTTTGTTAACCCACTCTCTCTCTTACATATATATAAAAGGAGAGCCATCTTTGCTCCTCCTCACACGCTTCTTCTTCATCTTCTTCTTCTTCCAATTCTCAAGTTTCTCCAAATTGCAAGAATGAAGCGCAAAACTGAAATAAAGAGATTGGAATCCAAATCCAAACTCCAGGTCACCTTCTCCAAACGCAAATTAGGCCTCTTCCGCAAAGCCGCCGAACTCTCTCTCCTCTGCGATTCTCAAACCGCCGTTGTCGTTTTCTCTCAAAACGGTAAGATATTCTCCTCCGGCCATCCCGATCCGGACTCCGTCTTCAGCCGCTACCTCTCCCGCGCCTCCTCCCCCTCCTCAGATCCGTCCGAAGCCGAATCGACGACGGCCGCGGCGGCGCCGGTGATCCGGCAGTACGAAGAGGCGATGAAGGAATTGGAAGAAGAGAAGGAGAAGACGCTGGACGCGATGGTCGATGTTCTCGCGTCGGCGGCTTGCGGGAACGGATTCTGGTGGAACCGATCGGTTGAGGAGATGGATTTGGAGGATGCTTTGGAGTTCAAGAAGTGCGCGCAAGAGTTGAGAAGGAATTTGCTTGCCGAGACGGAGAAGAAGAAGAAGGCGGCGGCGGCCGGCGACCACGACTGAACGGAAACGAAGTTTGGGCTCTCTTGATTCTTCATATGAAATATATTTTATATATTGCAATTTGATTTTTATTTTTATTTCGCAACTAAAATGAGAAGAAGATAAATAACATACAATTTTGACAATGTGCCGTGGGGAATGACAAATTTTTTTTTGGCCAATGGAGAATGGCAGTAGTTAAAAGGATAATAGAGTTATAAATTGCTTCATACAATTTGAGGAATATATCTTTCTCCTCCATATGTGGTTTTGGATGCTTAAAACCTAACCCAAAGAAAAAAAAATTATTGTAACCATTAATAGAGTTATATTGTATATTAGTGAATTAATTTCTTTCATTTGGACTTACTAACAAATATGCGTAAGGCAATATGCTTATGTGTCGGTATTTTCTTAAGAATGGCCAATGTTGAAGAAACAATAAGAATGGCCAATGTGTTGGCATTTTCTTATAAAGGTATATATATTACAAATATGCTTAAGGCAATATGCTTATAATGAGCAAAATATATATTGTTGGTCATAAACCCAAATCACAAATATTTGATTGAGCGGTCAATTTATATGACTGAATCATTACATCGGATTTGGTTTGAAGCCGAGAAGCTATCTGGAATTCACTCAATGTTTCTGTTTATTTCACTTTACTAATCTTCTTGCTGCTCATGATGATGACAAATCGAATTTATGAATTGTTTTGATTGGGTTTCTTCTCAGAGCATCATGTCAGGCGAAGTGAATCCTAACTCATTATGTCATTAGTTTATATATAAATTTTTATGTTTATTATTTTAAAATATTAATTTTGAGTAAAAAATAATTAGTGAATTTTATTTTAATTAAAATAAATTTTGTTTATATTAGTCGAGTATAAATTTTATTATATAAATAATAAACATAAAAACAATTTAGTCAAATATGAGTGAAATTGTAGTTTTCTTATCTCTCAAAAGAATAGAGTGTAATTTATAGATGAAAAACAATTTAGGTCAAATTTTTTATAACTTTGTTATAAAAATAATTATGTGATTCATTTACACTCTTTTATCTCTATAATTGGTAATGTAAAAAGTGGTCTTCTATATTATTTGAAGATCTTCCAAATGAAGAAAGTGTAATTAACTTTACTGTAAAAAGTACTAATATTTACTTAAACAATAAATTATGTTTGTATCTTATGATTTTGATTTAACCACTCTTATAACACAATTAATATACTCAATATATTTTTTTTTATTGGAATATACTCAATATATTAAACCTCAAATGAAATATATAATATTAAATGCTTCCCACATATTACAAAAAATAATCATATGTTTTATCATTTATGTATAATCTCAAATGCAATTATGTAAGCGAATGTGACTAGAGACTACATATGCATATATGTGCATGTTATTTATATTTTAATTTTTAAAATATAATATAAATTTTTTATTACTATATAAATATATAGATATAGATATAACTATCTATATATATTAGTTATTTGTTGAAAATTTATTTTTTTGGGGTCACACATCTCTTTCGTGACACCAAAAATCTGCAAAGGGAAGTATTTCTTTAGATGTTTATTGGAAAGTTGATTATTTATTAGAAACTGGAAAATTACACCTATAAAATTGAAAAAGTTATTTTTTAGTGTTACACTTTATTTTTGTGACACAAAAAACCTGCAAACAAAGTATAAGTGGTAATACTATATAAATTATTTGAATGATTTAAATACTAAATTTAATTTTTTTTAATTCATACTTAATGTGTTATTAACATAAATTTTTTAATTAAATGGAATTTACTAAAAAAAATTAAAAGCCAATACCCGTGCATAGCACGGGTCATAATCTAGTATACGATATAGATATAAATATAGATAGATATAGATTCTTATTTTCATTTTAGAATTTACTTAACCATTAGTATGTTGCAATATAGATTTATATATATCTTATAACATCTTTTGATTTGCATATTTTTTTTAAAAAAAAATTCACTTTTTAATATAATCATATATTTTATTTGTTTTTTCGATATTTAATTTCAACATATCTCTCTATTCTAATCTCTTCTTTTTATATTCAATTTTGATTTTAAAAATAAAAAACTAATATAAGTTTCAAAATGAATATAATTTAAGTTTCTTATTCCATCACCAAAAAAAAATTGAAGTTTAATATAAATTATGAAATTTAAATTAATTTTATTTTATATTAATTAAAATCTAAAGTAGATGGTATGCATATGCCTTGATTCTCACCATTTATTTTGGGAATTATATTATTTTTCATTTCTAAAATTTAATTGCCCATCCCATAAAAAAAAAATTTGATTGCCCATTTGTATGTGATATAAATTTCAGCATTAACTTTAATTAATAACTAATACACAATCATGATTTTCGCCATTTTATGAGGTGGGAAATCACCATATTAGAGGGTTGAATGATCCAAATTGAATGTTGAATAATGAGGTGGCATAATTAGGAGTCATGTATGTTGAAATATATATTTATATAGATATAGATATAGATTTCATTGGATTAATTGTTTGTCTATTTGTCTATGAATTATTGAATTATTAACTATGCATTGGCAGGTGCGTGACCTGGGTCGACAATAAGATTAATAATTCAATACATAGTTCTTTTGAAAAGACAATCAATTATTTATAGTTGCAAATAATTAAATATTATTTATAGTTTAATTTGGAAAGTAGTTCTCTAGAAAAAAAAGACATTCAATTATTTGTAGTTATAGATAACTAAAGATAATAAGAATTATTAATAATATTATTATAATATTTGTATTATTTTTTTAAATTTAGATGAGATTAAGAGAAGAATATACTATAACTTTCAATTTTTTAAGATTGGGTTAATTTTCATTTTGACTTTTTTTACTTTAATTTATAAATTCAATTTTAATGATAAAGTTTTTGAAAAATTTTCATTCATTAAATTAGGTTAAAAAAATCTAAGTCTATTTGTCGAACATTTATATTTTGAAAATTATGATAAAAAATTTTAGAGCACCACTTATCAAATTGTTATGGCATCACTTTTCAAATATCTAGAGTGCCATTTGACATGCTTTTAAGATGCTACTTGTTGAGATTTTATTTTTTGGATAAAATTTGTTGAGATTTTAGATTGGTACACTTATATATATACACTAATGAATAATTTAATCCTACAAAGAAATTTTAAACACTGATGAATGCCTTATTTCACCACCCTTCAATCCTTTTTGGTTTTTTTCCTTTCATATTTGTGATTAAATGAACTTTCCAGTTTAACCTTTCAATAACTCTTTCGAAAGATTTGAAGTTCCAACTTTCAAGGAGTTTTTTTTAAAAAAAAAAAACAAATCCAAATAATTAATTTAAGAGGTAAATTACTTTTTAATTCTTAAATTATTAGCCAAACTACTATTTAGTTCCTGAATTTTAAAATTAGACTATTTAATTTATAAATTTATACTTCCGTCAACTATTTAGTCTCTAGGACGTTATCCGTTAAATTACCGCGTATCACATGATGAAGTCATTTTGTGCTAGCTAATGTGGCATCATTAATTTGTTATCATATTGCCATCTTACCTTGCTTCATTATTTGAATATTTAAAAGCAATACTAAGTAAGTCTCTGTATTAGATAAAAGTAACAGGGAATATTTAATATTACTATTAAAGCCGCCGAACTCTCTCTCCTCTGCGATTCTCAAACCGCCGTTGTCGTTTTCTCTCAAAACGGCAAGATCTTCTCCTCCGGCCATCCCGATCCGGACTCCGTCTTCCGCCGCTACCTCTCCCGCGCCTCCTCCTCCTCCTCAGATCCGTCCGAAGCCGAATCGACGATGGCCGCGGCGGCGCCGGTGATCCGGCAGTACGAAGAGGCGATGAAGGAATTGGAAGAAGAGAAGGAGAAGACGCTGGACGCGATGGTCGATGTTCTCGCGTCGGCGGCTTGCGGAAACGAATTCTGGTGGAACCGATCGGTTGAGGAGATGGATTTGGAGGATGTTTTGGAGTTCAAGAGGTGCGCGCAAGAGTTGAGAAGTAATTTAGTTGCCGCGGCGGAAAAGAAGAAGAAGGCGGCGACGATCAATGGGCTGACGCCTTCTTCTTTTTAATAATTAATTCTTAATTGCTTTTTAGTTTTAGGCTTAACTTTTATTTATATTATTGGAATGATTTAAATATTAAATTTAATTTTTTAATTCATACTTAATGCATTATTAACATAATTTGTTTAATTAAATGGAATTTACTAAAAAAAATTTAAAAGCCAATACCCGCGCTAGTCATAATCTAATATAAAATATAGATATAAATATAGATTCTTATTTTTATTTTAGGATTTACTTACCCATTAGTATGTTGCAAATTTGTAAAATAGATTTATATATATATATCTTATAACGTCTTTTGATTTGCATATATTCTTTTAAAAAAAATTCACTTTTTAATATAATCATATATTTTATTTGTTTTTTTCGATATTTAATTTCAACATTTCTTTCTATTATAATCTCTTCTCTTTATATTTAATTTTGATTTTAAAAATTAAAAAAAATTAATATAAGTTTTAAAATGAATATAATTTAAGTTTCTTATTCCGTCACTAAAAAAAATTGAATTTTCATATAAACTATGAAATTTAAATTAATTTTATTTTATATTAATTAAATTTTAAAGTGGATCGTATGCATATGCCTTGATTCTCACCATTTATTTCAGAAATTATATTATTTTTCATTTCTAAAATTTAATTGCCCATCCCATAAAAAAATTTGATTGCTCATTTGTGTGTGATATAAATTTCAGCATTAACTTTAATTAATAACTGATACACAATCATGATTATCGCCATTTTATGAGGCGGGAAATCACCATATTAGAGGGTTGAATGATCCAAATTGAATGTTGAATCATGAGGTGACACAATTAGGAGCCGCGTATGTTGAAATATATATGTATTAACTATGCATTGAACTATCTACAACTATAACTAGGTGCGTGACCTGGGTACACAATAAGATTAATAATTCAATATATATTTCTTTCAAAAAGACAATCAATTATTTATAGTTGTAAATAATTAAATATTATTTATAGTTTAATTTGGAAAATAGTTCTCTAGACAAAACACAGTCAATTATTTGTAGTTACAAATAACTAAAGATAATAAGAATTATTAATAATATTATTATAATATTTGTATTATTTTTTAAAATTTAGATGAGATTAAGGAAAGAATATACTATAACTTTCAATTTTTAAGATTGGGTTAATTTTAATTTTGACTTTTTTGACTTTAATTTATAAAATCAACTTTAATGATAAAGTTTTTGAAAAATTTCCATTCATTAAATTAGGTTAAAAAAAAAATCTAAGTCTATTCGTCGAACATTTATATTTTGAAAATTATGATAAAATATGTTAGAGCACCACTTGTCAAATTGTTATGGCATCACTTTTGAAATATCTAGATTACCATTTGACATGCTTTTAAGATGCTACTTGTTGAAATTTTAGATTGGTAGAAACACTTATATATATACACTAGAGGCTTTGCATGCACGGTTGTGCATGCAATTTATTTATTTTTAAATATATATAAAATTATTATTATGATTTAAATAATAAATATTAAATATTTAATAGTTTTTTAATTTTTAAAATAAAATATAATAATTATACTTTAAATAATTTATTAAATCATGGGAAGTTATTTATTGCCGCGTCGGAGAAGAAGAAGAAGGCGGCAATATGACTACATGTTATTTTACATTAATTTGAATTATTTTATACATTAAAAAAGTTGATATATAATGTATAGTATATGAATTTTTTGATGTTTTCATAAATAAATAGAGTACATTATTTATTTGTTAATAATTTTATACAGGTGAGAATAAAGTAAATAGAGTCCATTATTAGTAAAAAAGTGCAAAAAATACAATAAATAAGGATAAGAAAAAAAGTTAGAAGATCAACACTAAAAAATCAATTTGTAGATCTCAGGACCATGTGAGAATAAAAATATTGAGGAGCAATGTTTAGGTACATATATAGCGGTAATATGGCATAGTATAGGATCTTAAGTATGTTGGGTATGTAAATAATTAGAATTTAAAAGCGTTTACATAGAGTCAATGCCATATTATGTCAATTTAAAGTTTCTATAAAATGGCCAGCACAACAATTAAAAGGAAACAGTTTAATACAATTAATAATAATTAATTGTATTTGTCTAAGATAAACCAATTCAATATTCACGTGTAATTGATATCTCAAACAAACCAATTCAAGAGGTAAACTATTTTTAATTCTTAAATTATTAGGTAAATTTCTACTTATAGTTCCTGAGTTTTAGAAATAGGGTATTTGATTCATGAATTTATACTTCCACCAAATAATTTGTTCCTGGACGTTATCGTTAAATTATTGCGTACCGCATGATAGGGTCATTTTGTGCTAATGTGGCATCATTAATTTGTTATCATATTGTCATCTTACCTTGTCGCATTATTTGAATATTTAAAAGTAATACTAAGTAATCTTTGTATTAAATAAAAGTAACAGGAACTATTTAGTATTACATCTTAAATATTTAGATAATGTGGCAAGGTGACAGGTAACATTGTGGGAAATTAACTGTGTCACGTCAGCTCATAATTGTCACGTCACGAGATGACTTAACAGATAACGTCTCAGGAATTAAATAGTTGACAGAACTATAAATTTAGAGACCAAATAGTCTATTTTTAAAATTAAAGGACTAAATAGTAGTTTGATCTAGAAAAAAAAATAATTTACCTCTTAATTTAATGGTAAAATATAACATAAAGGACAGAATTTTATTGAAGGGGAAATTTTAGTTTTAGCCCCTTCAATATAATAAAATTGCATAATCATCTTAAATTGCAAAATTAGTAATTAAAACTCAACCAATAATTGACTTAATAGAAGTATAGAGCCATCCGGTCAATAATTTAATTGTTACGTCATTAACAAAGTTAGTTACAATTAAAGTTTTGCTTAATTTTGGGGTTTTAATTACACTATCATCGTTTGAATAAATTAATAAATGATCTTGATTTTTTCTTTTTGTAGCTAACGGCTAACTAATAAATGAATGATTTTGAAACTAATTTTGACTTCATTGTTATGAGTTATGACTGATTAGTTAATGATTTTTTAAGAAGATTTCAATCACACAAAAATTCAATAACCTCGATGTCATGCGGCGAATTTGGTTAGTAGATTTATATTTTAAAAGAATGAAAATGGAATGGGAATGGGAATAGGAATGGAATTGAAAATGAAATGAGATTGAGAATGAAAATATTTAAGATCATGTTTGATATGACATAAAAAATGTGAAAATAGAGTTGGGAATAAGAATATAAAAAAGGTACAATGACTAATTTATCCTTATAATTAAATTTTGGTGCTAGTTATTGAGGATAAAATGGTAAAAAGCCACTAAGATTTTGACAAAACCTTTTGCCATAACCCGGGTTATATCTAAACTTTACAATGACTAAGAGCCCGTTTGTGCATGCTTATTTTCAGAAAAGAAGCACTTATTTTTTTAATATAAAATAAGTGTCCTGTTTGTGCATGCTTATTTCATAAAATAAGTGATTCCTAGTTGTAGCAGAATGCACTTTTTTAGGTTTAAGCAGAAGCTAGAAATTGGAGCTTCTTTTTCTAGCTAGTAGCAAAAGTTGAAATTTAAATAATTTATGACAAAAAACTCAATAAAATTTAATATTTTTCATTATACCCTTTATTTTTTTAAAACCTAATTTTGACCTATACAACTACAATTTATAATCAGTCTCTTCAACGTTGCTCCTCCTCTTCCTTCACCATCTCACTTCATGTCTTCATCTTCTTCTTTCACCGTCTCACTAATAATAGATATTAAATAACAATTTAATATATTAATAAATATTAATTAATAAAAAACTAATCATAGATTAAAAAAATTACATTAATAAAATCAATAATTTTTTAATTAACATTTTAATATATTAATAAATAAATTAAGATTTTATTTTTATTTATTTAATAATAATTAACAAATTAAATATTGATATTCATTTATCTATTTAACAGCATTAACAACATCATAATCTATATATGCCCTTCTTGGTAATTTTACAGTCAAAAGCACTTATTTATACAATTTTGCCAAACACAAATTGTTTTCCAGCTACTGATAAAAGTACTTCTCAACTCAATTTGGCAAACACAAACTGCTACTCCTTCACAGTACTTTTAAAGAAACTTCATTTAAAAAGAAGTTATTTGAAAATCAACAGTTTTCATAAGCATGCACAAACGGACCCTAAATCTTGTTCCAAACTAATTAATTAAGCTTTGCAAATATCAAAGTCATTCCCTCCCCTCAAAAGTCAAAAACCTCAACCAAACAAGCCAATGATGTTTTGTTAAACTACACTCGGGCTCGTTTGATTAGGTATAACGATATATATATATATATATATATATTTAACTCCTTAACCAAACTTTAGGTCTTCTCATTCTAAGAAATCAAAAAATATGTGAGGCCCACCTGAAAAAAACTACTTTTTTTTTAAAGAAAAAAATACAAAATATCTATTATACCCTTTAATTTGACACAATTATAACTTTATTTTCTTTTTATTATTTTAATATAAAAGATAAAGCGGTAATTTTATCATTTTAACTAACTCTTTATTCTATTCTCTTTCTCATTATCTCTCTTATTCTCATTTTCATTCCCACTCACTCAAAATAAATTTTCAGTTAGTTAAGGTTCGGGCTCTCTATACCTTATAAGGGTGAGGATTCGGATCATATGTTCGATGTGAAGGCTTTATTAGTGTGTAATATGTATATTTTCTTTATAAACCATCAAAAAAGTTAGAAGGTCTTTCCTAACATTGATAGAATACCGATACTTAGCTCGCCTAAACTTTTTTTTACCAAAAACAAATATGTGATATGAAATAATTAATTATTATTGTTAAATTTAAGGGCATGTTTGGTTTGTTGAAATGAAGGGAGTGAATGAGAAATCGCGATTTGAAAAGTCAATTTTATTTTTTTTTAATATTAATAATTTTTAATTAAATGATAAAATTATTCAAAAGAAAGGCCAAAATTAGTTATTCAAACTTTATATAATCCCAATTCTCATTTCATTCCAATTCCCTTAATAGATCCTAGTTTAATTTGTGGGACAATAGTTCAACTTCTTTTATCCAATTTTTATTTGTGGTAGAGCGTAGAATATATTATTTTAAAGTGACATTTGATATATATATATATATATATATTCTTAATTCAGTATTTTAAAATTTATTTATAAAACCGTTTTTGGTAAGATATTTATAAAACATGACTGATGAGTTTTAACATATAAAAAGATACCTTATTTATTAAAAATAGGATTGATTTAAATTGTAAGCGACTTGATATCGCTTAAACAAAGTCTCGAGTTTTGAGACATTGTGAATACAATTATTCTCGTTAAAAGACTCTTCAATGATAGCCAAATGCGTAACGTGGATCGAGTCGTCCAGATTAATTAGAACAATGCCTCAAATATCGGGCACGCAACAAAATAAAATAAAGTACCTTATTTTGGACGTATATGGACCCCAACTTTTCTAATGCTTAAAATAGACCTCAACTCAAAATAATTGTCGATCTTGGTAATTAATTTTTTTTTTAATTCTTCGAATGAACCCAGTCGAAATAGTCAGGTTGTGCATAGTGATTTTGATGAAATTAGATTCAGTGCAATTCCCTTCCGTGTAATTTTGGTGCAATTTCTATAAAATATACATTTTTATTTCATTTTTGAAGTACTAATACGGACTCACACTAATAATAATCCACTATGAATAGATTAGAGACCAAATTAATATCAATATTGACAAATATCATCACCTTAAATGGATTAGGGACCAAATTGTTATTAATATTAAAAAATAGTTTCACGAGGCTATTTAGTGATGATATTTGTCAAAATTGATAATAATTTCATTCCTAATCCATTCATAGTGGGTTATTGTTAGAATAAATTCGTATTAGTGCTTCAAAAATGATGTAAAAATGTGTATTTTATAGGAATTGCACGGAAGGGAATTGCACTGGATCCAAACTCGATTTTGATTGGTGTCAGCCAAAATTACTATTCACATAAATTAAGGCTGTGTTTGGTTCAAGTGAGAATTAAAATTTGGAATTGCTCAAATCCCTATGAATTCAAAAGTTTGGTTCATTTCTTTGCATTTAGAATCTAATTCTCAAAATATGTTCAATTCCATGCTCATTTGTCCAATATTTGTAATTGGATTTTCCGTTTTATACATGGAATTGGGGTTGTGTGTGGAATTGGAAAGAAAAGTCAAATTTGTCCTTTCATTCTCGAGAGAAAGGGAGGAGAATGTGCCTCTGCTTCAGGAGAAGGTGAAGGAAGAAGCGACAGTGGTGGCTGTGGCGGAGTTTGAGGTGGCGGTGGTAAAGGGGCGGTCGGTGGTGGTGAAATCGAGGTTGAGGGAGATCCGAGAGAGCTGCATATGGAGAAATAATACTTCACAACCAATAATACTACCAACTTTTTTAATGTTCAGCAAACTATGTAAACTCTTAGGTATCATTTGGTATGAGTAAAAATCGGATATGTAAAGTAAAATGATCCAATTTTTTAGAAAAAAAAACTTGTTTGGTATGTTTTTAAACATTGTAAAGTAGCTTTACATGTAAACTGAGATTGAGTAAAATGAACAATAATTTTTTATCAAAAAATTGATGTAATCTAACTTCACTTATGTAAAGTCAAGAAAAAGGACTTATTTACCCTTCCAATTTTTCACGATCTCTACACATCACCACCACCTACTACCCTACCACCGCCGCCCACCACCACTTCAATCGGCCACAACTACGACCACCCACAACTCTTCTTTTAAGTATAAAATTTTTTATTTTTAAAATATAATATTAAGGGCATTTTGGTCTTTTGTCCAATTTTACATTATAAACTTTCCTTTCTATTTTATTACATCCCAAACATTTTATTTATCTTTACAATTACTTTATATCCCTTTTCTTTACTTTCCTTCCCTTTACATTATAAACCCTTTACATCGCATACCAAACGCAACCTTGTATATCACACCTTCGATTACGTAGGTGCTGGGTCAAGAACTTGACTATCTATTGACTATAGTCGCTCTTCTTTCTCTTATTCTGATCTCATGTCGGTTTCAAGAATATATTTTCTGCTAACCACAAGCACCAAAACTAAACGTAAAAAAATATTGTATAAATTTATAGACAAATGTCCATAAAACAAATCTCGTTTGTTTTGTGTACAAGATAATATTACGTCTACAATAATGATCAGGAGTTCCAATTTTAGTTATATGTGTGTCATTTACTTATTTATCAATAATTTAACCCCTTTTTTTTCTTATTTTGAATATTTATTATTAGAGCATGTCCGATAATTAATGTCTTAATTATCATACCCATTGTTAGAGGTAAGTCGATAAAGCTACATTATCATCTCTCTGAAAAGTAAATTCGAGATAATAATTGTGACCGTTATTTTTTGGTCAGACAATTCATAATTACAAATAAGAATCGTACGGGGTTGTAATTAGACGTATCAATAAATATAGGGTTGGGCTGACAAATTTTTGGCCCATTTTAAAACGGGCCGGGTCGGCCTTAAAACTTAGGGCCAAAACGGACTAGGGCAGAGTCGGGCTAGCCCTTTTTAAAAAAGAAAAATAATTAAATTAATTATTACTTATTTTGGCTTAAAATTTTAACTTTTTTTTATAAAATTTTTTTAACATATTTAATTTATACTTATTCAGTAATTTACTAGCTATTCACTCACTACTAGTATATCAACTATTTTTTTTTCTTAAAGTAAATAAACTAATTCATTTTTTTATTAAAAAGGAAGAAACACAAAACACAGGACAACAATATGCTGAAAGACATTATTTACACAACTAAATTAATTTTGATTAGAGATATTGTAAAAAGAATGAAAAGATATTCTAAAATTTATTTTCAATATTTTTAGTGCAAAATTTTATATAATATCTAACATTTAATTTTTCATATTAATTAATTTACAAAAATATCATTTCTTGTGCTTCTATAATTACATCTATTACAATAAATTTATAAATAGAACAACAATAATCAATGCAAACTTTTGCACATGGTCTTGATTTTCTTAAAGATAGGTGTGTCTAGTTAGTTCCTCTCCTTCTTTCACAAAAAATATAGATGTTGAATTAGTTCTTAAATAACTTATTGGATTTTAGTTAATAATAAAAACAAAACAAAAACAACATAATTATTATTATTAAAAGACCAAGTTTTTAAAAAAAATTAAAATTGAAAAAAAGGGCTAGCCCAGCCCGGCCCTAGGCCCTAAGAGGGTCGGGTCAAGCTGGAGAAAAGTCGGTCCATATTTTAAACAGCCCAACCCTAAATAATTAGGGCCAAAAACGAGTTTGGGCCATCCCGTTTTGACACCTCTAGTCGTAACCTTGGGAGACTTGTCCTTAGGTGATGATATACACTACAACAAAACATGGATTTACCCACGGAATATATTCCGTGGGGAATCCATGGGAAAACGGGAAAATAAAATAAAATAAAATTTTTTCTTCAAAATTACCCACGGAATCCAATCCGTGGATAATTTCATAAAATTACCCACGGATTTACAATCTGTGGCTAATTTCTGTGGGTGATTTGTCAATTAGCCACGGAGTCATTTCCGTGGGCAATTTATTAGAATTAGCAACAGATTTGCAATTCGTGGGTAAATGTTTATTATTTAAATTTTAGATGTATATATATAAACTGTTTTATATTAATAAAACAACAATTGATAAATGACCTAGTGGTAATTCTAAATATTACCATGCACAATGTCCTTTTTTCGAATTCACTACGGACCATTTTTAAAAAATATAATGTGGTTTATGGAGGTCGCCGGAGGAGCGCCGGTGACCGGAGGGGTTGCCGGAGTTGGCCGGCGGCCGGATGGCGATTGGAGGGGTTGCCGGCGGCCGATCGAATCTATGAAGTTCCCCATGGACGATAATCCGTGGTTAAAATTAAAATTCCGTAGCTATTTCCCCACTGACTCAAAATTCTATGGATAAACTCATTTACCCACGGATTTGTCCATGTGTAAATCTGTGTTTTGTTGTAGTGCTAGGTACCTACGTACCATTGGGGAGGGATCAAAGTCCACGTAGTTCGAAGAGAGAACGTCGATAGAAGTCATTAGGCAGGAGTGTTACTTGTAGTGACTGTGTACGGCTAGGACGTGTGTGTAGCTCCGGGCGGGCGGGCCACTTGCTGGAGGATTCCTATAGAGGAATGAGAGAACAAGGGTCTCTAAATGATGCTAAGAGCAAGAGAATGTGTGTATTTTGAGAGAGTGAGTATGCTCTGATGTCTGTTGGTTAGACTTCAGATGGTGATGATGACTCAGTTCTGTTCCGTCTTGATCCATTTTCTAAGTGAGGGATATTTATACTCGAAGTAGAGGAGAATATGGTCAAATCACGTTCTTGTGCATGGTTCTCGACCCACGATCCTGAAACTTCTCCCCGATCTCTAATGCAGGAGACCCTGTGGGGAAGCATGGATAAAAACCACGTATGAGGCATCGAACGGTGCCATGTATCACTGATCCGTGGTTCAGTTAACCTTCTAGAAGACCAATACCACATATCTATAAAAGAAAATATTATGAAGTTATAATAATTAAAAAAATATAAATCTCTGACTATCTCTATTATCGTCTGTTGGTTAATGTAACCCATTTTCATTATGAGTTATAATATTTTGCACTAATTAATTACCTAGCAAAATATCGTGAGGTTGTCCCATAATTTATATCATGGTCAATGAATTAATGCAGTGTCCCGGGCTTCCTGGTTCTTTTTGAATCAGACAAGAGAGAAAATGATGGGAAGATAAGGCGATAAGATACTTATCACTAGATTTGATGCAACATAAAAATTTAAATCTTAATAATTTTCTGATTTTGTGCACTAACATGATAGTAAGAAGAAGCATATAGATGATGATACCGATAAATCACCTTGTGAGAGAAAAAAAGTGAGTAGATAATGCTAAACATTATTGCACAAACTTAATTTAATTCGCATTACTACACGTAGATTAGAAATTGAGACCAACATTGTAAGAAAAATAAATATTTATAAGAATTTATATTTCGACAAATACTTAATTATTAACAAAATATTTTTTTTTTAAAGTTTAGTTTCGGTTGTCAAATTGAAAAAAAAAATCAATAATAATATTTTTCATGGACAATATTAATCTCCATAATATTATTTTAGACAATGCTTTTTTCGACAATTGTCATAAAAAATACTGTTGAGAAAAGTATTATCGGCAATTCTGTATTGCCAAAAATATTATTATTATCTTTTTAAAAAGCTTATTTTAATGACCAAATTGTTTTTTTTAAAAAAATATTTTTTCAATAATTAAGTGTCATTGAAATGTACTTCTTCTAGTGTTAGTCTCAATCCTAATCGTCCAAATAAATAATGGTATTGTTGACGCCACTCATGCATGTAACATTAATCATTCATAATTTGACACACAAGAAGAGATGTTGTTTTACATGATGATAGTTAGCCTTAATTAATATGAAAAAGTAATGTCTTTTTAAATGATAAGTTAACAATAATATTACATACATGCGTAAAGTGATGACACATAATATAATAATCATTTAGCATTAATAATTTTGGATAGTTTTAAAAATTAAGACGAAATTGATGGTAACTTAAAATTTTTAAGACAAAATTGATCTTTAAAAAAACAAAGATATGATAGAAAATTAATATAAAATTTAAAGACAACATTTTTTAGGGAGAAAATTATCAATTTAGTCTCTGAAAGATAAGATTGTTCTAATTCATTCTCTGGAAAAAAATTTTTTTGTCTCAATTTAGTCATTTTAGTTTTTTTGTTGGTATACATGTGATATTTTTCAAGGACTAAAATGATAAAATTAAAACAAAAAATATATCTTTTAAATACTAAATTAAGCACTTTTATTTTTCATGAATAAATTGAAATTATCCTTATATTCAAAATCAAATTAATAATTCTCTCTATTTTATTTAATTTTTAATATTAAAAAAATAGGCCAAAAGTCTATTTTGGTTCTTTATGTTGCACCTAAGTTTTATATTGGTCCTTTATGTTTCAAAAAGTTTAAATTAGTCTGTTATGTTGCACAGAAGATCCAAATTGGTCCTTCCGTCCAATTCTGTCAATTTCTTAAGTTAATTGCTGACGTGTCCATTTAACCTAACGTGTCATGCCACGTTCTCGCCACATCATCACAAATACTGAAATGGAAGATGACGACGTGGCCATGACGTATCACGCCGCGTCATCGCCACGCTAGCTTAAATGAACACGTAGGAGAGATGATATGTCCACTTCAACAAGCCACGTCAGCACTTAACAGAAGACATGGATGGAATGATCAATTTGAAACTTCTGTGTAACATAAAGGACCAATTTAAACTTTTTGAAACATAAAGAACCAATATAAAACTTGAGTATAACTTAAGGGACCAAAATAGACTTCTCACCTTAAAAAATTTGATTAGCCAATCAAACAAAAGCTTGACCTTATCCTTGTTTTTATGATCAACTCAACTTGCGTTGACGTTTCAATAATCTTTTTTGTGCATTGTCTTGCTTGTACAAGACATTACATCACAATCACTTCTCTCACCCACTTTAGGGCCCATTTCTACTTATCCAGCTATGCATCCATCTTGAGAAGTCACCAGGTGTGATTAGTGACAAGGCAGTGACTAATTCATTTCCCCTTAATTTGTCATCTATCCAAAAATAAAGTCATGCATTTAATTACAGCAAAACAAATATAGGTTCAGAAAGGGAAATGAAGCTCCCATTAAGGTATTTATAACTTTATTTACCTGAATAATTCATTGTTGTTATTAGTTGGTCTTTAATTATTGGCATTGTCTTAGTGGATTTTTTTGTTCGGATAAAAAATAAGAGCACGTTTGATATGATTGTAAAGCAAGAAAAGTGAAGTGAGTTGCTCTCGTTTGTTATGATTGCAGGACTTGTGAGGTGAGTTTCAGCGACTCTGTGAAGAGGAAAGCTTCTTTCCCTCATGAAGTGGAGGGAATGTGAGGTTTAAATACCAAAATACCTTTAAAAAATTTGTGGCTTTTAAAAAAGTAAAGGCAAAAAAGGTTTTGCATACTTTTAACTTCTATTTCTCTATCTTCTTCCCATCATACCAAATAATATTACTTTTACATTCCACTTCCATTTTCTTGTATACCAAATATACTTTTTATTACTTACTTCCACTTCGATTTTCACTTTCACTTTTATTCCCACTAAAATACTTATGGGATATCTCATCACCTAAGTTGGTTTAATTCTAAAATGAATAAAGACAAATCAATTTAGAGAGTAGAGATGGCTGAGTTAGTATATTTTTAATTTTTATATTTATACAATTAATTATTTGCATAATTTTCAACTAAGTTCAAATTGTATTAATTATTTAGGCTTTTTATTTAATTTATATAATTACTTTAATTTATATTTTATATGAATATATTAATATATCTTATTATTTTAAATTATAAATGGAGCTAAATATTATTTTTTTAAATATTTTTGTTAAAAATATATAATTATTTAATAATTTAAAATAATATTTAAAAAATGAATTAGCTCAATCTAATACTAAACCCTAATTAGGTATAAGTATATAACCCATATTAAGGTTATCTTTGGTAGAAATGCACGAATGAGAAGGGAATGGATGTAAAGTACTGTAGAGTAAGGGTACGCTTGGTATAGATGCACGGATGTAAAGTACTGTTAAGAAAGTACTGTAGAGTAAAGTACTGTAGATTAAAAAGAGAGTACTGTAGAAAACAGTATTTGGTATAAAAGAAAAGTGATGTAAAGTTATAAAGTAAAATAAAGGAAAAGACAAAAATGCCCTTAGTTTTAAATTAAAAAAATATCAATTCTAAAAAACATTAAATAAAGTGGGTTTGGTCTCGATGCTCTGCTTTTGCTTTTGCTTCTGCTCTTCATCTCTTTCTTCTTCACCATTTCATCTCTTTCTTCCTCACCATTGATGCTCTGCTTCTGCTTCTGATCTTCTTCACCATCGATGCTCTTCACTCTGCTTCTGCTGCGTCGTTAAGAGTTTGGTCTCGGTGTCACTGCTGCACGATGCAGGTGAGAGAATGACGTTGAAGGTTCCAAGAATCGGTGTCGCTGATGCTCGACGGTGAGAACGACGTTGAAGGTTCGAAGTGCTCATCCCACCACACACCAGATCTGCTTGCGTTTGAGGTTAATTTCATCTGCTTGTGTGCGATACATTGCTTCTCGACGGCAACTCCACCAAGCAGCAACGACGACGGCAACGACATAGTGACCAGATCTTGCAAGGGAGTGAAGAGAAAGTCGAGAGAAGAGAGAGACCAGAGTGAAGAGACAAGACACGAGCAAACACCGGAAAGAGGCAATGTTCACAAGGGCATTTTCGTCATTTTAATGTGTCCAGAGTCAACCCAAGAATCAACGCATGAACAGTACAATCTACCATATTCCATACCAAACAGATGATTATTTTGAAAAATGTGAAATACCATGTATTCTACTGTGTGTGAGTTACACCAAACGTAGCCTAAAGGAAAGTACTGTAGAAAAAAGTGTGTTGAAAATGTAAAAAATATAATAAAAAATATATTTGGTATGTAAAAATATAATATAAAATTTATTAAGAGGTGTAAAATTATATTGCATATACTATTACGCAAAACTACTAAACACAGGGCAAGAATAGGAGAATCCAACCCTAATATATATAGAGTCAAAGTGAATTAGAGTAACCCATTTTTCAAGTCAGATAATGTTTCCTTTTAACCTCTTTTTTCATAACTTAGTTATCAATGACAAATTAAAGGACACCCTCCTGAAATCATATCTTTAGTAGTGAATGAATTTGAATTTTCTTAATTTCTTAAGAGATAGTTAGTGTCAATTTCTTAAAAAAGAAAGACACGAGTTAAGAGCTCTAAACAATCCAAGTGAATTTTATCTTCCTTTTACTGCGCCAATTTAAATATCTATATTTATTTTCTTAAAAAATAGCAGTAATAATAACAAATTATTATTTTGATCCCTAAAAGATTATGTAAGTTTTGAAATCATAAAAATGTTAAATTTAATCTTTAAAATTACCTTGTATTGCAGTTAGGACTGTAAATGAGCCGAGTCGAACCGAGCTTTAGATGTTCAAGCTCGGCTCGTTTGAAATTAGGCGAGCTCGAACTCGAGCCCGAGCTTTTAAACGAACAAAAAATTGTGATCAAGCTCGGCTCGTTTAATTAACCGAGCCGTTCACGAGCTTAACGAGCCAAGCTAAGTAATTATCAACTTTCATAGAATATACATGCACATAAGAAGATTAACTTATATCTTAAATTAATTTATAGATTTTATCATTTTATATGTTTCGTTGATTATAGTCGACTCTACTTAGTAAGAAAAAGCTTAGATTGTTGTTGTTATGATATATGTTTTCTCGATTAAAAGATATTTGAACACAACAACATAACAAACTCAATATATATATGTGTAGAATGAGTGCTCATTATATATTTAAATATAATAATATATCTAAAATAGAGAACAAAAATATTTTTATATTATTTTATTCTTAAACGAGTCGTTCATAAACTAAACGAGCCGAGCCTTAAATGTTCAAGTTCGGCTCGTTTAACTAAACGAACTTATTTTTATGTTCAGGCTCGGCTCGTTTAATAAACGAACGAGCCCAATCGAACTTTTATGTGAGCCGAGCCCGAGTCGTTCACGAACGACTCATTTCATTTACACCCCTAATTGCCGTTCCTTTTTTTCTTTTATATATATATATATATATATAAATATTAATTTGAAACATCAAATAATATGATATTTATCACTCATTCGTGCTTTCATCAATACCTTAGAATGTCTCAAATGTCATTATTTTAAGGATAAAATTACAACACAATATATCTTTTGAATACAAAATTTGACTTTTCATGATCTAAAACTAATTCGAAATAAATAAAATTTTTTGGCTATTAAATTTAATATTTTTATAATTCGTGAATATAATTAATCCAAGCGAAAATCAGGACAAAAAAGTAATTCCCTCTTATAATAATCAAGCGAATGATTTGAAGAAGGAATAGCTATGAAACTATTGCCCAATGGTTTTGATTAGAAGGAATAGGTTTAGATTTTAGTCTCTGCATTTGAAGATCCTCAAGGATAAGGCGAGTCTCATGGCGAGCATCATTCCAACAATTCCTATAAGAAGCCACCATTTGCTTCGTAGAACTCTCTAATTCCTTCATTTCATCCAAAACTATCTGCCTATTCCTGCACTCTACACTGCAGAAACCTTGATCACCCCTGCACAACCCATCACCATATTCACAATTTTATCAGAAACCAAAACAAACCCAGAATTCTATATGCAAAATAAAAACTACCCATGAAAGATTTTAGCCAAAATGGTGAAAAATTTTTTGATCTTTTTCTTATATATAGTGGGGTTGGTTTCTCACCCAGATAAAAGTTCACAACTTTATCATAAACCAAAAGAAACCCACAATTTTATATGCAAAATAAAAACTACCCATGAAAGATTTTAGCCAAAATGTTGAAGAAAAATTTTGATCTTTTTCTTATTTATATATAGTGGGGTTGGTTTCTCACCCAGATAACAGTTCACAACTTTATCATGAACCAAAAGAAACCCACAATTTTATATGCAAAATTAACACTACCCATGAAAATTTTGAGCCAAGAAAGGGAAGAAAACATAATGATCTTATTATATATGTATATATTTTCTTCTTAAAAGTGAATGTATTAATGGGGTTTCTCTGTAATATATATACCTGTACATGTAGATATCTTTGTCTGGGCTGAGCTTCTTATTGCATAGGTTACAAGTTTTAAGGTAGCAAAAGTCTAGAGGGTTGCTTAGGTTTCTCTTTCTCATTGCAGATTTCAGAAGGACATTGGATTTACTCTGTGAATTGGTGGTAATTTGAGGAAGAAGCCTCAGACCAACATCCATGGATGTGTCTGCAGAAATATTGGACTTAATAAACTTTGGAACCATAGAATTTAAGAAATCAAAGCTAGCTAGGTAGCTAGGGAGGAGGAAGAAGAAAGAATAGAGAGAATTATAATAGAGAAATTGATGAGATCTAATAAGGGAAGAAGTGGTGGGTTTTTAAAGAGAGGAAAAGTTTAAAGAAACAAGGGGGAAAGGGTAAAGTGCAGCAGCACTTTCTTATTATATTGCTTTTACTGTTGTTCTGTTTTTTCTATTAAAAAAAAATAAACTTTGGTGCACTTAATTATTAATTATAAAACGTGCGACATTTTTAGTTTAAAAAATTTTATCTGAGATTGTCGCGTCGTGTGATTTTTCTACAGCATGAATTTGCATATTTTTCCTGTGGTCAAAAAATAAAAAAGGGGTGAGAGTAGGGATGATCATGGGTACGGTATGGGTAGGGTACTATAATTTTCAGACTTGAATTCGGACTTGAACGGGTATCAAAATTAATCCTCATTTCCGGACCTTACGGGTAGTTAAATCCTCATACTCGGACCCAGATCCATAAAAATTTAAAACAAATTATTATTTTATTAATATAAAATTTATTTTTATTAATTTTTTCATCTATAATCACAAAAAATAAAAAAATTAAATTATAAATATAAATGTACAATTAAATTACTTAATATTTATAAGATATTTAATATTTTTTTTTAGAATTATATATTTTCTCAACACAAAAAAATTTAAAAATAATACTTTATATATATAAAAATAAATAATTACTATTGCGGGTAGGGTACGGTTAGGGTACCTCCTTACCCGGATCCGGACTCGTTGACTTTGTACCTAGACCCATACTCAGACCCACAGAGTAAATTTTTAGGGTACTCATTGAGTATAGATATTTTGATCATCCCCAAGTGAGGAAATAATGTGAAAGAAATGAAGTGACGCGTCTTGTCTTTTACGTTGGTTTACATTATTGTTTATTATTAGGCCCACACCGCTTGGGTTGAAAGGACAACCACTGCTTTTATATTTACGAAATGCCCATGTTTAAATTGTGGTATATGGAATAATGTGAGTACGGAAAATTTGATCCGAGGGCTGTTGTTCAGGCCTTTTGCTGAGGATTAGCTGGCAGTGGAATATATATATGGATTTGTTAAGGCAATGTTTTTTTACAAGAATTGGCAATAGAAATGATCATGGAATGGGTGGAGCTCACTGGATCCCACTTATTTTTTACTTTTTCATTTCCATCAACTTTTTTAAAAAAAGCAAAAGAAAATACAAAATGTCTATTATACCCTTTGATTTGACGCAATCATATCTTTCTTTTCTTTTTATTATTTTAATATAAAGGGTAAAGTGGTAATTTTAATACATTCCCATTCCTTTTCTATTCCCAAACTTTTACTAACAAACATAATAAACGCATTCCGTTTCCGTTTCCGTTTCTATTTCCATTTTTATTTCTGCGTAAAGAACATGCCCTAAATGTATTTTGTAAATAGTATATGAAGTGTAAAATTTAGGTGATAAATAAGGCATTAAGATTTGTGTTTGTATTGTAATATTTTAATTTTAATAAAGATTTATCTAATAAGTGTCTTAGGACAAATGTTCACAAGAATGTTTCTTTAGGTTTTGTAATTGGTTGAATTTATCTAACAAGTGTCCTAGGACACATGTTAAGATATTTTGTGATTGATTGAGAGAGAATTTATTTTTTTGAAATCAGTGAAAAGTCAACAATAATGTTTTTTTAGGTTCTCTAATTGGTTGAAAAGAAACCTTAAACAATGTCTTTATACACTGGTTAGTAAAACCCTAAAAATAAAGGGTAATACTATGATTAGTTGGATGTGGAATACATCTGGATCTTTTAAATGTATTTTGTAGGTCAATATCCCAAATCGGTCCCTTATATTTGCATGAAGTTTTATATTGTTCCTTTATTTTTAAAAAGTTTAAATTGGTCCTTTATGTTTGCAAGAAGTTCCAAATTGATATCCTTCCATCCACTTCTATCAATTTCTTAAGTTAAGTGCTGACGTGATATGCTGACGTGTCCATCTAAGGTGACATGTCATGCCACGTCATTGCCATATATCAGCGCCACATCATCACATATAATAGTAGATGATGGCGTGGCATGACACGTTAACTTAAATGTACATGTAGGAGAGATGATATGTCCATCTCAGCAATGTCAGCAGTTAACGAAAGAAATAAACGGACTTGGACGGAAGGACCAATTTAGAACTTCTTGCAAACATAAAGGACCAATTTAAATTTTTTGAAACCTAAAGGACCAATATAAAACTTCGTGTAAATATATAGGACTAATTTGGGGTTTTGACAAAATTTGTAAATAGTATATGAAGGGTAAAATTTGGGTGATAAATAAGCGTTGAGAATTGTGCTTGTACTTTAACATTTTAATTTGATGGTTCACTTTTGCACTTTATTTGATCCAAATGATTACATATGATAAAAATAAAGATTTATCTAAGGACAAATGTTAACATTTTTTATGATTGGTTGAGAAAGAAATTATTATTTTTTAAATCAGTAAAAAGTCAATAAGAATGTTTTTTTAGGTTCTCTAATTGGTTGAATTTATTCTCTAGGACACATGTTAAGATCTTTTGTGATTGGTTGAGAGAAAATTTATTTTTTTTGAAATGAGTGAAAAGTCAACAAGAATGTTTTTTAGGTTCTCTAATTGGTTGAAAAGAAACCTTAAACAATGTCCTTAGACACTGGTTAGCAAAACCCTAAAAATAAAGGGTAATGCTATGATCAACTCTAAGTCGTTAGATCTATCTTGAGATCTATATCAAAATATTTGTTCTTTTTTAAATTTAAGATAACATAAATCTCGAGACAGATATAACGGCCAAGAGCTAATAAACCAAGAATAAATATTAGGTTTTTATGGATGTTATTTTATCTCTTTTAAGGTTTCATTCCATTGAGTGGTGATAAAACTTTTAAGGCGAAATATTCATTTTAAACTTAAAACCTTACTTAAGTGATATCAAACTGCTTCTCAATTAAACCAACTCACATTTTGATAGTATTCTTTATATATATATAACCTAAAATATCGGCAAAATAATAATTTATGATAACACATATAATTAATATACACAATTTATGTGTCCCCCACTCAAATTTTGCTCGACATAGTATCCATTACGCCATTACCCCAAAAATCCCAACAAATTAGAGTTGGAAATGCTTCTTAGTTTTGAAGAGGAAAGTAACCTAAGCTTGTCAAGTGTGGTCCATGAATGAATGCTCGTGTGATATGGCCTATGGGATCCACCACTATCCATCAGAATAAGGATAACACATCGTGTTTATATGTATAATAAGTGATCTGAATTCTTTTAATTATCACTTTTAAAATTTAATTTTAAAAAAATAAAAATGGACCATCATGTGGTAAGAAAAGTTAGAGAATGGATCAAGTGCTTGGCTCTTTTATGCATTAGTATGCTAGGCCGACTTTTTTTAATAGTGTTCTTCACTATTTTTTATTTAAATTTGAGAAATTATATACTTCTTCTAAAGAATAAGAGTTTTACAAAACCGTCGCTAAGTTCAAATTATATACTTCTTCTAAAGAATATCTAAAGTATGAAAGATATAGATACAAAAAAATTAAAAACTCCACATAAATCAAGATTTACTATGAATGGATTAGGGACATACTTTTTAGTCCTTAATAAAGGTGATCCCTAAACCGTTCACGGTAGGTCCTTATTTATGTGAAATTCTTTTTTGTATCTATAACTCTTATTCTTTAGAAGAAGTTTATAATTTCTCAAATTTAAATAAAAAATAGTGAAAAACACTATGAAAAAAAGTCGGCCTAACATACTAATGCATAGAAGAGCCAAGCACTGGATCCATTCTCGAAAAGTTATCCTAATTAGCAATTATGAATGCTGTAGTAGTACACCCTAATTAGCAATTTTACTGTACCTGCTAAGAAATTTTTTTTTTTTAAAAAAATACTCCCTTTAAAAAAAGATGTCTAAAATATTTTATTTTTGTCCTTATCTTATCTGATCCTAATTCATCTAAAAATCAAACAAACTAGGATTAGATTTAATTTTTAAAAAAAAAAAGTACACAGCCTAATTCATCCATATTATGGACGAACTAATAGTAAAATAATAATAAAAAATGTGTCACCGCACACATTACATATATATAATAATAAAAATGTCCTCGTAGGTTGTATTGTATTGCTTGGTGCTTAGCCTTTTCTCATATGTATATATATATATCACTTTTAGGGCACTATGGGCCATTTGGATGCAACTTTAATTTATAATGGAATGAAAATGAAAATAATAATATTTAAGATCATATTTGATATGATATAAAAAATTGATACCTATAATTAAATTTTGGTAGTGGTAATGAGAGGGTAAAATAGAAAATTAAAAGGCTATCCCAAAACCTCCATATGAGGAGAGTTTTCTATAGCCCTCATTCAAGGGCTATATTAAAGCTTGTTGAACCAAAAATGTATCATTTAATTTTAATATGTCAATTTTGTTTATTTTATTTCTTGGGCCTAAATAGTAAACAGCCTTGGCCCATTAAAGTTGACCCATGCAATATATCTCCAAAATTCATTTTGATACCTTGTTAGCATATCTTACGGAAAAGGAGGAAGAAAGGTAAGACTAGTTTATTCCTACTTTTATGTAAGTCTTGTCTAATGAAAAAGTAAAGTAGCCTTGCAGCATAGCTTGAGGAAAAAGGAGCATGGTCTTGTTGCAGAGAAACAGGAAAAGAAGCATGGCTTCTCGGCATCCAAAAATAAAGTGCAGCAGAAATCCTTCCTTCAAAACATCTCTTCTGCCCTCCGTCTTCTCTCTCTCTTAGAACGTCTCAAAAAAATTGAATAAGGGGAGCATCAAGCATTTATTACAGAAAGAGGAAGAGGAAGGTGAATACGGCAAGAGGAACATAACGACTAACAAAGCTTCTATTTAATGCCAAGCTTGTGGGTTGCTGGATTCAAGAGACTAAGTGTCAAAACTACTCAAGAGCTTATTAACTTCTCTGAATATCTTGCTTCTGTGTGATTATCTGACTGTGTGATCATTGTTAAGTAGTTTATGTGTGAACTTCGAATTGCTTTTAAATTTCTTAGAAGTCAACAGGAGGCTACAACACTTATTTTCTAACTCCTGAGAAAAAGTATTTAAGAATTGTAGTTTCCAAGTGTAAAAGCCTAACAGCTGATCCTTAGTCAAGAGTCAAGGTTTCAAGAAGGGCAACTCAATTCTTAAACAGTTAGCAGAGGTTCCAGAGGGAACAGTAAGTGGAAGTCGAGATCTAAGTAAACAAAGAGTCCTTGCTGTAAAAGCTTTATAAGCTGATCCTTGTAGGAATCAAGGTTACTATAGGATGTATATTAAAATCTTGTACTTAAGTTTGGCTGTAAAGAAATTTGGGATTGAATCCGTCTTGATTGTAAGTAAAGTGTAAAAGCTTGTGTCCTTTCCCAAAAAGGGGTGGTAGAGGATGTAACTATTCAAGCATACTTGGATAGTGAACCTCTCCAGCAAATTCTGGTGTGCAACCTTTATTTTATCATAGCTCTCAGTGTTTAAACTCCTAAGAAAACAGGAAGAGTCTTAATAAAAAGGGAATAACCTTTTTACAGAAGAAAAAGATTAAGTTTTATAAAAACTAATTCACCTCCTCTTGATTATTTTATGGCTAACAAAGCTATATAACAAAAACTTCAACCAAACTTGGGAGACTCATTCCCTCCCTCCTAAGTTAGAAACCAAACATGCCACATATATATATATACTCCAAAAGCATATTTAAATCTAAAAAATTTTAAGAGCTTAGTGACCACTTTAATTAACTAAATATTTGCATTTAAAATGTTTTTTTTTTTTTTTGTCTTTGAGATACTACTCCAAATCGCTTACACTTGAACCATCGTTGGTTAAAATTTTATCTTTAAAATGTTTATTAACAGAAGAAATATTGTTATAGTGAAAAATACATGCCCTCAAATTCAACTCCCATTGTATCAGGAGTTTGTGAAAGAGATGAATTGTGAGTTGTGACATCCTTTTTAATTAGGGGTGTTTAACTTACCAACTTATTAAATTTAACTTTTAATCCATACAATATTAAGTTTTGCGTGAGGTTTTTTCCAAGAAAAGTAATTGATAAAAAAAATTCTATATTATAATATGAAATATAAAATATAAAATAACAAAAACATTTTAATTATTATTCTCAATTTCTTCTTAAACAAATTAAAAACAATTCTTCCATCAGTTCAAATTAAAAATCTGCTTGGTTGATGAATTTATTTTCAGAGAATGAAAATAAAATCAATATCAGGTTTGACATTCTATAAAATAGTACTTAATGTAATCTGAAGATGGAGATACGATTTTCTAAAGTAATTTTCTACATTTTTTGGTGGAGTTATGAGAGAGATAGAGAAAAGAAAAATATTTTCTTTCTTAATTTTTTTCTCTCCTAATTTTTCTTCTCTCTATCTCTCTCATAACTCCACCAAGAAATGTAGAGAATTACTTTAGAGGATCCAGTCTGATGAAGATGAGTTCTTGAAGGCAGTGCACTGAGCTGAGCAACATGATTTTTATATAGTCAAGTTTATTCGACTTTTAACGAATTACATAATAGCACATTGTCAAATTTAACGAGTCATGTTGCCTTACTCTAATAATATTATTAATGGTCTAATGACCACTAATGAGTTAACTTTTGTAATCTTTCATAAATAAAAAAATGGTCAAATATTTATTTTGGTCCTCTATGTTTCACCTAAGTTTTAAATTGGTCCTTTATCTTTCAAAAGTTTTATATTGGTCCTTTATGTTTTCCAAAAGTTTTATATTTGTCCTTCAGGTTTCATGAAAGTTCTATATTGGTCCTTTTTGTTTCATTCAAGTTCTATATTGGTCCTTTATGTTTCATTGAAGTTCTATATTGGTCCTTTATGTTTCATTGAAGTTTTATATTAGTCCTTTATGTTTCATTAGAGTTTCATATTAGTCCTCTCATCATAGTTTTATTTTTGGCTTAAACGACGCCGTTTAAATGTTTTTGGTGTGTTTAAAGCCATGTCAGCTATCTGATACACGTAGGAGAAATTATGTGTCCATCTCGGCACGCCACGTCAGCAGTTAACTTAAGAAATTGACGAATTTGGACGGAAGGACCAATCTAGAACTTCTAGGAAACATAAATGACTAATTTAAAACTTCTGAAATATAAAGGACTAATTTGAAACTTGAGTGAAACTTAGAGGACCAAAATGAACCTTTAACCATAAAAAAATAATTATATATTAGAGGCTAAATGGTTCATTTTTTAGAAATAAAAAAGTAAGTTTACTCATAAATAAAATACAGTACATTTTACATATTACTCGCCAATGAATTAAGATGCTCTTTAAGAAACTTGACAAAATTTTATAAAATGCGAAGGAATATCTAAATACTATTTATTCATATATAGAGCTTAATAGAAACGTGGTAGGAAACTATTTCTATTACGGCTGATCCACCATCCCTATTCTAATGTGTATAATAATTTAGTTTAATTGAATTAGGGTACGTTTTTTACGCAGAAAGAAAAATGAAATGAATTTATTGTATTTGTTAGTAAAAGTTTGGAAATCGAAATGAAAAGAGAATTTATTAAAATTACCACTTGACTTCTTATTTTAAAATAATAATAAAAAATTACGATTGTGTCAAATTAAATAGATAATATATATATATTTTTTAGATTCCCTAAAGGAAATAAAAAGTAAAACGTGAGTGGAGCCTGATAAAATCCACCCATTTTTTACTCTCATTTCCCTCTCTAAGTTTCAAATTGGTTTCCAAATATGATAAAATAATTTTGTTTATTTCATTTTATAGATATTTTGAAGTCAACTTCATTGACAAAGTGGTTTCTATATACCAATAATTAATTAATTATATTATGGTTATGTTTCATGTGTTATTAATTTTTTTAGTTGTCCAATTTCAAAAAATTTATATTTAAAACACTAATATTGATTTGAAGAAAAACAATTATTATATACTAGAATTTTTACATAAATGTATGTGCATGACAACTTTTTTTATTTATAAAATATAATATAAATTATTATTAATTTTAAAATAATAAATTAAAAATTAAGAAGTTATTTTTTTTTATAATTACCACTACTATTATCCCTTTAAAAAAATTTCCACTATTATTATTTCTATTTTCTCTCTCTCATTATCTTCTCACATCATATCTTTATTTTCTTTTTTTAAATAGTTGAAAAGTCATTTTCAGTTTTTATAATTTTTAAATATAAAATAAGACTATTTTGGAAGACCATTGACCAAAAAGATCCAGAGCCATATTAATATACCAGAGGCTTCACATGCACGTACGTACGTGCATGTTAAAAAAAATTTAATTTACAAAATATAAAATAAATTATTATTAATTGTAAAATAATAAATTAAAGATTAAAAAGTTATTTTCGTTGATAAATACCACAATTATTATTTTTTAAAAAACAAAATTATCGCTACTACTATTCTCCTATTTTTCTCTCCCATGATCTTCTCACAGTATCTTTTTATTTTCTTTTTAAATTAATTAAATGGCTATTTTGAGAGACCATTGACGGGAAGGGTGCACAATCATATAAATATAGAAATAGATATACTAGAGGCTTCACATGCACGTGCATGTCAGGTTTTTTTAACTTACAAAATATAATATAAATTTTTTTTGCTTATAGTAATATAAATTATTATTATTGATTTTAAAACAATAAATTAAAAATTAGGAAGCTATTTTATTTGATAACTATATATCACTACCATTATCTTTTTAAAAAAATTATCACTACTACTATTCTTATTTTCTCTCTCCCATAATGTTTTTATTTTCTTTTTTAATTAGTTAAATGGTCATTCAATTTAATTTGTATTTTTAAAAGTAAAATAAAATTATTTTTGGAGACTATTGATAGAGCTGTGGGTTGGCCCGTCACAAGTTACTCTTAAAAGAGTCGGGTTAATTTTTGGGTTGTTTTTAAAATGGGCCAAGAAAGGCGAGTCGGTTGGACAAAAAAAATTGTTTTTCTAGTTGGACCGAATTTAACCGGGGTCCAACCGGTCCAATTTTATTTAAAAAAATTAAAAAAGTTGAAAAATAAAAAAAAATAACATAAAAAAAGAAATTATAGAAATTTTAAAAATTAAAATTAAAAAAGTCTTGAAAATTAAAATTTAAAAGTCATGATTATCAAGAATTTCATATTTGGTTTGATTAAATTCTTTCAGAGTTTGACAAGTCTTGAAAATTAAAACTTTGAGAAGTCATGTAATTTAAAACTTCAAAATTATGTATATTGAAACTTAAAATTTGACTGATGTTATTTTATATATTAATAATAATAATTACTTATTATTTATTGCGTCATCCGGTTCGACCAATGGTTAAACCGATCAGACCATGAACCGAACACTTGTCCGAGTCTTTGTCCGGTTCAGTTCTTACAACATTAGTTGAAACCCGTTTACGAAGTGGGTTAAATAGGTTGGCTTCTCTCTCGCTTTTTTTTATTGAGCAGAGTTTTTATCAATCCAACTTGTTAAAAGTTGTGGGTAAATCGTAAATAGATTCGATCGGCGAGTTAGACCCATTTTAACAGTTCTAGTCATTGACATATGGCTCTGAATCCTTTTCTCAGGGAGTTCTATTATACAAATATTGTGTTGGTACAAACCCATACAAATCAAAATTTTTGGTTCAAGTTGTGCTAAGTGTCCAGTTAAACTTCTCATATGTGTACTCTTAACTCCTTATGTTTTGGAATTAGCACTCTTATATCATCCTAAATATATTTATGAATTATTTTTACTAAACCTTAAAAATCCTAAACTCTATACCTTAAATCCTAAACTCTTATATCCTCCAAAAAAAAATTTATGAAATTATTTTTACTAAGTCTTAAACCCTAAACTCTAATATCCTTCCAAAAATATTTACGAAATTATTTTTACTAAATCTTAAACCATTAAACCCTGAAGTCTAAAAACTTAAACCCTAAATATCAAAAATATAATTAGCATACAAAATTCTATAGGGGCTTGAGTGCGAATGTCAAAAATTTATTAGACACGCGGCACAATATGAATCATATACGTGAAGATTTGTATCGATTTGTATAAATTACAATTTGAATATTAGAATTTTTATATATAACAAATTATATTACATTTCAATTAGTTTGATACAGGGATATCAAAATGGGCTTGGCCCTTAGAATAGCAAGGGTTAGACTAAAAAAACTTTGGCGTATTTTGAGGAAGGACTTTTAGCTCTGTCCATTTTGATCCACGGCGTGCTTACATGGGCCCTCTCTTTCTTTCACCTTTTTTTCTTAAAATATTATAGCTTATGTTGATATGTAATTTTATCCATAATATGTTAATAAATATGTAAAATAAATTGTATTTTTATAAGCTAGTTTGTAATATTCATTCATAATATGTTGATTAAAAAATAAACTACACTAAATTACTTTTTAAATCCTATTATTGTAAGCCAACTTGTAATATTTATTTTCAATGTTGATATTTGGTCAAATAAAATAATTCAAAAAATTCAAAAAGTTAAAAAAAATAAAAGGCCCATGGGCTGGCCCTTAACCCACCAAGGGCTGGGTTGGGCCAATATTTTCGACCCAACCCATTTTAGTGCTGGCCCATCTTGGGCTAGCCCACAGGGCCGGTCCAGCTCGACCCTTAGAATAACAAGGCTTAGGCCAAAAAAATTGTGGCCCATTTTAAGGAAGGGCTTTTAGCCCCTAACCCATTTTGGCCCATAGCCCATAGTGGACTTTCAATGGATGGGCTGGGCCGACCCAATGAGCTTTTTTTTTGTCATAATTTTTAAAATATATTACAAGTATTTTATAGTCTATATTAATATATAACATTCATCCCCAATATGTTATATGTAAAATAAATTTCATTTTTATAGGTCAATTTGTAATATTCATTAATAAAATGAATTACACTAAATAACATTTTAAATCCTATTATTGCAAGCTAACTTGTAATATTTACATATAAGATGTTGATATTTGATAAAACAGAATAAAATTTTTTAATAAAAATTAAAATAAAATAAATAAGTGGCCCATGGGTCGGTCCTTGGCTTATCAAGGGCTAAGCTGGGCCAGTATATTTGGCCCATCCTTTTAGGGTGGGCCAAGCTTATCTTAATGAAAGTCCACAATGGACTAGTTCACAGCCCTGGGAATATATTCATTTTGACATTCTTACCTAGATTCTTTCTGATATCTATATATATATATGACTTTGGAGTTTTTAGTGTCACACAAGCAAAGTGTGATACCAAAAAAATAACTTCCTCACTAAAAATAACTAATCAATAAATAACTTCTCATGAATAAGTTCTCAATAAATAACTTCTCATGATTTAATATATTATTTAAAATATAGTTATTATATTATATTTTTAAAGTTAAAAAATTATCAAATATTTATTATTTTAAATCATAATAATAATTTTATCCTATATATTTTAAAAAAATAAAAACAAATTACATGCACGGTACGTGCATTCGAAGCCTCTAGTATAATATATGAGAATCAATTTTGTTCAAAATAGTACAAGATATTGATTAATGTTGATACCTCTCACAACAAATTCAAAATTTAATTAACCATTTAGTAAATTAAAATCTTTCCATTAGATTCATCCCTACAATATAGAGCATTTGAAATAGTGAAATTAATTTGACACAAAACACAAAGCTGGATAAACACAAAAAAAGAAAAAGAAAACAAAAAACAAAGAGAGATTTCAAAAGAGGAAATAGATTAGATTATAGATAGATGATCTATGTACAAACTAACTATAGATTCAATGTTTTATTGGGCTCAATTTGAGCCCGAAGCTAAAATACAAAAAATATTCTGCTACGACGATGCGTTTAGAGTGTAGAAGAACTGAAGAAGATGTGGCATTCTCCATCTTCTTCTTTTCTTTACGAGATCCTCTTCTGTTCTTCTTCCTGCATCGTGTTAGGGTTTGCAGATTTGCAATTCCCCTTTGTTTTTCCGTTCTTCGACTTCACTCCTCGCCACAGCTGCTTCCTATGATGCGATTCTCCCGATCGATACTTACTTCTCCTGCCTGCAATTTGGGTTTTGGTTCAGCTAGACGTTAGAATCTCGCCCTAATTGCGTATCTTCCCTTGCGTCACTCGCGAAAAATCGATAATTGTCGGCCTCGCGGGGTTGAATGATGTTTCATCCTGGAGGAGCTGCGAAACAAACTTGTAGTCTACTTGCTGTAGCATGTGGTGAAAGCTTTGAGCATGAGTTTGAGAAGAAGCTCCAACAGAGTCAGCCCACATATCCATTTCCTGAGTTAGCTTCTGCAGGACGTCTGGAGGTACCTAGTTCGCTTTTTCCTTGATTGCGTGAGTTTCCTGTTTATATATTGTTTTACCATATTTTAAGCCTTTTCTGCAGGTTCTAACTATAAATAATCCAGAAAAAGATGAGTTTCGAAAAACTTTTGAGGCTTTGCAACCGAATATTGTATACTTACAAGGAGAACAGCTTGTGAATGGTGAAGTTGGTTCTCTGGTCTGGCAAGGCGAGGATTTGGCCTCCTCTGAAGCTATATTGGAGCTCTTTGGTCCCACATTGCCAACAGCTGTATGTACTCTTAATCTAAACCAAGCAAATTATATGTTGATTAACCATGGTTTGGAGCTTGTAAAACTGCCACCCTTTTTTTTTTTTTTTTCAAATTGCAAATTGATAATATGTATTTGTGAGCTTCTAACTAGTGGTGTTAGGGCGGTTCTAAATGAAAAATTAGTGCACTTATGAGTTTAAGTTTATAGCATGAAACCAAAACAAACCATAAACGATAGGAGTGGTTCTATTTGGCTGTTTGAGACTTTTAGGTTGTCAAATTTACATATTTAAGATTATTAATAAAAAATATAATTTTATTCAATATAAATAATAAGAAAATGTAGTAACATTTCATTTATTTACAATATTCAATCAAATTAATTCTAAAATTAATTTTTTAGATAGACTAAATTTAATCTAACCTTCTAAAAGTAAATTTTAAACCTTGCTATTTGGAAATTCTAACATAGTATGTATATATATATGTGTATTTATATAACATATATATACATATAGGTATATGTGGTTTGGTCTTTTAGCATACCAAACCAAACCAAACCGAACATTGATCGGTTTTGTTCGGTTTGGTTCAAGGGCATCGATTTTGTTCGGTTTTGAACACCCTTACTTTTGACTCTACCATCTCCAGTGCGGGAAGTACTAACTACTATTACAGCTTGTAATGAAAAAAGCTTACTGTCTCAGAATGTGAAGATTGAAAGGAAACTTAGTTATATACCCTTGATCAGTTGTGCTACACATAAAAATTTATGGTAATCTGAAAATTGAATTAGTGTAGAATCTTGATAGGGATGGATAGTGTTTTGGTGCTGGAGAATAATAAAAGAGAAACAGTAGCAGTAATATGAACCAAAATGCAAGAATCTTCAACACTTTAATTCATAAAATAGGTCCATAGGTGGACAACTCCTGAAGTACACTGAAGGGAAAATACTGATATGATGAAATAACGAATCCTAAGAGTATTTATAGATGATACTCACTAAGAGAAATACAAACAACAGATGCAGTAATAGAAAAACGCCTAAAATGGTGGAAGTGCTAAACATAATGCAGTAGTGAGGATAATGTGATATCATGGGATTGTATTTGGGGTAGTGTCTTCCTCCTAGCATAAGTCAGGAGAGGTTTTGACTGAGTCAGGGTAGCAGAACGTGGGGTAGCTACTGCTGGACTTGTATCAAATCTTCAAATTAAAAGGTCAGTGGTTGAATGATTTGTTACTTGTTAGTCAATAAAATTTATGAAATAGTGAGAAAAACTTGTGATCTCTACTTGTTGCACAAGACATTTGCTTATGTTTCTCGCAATGTTATGGTCTAATATTCTCCCTTAATTTCTTCACCTTTTAAAGCTTATATGACCTATCTTTCTCTTATATAAGGTAATATTGCTTAATTGGCATATTGCTTTTGTGCTGGAATATATATATATATATATATATATTATATTTTATATAATATAATATATGAATACATTTATGAAAAACTTCTGCAGGTTTACCTGGAAATCCCAAATGGAGAAGCATTGGCTGAGGCTCTTTATGATAAGGTACTTTATCTAGTTTCTTAAGCAAACTTTAAGGTGTCCAGTGCATTAACCTCCAAAAGTAATGTCATTGAATAAAAATGGGTTTTACAATTACTAGAATCCCTTTCATCTTGAGTCTTTGAGAATTTTATGGGGGAAAGAAAATTCATCTTATTTTTCCTTGCAGGGAGTTGCATACGTGATTTATTGGAAGAATACTTTTTCTTGTTATGCTGCTTGCCATTTTCGCCAGGCATTTCTATCAGTGGTGCAGAGGTATGCTATCATTAATCTGAATGCAAGTAGCTGATTGGTTCATCCTTTTATGACTTTATATTCTCAAAGTCTGATTTCCCTTTAGATGAAAACACTATGTTGCTGATTATAGTCACAATGATGGATGATTATAGGCATTGATCAATCAATAAGCTCAGACTTGAGAACAAGTATAAATATCTGATGATGCATTCCATGTGTTTGACTAGCTGTTCATTTGTAAATGGAATATTGAAACCTTTGAAGTGTGAACTTTTTCATTTGACATCTATAACAGTCAATTTATATATATTTAACTTATTTGTAACACTCAGAGTTTGTGAAGCTAATATGACTGGTTTTGTTTGTGTTATGATATATATATATATATATATATATATATTTTGTTTCTACTTTTGTTAAGAAATTTAAGATATGATTTATATTTCATGGTTTTAATGACATTGGTTGCAGTTCATCTACACATACATGGGATGCCTTTCACCTTGCACGTGCTTCTTTTGAGCTTTATTGTGCACAAAACAATCAAATTCTTCCTTCTGAGAGTCATGATGCCAGTAGTAAAGGGCCACACCTTATTGGCAACTGTCTGAAAATCAATATTGACCCTCCTGAGGTGTTTGAAGATGATGAAGAAAGTTCCTCAGGCAGTCTTCCTTCTATAAAGATACATGATGATGAAGTGAACCTGAGATTTCTTATCTGTGGTGCACCTTCAACTGTTGTAAGCATCTGTGGAATACTACTTAATGTTTTGTGTGTGCAATCTAGCCTCACCCAAGCACACATATTTATACTTTACATGATGCAGTTATTCGTCACAAACACTTCATTGCATTTTCAAATAAACGCCTGTCTCAATAACTGACTTTTTTCAACTCAGTTACTTATGGGCTCTTTTTTCCCAGGATGTATCAATGTTGAGATCTTTGGAGGATGGACTACGAGCACTCTTAACCATTGAAGTATGTTTAATTATTTATTGTTTAGTTTAGTCACAATTATCTATTTTAAATATGTGACCATGGCTTATCCCAAATTTTGTTTAGTGAAATCTTAAGATCACTATGTCCTTTTTCTTTAACATGTAAATTTTTTTTTTCCGTTATCCTAAATTGGGTTGCATGTTTTCTCATTATTCAACACTGTCATATTTTTATGGAGGCTTTTGATGGTCATTTATAATTGTCTTTCACCAAAATGGTGACTTCTATTTGTTCTCTTGTTTTGTAGTTTATTAATTTTTTTCTTCTATTAAAGTAGATACCTTCTTGAATTTTTGGGTTTATCTTTTCAGATTCGTGGCAGCAAACTCCATGGCAAGTTTAGGTATGTTGATATTACATGTATATGCCTAATAATTATCCATTAAATGGCCTAAAAATGTCAGATTTTTAATTTTGGGTGGGGTGCCTAATTACATATTTAAAACCTCATTGCTAACGAGGAATTAGTCCCCTCTGCCAGTGTGCTGCTAATGTGTTCGTTGCTGATGTGAAAATGTGCCATGCCATATCTACCTCAGCAAAAAGAGTTGTCATTGCCAGCCAATGCTGCTAATTTTTGCTGATGCGGACATGGTGTGGTGCTTACTCCATTTGAAAACCATGAGGGCAACATTGTTGAGATTGGGACTAGGGTGATTACAATCAAACTTTTTGTGGAACTAGAGGGACCAGAAGTGTAATGAAGCCTTTTTCAATTTGCTTTGTTTTTCATTAAGACTATTGGATGTTGAATGTGGATTGACATTTGGCGATCCATCGATGTTTTTAATTCTCTGGTACAGTGCTCCCCCACCACCACTGCAGGCGGCCACTTTTTCCCGTGGAGTTGTGACTATGCGATGTGATATGTCAACCTGTAGTTCAGCCCATATCTCACTTTTGGTGTCTGGAAGTGCACAAACTTGCTTCAATGACCAGGTAATTTCCTAGTTTTACTGTGCTGAAGGTTCATTAATTTAACTAGAAGTGCTATTTGCACAATGTGAGCTCCAATTTTATTTTTTAACACCAATCTCGCACCTTTCCTGCCTGCCTGTCCTTTTCTTTCTTTCTAAAAGTGTAATATGGCTGCCTGTCTTTTTCTTTCCCCCTGAAAGTGTAATATGTTTAGTGACGTAGATCTTTTTTTTTGGTCCAAAAAATGTTATCAAATGGGCAAGTAACATCTACTTATTAGAACTTCTGAATTTTTATTCCTTGTCCTTTCTGTTTATAGTTGTTGGAGAATCATATAAAAAATGAGATAATTGAGAATAGTCAACTAGTTCATGCGGAAATAAATGAGGGAAACAAACAGCACGTCTCTGAACCTCGGAGATCGGCCTCAATTGCTTGTGGAGCAGCGGTATTTGAAGTGTCCATGAAGCTTCCTCAATGGGCTTTGCAGGTGACTATTATGTTATCTCAAATATCTGTGTTTGCCTTTTTAATTAATAGTGATGAATTTGTCTCCCCTGCCAGTTTCTTGGGATTCGTTAATGTTCTTGTGCTATATAGTGTTGGTAATTGTGAAAAACATTCATTAGCATACTTATTCTGGTTTAAAAAAATTGAAACGTTATTTAACTTCATTATCTTGTAAAAGAGTGGAGTAGTAATGTGGCTGTTGCTTGACACTGAATTTTCCTTCAATATATATGAAAAAAGGTCCCATTTTCAATCTTTTAGCAAAGTTTATTATTATTAGGAAGCATAATCATATGATAAAAACGTAGTGAGGATGTAACACATTGGAGCAAGGATCCCTTGGGTGGAGATAACTGCAAGGGGTGCTTTATTATTTAAGAGGTTTAAGAGGTAGTCTTCGAATTTAGGTATATCTCTTGTGCAAAGATGAAGTCTGTCCTGGAATATGAATAATCCTTTCTGTCAGCCAAATTACCCTCCTTATAATGCTTTTGATGTCAAATATAGTGTTGGGACTTAGGAGTGATTAAAATTGTATTATCTCTGGACCTCTACCTCTTCTGTCAATGACTCACATGGATTTGAAAATTTAAATAATTATTTTCATGCCTTGTCTTTTCTTTATTTGCATTGGTAGCACTGTGTGGCAATTTCACCTTTTTGGAATAGTCTTTTGCCATGCTGAACAGTGGAATAATAGTAGCTTAGATCAATTATCTCATACAGTTGTATGTCAATCAGAAATTTAGGTTCTGAATCATTACTTCAATGGAGATGTAGGTATTCCATCCTTGAGTTTATATACTTTTTTACTAGTTGAGATCTCTGATTTTGATTTGATGCTTCGGTGATGATATAAAATCATGTATATTAAAGAAAAAACTTAACAGTAATGTGTTCTCCTTTACGAATCATAAAAATGTTAAACCAATGGTGCAGTACTTTTGTTATAAGTTTGAGGAAAATCAATGAATGTTGTGTTGAATGAGTGGTCACACTAGAAAGGATATGATTCGGAATGTGATTGCATTAGAAAGAACGTGTCGGGGTTGCAACTATCATAGAAATGTTGGTATAAACAAGCTTTAGATGGTTTGACCTTGTGTAGAAGAGACCATTAGAGGCTCCTGTATGAATAGTTGACTAGATGAAAGATAGTCTAATAACTAGAAGGATGGGGAGACCAAAGAAAACAATAGGAGAATCTATTAAGATGGATTTAACTATTAATAAGTTAGCCACATCATTGAGTAAAGATAGAACATTTGCATCGTTTGATCCATATAGTTGTCCCCATCTAGTGGGAAAAGGCTTTGTTTGTTTGTTGTTGTACAATTGATATCTACTACCCACTTGACTGTATTAATCTGGGTCTTCAGCATGAATCTTTTGGTAGCCTTCCCCCATAAAATATTTTTAGTTGAACTTTGAAGATCAATATGGTTGGCATTTTGCATTGCTGAGAACAAACCATAGTAGGATGGTTATGGGGAGTGTTACTTAACCTTAAAAATACCTGGGTTGTGGCAAAAAAACCTGGAATTTCAGTTCGGTGTAAATGTGTAATATTATCTTTAAGTTCCACGTATTATAAATATTGGAGTTCAAATGTTTAAGCATATTAGGTTGTTCTTCTTAGTATGAGTTTGAATGGGCTGTCTTATCTTTATATATTATGTATTTTAATTATACTTATCTCGATTCAACCTTCAGGTTTTGAGACAGCTAGCACCTGATGTTACTTATCGAAGTTTAGTTGCACTAGGGATTGCTAGCATTCAAGGGTTGCCTATTGCTTCATTTGAAAAAGACGATGCCGAGCGCCTTCTTTTTTTTTATCAAAGCCATGAGAAAGATAGTTGTGAAAACAATATAATTTTCAGTAATCCCCCTGGTTGGTTGAAACCACCCCCTCCTACTAGAAAAAGGTGTGAGCCAAGCCAAGAGGTAAGCCCTGGCCTTCATAATGGTGTCTTTGCTGGGCAAGGGACTGTTCTGAAAGTTGATGAGGAGGAAAAAGATACAAAAATGGTCAATGGGTTTAACACACCCATAATTCCAGCTAGGCAGAGATTAAAAGTATCTGCAATGAGGCCCATTCCTCATGCTCGTCGCCATAGAATGACACCCTTTTCTAGGCCTTCTGAGACAGATGGTTATGATGGTGCCCACATTGAGTCTAGTTTGCCACTTGTTCTCCCCACAAAGCGCAGTACTCCTGGATCAACTTCTGCAACACAGAGAAGATCATTTTCTAGCTCAGCTCAGTCTAAGCAGGTTATTTCCTTGAATCCACTACCCTTGAAAAAACATGGTTGTGGCAGAGGCTCAATACAGAGCTGCTCTGAGGTGAGTTCTTAGTTAGTTCCTTTATGATATTCAGCATCATTTGGATACCTTCTTTGTTGTAAATTTGTAATCTTGTGTTTTGCCTGTGCCGAAATTTAGATGAGAATTATTACAGAGATACGGGCATCCTAATGCTTGTGATTAAATTATTCATAAAGATATAACTACGAAGTTTGAGTTGCTTTACACTTCAATGAAGCCCTCTCAAGGGTGGTAAAAAAGAAAGAAATGAAGGAAGAATGTATCCTAAATTAAAATTTGATAGAGTATGTAGCCTTTTGAGGTCCATGATTTATTTTCTAAAGAAAAAGTTCTCATTAGAAAGAAATAGGAGTACATGGGAGGACTGAGGAGGATAAGATATCCTTATAAAGAAAGAACAGAAAATAGAAAAGAAATAAATTGAAAAATGATGAAGAAAGCTTCTAGATACTTATATGGAAAGCTTGTGTTTTTGAAGGTAATGGCAAATGTTTTCCTTAAGAATGTTCTAATTCAAGGAGATGCCTTTTGCTTTTTGATTACATAAAATAGAAACACCAAAGAGCCTGCGTTTACTGATATAACTAAATAGAATTGTGAATTGGACCAAACTTTAGTGTTTTAATCTTTTTATGTTGCATTATTTACTAAGAAACTGTAATTTATTTTCAAATAATTCACTGTTTCTTACAGGAGGAATTTCTAAAAGATGTCATGGAGTTTTTAATTCTTCGGGGACATAGTCGACTAATTCCTCAAGGAGGGCTTACTGAGTTCCCTGATGCCATACTCAATGGGAAACGCCTTGATCTTTACAACTTGTATAAGGAGGTAACTAATCAGGATTTTTCACTTTTGAAAATGATCGTGCCTGTGTATTTTGGTAAACTTTGTTAATAAATGTGTTGGTTGCTTCTTAGGTGGTTACCAGGGGAGGATTTCATGTTGGTAATGGCATCAACTGGAAAGGACAAATTTTCTCAAAGATGCGCAATTACACAACCACTAATAGAATGACGGTACGTTCTGCAATCTATACCTTGTCTATATCCTATTCTTGTCTATGTTTTTGTGCAAATGGACACTTCGGGCAATATGGAATGGAAGTGCCCTTATAACCAGATCTATGTTTATGGTACCATATGGTCCCTATTCCCCAAAGTTGGCTTTTTCTTGTACCCTACCGCAGAAGAGGGAAGAGTAAATTACTGTTTTGGTTCATGGAAGATTGCACTTGTCTCACTTTAGTCTAAATTATAAAAGGATCAAATTTAGTCCTTGAAAGATTCCACTTGTTTCAAGTTAGTTCCTGAAAGATACCTTGTGCGCAATTTTGTTTTCGTCTTTGCATTGTTGATCGTAAGCCCATTGTTGTGTTAGATTTGCAGATGAGGCATTGACAAAAGTACACATGGCTGTTAAATGACATGTCATCTGATGAGTCAAATTAAAATATATATATATATATATAGAAAATAGGCCAGAAAAAGCAAAAGTGTGAAATGTTCAGAGACTAAATTAAGACAAGTGGCATCTTTGAGTGACTAAATTTGATATTTTCATGATTCATTTAGGGACTAGATTGAGACAAGTGTAATTCAGAGATTAAATTTGATATTTTCACGATTCAAGAACTAAATTGGGACATGTGAAATCTTTCAAAGATCAAAACAGTAATTTACTCAAAAGAAAATTGCTTGAATCCAGGTGTTTCCTGGTTCCAAAGTAATCTGTTTTATTCTGGCTGCATTAAAATGAAATGGTGTATTTAGTGGTTTTTCTTCCTGGACTGGTCCATTGAGAGAGGGTATAAACATGCTAATAATGTGCATGGGTCAGCTTTATCATTATTGTGGAATCTTCAAAATAATATAGATGCAGCAAAGAAATTGTTTGGAAATTGGTGCTTTATGAAACAAAACTACTTATGATGTGATTTTAATTTGGAATTTAGGGTTTGTAGTTCAGTATAAATGGTTTGGTATTCTCTATAATTTGGAAAAAAAATTAAGTTGAGTTGTTCTTATCTTAATTTTTTTTTTGTAATTGTAAATTGTAATTTTTTTTTAAAAAAATTTCTGTCTTGAATATGATTTTTAGACTGTTGAGTCTTAAGTTTAGGTTCCTTAGTTGAATGAAATAAGGTTCGTCGAGTCTTTATAAGGAATTAAATATTATGATCTATACTTGGAATTTCAATTTTTTTCAATCACAATTATTGTTGATCCCAGTCTTGATCTACGTCATAAAGATCTTAAAAAATTAAAATGCCTTGATAATAATGGTATGTGAAGGTAACTAACTACCTATAATATTAACATCTAAGATTATTTGTGTAATTTATCCTGTTTTACAGGGCGTTGGAAATACACTCAAAAGACATTATGAAACCTACCTTCTGGAATATGAATTAGCTCATGATGATGTGGATGGGGAGTGCTGTTTGTTGTGTCACAGGTTTGTACTTCTCCATTTCTTTTACTTCAGAAAAAATACCCTCTCCTGTAAAATGCTGAAATCTAACTTCAGAAAAAAAAAAAAGAATTAGCTCATGATGACGACCATTACTCGATGGTGTTTCTAACTTGCTATTGTTGAAATATGGCTAATCTGTAAATCTGTGCTTAACTGCTTACAAATTTTGACTGTTCAACAGTAGTGCCGCCGGGGATTGGGTGAATTGTGGAATTTGTGGCGAGTGGGCCCACTTCGGCTGTGACAGAAGGCAAGGTCTCGGTGCATTCAAGGTACTGCACCATCAATAGTTGTCATGAAGAGTTTGATAATTGATATACTATTGTGTAAAGAAGATGAGTTTCTCACTTTCACTGTCTTTTACCATGTTAATGATTTAACAACCTTGTGCAGGATTATGCAAAAACAGATGGGCTAGAATATATATGTCCTCACTGTAGTGTTACAAATTTCAAGAAGAAACCCTCAGGTGTTGCTAATGGGTATTCTCAGGGATCAATGGCATCAAGACCCCTTTGATATAGTTCTTCTCTTCCTCCATTGACAAGCCTGCTAGTTCCTTCTTATGTTGGAATTATCTTGTAATCATTGTGTTTTATATAGATTAAAGAAATTTAGGGGAAAAAAATGAGTTAGGTTTAAGCAATACGGATGTCATTAGGAATAGGCTTTTCTTCCCCACTCACTCACTCACCCACTCAATCCCTCCTCTTTCTGTTAATCAAATAGGAAAAAAAGAAAAGATTTGAAGTTCTTAATATTGAACTTCTGCTGCTTTAGATTATAGCCTCTCAAGGGTACCAATGTGGTGAGGGACTTGAGGTCTGTGTTATTGTATTCAAAAGGAAATGTATTATTCAAGAATTTGCTAACATGATGATATAATCTGATCATGTAACAATTAGATAATTCTTAAGATATTATTCATGTATATTCAGTATTTCTCTGTGTTTTGGGATTATTTGATGTATCAAAAGGCTTATTAAAAGAGAGTGGACTCACTATTTAATGTGAAAGAATATTAGCAAGCAAATATCAAAATCACTCAGGACATAAACCCAGCCAAATGTGTACATTGACACCTATATTAAAATCACTCATAAAGGACATAAACCCAACCTTGTGAAAGAATATTAGCAAGCAAATATCAAAAGGCTTATTGTGCTCCTTTTACTAAAACTGTTAGGTTTGTTGAGTGAAAAAATTGAACTGTCATGATGATGGTTAATTTGAGTGTTGTGATTGCATACTTGTTGATTAAACCTATATTAATATGGCTTTGGTTCTCCTGGTTAATGATTTTTCAAAAATAATAAATAAAGTATAGAATGTGAAGAGTGGATAATGCAATAATGAAGGTTGAGTTTCTTTTCATTAATAAATAATTATTCTATTTACATGTGTATATCGTAATTAGGGTCCGTTTGTGCATGTTTATTAAAACTGTTGATTTTTATAAATGACTTTTCAAATAGAGTTTTTTAAGTGCTGTAAAAGAGAAGTTGATAGTGTTTGACAAACTAAGTTGAAAAGTAAATTTATTAATAGTCAAAAAATAATTTGTGTTTGGTAAAATTATATAAAAAAGTGTTTTTGACTATAAAGTTATAAGGGCATGTATTATGATGTTATTAATGCTATATTAAATAAAAAAATAGATATCATTATTTAATCTGCTAATATTATTAAAAAAAAAAAAATAAAATGTTAATTTGTTTATTAATTTTTGAAAATGTTAAATAAATAAATTTTTAATTTTTAAAATGTTATTAAAATAAAAAATAACTATAAATACTTGTTGTCACATGGTGAAGAGACAGGGAAGGAAGAGTAGTTTAATGTTGAATTTGGGTCAATATACAAAGCACATGTCAAAACTAGTATTTAAAATAATAAAGGATGTATGAAAAATATAAAATTTATTGAGGGTACTTTTGTCTTAAAATATTTAAATTTTAGCTTATGCTATTAGCTAAAAAAAATTTTAATTTCTAGCTTCTACTTAAAGTTGAAAAAGTGCATTATGTTACAATTAATACTCACTTATTTCATATAATAAACATGCACAAACACCATTTTCTTAAGTAAGTGATTTTTTCTTGAAAATAAACTTGTACATTCAGGCTCTTAATATGTGTCAAATAAAATAAAAATAATATAAATTCAAATGTAATTGATACATAAATACTACATATAAATTTACTAACATTATAAACTTTCATTCATAATGTATCATTTATTAGAAATCTAGCCAGTTAGATTTTTTTTTTTTGAAGTTCTTTGAGTTTACACAATAGAACTATATTCTTTAGTCATTGTTTTTAATAGTGAGAACTACTTTGGCAAAAAAAAAGTGAGAACTATGATGGTGAATTTCACTAAAGAGGGTAGAATAACAATGGCAAATATAATTGAGTAAAATACATAATATATATTTGATCATATTAAGATCCAAACAATGACAATAAAAATATTCATTAAAATTTGGAGTAAATTATACTTCCTCTCACTCTGTCTTGAAAAATTATGCTCTCCTTAATTGAGAGATTAGAATACTTATTTTGACTAAAATATCTTTATGTTCATTATTTATATAATTAAATATATATTTTTCTAATATAAAACAATATGTTTTTGAAATTCTAAATAAAATAAAATAATCATTTTCAACTGAAAATAAATAATGTTTTTTTAAATAAATTATAATTATTTTAAAAAATTAATAATACTATTAAGAGTATTTTAGTTAAAAAAGGGGTAAAATTGTAGGTTTTTTAATTTTTCAACGGAGGAGAATAAGGTGGCGTTTGGTATCCGGTGAGTATTTTAGTGGGAAGTGGAAGTGGAAGTGGAAATGGAAATGGAAGTGGAAGTAAGTGATAAAAAATATGTTTGGTATGCAAGGAAATGGAAGTGGAATATAAAAGTAATTTGTTTGGTATGGTGGGAAGAAGATAGGGAAATAGAAGATAAAAGTATGAAATACTTTTTTTGCCCTTACTTTTTTAAAAGCCACAAATTTTTTAAGGGCATTTTGGTCTTTAAACCTCAACTTACCTCACCTCACCGGTCACCACAACTTCCCTCTCCTCACCCATGGCACCTACCTCCCCTCCTATGATGGAACTTGACTCACCATGAAAGTAACCTCACCATGTACCAAACAAGCTCAAAAGTGGTGAGAACACTCACCTCTCATAACTTCCATGGTACCAAACGAGCCATAAGTTTTCAACATAACGGGGAAGAGTATAGTTTTAACTTTTAATAACTTTGAACAGAGAAAAGTATAATTTATTCTTAATACTATGGAAAGTGTTGTAAAGAAAATCTATAAATTAATCAAGACTAATTCTAAGTTTATATTATATATATATACACACATATACATATATATGTATATATATATATATATATATATATATATATATGTATGCATATATATATATATAGTATATACGTATATGTATGTATATGTATATGTATGTATTTATGTATATGTATATATGTGTATGTACATGTATATATGTATATGTATGTACATATATATATGTGTATGTACATGTATATATGTATATGTATGTACATGTATGTATATGTATATACTATATATATATATATATGTATATGTATATACTATATATATATATATATATGTGTGTGTATGTATATGTATATGTATGATAAAGGTATTAGCCAAAACTAGGGATTGACCGGTCATTCTCCAATTAACCTCAATGCTTGACACGTTATTGCCTGACACACTATTACTTGCCACTACATTTTTTATAATCTAAAGTCGTCCAAATGTCTCGTTCTCCACCAATTACTTTGTCCTGGAGGACTCCTATATATACCTTCACATCCTTCTTAAAATCTTGATTGAAGTTATTCCTTACTTTTGAACTACTTCTGATACTCTCGAGAACTTGATTCTTGTAGTAAGTCAGTATTGGTGACCTATCAACTTAGGACTTAATATATTTATGTATATATGAATACTCTAAATAAAAGCACATATTCTTAATTACTAGATACCATACCAAACCAACAGGTTAGACAACTATTTTTGTTTTTTTGGCCATGATAGACAACTATTGCTTTGATGATTATTAATTGGAACAAACATGTGACTTTATGGCTGTAAAGCATTTTTAGATTCTAAGTAGATTAGATATATCACTCTCTATTAATATTTGAACTGTGGCTATATGGGAGCCAGACATAGAAACACAAGTTTCAAGAATCAACTTTAATTTATTTCTTCATCCATTTGCATTACGAATATGTTCTAACATATGAGTCAAAACTTTTCATTACAACTAAGTTGGATACATAATTTAGTCCTATTAGCAACTGTAAATGTATAGAAAAATGTGATTAGTGAATGAAATATTATTATTATTATTTTTAATTGGAGTATTCACTACATACTGCAGCAGGTATAATGATTAATCTCTCGAGTATTAATTATCAGACTTATTGTTGAAGCTGACATCCTCAATAAGAAACATTCTATTTCGATTTTTCTAAAAATTGAACTAAGGAGATGATGAAAGAAAATATTATTTTCGGGTCAAAATATACATAACTCATGCACCTAATCATTTTTATTATAAAAATTCACTTAGAACTTTCTAACTCTACAATTTGTGTCCAAAAATACTTAATTAACTTTTGTATTCAAACCTTCAATCTGCGTTTGGCTCAACTCAGAATTAGAATAGGAATTATATGAAAATCGATGAATTCTAATGTTTGATTCAACTCTTTAAAATTGAAAATGCACAAAAATCGAAGAATTGCAATGTTTGGTTGGTTTTAAAATTGAAATTGGAATTGGTTCCAATGTTTAGTTGGACTTTAGAATTACATTAATGCTTGGTTCAATTATTGTAGCTTAGAATTGAATTCTTGGAATTGGATTTAGTGAAAAACCTTTAGAATTGAATTCCATGTATTTTTTTATGGAATTGGGATAAAAAGACTATTTTGCCCTTAGTTGTTCTGCACCTCTCTCTTGTCTGTCTCATTACTATGTATATATTTTTTAATATTTAATGCCCTTTATTAAATATTTTTTTAAAAAAAAATCATTTTTTCAACAAAGGACATTTAAAAAAAATTAATTACAAACTTTCAAATATATTTTTACGTACTAAACATATTTTTCAATTCAATTCTCATCAATTTCAATTTCAATTCCAAAATATCCAATTCCAATTCTCACCAATTCCAATTCCAAAAAATCTGATTCCAATTCTAAATCTCCAATTCCAAAAAAAAAAAAAACATTGAACCAAATATAACCTCAAAGATAGACACATAATATTTAGTTGGTGTAGTTAATCTTTGCACAGGACACAACATATAAAGTTCCCGATATTTTTTTACTCAATGCCTAGATTTTAAAAAACTTTTATTTTCTCGTTTAGTTAGGATTTTGGATATAAAAATTAATTCAAAAAACTTTTTGCACAAAATATAAAGTTTGAGGGATTGAAGGAAACTATATACTTATAATATCTAATCCTAATAAATCACATGACTTAAATTTTTTGAAGGTGCTAGGTATCAAATGCCATGAAGAAAGCAAAGAATATAATAAAGTAATTCTTCAGAGAAATTAGAATATTGACATATATAGAATAACATTGTGGTGCCATATAGTAATTCTTTAGACACAAACTGAAATTCTATGATTCTTCCACTGAGACTTATCATCATTTCTTTCGGTTAGAATATACTTTCAGTCTTCTAATTTTGGATACAGCTTTTTTTTTTTTATAAGTAGATACAGAGCTTTTAATTTGGCTGCTATATATAGTACTTTAAAATTAAATAATTTTAAAAAAATGTATAAAGATAAAACATGTTAGCGTCGTTTGATCAATATAACCGACTCTACCTAATAAGAAAAAAAATTTGATTGTTGTTATTGTATTAGTCTATTAATCCAAATTTTAAGTCTAAATTTAAAAGACTATTGACTTAAATATTTTTTACTAGCATGTCATCCATATAATTAATATTGTATACATTATCTTTGATAATAGTAATAAATTGAAAGAAAGAAATGATGAGACATTTTATAATAGTTTCATATATCTTCTCAAATATATAAACAAAAAATGAAATTTAAACTAGATATCAAAGAGATGAACAGGAAAAAAAAAGTAATATATATGACATATATAATAATTAATTTATTTATTAGGAGTACCGAGTATTAATTGACATTCAAATTTGGCATCCAAGTCAAACGGCTGTTAAATTTAATGCTAAGAAATTTTTTTTTAATTATTGAGATGTAAATTAGACTATTTTTCTTTATACAAAAGGACTAAATTAAAATTTTTATTAAAAGGCAAAAATGTATTTAATTAAGTGCATATATATCAAAATTCTTTGCAAAGAGAAACTAACTCAGATTCTCATACATCTAACTAGACGGATCAATTTAATGTTGTATTAATATAGTTATTAAAGAATAGAACACTTTAGGGTTTGGAATATTCTTAATTTTGAATTATCCTCATTTTTTAATCTATATATGAAGGCATTAATATAATTTGAGACATATATTAAGAATATAGAGTATTTCTAAGTCATATTGAATTTGCCATTACTTTTTGTCAAGTGAGTGTTAAGATATATATATTTCCTTCCAATTTTAATTAACAAGCTAAGAGTATTAATGATATCGTACTACTGAAGTTCAGTACATCCCTCCAATCATGTAGAGCCATTTGTTAATATTAATATAAATTCACATTAATAAGGATCCACCTTGAATAGTTTAGGAACCAATTGATTGGAGAGATGTACTGAAATTCAGTGTTACCGTACCACTGAACATCTACTCAAACTATAGATACTTAGTAAATTAATAAATTTTTTAAGATAATAGTTTTCTTTAGTCCTGATTTGGGCTAGTTGAAAATTTAATTAATTTTGATAAGATAATAAGACTATATATGTTGAAAATACCCTTATGTAAATATAGGGTCCTATCAATATCATAAATTACTAATTATATAAACTTACACAAACATATAACTAAGAATTGTTGGGTGTGGTTTCAAGAATTATGATACATGAATTTTTCTAAGGTACAAGGCTTTTTTATGTAATCAAAATTTAACTTCAATCAATTACAAAAATCTCTTTAAATTAATAAATATTATTTTATCCATTAATTAATATCTCTATAAAATAATAAAATATTATGGTTCCTACAATATTAATTTATACAGGTTTTACTATAAGAAATGTTTTGAAAAAATCCATTCAATTAGTCAATCAAGGAAACAAAATCCAATTCATAATGCCAGGATTCTCATATATTAAGTCTCAGATAGCCTTTTTCATTTTATACCTAATTTAAAATAATTTTAGAATAAATTACATTTCCATTCCTAGCTAGAGAGAGATCCTGAAATTACATTCTTTTTTCATTTGTTTTGAAAAATAATACTCTCATTCTTTTGAGAAATTAAAAAAACTTACTATTTCATCTGTTTTAACTAAAATACCCTTATGTTTATTATTTATATAATTAAACAATCTTAAAAATTTAAAATAAAATTACATCATTTTTCACTCAAAATAAATAATAATAAAATAATATATTTTAAAGAGATATTTTTTTAGTAAATTATAATTTTTTAAAAATTAATAACACCATTAAGGGTATTTTTGTCATGAGGAAAAATGTATATTTTTAACATCCCTGAGGGAGTTTTATGCGAACACCACGCTTTGTAAATTATTTAGGAAACAAACATGCTTATACTTTTTTTTTTAAAAATATTTTTCTTTATGTTTAATAATAAAAAAGTATAAAGATTCATTAATCCATATATATATATATATATGTGTGTGTGTTTTTTCCTTTTGAAGAAGATACTTAAATTTTGTCACAGTCAACCTACCAAAAAAACAATTTCATTTATCAACGAAGAATTGATCCAAGTGGTAAGCGGTTTGATATCGTTTAAACAAGGTTCAATGTTTGAGACATTGTAAATGCCCCTATCTTAATTGGGAAACTCCTACTAGATGCGCGATACGGGTCGAGTCCGGATTAGTCAGAGCAGTGCTTCGAAAACCAGATGGGCCGCAAAAGGAAGACAATTTCATTTATACCATTTTAGGTACTGTGCCTTGCAAGTTATAGTTAAGTAGCAGGAAACCCACTTTGTAATCTTATATATATAAGCTCCCTTCTCTGCATCTTCATTCCAATTTGTCCATACATCATTTTCTTCATATTAATCTAAAATGGCTAAGATTTGTATAAACCCACTTCTTCTCATCAGGTTATGTAGATTTCTCTCCTCTAAAAGCTTCTTCCTCATTCTTTTAATTTCTTCTCTAAATCTGATCATTAATATATATATATATATATATATATATATATATATACACACACACATGTTTCTTTTGCATTTATTTTTTGATAAACTTTTAAATCTTCTGCATTAGATCCTCTGAAGTTTGCTTTTTGTGTGATTTTGTAAATTACAAAATGTTATTTATGTTTATTCGTTACAAAGTTGTAATTTCAGCGAATTTCAAATAATTTCACTTCAGATATCTAATTTGGTGTCTTCTTAATGACAACTAATTTAATGGTGTAGGAAGCGATGTTATGGAGTTATGGCAGAGAATGGAAGGCGGGTGGCGGCAGCGGCAATAGGGGACGGCACGGTGGTGAAGAAGGCGGCGGGAGAACCGGCCGGCCGGGCAACGTCGGCCGAGGCTGCCGGGGAACGAAAAATCTTTTGGATGAGGGATCCAAAGACAGGAAATTGGGTTCCTGAGAATTCCATTGAGGATGATATTAATAATGCTGTTGAGTTGAGGGAAAAGTTTCTGTCCAAGACCAACAATCTTTGAATTAAGCATCTTGTTTAATGTTATATAACTAGGCAACAAAAAATGGATATATATATATATATATATATATATATATATATATTATGAATAACATGCTTCTCCTTCTTCTTTGAGTTTTCTTTATATAGTAATTAAGAATTTAATCAATTTGATTGAGGAAAATGGTTAAGAAATAAATTTTAAAAATGTTTTTACTTAGGAAGATTAAATTAAAAAAAATAATTAAATTGTTAATTTTATCTTAAATATGTAAAACAAAACTAGAATATGCTTTTTATCTTGGCCAATTTGGGCATTTGTCAACCTCTCTCTTCTCTTCATTCCCTAAGACTGATTTATTGATTGGGAGAAGAAAATTGAAGTCCAATTCATAATACTACGGTTGATTTAATTGTGATTGGGCCTATACGTACTATGGATCTTATCAAACTAAAAATAACTGTGATTTTTTTTTATGATGGGTCGTTGGCCCAACGCTGCTTCCTAAGCTTATAAATATACCTTTTTACTTAACCCTAGATACTTATACATTTTCCTTCTCGATGCCCACAACATCTCACGGGCTCCCTTATGCATTGACTCCATAAACCCTAGATTTCTTGTTGGCTCCATAGCTCTTGCAACTATTAACCTTTGTGACCTTTCACAGAGTTTCCATGTCCTAGCCACACCCGGTGATCATACCCAGGTATCTCTTTTTAACCTAACGGCCACCATGAATGTCCTAACTCTCGAGCTACGTAGACTTTGACACCTCTTCAGGGTACGTAAGCACCTAAGACAAGTCTTTTATTTTTCATATTTATTACTAGAACAAAACAGCGGATTAGCCACATAAATATCAGCCACGGAATCCCTGGCTAAATTAGCCACAGTCTCTTCTTAGCCATGAATGTTCACGTTTTAGCCACGAATTTTTTCATTGCTAATCCGTTGTTTTATTGTAGTATGTATAACATTCCCCAAATGATTTATCACCAATTTTTATATATTTATCATAAAACTTTCTAATAAAAAATTAACATGTATATAATTTGTACAAGTCATCGTTTTCATGATTACTTCTTTAAAAAAAATCACATGTTTAATTTTAATTAAAAAATTTGATAATAAAGATATAAAAAAAAATTGCATAATCTTGTTGATCATGGGAAGATATAAAAAGGGGGGAATTTCATCCTTTCACCAAGCTTTATTTTTAAAAGAAAAACAAAAAACAAATACAAAGCCTATAAAGTATATAATGTATCAGCCAACTCTAAACTAAGTTAATCCAAGGGCATAAAAATTTTCTATTCAAGTGAAACTCACCATTTAAGGTATTTGTTAGCTTATTGTATTGCATTAAACTGAAGAGAGCATAAATGGCGTAGGACCATTTGGGAGAATCTGTTCCTTAATTGTTTCCCATGGTATATGATTCTTTTTTACTCTTTTCATTAGTCTTGGTTGCAACTTGATTTATCTTTATTATTTTGGATACCTACCTACCTTAAAAATTAGGTTAAAATGCATAAATTCCCATGAAACTATATATCATGTGCATATAACATGTTAATTATAAAAATTGGCATAAAAATCCCCAAACCTTACAATTTGGGGATCTGCCAATTAACTTTTCCATAAAAAATCTAAGAAAATAGTGATATGTCAACAAAATCAAATTATACCAAAATATAAAAAAACTCTTTAAAATTTAGGTGTATGTAAAACCCCTTAAACTTTAATGGTGTGTTTAGTACACAAATTAATTTTTTAATTCCAGGGATCCTAATCCCGGAAATCATGAATATTAAATTAGTTGTTTAGTTCAACTTTTACATTCTTGAGACTATTATGTTAAATGATGATTAATAATTAGGTTAAGGACAATTTAGTAAAATTAGGTAAGTGAAATTATTCAATCCCATGGGCTTATCATAATCCCACCCTCTTAGGATGCGTTTAGTACACAGATTGATTTTTTAATGATTCCCGGGACTAAGATTCTCGAAAATGTCACAAAAGCTATTTGGTTCAACTTTTACATTCCCAGGACTATTTTACAAGATTCCCAGTAATGTTACAAATTTGTGTTTAGTTCAACTTTTATAATCTCAGGAATGTTTCATAATTTTTGTTGATTTTTTAAATAGTAAAGTATCATTCAATAAATAATCTATAAAATTATTTTAATTTATATCAATTAATATTAAAAACTATATTCTTATATCATACATATACTCTTAGAAGTATCATTGAAAAATATATCAAATATTATATATATAATGCATGAAAAATATATAATTAATTATAAGTATCATTGAAAAATTAAAAGAGAAGTCTAATAAAAGAAGAAAGAGAATGATTTAAATGATGAGTATTAATTAGGTTAGGGTAATTTAGTAAAATTAGGTAACAAAAAATAATTTCATCGGTGAAAGGTTCATTTTGGTCCTCTATGTTTCACTCAAGTTTCAAATTAGTCCTTTATGTTTCCCAGAAGTTCTAAATTGGTCCTTCCATCTAAATTCGTCAATTTCTTAAGTTAACTGCTAACGTGACACGCCAAGGTGGACACATAATCTTTTCCACGTGTATCAGATAGCTGACGTGGCCTTAGACACACCAAAAACATCCAAACCGCGTCGTTTAAGCCAAAAATAAAATCATGCTGAGAGGACCAATATGAAACTTTAATGAAACATACAGGACTAATGTAAAACTTCAATGAAACATAAAAGGACTAATATAGAACTTCAATGAAACATAAAAGACCAATATAAACCTTGAATGGAACATAAAGGACCAATATAAAACTTGAATGAAATCTGAAGGACAAATATAAAACTTTTGAAAAACATAAAGGACCAATATAAAACTTTTGAAAGATAAAGGACCAATTTAAAACTTGGGTGAAACATAGAGGACCAAAATAGACATTTGACCTAATTTCATCCCATGGAATTATCATAATCCCACCCCTTTAGGTGGGATTAGAAATGTAAAGAAACATGGGATAACAAAAATCCTGGGAATGTAAAATTTCCGGGCTTATTTTTTTAAATCTTGTACCAAACACAGGATTACAAGAAACCAGAGAAATAATTCCGGAATTATTTTTCTAATTCTTGTACCAAACGGCTTTTTAAATGAGATTAAAAATGTGAAGAAACATGATAATACAAGATTCTCAAAAATGTAGGATTCTCAGGCTTATTTGTTTAACTCTTGTACCAATAGTAGGATTACAAAATGTTGGAGAAATAATTCTAAGATTATTTTTTTAACTCTTGTACCAAACGGCTCCTAAGTATTGTGAAAAAAAAATCTCCATTAAATATTGGCCTTGGGTAAATAAAATCCACTCAAATAAATTAACTTGTCATTCATCTGTTATAGTTATGGATGAAATAGTTATTCTGAGGCATTTTTCTAGATAAATTGTACAAGTTGAGGGGACTTGTGTCAATTTTTTATACTTAGGGTTTATCTATACATGACTTAGGGTGCGTTTGGTTACTTGTTAAAAGTGATATAATGGATCTTATAATTCAACAGTACATCCAAAATTCTTCCTACTAAAGATACTTTACTTTTTATAATCTGATTAAATTATATTTTTGTCCTTACTTTTTTAATTACTTTTATTCTATTCCCACTTTTAATATAAGGGTAAAATAATCATTTTACCCACTTTTATTTCATTCACATCACTATTCACATTCCCTCTAAAATTCTCATTCTCATTTCCATTATATCCAACGTGGCCTTATAATTCTAAAGGGTTATGTGTATTTTAACCCAATTCTCTGCCAATTGTTTTCATCACCAAAGTTAGTCTTTGAGGGACTAGTATTCTTCTTTAGCTTCTTGTTCCCTCTTTCTCTTTGAGGAACTAGTTAAATTATTGCTTTAATACATTCTTAAAAATGTTGATGCTTGACAACTAGAAAACTTTCCACTTGTTTAAACTGAAGTTGTAACTGCACATACATGTTACAAAATTGATCATGATCATCAGACACATACGTAAGTTTTTAAGTGCATATATTCTATCGCATCAGTTATACATTAACCAACAACATTCATCTAGTTCTTCATTTTTTAAACTAGAAGACTCACGTGATAAATAAAAACAAGAGTAACTAGTTGAATTTTTATTGGGTTATATTAACATATATGAGGTGATACAAGATGTGCACCTAAAAATTTCTCCTATAAGTATAACTGGATGAGCTCATCACTAACAACAGAAGGAGTAAGAACACCTAAATCAGTGAAAAGCAGAGTGAGATATTGAGGAGGAGTATAGTCCCTGGCTGACCTTTCAACTTTAACCTTTGGTGGAATTGGTACACCAAAATCAACTGGGTGTAAGGCAGGGGCCAAGTCCTTTTGGTCCAAAGGGTATAGACGAGCAAACTGCAGAGTAAACCCATTACAAGATATGTAACTCTGGAATATTTTCTGGTTTCCATAAAAAGGGAATAAAAGAGGGGAAAAAGTGCTTTTATGTTCCCAAACTTTACAATTTTCAATTTCGTCCCTGAACATTTTTTGCCATCAATTTCTCCCAGAAGTTTCGAATTGCAGTTGATTTTGTTCCTACTTCTGTCACCGTCCAAATTACATAAGGCAAATGATGACGCCACGTCACATGTAATATAAATGCTAATTCATCATTCAAAACTATGTTATTTTTTCATATTAATGCTGACTCATTACTCAAAATGACATTGCATCTTCATATTAAGAAGAAAAAACGACGTCATTTTGGTGTGTCCCGGAGATTATGAGTGCTTGAGTCAATAATGTTACATGTGTGGCGTCACGTCATCATTTTTCGTTAATAATTTGAACAATATTAGGGGTTGGGACGAAATCAATTGCAATTCATGACTTTTGGGACAACATTGACCGTTAAAAAAGTTTAGAAACAAAATTAAAAATTGGTGTAAAGTTTGAAGCCACAAAAAGTGCTTTTGCGAAGAGAAAAAAAAACTATAGAATATCCATATTCCATACCTAAAACTGTCACACTAGTGAACATGATGTTATACTAAAACAACTACTGAGATATTCAGATAAGTACTAGAATAATTTCTGTAAACTGCAAATATATATACCTTGTAGCTTTCAGCAGCCACATAAACGGGTTTATTCATACTGTGTGCAATTAATGCAATTTGGTATGTCCCCATCATGTTAATTATACCCCCACTTTCAACTACGCCATCTGCTCCCACAAATACCATGTCTACTTCATCCATGGTATATGCCACTGCAGAGTCTATTAGGAGTTTCACAGGAATATCTAGTTTGATCAGTTCATTGGATAACCATAAACCTGTTTGGTCTGGTCTTCCCTCTGCAAATTTACAAAGAAAGTTTTGAAGTCAGGTTCATAAATTGCTGTGCAGCTGATAATGGAAACATCAAAGCTACAAAGAAAGTTTGGTCAAGCTTCTTGGAGTGGAGAAACTGCTTATTTTTTTTTAAAATCACTTATTTTGAAAATTTTAAATGTTTGGCCAACTGTTTTCTAAAAATTAAATTCTTCTGAATGATAGCAGAAGCAGCTTTTAATTGTGGAACAAAAGCTGAAAATCAAAGTTTTGCTTCCATGCAAGAGCGGAAGCTAAAAATTAAATCAACCCCTATCATTTATACATACCCTTCATTTGTTTTACCTAATCCCTTCCCTAATTATCTTTTTTGGGGGGTAATTGTATATATTATTTTGAGACATATAAATTAGACTATGGAGAATGTATATATAAATCTATGATTTGTAAAATGTTTATAATATTTATTGTTATTTTATTCAGTATATTTTGATTAATTAATATATATTTATAATCATGTATCTATTTAAATAGTATTAATTGAAAGCAAATCTATACATGCCCTTTTAGGTAATTTGACAATCAATAGCATTTTTTTATACAAATTGGTCACACACAAGCTACTTCTCTCTTTAGTACTTTTTTCTAGAACTCCATTTGAAAAGAAGCTAATTCAAAATAAGCATAATTGCATAAATTTTCCAAGTGAATATTGATGAAAAATATGCTGAATTGCATATTATAAGAGTGCTTAATCTCATCTGCAGGTTATAAAAGAATATTGAGTAAAGAAGGTCAATTCCAATAAAATTAAACTGAAAGAATTTGAATGTGAGCATTTAGCACAAATGCCCATGTAGAAGTTTACAATTAGAGTTTGAGAGCTTGAACCTGTGCAAAAGACCTGAAAGATTTTCTTATTTTCTGCTGCCAGTTTCAGAACTTCAAAGACAACTCTGGAAAAACCATGAACCAAAATTTTACAACCATCAAATATAAAATCTTGACTCAGCATTGCAATAGTTTGGCGAGCCTGCAAAATAAAGCAATTTGAGTGCTAATGTGAGTGATTGAAATTATGAGCAAGTGAGCAATCAAATCATTGATATACTCCATACCTTCCATGAAATTTCCCCAAACTTTTCAGCACGCTCAATTAGGCGAGACTTTGCCGAATTAAAGTCTTCATATTCTAAAGCAGAAGTCCTAGTTACATATCGCATAAACAGATCACAGCCAGCTGTCAAAGAGATAGATGTTGTATCCCAGGACTGTGAAGCACATTGGAGTTTAATCAGAAAAATAAAAAAATTGGGGAATGTCTGCACCTATTTTCTACTATTAACTTCTTAATTCTACGTTATTTCAGGCTCTTGCAAGACTAGTTTTCAGAGACTCCAATTTGTATTATATAACCCACAAAATAAGCAGATTTGGCAACAAACAAAAATACTAATTAGTGTACTATTCTTGTTTTGGTTTCAAGAATGAAGATTGGCGTTGCCTCCCCAAAAGGAAAGTCCACCACCACCCACCTCAGCAAGCTCAAGACTGAAGACTCACATATCCTTGCAAGTTGCAAGGGACTAGCAGTATTCTACGGACTAAGTAGTACCCCATACATCCACCTACTTACAAGGTTTATCCCCTAAATTTAATATTATCAGTACTAAGCACAAATACGGTTGCTCCTTACTCATTGGCATTATATGAGGTTAACATAATTGTCTTCTGCGTGTAAACCAAGCAGCATATCTATGATACTATAATTCACTGAGCTCATTTACCCTTCAAGACTTGAAGAAAACAAAACCTCTGAGAGTGCATCATACTCTGTAACTGAGCAGCATATATAATAGAATAATTTCCTTAGCTAATTTTCCCTCCAAAATTTATAGAGAACAGAAACTGAGTACTTCGTACCCTGTCTAAACAACACAATGTCTAGAGTCTTTTCTAAATAAGATGCAAACTCACGTATAACTTTCAAACAATTATATAGAAAAATGTACCAAATATCTTTATCAATTATCAGTAACCCTTAAATAACTCATTTATGTTGTGTAGATATCTGTATAACAGCTATATCCTTACCAGTTCGATATGAGCACTGAGCAGTATTTTTGAAAAACTGGCTACACTCCATTGTAGTTTTTTAGGAGGAACAATATTCCTTAGATCCTAAACAAACCCCTATGCTAAAGGAAAATGGAGCAACAACTTTAGAAGTTAAAGGAGGGAGATGTTAATCACTAGAAACCCACCATAACTTATACCATATAAACTGAAATAACTACTTCCTTCTGCTAGGATACAAAAGACTGCTCAAATATTTTTGAGGAGCCTTCATCTAATGTAAGAAAGTCTGCAATTTATTTTTCTTAAAAAAATGGCAACAAACTCACGCATATCACCAAACTTCAGTTCCATTATATTTTCCTTTCGTGGGTAATTATTAATATATTTGATGATATAAGAGTGAAGAGTCCCTCATCTCCCTACCATTTATGAGTGTAAGAACAAATGGTATTGACTTCGCCTGTAAATCATCTTTGGAACCTTTATACCCAGATTATCTTTTGTCAAGACAACAATACTTTCAATTTACACCTTACCAACAGACAGCAGATTTGATCAGAATTTTTGTAGAAGGTGAACAGCTTGAACTCCCTCAAATGCATCAACATGACTTGTTTTGTACGCATCCCACTATAGCATACCAAAAGAGTTCAATTAAATCTAATGTAAATTTCAACATAATCTACGTGTTTAAACCTCCTCATTCTACCAACGACAGATGATAATAGTCTTTGTTCCCTTAACTATTGTCTCACTGGTTAAATCATATCAGGAGTGGGAATGGAGCATCATCCTTCGGCCCCAATAATAGATCCCGCGGTACCGAAGGATTAGTGGAAAACTTCCTTATTCTTCTTGCATTTAACCACCAATCAAATCTTGCTAAAGCGTTACTTAATAATTAAAATTTAAAAGTATGTTGTGAGGTGACAAACAAAATAAAAATAATAAGAAACTTCCTTACTTTGAGAGAATCCGAGGCTTTCTTGAGCTCAATTTCCAGCTCCATCATAGTCGTTGCCTCACTAGACTTAATCATCGCCGCTAAAGCGCGTATCGCCGCCACAGCCTCCGCCAGATCGGGTTGTTTCCGCCAGTTATTAAACTCATCAATCACACTAAAGTGCCCATCCCTGCCAGAATCATCGGACGCAATGACTTCCTCACCGGAAAATCCGTCGTCACCGGCGTCCTTGGCGGTGGCAGCATGAGCCTGAGCCAGCCAGTCGCTGGTAACCACGCTATGATGCGCCGCCCGGGTTTGATAGTAAGCGGAAATCTTAGGGCTAGGGTTCTGAGAGGTGTCGGCCATTAAATACGGCGTCGTTTTCGCTGCTTTCCGGCGAGAGTGAACGATGCTTATCAGATCTCCACCTCAGTTATAGGTGTAGAATAGTTCGTGGAAGATCGAAAATGGTGAAAGAGTATAGAAAGCGAGGATGCGGGAGAAATACTGCTGAAAGTGAAAGATTCCCATTTTCTGAGAATCGGATTCTGAATCTGCAGATGCAAATGCAATGGCTAATGTGACTAATTAGCTCGAGTTTTCGTTCGGTGGATAAACGTTCTTCGAGACAGTATAGAGAGAGTGAGGAAGAATAACGACGACTGCCATATATATTTCTGAAAATAGTTTTGAAGCTCTTTGTTTTTGAAAAAGAATTACATGCAAATTTTTATGTATTTTTTGTTACAAGGTTTTTTAATCAAAAATTAATATTGTTAGGTGATTTATATAACACAATTTTTAAATATTGCAAATCAACCTAGCATAAATGATTAGAATTTTTTTTTAATAAAGAATGCTTTCAATATATTTAGTTTTCGTTGTCGTTCAATTTTAACTAATTCGAATTCGATGAATGTCGCACATCTAACTATTTTTCGTGCTACCGAAATATCAAGAGATTATGGAAAAAGTAGAAAAGATAACACAAGATTGTATCTTTTGTCATACTAATTTTTTCTTAATGCTCGTTAGATTATAAGAAAATTTGAGGGGATGAGAATGAGAATGAGAATAAGAATGAAAATAGAAATGTTGGAGAGAATGGGAATAAGACATGAATGTGATGTAAATAAAATAAAAGTGGATTAAATGACCATTTTATCTTTATATTAAAAATAAATAAAAAGGTTTATACGAAAACATAATTTTATTATATTACAAAAAATAAAATATATTTAATACAAAAAATATTTAAAAAAATGGAATTATAATCAAGATTACACTGTAACCAACGGGATACAAAGAGAGTGCAAAGTTCCATAATAACCAAGGGACAAAAGAGAGAAATGTACTTAAATGAAGGCAAAAGTATCTTTCCTGCTCCCAATGTTTGGGGGTTCTGTCAGTTTCGCCCTTAACATTTTTTTACTGTCAATTGTACCCCTAACGTTTTACGTTTCTACCAATATCACCCTTTTCACTAACACCGTCAAATATTTAATAATTCTTGCTGACATGGCATCTTAAATGGCAAAAATATTTTATTGAACAACTTTTTTTCCACCTCAGACTTGTCATTTTCCCATCAATGTTGTATCCTTTTGCTTCTTCTTCCCTTGTCTTTCTTCTTCTTCTTCCATGCAATTCTCATTCCCTTGGACAAAATTTGCACTCAGAGTTCATTACATTCCAGAGGACTCAAAATGCAAGCCAACTCATGTGAAGAGACAAAAGAAACTTGGACTCTCAAGCTTTGAAAATGGCATTCTACATTGCTAGAACCTTAAGGTATCAGCATTCCACTAATTCTAACAATAAGCACAAGGTCACGCCACCGTCTCGCCTGAGCTTCATAAATTGATTTAATGCATATTATGTAAATTAAATATATCCAAGAACTTTGCAGTTTAATTAGAGAATGGATCCAGTGCTTGGCTCTTCCATGTATTAGTATGTTAGGTGGACTTTTTTTTATAGTTCTCTTCACTTTTTTTTTTATTTAAATTTGAGAAATTATAAACTTTTTTTAAGGAATATCTAAAGTATGAAAGATATAGATGCAAAAAAAAAAAAAAACTCCACATAAATCGAGATTTACTATGAATGGATTAGGGACTAACTTTTTAGTCTCTAATAAAGGTGGTCCCTAAACCATTCACGGTAAGTCCTTATTTGTGTGTAATTTTTTATTTTTTTGTGTCTATAACTCTTATTATTTAGAAAAAGTTTACAATTTTCAAGTTTAAATAAAAAAGAGTGAAGAGAACTATGAAAAAAAGTCGGCCTAATATACTAATACATAGAAGAGCCAGTAAAAGTACCACATGGCTCACTTAGATGGTGCTTTAGTCACAGCATTTGGTTGCACGGGTTTTAAGATCATGGTTAATAGTATTGGTACAGTTTTAAGAATTTTGTTCAAGAGCCACTCCGTCTCCACACGCCATTGCACATAACCTCTGCTTCAGATGTCTCGTCGGTGGCCACCGGAGTAGGAGCGTCCAAGCCGCCGAGAAGCTCCGGCATCGACCACAACGTGTCGCCGTGCAGCATCGTATGCACGACAGCCTAACAGACATGCCAGTTTCCTGTCTACAGAATCCCGATGGCGCCGTTCACAGGATTCACCGTTTGTCCACACACGCTTCAAACAGTAACGACTGAAACAGATTCCGTTTATCGTTATGACCTTACTCTATTTTTTTGAAAATAAGAAAAATTACTTAATTAATTAATTGCATTAAAATTTCGGAAGAAGAAGAAGAAGAAGAAGCAAATTTGAAGGGCGAAACTGACAGGACCCCAAAACGTTAAGGGCAGGAAAGATACTTTTGCCTAAATGAAATTATTCAACTTCTCTTCGGTTGAGCTAAGAGATTACTGGGCCAAGAGCATCTCATAACCATATAGATGCACAAAACTTGGGGTCTTTTTTGTTTTTTCTTTTTATCAAATAAATCTTATTTTTTAAAGTAAATTACACTGCCCTCCTTTGAGAGATACTGAAATTACACTGTCCTCCCTTGAGAGATAAAAAATCATTACACTTTGATCCAAAACATCATTCTCCAATTAAAAAAAGTTCTAAAAAGTCAATATTATAAATATTCATGACTAATAAATATTCATGACTAAATTGACCCTCACACAAGATAAAAACTGTATAACATTATGCTTTGTCGAAATTTATAAAACTGAATTCTAGTACACCTAACAAAATTTTTTTGATATATTTTATTATTATATATTAATATATATTAAACTTAATTGTTGAAAATTAAATAAAATAATAGATATTTTATATTACATTACATTATTAATATAAAAATCTGTAAACTATTTTAAGTTACAGACTTTTTTTAGAATTTTATTTTGTTAACAATAATAATTACTCTAAATACTAATAAAAAAATGAAACAATGTTATTATAAGAGGATGAAAGTATGCATAGGTCACATTTTATAGAGTTTCATTCTTTTGTGAGGGGTAATTTAGTCATGAATATTTATTGTATTGAAAGTTGAAAAAAATTGACCTTTTAGACTTTTTTTATTGGAGAATGGTGTTTTGGATCAAAGTGTAATGAGTTTTGATCTCTCAAGGGAGGGTAGTGTAATTTTGCAAACTAGAGGGGAGGGCAGTGTAATTTACTTTTTTTTTATAATGTGATGAAATTATACTTTTATTCTTATTTTTTTTATCCATTATCACTTTTAATGTAAGGGTAAAATGAGGTCATTTTATCCAATTTTATTCTATTCACATCACATTGACATGACATTGTCATTCCATCATCTTTTTCCATTCCCATTCTCATTCACATTCTCTCCTCTTTTCTCCTTACCAAACTCATTTGATAACAAACCATTTTGAGCTCCAAGATTTATCAACAAATTTAATTATTTTAATAATAAATCTTTGGACTTTAATTTCTCAAAACAAAATAGGTTGACTATCAAAATTATATTGGGGCAATATTATTGACTTGTTTTTGGTCCAATACCACTTTCTCTTTTCTTTTTATTTTTGTGCAGCTCCAACCATTTGATCTACTATTAACAATAGGTAATTTTGTATGTTTTTCATATTAGACCATCTTGTAATTTTTGTTTTCTTTTTCAATGTGTATTTTATCATTCTAGAAAAAAAATTGTTCAAAGCACTTTCCCAATGTTAAGACCTTCATGAAGCAATTACAAATATTTTCTCAAGCTTGATGCAACAAATTTGCTATCTCAATTTCTTAACTTCAAATCACAATAAGACCATAAAAATCCTTCACTATCCTCATGAGTGGTTTGTGTAACACCCTCTTATCCTAAGGTCCATTTTTAGTGGATTAATCATATATATATATATATATATAATTACATAAGATAAGTGTGTTACTAATTCTTCTACTCGAGTAATTTTTAAAACTTTTATCAAGTTATAGTCATGACTAAAACATATGTGTTGAGCTTACTACGGCTGTACAGATAAGAGATATAGAGAATTTCAAATAAATCATACCTCATCCTGTAACATGATCCATCTTATACATATATGGAATTAAGAGCAACATATATTAACACATCAATGTCAAATCAAAGAGAAAACAAGAGTCCTCGGGAGTACCGCCCAGCGACCAACCCCACGTACCCCTACAACACACATGAATGAAAACAATTCTCTTTGTGGTAGCTTGCCACAACTCTAGTACAATCTGAAGCGTCCCTCAGCCGGATCCGAGTACTAACTGAACCAATGTATGAGGCTATGGAATCACCACCCTCTGTGGTGGATCATTTCCCCGGTACGCTAGTCACTAATACAATCACTAGGGTAATGAAGCCTAAGCCATGATTATGCCTAATTCTAAGTACGTGACCCTCTAAATGGCCATGAGAGTTCACTAACTTAGAATTTGCAATCAACACGGGTTTTCAAAATAATTTAATTAAGTCTTCTCCGTGGGACAACCAATGACTGTCCCATACCAACCACCAGTCATCCAAACATAAGCTTCACTCTCCCTAGAATTGCACTAGAACTACTCCCCTCATTTCTCTATCCTTCTTGCTCTAATTCCCTTTTTAAAATCCAATGATCAATGTTACCATAATTTTCATCATGTTAATCTTTATCTAAGATGTTGTTTGAGCTTTGAAATGACACTTAAAAGTTGGTTAAACTCATTTAAAGAAGTTAAAGGAGAGAGTGAAGGTCACTTGAAGTGAAAGAAGGAAATTCATTTGAAATAAGTAAAAGGTTGAGTCTTAGGAATAATTCTAAAAGAAGATATAAAACTCATTAGCTATGAGGAACAAAGTTCAATTGAAATAGGGGAAAAATTGAGTCTTAAAAGAGGATAATAATGAGTATTAAACTCATTTTAGTTGAAGGAAAAGAAACCATTCAAATTAAGTAAGAAATGACAACTTTTCAAAACTAGAATCTTGGTGGTGTGTAAACAGAACCGCTAACTTTCAAGGCAATGCCCAGAAAATCTAACCATTGGAATTTTCAGTAAAAATACAACTTAGAAAGATTAGGATGTTAGCTTTCATATGGCTTTGGAATCACTCGAATCCATCAAGTAACCAAATCAGAAAACACATTTAAACATAGCAAGGTCAGATTCAAAACAGCATACAACATTTGGCAAGCTTCATTAAAATAGCCATATCTCCTTCCATACTTAACGAAATGATTTGATTCTTCTTCCTAAATCAACCTTAGACATAACATATTCTGATTATCAATTCATTTCAGCAAGGATTTGATCCATTTAAGAGCAATAATTTAAAACAGTAGCCAATCATACAAAAACTCTGCATCAGTTTAGAAAACAGAACCGCAGACTTTCGAGGAAATTTCCTGAAGATTTAACCGTTGGAAATTTTTGGAAAAATACAATTTAGAAACCTTAGGATGTTAGCTTTCATATGGCCTTGGAATCACTTAAATCCATCAAGTAACGAATTCAGAAAACACGTTTAAACAGAGTAAGGTCAAATTCAAAAACTCTGATTTTGACAATAAACATGTTCCACGAATTTTTTGTGTCTTATACCATCAAAGATTGGTGTTTTTAGAAGAACATGATGAACAAACTCAAACTCTAAACTCAAATCTCTAGCACAGAAAAATCTCAGCACAACCAACAATTAAGACATCCAATAGAAATGTTGAAAAACTAAGAATGCAAGTTTATGCCTCCATTATCATCAAAATGAAGAAATATTTCAATGAACTTCAAAAACCACATCAAGAATGGAGGAAGATTGCTTCACCTACCTTGAAATGAGTATGAGAAGATAAAAAGAATGTTGAAGAAGACTTTCTAGCCCTTGCTCCGGCCTCCGGTCACCGGAATCCGATCACCCACCACCTAGAACCACCAAGCCTCCTTCCAAATGCTCTCCCTTCTCTCTAGAACCCTAACCCTCACTTCCTCTCTCTAAAATATGAAAATGGGTGTGTCTTGGCATGAGTGATAGCTGAAAGTAAGCTTATGAGTGTGTTTATAAATCTTTGGGGGAGAATTATAGTTTTTGCCTCATTCTAAAATTTCTTTTCACTTAAGTCCCTTACTTACCAATTTAATCTCTTATCTATCTAGTGAAAATCCTTTTTCACCCGTCCTTAATTTTTTTTTGCCTTTCTCATCAATCCAACCTCGATAATCTATTTTCATTCTAGTCCTCAACTTTCATCTTTGTTATCAATTTAGTCTCTATTCTTAATTTAGCGCAATTATATGCAACTAATGCATCAACCAATGTCATACACAAGCATTTTAAATTAAAACACAACATTAACAACCATCTCTTTAATTAATCTAATTTAATTAAATCTTAGAATTAAACGGGTGTTACAGTTTGTGTTTTAACTGATTGACAAGTTGATTAATTGAACAGCAGAAAAATTAATTTAAACACAATTTTTTTTCTATGCAATGTCAAAGTTCCTACAATTTACATTTTTTTTATGTTTTTCACAAGTTTTCTTCTGACAATTATATTCAAAGTACTATCAAACATTAAATATGAACACATCTCCTAACAAGGTTTTGAACCTTAATTCTCTATTTCTTTCCATTAGATTCAACCCTCATTGATGTTACATTTTAGAGTTTATAAGGCTGTAAGTTACGACAAGACCCATTATTAGAGAGTGGTCTATATTTGGCTCGACTTCCATTGTCAAAACATCATCTCCCAAGTCAACTCCACAATTTGACTTCTTTCTCCTTAACTGCTCATAGAAAAAAATATAAATTAATCAAATACGTGTTATATATATAGATAAAATAAATTATGAATAAGTTACATTTCTCTACCCTGAGAAATAAAAAATACAATGGTTTTATTTATTTTGACCATAATATATTTATATTTATTATTTCTATATTTAAATATATATTTTTCCAATATAAAAAAAATATTCTAAAAAATAAATAGAATAAATTTATCATTTTTAACTCAAAAATATAATAATTTATAAATTTCCTAATAAATTATTGTTTAAAATAATTAATAATGACATCAAGGATCCCATAAAAAAAATAATGACATCAAGGATATTTTAGTCAAAATAGGTAAACTATAAGTTTTTTTAAAATCTTTTAAGAAAAGGACTACAAGTTTTTTTATTAGAAGAAAAAAATGTTATTTTGACATCTCCAAGCGAATATAATTTATTCAAAAATTAAATATTATACATATGTATGGTTTTGGAATTTTTGGTGTCACAAAAACAAAGTGTGACACAAAAAAATAACTACCCTAAAAAATATATATAAAAAAAATTGTTATTGTAGGATGTGGTTGAGGAGTATATGTTCAGTTAGTTACTAAAAAAGTGAAGAAATACATAACTTCTTATTAGTTCATTTATTATTTTAAATTATGGTTACAAGTTTATTTAAAAATTTAAAAAACAATAAATATTATAAAAGAATAAATTGCATGCAATGCAATTTATATAAGGAAAATTTACCTCTGCAACAACCCCTCCAAATTGATCAGTGATTTTGCAAAAAGTTGACTTATTTTTCTTCCCTGAGCTGCCTTCTATTTTATGAGAATAAGGTTCATTTTTATCCAATCCAAACATCATAACTTCATATGATGAAGCCTCTCTATCATAAATCCTCCAACCTTTTCTTACTTGAAAGCTTGCTTCTTTTTGGTCATTATTGGATCTATAGCCTTCCCAAACCTTGGAAAACTTTGATTTCTACCAAAAAGAGAGAGAAAGAGAATTTCATTGATATTTATTGGAACAAAAGGAAAACAAAAAATCTCATACAAAATTAAAGAAGAAAAAAAGTTAGGCCTTGTTTGATAATCATTTTCAAAAACAGTTTTTTGTTTTTAAAAACAATAAAACAAAAAATTTGTTTGATAATCTTGTTTTTAATTTTTTATTTCAAAACAAAACACAATTTTAAAAACTAAAAAACAAGAACAAAAAAAAGGATGTTTTGTACTCAAATTTTCTGGTTTCATTAATGGCATTATTGTAATATATTTTATCTTCTTTAAACTCTATATACTTTTAGTCCCTAAAAAATATAATTTATTTTAATTTAGTCCCTAATAGATAGAAATAACAATGTACTCCTTAAAAATATAAATTGTCTCAATTTAGTCCCTGATAGATGGAACTGACAAATTTAGTCCCTAAAAATATAATTTGTCTCAATTTAGTCCCTGATAGATGGAAATGACGAATTTAATTCTTAAAAATACAATTTTTTTTTTCATTCTTTTGTTTTTAAAATTGTTTCCAAAACAAATTTATCAAACAAGTATTTTTATTTTTGTTCTTTAAACTTGTTTTCAAAAACTATTTTTAAAAACACAAAACAAAAACAGTTATCAAACAAGCCCTTAGTTTTGGCCAAATTGTTATTTTAGCTTGACAACAAAGAATTGTTATTTAAGCTACACCCTCATTTATTTTTTGGTATTTTAGATACTACTTAAAACGATATTATCTTAATTAAATACTCCAAGTAGCATGGCTTTCGATAGCGATTCTAATATTCGCCGCTGAAAGTCAGACTAATGGAGTGAGTTATATAAAAGCCATCACATAAAAATAAATTAAAATTCGATAAGATTATGCACTTCTAGATCTTATTATAGGAAGAAAATGAAAGTTAAATCCAAAAAAATAAAGATTAAAATTTTCAATCGACCTAAAAGTAAGAAAGCTCGAGCTTTTTGAAACATTGTTCAACATAAATAAGAAAGGTTTTAATTTATTTTTACCTTTCTTACAATAGTAAACAAGACTTTGCCATTTTGGTCCATGAGAAAAGCTTCATCCACACAGATGCAATCGTAGTTATCCACACGATACACAATTCGGCCTTGTGAATCAAACACAGTACATCCATTTCCATTAAGTATGAGAGATTTCATCCATATGGTGAAAGTCTCTTTCTTGGAAGTGAAGTATGAAGAAGAAGAAGAAGAAAAAAAAGAAGAATGAAAGGGATGGATTTTTGCCATGCTTGAAATTAATTTGAATTTGCATATGAAACATGAACACATGAAAGTGGTTTTTATATACTCAATGAAAAGAGAGACCCATCAAGATTGTTATTATTTAATCATATCTTATAAATATAATTAGTTTTGAGATAATGAAAGCCTACCTTTGTTATCTTTACCTAACAAAACATGGGAAATTGTCCAAAAAAAAAAACACAATTTAAAGGTTTTAAAATAATTATTATTAAAGTCAAAGAAAGTATATATGGAACTAATTTCTGGGAACTGATTTGCCTCATGTCATCTTGGATGAGCATGAATTGCAGATAAATTGTTGTTTAGTTGAATAATGCAGAGTGATGCAGTATGAATAGAAGATAAAATTAAAAATGGTTTATTTTATTTTGTATTTAAATTAGTGGAAAAATTAGTGATTAATTAGTTAATATAAAGTTTTTGAGTTTTGAGGAGTTTGACTCTATCCACTTTGTCTTTAAAATTATTAAATTAGAAGGATAGCAATATTTCAAAAAATATTTTGCATTTTGAATGTAGTTTTTAAAAATAGAAAAAATGGTTTGAATTGGTATTTTCAACAGAAAAAAAAAATAGAAAATGTTTTTTTGAAAAAAGCAACACATAACAATTAAATGATGTTAAAAAAATAAGAAAAAAAACAAGGGTATATCTGACCACAATTTTAAAAAAATTATTTTCTATTCTTTTTTTTAAAAAAAGACACATTGCTATTTTTTTAAAAAAACCAGTACAAAGTGTTTAAATGACCAATCACAGTAGAGAGAGAATATAGAAGACCGCCTTTTATATGACCAATCATAGAAGAAAGAGAGTGTAAATACAATATATGATTGGTGGAACTTGATGAAATGGACATAAAGAAATGGACCTAAGTTTTTTCCAAAAAAAAAACCAGTATAAATAATATTTGTTTTGAACTATTATTTTCTTATTTTGAAAAAAAAAACATAGAACAAAATTGAGAGTTGTTTTCATTAATAATAATTATGTCATTTTACTTATTTTATCTCACTTAATGAAAATTTTGAAAAAATTATTTTTAAAATTTTTCCGAAAAATAAATTTAATCAAATAATGTTATTTTTATTATAAAAACACAAAACAAAAGTAATTACTGGCTTTTAGTCTTATATATATACACACACACACACACACATAAATAGATGAAAACAGTACAAGCATGAATTTTCAAAATTAATTTTATTAAAAAATTTAAAGAATTCAAAAAAAAATTTATAAAAAATTCATATTGTTCTTAAAAAAAACTTCATATTATTTTTTGAAATTTTTTTTATTTCTTTTCTCTTGGCTCATCTATCCATGTCTATTTTAGAGGATTAAATCAGATTCATGCATAAGATCAGAATCTACATGTATCAAAGTTTGGTTGGTCTAGTGGTTAGCTCACTAGGTCGTTTAAGCAAGTGTTGAGGGTTCGAATTCCACCTTGTGTATGCAGCAACAAATTGGCCAGCGATAACCCTTAAATGGAGCTCAGATCCGCGGAAATAGTCTTTAGCCTGTCGAGTTGGGAGATACCTTAGGAAACCAAAAAAAGAATCTACATGTATCAATTAATGTCTCTAGAAGTGACACAAGCAAGGTATGGTGATATGCTAATTAATTGGACTTAAGATAAGGCTGTGTTTGTTATGTTATCCTCACCTAGCCATTTTCAATTTGGGATATTCTTCTTTGCACATTGACAATTTAAATATGGGATATTCTCTTGCTTAATGTGTAGTACTCAAACTATTTATTTTAAAAATATATACAAATTATACCCTCTTAAAATTAAAATATAGTCAAAATACTCTCCAAAATCATATTAATTTTTTATAAAGAATTTAAATTATTAAAAATGTTTTTTGAAATTTTTTATTGCAATTTTTTAAAATATAGAAGGCTATTGTTTATATTTTAAAAGAAATTATTTTATATTAATAAATTTATATTTAATAATAATTACTACTGTAGTATATAAATAATAAATAAAATAATATTTAGGTCGCAATAGGTGGAAATGGAATTATAGCTATTTTTTTTAGGTGTGAGTCTAATGCATCTCTCTCTCTCTTTTAAGAGAAGAATGTGTAATTTTTTTAAAACAAAAGGAGAAAGCCATGTAATTTGAATATTTCTTATAAAAAATGTTAATTCAATCTAAAATCATTGATTCATTAGGTTTAATCTCTTTGTATGTGGTAATGCATAAGCGCATTATTTTATTCTCACTTTATTGCAATATTAAACTACTTGATTGATTCATAAGTTTAATGGGCATGTACTTTTTGGCTGCTTCTTCTATTTATTATTATTATCTCTTCTTTTTGAACAATCTGGATTATTAGTAGCAAATTGTTTTTTTTTTAGAATTATAATTTGATCTCTAAACATACAGATTGTTTTAATTCAGTCCATGAAAGATAAAAATGTCTAATTTAATCTTTGAAATATGCTTTTTTGTTCCAATTTGGTTCTTTTATTTCTTGAAAGAAGGAAGATACACATACATTGACGAAAAAAAAACTAAAAGGACCAAATTGGGGTAAAACAACATCTTTCAAAGACTAAATTAAATAATTTTATACCGATGCCACCTATTTAGGATTAGCAATCGATGATATTTTAGATTTAAAAATTTCATTTACTTGTATTTCCTTTAATTGGATCAAGAGGGAAGCTAATATGGTAGCCCATACACTTGCCCATTCGGTTTTTAATTTTTCTACAGAGTCGTCTGGAGCAATTGTTTGGTTGCAAGATTATCCACCTATTATTTGTAACGCTCTTCGTAGCGATTCTCTTTTGATTTAATGAAATGCTCAGGTACTGCCCCTGGTTCATTAAAAAAAATAAGTATTTTTATATTTTACTACTTTAGGGACTAAATTGAAATAATTTGTATCTTTTAGGAAAGAAAATGATAATAATAGTTTGGCTGACTTCTTTTTTTGGTGCATTCTTTTTGTCTCATATTCTCAAAAGATGACATATTTAAAAGTCATAAGAATGTGACTGAATTTTATTAATTAAGGTCATAACTCATAAGCAAAAGTGAGCAAAGTATAGTTAGGTTACTCAATTTTCTAAAGGAAAAAACTTAGGTCAATTTCCTTATAGATTAAACTGAGGTAAAGTTACTTAGGTGCTTGCTATAAAGTTCACCAATATAATTGAAACACGTGGCAAAAATTTTTTGTATAACCAATCATGGTAGAGAGAGAAAATGAAAAGCAATAAATTACATAACCAATCAAATTGAAAAGAGAATATAAATAAGGTTTATGATTGGTAAACTTTATAGCAAGCACCTAAGCAACTTTACCTTAGTTTTTTCCTTTCCTTATGTCTATTTCATCCAATTCCACCAATCATATATTGTATTTACACTCTCTTTCTTCTATGATTGGTCATATAAAAGGTGGTCTTCTATATTCTCTCTATTGTGATTGGTCATTTAAACACTTTTTGTCACGTGTTAAAATTATATTGGGGAATTGGTTGAAATAGACATAAAGAAATGGACCTAAGTTTTTTCCTTTTCTAAAGTCCCAATCAATGGCCAAATTTGGCAAGGCACCTCTAGATTGCATAACTTTACCTTCATTTTTTTTTCTTCTTCTAATTTTTGTGGTTTTAACTTTTATGTTAAGTTTTATGAAATTCAAGTAAAGGCTAAAATTTATGTTTTGTCCTTTAACTTTACATGATGTTTCACTTTTGTCTCTTATAAGTTTTTTTTTTCAATTTTGTCCCTTATGGTTAGTAATTGGTGCTTTCCTTCTTTCTTTCTTTCTTTTTTTTTTTTAAAAAAAATGGGATTACTCTAACTAAAGCATAATTAAAAATTAGATGAAGTGAAGACACTGAGATTTTTTTTTTTTCCTTTTGAAATTCTGCATTTGATTATTCAAAACCCAAAAATTAATAACTTAACAAAATTACAAAGTTATATAAAAATTAATTTAATGGTCATTTTAGTCTTATTTGAATTATTATGCTAACAACTATGCTTTAGCAACAGTAATTTCTATGTGTTTCATGTATAATGTTGTTGACTCGTTATTAGTGATATATACATATAACATTCAGTTAGGGGAAGAAATTGTATCAATTAATAAATATATGAGACAAAATTGAAACTTCATATAAAATTAAAGAACAACAATTATAATATTTTATTGTAAACATCTTTAAACATATTTCGTGCATCGTACGGGTAGATCACTTATCAAAACTTTTTAACTTCAAATTTTTAACTAATATGTTGTCAAGTATTGTAAAGAAGTTAAATCACTTATACAATGTCAAAGATGTTTATTCAAATTTTAGAGATGTATCAAAAATTATAAGGGTAGCTTTCAAAAAAAAAATTATAAGGATATGCATCAAGAAATAGTTGCGTACTTGTAAAATTTTTAAAAATTTATAAACAAATAAACGTTTCTTGCTTTGATACCTTTCAAGATAATTTATTTTAATTTAATAATAGTTATTCCCTTAAACAACATCCCGTGCTTTTCGCAATTTAGTTAAGGATTAAAAATCTAAATTGAATTTGTAAAATCCAATGATTTTATATCCACATGCTGCTAATTTTTTATTATATAAATTAATAAACAGATTATTTTTTTGGAGGTGGAGGGAAAAGTAACGACCCGTTCGGTTGCTGAAAACTTTTAGGGCATGTTCACTAATAATAAATCAATTTCATGGAAACTAAAAAGTAAGTGGGGTTCACTGGGTCTCACTTATTTTTTTTTTTCACTTTTTCATTTCCATCAACTTCAAAAAAAAGAAAGAAAAAGAAAATACAAAATATCTATTGTACTCCTTTAATTTGACATGATTTGACACAATTATAACTTTCTTTTCTTTTTATTATTTTGATATAAGGGGTAAAATAGTCATTTTAATACATTCCCATTCCATCTCCTTTAATTTGACATGATTTGACACAATTATAACTTTCTTTTCTTTTTATTATTTTGATATAAGGGGTAAAATAGTCATTTTAATACATTCCCATTCCATTTCCATTACCAAACTTTTACTACTAAACACATCAAATACATTCCGTTTTCATTTCCATTTCTATTTCTACCTAATGATCATGCCCTTAGAGAATAGAATTGTAAAAGTAGATTATTTTTTATTACTTTTTTTTTCCTCTAACACTTTTAAAAAAAAATTTAAAAATAAAATAAAATAAAATATAAAATGTCTATTATACTCTTTTTTTATGGTCTAGACCAAGGTAGCCACCGTCGAGCACAGTGACTAATCCCCTCGCTGAATTGTAGGCACTTCGAAAGGTGGGACAGCTAGCTCAAAGATTTAAAGCTGCTCCATACCCAAGGCAGGAATCGAACCCTTGACACTTAGTTAATGATGGATGAGTCCCTTCTTGATTTGACACAATCCTAACCTTTTTTTTAATATAAGGGATAAAATGGTAATTTTAATACATTCTTATTCCATTTTAATTTCAAATTTTTACTACTAAATACATCAAACCCATTCCCTATACATTTTCCTCACCCTTTCTCTTTTCTGCCAAACGTGCCTAAAGTATGTTTGTCTTTCAATACGAAATTCTCATTAAACAAGGGCCATAGCCATAGCCCAAACACAAGGAGGAGAAAGCAACGTGGCAAAGAAGTTTCTTTGAATATGAGCATTGGGCTGGGCCAAGCCAGACGTGTCCCAACCCAATTCTCGGAGGTTTCCATCTCTATAATTTGGGCTGCAATAAGGCCCAAGAAATCATCCAATGCCTGGCTGACTTTTTCAATAGAGATATGCCTCGCCTTCTTTAGTTTAAGAGGCAAAATACTATTTAGTCTCTGAATTGTTGGTCAAATTACTATTTAGTCTCCAAAATTTTTAACTATGTTAACTATTTAGAATTTGACAAAATACTATTTAGTCCCCGAATTTGTAACCATGTCAACTATTTAGTCCACAAACTTGGCAAAAATCCTATTTAATTATCGAATTTGCAACTCTGTCAACTATAACGGGTAACAATCAGGAGACTAAATAGTTGACATAGTTGTAAATTCAGTGATTAAATAGTATTTTTGTCAAGTTTGTAGACTAAATAGTTGACATAGTTACAAATTCAGGGACTAAATAGTATTTTGTCAAATTCAGAGACTAAATAGTTAATATAATTAAAATTTTCGAAGACTAAATAATATTTTTGATAAATTTAAAAATTAAATAATAATTTAATCAACAATTCAAAAATTAAATAATACTTTATTCCTTAATTTAATTATGCTGTTAATTCATATGAGGTTACCTATAAATAATCTATTAGTGAATTATTGCTTGTTGTTTCATCATTCTACACAAAGTCCAACACACGTCTTTTTCTATGGGCCCACCTTGAAGCAAATGAAAAAGCATAAGCCGAGGCGTGATTTCAAATTGATTAAACTAATTAAGCCAATAAGCATGCTTCATAATTTTAATACGCTTTAATATAAGTTGGTGCATAAAACTCGACGTGGTTGAGTAGAAGAGACTCATCTATTTTTAATTAAGTGTCAGGAGTTCGATCTCTACTTTGAATATGGACAGCTTTAAGTCCCTGGGTCAACTGTCTCACCCTTTGAGATGCCTACAATTCAACAAGGAGATTAGTCACTACATTCGACGATCGATACCTGATTTAAAATATAATATATATATATATATATATATATATATATATATAAGTTGGTGCATAAATAATAATCATTGAGCGCACCTTGCTTGACTTCAAAGCACTGTTCTCGTTTGTTGTTATTTCATTTGACCTACGTCTGCCAAGTTTTTTTTTTTTTGTGTGTGTGTTCAATCAAAATAATTCATTCCTGTTTGGTTGAATTTTGCTGGTTAAGCATCTTTTAAATTATAAAATAGAAGGACACATGTTCTCCCTTTCTTCCATTTCCATTTCAATAATTCATGGATCATGTCTTGAAAAATCAAAACTCTAGCTTATAAATAGCTATCTGTTAACATCAGTAAATTAAAACAATTTTTGGAGTATAAAGGGAGTTGAAGTATGAACCCAAAATAAATGAAAATAACAATGGCGCCGCCTCATAAATAAATTAAGACGACTTAAATTTGTGTCTACCCAACCACTTCATTGAACTCATGCAACTGCAAAATATCAAGGTGGTTATTCGGTAAGTGTTTTAGTGAAAAGTAGAAGTGAAAACGAAAGTGAAAATAGGTGATAACAATATGTTTGGTATACAAGAAAATAGAAGTGGAATGTAAAAGTAATATTGTTTGGTATGATAGAAAAAAGATAGGGAAATAAAAAATAAAAGTATGAAATTCTTTTTTTGCCCTTACTTTTTTAAAAATCATAAATTTTTTAAGAGCATTTTGGTCTTTAAACCAAACCTCACCTTACCTTCTCTCCACATTATGAGGGAAGCAACCTTCACCTCACATTCCCTATACTAAAGACATACCAAACATGCAGCAAGTTCACTTCACCTCCCTTTTCCACATCAAACATGATCCAACACTTTCCCGTTAGAATTAGAAAAAAGAAGAAAAAAAACAGGAAAAATACTATTTAGTCCCTGAATTGTTGGTCAAATTACTATTTAGTCCTCAAATTTATCAAAAATACTATTTAGCTCCCGAAATGTTTAACTATGTCAACTATTTAGTCTCCGAATTTGACAAAATACTATTTACTCATCGAATTTGTAACTATGTCAACTATTTAGCCCCTAAATTTGACAAAATACTATTTAGTCATCGAATTTGTAACTGTGTCAAATATTTAATCCCCAAACATGGTAAAAATACTATTTAATCATCAAATTTGCAACTCTATCAACTATTTAGTCTCCTGACTGTTACTCGTTAGAGTTGACAGAGTTGCAAATTCGAGGATTAAATAATATTTTTGCCAAATTTAGAGACTAAATTATTGACATAGTTACAAATTTGAGAACTAAATAATATTTTTATCAAATTGAAGTACTATTTTTGGTCATAACTCGTACAGCTCAATACTGCAATTCCTAGTCATCCAAAAGCAATAAATAAATGTTGTCTTTTATGAAAGCGGAAATCAAACACATCATAATAAAGTCCCCCGTCAGCACCACCACTTCACTTCTCTCTCGATCTTCACCCTCCCGAGTCTCCTCTGCTTCATTGCGTCGTCGTCCCAAATGGATTCTGCTGATCCATCACATATCTCATTCGAGCTTCCCCCTTACCTCCGAGTCCTCAACGACGGAACCGTCGAGAGACTAGCCGGCACCCAAGTCGCCCCACCCGGCCTCGATCCCCACACCAAAGTCGCCTCCAAAGACATCCTCATCGTACCCGAAACGGGCGTCTCGGGCAGGATATACCGCCCCACCACAAAAAAAACCGCCCACAACCGTCCTTTACCTTTACTCATCTACTTCCACGGCGGCGCCTTCTGCATCTCCTCCGCCTCCGATCCCCTCTACCATAACTCCCTCAACAACCTCGTCGCAGAGGCTAACCTCGTCGCCGTCTCCGTCAACTACAGATTAGCTCCGGAGCATCCGCTCCCTACGGCGTACGAAGACTCCTGGGCCGCGCTTCAGTGGATCGCCTCTCACGCCGAAGGCGAAAAGCACGAAAGGTGGCTAAAGGAAAACGTCGACTTCGACAGCGTGTTCTTGGGAGGGGACAGCGCGGGGGCCAACATCGCGCATTGGATCGCCCTAAGGTTGCGTGATTTCAAGGTGTCGGGTTTGGTTCTGGTGAATCCTTATTTCTGGGGTAAGGAGGCGATAGGGGTGGAGGTTGCGGATAGGGAGAGGAAGGAGATGGTGGATAGGTGGTGGGAATTTGTGTGTCCGTCGGAGAGAGGGAGTGATGACCCGATGATCAACCCGTTTGCGGATGGAGCTCCGGGAATTATGGAAGGGTTGGGTTGTTGTGAGAAGGTGATTGTGACGGTTGCGGAGAGGGATATATTGAGGGAGAGAGGGAGGCTTTACCATAAGAGGTTGGTGAATAGCGGTTGGAAGGGGAGGGCGGAGTTGTATGAGACGGAAGGAGAGGATCACGTGTTTCACATCTTTGACCCCGATTGCGATAAAGCCAGGACACTAATTAAACGCTTGGCGTCTTTCATCAATCAACGATGAGGCCCTGGAACCTACCTATATGTCTCTCTCTCTCCTTTCCTTGCTTTCTATGCCTGGTTTGCTTTTATTGTTTCCATTTGTGGCTCCATACCGGTCAAAATTCTTAGATTGGTCCCTTGTGTTTGTACGAAATTTAATTAGTCCTTCCGTTCAAGTCCGTTTATTTCTTTCGTTAAATGCTGGCGTGGCATACTGAGGTAGACATATCATCTCTCATACGTATCCATTTAAGCTGACGTGCCATGCCACGTCATCGCTATGTCATCATCTATCATCATATGTGATGATGTGGCGCTGATGGGATAATGACGTGGCGTTGATGTGGCATGACATGCCAGCTTAGATAGACACGTCAAAACTGAACTTAAGAAATTGACGGAAGTAGACGGAAGGACCAATTTGGAACTTCTTGCAGACATAAAAGATCGATATGAAATTTCGTACAAATATAAAGGACCAATTTAGAATTTTGACTTTAGTTACCTAACTATTTTGCATGTTTCTACCTCATGTTGTTCATTTACAATTCAAATGCTTCAACCAAAATGCAAGCTTTAATTTGTTTTTATGCAAAACCTTGGTGCAATTTCATTTTTGTTGTACTGTTATAATTAAACTAGGTTGTCAATAAATAATCTTTGTTGCCACATAATTTGGATTTTTGTATTTATTTTTTTTATCAAATCATCTGTATATCTATATATCTTACTAATCTGCTGCAATTCAAATGCATGCTTTGTAACGTACATTAAATTCAAACAGAGTCACAATCTGCTGCAATTTTTCATTAATCACAAATCAGAACGGACAAAAATCATAAGAATGTTAAAGTTTGACAGTTCGCTTAATTACCCCACTTTATATTAGGTCATTATTTGGTTATGTGATTATATATATATATATTACTAAAGTAATATACATGAGGTTTCAAAGTTTTGGTTTTAGGCTACATCATTATCAGTTAGAGGTTAGGGAAAAAGCTGAAAAATATTTTACAGGTTTCATTAATAGTACAGACAACAGAACATGGGTAAGAAAATACTCTTAAAGAAGAGTATATAGACAATTTCGTCCCTGAAAGATTTGGAAGTGGTCAATTTGATCCCTGAAAGATCATAAGTGTACAATTTGGTCCCTGAAAGATTGCACCGTTACACAAACTGGTCCTTCTGTCATCTTCAGTTAGATTCTCTTAATGGACTTCCTGACATGGCACGTTAATTGCATACGGGGGCTGTTAGTTGCTCAGTAGGACATGCTTACATGGCACAAGCTAAAATCTACCTCCAACTCAGTACAAAATGCAGCGTTTTGAAACTTCATTTGCACATACACTAAGTTTGAGGTGGATTGTGGCTTGTGTTGACAAAACACAACACAAGCCAAAATCCACCTCTAACTTAGTGTAAGTGTGCAAATTGAAGTTTTAAAACGCTGCGTTTTGTGCTGAGTTGAAGGTGAATATTAGCTTGTGCCATGTAAGCATGTCCTACTAAGCAATTAACGCCCTCGTCTACAATTAATATGCCACATCAGTAAGTTCGTTTAAGAGAATTTAACTGAAGATGACGGAAGGACCAATTTGTGTAATGGTGCAATCTTTCAGGGACCAAATTGTACACTTATGATCTTTTAGGGACTAAATTATCAACTTCCGAATCTTTCAGGGACAAAATTGTCTGTATACTCCTTAAAGAAACTGCATTGTTTTGTATTGCTATGAAAAGAAATATATAGGCTGCCAAATCCCTCTTGGGTGTCTTCTTCTCCTATGTTCTTTGGTGACAATTATACTATGATAATTCAACATTATGTCCAAAATAAAGGAACTTTTCTTAGTCAAATTGGCCTTGGCTTGGCTGCAACGTGTGGAGCAAGCTAATTAATGGCTGGCTTGGTCGATTCTTGATTTTGGCGGATCCTCTAAAGTAATTTTCTATATTTTTTGGTGGCGTTACGAGAGAGATAGAGATAAAGAAAATATTTTTTTTTCTTGATTTTTTTCTCTCTCAATTTTTCTTCTCTCTATCTCTCTCATAACTCCACCAAAAAATGTAGAGAATTATTTTAGAAGATCCACTCTCGTACATTTCTATATTGCCCTTATTTGTATGCCTTTTTGGTAGATATATGCCTTTTCTTCATTTGCAACTATTTCTCTGTAAATGAAGGACAAAAAGTCATGAGAAGCTAGAGGATAGGAATCATAAAAGTAAAGGGACAGAAGATGGCATAGTATTTAATTGAATGATTCATTTTTTACAATAATAAAAGTCTCATATTAACAATCAAGTTGAATTGAGCAAATAGCCACTTAGGTGCAAGCATTTGGTATTATGAGGTGTGATGCGATATAGCAGGCTAAAGATTCGTTATAAATTTCAAGTGGACCAATCACAAGAGCTCGAACTAAAAAGATCAATGAAGCATTTGACATTATGGGGTATAAGGTTACATGTAGACATTATGAAATATTTGAGAATATATATGGTCATGATTTGAAGATCAGTTTCATTGAAGCAAAATGGAAGAAAGTGGTAGCTTGTAGTTATATATAGAACAGTTGTAAGATATAAAGAAAGTAAAGGATAAGAATAATGATGTGCATAGTGTTTTAAGTCAAATATCTCTAAATAAAACAATTATTAACACCATTGATGCAGATATCAGATATACATGCATGATGATGTGTAGAACAAATTTTTTTTATATCATATTTGCATCAATGGAGACATTATTAAAATTGGTGAATTAGTCTCCTTCGGTCCAACTCCTGCTCCCAGAATGCGACCTGCAATCAACCCACGGCGGGAGGGGGCTCCCGCGGTAGGACTCCGATGCTAAAGTCAGTGATCGAAAGTGAGAGTATATGGTGAGAGAGTAAGGATTCAGTACCTGCTCTGATGAAGCTATCTGCGTTTATATAGGCTTCGCCAGGGGTATTCTGGGCCTTTCCAGGAGGAGTCGTTTTGGCGCGAGTCCACGTCAGCATAACTACCCGGAAAGTGCGCCCTCAGGTCGAGGGGAGCCGTAGGGGTCCGATGGCGGAGCCTAAGCTGGTGCCTCGTAACGGATCCGAGCTTAGGCGCTCCCGCAGTGGAGCCGAGGCTGAGAGCTCGTCAAGAGGGCTCTGCCGTATCAAAAATCATTTTAATAATTATTCAAGTTTAGAATAAGGTTATGTTTGTTTTAGGTGGGCCCACCTACTATTTGCTTTTTGGGAAAAGGAAAAAAAAATACACAATGTCCATTATACCTTTAATTTGACACAATCATAATCTTTATATGGGGTAAACTGGTAATTTTAATACATTTCTATTCCATTTTCATTCTCAAATTTATAATACCCAACACAATAAACTCATTCACTTTCTTTCTCTCTGCGTAAAGAATATGGCCTAAGTATATGACAAAGAAAAAAAAATGATATAGGAAATGATGTGTCCTACACATGGCTATATATAATATATATATATATATACATATATCTGCATCAATTATTTTAATTTTAGAATAAGGAAATGACAAAGAACAATTTTTTTAGTTTTCCTTTAAAAATATTAGTGTGATCAATTATATATACCTACATATAAAATGATGATTTTATTATTTGTGTAACAAATAACAAATTAAGTCTTACCAATCTAATAACAATGTAGTGTTTACCATTCTTAGATCAAGTTGACAAAAAAATTGTAAATTGAAAAGAAGAGTAAGTATGAGAGGGAGAAGGAGAAGGAGTGAGAAGAAGATAAATAAGCATAATAAGAGAATGAAAATTTAATGTGTGAGAAAAGGATGATAAAAGAAAATAAAAAATATATAACGGGTTTAAAAAGAGAAAGAAAAAATAATGTTAGAAAAAGATGGTGGCAAGAAGAAAGAAGAAGAATGGGAGGAAGATCAAGGGATGTGAGTGAAAAAGAAAAAAGGAAAAGAAATAGAGGAAAGAAGATAAACATAGAAACAATAAAATAAATGGAGATGGGAGAATAAAAAAATTAATAAATAGATGTAGGTTTAAAAAATATAAAAAAAGGTAAATAATTTGTATGGAAAAATAAAATGTATGTAAATAGATATAGGTGTGAAAAGAATAAAAAGTAGACAATTAAAAAGTGGGTGAAAAGAAGAGAAAAAGTAATAAAATATATATATAAAATTATGGTGAGATAATAGTAGGTATTAATTTTTAAATGCTATATTTCATATGTTTTAAATTTTTTTAAAAGAATTATAAGTGAATAGTTAATTTATTTTATTAAAAATAATAACAATATATTGTATACATATTTTAATTTATAATATATTCATTTATTTACAATCGTATCTCTATTTTTTTTGTGAGCATGTCTCTGTATTTTTTAATCCAGTGATTGGCCAAGAAAAATAATAATAACAAAGATGACAATTATTTAGTTTTTATTCAAAAATACATGTGATCAATTATGTATATGTATACAAATAAAATTATGGCTTTATTATTTTTGAAACAAATGATAAATTAAATCTTACCAATCAAATAATAATGTTGAGATTACCATTCATGTTTCATACATGAAATTGACAAAAAAATAATAAAATGAAAAGAAGAATAAGAATGAGAGTGCGAAGAAGAATGAGATCAGGAAAAGAAGAAGGAGAAGGAGGAGTGAGCAGAAGAATGAAATTAGGAAAAGAAGAAGAAGAAGAAGAAGTAAATAAATATGTGTGAAAAAATAAAAAATAAATAAATATATATGTGTGAAAAAATAAAAAGTAGGTAAATAGAAGTAAGTATGGGGAAAATAAAAAAGTAGACAAATAAATACTAGGTGGAAAAAAGATAAAAAGATAATATATATATATATATATATATATATATATATATATATATATATATAAATCTTGAAGAGATAATAATATATATTAATTTTTAAATATTATATTTTAGATATTTTAAATTTTTAAGAAATCATACAGGAATTATTTATTTTATTAAAAAATAAAAATATATTGCACGCTTACTTTTATTTATATGTATTCTTTAATTTATATTAAACAATTACTATATATTAAGACATGTTCATTGTTGTTATTTTTTAGAGTTTTGAATTATTTATTTTTAATTGTAATTTTTTAAATGTTGATAATTAATACTTTCATATGATATGATGATATATTACATAAAAGTTACATTAAAAAATATAAACAATGCATCAAAAAACAAAATCAACAATCTAAACAACCAAACAGTAATAATATATGTCCCAAAATAAATAAAATAATAACTGAAATTGCATTTATTCAAATTTATGTTTTTGATAAAAAAGCATTAAAGCTTCATTATATTGTAAAAAAAGCCAAACGGCACTTACAATAATTTAGAAAACTCCATTATAATAATACTGAAGAATAAACCCTAACAATTATTGAACTACGTAAACAAATTGTAAGCTCAGCTGATCCTATTTCTTCAGGATGAAAAATCTCACCGTCCTTGATATTGCCAACAGAGTTGTTATTCTTATACCTCCTGCATATTAGATATGAAGTAATCTTCAAAGTTGAAATTGTTGTAGGCTCTTCTAACATCATGATGAATGAGTGAAAATTTTTTAACATAGATGATTCGTAGATCTAGATATGATTATAACAAATCTTGAATCCAGAATCACCTGATTGTCAAAAAAAATTCACAAAAGAAAATAAATACACACAAAAATAAAACAAACTCCACTTACTAGATCTGAATCAATCTAATAATGGGAGACTACACTCTCACAAGAGAGGACTAAAAAACTCAGAAGTAAATCTGGAAGAAAATCACCACCAAAATTGGGGGAATGAATATCTATCTTATTTATGAAGCGTAACGACGGTAACAAAAGAAGAAGAAAAATAGGGAGGGGAGATCTGCAGAAAGAAACTGGTTGAAGAACGAACGTAGAGATAAGAGAAAAAACGGTTGCTAGGGTTTTTGTTTATTCCATGGTTTTGAAAACCGGACCGGACCGGCCGGTCGGACCGGAAAACCGGTAAACCGCCAGCCAGTCCGGTCCGGAATAACCAATGAACCGGTCAGATATAAAACCGGTCAAGAACCGGTCAGAACCGGTCAAAACCGGTCAGAACCGGTGGTTTAGACGGTTCGACCGGTTGTTCATTTTTTTTTAAAAAAATTATGTTGTTTATGATTTAATATTTATTGAAAATTTGTTGTGACTTGTAGTTGTAAGGATTGTTCTATTTCAGTATTTATTGTTGGGTTTATGATAAGATTTGAGACTTAAATATGTTGATCCTTGAACTTATTTGAAGAGTTTAATATGATATTGTGGTAATTTGCAACTTGTTCTATTTCTTATCATGTTTAGATCGAGATGGAAACATATAATTATGAAATATATAATTTTTTATGATATATTTTAGTATATTTAATTAAAAAATATATATTTTAAATGCCACCGGTTCGACCACGGTTCAACCACGGCTCGACCATTGAACCGTGAACCAGTGCCTCGACCGGTTCAATGACCGGTCCGGTTTTAAAAACATTGGTTTATTCAAATTTAAGTGGAGGTTGTATGTGTACTTAAGTTTAGAAATGTCATTATTTAGAACCACATTTGATAAAAGTCTAAGTTTTTTTTGCAAATAACTAAGTGATTGAAAAAAAAAAGAATATTTAAACGGGCCGACCTACTTAATTTGCAAGTAGGTTCACATAACTCGCGGGGTTAAGTGAGTTGGATTGTTTTTGGCTCATTTATAAATAAGCTAAATTTCTTCAACCCGGTTCATCTAAGAGGTGGGTTAAATAGGCAAATCCATCAGATTGAACTCGTTTTAATAGCTCTATAATTTAATATGCAACAAATTTTTTTTGATAATAATAAAATTCATCAAATTATAGAAAAGCCCAACGACACTTACAATAAATCAAACAACTCCATCCTAACAATACAGAAGAAAGAATTTGTAAAAGTTGTTGAACTAAGGGCGAATAAAGATCAACTAGTTCCATTTAATTTGTAAGATGAACTCGGGATGAAAAACTTCACTATTATTGATGTTGTCAACAAAGTTTTTACTGTTAGATCTTCTGCATATCAAATTTGTGGTAATCTTCAAAGTTGAGAGTACCTTGAAATTTTCTAACAACATGATGAAGTGGAAGCTTTCTGATATAAAGATCTGTAGATCCGCAAAAAAACTTCCTACACAAACGGAAAAAAACAAAAACCAACTCTAGTTACCAGATCTAAGAAGATCTAGTAATTAGAGAGTACACTTTCACAAAGGAAGACAAAAATACAGAACAGATCTGGAAGAAAACACCACCAAAATAATGGGGAATAATATAGATCTGAAAGATCTATTTATTTTAAGTACTAAAATAAAACAAAATAAAGAAAATAAGGAGGGGTTGCTAAACTTACAAAAATTTGCAAGTTATAGCAACCCCTCCTGCTAAGAAGAAGCTACTAGTGTAATTTAGATGAAGAAGCAAAGCGGCAGAGGAGAGGAAGACCTAATATGCAACAAATTATCCATGTGATATACGTTGTGTTTGAAGTTTCGTCCATAAGATACATTTAGTTGTATCTTTTTCTAATATTATTAAGGCAAAAGTACATTTCCTACCCCCAACGTTTGGGGGTCCTGTCAGTTTCTCCCCTAATATTTTTTTGCTGTCAATTGTACCCCTAACGTTTTATGTTTCTGCCAATGTCACCATTTTCACTAACATGGCCAAATATTTAACAGTTTTTGCTGACGTGGCATCCTATGTGGCAAAACATTTTTTTTTCTGTCAATTGTACCCCTAACGTTTTACATTTCTGCCAATGTCACCCTTTTCACTAGCACATCAAATATTTAATAGTTTTTGCTTACGTGGCATCCTATGTGGCAAAAAATCTGACTTGGTATATATTTTTTCCACATAAAATTTTCTACTCATCTTTTCCCCATCAAAGTTGTGTCATTTTGACCTCGCCCTATTCCTTCTAAATATAACTCAAACGCAAGCGCTATTTTGCTCATAAAAATATTGGAGATATTATTCATTCTCTATTTTAGGGTAACGTCTCCGACAAAGTAGAGAATGGGTAACGTCTCCGATGTTTTTGTCTGCAAAATGACACGTGCGTTTGAATTATATTTTAAAAGGAATATGATGAGGCTAAAACGACACGGTTTTGATGGGAAAAAGATGAGTAAAAAATCTGGTGTGAAAAAATATGCCAAGTCAGATATTTTTGCCACATAGGATGCCACATAAGCAAAAAGTATTAAATATTTGATGGTGCTAGTGAAAAGGGTGACATTGGTAGAAATGTAAAACGTTAGGGGTACAATTGACAGAAAAAAAACGTTTTGCCACATAGGATGCCACGTCAGCAAAAACTGTTAAATATTTTACGGTGTTAGTGAAAATGGTGACATTGACAGAAACATAAAATGTTAGGGGTATAATTGACAGCGAAAAAACGTTAGGGGCGAAACTGACAAAACCCCCAAACATTGAGGGTAGGAAATGTACTTTTGTCTATTATTAAATGTTTTTATTAGACCATCATTTAGTTGATCATTAATACATTCTAAATTTTTAATTGTTAGTTTTGGTAAAATATTGTTTCTAACGGAGTTAACCTTGCTGGAGACATAATTCAAAATATTATATCTCAAGTCGATGTTCTATTATGTTATCCATCATAAATATTTCTAAAATTCTTTGATTAGTTTGAATTCTCGACAAATTTTTTATTTTTTTATTATAATAATTATTTGTATGTTTATATTCTTATTTAATTTGTCAAATAAAAAAAGTGTTGTATACATTTAAATATTAACAATACATATATGAACAACTATAAACATAACCCGTGCATTGCACGGATTCAAATACTAGGAACTAGATATGGATATAAGATGTTAGTGTTTGATATAAAATTTTGTCATCTAAAGTACTATATTATTTATTTTTATATCTTTCAAATTTTTCCTTATAAATTTATCTTGAACATATAAACCATATATATTACATTGGTTTCGGAAAATACCCAAAAGATCATAGAATAAGTATTTGGAGCTATCAATAGCTCAAGCTCACCAGTTGCAAGTCCTTTGAATTGTCTTGAGATCTGTGCCATCTTATATTTTAAAAAGAAAAAGTATTTTAGTACAGATCTCTAGACAGATCCAATAGCTAACAGATGGTAGGCTAGCTTGAGCTCTTGATAGCTCTATAACATTACCCAAAATTAGATAACTCAACTATCATTTTAATTATTCTTTTATTTTGGAACATTGTTATCTATTTTTATTATTACATGTTTAATCTTAGTTCAACTTTAATATGATATATATATTTTTATTGCTTTCGGCAAAAGATATATATATATATATATATATATATATATATATATATATATATATATATATATATATAACTTGTACATAGATCCTGTGCATTGCACGGGTTCAATACTAGTTTTTAATAACACAAAAGAAGTTATCTCTAATGTTGTCACGCCACGTAAGTAACAAGTAACAACCAAGACTGTCAAATTCGAGAGTCTAAGTAAACTCATGAAAGGAGGATAAACTCGTTACCTAAACTCGACTCGTGAACTCGTAAAAGTTTACTTAATTTAATAAATAGTTATTACAATATATATTTCTATCATAATTAATATAAATAAAGTAAATTTTCAAATAATAAAAATTTAAATGTAATTGATACATAAATATTGAATATAAATTCATTCAAACAATAATATAATTTATACATTTACGAGAAAATTAATCATTTATATTTACATGTTTATAGTTTTTTAATTTGAAAAATCTAATACTTATTTAAAATATTTTTTTAATAGAGAATATTTTGATAAATGTGTTTCAACGAAAAATAAGAGTGCCCAAAAAAATAATATTTTTCATGAATTTATGGTTGAGTTAACTCGTTTTGTTTACGTGTAAACGTAAATTCGTAAGAGTTTAAGAGTTAACTCGAGAGTTTAGTATAAGTCTAAGGGCATGTTCGGTAGCAGTATTTCTCAATGGAAAAGAGGGTGGAATGGGTGGATCCCACTTGTCATGGGAAATCATCATGTTTTTTGGGGTTTGTGAAAAAAAATTAGGTGTGAAAAGTCTATTATACCCTTTAATTTGATACAATCATAATATTCTTTTTTTTAATATTTTAATATAAGGGGTAAAATAGTAATTTTAATACATTCCTATTCTATTCCCAAATATTACTACCAAACACAGCAAACTCATTCCCATTCCCTTTCCCTTTATGCGTAAAGAATGTACCTTAAATATTTTGGAGTTTGGCACGAGTTAATTCGTTTTGTCCATATGAAAACGTAAATTTGTAAGAATTTAAGAGTTAACTCGAGAGTTTAACAATCATAATAACAACCATTATATATTTTAACGATGTTAGTAAAAATGGTAAAATTGCTTAAAAGATGAAATATTGGAAGAATAATTGAACGTATCAAACATTAGGACATATCCTAATCGAAGAATAATTGAAAAATCGAATACTTATTTAAAATATTTTTTTAATAGAGAATATTTTGGTAAGTGTGTTTCAATGAAAAATAAGAGTGCCTAAAAAATAATATTTTTCATGAATTTATGGTTGAGTTAACTCGTTTTGCTTATGTGTCAACGTAAGAGTTTAAGAGTTAACTCAAGAGTTTAGTACGAGTCTAAATACTTTTTAATTTGACACGAGTTAATTTGTTTTGTCCACGTGAAAACGTAAACTCGTAAGAATTTAAGAGTTAACTCGAGAGTTTAATAGCCATGGTAACAACCATTATATATTTTAACGATGTTAGTGAAAATGATAAGATTACTCAGAAAATGAAACGATGGAGGAATAATTGAACACAATTAAACATTAGGGGTACGCTTGGTATAGATGCACAGATGTAAAGTACTGTAAAGAAAGTACTGTAGAGTAAAGTACTGTAGAATAAAAGAAAGTACTGTAGAGAAAAGTGAGGAGAGAGATAGAGAGAAAAATTAGGAAAGAGAAAAAGTATGATAAAAAGTGTGTTTGATATGTATAAAATATGATGTAAAGTTTTTTTGAGAATCGTGAAATACCACGATTTTACTGTTTGGTGTTTGTACCAAACATACCCTAGGAACGTATTTGATCGAAAACTCAAAGATACCAAAGATATTTTACATTTTTACCCTTATTTTTATCGTCTTCTCAGGCTAAAAAAAATTATTTTTATTGTCAAATTAAATATAATTGTTTTGACTTTTGAGTGTTCCATTTTTATAGGATTAAAAAAAAAGAAAAGAAATAACTTATTGGAATGTATGAAAATTTTATTTTCTCATGCAGCCACGTCAGCAGGTTTCTCTATCTGGGTCGGAGGAATGGAACGAAACCAATGATTAGTTTGCTAAAGAAGAGAAAACGATGGAAGAAAAAAGAGAATAGAGAGAGTCATCATCACTCGAATTTCCATTTTCCATAACCAAAAAAGATTTCTAAATGCTCTTTTGTTTTCCCAAATTTCACGAAAAAGAAATATAAAAATTCCAGAACAATAATTATTTATTATTCATGTGAATATATATATATATCGTGTTTTGCATTAATCCACATTCTTCTGTGTATGAATTTCGAGGACGAACAATGTCGGAAGGAAGGAAGGAGATGATGTTTCGTGAATGTTCATGATCCGTAATTGAAGTTTTTTGTTGATTGATTATTATATGAAATTGTAAGGGATCGTTTTTGGTTCGGTGTTTGTTTCCCTAGAAAATCTCCACCAAACTTCTCTCTCTCGCTCGCTCGCTCGCTCTCCGTCGCTCTGCTTCGTGCATCTGTTTGAGCATTTAGGTGTGGAGGAGTTCGTTAACTGCATGGCGCAAATCTTGTTTGTACCCGTTGTGCCTTAATTTAGCAAGAATGCCATTGTGATGTTGTATATAATTTCTGTGGGAATTCTCGTCAGCATTTAATTGGAATATGCTTGAGTTTCCTGTTTGATCACCAGGAGTTTGTTTGATTGCTGCATTGGGACAATAATTCTTGTTTTAAACTATAGATTCCATCTTGTTTATCTCCTTACCCTCTGGATGATGGGTTCATTTTGAAATAGAGTGATTGAACAAAATAGATTGGTGGATTGGTGAAAGTTGAATTGTTTGAACTGACAGAGAAGTGAGACTCTCTTAAATTTTGATTTCAAGGTTTGGTAGAGGTGGCATTTGGGTTTTTTAGAGTTTTTAATTCATTGATGAGCTTGTTTTCTAGATTGAGATGGAGAATCACAAACTTCCTCAACAAGGTTGGGGATTGTTTGTTGATATAGGAGATTTTGATTTCAGACTCTTAGGGTTTGTGTTGCATTGGTAATTACAACTGCTAGGTTCTTTTATTGTGGATGATTTTTCCAATTCAGATCATCCTCTATTAGGAGTGACAAATGGGCTTGTCACAATGATCGGTGTACAAGTTATTTTTGTCAATGGATGCTCCACAAAAGGCTTTCTCTGAAGTTGTAAACATCATCAAGTCATGGATTCCCTGGAGAACTCAATCTGAGGCAGCAAATGTGTCCAGGGATTTTTGGATGCCTGACAAGAGTTGTATGGTATGCTATGAATGTGATTCCCAGTTCACCTTATTCAACCGTAGACACCATTGTCGTCATTGTGGCCGAGTTTTCTGTGCCAAGTGTACGGCAAACTCAGTTCCTGCCCCATCTAGCATCCAAAGGAATAAATTGGTTGAGAGGGACAGGATTCGGGTATGCAATTACTGTTACAAGCACTGGGATCAGGGCATAACTAGTTGTGATAGCAGGATTCAAGTCCCAAATCTGGATCATAGTTATTCATTATCAACCTCAAGCTTGACCAGCACTGTCACTGCTAATAGTAGTAATACCCTTTACTCCATGCCCTTTTCAGTTGGGTCTTATCAACAAATGCATCACGCTTCTAGTCTGAGCCTGCATCAATCGTCTGTGAAGGGAAAAGGCATTGATAGAGAAGGTTTACCTGCACTTAAAAGGAGCAATGATCTTGTGGTGGACCTAGGGGATCCATTGCCAAAGCAATACAAATACTCAATGAACAGGTATTTTACTATTTTTCTGGCTTATTATTTGTTTACTCAGACAATCTTCGTGTTATTTGTGTCTGAAACATGGTAAATCGAAATTAATTATTTCTTCTGCAGAATGGTTAATGAATAATGACTAATCACTTAGTGACAAGATTAACCGTGGTTAATTGATCTTCGTTATTTCAATCACCACAAGCTGTACTTGCTTCTAATTTTGCCTGATAATTATTAATAACTGTAACTAAGCTGTTTGGACCGGTTAAACAAATATTTGTTCTAATCGATGTGAGAGTAATCTAGAATCAGAGTCTTTGACTATGTGGGTACTGTAGTAATTGTTGAAAATTCCTATTAAAGTAGAACTGCTAAACGATTAGGAGTTCATTACTATCTAGGAGTCATAAAGTGTTTTTTTATCATCAAAGACTTAATTATATTTAGGAGTTTATCTTTTAGTTAATCACTTTTTTCAAGTATTGTCAATAAAAAGAGGAGGTGACTGACATGTGTGAAAAATCCAAGTTCATGCAAGCCTTCCCAAGTTCCCATTCACCATATTTCTTTTTTTTTTCCCCCGTAATTTTTACATATAACTAGACCATTCTAATATTTTTATATATTATGTTTCAAGACCATGCATATTGCTGCTCTGCTTTAGAGGAAAATTAGTGTTAATTGCTTTAACAAGTTTCCTAAGAACATGTACTTTTTTCTTGCTTCAGGATTGATGATTATGGGGATGAGTATGGCATGTACCTGTCAGATTCTGAATTGAGCCACTATCCTAAACTCAGTGGCTACTATAGTCAGGCTGAGTTTGATGGAATTAACAACATCGAAGGATCACAGATGCATACTAATGGAGAAAGCATCAATACAAAGGATTTGTGCAACTCTTCAGAACACCAATGTTTTGACATGCAGGGTATTGAAGAAATCCCGGCAATCATGAAAAACGAAGATGAACATGATATGTTTGATGAAAGTGTAGCGCCTTCGTCTTTATATGTTTCAGAGGACATTGATGCTGAACCTGTAGATTTTGAAAATAATGGACTTCTCTGGCTCCCTCCCGAACCAGAAGACGAAGAAGATGAAAAAGAAGATAAATTTTATGATGATGATGAAGATGGGAATGGCACAGGAGAGTGGGGGTATGTACGCTCACCAAGCAGTTTGGGAAGTGGGGAACAGAAGATGGCCACAAAGAGTGCAGTTGATGGGCATTTTAGGGCCTTGGTAGCTCAGCTGTTAGAGGTTGAAAACCTACCTGTTGAAGACAATGATGACAATAGTTGGTTGGAGATCATCACTTCTCTGTCATGGGAGGCTGCTACATTATTGAAACCAGATACAAGCCAAGGTGGAGGAATGGACCCAGGTGGATATGTGAAAGTCAAATGCATAGCATGTGGGAAGCGCAATGAAAGGTAAATGCTATAATCTATATGATTTTTCATATCTACTATCCACCTAGTGATGTTTTATGTTCTCTAGATCAATGAATTCATTTGGATGTCATTTAGTAATGTGTTTAATATGTCTTAGCAGAAAATCCCTAGGTTCATTTGCTTGAACCCAAGGTCACATGCTTCGACTTCTTATGTGCATAAGTATACACAGGTACTAAAATTTTGTGTCCGAGTGAAGAAAGGAGCTCTTTCTTAAATATGCTAAACAAAAGTATTCTGAAGAAACAACATCCTTAGCTTTTGGAATTTTTACTTGTGGTTCCAAACGAATAAATATATAGGTAATAGAATAGAGATAAAGCAAGGTAAATCATTGAAGGGAAACATACCTTACTGAAGAATTCAGAATTTTGTTTTGCATTAAAAGAAAATATTAACAGAGGTCTTTAAATGTGCAATTGTATGATTTATAATTTGTGTAGTCTATGGCTAGATATGCATGTAGCATGGCAGGAGAATGGTCTTTAGATGTGCAGATAATTTGAAAAGATTAAACATAGGCTGACCTGTGAAATCTAGAAGCCAAAGTCTCTTGTGGTCTCTCTGATGTGTCTTGTTTTTTTTTTTTTTTTTTTTTTGTATCTTATGAAATTGGTATTGATTGTAATGACAACTTTTGCATAAGTAATGATCCAATTACTTTTATCAATTGTCATTAAATTCCACATCAACGGACAAATTGAAACCTTATTTAAATTTGCATTATTGTTAAGCTTTACTATGGGATAAAGAAAACTTTAATATTTTACAGCCCATGTATTCCTATTACTTGACTTGCTTCTTGGATTTTATATTCTCAGTGTGGTGGTTAAAGGAGTTGTTTGTAAGAAAAATGTGGCTCATCGGCGAATGAGATCAAAAATAGAAAAACCTCGCTTGTTGATCCTTGGAGGGGCTCTTGAGTATCAGCGTGTTACCAATCTCTTGTCTAGTGTAGATACCTTGTTGCATCAGGTTGTTATTGTCTACCATTTTTATAAATCTTTGGTCTAGTGTAGATTCCCTGTTGCTGGTGCACAGCATATTATTTTGACATGCATGAGTTCATGCTAATGTGTTTACATCCTTATCTAGGAAATGGACCATCTGAAGATGGCAGTAACAAGGTTAACTTCACAACGTCCTGATGTCCTTTTGGTAGAGAAATCAGTTTCCCGATATGCACAGGAAGATCTTCTTGCGAAAGGAGTATCATTGATTCTCAATGTTAAGAGGCCGCTTTTGGAGCGCATAGCACGCTGCACAGGAACTCCAATAGTACCTTCAACTGATCATCTATCATCACAAAAGTTGGGCCACTGTGATATATTTCATGTGGAAAAGTTTGTTGAAGACCTTAATAGTGCTGGTCGTGGAGGGAAAAAAACAACGAAGACACTGATGTATTTTGAAGGCTGCCCTAAACCACTTGGTTTCACTGTATGTCTTGTTTTATATATTTTAATTTAATTTGAAGAAATTTTTTTTATGGCCGTCAGAGGCTCCTGTACGTAGAGTTGACCAAATGGAGATAGCCCAATAACTAGAGGTAGGGGAAAACCAAAGAAAACAATAAGAGAAACTATTATGAGAGATTTAGCTGTAAATAACTTAACCATAGAAATGTGTAAAGACAGAACATGTTGAAGTCGCTTGATCCATATAGCCGACCCCACCTAGTGGAATTGTTGTTGAATAAATAAATTTTTTTTTTGGACGTCTTTCTAATGAATTACAGATGATTTTTCTGCACCCAAATCAATGATTGTTGTCAAGTCTGTCCTTCCTTGAGAACTATATGCAAAAAATATTCATCCAAGTTTCTTTCATTGTTTAGAAGGCCATTCAATTATACTTTTGTTCCTTAGATTTGTAAGAAGTGTGCACTTAACTCATCTATTTCTTACAGATTTTACTTAGAGGTGCTGATAAGGACGAACTGAAGAAGGTGAAGCATGTTGTTCAGTATGGAGTTTTTGCAGCTTATCATTTGGCTCTTGAGACATCTTTTCTTGCTGATGAAGGAGCTACACTGCCAGAATTTCCTTTACATGCTCCTATAACAGTGACCCTTCCAGATAAAGTATCAAGCATTGAGAGGTCCATCTCAACAGTGCCTGGTTTCCTCATTCCTGGCAATGAAAAGTCTCAGGGACCAGAAACTGGCACTGGACTACAGAGAGCAAAAAGTAGCTCAATTGTTGATCTAGCCTCATATATTTCTTGTAAAGAAACTGATTTGTTTTATGGTCCTTACCAATCTATGCAACCTGGTTCAAGTCTCAGCCATTCAAATCCCTTTTACTGTTCTTCTTCTTCAGTAAATACAATGTCCGATATGTATAATAAGCTTCTTCCTCATAATAGTAAAGAAAGAAATGAAATGAACTCTCAGGAATCTCGAGTACCGGAAACATCTATAATGAAGAACTCTTCAGCAATCCTGGATAGTAATCCTTGTACAAATGACTGTGGGACTTCAGATAAATTGGATCAAGGAATTTTGGTTGACCCTCCACAAAACAATTACAGCGAAATGTCCAAAAACCTGAGTTCTTCAGAGCTGTCAAATTTAGAAGTTTCTCAAAACCATTCCAAAGAGGCAGTAATTGTGAATGGAGAGCCAGTACCTCAAAAAGAAGAGTTTCCTCCATCACCCTCTGACCATCAAAGTATTTTGGTGTCTTTGTCCTCCCGATGCGTATGGAAAGGAACTGTGTGTGAGCGGTCCCATCTCTTTCGTATTAAATACTATGGAAGCTTTGACAAACCTTTGGGTCGGTTTTTGCGGGACCATTTATTTGATCAGGTAGGTTTCTGATCCAGAAATGAATATATACATTTTTATTTTCAGAACTGTGGCTGTAGTTTTCACACTTAATCTCATTGCAATACAGAGTTATCAATGCAATTCTTGTGAAATGCCATCAGAAGCACATGTGCATTGTTATACTCATCGACAGGGAACCCTCACCATATCAGTCAAGAAACTACCAGAAATTCTCCTACCTGGTGAAAAGGATGGAAAGATCTGGATGTGGCACAGGTGTCTGAGGTGTCCAAGAATAAATGGTTTTCCTCCTGCCACACAGAGAATAATAATGTCTGATGCTGCTTGGGGATTATCATTTGGGAAATTTTTGGAGCTCAGTTTCTCTAACCATGCTGCAGCAAGCAGGGTGGCTGGCTGTGGTCATTCTTTACATAGAGATTGTCTTCGTTTTTATGGGTAATCATTTTCTTCCTTACATATATGAAATAAACATGCATATTGGTCAAGATTTATTGCTGTTTGTTCTGCATGCCTATCTCAAAACTTCCATGCTAGTAATAGTTGAGTTGAAATTAACCGTTTTGGTTATTTTTAGCCTGATTCAATGATATAAGACAAACCATTCTTAAAACTTCCTTTTTATAGCCTGATATTTTGTGTCTTTATCAAAATGAGATAAACTTGTTTGTCTCATAGTACTCATTCATGAAAATAAAGTTTGTTTAATATTATACATGCTTGTGGGAAGATGGTTGCTTTTCTTTTAAAATAAATTTTGTTGTCGTTTATATATTTTTTATTTTAGCCAACCTACCTAGTGTAGTGAGAAAAAACTTTGTTGTTGTTTTTCAATATATGTTTTATTTTTGTGGGATTCATTTGTTCACTATACTCAATTGCAGATTTGGGAAAATGGTTGCTTGTTTTCGTTATGCTTCAATTGATGTTCACTCAGTCTACCTTCCCCCACACAAACTGGAGTTTGATTACGGAAATCAGGAGTGGATACAAAAAGAATCAGATGAGGTTCAATTTGAGTCTTAGATTTTCGTATATTGTTATTTGATCTAGGACCTAATTTGTTGTTATAACAGGTGGTAGAGCGTGCAGAGCTTTTATTTTCTGAGGTACTCAAAGCTCTTAGTCGTATTGGGGACAAAAAAGCTAGCACTATGCCTGCAAATAGCGGACTTAAAACACCTGAATCTAGGAGCCAAATTGCTGAGCTGGAGGGAACGTTGCGAAAGGAGAAATTGGATTTTGAGGTGAGGCCTTCAGTTATTGATACTTGAATTTAGAGTCTCGTTTTCGCTAGTTCCTTCTCTTATAATAGACTCATTTTGGTTTAGTTAGGTATTTATTGCAAATTAAAGGTGGTAGAAAATTAAATAGTTGTTTAAAAAATTATGAATGGGTAGTTTGTCCATTTAACCATTGAAAATTATCAGACTAACTTTACAGCGTTCTTAATAAGAGTGAAATTGGAAGGAATGGAGTGGAACCAGTATAAATTTGCAATGTTTTAATGCATTCATCATGTCTAGTTCATTTTCAAATTTTCCCCCTCCCCCTCAATTTCTTATACCAAGTACATCCTTGGTATCTACATTAATTTGCTTCATTTTGATCGCATCATTCCTTTTATGAACCCTGTGCATTCATGGATATTCTGTCGTTCATGTCCTAGTCATCTGCAATTTATATTTTAGAAATTCTGTAAAATTTATTGGCAGTTCTATTAGTTTCTAAAAATAAAGCAGCATATAAATACTGTGTACTTTGAGGCCTGTTATTTATTCTTGCTCTCCTGTTTACTTAGGAAGCACTTCATAAGATTTTGAATCACGATAAGAGAAAGGGCCAACCAGAGGTTGACATTCTGGAAATTAATCGGTTGCGGAGGCAGTTAGTTTTCCAATCATATATGTGGGACCACCGCCTTATCTATGCAGCCACCTCAGTTATTTCTAGTAACCAAAGTGGTTTAAGCAGTTCAATCTCAGAGGACAAAAAGAGACCCGTAGATGAAAAATTGACAAGTGCAGTGTCCATGCCAGGAGGCTTCAGTGAAGCTATTCTTATGGATTCGAAGCCAAACAAAAGCCCTCAGCTAGGTGGAACAGGGGGAGAAGGAGGACTCAATAGAAAAAATTCCCATGCTGATGTACTTTATCAAGAAATTGATATGGCCAAAGACACAAAAGGTGAGAAAGAGGATGAATATGATCCTTTAGAACCTGGGTTAGGCATTCGCAGAGCTCTCTCTGACGGATTGTATCCTTCTATGCCTAGTTTGTCTGATACACTTGATGCAAAATGGACAGGTGAAAAGGGATCAGGGTTTGTAATGCCAAATGACCACAATACTGTAACTTCTGATGCATTTATGACAGATTCTTTGAACAGCACTATACAGAAAGAAGCTTCCAATCCAGGGAATCATGCAGAAGATCAAAATGGACCCAAGGGTACCTATCCCGCTTCAAAGGGACATGACAATATGGAAGACTCTTTAAGCTGGTTAGGAATGCCGTTCTTAAACTTCTATCGTTCATTTAACAAGAACTTTTTAGCCAGTACACAAAAGTTTGTTAAACTAGTAGACTACAATCCTGTTTATGTATCATCCTTCCGGGAGATGGAACTACAAGGTGGAGCAAGGCTACTTCTGCCAATTGGTGTTAATGACATTGTAATACCAGTAATTGATGATGAACCCTCAAGTCTTATATCTTATGCCTTAATGTCACCAGAATATCATGTCCAATTGACTGATGAAGGAGAGAAAACAAAAGATGGAGTGGATACAATGTCTTCATTGTATTTTGGAGACTCAGGAAACTTCCAGTCGTTCCTTTCCACTGATGACACAACTTTGGATTACCAAAAAAGTTTTGGGTTAACAGATGAATTGCTATCATCCTTAGCTACATCTCGTACCTCATGGATGCTGGATCCACTGGTTTATTCGAAGGCTTTGCATGCCAGAGTTTCTTTTGGTGATGCTGGTCCCCTTGGTAAAGTAAAATATTCCGTGACTTGTTATTACGCCAAGCGCTTTGAAGCTTTAAGAAAGGTTTGTTGTCCTTCCGAACTCGACTATATAAGGTCTCTGAGTCGCTGTAAAAAATGGGGAGCTCAAGGTGGGAAGAGTAATGTATTCTTTGCAAAAAGTTTGGATGATCGATTTATCATCAAACAAGTCACCAAGACAGAACTTGAATCGTTTATTAAGTTTGGTCCTGAATACTTCAAGTACCTTAATGAATCAATAGCTTCCAGAAGTCCAACATGCCTGGCGAAGATTCTCGGGATATACCAGGTACTTGTCTTTATATCCTCAAATGTTGTAGCTCCTAAATTATTTATGGCATTGGCTAAGAGAAAACCTCCTCAGTTTAGTCATGAGATGAAAACTTCATACCAGAACAGGGGCCTGCTTAATTGCCAAAGAAGTTTAAATGACCATATATTTTTGGAAATGTTTTTCTTGTGAAGTAATCAATTATATGGTGACTTAATACCAGAACAGCAATTCATCTTTTGTTAAAGCATTTCTTTAAACATATTAATCAAGTTATGGAATACCAAAACTGAGATATTCTTGTCTGCAGAATGGAGAACCTTAAGGAGGAAATAGTTCATAGCGCCCTCTGAAGTTCACTTTCTTCGCTTAATCGCACCGGTAGTTCACTAGGGGGTTAATGTGCAAAATATTTATTTCAGCGAACTTCACTTCAGAGGATCCAATTCTGTTAAGAACACTGTTTCACTTGTGCAAAAATTGATATTTGTTTTGCTTAGATAAATGCTTTAGACATGTGAATTGAAGCTTCCTGCAATACATCATGTAATTTACTCTGCTTTATCGCATAGCTTAAACACTGTGTTTTCCGATCACTTTCTAAAGGTTACAAAGACTCTTAAAGGAGGGAAAGAAACAAGGATCGATGTCCTGGTTATGGAGAATCTTCTGTTTCGGAGGATTGTGACACGACTTTATGATCTCAAAGGATCTTCCAGATCTCGGTATAATCCAGATTCTAGTGGAAGTAACAAAGTTCTGCTGGACCAGAACTTGATTGAAGCTATGCCAACTTCTCCGATTTTTGTGGGAAATAAAGCAAAACGGTTGTTAGAGAGAGCAGTCTGGAATGATACTGCTTTTCTTGCAGTAAGTAAAAGAACTCTATGTCTCTCATGTTCCTTCTTCTTAAAAGGAATGAGTAAATTAATGATTTAGTCTTTGAAAGATGCATGTTTTCTCAATTTAGTCTCTAAAAGATAAAATGTCTCACTTTGGTCCTTAAAAGATTAATTCCCAATCAGTTTGGTCCTTTGATTAATAGGATGGATAAAAAATCAATTGACATTTGAAAGTAATATTAACAGAGGCTGACTGTTGAATGTTAAATTGAATTTTATTCAACTAAAAAATGTAAACAATGCATTTTGACAATGTGTAATTTGTAAAATAAAATACAACAGATTTACAGACTACACATAAAACAATGCAAACAGTACAGTTTGATAGTGTTTCATTTTAAAATCTGACGTGTTCTATTTTTTTATTATTGAACCGGATCCAATTTATCATTTAGCAATCGATTAGCATCCATCAATAGGTTTGTTAGTTAATCAAACTGATTAGGAATTGATCTTTGATGGACCAAATTGATAGATCATACCTTCACCTTTCCAGTTTCCAGGATCAAATCATTAATTTACTCAAAAAAGAATCTTATCCATTTCTGATTTCACATGTTGTTCTGTGTCTTGCTGTTGTGCAGTCAGTTGGTGTAATGGACTATTCATTACTTGTTGGGGTGGATGAAGAGAAGCATGAGTTAGTGATTGGAATCATTGATTTCATGAGACAGTATACTTGGGACAAGCATCTGGAAACATGGGTAAAAGCATCCGGCATCCTCGGAGGACCGAAGAACACATCTCCAACGGTTATATCACCCAAGCAGTACAAGAAAAGGTTCAGAAAAGCAATGACCACTTATTTTCTCATGCTTCCAGATCAGTGGTCTCCTCCATCTATTGTTCTTAGTAAATCCCAGAATGATTTATGTGAAGAAAACAACACACAGTCTACTTCAGTTGAATGATTCATATTCTTTGATGATGATGATGATGATGCTGTCTTTCTTTTCTTTTTGTTTAATTTTTCACCCTCAATTTATAGGAATTCTTTTGGTTCATTTTTTAGTTTTGTCAATGAGATATGATCAATTATTAGAAGGTTAAAGAAAAAAGGCTGTTAGAAGCCACAGGATGTTTGTCTGGGGCAGAAATATTTGATGACTCTGATCTGGATGATATCTTTGTACAAAAATCTATAGTCATGTAACTAGCATTACCATATGTACATTTATACCTTATATTTTTTCAGAATTGCAATTGAATAGTTCAGATTTCAAATGTAATTACCATATTTTGATTCTGCTTGGCTTCAGATGTTGGTCATTTAAGTAGTTACTGTTGAGAATATTCTATATTTATGTTGTAAATCAATTAGAATCATTAGGATATGATTTAGTCTATCAATTAGGAATCAATTGTATTTATTGTATTTATTCTTACTTCCTAGAATAAATTTTCTTCTCTTGTATAAATACCTATGGTATTCTCATAATAATACACACATATATTCTTTCACTTCACATGGTACCAGAGCCTGGTCGGTCTTGAGTAGCATTCACGGTTGTATTCTCATAATAATACACACATATATTCTTTCACTTCACATGGTACGCGCCGGACCACCGTACTCAGAAGCTTCCGACCGGGCAAACCCTAGAATCCCGTCGCCTTCCGCCGCCCCACGCGCCGTCCGCCTGTTCGCCGGAGCTGCCACGGGCCGGCGCGTGAGCCCTTTTTTCGGCAGCTTTTTCCGCCGTTCTCTGCACCGTTGTGCTTCTCGGCGTGTTCTGGTCCCTATTCCGGGGTTGGTTTGCCGTTTCATCACACTTCCGGTTGTTGTCAAGAAAGGCTTGCTTCTTTCTCAGCTTCTCATACTGGCTTAAACACTTATTGTGTGTCTGTCTTGAACATCCCAAGTCAGTATACTGTCATGGCCATAGCTCCTACTTCTGAGTTCTCTGTGGTTGCCACGGTTTCCCAAATTGGTAATGTTACTACTTGCTTTGCTCGTTCCCCAGATATTGGACCTTGGGTTCTTGACTCAGGTGCTTCTGAACACATCTCTGATAATAAAAATCATTTTACCCATCTTTCTAGTTCATCTTTACTTCCATCTGTAACTCTGGCCAATGGCTCTAAAACTGCTGCTATTGGAATTGGTAAAGCACAAATTCTTCTGTCCCTATTTGTTGATTCTGTTCTTTATGTCCCTGAATCTCCTTTCAACCTTATTTCGGTTAGTAAATTGACTAAATCTCACAATTACTCCATCACCTTTGCTAATCAATGTGTTTCTATTCAGGATCGGAGTACGGGACAGACGATTGGCATAGGACGAGAGTCACACGACTTATACCACCTTTCACCTCCTATATCCCTAGTTGCGTGCACATCCAGTTGTTCTCCATCTATTATCCATAATCGTTTGGGGCATCCAACCCTTTCAAAACTTCGCAAAATGGATACCTCTCTTTCTACTTTGTCTGCCCTCCCTTGTGAGTCGTGCCAATTAGGTAAACACACGCGTAGCTCTTTTCCTACTAGTCTTAATAGTCAATTTTCATCTCCTTTTCAACTTGTTCACTCTGATGTTTGGGGTCCTAGTCACGTATCTTCTACGTTAGGCTTTCAATATTTTGTAACTTTTATTGATGACTATTCTCGTTGTACTTGGGTGTATTTGATGAAAAATCGTTCTGAGGTATTTAACATTTTCCAAAATTTTTGTGCTGAAATAAAAACTCAGTTTAATACCTCTATCTCTATTTTGCGTTCTGACAATGCTAAAGAATATTTGTCTACACCCTTTCAAACATTTATGGTCACTCAAGGAATTTTACATCAAACAAGTTGTCCTCATACCCCACAACAAAATGGGATAGCTGAACGTAAGAATCGCCATCTTATTGAAACTGCTCGCACTTTGCTTATTCATCATAATGTTCCTCTTAGTTTTTGGAGTGATGTTGTTCTCACTGCATGTTATCTGATTAATCACATGCCTTCTACTGTGTTGAATAATCAAATCCCCCATACTTTGTTGTTTCCCAACGACCCTCTTTATCATCTTCCTCCTCGTGTTTTTGGTTGTGTTTGCTTTGTGCATGATTTGACCCCAGGAAAAGATAAGCTTGCAGCAAAATCCGTCAAGTGTGTTTTTCTCGGATACGCCCGACTCCAAAAGGGCTACCGATGTTATTGTCCATCCACTCGACGTTGTTTCACCTCTCCTGATGTGACCTTCTTTGAGTCCTCCCCATTCTTTGTATCTTCTACACCTACAAGTCCCTCTGTAATTGAAGTTCTTCCTCTTCCTTCTCTTCCTCTTCCAGAGGCCTCACCCCAAGACACACCTAGTCCTCCTCTCCTGACATATCGTCGTCCTCGTCCTGAGCCCACAGCTACTCTTCCTGACTCACTGCCTTCGTCTGAATCACCCGCTGCTCCGGTCCAACCGCCACCTGCTAGTCCTCCGATTGCCATTCATAAAGGTACTCGTTCCACTCGTAATCCTCACCCTGTTTATAATTTCTTGAGCTATCATCGTTTATCTACTCCATATTATGCATTTGTGTCTTCTTTGGATTCTGTTTCTATCCCCAAGACTACAGATGAAGCTCTTGAACATCTGGGTTGGAGGCAAGCCATGCTTGATGAGATGACTGCCTTACATTCTAATGGTACATGGGACTTGGTTTCACTTCCTCCGAGAAAATCCCCAGTTGGTTGCCGGTGGGTTTATGCAGTTAAAGTTGGTCCTGATGGCAAAATCGAACGGTTGAAAGCTCGTTTAGTGGCTAAAGGGTATACTCAGATCTTTGGATTGAACTATGGTGATATACCTTTTCTCCTGTTGCCAAAATTGCTTCCGTTCGTGTTTTTCTATCCATTGCAGCTATTAATCATTGACCACTTTATCAACTGGATATTAAAAATGCTTTCCTCAATGGAGACTTGGAAGAAGAAGTTTATATGGAGCAACCGCCTGGTTTTGTTGCTCAGGGGGAGTATGGGAAAGTATGTCGACTTCGTCGTTCTCTTTATGGACTCAAGCAGTCACCGAGAGCTTGGTTTGGCCGATTTAGTTCTGTGGTTCAAGAGTTTGGCATGACTCATAGTGAAGCTGATCACTCAGTTTTCTTTCGCCATACTTCAAATGGCAAGTGCTTATACTTAGTTGTCTATGTGGATGACATTGTTATTACAGGCAATGATGATTTAGGCATTGCTCAACTCAAACAACATCTGTGCAACCACTTCCAAACTAAAGATTTGGGGAAGCTTAAATATTTTCTGGGAATTGAGGTTGCCCAATCTAGTTCTGGTGTGGCTATTTCTTAACGGAAGCATGCACTTGACTTATTAGAAGAGACAGGCATGCTAAACTGCAAACCAGTTGAGACTCCAATGGATCCAAATGTCAAACTCTATCCAGGACAGGGGGAGCTGATAAACAATCCCGAGAGATATCGAAGACTTGTGGGAAAACTCAATTATCTCACTATCACTCGTCCAGATATATCGTTTGCTGTGAGTGTAGTTAGCCAGTTCCTACAATCACCATGTGATAGTCATTGGGATGCAGTTGTTCGAATTCTTCGATACATTAAGGGAGCACCAGGCCAGGGACTGTTATATGAGGACAAGGGAAACTCCCAAATCATTAGCTTTATAGATGCGGATTGGGCTGGATCACCAGATGATAGGCGATCCACATCTGGATACTGTGTTCTCATCGGTGGAAACCTAGTCTCTTGGAAAAGCAAGAAACAAAATGTAGTTGCAAGGTCTAGTGCAGAGGCTAAGTATCGTGCTATGGCATTAGCAACTTGTGAACTCCTATGGTTGAAACAACTTCTTCAAGAGTTGAAAGTTGGAGACAAAGACAAAATGGAGTTGGTATGTGATAACCAAGCAGCTATGCACATTGCCTCGAATCCAGTGTTCCATGAGAGGACCAAACATATTGAGATTGATTGTCACTTTATTAGAGAGAAAATTCAATCAAGATGTCTTGCTACTCGATTTGTCAATTCGAATGATCAGCTGACAGATATCTTCACTAAGTCTCTTAGAGGTCCTCGGATAAAATACCTATGTGACAAGCTTGGTGCCTATGATTTATATGCTCCAGCTTGAGGGGGAGTGTTGAGAATATTCTATATTTATGTTGTAAATCAATTAGAATCATTAGGATATGATTTAGTCTATCAATTAGGAATCAATTGTATTTATTCTTACTTCCTAGAATAGGTTTTCTTCTCTTGTATAAATACCTATGGTATTCTCATAATAATACACACATATATTCTTTCACTTCACAGTGACATTGGAGAATAATTATTATTTTTTCTTTCTTGTTGATTCTGGGGCTGACTTTGAAAGTACTGTAAATTGTGGTGTTTAGTCTTGGCACTTTGTTAACTCTAAAGCATAGTCAGTCCCTGGAAGAAAGAGGAGGGTTGTGTCAAGTAGTCAACAGCCAGCGTAAAATTTGGTCAAATCTTTATGAATATGGATCAATGACGTGAACATTTATTGGCGTCGTTTGATTCATATAGCCGACCCCACCTAGTAAAAAAAGTTTTTAATTGTTGTAGTTTTAAAACTTTGTTGTTAATGATGTTAAATATTCATCAAATTGTGGTACTTATCTTCTCTAAATTTTTTATGTGCCAAGAAAATTCTATATGCTTATCACTTTACTGTCACACTTCACTAACAAAAAAAAAGTATTTATATATATTTGACATACTACCATAGTTATTAATAAATAACTTATTATACTTATATTTTATGAATTAATATTTTAGAAAAAAAAATCCCATAAACGAATCGAAGGAAAATTAAAGCCCAAGGAGAACAGTGCTCTTTACAGGGAATCAACTGGCTATTTTTTATACAACTACACCTTTTTTTTTCAAAAAATAATTTTCCTTTTATATATTTTTTTATCAAAATCATCAATATCTAAAAAATCATGGGATTCTGTCTAATCTCACTTGAGTTAATTGAGATCCCATAACAAGATAGAATTATCTGTTTCTCCATATACAAGACTCAAAACTGAAATATTGTTTAAAAGAAATGACATACTTATCATTCCAACCAATCAGATGTTGGTAAAAGATCAATATTATTTATAGAGTATATAGACAATTTCGTCCTTGAAAGATTCAGAAGTGGACAATTTGGTCCTTGAAAGATCATAAGTGTACAATTTGGTCCCTGAAAGATTGCATTGTTACACAAATTGGTCCTTCCGTCATCTTCAGTTAGATTCTCTTAACGGACTTGCTGACGTGGCACGTTAATTGCACATGGGGCCGTTAGTTGCTCAGTAGGACATGCTTGCATGGCACAAGCTAAAATCTACCCCCAACTCAGCACAAAACGCAGCGTTTTGAAGCTTCAATTTGCACACTTACACTAAGTTGGAGATGGATTTTGGTTTGTGCTGCTAAAACCACCTCTAACTTAGTGTAAGTGTGCAAACTGAAGCTTCAAAACACTGCGTTTTGTGCTGAGTTGGAGGTGAATATTAGCTTATGCCATGTAAGCATGTCCTACTAAGCAATTAACGGCCCTCGTCTACAATTAACATGCCACATCAGCAAGTTCGTTAAGAGAATTTAACTGAAGAAGACGGAATGATCAATTTGTGTAATGGTGCAATCTTTTAGGGACCAAATTATACACTTATAATCTTTTAAGGACTACATTATCAACTTTCAAATCTTTCAAGGACGAAATTGTCTATATACTCTTATTTATATCTCTAGGCCTTTAGGTACTTGTGTTGAATCTTTTCACTTCAAAGTTTTAGTCTCATAACAATAATATATGCTTTTAGATCAGATGCATCCAAACAAATTTAATGCATTGTGATTAGGAAGTCATCATCATTTTCCTTTTCATTTCTTTAAAAAGAAATCTCCATCAGATAATCTAAAAATACTAACATATAGGAACTGCATAAAAAAAAAAAATTCAATCCACTCTACATGTGATTCACCATTCAGTTTGTTGTTGTGGTGTTATACCTTTCTGGTCCATAATTGTTGAAATCTTTTGACATTAACAAGGTCGAACTATCAGGATGGATCTAATTGTAAACAACCTAACCATAAAAATAAACAAAGATAAAACACGTCAGCATTGCCTGAACCATATAAATGACGTGGGAAGAGACTTCGTTTCGGTCGAATTAATTAAGGCCATTGCTATATATTGAAGTCTTGTTGAAGACAAACACCTTGAATTGCTTGATTGATTTCTTCCCCTTTCACAATCTGAAGCCAGCTTTGTTGAAGAAGATTCATAATTTCAGCATCTCTGAACCCAGCAATAATGGCAAAATCTATAAGACTACGGGCATGTTCATTAACAAGAAATCAATTCCATGAAAACTAAAAAGTAAGTGGGGCCCACTTACTTCTTCACTTTTTCATTTCTATCAACTTTAAAAAAAGAAGAAAAAAAAAATACAAAATATCTATTATATTCCTTTGATTTGACATGATTTGACACAATTATAACCTTCTTTTCTTTTTATTATTTTAATATAAGAGATAAAATAGTCATTTTAATACATTCTACTTAATGAACGGTCCTACAAGACAAGTATAAAAAGTACAATTTTGGAGTTAAATACTATGAATATATATATATATATATATATATACATACCTAGGATGATGATATTTTGGCCTTGAAATTCGTTGAAAACGAGGTCCTTCATCGTATCCTTCGCAAATGATCTCTCCATTATCATCTTGGTAGCAAACAATGCCTTCAGATTCATCCTCATAAACCTGTCTCACACAAAATACATCTTCATTAAACAAGAATGGATTTAAAAAATAATATTTGGTAAATTTCAAAAAAATGTGGCTCTACTATTTTTGTACCCATAATTTATTTTATATATTAACATATTACAGATAAATATTAGGTACAGGTGATTAATATTTTATATGACATAAAAAATTTTGAAATTTTTGAAAAAATTTAAAGAAAAACCCATGTGGGCCAACTGAAGAAGCCTGCATGTGTCGGCCCGGCACAACCCTAATACAAGCCTACCATGGTATGTGGGTCTAAAGTGGATTGAGCTAAAAGCCTTTCTTTAAGGGATTAAACTTAGGTAAGGTTTCTTATATATTTATTATAAGGTTTTTCAATACAAAGACAATACGTGGGCCGTGGCAAAAAGTTTAAGCATGACAAATTATAGTAGAGAGAGAATATAGAAGACCATATTTTGCATGACCAATCATAGAAGAGAGAGTGTAAATAAAGCATATGATTGGAGAAACCTTATAGGAAAGATATAAAGAATATTACCTAAGTTTTTTCCTTCTTTAAAATGTGAGAAATCTTAAGGGTCGAGTTGGGCCGAACTCATTTTGATAGTCCTAGTTGACTTTCTTAAAGATGTGAGAAATCTTTATATCTCTCTAATATTATGAATGATAGGTGCTAATTGGTGCATAGTGAGAAAATAAATGTTCGAATTTTTCATCGGTAAATATATCTATCTTTAGTATAAGAAATTAAAGAATAGGAGAATATCCGTGAAAAATCCGAAAAATAAACCATTTTCTAATGGCTGCCAATTCCTCAAATGAAACCAGAGAAGCCAACTACCCTAATTAATTAAATGACTTTGGAAGGTTAATTAAAGTTTTTTCATCATCTCTTAATTTCCTTCTGTCCCTATTGGTCCAAATACTAGCCTAATGTAAAGTTTTACTCAGATTTTTTTAAAAGAAAAAACACCAAAGACATAAAAACTATCTATTCACTTGCTAGTTTGTTCATTAATGAAACTAAAAGTAAATATATAAAAATTATACTCTTAAAAAAAAAAGGATAGAAATTGACCTTGTTATTGATGGAAGCTTTGACCCTCAATACTTTAGGTGGTTTTCTCATAGGGACAGAACTGAGTTTAGACCTCAATTCTTTGTGTGCAATAATGTTTAGAAATGTCCCATGTTTCTGAATTGGGATTTGAGATGAACAAGCACAGTTATGAGCCATCAATCTTCTGATCATAATGCAAAGAAGAAGAAGAAGAAGAAGAAGAAGAATATTGTTGGTGGGGGGTGTGGCTATAACATAAATAGAATAATGAATTATGTTGGTGGGGGGTGTGGCTACGAACACCCATTCAAGCATTAATTTGTTTCTTATTATAATAAATGGGAAGCATCATGCTTATATCATATAATTAATTAATTCTATTATTAGTAGATGGTGTCGTGTCTTTTTTATTTATGACGACCGATGTACGGGGCCTATTCATATAATTAACAGAAATGACGCTTCATTTCTATTCCTCTAGAAAGAATTCTTTTAGTTCAAATACAATTGACAAGATTTAATTAAAAATTTTTATTTATTACCGGTGTCGTGTCTTTAAGTAAATATAAAATTCTTCTGGTTCAAATATAATTGGCAAGTTTTTATTATTATTATTATTATTATTATTATTATTATTATTATTATATGCTCATATTAACAAATATTTAGTGTTAAGTTCTTTAAAAATTATGCAAAAATTAAGGTGAGACGGAGATAGTTGGATACAAGTTTTGGATGATGCTTTTTTTTTATTGGAAGAATTTATTTATTTACAAAATACTTATTTAATGTTTTAATAAAAAGATTTGTTTTGCCAAATTTCTTGTAAGAATATAAGTTGCTTTTTGTGGTGGTAACTACAAAAGTAGAACTAGCCAATCAAAGCTTAGTTGGTGGTTTTTAGGCTCATAATAATTGTATGATTTGGGTTTGAATATTGGTATAGTAGGTAATTTTTCTTGGAGTTGTCCCCTAACCTAATTAAGAAAACATTTAATCTATATGATAAAGAGATAATCCTCCCACTCAAAATATTTATTTTAATTAAGAGGTAGTTAGTTGGAGTGGCAAGTACTTTATTCTCCTTTCGAGTTCGAGACTTACATATAAAAAAAAAAAATTTATTGAGAGAGCTCTACTCCCGTTATGGGACCTCCGCTAACTCGAACTGAATTGCCTCCAGTAAGAGGATACATGTGAAAAAAAGAAGAAGATATTATCATTGTATTATTTATCTTTTTATGTGCATTTTAATTACTCGTAATCATTTTTATCTATTTTCTTAAATACATTTCTTTAAAAATAATTTTGATGATAGAAAACAAATTTAAAAAGATTTTTCAGACAAAACAATATTAATAAAAGCATTTTTTTATGTATAAGAAAATTCCCAAAATTAAAATTGAGATTTTTTTTTCTTTTGGTATATTTTAATTAGTATTAGTTGTGACATTGCCATTCATGTAGGGCCAAATTAAGTTGCTTAATTTTTAATTTCTTACCCGTTGTTGAGTCATTTTTTTTATATATATATATGCGTGATTATGCTTCCATTCTATCAATTGGTTGGTTGGTCTATTCACCATTTCACTAAGAGATGTTATACTAATTAATTATAAAGTATTTGTTATATTTTAGTATAAACATATGGTCATGCTTGATTGTAGTTCACAATTTCTATAATTTTACTTTATATTTCCCTATATCACCTTGCGTGTGCATGTATAGTATAAAGACACAAGTTTATAAAGTAGATCAATATGATTTCAACATTAAAAAAATGGTATTCATCTTCTTCTCTCTTTTAAAATTAAAAGTATATTTTCGCAATATTATAATATTTGACTATAATATTTAGCTTTGTAAAATTCTAAAAAGAATCAGCCATACAACTCAGCAACAACTAGGGGCATAGTTTCTTTCCTTTTTTTTTTACATGTGTTCTCTTATCAGAGATAATTCTATTTGTAATATCGTCTATCACTTTTAAATTAGGAGTGTTCAGAACTAAACAAAATTGACGCACTTGAACCAAATTAAACCAAACAAAATCGATCAATGTTCAGTTTGGTATGCTGAAAAACCGAATCAAATGGCATACACTTATATATATATATATATATATATATATATATATATATATATTATGTTATAATTTCTAAATAATAATGTTTAAAATTTATTTTTAGAAAGTTAGATTAAATTTAGTCAATTTAAAATTTTAATTTTTGAACTTATTTGATTGTATATTGTAAGTAAATGAAATATTACTATATTTTTTTATTATTTATATTGAAATGTTACTATATAAGTTTAATAACTTAAAAGTTCTAAACTGTCAAACCAAACCGCTCAAAACTGCTTGTTTATGGTTTGATTTGGTTTGGTTTGACGCTATTAACTTAAACCGATAAGTATACTAATTTTTCACTCAAAATCACCCAAACCGTCCGCCAAAGACAATATCTCTTCCAAATATTATCAAAGTATATACAAGACACTAGTTTCAACCACCATTAATAGTAGAGGCATTCATGTATATGCATAATTAGGGTTGCACATGGTTTGGGTTGGTTCGGGTTAGGGGCGGGTTGGTTCGGGCTGGATAAAAATATCAGCGGGTTGGGTTGGTTCGGGCTTACTAAAAATGCATCAACCAACCGAAACCATTCATTGGCGGTTTGGGTTGGTTTGGATTGGCAGGTTGGCTCTTTTTTTTTTTCTTTTTTTCTTCCTTGATTCATTGAGCAACACTGACCAAAATTTTAAAAATGCTTAATATAAAATAAAATATAGTTTAATAAATTATATTTCATTAACTTTTTAATATCACGTTTCATTCATTTTTTTCAAATTCATTTGAATTATGATTAATCTAACTAGTTGTGATCTTGTTATTGAAGTTTCGATGCATTATGCACATAATATATTTATAATTCAACTATGTGGTTATCTAATTAATTTCATGATTGGAGAGATTTGCGTGTCAGGTAATGGAATGATAAAAAAATCATAGAAAAGTATTTTGAAATCAACCTATCAAATAATTTTTTAATCATTAATGTATACGAAAAAAATAAAAAAGTAATTTTTGACGGGTTGACGATTTGGTTTGGCTCCGGCGGGCTCAATATTGATAAAATCGCAACCCGAATCGTCATGGTTGGGATTAAAAAATTTCAACCCGAACCAACCCGCCAACCCGAACCAAACCAACCCAACATAACATGTTGGATTGAGTTTGGCGGGTTGGCAGGCCAACTCAAACCAGTGTTGACCCTTATACATAATTTCTTGATGGATAGTAATCAACCTATCAAAGCCACATGTGTTTCTAAGATATAATGATTTTGTTTTGGCCAGATTCTAAGATATAATGATTGAACTATATTTAATTGTTTTGAGTATTTTTTTTCTCGTTATCCTCCTATTCCAATTCCATAACTATATATATTTGTCGATCATACATCTTCTTTAGCTTCCAATTATTAATTTACATGCAAATAGTAAATTATATCACTTGAGATTTCGTGAAATTATATTTAGTGTTTTTCTTTAAAAATTACACTTAACATTCTTGACGTTCGGTATAATGGTATACAAACCTCCCTTTTAATTTATCTTCTTCTATCAATGGATTTAATATTTTATATAATGTGTTCATTTTATAATAATAAAATTATGGCCAAATTACTCTTTTGGTCCTCAACGTTTGCACCAATTTAATATTGGTTCTCAACGTTTCAAAAAGTTATTTTAGATCCTCAACGTTTTTTTTGTCAAAATTGGTCCTCCAGCGTAACTCCATCTATTTTTTTTGTTAAATGATGACGTAGAAGGCTTATGTAGTACACCCTCTCTCCTACGTGTCATATTTGGATGATATGAGACCCTCTCTCACTCCAACTCAGCAAAACGACGCGTTTTGCTGAGTTGGAGTGAGAGAGAAGTGATGCAAAACGGCGTCGTTTTGCTGAGTTGGAGTGAGAGAGGGTGTCATATCATCCAAATATGACATGTAGGAGAGAGGGTGTACCACATAAGTCTTCCACGTCAGCATTTAACAAAAAAAAAAAACAGATGGAGTTATGCTGGAGGACCAATTTTGACAAAAAAAAAGTTGATGACCAATATTAAACTTGGTGCAAACGTTGAGGACCAAAAGAGTAATTTGGCCTAAAATTATTTAACTATTTTATACTATTATTATGAAGAATCTTAAAATTTAGTGTAAACTTAATTGCATTTATTATTATATTAAAAATAAATCTATGACCACCAAGCTAAGGCACCAAATACGTAAACCATTTTGACACGGGATTGTTCCAGCTTAATTAACGAAGGGCCTCAAATTCAAGTCTCAGAAATGCAGTTGTGTTAAAACTTTATTGAAAGAGTTTTGTCGCCCTTGCGGCCCTACCTAACTCGAATGAAATTAGTTTCCATCTATATTGTTAAACGGATGGATGCAAAATACCTATGATTATTAAGGAAAGAATTATAGTTTTATTATGTAAAGAAAATATAATTATCTTTATTTTTTAGTGGGATATAATTATCTTTATTGATAGAGAAGAAATTAGAGAAGAAATCAATATTAAATTAAAGAAATAGTAGTATAATGTGATCAAATTAAAAAAAAAAGTTATTTATGAAATGATCATTTAGTAATATGAAGATTTTGTCAATGAGAGCAGCAAGTGGTTATCTAAATATTGGGAATATTTTATGGTTAATCCCATCTTTAGTTCTTAATTTGGATTAAAAAAAATTCTTTTTCATACATTTGAAAATAAAGGGAACTAACAGGTGATCGAAATAAGAGAAAAACGACCCTGGATGAAGGCTTGGAAAGAACGGACTTGACCTAAGTGCAAAATCCAGGGCCTACATACTCGATGAAGTGATAGATGATCACAGTCCACGTAATTTGCTTTAGATAGGTGTTCTCAAGTTGTGAAGAATAAGAGACTATGCAATGTATATGTAACCATGTGCGCTAGTTGGCTAGAAGTCAATTGGATTAGAGGAGGCTTAGAGACTCCTCTTATATTGATGATTATTGAGTTTCTTCTTTTAGTTCGCGTGTGACCTGCACGTGCGTTCACTAAAGGCTGTATATATATTGAGTTTGCCGTAATGGAAAGGACACGAAGTATTCATCAATTTTGCCTTATATTCGAGATGGTATCAGAGCCACTCATCTTAGGGACCAAAGGATCGATCAAGATTTGATCAAGAACTGATCAAGAAAACACCAGAACCCACTGAAGCCCTCTTCTGAGATTTTCGATCGAAGGATCAAGAACTGGTGGATAGGTGCTTGTTCACTGAGAAGGAAAAGGAAGGGATGGCTGATAAAACCAATATTTACCCTTGTACCTTTTGGCATTTGACAAGCTTTTGTTGAGTTTAAAGAGTCATTATGCATGATTTAATGTTATTCAAGGGCACTTAAGGACTTAATTCACAATCTTGCTAATTCCATATTTTTATTGAATAAATTGTGATAATTCTCTAGTTTTATTAACTTGAGGGCCTCACAATTGTTTTGGTTGATTTGTAGGTCAACTAGCTTGAGGAATAGCAAGGATTCAAGTGCTAGAGGTCGAGAAAGAAGCTGGAAAGTGAAGCCGGTACAAGATTTGAAGTTTAGAGGCATTTTTAGGCCTATTCTACTGTTCCACCCGCTGCCAGCGGGTAGCCGTGCAAGCTGGCAGCGGGTGAACCTCAGTTTAAAGGGGAAACGTGCGTTTCGAGTAATTCACCCGCTGCCAGCGGGTACACCAGTTTTGCACAATTTTCTCGCGATTTTAAGAGCTGAAACGGATTGTGGGCCCACTTTCTGAGTGTTTTACCACAAGGGGAGCATACTAGGTCGGATGAGAGGGAATATTCTGAGGTTTTAGAGGCCCTTAACCTAATTTGAGGAGGAACCCACGAATTTACACACATTCATCACACAAGCTCTCATTCTCTCAAGTTCCTCTCACATTTCCAGCCACACTCTCTTCATCTTCTCCACTCTCCATACTCATTCAGACCAAATTCCAGCAACCTCCATCATCATCCATGGCTAAGCAAGGGTTGGAGGAGCTTGTTGAAGCATTTCTCCCATCCATGAGTGGCTAAACTTCTTGTGCTTTGGAGGAGGATGATTAGGGCTTGAGCTATGGCATCCAATAGGGAGTTTTTCTTGTTTTCCTACTACTTCTCTTTATGGATTCATGTTTATCTTGTTGATATTGATGAGTTTGTATTGATTGTGGCTCCATGGTTGTGGAACTCAACTAGGTTGTAGTTGGACATTAGGAATTTAAATAGACTTGTGATTTGTATTTTCATTCTCCCATTGTGGGTTTAGATTAGATTGGATTTGGTTGAATCTTATTGTAATTTTTAATTCATTGTGGAAGTCACTCTAATGACAATGGTAATTGTTGAGTTGAATTCTAGTCTATGTTAAATTCCCCATTTGCTTCATTGATGGTATTTGATTAGGCTTGTTAATTGTTCGGTTGGTTAATTGCATTCTCTAATTAAATTACCTAGGTTTAGTGGTTACTAAACTACTTTAGGAAATGACCTTTCATTGATTAACTCCATACTTTTTGATAGCAAGGATAGCCCAAAGCATTCTCCAACAAAGCATATTCATCTTATTTCATTCACCTCAATTTACTTTAGCTTTAAAAATATTGAAAATCCTAAAAAGTGTTAGTTCTAGTTTCATTTAGTTGCATTTAATTCCATTTAGTTTCATTGCACACCAAGTGTTTGTTAAATTGCCTCAAAGACATCCCTTTTTGTGTTAATTGTGCATATTTGTCCATAGAGTCCATAGGCTCCGCGAGAGAGAATCGACCTAGGTTGTGCCACTAGCTGCACTTTCTAGTATTAATTTGATTGGTGCCGGCCTCGCGACAAAGCCGCGTCCATCAATTTGGCGCCGTTGCCGGGGAGCCATTTTGGTTCTTTATGCAATTGTGCTAGATTCTCACGAATTGGGTTGTTTTCGCGTGATTTCTTTGGGAATCACATAGTTAGATTGTGTTTTGTTATTGTGTTTTGTGTTTTAAGTTGTGTCTTTTCATTTTAGTGTTTGTTTCTAGGCTTATTGTGATTTTTAGTAAGTGTTTTTGCTGGTTTTTGTTAAATTTTTCATAGCTGTCCTATTTTCTTTTGGCAAGAAATTACTTAGTTTAATTGCATTTAATTGTGTTTTTATTTGTGTTTATTGTTTCTAGGTAGTTTATAGTTGATTTAGCATTTATTTTTAGGCTTGAATAGTCATTTTGAAGCATTTTCAGTTGGATTTTTGCTGGTTTTTCGAATCTGCCCTGTTTTTCTGCTTTAACAGTGCAGTATTGCTTCTGTTTCTGTCTTACCTGCTGGCAGCGAGTGAACCCACCCGCTGGCAGCGGGTGAAGCAATGAACTGCACTGTTTTTCATTCTGTGTTGCTTTGTTTCTGGTTTTCTGGTCTGTTTTATTTGTTTTACTGTTTTTCTGTGTGTTTTCTTCTTTTTGTTGCTTTGTTTAGTGTATGCTAAGAAGTTCTAGAGGAGACCTAATTCCATTGGATTTAGAAATTGAAAGAACTCTTAGGAAAATAAGAAAACTCAAAAAAGAAGTAATTAAGGCTAACCAAGAAAGGGAAAGAGAACTAGCAATAGAAGAAATGGCCGAAGAGGATAACGGGGATAATCGGATGGACAATAGGGAAAGGAATGAAGGAGGTAATAATGTGGTAGATCAACCTAAAAAGTCCATTAAACAATTGAATCAATTTGATGATAATTTTGAATCTTTGGTTGGTGCTACTCCTACTTTTACTACTGATTTTGAAATTAAAGGTTCTCTTGTACACTCACTTCCAAAATTTCATGGTCTTCCAGGTGAGAATCCATATAAGCTCTCTCCACATGCATTGCATGACGATGAAGCCCGTGGAGGCTAAACTTGAAGAAGTCATGTGAAAGGTTTTCCATCTCACTCTGGAAGGGAAAGCAAAGGTTTGGTATATGAGTTTGCCAAGGTACACCCCAGATGCTTACCAAACATGGGATAATTTGAAGAAGCACTTTATTGAAAAATATTATCCTTCAAACAAAGTCGCCGCAGCAAGAAAAGAGATTGCATCTTCAAGGAAAGAAGAGGGTGAAACATTCTATGGATATTGGACACGTGTTCAGGATATGGTAGCAAAATGTCCAAACCATCAAATGCCACTGGAGCACCTAGTCCAAGCTTTTGTCTATGGGTTAACTGATGAAGATGCAAAAATGCTCAATGCAGCTGCTAATGGGTCCATAGAAGACATGCCCCCTGATGAAGCAATGGAGTTGATCAAGAAGCTCGCCTTGAGTAGGCAGAACATTACCACGAGGGATACTCGAGCACTAAAAGAGATATCTCCAGCAGATCGAGATCCATTGTTGGTGAAAGTGGTACATGAACTGTCTGCACTAACCAAGAGGGTGGATGGACTGAGCATCCAATCTCCAAGATCACCCACTCAACAGCTAGCTATGGTAGGCGCTAGTTGTACATTCTGCGATTCCCCTATGCACATATCAGCAGATTGCCCTGGTCAATATGAAGATGTGAATGCAATGTATCAAGCACGGCCTGGGCAATACCAACAAAGGGACCCTTACTCCAATACATACAATCCTGGTTGGAGAGATCACCCTAACTTCAGATATGCGAATAGCGGTAATCAGAATACTCAAGGGTTTAGCAGTGGGCAAAGTCAAGGGAACTACCCTTATAGAGGAGGAAATTCTTATGGTGGTCAATACTCAAATTTTCAAGGGGCTTCACCTAGCCAAGCACCAAAACAGAACACCACCAATGCCATGGTTCCCATTAGTCAAGGTGCACCGTCTTCAAGCAATGATGAGCTTAAACAGCTTCTAGTGAAAGGGTTCTCAGATATTGGTGCAAAATTTGACCAAGAGTGGAGTATCACTGATGATAAAATCAAGGCCGTCGCCTCACACGTTGACTCATGCTTCACTAATATCATGAACAAGTTTGAACAAATGGAAGTAAAGCATGACAACCTGAAGTCATTTGTCACTCAGCTGTCTAACAAGAAGAGTGATGAACAAGCAAGATCAAGCGGAGCGACGCCTTCTAACACAGTGATCAATCCCAAGTCACTGAATGCCATAAGCCTTAGAAGCGGCAGAAAAGTCAGATTTAAAGACAAGGAAGGTGGTGAACAAATTGAAGAAATTGTTTGTGAAAGTCCTCCTCTGTCACCACTCAAGCTTTCTGAGAGCTTCAAAGAGACTAGACTGCGGGAAAAAGTTGAAGAAAAGAAGAAGGAGCAACAAGAGGAACCAAAAGAAAAAGAGGAACAAAAGGAGAAGGAAGAAGCAATTAACAAAGCCATCTCCACCCAAAAAGGTAAGGAGGTAAGTATAAGTGATCTTCCCTTTCCTAATTCATATTTGCTAAGTAAGAAAGTCAAGGAAGTTAAAACTGATGAAGAGGCACTGAATTTATTTACCAAGTTAGAAGTTAATATTCCTTTGTTAGAGTTGGTAAGAAAAGTGCCTAAATATGCAAAAGTTTTGAAAGAGCTCTGTACAAACAAGAGAAGATTTAGACCAAATGAGAGAGTTCAAGTGAGCTCTAATGTTTCTGCTCTTTTCAAACCCCAAATCCCGGTCAAGTGTCAAGACCCGGGGTCTTTCACAATCCCTTGTACTATTGGTAAGGTTACTATAGAGGGTACATTACTTGATCTAGGGGCTGCTATAAATGTCATGCCTAAATCTGTTTATCAGGCCCTAGGTGTTAAAACACTTCAACCCACTACAGTAATCTTCCAATTAGCTGATAGGTCCATTAGGCGACCTGATGGGATTATAGAGGACCTTTTGGTCCGAGTGAAAGACTTGCTCATTCCAGCTGATTTTTATGTTCTTGATATGGCTGCGGAAGTGCCTCAGGATTCCACTCTCATTTTAGGTCGCCCCTTCTTGAGGACTGCTAACACTGTGATTAGCATGAAAGAAGGAACGATCTCTATGGAAGTAGGAGATCATAAAGTTAATTTTAATATGTATGAGGCCATGAAGCATCCATATGAGGACTATTCTTTACTTGGGGTTAGTGCAATAGATATAATCATGGAAGATGAACATGTAGGTTATAAGCTTGATGATGATAATTCTGAATCTACTGTTGATGCATTCTCTGATGGTTATTTCTCATTCACTGAACTTTTGCATGCTGATGATGACACTCTTGCTTCATTCTTTTCTTTATATTCTTTTCCATCTACTTGCTCTTGTGGAGGTGATCCCTCGTGTCTTAACTGCATGTCAGTTGATTGTACACGTGGTGCCCCACAATCTGATACATTTTATGTGACTAGTTATTCTTTGGATTCTCTTTCTTCTTTGAGCAGTTATGATGGCCCTTTGGGAAAGTTGTTCATTGAGTTTTCAGGTGAGTCAAGCAATGAAACAGGGAAGGTGATTCAAAACAAAGTTCAATACATTCTGCCATGTGAAGACCCTCTTTCTGCTTCTCCACCTTCTCACCTATTCCAAGGGCAACATAGTAAAAGAAAGGAAATCACGGTTAAAGCTGAGTCAACCGAAGAAGGGAACATACTACCAAGGTTTGAATGCATGGAAGTTGAGGCAAGTGGTAAAAATGAAATTTTAAAGGGAAGTACTCTTGCCACTTTAGATGTGCAAAAATTAGTTCCTTTTGTAATTCAACCTTTCACTCTAGAGCTCAAAGAGCTCCCTTCAAATCTAAAGTATGTTTTCTTAGAGTCAAATAACCAATTACTAGTGATCATTGCTAATGGGTTATCTGACGAGAATGAAGGGAAGCTCTTAAACCTTTTGAGAAAACATAAAAGAGCAATAGGGTGGACTTTAGCAGATATACCAGGGATTAGTCCTACAATTTGTACACATAGAATTCTGCTAGAGGAGGGGTCACAGCCCAAGCGGCAACCCCAAAGGAGGTTGAATCCTTTGATTTTAGATGTGGTCAAGAAAGAGGTCACTAAGCTTTTGAGTGCGGGTATTATATACCCAATTTCTGATAGTAAATGGGTTAGCCCTGTGCAGGTTGTTCCAAAGAAGAGTGGGATCACAATAGTGAAAAATGAGAAGGATGAGTTGATTCCCACTAGAGTCCAAAATTCGTGGCGCATGTGTATTGACTATAGAAAATTAAATGACGCCACTAGAAAGGACCATTTCCCTTTACCCTTTATTGACCAGATGCTTGAGAGGCTTGCTGGCAAGTCTTACTACTGTTTCCTTGATGGCTTCTCTGGTTATTTTCAGGTACCCATAGCTCCGGAGGACCAAGAAAAGACCACTTTTACTTGCCCCTTTGGTACATTTGCATATAGGAGAATGCCTTTCGGTTTGTGTAATGCTCCTGGTACATTTCAGCGTTGTATGATGTCTATTTTTTCTGATTTTCTTGAACAATGCATGGATGTATTTATGGATGATTTTACAGTTTATGGAGAGTCATTTGATGCATGTTTAGACAGCTTAGATAAAATTCTTGCTAGATGTTCTGAAAAAGGTCTTGTGCTAAATTATGAAAAGTGCCATTTTATGGTTGATCAGGGAATTGTTTTAGGGCATTTAATTTTTGAGAAAGGGATTGAAGTGGATAAAGCAAAAATAGAAGTAATCTCCTCCCTCCCATACCCCACATGTGTTAAGGAGATTAGATCATTTTTAGGTCATGCAGGGTTCTATAGGAGGTTCATTAAAGATTTTAGCAAAATTGCATATCCATTATCTCAATTACTTCAAAAAGATGCAGAGTTTGATTTTAATGAAGCATGTAGGTCTGCTTTTGATGAACTGAAATCTAGACTTGTCTCTCCCCCAATACTTTCTGCTCCTAATTGGCAATTACATTTTGAGATTTCATGTGATGCTTCTAATTTTGCTGTTGGAGCCATGCTAGGGCAAAAGGAGAACAGGGTTTCTAGAGTGATTGCATATGCCTCCAAGACACTAGACCCGGCACAAATTAATTATACCACCACTGAAAAGGAATTGTTTGCCGTTGTCTTTGCTTTGGAGACATTTAGACCTTACTTGCTTAATTCCAAGGTTGTAGTTTTTTCTGACCATGCTGCAGTGAAGTATCTTTTCTCCAAACCTCATTCCAAGCCCAGGCTACTCAGATGGGCCCTTCTCTTGCAAGAATTTGACATAGAGATTAAGGATAGACCAGGAGCTGAAAACCATGTAGCTGACCATTTGAGTCGCTTACCTGAAGACACAAAGGGAGTGGACTCTTCTAACTCTACTTTTGATGCTTTTCCAGATTCTTTGTTGTGTACCATAGCTCGTCATGAGCCTTGGTATGCTCATATAGTGAATTTTCTCATTAGTGGAGTGACACCCCCTTCTATGTCTACTTTTCAGGTACAAAAGCTAAAGGGAGATGCCAAATTCTATGCTTGGGATGCGCCTCATCTTTGGAGACTATGTGCTGATCAAGTCATTCGAAGGTGCATACCAGAGGAAGAACAAGAGAGCATCTTAACTGCCTGTCATACCTTGGCTTGTGGGGGGCATTTTGGTGGAAAGAAAACCTCTAGGAAAGTCTTAGACTGTGGGTTTTATTGGCCAACTTTAGTTAAGGATTCTGTCAATTTTTGTAAAACTTATGATAAGTGCCAACGTTTTGGGGGTTTGGGATGGAAACAAGAAATGCCACAACAACGTATACTATTTTGTGAAATTTTTTATGTTTGGGGCATAGATTTTATGGGACCTTTTCCTCCATCAAACGGGTTTACTTATATTTTATTGGCAGTTGACTATGTTTCTAAGTGGATAGAGGCCGTACCTACTAGGAAGGATGATGCTCAAACTGTAGCTAAATTTGTTAAGTCTAATATTTTGTGTAGGTTTGGAATCCCTAGAGCCATCACTAGTGATCAGAGCACCCACTTTTGCAATAGGCTTTTCAATAGCCTATTAGCCAAGTATGGTGTCCGACATAAAGTTTCCACACCTTACCACCCACAAACCAATGGTCAGGCAGAGGTGTCTAATAGGGAAGTTAAGAAGATTCTTGAAAGGGTTGTGCAACCCTCCCGAAAGGATTGGAGTTCCCGACTTGAAGAAGCTCTTTGGGCATATCGTACAGCCTACAAAACTCCAATAGGCATGTCCCCTTATCGCCTAGTCTTCGGTAAAGCTTGTCATTTGCCAGTTGAATTAGAGCATAAGGCATACTGGGCGGTGCGAAAATGCAACTTAGATATGGAAGCTGCGGGAGAAGAAAGAAAACTCCAATTGCAAGAACTTGATGAAATGAGGGCTGAAGCATATGAAAATGCCAGGTTGTACAAGGAGAAGACAAAGAAAATTCATGACAAAGGCATTCTTAGAAAATGTTTTAGTGTTGGGGATAAAGTTTTAAAATTCAAAGCAAGATTCAAGTTCAAGCAAGGAATGATGAAAACACGTTGGGATGGACCTTTCACAGTGACCAAGGTCTTTCCTTATGGAGCGGTGGAGATAATGGAAGATTCAACCGGCGCCGTGCACTTGGTCAATGGTCACTTGCTGAAATTGTTCAAGGAAAACTCCAAGCCCCCATGAGGGGCCAGGTCATCTCTTTCCTTTTCTCATCTTGCATTTAATTTGTTGCTCTTATGGATTGCTTGAGATGAGTGTGGGGGAAGAGATCTTCCAGTAGGTAGTAGATTGTGGCTTTGTTCTTTGTGGTTTAATTATGCTTTTGTGTATTTTGTTGCTTTTAGTTTGTGCTTTGTATGTTTGTTTAGTTGTGTGGTTAGGCACTCCATTGGTTGTTGAATGCATGAATTTTGATGTATGAGGTTTACTTTTTGATGGATGGAAGCCAGCAAATTAGGTTCTAGGAGTAGGAATATTTGGATTTTTACGTTTCTTAAGAGTCTTTAGTTGGGTATAGGAATAGAGAAAATAGAAAAAGCAGAAGTTTTAGAGTCAAAACCCTGTTTTTGGAGATGCCTCTGTTCTACCCGCTAGCATTTGCCCGCTGCCAGCGAGAGCTACAGAGGCTCCCCCCTGTTTTTCCCCTGTTTTCCCCTGTTTAATTTCGCCTCTGACTTACCCGCTGCCAGCGGGTGAGTCTGGGCATATTTTTTTTTTTAAAAAAAATTATTATTAATTATTTTTTATCTAATTTCAAATTTCAAAATTATTTTTTCTTAACCCTAATTCCCCTTCCCTCTCTTTCTTCATTTTTCAGCATCCCTTCTTCTTTCTCTCTCCCCAAAACCGTTCTCTCTCTCTCTCTCTAGCCTCTTCTTCTTCTTCTTCCCCACAACCTCCACCTCCATAGCCACGCCTCCAGAGCCACCACCACAACCTCCCTTCAAGCCGTGAGCCCCACTCCCTTTCCTCCACCAAAACCGTGAGTCCTTTCCCTCTCTCACAACCCCATCCCCTTCTCAGCTCCAAAACTGAACCCTTCACCCATCCCCCTCCAAAATCGTGCCCTCACCCCAAATCCTCCATCTCAGCCCCAAAACCGAACCAACCCTTCATCCCTTCACCAAAACCGAACCCAGCCTCTCACCCATATCCCAATCCCGTAACTCACCCCACCTAAACCATCCCTTCTCTCTCTCTCAACCCAAACCCCAATCTCCTTCCAACCCTTCACCCATCCCCCACCAAGCCATCCCAAAACCGTGACCACCGTGGCCCCATCTCCTTTCCAATCCCAAACCGTAACCCCCACAACCCAAGCCACTTCCAGCCCCATTTTCTATTTCCTATAGGTAAATTTTCCCTTTTGCATAATTTTGTTATTTTTATTATTAGTATTTCTTTTTGTTTATTTTAAATATTTGTTTTATTTTATTTTATTAATTTTAGTATTATTAAATTTTTTTTTTCAGTAGAATGATTATTATTTAGGTTAGTTATACATATATATATCTATATCCTGGCTGTGCGAAATTGTCAATTATCAATGTTAGGAATTACAAATAATTTTTATATTGATTTAGTAAATAGAGTAATTGACTTTTGTTTATTTTTGAGTCACATTAGTACTTAGGTAGTAAATAAAATATAGTTTAAGTTCTCTTTTTAATTAACTTTTCAGTATTTTATCTAGAATTAGTTAATACATACCCTAGTCTTGTTTAGCAATAGTAAATATGCACTATTTTCGTTTGGCACTAGTTTTTTTTTTAGCTTACGTCAACGCCATTTTTTTTTTACTTTTGTGTAGTTGGTTTTAATTTAGGCTAATTATTTCATAATTTTAGAAAGTCAGTCTGGATTAATTGCATACCGCAAGATCACTTTTCAACTGAGCACCCACATTAGTTATAGTTCATTTGGTTGTCTTTTCATTTTCCATAGTTTTATTTCTTTCTTTAGTATACTTAGTTTTTCTTTTTCTTTAATTAGTTTTATTTGGTTGGGCGTCTAGGTTGGTTAGCGTAGTCTTGCTGGCTTTTATGTTGACTGATTTCTCTTTTAAATTGCTTGTGTTTTTCTTGTTTTTATTTGTTGGTGTTGATTAGCAAGCATGTCCGGCGAAGAACTGACTTTTGAAGAAATACAAGAGGAGGTTGAAAATAGATCCCTCCATCAAGAATTTCATTTTCCTGAGACGGAAGGCAATGCATTCTTTGATCAATTATGCGCCGCCAACCTCACATCTCTCAATCGGGTACAGGTAGCTGATAATGAGCAATTTGTGCAACATTTCTACATTAATGCCAAGCTCAAGCGCAGCATCAACAACCTGACCTACCGCGGCACGAGGGTTACCACATTCACATTGGCTGGCATCCGGCAATTTTTTGGACTGCCTGTTGTGCAGAATTGTGCTTACAAGAGCCAACAGACAGCTTTTAACAGTGGTGATGCTCCTTTCCCACGCGCTGAAATTAGAGAGATGCTCATTCAGGACAATTCCGATTGTGATGCTAAGTATGGAGGATCTCAGATCTATTTGCAACGCTCTTCCATGTGCCCGGCTGCTAGAGCATGGCTGCTTTTTATATGTCACAACATTCTTCCTTCCAGCCATGGTACTGACATACCCTCTCAACAAGCACACCTTATTTACTTATTCATGAAGAATGAGAGAGTTGATGTGGCCGGGCTGATTTTTTACTCGCTCAAGAAGGCTTTAGTGAAGGGACAAATTCTGTTATTTCCACATCTCATCTCTCAAATGTACAAGAGAGCAGGTGTTCCGCAGCTTGATTTTGATTTAGAGTTCGATCCTGCCAACACCAGAGATTACAGTAGATTGGGATTTGGAAGACCTCCAGTTATTAGACCTCCCGCGCCAGCCAGGAATGTCAGGCGGCGCCATGATGAAGCCTCTTCGAGTCGGACCCCTTCGCAAGCTTCAGAGCCAATGATGCAGACCTCTGACCAAAAGCTAGACTTCCTGATCTCTAAGCAGCGTGCCCTTAGGGATGATGTCCACACTCTTCGGGATGACATCCACACTTTGCAAGCTAGCTTCACATCCTTTCAGGTCGAGGTCCGGGACAATTTTAGAGAGCTGCGAGAGGGCCGTGATGGAGCTCGGTTCTGAGCCAACTGCTTGCTAGTCTTATCTGCTTTTATTTCTTTTGTGTTTCATTTGACTTTTCTGCTACTTTTCCTTCTTACTCATGGATTCTATTTGTGCTGGTTATTACTTTTGCTGTTGAGCTACTGATGGCTCATTTAACTTGTGGAACATTATAATTTCATGCATTCTTAGCTGTGTAGCTATTTAGCTTACTTTGCTCGCCCCTCTTCTCCTCTTTTTGCAATTAACTGATTGTTTTTATGCTTGTGGACCCTCGTGCTTGCGCATCCTTGTCCTATCTTTCTGCATTGAGGACAATGCTTGTTGCAAGTGTGGGGGAGAAGTTTGTGAAGAATGATTGCTTTTTGAATTGTTGAATGGGCAGGTTATATTGCAAATGTTGACATCAGATTTATATTCCTATTTAGTGATTGTGTTTTTGACTCCTTGTGAATTTAGTTTTTCAGCTTCTATTCTTGTGGATGCGAATATAAATGTAAATGCACAGGTTTTAAGTCCTTTTGTTCATGGATATTATCAACTGAGTAGATTCAATTTTCGTTTTTGTTGAAGACTTTTGGGATTAATGATGTTAATCAGGAATTCCATAATCACTTTTTGATATCTACTCAAATGTTTTGAAATTTTTTTTGGGAACCACACTTAACTTTTGTGCCTGTTTAAGCATTTTAGAAAATGCTTTCAAGTTGTATGTCAGGAGCCCGCAGAATGCACAATCATTTCAAGAATAAGAAACAATTTTTCAAGAGATTGGTGCTCTCTAATTCTCAACTTAAGCAAGTCATTAATGTGAGTAATTAATTAGGCATGCATTGATCGATGTGAGAGTAACCTAGCCTTGTTGGAAGATTTTGAGCCAAACACTTCTGTTTTTCTTGCATATACTTGTGTGTTGTCTGCTTACTTTTTCTTTACTTTCTAGAACTTGATTGAAATCTTGTTGAAGCTTGATATGCGTTAGTTAAATAAAAATGATTGAGGCATTTGTTTCACTCACCTATATCCCATACACAAACCACTTCTTTTGCTACCCTTAGTCACCCCTTTGAGCTTAATTCTTGCTTTTCTAGACATTTTGCACTATGACTTTTAATTAAATGTTTGACTTTAGGTTTCTTAGTTTCTGACCACTCATCTTCCTGGGTTGAAATTTTCTAATTGATCCAATCAAGCAAAAAGCTTGAAAAGAAAGAATAAATAAATAAATAAATGAATTATACATTTATTTATTTAGAAAAAAAAAAGAAAAAAAAGGGAAATACAAAAGAAAGAAAAGCAATAAAAAAAAGATGATGAATAAAAGAGTTGCAACCGAAAGCAATAAGGATCTTAGGCAAATTCCTTGGTGGTTGGAAGATGATTGTTTGGTTAGACTCTTTTGGAACCCAAGTAATCATTTAATTGGGAGTCAATTCAAAATGTTTAGTTTTGCATAATTTCCTTCTTTGTAAACACTTTTCACCATGACCATGCATCCATCATTACAAGCCATTAAGACCTCATGATTTGTTGAGCTAACGCATCTTAATGGAGATCTAGATCTCTCTCAAGCCTATGGCAAAGTGATAAGTAAGTAAGATTAGAGAGAAAATATCCAACATTAGTGAGTAGAGCGAAACACTTGAGTCATCGGTCATTTGCATGTTCTAGTTAATTGCTATGCATAGTTGTTTTGCTTTTGTTGCATGAACCAAGAACATGGTTTCTTGCTTAGTTGTTTTGCATCTTGATTTGGATGGTTATTTTGATGCTTCCTAAATACCCCTTGACTGCATTTTTGACTGATTGCTTTGCTCAGGAGTGCAAAGGTCTAAGTGTGGGGGAGTTGATAATACCAATATTTACCCTTGTATCTTTTGGCATTTGACAAGCTTTTGTTGAGTTTAAAGAGTCATTATGCATGATTTAATGTTATTCAAGGGCACTTAAGGACTTAATTCACAATCTTGCTAATTCCATATTTTTATTGAATAAATTGTGATAATTCTCTAGTTTTATTAACTTGAGGGCCTCACAATTATTTTGGTTGATTTGTAGGTCAACTAGCTTGAGGAATAGCAAGGATTCAAGTGCTAGAGGTCGAGAAAGAAGCTGGAAAGTGAAGCCGGTACAAGATTTGAAGCTTAGAGGCATTTTTAGGCCTATTCTACTGTTCCGCCCGCTGCCAGCGGGTAGCCGTGCAAGCTGGCAGCGGGTGAACCTCAGTTTAAAGGGGAAACGTGCGTTTCGAGTAATTCACCTGCTGCCAGCGGGTAGATGACCCGCTGCCAGCGGGTACACCAGTTCTGCACAATTTTCTCGCGATTTTAAGAGCTGAAACGGATTGTGGGCCCACTTTCTCAGTGTTTTACCACAAGAGGAGCATACTAGGTCGGATGAGAGGGAATATTCTGAGGTTTTAGAGGCCCTTAACCTAATTTGAGGAGGAACCCACGAATTTACACACATTCATCACACAAGCTCTCATTCTCTCAAGTTCCTCTCACATTTCCAGCCACACTCTCTTCATCTTCTCCACTCTCCACACTCATTCAGACCAAATTCCAGCAACCTCCATCATCATCCATGGCTAAGCAAGGGTTGGAGGAGCTTGTTGAAGCATTTCTCCCATCCATGAGTGGCTAAACTTCTTGTGCTTTGGAGGAGGATGATTAGGGCTTGAGCTATGGCATCCAATAGGGAGTTTTTCTTGTTTTCCTACTACTTCTCTTTATGGATTCATGTTTATCTTGTTGATATTGATGAGTTTGTATTGATTGTGGCTCCATGGTTGTGGAACTCAACTAGGTTGTAGTTGGACATTAGGAATTTAAATAGACTTGTGATTTGTATTTTCATTCTCCCATTGTGGGTTTAGATTACATTGGATTTGGTTGAATCTTATTGTAATTTTTAATTCATTGTGGAAGTCACTCTAATGACAATGGTAATTGTTGAGTTGAATTCTAGTCTATGTTAAATTCCCCATTTGCTTCATTGATGGTATTTGATTAGGCTTGTTAATTGTTCGGTTGGTTAATTGCATTCTCTAATTAAATTACCTAGGTTTAGTGGTTACTAAACTACTTTAGGAAATGACCTTTCATTGATTAACTCTATACTTTTTGATAGCAAGGATAGCCCAAAGCATTCTCCAACAAAGCATATTCATCTCATTTCATTCACCTCAATTTACTTTAGCTTTAAAAATATTGAAAATCCTAAAAAGTGTTAGTTCTAGTTTCATTTAGTTGCATTTAATTCCATTTAGTTTCATTGCACACCAAGTGCTTGTTAAATTGCCTCAAAGACATCCCTTTTTGTGTTAATTGTGCATATTTGTCCATAGAGTCCATAGGCTCCGCGAGAGAGAATCGACCTAGGTTGTGCCACTAGCTGCACTTTCTAGTATTAATTTGATTGGTGCCGGCCTCGCGACAAGGCCGCGTCCATCAATGGCCAACTATAGTGGAGCTGTGACAAGCGCAAAGAGTAGCGCTGCCTCATGGAGCCACAACAACTCGAATCAGCCAGGCATGGCCCTGGTTGTTTCTCCCCTCATTGGGAGCAATTTTGTGTCGTGGAGCTTAGCAATCAAAGATGCGTTAGAGGCAAAAGACAAGCTCGGTTTTATTGATGGAACTGTGAAAGAACCCACGGATGAAGCTGACTTCAAGAAATGGAAGCCAGTAGATTCAATGGCAACGTCATGGATCAGGAATTCAATTGCCAAAGAAATTGTGGAAACTTTTATGTTCTGCAAAACCTCAAGGGAACTATGGAAGGAGATGGAAGAAAGGTATGGAGCAAAAAGCGGACCAAAATTCTTCCAACTAAATCAAGATCTGGCAGCTTTGAGGCAGGTAAGTGGCTCTGTCACAACATACTATAACAAGATCCATCGTCTATGGGATGAACTTCACAGGCTGAGACCCACTCCCTAGTGTACTTGTGGGAAATGCAGCTGTGAATTTAACAAGCAATTGGATCAATTGGAAGCTGACACAAAGCTGGTTCAGTTCTTGGTGGGCTTGCATCAAGTTTTCGAAGTGATTAAAAGCCAGATCCTAAGCTTGGATCTGTTACCCTCAGTAAGTAAGGCTTTTGGCATGGTAGTAAATGTGGAAACAGAGAAAGAAATAAACATGACTCTCAATGGCAATCAAATTGAAGGGTCAGCTATGCTGGCCAGAGGAAATTTCAGGACTGAGGGACAAAAGAAAACTGAAGATAAAAGTAATGAGAAGATGTCCAAATTCTACGTTCATTGCCAGCAGAATGGACATACAAGAGAGGGATGCTTCAAACTGATAGGGTACCCAGATTGGTGGAAGGAGCTGAAAGAATAGAAAAAGAAAAATGGAAAGGGAGGGACGACAGCAAATTTGGTAGCTGAAACTCCCATCGACTTACCCAGAGAAAAGAGCTCTATTGATTACGCAAGTGTAATGGCACCAATACAAGAACTCACCAAGATTGTCAAAGGCAAACTAGAAGAGCAACATGTTAACTTTGCCAATCTGGGTGAATTCGCAGGTAAGAGTGGTAAGGATCACTATTTTTCTCTCACCAACACCTCTTGGATCGTTGACACTGGGGCTTCAAGCCACATGTGCTTCAACAAAGATCTCTTAATCAATTTAAGAGTTCTTGAAAAGGTAATTCCCGTGCACTTACATGATGGGTCAGTGTAGAATGTGAAACATATGGGAAATGTTGTGATCCAAGGAAAATTACACTACATAATGTTTTCTTTTTGCCAAATTTCAAGTACAATTTGCTATCTGTGAACAAGCTGGTCAAGGATAATGGGGTTTCTGTGTTTTTTAATGCTTCTTCATGTGTGATTCAAGACCAAAAAACTAAAGATGCACTGGTTGAAGGAAGACTTTTGGACAACCTCTATGTCTTGAAGTGTGATCATAATAATGCTTGCAATGCTGAGAAATTCAAAAAGAATGCTAATTCAGTAAACTCTACTCATAAAAGTAACAATAGTGCTTTAGGAAAGGCTAGTTTTATGCTTTGGCACCAAAGACTTGGGCATGCTCCCACTGATGTATTGAAACACATTGATGCTATTAACATGAATTCTGATTGTGCTTTTACCAACTCTGTGTGATGTTTGTCATTATGCTAAACAACACAAGGTCCCTTTTCCTATTGTTGAATTTAGAGTATCTCACATTTTTGATAGAATACACATGGACTTATGGGGACCCTATAAACACCCTAGCATCACTAATAGAGCACACTACTTTCTTACTATAGTAGATGACTATAGTAGGGCTGTATGGACCTTTTTGCTGCAAAAAAAGTTGATAGTTAAGGACACTATAGAAGGTTTTATTACATTAATAGAAAATCAGTTCAATAAAAGGATAAAGATAGTGAGGACAGATAATGGAACCGAATTCACTAATGTGGAATGCCTTGATCTCTTTAGAAGAAAGGGGATCCTACACAAAAGATCTTATCCACACACACCTCAACAAAATGGATTAGTTGAGAGAAAGCATCAACATCTGTTGCAAGTTGCTAGAGCTTTTATCTTTCAAAGTCACCTCCTTAAGAAATTTTGGGTGAGGCTATCTTAATGGCAACTTACATTATAAACAAACTCCCTTCTGCCATAATTAACTGGAAAACTCCTTTTGAACTCCTATACAACTTGAAACCCAGTTATGAGAGAATTAAGAAATTTGGTTGTTTATGTTTTGTTACTAACAACACACCACACAAATATAAATTTGATGCAAGGGCTTCGAAATGTATATTCATTGGATATAGCCAGGGGTAAAAGGGGTACAAAGTATACAATTTAGAGACACATAAGATAAAGGTATCTAGGGATGTTCATTTCTATGAGGAAGTCTTTCCCCTATGCAGAACAGGAGTTACAGAAGCCAAACAGTGGAGAATTCGCTAAAACACCACATGTAGTGTCACAGAAAGAAGATGATTCACTTAGACAACCTGCACACCCAAATCAAGGTGGTCAAGAAGAACAAGTGATTGAAGAAAGAATCTTTACTGAGGCAGAAGATGTGTCAATTACAGAAGAAAATCAAGATGAGGAAAGTGTGGAAGACGCACAAGAAAACCTTGAGGAACATGAAGTAGTAAGTCAAGAAGCTGAGAGTAACACTCTCAAAAAAAGTTCCAGAGACAGAAAAGAACCCACCTGGATGAAAGACTACGTGTGTTCCTCACACCAAGCCTTTATGGCAAATATCAACAAAGTGGAAGAGCCTGCTTCGTACAAACAAGCAAGTAAACACAAGCATTGGAAGGAGGCAATGCAAGAAGAAATTAATGCACTAGAAAGAAATAAAACATGGGAACTAACTGTCTTACCTAAAGGAAAAAGGGCCATAGGATGCAAGTGGGTGTATAAAGTTAAATTCAACCCAGATGGCTCAGTGGAAAGATATAAGGCACGATTGGTGGCTAAGGGATACAACCAAGTCCTAGGGATTGACTACTTTAATAGCTTCTCTCCTGTTGCCAAGCTAGTAACTCTTAGGATACTTTTTGCAGTGGCAGCTAGTAAGAAGTGGAAAATACACCAACTAGATGTAAATAACGCCTTCCTTCATGGGAGTTTGGAGGAAGAAGTGAGTATGATCCCACCTAAAGGATATGAAAAGGCAGAGGCAGATCAGGTTTGCAAGCTTAGGCGTTCTCTCTATGGTTTAAAACAGGCTTCACGCCAATAGAACACTGAGTTTACTCATACCCTACTGAGCATTGGTTTCAAACAGTCCCCAAATGATCATTGCCTTTTTCTGAAAAAAAGGGAGTGATTTCTTTACTGTTTTACTAGTATATGTTGATGATGTCTTATTGGCATCCAACAGTGAGGAAGAAATTTTGAAAACGAATAATTTTTTGCATAATACGTTCACAGTAAAAGATCTTGGCATAGCCAAGTATTTTTTAGGTGTGGAGGTCACTCACATGTTGGATGGCATCTTTATTTCTCAGAAAAAAGTATACTGATAGTATTATCTCTGATGTAGGTTTAAGTAATGCAATGCCTGTCAAAATACCTATGCAGAAAGGGCTGAAATTTGATGACCAATCCCCTATTCTGAAGGATCCCGAAGTATATAGAAGTTTGATTGGACGAATGTTATACCTTAGCCAGACTATACCAGACGTGGCCTTTTCGGTGCAGCAGTTAAGCCAGTATGTTGGCTCACCTACAGAAGCTCATCTAGGTGCAGCTTTGCATCTAGTAAGATACTTGAAAGGGACTCAAGGATATGGGCTCAAGTATGGGTTTGGATCATTGCTCAACTTGGAGGCTTATTGTGACAGTGACTAGGCTACTTGCCCAATCACGAGAAGATCTGTTTCAGGATTTTGCATTTTCTTGGGAGGGTCCCTTATCTCTTGGAAGTCAAAGAAGCAGGGCATAGTGTCTCGTTCTTCTTGTGAGGCTGAATACAGAAGTATGAGTTCCACTGTGTGCGAGCTTCTTTAGATATCCTTTGTACTTAAGGATCTTGAAGTTAAGTTTGATGTTCCTATCCCTCTTTACTGTGATAATCAGTCCGCCATATACATCTCTGCCAACCCAGTGTTCCACGAACGTACCAAACACATAGAAATTGACTGTCATTTGGTGTGTGAGAAGTTCAAGGATGGTTTTGTGTTGCCCAAATACGTCTCCACACATCAACAGATGGTAGACATGTTTACTAAGAACCTTGCTTTTCCATAATTTTCTTTTCTCAGGTCCAAGTTGGGTCTTTCAGTTTGTGAATCGACTCCAACTTGAGGGGGGTATGATGATTATTGAGTTTAGTGTGTAGGTATTAGAATGTAATGTAGGTACTGGTATTATTGTTTCTGTTCTGTTTCTTTTCTTTTAGCTTGCGTTTAGTTAATAGGTAGTTTAGTTTCTTCTTTTAGTTCGCGTGTGACCTGCACGTGCGTTCACTAAAGGCTGTATATATATTGAGTTTGCTGTAATGGAAAAGACATGAAGTATTCATCAATTTTGCCTTATATTCAAGATATATAGGCATGGAGAGCGAGATTCGCCATGTGAGATAGGCAGGAAAGTTAGTACTATTTCTAGAATACCATAAGTCCCCCAAACCTAATAATACGGGGTACTCTCAAGTTTTAGGTTCATTTGGAAGGACGTGGCACTGGATTGACGCGAATGTGTCTAAGGGAGTAGGGGTGAGGTTGAAGAAGGAAGCAGAGTTGTACAGTGAATGGAAGAAATAGTGTCGTTCACAAAAAAAAAATGACATGTAAGAGAGAGAAATGACATATCAACATGCCATGTAAGCAGTTAAAGAAAAAAGCTAACGCGTTATTAGACAAATGGACCAATATCGAACAAGTTACAAAGATATAAGACTGAATTAAAACTTTTAAAAGATAAAAGACAGACCAATATAAAACTAGTGCAAAAGATAAATGACCAAAATAATTATTTGGCTTAAAAGATTAATAAGTTAGTTGCAATATTTTAGAAATATTAAATGACATTATCTTGGTAAAAAGATTTAGAAAGACCAAGAGGCTGTAATAATGTCTTAAATAAGGATCTTGAATTGTTGATGGATAATTCAAGAAGTGTAGTTGAGTGAAAATAAATTATTTATTCTTGATTAAGTGTTAAGGAATTTGATCCAATGTTTTAAAAATCAGACCGATCACTGAATCGAAAATCCTTTGAGTCACGGGTTGATAAGTTCAATCAGTTGAATCGATGATCGAACTAGACAACGTCATAAATATTATAATAATAAATAAATTTAATATCAATAATATTTTTTATGTTATAAAAATTATATTTTTATTCATGAATTTTAAATATAATAAGTAATTTATATGATTTAACTACATATATGAAAAAATTAGGGTAAAGTACCCTTGCCACCCCCAAACTTTGCTGCAATGTTCATTCCTGCCCCTAAACTTTGTTTTGGTTCATGTCTACCCCTAAACTTTCAATTTTGTTCATGCCTGCCCTTTTTTACTAACATCGTTAACATGCTTGACGAAATTTGCTGACATGGACGATGAATGTGTATAATTTTGCCACCTCATTGTCCACTTAATTTTCCACCTCATATTTAATTTTTTACTTTTATTAAAAAAATTAACCTAATCCAAATAAAAATACCAAACTTGCATGAGGGTAGTAAAAATGGGTTAGGGTAAAAGTTTGGTATTTTTATTTGGATTAGGTTATTTTTTTTTAATAATATTAAAATTTTAAATGTGAGGTGGAAAATGAGTTGACAAAATTATACACATTCAACGTCCACGTCAGCAAATTCCATCAAGTTTGTTAACGGTGTTAGCAAAAAGGGCATGCATGAATAAAATTGAAAGTTTGGGGGTAGGCATGAACCAAAAAAAAGTTTGAGGGCAGGAATGAACATTGCAACAAAGTTTGGGACAGCAAGAATACTTTATCCTTAAATCCTTAGACTTGTTATGTCATCCGTCAAAATAATTACAAATAAACGAGAATATTAATAATTATCTTCGACAATAAATATCTAATTTAAATTTTTTTTTTAAAAAAAATCTTGATGGGTGGATACATAGGGCTTTACCTTATAATTTCTGTCACTCCTGAAACTGAAAGTCTGAAACACATTTGACCCAAAAGAAAGAAAAGAAAAAAGAAACTGAAACACAATGTAGGCTGTACTTCCTATTCTGCAAACACTGTTTAACATGTGCTATCTACCAAGATTCTTGCTCTATACAACTTTTCCAACTTTGAACTTTCTTTCCCATACTGGAAAAATCAAAAAGGAAATTTTTTTTTTTTATGGATTCCAATCATAAATAATATATTAAAATATAAATAAATTAATAATTTAATTTTTAATATATTTTTAAAAAAAATTTCTCAAAAAGCTGTTCTCTAGTTGGTTGGTCATGGAAGCTAGGAGACAGACAAGGGTGGTAGGGAACAAAGGAGGAATCCAAAACTCACAAAGACACATATAAAATAATAATATTTATAATAATTAAGGGACTGTTTGGATATTGTTTGTCTTTTATTAGTTAAAACTGTTCTATTCAAATTTAAATTAGTTCTAAAATTTCATTCTAATATTATTTTTATGTATTTATATACACATTATTAATAAAAGACTTGCTCTGTGTATTTATTTTGTAAAAAAAAAAAGTAGTTGAGAACATCTTTCGGTTATTTCGTATTTTTTCTTCCTAAACACATTTAAAAAAATCATTCAAATATGTTTTTTCTAATAAAGTATCATTTTGATCCTCGAAATATTTTTCTATCTCAAATTAGTCCATAAAATATACAGTTTAACTTAATTTAATCTCTAAAAAAATAAAAATATTAAATTTAATATTTGAATAATGCAATTTGTTCAATTTAGTCCTTAAAAGAATTTTCCGTCAATTATCTTAATAAAGATTTTCAATGAATAAATTGAAACTTTTACATTTTTAGTGATTAAATTGAGATATACTATATCATTGATATTTATATTTTTTAAGGATTATATTGAAATAAATTAAGTTTTTTAGGACTAAAATGATAATTTTTTTTTCTTTCTATTTTTAAAAATAAAAAATATTTTCTAAAAATTTCTTCTGATTTTCAAGTGCCTCCTATCCTAAATCAGGCTTAGTGAGGTATTAATTAGTGTATGAATGAGAGCCAATAGGATGTTGTTTGTTATTATAATATGTGTGTGTGTGTTTGTACAGTTCCCGAAGCCGTCCCTCTTCTTTTGATGTAATGTACTCTTTCGTCTTCTTCCTTCCTTCAACACAGATAGATGCCTCTGTTGTTTTGCCTCTTGTCCCATGTGACTCATTTCACCACACAACTCTCTTACTTTTGGATCCTGCTTTTGCTTTCCCCTCATTCCTCACTCTCTTCCCACTGCCTCTTCTGTCACTCTCTCATCACCCACTCTTCTCTTCAGTTCACGAGAATGGATCCGATGCTGGACAACACAATAAGAAAAAGATAGACATAGAGTAAATTTTATGTGTGGGTCTCATGTCTATCTCTCTCATCTTCTGTCCATTACATGTATATATCCATTGTCTAATATGATTGACTAATCCTTTGACTGATTGGGACAAATTACTCAAGAATTTAAAATTATTTTATAATTGATTTTAAGTTATTTTATAATAAGGAATTAGAAATAGACATATTAATGGTGAATGAGTTTTTTTATTCATATATCTACCGACTAATTTAATTGACTAATTCTTTGATTGGTTTATATAAACACCTCGATCAATGGAACAAATTACTCAGGAATCTAAAGTTATTTTATAATTGAGTTTAAGTTATTTTATACACAAAATAAGGAATTAGAGATCAAAAGATCAATGGTGAATAAGTTTTTTCTATTCATATATCCACCGTCTAATTTAATTGACTAATTCTTTGATTGGTTTATATAAACACCTCGATCAATGCGACAAACTACTCGAGAATTTAAAATTATTTCATAATTGATTTTAAGTTATTTTAGATGCAAAATAAGGAATTAGATATCGAAAGATCAATGGTGAATAAGTTTTTTCTATTTATATATCCACCATCTAATCTAACTGATTAATTCTTTGACTGGTTTATATAAACACCTCGATCAATAGAATAAATTACTTAGGAATTTAAAATTCTTTCATAATTGATTTTAAGCTATTTTATACGCAAAATAAAGAATTAGAGATAGAAAGATCAAAGGTCAATAAATTTTTTTTGATTGTCTAGTTTATATAAACACCTCGATTAACGAAATAAATTATTCGATAATTTAAAATTGTTTCATAACTGATTTAAAATTATTTTATATTAAAAAAAAATTAGAAATCAAAATAGGAAGGGTGAAGTTCTTCTTAATTATATGAAGTATTTATGTATGTATGAGTAAGACCCTCTGAAATTTGAAGCCTAATGCAGACAAAATAGCAGACTCTTCAGTCTTCGCTACTTCACTTCTACTGCTAGAGACTCCATTCCTCCCAAATCAGTGAAACCCAGAAATCTCAATTCCTCTGCCATGGATCTCTCCAACCACAACAAATACTTTCAACCTTCTTCTCTGTTATCACCATCAAATGGGGTAAGTTAAGTACACACACACACACACACACTCACTAGAATGAATGAAAGAATTTTCTTTTTTCTTTTTTCGTTCCAATTTGTTCTGATTCTTTGAAAGTTTTCTCTGATTTTGTGTTTTTTTTGGTGTTTTCAGGATTCAGTGGTAGGGTTAGAAAAGGGGAGCAAAGTGGGGTTGTTTGGGAGGAGAAGTAAAGAAAACCCATTTGAAGACTCATCATTTCCAGACCCACTTTGCAAGCTCAATCTCAGAGAAACCTCTGAGTTTGTCAAGTCATTCCCAATGATGTCTAATGGTAATAATGGAAGCTCTGAGAGCAGAGGAGGATGTTTTCTTCAAGGTTCAGCTCAGAGAAGGAAACAAGAAGAAGAAGAAGAACAACAACTTCAACTTCATCTTCAAGGGTCTAATAACTCTAACTCAGTCATAACAAACAGGAGATTAGAGACTCCTTCTACTCCCGGAAGGCCTGTTTTCTGCTTCTCAAGTGTTGGAAATCTTTCAAGAAAGAGCTTCCCTTCCAAATGGGATGATGCAGAGAAATGGCTCATAAGCACCACCACCACCTCTTCTTGCGGCCATGGCTCTCCTGCTCACACAGTCTTCAAGGTATCAGAAACTTCTTCAAAGATTCATATTAGCAGACAATGTGGTGATGGTGACTTTAAGAAACACATTGAGGATTTCTCGGATAAAACAAGGGTCACTGAGGAAAGGGTGTCCAAAGCTGTCCCAAGCTTTCAAGGGTCTGTGTCTTTGGACCACCATAACACAGACATTGTGCTAAAAGGTAAGAGTTTGTAAAGACCACACTTTACCTTAAAACTTTGAAAATGGACTTTGCCCTACCTTTTCTCCCACATCATTTTCATTCTTCTTCCCCCCTTTTTCTCTTTTGTCTGCATCAAGATTTTGACTTTTGCCTTCTTCTTTTTTTCATAATGGTTTGGTCAAATCAATCAATATATGATATAGTAGATTCAAAGAACAATCAAACACAACCCATTTCAAATTACGTATGAATACTTAAGATTTGTTATGTTGCATTGTTTTATGTTTCCTAGATTTCTCCAAATAGAACAACCCTTTTCTCTTTCGTGTCTATTAAGATTTTCACTTTTGCTTCTTTTTTTTTCCCATAAAGGTATGGATAAATCAATATACTGATATAGTAGTTTCTAGTGCCAACTTAGCATGATTTGTGTTTATCAAGTTTCAAAGAACAATCAAACACAACCCAGTTTCATCTTCATAATGGAAATGCATAACATTTCAAATTACATATGAACAGACACTTGAGATTTGTTGTGTTGGATTGTCTTATGTTTCCTAGATTTCTGCAAATAGATCAACCCTTTGAAAGATGGTGCCAGCTTAGCATGATTTGTGTTTATCAAGTTTCAAAGAACAATCAAACACAACCCAGTTTCATCTTCAGAATGGAAATGCATAACATTTCAAATTACATATGAACAGACACTTGAGATTTGTTGTGTTGGATTGTCTTATGTTTCCTAGATTTCTGCAAATAGATCAACCCTTTGAAAGATGGTGCCAGCTTAGCATAATTTGTGATTATCAAGTTTCAAAGAACAATCAAACACAACCCAGTTTCATCTTCAGAATGGAAATGCATAACATTTCAAATTACATATGAACAGACACTTGAGATTTGTTGTGTTGGATTGTCTTATGTTTCCTAGATTTCTGCAAATAGATCAACCCTTTGAAAGATGGTGCCAGCTTAGCATAATTTGTGATTATCAAGTTTCAAAGAACAATCAAACACAACCCAGTTTCATCTTCAGAAAGGAAATGCATAACATTTCAAATTACATATGAACAGACACTTGAGATTTGTTGTGTTGGATTGTCTTATGTTTCCTAGATTTCTGCAAATAGATCAACCCTTTGAAAGATGGTGCCAGCTTAGCATAATTTGTGATTATCAAGTTTCAAAGAACAATCAAACACAACCCAGTTTCATCTTCAGAATGGAAATGCATAACATTTCAAATTACATATGAACAGACACTTGAGATTTGTTGTGTTGGATTGCCTTAAAGTTTCCTAGATTTCTGCAAATCGAACAGTGTACCCTTTGACAGATAGTGAAATGTAATGCAGATAAGTTCACAGACAACACACACAGATACTCAGAGCCAACCAAAGAAGCATTTGTTTTCAGAAACCATGGAAGTGAAGAAGGGATGAAAGATGCTTGCACTGAAGTGGTTCATGAGGTTCAACACAGAGATGTTGGGACAGAGATGACTCCTCTTGGAAGTTCAACTACTTCAAGGTGTCACACACCCTTCAAGAGTTCATCCCCTGCTCGCCATAACACTCCTGCAAGTAGGTCAGGACCATTGGCCCCACCAAACCCAAATGAAACTAGTTGTACTATTGATGTTATTCAGCTAGAGGAGTGCCATTTCGCTAAACTGCAACTAGGAACACAGTATGATTCAGTCACATCAAATTGGAGCTCAAGGGAGGAAGAAGAAGAGGAAATATCAAAGAGCTTGAGGCATAATCCTAGCCGGAAAGCAGATTCAGATTGCAGAGCTGCTACTTGGGAAGAAGAGGAAAAGACAAAGTGTTGCTTCAGGTAATTAAAAACACTTTTTTTCTTCAATTTAGTATCCGAAGGATCAAAATCTACAATTTAATTCAAAGAATGCTTTTTTGGTACTATTTTTTGGTCGAAATCATTAGCATCCAAGAGTCCACTGAGACTAATCTAACTTGAGCTAGCTAATATCCTCTAACTGGGAATAGAGCTCTTCCAACAGTTATCCTGTACAATTTAATCTTTATGTTAGTTACATGAACTTTGGTGGTTGTATTAATATGTTGTAATGCTATTAGGATATTCATGTAACTAATGTAGGGATTACATTGATTGAAAAATATTATTTTGAGAACAAAATTGAGGACTTTAATCCTTCAAAGACTAAATTAAGATAAAAAATGTATCTTTGAAGTACCAAAACAACAATTTACTCTTAATTAAACACTGAAGGTTGCATCATGTTGTTGTAATTACACTTGAGTCAGATATGCAAATTAAGGATTAACATTTTTGATGTAATTACAGGTATCAGAGAGAAGAAGCAAAAATCCAAGCTTGGGTGAATCTCCAAAGTGCAAAAGCAGAAGCTCAATCAAGAAAGCTTGAGGTATTTCATATTTCATTACCACACTCCCTTCTCTACTTTTTTTTTTAGTGAAACATGGCTTGGTCTGCACTCTTTGGCTTTTTAGCTTTATTATCATCCATCACTAACCCGGTGAAGAAAATCGTTAAAAACCATTTAGACAATAATATTCTATGCATACAATGACAACCAGCCTCACTAGTAAATACTTTAATTAAGTGTGTTCGGTTGGTAGTTTTGAGGATGTAATCCAACATTACATCCAACATTCTTCCTACCAAACAAACCTCACTTTTTGCAATGTGATGAAATTACGTTTTTGTCCTTACTTTTTTACCCACTTTTAATGTAAGGGTAAAATGGTCATTTTATCCACTTTTATTCCATTCACATCACATCATATTGACATGACATTTTCATTCCCTCTAACATTTCCATTCCCATTACATCCAACATTACATCCTCAAAACTACCAACCAAACACACCCGTTAACCAAGTCTTTTCTCATTAGCTGGAACTGACTACAAGGATTAAGCACCATCAATATATTCTATTAGCACATTTATGTTGTTGATTCAATACTCATAGATATTCGACAAAGTTTTATGTTGGCTATTGACTACTTAACAACCTATCCAATACTCAGATATTCGACAAAGTTTTATGTTGGTTGTTGACTACTTAACAACCTAACACAACCCTTCTCTTTTATCTAGGTTCAAGAAACTATTTAGAGAGAGAGGTGCATCTAGTTCATTTAAAAAGAGACAAAGATAGGGAGTGGGCCCCATATCAAGTAAGACTCACAAGTGGGGTCCACACTACACACCTATCTCTATCTCTCTTTAAATACACATCTCTCTCTAAATAGAGACCATCCATTCTCAAATTTAACATTGAAAGAGTTATAAACTTATAATATTCAATATACATCCAAGTTTGTTACAACACTCTGGGTTTTTGGTTTATATCCTCGAGCCACTCGAAGCTCATGAAACACCAACCTCATCATTTTCTTGACCAGTCCAACTCTGAAAGTCTTCCTCAATCCAATACATTATTTCCCATCTTCATTCATGCCTGCCTACCTACCTCTATACAATATACACTAAAAAGCCTACAAGTCATAATGTTGTCTATTTTATATTAGGGACTGCATGTGATCATCACACTTACATAGATAGTCTTGGGAATAATGTGAGTTACCTATGCATACTCATAGTCGTACTTCTTGTCCTTGGTTTCACACTGTTCTAATTTAATAATATAATGAATTCTATTATTCTAAGAGGGAGCACACATTGTGGATGGTTGGTGAGGGAATCAGCAGTAAAGACTAGAGTGTATTAAACTATCCAACTCATAATATATAATAGGAACAAATTCCTGATTTCTATAATTATAATATTACACTGTTTTTCTGTTCTCTGTATCATTGAAAACATAAATCTGTACAAAATTAAAGAACACTGCAAGATTTCAGTTACAAATTAATAGGGTTTGCCAGTTTTTACTTCTGTTAAGTGGTCTTAAGATTTAATTGTTTAACTACTTTTTTTTTTTCACTAAATGGACTTTTCTTTTAGCTGTGGTAATAAAACAAGATGTATAAAAAGTGAATAATAGCATTGAGCTCAAAATAGCAAATTTGTTTTTTCCATACACTGAACATTTTTTATATTATGGTTCTCAAAGTAGAGTGAAAGAAATTGAAAATGTCATTTGGATTTTAAAATTAATGCCATTTTAATTAAAATAAAGATGGTCCTAAATAGTCAACTATTGCTGGATAAAGTAAAAATGACCTAAGGTCAAACAACTATTTATCTTTAAAAAAAAACTATTTATACATGGGCTTAGGGTTTAGGACATTATGGTTACATTCAGTGTTGCAAAACAAAAAATATCTCATCCATGTTCCAATATCTCCCGCCGCGACAAATTACTGTGCATATTTTTTTTCTTAAAGCAAGAAATCGCATGTCTCACATGCGACTTGCTTGTCAGAATTTTAAAAAAGAAAATAACAGTGGAACCCACAATTAGGCCCACTGTCAGGGCCATGCAAGATGCATGCGAGATGCGCGCCATCGAAAACGCTTGTCTCGCACGCGTCTTCATCATCACGATGGCCGGTATGACCGACCATCACGTGGTATGACCTGCTATAGCTGGTTTAAAAATTTAGGCATGCTACATAGGTCTAAAGAATCCTAAGCACCTCCAGCTTTTAGCTGACCACCAGTCATTTAATTTTTAATTAAATTTTTTTTTTTCCCTTTTTTAATAATTTTTTTATTATAAAAAAACATTCAATTGAAACTATTTACACATTTTGTCTTTTTTTTGCCCCCACATGAAGAAAATTTATAGAATTAACAAAGGGCAAAATTGTAATTTCATAATTACTTCCCTTTCCTACCATCAACTTTTCTCTCTTCATGTGGCAACCTTCCTTCCTCTTCCCTTCCCTTCTTCAAAATAATATATTAAATATAATAAAATTTTGTTCCCATTCCCTTTCCCACTTCTTATAGCATACCAAACATGCTGAAGGTTTCTTTTCAACCAATTAGAGAATTTAAAAAATTATTTTTGTTAACTTTTTACCTATTTCAAAAAAATAAATTCTCCCAACCAATCACAAAAAATCTTATCTTTTGATTATCATTTACATTTTGACAAGAAAACAATTCTCACTTAAAATTTAAAATTCAATTTAATCATAAACTAGGATTAAATTTTATAGCTTTTACCAAGAACATAAATTAAATTAGAGGCAAAATACTATTTAGTTCCTGAATTGTTGGTCAAACTACTATTTAGTCCCCAAATTTATCAAAAATATTATTTAGTCCCCGAAATGTTTAACTATGTCAACTATTTAGTCCCTGAATTTGACAAAAGTATTATTTAGTCCCCGAATTTGTAACTATGTCAACTATTTAATCCCCAAACTTAGCAAAAATACTATTTAATCACCGAATTTGGAACTCTGTCAACTATAACGAGTAACAGTCAGAAGACTAAATAGTTGACAGAGCTGCAAATTCGATGATTAAATAGTATTTTTGTCAAGTTTGGGGACTAAATAGTTGATATAGTTACAAATCGGGGACTAAATAATACTTTTGTCAAATTCGGGGACTAAACAATTGACATAGTTAAACATTTTGGGGACTAAATAGTATTTTTGATAAATTCGGGGACTAAATAGTAGTTTAACCAACAATTTAAGGACTAAATAGTATTTTGCGAAAGTAAATTACTTGCTGATTTTTCTCTTAGACATAATATCAAACAGCTTAAGTGCACGTTGTTGAAACTAAGGCAATATGTTTGTATTGTATTGTATGTATATAGGTGAAAATACAGAAGATGAAATCAAACCTGGAAGAGAAATTGATGAAGAAGATGGCAATGGTTCACAGAAAAGCAGAGGAATGGAGAGAAGCAGCGAAGAAACAGCACTTAGATCAAATCCAGAAGGCCTCAGAACAAGCACACAAGATGATGAATCGCCATAACCCTAATTTTTCTTCTAATCAAACTTCTTGTGGTTGCTTCCCTTGCAATAATGCTCTTCACTAACTTTTCCTCCATGTTTTGAATCTCTTTAATGAAAATTCAGAGTCAATTTTTCTCACCATTTTCATTCTTAAAGAAAATTGCCTTGAGATAATGTAGTTTTTGGTGCTTGGAAAATAGGTATAGTTCTCAAAAGATAAATGTTCATGTTCGGATGGATGGAAAAAAAAAAACATGTGGGTCTCACATGTTACCTATTTTTTTATTTCCATCTTGAAAAATGTGTATAATTAAAAAAAGAAAATACAAAATACAAAATACCTATTATACCCTTTGATTTGACACAATTATAACCATCTTTTCTTTTTATTATTTTAATATAAGGGGTAAAGTGGTCATTTTAATACATTATCATTCCATTTTCATTCTAAATTTTTACTACCAAACACATCAAACCCATTCCCTTTCCCTCTCCCTCTCCCTTTTCCTTTCCCTTTCTAGCTACCAAACGGGCCCTAAGTGATTTAGTTTAATTCCTTTTAAATTTTATAATTAAGCCATTAAAAAAAATTAAGTTTGATTTCTGTTGACTTTTTTTGTTATAGTTAATGTTGAATTTTATTGAAATGTTTTATTATATACCACACTAGTGTTCGAACCCGTGCAATGCATGGGTAGCCTCTATAAATGATTAAGAATGAATAGTTTTTTTTTACATACATAGAACGTTATAAATTATGTTCCCATATACTTTATAAAACTTGTGATTAACAGTTACAACAAATTGTGCTTATAAAAAATGTCTAAAAAAATCTTAAAATTGACTTAACAATCTGAATATAAATAGTCGAGAAATACTGAAAATAAATAGATAGATGATAATATTGAAGTACCACTGAAAAATGTAATAAATCATATGTATACTCTGTAACCACTATTTAACATTTTGGAATACTTCCTTGTACACAACATTTGTGGTACTATTGGCAGAACTACTGTCTGTATCACTCAACAATATCTTCAATCCAGATCTCTTGCGAACACGTGATATAACAACATATAACTGACCAAGGCTGAAAACAGGCCGAGGAAGATAAAGCCCAACATTGGACAATGTTTGACCTTGACTTTTGTTTATAGTCATTGCAAAGGATAGAACAACAGGAACTGATGCCGTTGAAACTTGAATGGTAATTTAGAATCAGACGGACTTATCAACATACGGGCAATTAAAACCTTCTCACCAGCAAACTTACCAGACATAATACATGCTTCAATCACATGATCACACATTCGAGTTAAAACCTTCGGTAACATTGTGCACAAGTCGACATTTTTGACTCACACTATAGGGTGGTCTAAATGTTCCCTTCGATTTTTGCTCTTCCCGAATAGCTATATTTGTAGATGATGAGTTCATATTAGTACTATATGTGACATAATGGCATTTATCAATGTGAGCAAGTAAAGTCTTATAAAATAAAACATAAACTTTATAAATGAATTAAATTTTAATAAGTTACATATAATGTGACAACTTTAAAATACCATAGGGTACAAAACTTGCATTACGCATGCGTCGTTGAGATAGTATGGACATCCTCTGCTTCCTTGCATCTACATGATCATACTTGATTGTTAAATGGACACAAACAAAAATATATATTAAATTGACAAAAAAAAATTAATTACCTCTTGCTCTTAGAGCCTTCAATTCAGTAATGCTCATGTTCTCCTTATCTTCATAGAGAAAATACATAATAATAGGATTGTTAAAAAATGATATTTCAAACAAAACTATTAAATTCAAAAAACATTAAAACTCAGTGTCTTAAAAGTGTCGTATATATCAGAGACATAACTAAAATCAAACCTATTTATATATCACTCGTTACTTACCATTGGGCCCTTGTTTCAAAGTACGATTACGACGTTGAGCTAATATAGACTTTCTTGAGTTCCTATTTTCTAATATATATTAAAGCACAAATATTAAAAGGCTTCAACAATTAAACACTTAGATTGATGGTGAAAATTAATTTCTAATAAATACACAATTAAAAAAATACCATAAATATACTAAGACATAAAATTCACAGATTAGTCAATTAATAAACTACCTTTAGCTACAGAGGGAGGAGTCGTTGCCGGTGATGCAACATTGTTGAACTTATCTAAAGTTATGTCAATGGAAAAAAATTGCGTTTAATTAAGGTACAAATGCAGACTATTCAATACACACCAAAAATCAATAATAAATGAGATCCATAAATAAAAAAAATTATATAAAGAAATACTTTAACAAATGGACATCTTACCGTTGAGATTTGTTCTAACTATATCTGATTGGAATGCAACATCACTCGTATTAGACCCTTTAATAGTTAGATCTAAAAAAAATTGAAATTCGAAAAATGCGATAATAACTAAAAAATTCAAGATAATGTTTATCTATGAGTGTATATTACAATATATCTTAAAATTTTAATAGCTAAACTATAAAATCTACCTACCATGCAACAAAAAAAAAACACATGGCTTTTAAGGACATAAAGATTATATATGTTATTTCACAAAAATAAAATAGAATAGTGATCGAGCGACCAAACTAACCTCCTTCTACATTAGGAACTGTATTCCTAATGAATGACCTAGATTTCGATTTAGGTTCATTGGTATTAGATATATATTTGATAAAAAAAAAGTAAAGTCAATACACAAAGCAAATGAAATAAAATATAATAAAGAATATTCACCTGTTGAATAAAGTAGTACGATATATAAAAATTTGTTCGTTTAAATTAAGTAAGATACATACCATTTAAAACAACTGATCCATTGCTGGAAGGCTTGGAATTATATATAGTTGGATAAATTAATGTTCCTGTGGAAATAAACATACAGAGAAAATAATTTTAAATATCGTAAGAATCATTATCTAGGTTCCTAAGATTGAATAAACCAATTATGCTTACTGCATAAACTAATACGCATTATTGGATAGATACAAAGTGAACATCATACCAGGTGTTAGAAATACTGGTGGAGTAGCGTAATATTGAGGCAACGGATGTAGATAACCTTTAATTGTTGTATTGAAGTAAATGGAATTTGATATAAATAACACTTGTTGGCAAAACAAAGGAAATACTGTACAACTTTAAATATATAATAGATCATCAATAGCATATAACTTAGTACCTGAAAAAAAAAAAGTCTGACCAAACAAAAAAAATTGAGGAGGAGTACATTGTGTAACTGGAAATACTAAAACAATGCATAATTAAGGAAGAAACTAAATAAATAAATTATATAAAACTATATTAATTTACAGAGACATTAATATATTAAGTAGTTTAAAAATCAATATATAGAGGTTAACGTAAAATGAAAAATAAGCTGTGTTGTGAATTGTCAAGAAAGAATAACTGACCATTTGTGATGTCAGACAAAACATTTGTTTGGCTATACTGATTAATGTATGGTCTCGGAGATTGATTCGTTGTAATAAAAAACAAATTGACATTACAATGAACAATTGACAATATATCAACCATGCTTCAATACAACTTCGCAATAGAATGGCCAAAATAAGAAGATACCGAGTACACATTCATCTTGGGTTACATTGAAATAACTGGATATTGAAATAAATAACACTTGTTGGCAAAACAACAAAAATATACTCCCATAATATATATATATATATATATATATATATATATATATATATATATATATATATATATATACTAACCAAATTTAAATAAATGTAATAAATAATCAATAGGATAAACATTTGTACCTGGATAATAATTCTGACCAAAGTGAGAAAATTGAGGTGGAGTACATTGTGCAGTTGGAACTACTAAAACAATGCATAATTATAACAATAATTAAAAAATGAAAACATATATAATTCTATATTAATTTACATATACATTAATTTTGTAGGTAGTTCAAAATCAGTGAGATAGAAATTAACGTAAAATTGACAATGAGTAGTGTTGGGAATTGTCAAAAAAATAATAATTGACCATTTGTGATGTCAGACAAAACAATTCTCTAGCTATAGGGATTATTGTATGGTCGTGGAGATTGATTTGCTATAATAAAATATAAATTGACATTACAAAGAACAGTATAATATATCATAAATGCTTCAATATAGCTAATCAAGAGAATGACCAAAATAACATGATCAAAACGTACTAAGTCGACATTCATCTTGGCTAAGCCTAGGTTTAGATTTCTTGGTAGGTTTGGAGTTTGTGCTTGGCGTTAAGGGTTACTTATTTTTTGACCGAACGTTATTTGAATCCATCAATAGTGTTCTAAAAAAACATGAATATAAAAGTATATTAGGAGAATCCTATTAAGGCAAAACAATTTGAATGAAAAAAAATTGAAGTCCAGATCAATTGAATTAATCATGGAACTCATACCTCGTGCATAAGACGTATTAGTATTCTTTAACAACTAAGAATTATAAAAAGACAAACCAGGCCAAGTCGATGATGTGATTTGATGAATTAATATTTCAGATTGTTCTACCAAGTGCAATATGCAACTACATTAGCATGAATAGAAATATTAATAAAAATATTCAAACTCAAAATTGGAACCGAAATAGTAATTCCGTTGAAATAACTTGTAATACTCAAGTAATATTACCAGCAGACTTTCATAGAAATTAGCTAAAAAAGGAGCGCAACAGATCAACCAATTGTAGAATTTTATTATAGATGCTACCAAATGTAAAATTTGGGAAGATATAAAGTGGGACTAAATTGATAAGAATTTTATTACTCAAAAGACACAATTCTAATTTATACTTTTTACACTCTTACTTTAACAACACCCTCACTTTTTCACAGTGCACACACCTCACGTACGTCACTCACTCTTCACACTTGCTCTCACACTCTATCTCAATTTCTCTCAAGACACAAAAACCCAAGTAGATTATGCCAATGAGGAGTGGTACAGTTGGTTAAGGATCGGGCTCTTACCCCATAAGGGCGAAGGTTCGAACCCTATGATCGATGTGAGGGTCTTATTGGTGGGTGATATGTAAATCCTCTCATAAGTCTTCAAAAAGGTTGGGAGGTCTTTCCTGACCCTGCTTACCTGCAAAGAGGAACCTTGAAGGAATTGGTTTGTTGGCAATTGGAAGAGTGAAGTCTGAACTCTCAAGAGCTGCCACATTCGATTGTAGCGTAAGGATTGTGATTTAGAATTGAAAACGATTTTAGTCAAATTTGATTATTCAAATTTAAAAGATAATAGTAGATGATTAGTTGAAGATTCAATTAGAATTCCATGAATTGAGGGATATTTATTTCCTTTGATAAAATCTTTCAGTTATCCTAATTTTTAGCAAATCAAATCTTCTTCCTTTTTTTCTTGTTTTGGTTTGAAATTAATTTCCACGTCAATGTCCAATTGGATTCCAACTTGACGATGATTAGAATCCACATGTGAGAGGTGCAAAGGCTATCAAAGTCTATGTAACAAGTGAAAGCTTCTTAGAATAATAGATAATAGATAATAGATTACTTTATAAGTATATATAGCCATTTATCCAAATTACTAAACATAAATTATTTTCTTATCATATGCATAAGTTAATTTTACTTAACAATTACTTTTCTCTTTGTTCACAAATAATGAATATTCAGAGTTTCAGACTCCTAAAGTAATACATATTAACTAGTCGGTGAAATTTAACAATGAGAAGAAGAAAATATATATATATATATATATATATATATATATATATATATATATATATATATATATATAATAACAAAGGGTTAAAGGCTTTTAAAATTAGGTAAAAATACATTTTATGATTCTAAAATTTACACAATTTTTAATTTCATCTCTAAAATCTATTTTGAATTGTAATTGATAATCATCTCATAACCTAATGCCATTCAAATTAACAGTAAATTTATTGTTTACTCATTTCTCACCTTTTCTATGTGGGAATGCTTAAAGCCACCCACGTTCAAATAAAAGACATTGTTTAACATTGCATTCAAGTGGCAATGCATGAATAAATTCTCTATTAAAGCCGTTTCATGCTTTATTTTAAAAGAAATTGTGAACAAAAAATCTACTAAAGTATTTTACTGTATCTCCTAAGGCCAAATCTGATGCTGGCCAGCACCGAACGGGATATAGAGAGAGAAGAAATAGAGTAGGTCCCATGTGTAGTGGAGCCCACACATAAGACCCACCTATCTATTTCATCTCTATTTTTCTTCGGTCCAGTACTGGGCAGCCCTGGATCCGAAGAACACAATCCCAATTGTGAATCTTGATAAATTGTGTGGTGTAGATTGCAGGAGATGGATTATAACCTCCTGTTCTTTCCTCTTTAAAATCTGAAGAGTTGAAGAATTGTTGATTACTATTGCAAGCCAATATTAATGTATCCTTATTTAGCTCAAATTCAATTTAGTATTCTATTCTTCAAAGGGTTTACACTTTAGGGCACGTTTTTTTAACAGAATGGAAATGGAAAGAAAATGGGAATATATTTACTGTGTTTGGTAGTAAAAATTGAGAATGAAAATAGAATGAGAATGTATTAAAATTACTATTTTGCTCCTTATATTAAAATAATAAAAAGAAAAAAATTATGATTGTGTCAAATCAAAAGGTATAATAGATATTTTGTATTTTTTTTTCTTTTTTTTAAAATTGATAGAAATAAAAAAGTAAGTGAGACCCAATAAACCCCACTCATTCCTTCCTCAATTTAACCCCTAGAGAACATGACCTTAGTCATCATAAATTCTGCTAACCTCCCATGGTGGATGGAGCCTAAAATATGTTCAACTTTCCAGTATCTAAATCCATTCCATTTTAAAACTTAGAATTGGTTTTAACCAAAATATCTACTAGAATAATCTTGATGACTAATCCTTTAAATATTATGGAACCATTGATAAGAACAATCCGTGCTCCAACAAATAACATTCCATTCTCATCCTCCAAAAATCAACAAGAGAGATTACATCGCGCTAGTTATACACATTTTGAATACATGTATTTATGCATAGGCATTTTAGTGTTTTTTTTTTTTTATTAATACACTTGACTTTGATACAAGTTCTAATATTATCGTTATCAAGTTTTAATTAAAATAAAACATGTACAAAAAACTTGAAAAAGAAAAAAAAGCTAATCCTATTGCGAAATGCAAAGTTCTAAAACACAAGTTATAGTTCCAAATAAAAACTAGTACCATTGATGATAGCAATCTTCAGTTTTCAAAAATCAGTCCATGGAAAAATCCACAACTTCTCCTTGTTCTTATAGGAATTTTCTTGAAATGCTAATTTTAATACTCTTTTTTGGTTTCCTATAAGTTATCTTTCTATTGGAGACAATCTTATTCGGACTAGTTGAGATCCCGTAACGAAAGTAAAGCTCTCCCAACAGAAATTTTTCCATACACAAGACTCAAACTTGAGATCCTGCTTAAGGAAAATGATGTACCTACCACTCCAACCAACCACATAATTTTAACACTCTGAAATGCAAAATTCAACCTATTCCACTCACTTAACATACATATGTTACCCAGTTATTAGTACAAGCCATGGTTATTCATAGTCAAAATGACAGAGTATTAACAAGAAAAAAGCTATCAAATGTTTAAATAAATATAAGATTAGTCACGAAACTCATCCATAAACTTTTTATGGAACTCTGTTAAGCGGGTGACTATGGCTGGAATCTTATCTTCTTGAGGCAGTATGGTGCACCTGAAATGCCACGTACCAGGAACCTTCCAACGCAAAAAAATAAAATAACTAAGCTTTAATCTAATCATAAAAAAATTTAATAAAAATTTGTTGCATTGAGTATGTATGTTACTATCAGAAGTCTAATTCATGCACTCAATTTTCAATAAGAATATTTGGTTTGAGTATTAAGGAAGGAAATGAGAAGAAAGGATAGATAAGGGGAAGGTGGGGGAGATAATGGAGGATTAATTTTTTATTATCTCTATTTTTTACAATTTTAAGATACTCTAATTTAAAATATTTTTGGAGGATATCTAAACAAGGGTAAGAGAAAAAGAGGATTTCTCGCATTTCCTTCCCCTCCCTATCCTTTCAATCTCTCTCATTCCCTCCCCCTCCTAATTGCCAAACATACCCTAAAACTAGATCAGCCAAACAAATCATGAACTAAATTGCCTTTTGATATCTCCTAACATTCAAAATACTTGGAATGATAAACAATACGAGTAAATTGCCGTTTGGTGCCTGAAAATTTTTACTTGTGTCGAGTTCTTGAATCATGAAAATATTAAATTTAGTCCTTGAAAGATTCTACTTATTTCAATTTAATCTTTAAATCATAAAAATATCAAATCTAGTCTCTGACACACATCTTATGTCGCAATTCCGTTCCCTCTTTTCAATTTTTTTCCTTTTTTGGAAGGGACGAAATTGCAACACTATCTTTTAAGGACTAAATTTGATATTTTCATGATTTAAAAATTAAATCGATGGAATGTTTTTGGGACAAAATCAATAATTTACTTTAAGGATAACAAGACAAGGGATCTACAATGCTACCATATATATATATATATATATGAATCAAATTGAAACCAACCTGTCCAAAACCAGAACCAGGAACAACAACAACTCCTGTGGCATTAAGCAGGCGTTGACAATAGAAGGCATCAGCAGCTTTATTTGCAGCCTCAGCTGCTTTGATAGCTTTTCCGGGAAGGCGAATTCTGGGAAATAGATACATTGCCCCTTCGGCTTTGTTGCATGTTACTCCCTCCAATTTGTTAAATGCTTCCTCCAATGTCTAAATCAAGAGGGCAAAAGTGTTAGTGACACAGAATGGAGGTGGTAAATACTCAAAACTGTTATAGATTGTGATAAAAGCTTTTCCTGGGCCTTCAGCTAATAGATTAACAATTAATCTTTTGAGTAGAAATGATATGTGACTAGTATGTATGAGAGCTTTTATAACCAAGTGGTTAGGTTAGGAATTTGATTAAAAAAAGTTTCAGCACCATGTTGGTGGTGGGTTTGTGTTTTATCCAGACTACAAGCCGTAAAAGAGTTTAGGTTATCTTTGAAGGACCAAATTGAAAGAAGGGTAATCTTTCAAAGACTAAATCATAATTAAAAGAAAAAAGTGGACCACTGAAAATTTAAAACTCATCCAAATTTACATGAAGATGGGGAGAAGGAAACCTTAATACTTCTCAATATCAATCTCATGATATGATTGAAACAGAATCCACAGTTATCCTTACTATTTCATCTGAATGTTCATATTTCTTTTAGGTAACTGACCTTTGCACGCCTAGCAAGGGAAGACAAAATTCCATCTCTCTCAGCACAGTAAGATTCATACGACTCATCTCCTACCTGCATACATACATTAAAGGTATATTATTATCCTTGAATTCCAATATTACTAACATAAATATTCCAGAGCAAGTATATTATTGGGTAAACTACATGTCCCCTTGTGGTTGTGAGTGCGATACTTTACTTCCCCGGTGGTTAAAAGTGTGACATTTGATCCCTGTAATTTGTTATAATATCACTTAATTACTCTGTGTTATTTTTCATCCAAATTTTAATATAAATTATAAGTAATTTAACTAAAAATAATTAAATTAATTAATCGTTTGTTTTATTAAATTATATTTATTATATCTGTAAAATAATAGTAAATTATAATTTTTGGCACACTATTAACACATTATATAATCGAATGAATTGGATACTTTTCTAAAAAAATTGTTGTTTAATGTCTTATTTATTTTATCTGATTTATAAAATTTTATAATATTAATTTTTTCTTCTCTTTAGTTATAATTTCATCATTTATAAAATTTTATTTTATTTTTATGTTAATTATAATTTGTGTTGCTTACATACCACAATATATTATTATAGTGTATACTTTGTGTATATATAAAAAAAATATTTATCTTTATTTTGAATGATTTCATAATTCTAGAGTGTTGAAAATCAAATTTTCAACATTAAAAGTATTAAATGATTAGTGTTAAATAATAAAAATGGGTTAAATGATAAAAATCAAATTACATGAAGGCTTGAATGATAATTTTAAAATTGAATAGATACAAACTAATTTTATAAAATTTTCATTTATTAACTAATTCAACTAGATTTTGGATGAAAAATAACATAGGATAGTTAAGTGGTAACATAAACCACATGGGGTCAAGTGTCACATTACACACCTAACCATGTTGATTATAAGCCAAAGCACAGGTGAACAAACTGATTTTAAACCAAATTATAAGGAGCCAAACTGTAGTTTATTATTTCATTGTAAATCATTGTAATCAAAGAGGTGAAGTATTATACCTTCCAATTCATCACCTTAAAGTTAATAAAGTATCCAATGTTTTTTATTTTCTCAAATTACAGAAAAAAAAAATAAGGACTTTAAAGAGGTGAAGTATTAACCTTAGGTGGGCTCATGACCAAGCTGGCAAGAATTTGACCGGAGATATTTGAACAGAGATTCACAGATGCCACTTTGTATATCTGTTCCCTCACATCTGCAGAAAAACCAGTGACCTCCATATAACCTCCTCGTTTCCCACACTCCCCATAATAGCCTGAAAGCAAAGCTAAAGACATTAGAATTCTTTGCCTATCAGCAAAACGAAAGACATGCTACTTGTACTTTTACCAACTTACCTTTGGAGACTGACTGGAAAGATACCAAGGAGATATCATTGTCACCATACCCCATAGACCTAGATACCTTCTTGAAGGAGTGAAATTTCTTCTCTGGAACATACACATTTTCTTGATACACCTTCAAAATTATTGTCATGCATATCAACAATTTCATCTTATCATAGCAACTTCAACAAAACAGAACTTCCAGTTCCAGACAGATATAGAGAGCAAAACATATCCTGATATGATAATTTACATATGCTTACAACCCATTTAAAGGAAATCCGGTTACCTCGTCAGCCAGAAGAACGAGACCTTCTTGCTTGCAAAATTGTACAATATCTCGCTGGTTTTCCTCTGAAAGGACCTGCAGCCATAACATAAAATCCATGTTATATAATTTATCCATCTAAGCTTCACTTCACACACTAAGCAATCGAACTCCATAGCCTAATTACAACATTGGTGCAAGAATCCATGCACTTCATAATGTAATGAAACACGATGAACTTTGAATTATGATAACGTTAGAGGCCAGGTTGAAGCAAATAAGCAACCTCTTGCGGTTAATTTTGAATGGGTTTAATGTTTTCATTTTAATCCAAAGTTCAACAAGGTAATTAGGCCTTAATCTGCGGAAGTAAAATTTAGTTTCCCCTTAATGATACAAATTTCTTTGTAGCTCACCTGCCCAGTTGGATTGCCTGGATTTATGACAACCAAAGCCCTAACACTGATGCCTTTCGACTTGGCGGCCTCTACTTGCTTCTTAAGCTCTGATATTTCCAAACCCCAACCAGTTGCTTCATCTAAATAATAAGGTACCTTCAGAAACAATGTCAAAGTCATACCGATATTCTAAATCAAAAGATCATAGCAAGATAATTCAAATTCTAATTTTATAAATTTCATGAGATTCTTAGCCAACCCTGGATGAATATTTGCATAAATATATAAGGGCCATTTTTTCAGAATGGTTTTATCAAAGATGGCCCATAGCAAACAATCATCTACACAATGAAACAAATCTTAATGACCTAAATCAAATTATGAATTAAACTTCTATGGATAAAATCTTACCAAAGTGCCACCATGGAGGGCAATTGAGGCTGAGTACAGAGGGTACTGAGGAATAGGACAAAAAATACCATCATTTTCAGATCTTATGAGCAATTGCATCATCATATGGACCTGCAAAAAGAGAAGAGAAACCTTAAAACTGATTCAAATTAAGAACAAAATGAAGTCCATTCTGTTGGTACTTGAGACCCAAAAAAAAAAAGGCAAAGGTGAAATTTAGTAATTTACTGCTGGGCTTGCACCATCTGTCAAGAAAATGTCGTTGGGATCAGCAGGGAAACCGTCACGGGCTTCAATTCCAGCAGCTATTGTATCACGTAGACCCTTGATACCCTGGATATGGAAACAACAAACAAGAACGGTTTAATGGAAAAATCCCACAAGTATTATATAGACAAAAACCTTTTAATCCCTCAAGTTTAGCGGTTTTCTCAATTTGGTCTTTCACGTTTGAAATCATTATCGATCTGATCCCTCCATCATCAAACCGTTAACAAGCATACATAAGGGACCCAATTGAGAAAACTGCTAAACTTGAGGGACTAAAATGGAGATTCTGTCATATATATATATATATATATATTGTTGAAAAGTAGATAAAGCAATCACTACCTGACTATGACTATAGGCACCAGTTGCCCTTCCAGGAATCTGATCCAGAACTTGCCAAGCTCGCTCTATTGCATCAGCACTGCAATATGCCAAACGAACCACCACAGTTGAAAAAATTAATTTCAAAGACTAGAAAGAGGAATGCAGAGAATTCATAATTAAGATCAAAATATAGGCTTTGAAAGCACGTTTGCTTTTACTTCAAAGTATAGACTGTACCATTACTGAAATGGTGGTATTAAAAACTCAGATTCTAGCACATGTTCACATTTAATTTTTCATCCCCTTTCTCTTTTTCCTTCCATTTTATGCTCAAAGATTTCAATGAGAGTCAAAAATACATTTTAACAAGATTACAAAGATGCTCCTTAAAGATTTACTACTTGCAGTCAGGTAAAAAGTAGTTCAAGCTTTTAATACATTGGCTTCTTCTGGACATCAGTATAAGCAATTCATAGGCTACAAACTAGATACTTGACAGAGAACAAGAAATGGTACAAAACTAAGCAACAAGTTACAAGATTTAAAGGTTCAAATTTGAAACTGCATAGTCATTGATTATCCGTACCTGAACAATCCTTGTGTTTCACTTCTGTCCAAAATGGCAGGGTGGTCACATAATGCTAGAACCTAAGACAATTGAGATCAGAATTATAAGCATTGCCTTAGACTAGTATCAAAACCCACCACAAAATTAACAGCAAACCAACCTCTCGGAAGAATGTAATCGGCTGCTGGCCAAGAGACTGAGGGTTCCCAATGTTGCAGTACAGTATCTATTTTCATGTAGTGAATAAGTGAGAAAAAACAGGGGACAAAAAGATTCAAGAAGTAATTTTTTAGCATGTCATGAGAATATATTTCTGCAAACTTAGACGTGTAGGAGAATCGACAAAGAGTCTTTACCACTTAACCTTCAGTAGGAAAAAGATAGATAAAGAAACACATATAGAAAAAGTATTGCCTTCTTTTTTCTCTTACAACCCCATGAAGTTTCAGGCTAGATCGAAATAATAATAAGTAAGTCATGTATCTATACCATGTAGTTTTCCTCCATCTAATCCCAAAAATTTATCAAAAACAAATTAATAATCTTAAAAGGCGTCTTAAGTTCTTAACAATCATCAACTGAATAAATTCTACTCCAGTGTAAGACATTGAAGGTGTGAAAAAAGGTACCTCATCAAACGGATGAGAGCCTTGGTTGGCTTGTAATTGTTGTTGCAATTTCTGCAGCATTAACACAATATGAGGTGCAGAACAGAATATTGTAATGTAGTCATATTTCAACAACTTCAAACTATCTAGCAGTAAATGCAGTACTGTAGGTTTTTATGTTAAAGGAACACTAAATATGTAAGTCATTTTAATGCAGTTTTACTAATATAGGGACTTAGACATTTCTATCTTGCTACATGTACTTAGAACAAAAATAATTTTGAATGAAATGACTCATAAGATGTACAGACAGCCAAATCAACGTACCTGCGCAATAGTAACGATCTCTCCTCGTACAGCATACTCACATTTTAGAACCTGCAAAAAGGGAACAAACATAGGTTCAAGTACAGACATGTGGAAAACAATTTGATCCCACTGTAGAAAAATAAGGAAGGAGAAAGACTTAATAGAGTATAACACAAGGAATAGAGGAACATGAGAACATCAGTTTCCTCCCTGCTCCCTGAGAGACACCCAGACAAAAGTCACAAAACCACTAGACAGTAAACAAAAATTATGTGTCCAACATCAGTGAATAGTATTGACCACTAATCCAAGGTTTAACCATTTGAAAAATAAACACAGAAATCATCAACCAAGAGATCCAAAATCACTAGCTATGAACTTCATGTCAACTCAAATGAGTTCACCCATATAAAGAAAAGGTTTTTGTTCATTTCAAACAATGGGAAAGTGTATAAAATTATTTTTGTTAACCTTTTACCAAGTTCAAGATAATAAATTTTCTCAGTAAAAAACCATAGATAAACACTTTTTGTTCTGGTTGGCTAAAAGAGTATTCAAGATTTCTTCTTACCAATTTTCACCATTTTCAAGTCATTTAAAAGAAACCTTAATTGATATCAAGTCAATATCATCTACGCCTAGAATAGATACACAATCCCACCGCTCCATTAATCTTCCAAGTTGAGCACAAAAACTCCGACTTAACAAAGCAAAAGAGAGAGAAAGAAAAAGTTGACCAATAAGAAGAAACCAGCACAAACCCATATGCAGAAATATCAAGTCAATATCATCTACATATATGTCCAGAGAACCAATCATACATACATACATACATACATACATACAGACAGACAGCTCCATTAATTCTTCCTTCCAACTTGATCACAATCAGAAAACCACAAAACACAGCAAAAAGTGGGGGAAAACGAGCACTTACCTTGGGATTGATGTTCTGTGTAGTCACAGGGAAGGACGAATCAGAAGGAGAGGAAGCCATCGAAGAGAGAGCAGGAGAAGCAGAGAAGAAACGTGATGAGTGAAGTAATAACGGGTAGAATGAACGGTGGCGATGCTGATTCTGAAATGAACGGCTCAGGAAGTTCCTGACTCTATCGGTCACGAATTTCCGCATTGGTATGTGTCCTATCTATGTATATATATAAAGACGCGATTTTGTTTTGTGGGGACTCTTCAAATTTTGTGAAGAGAATTTCGAGAAAAAGTTGAAAGTGAGGCTCTTTCTTCGATACGTTGACACGCACTAACTCCCTCGCTCGCCCACGTCTTCAACATCAACAACAGCAGGCGCCCACAGTAAAATGAATGGAATCTATGCTCTTCTTTCCTTCTTTTTTTTTCATATTTCTTGGGGAAGGGGTTTTCAGGTTTTACTGCCTAATTAGATTTAGGAGAATTTTTGGACTCGGATATGTTAAAGAGATAAAATATTATTTATTCTCTGAATTTTTAGTTAAAATATTATTTAGTCTCTGAATTTTTAGTTAAAATATTATTTAGTCTCTGAATTTTTAGTTAAAATATTATTTAGTTCTTGAATTTATCAAAAATACTATTTAGTCCTTGAAATGTTTACCTATGTCAACTATTTAGTCCCCAAATTTGTAACTATGTCAACTATTTAATCCCCAAACTTGGCAAAAATATTATTTAATCACCGAATTTGCAACTCTATCAACTATAACGAGTAACAGTCAGGACACTAAATAGTTGATAGAATTGCAAATTCAATGACTAAATAGTATTTTTACTAAATTTGCGAACTAAATAGTTGACATAGTTACAAATTCGAGGACTAAATAGTATTTTGTCAAATTTGGGGACTAAATAGTTGACATAGTTAAACATTTCAGGGACTAAATAGTAATTTTGATAAATTTGGGGACTAAGTAGTTTGACCAACAATTCAGAGACTAAATAGTATTTTGCTTCTATGTTAAAATACAAATTTTGCACATTTGAGTCATTGAATGATGGAAATATTTTTTATTTAATGGTTTGTATTTTGCACTTTATACTCTTTATATTTTTTTAACTTTACTAAATTCAATTTCAAAATTTTTTTAAGTAGACGTTATCAAGTTTTCTAATAAAAATAAGATACATGGTGTAACTACGGAATATTCATCCCTGGGGCATGTGGTCTAAGCTTTTAGAAGAGCTGCATGAACTCAAGTCAGTGACACGTGACACCATACATGACACGTAGAAGAGAAGGTGTGTCACATAAAAATGCTACGTCATCATTTAACGGCAAAAGTTAACGGTGTTACGCTCAAGGACCAAAATCGACCCAAAAAAAACTTTGAGGACCAACATTAAACTCCATTCAAATATTGAGAACCAAAATAGTACTTTAGCCTTATATGTTTTATTGGTTATAGCCAACCCTACCTAGTGAGAACAAAGTTTTTATTGTTGTTGTTAGGCCAAATTACTCTTTTGGTCCTCAACATTTGTACGAAGTTTAATATTGGTCCTTAACGTTTCAAAAAATTATTTTAGGTCCTCACCGTTTTTTTTTTGTTAAAATTGGTCCTCTAGCGTAATATCCGTCTGATTTTTCTATTAAATGCTGACGTGGAAGGCTTATGTGGTACACTCTCTCTCCTACGTGTCATATTTAAATGACATGGCACCCTCTCTCACTCTAACTCAGCAAAATGACGCCGTTTTGATTCAAAACAGAACTTTTAAATGAATCAAAACGGCGTCGTTTTGCTGAATTTGAGTGAGAGATGGTGCAATGTCATTTAAATATGACACGTAGGAGAGAGGGTGTGCCACATAAGCCTTCCACGTCAGTATTTAAAGGCAAAACCAGACAGATGTTACGCTAGAGGACCAATTTTAACAAAAAAAATGTTGAGGACTTAAAATAACTTTTTGAACCTATCAAAAAAATAAAAACTTTTTGAAACGTTGAGGACCAATATTAAACTTCGTGCAAACGTTGAGGACTAAAAGAATAATTTGGCCTTGTTATATATGTTTTATTGATTAAAAGATATTTGTACACAATAGCATAACAAATTCAATATATATGTGTAAAATAAATGTTCATTATATATTTAAATATAATAATACATGTAAGATAGAGAAATATATATATATATATATATATATATATATATATATATATATATATTATTTTATTTTATTCTTAAACGATTCATTCATGAACTAAGCGAGCCGAACCTTAAATGTTCAAACTTGGCTCGTTTAATAAATGAACGAGCTCTTATACGAGCCGAGCCTGAGCCATTCACAAACAGTTTGTTTCATTTACACCCCTAATCGAATCTATGTACGAATGGCAATGGATAGAATCTGGGTAAGATACTGCATTCCCCGTCCCCTGTCTTCGGTCCCGGTTGTCAATGTTTTTCCTGTCCACGGACACGTCCCCGGCCGGGTATGAAATTTGATACCCATCCCCGGACCCCATCGAATACTTAGATCCCTGGACCCGAAAAATTTACTTTTTTTTTTACAAAATTTGCTACTTTCATCACAAGTATTGAATACACATTTATAAATTTAATTGTTTCCAAATTTAAGAAAAACAAAATTCAAACACACAATAAAATAAACATAATAAGTCTAAGTTCATCCTTAAATAAACAAATACAAACATGAAATGTGGTGTGAAATGTGAATGTGTAAATCGTGATTCGTGAATGGGATGAGTGAGATGAGAGTCTGATTGAGTTTGTGGAAACAGAATGCATTTGATGTGTTTAGTAGTAAAAGTTTGGTAATAGAAATAGAAAGGAAATGTATTAAAATGATCATTTTACCCCTTATATTAAAATAATAAAAAGAAAATAAGGTTATAATGTCAAATTAGAAGGGTATAATAGATATTTTGTATTTTTTTTCATTTTTTAAAGTTGATGGAAATGAAAAAGTGAAAAAGTTTGGATTTTTCATTGTTGATTACACCTAATGAACATACATCGATATAAGTTCTTCTTTCCTTTTTTTTCATATTTCTTGGGGAAGGGGTTTCCAGGTTTTACTGTGTGACTAAATTCAGGGCAATTTTTAGATTCGGATAAGTTAAAATACAAATTTATTAAAGTGTGTAAAGTGTGCATCTTGAATTGTTGGATAAAACTATTATGAACACGAATTTTGATTTTTTATTTAATGGATGGTGCACTTCATACACTTTACACTTTTTGCACTTTACTAGATTCAATTTTAAAATTTTTTTTAGGTGAATGTTATCAAGTTTTCTAATAAAAATAAGATAATAGTACAAAAGATTTGTATGAACAATTATAAGTGTTAAGAGAATATAAAAACTAAATTTTTCTCGTTTAAAAAAAAAGTTAAAAGAACTTGATAGGAAAGCATAAAGAACTTTGTTGTGCTTAGAAAATATTATGACATTTTTCAACTTGTCAGATTTTTGTTTTTTTGAAACCAACTTGTAAGATTATTTAATACCTTATCAACAATTAAAATAATTATTAAATATCTAAATATCAACGATCTACCGCTGAATTTGGTTTTTTTAAGAAAAAAATTAAGGTCAAATTTGTTATATCATTGTCATCAAGTTTTAGATTTGGAAATGTTAAAGTGTAGATCCAGTAAAGTGCGTGAAGTATACAATATGAATCATTTGATGAGACTGTTATAGTACGGACATTAATCTCGTTTTTTATTTAATGGTCTAGATCTACACTTTATACACTTTGCACTTTGTTTTTGGCCGGAATACATTGTGCACTTTACTGGATCCAAATCCTCAAATTGCACTAATCATATGTTGCATTTACACTATCTTTAAATACTACTTGATGGCAAGGATATAAAGACCTAAGTTTTTTCCTTTTTCTAATAGTATTGAGTTATAGTGAGTTTTGACTTATTAATTCTAAGTCATTAAATTTGTTTTGAGATCTGTACAAATTTTTTTTAATATTTAAAAATGACACAGATGTCAAGATAGATCTAATAATTCAAATGACCATCCAAAACTTGAGCTTCAAACAATTACTTTTTTTTTTCTATAATCTTTATTGTGCTCTAATTTAATTTCATACAAAATTTATTTAAAGGCCACAAAAGTTTGTTGTCTCAACTCTCAACCTTTCCTGCCAAAAAAAAGTCAAAACTCTAAATTGGTCCTTTATGTTTGCACGAAGTTTTATATTGGTCCTTTATGTTTTAAAAAGTCTAAATTGATCCTTTATGTTTGCAAGAAGTTCCAAATTGGTCCTTCCGTCCACTTCCATCAATTTTTTAAGTTAAGTGCTGACGTGTCCATCTAAGCTGACGTGGCATGCCAGGTCATCGACACATCATCACATATGATATTAGATGATGATGTGGCATGACACGTCAGCTTAAATGGACACGTAGGAGAGATAAAATGCCCATGTCAACACTTAATGGAAAAAAATAAACGGACTTAGACGGAATGACCAATTTGAAACTTCTTGCAAACATAAAGGATCAATTTAGACATTTTGAAACATAAAAGATCAATATAAAACTTCGTGTAAACATAAAGAACTAATTTGGAGTTTTGAAAAAAAACCAACTCTCTAACCTTTGAGATTTACGAGGGCAACGTGGACCCTTGTGAAGTTGTCTTGTTAAAGATAATGAAGAAAAAAATGAATAAATTCAACCTTAGATTATAAATAATTTAGAAGTCCAACTGGAATCTTTATAAAATAAGAATAATTTAAAAAAACTTAGATTAATTTGTTTAGTCAGCATAATTAACTACACACATTATTAATTTATTGAGTATTCAATTTAATTGATTGGCTAATTGAGGGTTGAAATTGTTAAAATTTTAATTTGTGAGGGACTTAACATCAAGTTTTAATGGTTTTATATGGATCAAGACCGGTTGATGTAACATGGAGTGGGTACTTGTCAGCACATGCAAACAATTCTCTTTTTTAAGTTTGAACTTATAATATGGGAATTTTGAGTCTTGTTTCATATTTAACTTGAAAAAACAATATTATCCTATATGTGTTTGGTAGGTGGAATGAGCGACGGAATGGGAATGGAAATGTTAGAGGAAATGAAAATATCATGTCAATGTGATGTGATGTGAATGAAAAAAGTGAGTAAAATGACCATTTTACCCTTACATTAAAAGTGGAAATAGAATAAAAGTGAGTCAAAAAATAAGGACAAAAACATAATTTTATCACATTACAAAAAATAAAGTATGTTTGGTAGGATGACCACCGTACTAACTAAACACACCCATAGCAAAATCCTTACATCTATCAAGTTAATAGGATGGGGGGAGAGCTCAAAAACTAGTGTTATCAAAATCGGACCGAAAAATCGATAAATCGTCTGCTAGTCTGGTCCGGAATAACCAAAGAACCGGTCAGGTAGAAAAATGGTCAAGAACCGTCCAAACTGGTGGTTTTGACGATTTGATCAGTTGTCAATTTGTGTTGTTTATGATTTAGTATTTATTGAGAATTTGTTGTGACTTGTAAGGATTGTTCTATTTCAGTATTTATAGTTTGGTTTGTGATAAGACTTCAGACTTAAATTTGTTGATCCTTGAACTTATTTGAAGAGTTTAATATGATATTGTGGTAGTTTACAACTTGTTCTATTTTTTATCATATTTAATTAAAAAATTATATTTTAATTGCTACCGGTTCGACCACGGTTAGACCATTGAATCGTGAATCAGTGTCTCGACCGGTTCAATGACCGGTCCGATTTTAAAAACGTTGTCAAAAACCATAACCTTCTTTTCTTTTTATTATTTTAATATAAGGGATAAAGTGGTAATTTTAATACATTCTTATTTCATTTTCATTCACAAATTTTTACTATTAAACACAATAAACACATTCTCATATCTTTTTCTTTCCCTTTCTACGTAAAGAACGTAACCTCATATTATGTTATTCTAAAACCAAACTAAATAATTTTTAAAAAAACTAACACAAAAATAAATATGATTCATGCAAAAAAAAAAAAACATATTAGGGCCTCTTTGCCAGCCTTCATATACAAGGAAATGAAGGAAGGTTTGGGTTATTGTTACGTTTGTTATCGTCAGTTTAAGGTGCGAATTGCCCGTTTTGTGTTATTTTATATTTTTATAATATTTTAATATAAAATAAAATAGTCATTTTTATCCTTTTCTATTCTTTTTAAATTCTCAAACTATTTACATTCTCGTCATTTCTGATTACAAATGAGCCATTAAAACCCAAAACTAATCCAATTCCCAATAAGTCAGAAGACACCCATGAAATAAAAAAAAAAAAAAACATTTGCAAGAGTGAAGACTGAAGAACTAATTAACATTCATATATATAAAGTTATAAACTTCAAATCTCACGTTCTCAATTTTGTATTTTGAGCCCTCAAATATCTCTACTTGTTCTTCGCATTGCAAACTTCGAATCACTTTTTTTTTTCTCCTTTTTTCTCAAACTGTGACATCAACTAAAATACAAGTGTACACACTATTATGTGTAATATCAAACAAGTAACAACTAATATAAGTTAGAATATTGCCAAAAGTCAAAACAAACAATCAAATTAAAAAATAATAATAATAATAATTAATTAATTATCATAACTCCATTATAAAGTGGACTGATACTCCACCGAAGCTTCCTGTAACCAGTCATTACCTTCAATAAAGGACTGAACCGTAAACTTGTTCGCCTCTTCCTCCGACAGACTCGGCCTAAACCCGGTCCACTTAACCCTCTGGCTCACATCCGAACCGGGTCCACTGTTCTTATACTCCGCATAGAATATGGTGCTCGCGGGCTCCACATTGGGGACCCACTCCTTCCATCCGACCGGGTTCAGGAACGAGCCGATCTCCGTCGTCATGATCACTGTGGTGGAGAACTCCTTCCACGGCCGGCCGAGGTACGTCGGGGCGGTGAGATTCTTGTCGGCGGCGGCGATGGAGGATTTCTGGATGATGATCCCGGAGTTCTGGTTGGGGTCCTTCTTGCCCTGAGCCGTGATGGTGTTGAATTGGTTGGGTAGGGGCTGCCGAGGCCGGATGTTGCAGTTCTGGAAGATGACGGCGGCGTTGCCGAAGATGAAGTCGATGGTGCCGGTGATGTCGCAGTCGCGGTAGAATTGGCGGTTGGAGTGGGCGTAGAGAGTGTCCTGGAAGCCGTCGAAGGCGCACCGGAAGAAGACGGACTGGTCGGAGCCGGACCGGAACGCCACCGCCTGGTGCTTCTCGGCTCCGGCGGTGTTCACGAAGGCTATGTCCTTCGCGATGAAACCCTTCCCCTTAACGGCTGCGAATCAATCACGTGGGTTGAGTTAGTGGCACGTGAGAGGGGAAAAAAACGGAAATTACTAAAGTGGACACAAGTGATGTAAATATGGAATATAAGCCATCAATCATTTTTTTTTAGGAATAAGTAATTATCTTTGTCCCTCAAATAGTCAAATATTTTCGATTTAGTTTTAAAATTATTAAAATTTTAAATTTAGTTTTAGAACATTTTTATTTATCTTAATTTAATTTTGAATCATTACAAAATATACTATGTCATAATTTCTTCTTAAAATTACAACAAAATAATATAAACATAGACGAAATTAGATATTTTTAAGATTTAGAGATTAAATTGAGATAGATACTAACTTAAAATGTTCTAAAAAAATGACTAACTTAAAATAATTAAATTTTTTCAGACACAAAAACAGTAATATACTCCTTTCTAAAAAAAATTATTTAAACATGAAATCTTCTTACATCAACATATGCTTTTGGACAAATTATTCAAAATTAGTACCTTTTTTAATATGTGATGCCATTTGATGGTTTTAATTAGTACTGCCAAAACGGGCCGGCCCGTACCGACCCGTGACGGGCCGGCCCGTTTATTTGGCGGGCTTGGGAAGTAATGCCCAAGCCCGTCCGTAATGACTTGCGGGCTAAACGGGCTAGTCCGCAGGCCAATTTTTTATTTTTTTAAGATATATATTTTTTTAAAATTAATTATAAAATTATATATTTACTTAAAAATTAGTAATTTTTTAATTTTAAATTAATATTTTATTAATTTTAATTATTATTTATATACTTTATTTGAATAAAATTATTATTTAACACATAAAATTATCTAAAATATATATATTTATACATATTTTAAATAAATATATATTAATTTTTTAGTTTTTTTTTTTAAAAAAATTTTGGCAGACCGGCCCGCGGGCTAACCCGTTTAGCCCGTGAGCTTAAACGGACCAACCCATTTAGGCCCGTTTTTAAACGTGCTTATTTTTGCTTACTCAAGCCCGTCCATTTAGCGGACGGACCGAGCTAGCCCGCGAGCTTCGGCCCGTTTTGACAATGCTAGTTTTAATATGTTTAATTAAGAAAAAAATTCAAAAACCTTAACAACTACGAAATGAATCATTAATCTTTGTAATCAAAGTTAAATTAGATACTTATTAGAAGTATTGGACTAAATATTTTTTTTGATAGAAAGTATTGGACTAAATATATTATATGATTAATAAAAGAAAGGTTTTAATAAAATATACTAAAATCTTGTCCAATACTAGATGACTACATGTCTACATGTGGGGACTTAGCGTCTCAACACATGTACACATTTTTTGGCATAAAATCTGCTGCGTGATTTGTGACACTAAAAGGGACCCACAAGAATAAGCATATTAATTTAAAGTGCAGTTACAGGAGCACATGGTGGGGCACATGCATGCAGAATTCACTATTCAAAGAGTGAGGAGAATGAGAAGATATTTAGTGTCTAAATTTCAATACGTTCTTTTAATTAATTAGCTTTTAAATTATTTAAAATAAGTTTTTATTAATATAAATTTATATTAATATTAATAAATAATTTTACATAATTAGAGATATGTATTAAACTTTAATTGTATCATAATACTAAAATTTTATACAGTAAGAAGCCAATTAAAAAGATAAAAAAGAACGAGGAGAAGCCGAACAGGTAGCAAAAATTCGCCCATCAAATATTATTTTATGAATTTAATATTTATTAAAGGATTTATTTAATAAATATCTTAGAGTATTTGTTATAATTTTTTCGTTTTGAGTTTATTTTAAAATTAATAAAAACAATTTTTTTATTAGATTAAGTAAATCTTTAAATAATATCTTTAAAGAATTTGTTAACAATTTTTTTTTAAAAAAATTATTAATTAAAAAAATTATTAGTTTAAATTTAATAAAAAATTAATAAAAATAATTTTATAATTTTTTTTTATTGAAACTAACACGATACTAAATAAACAAAACTCTTATTTATTTCATACTAAGGCATAATGATTGGGTTGGAAAACGAAAGCAAATCACGTTCATACGATATGAGTCCGTTTGCTTCATGAAATCTTCGTGACGTAATAAAAATCAAATGATAATCGAAATTAAAAAGAGTTTTAAAAAAAAGTTAAATTTGTCATTTTTTTCAAATAATTTTACTATTTATTTAAAAATTAATATAATTAATTTTTTAATAACTATAATTTTAACTAGACCTATATTTTTATCTCTAAACTCTTAATATGAACATATCTATAGTTTTATATGTGTTTGAGTCAATAAAATTAAGAGTAAATTATTGTTTGATTTTTTTGAAAACTCTATTTGTTTTAATTTAATCTTCAAATTCTAAAAAGAGTAATTTAATATCTAATAGATTTAATTTGTCTAATTTTATTCTTAATCGTAAAAATATCAAATTCAATACTTAAAATAATTTGTAATACAGCTTCATCGTTACTAAATAAAATAAAATTTTGATTCACAATGACCAAATAATTGTGATACCATGTATATTGTAAAAATTAAATTTGATATTTTTATAAATTAAAATAAATAAATCTTTCTTGAACCAAAAGATTAATTTACTCTAAAAAGTAATATCTAATTATTACAACCAAATTGCATTCTCACAAATTTATTACTAAGTACAAAAATTAAGTGATTTTTATATTTATTAATTATTATCATATTTTTAATATAATTATAACAAAAATATGTGTCTTTGAATTGATTTTTTTTTATCAGGCCAAAAAAAATTGATTTTTTAAATAAAATTTAAAAAATTATTTTGCAATTTATTTTTAAATAATACAGTGAAGATATATATTTTTCTAATTTAACAGTTATACCCAAAATCAATTTTCTCATAATTTAATTGTTAAAAAAAAACTCCACCCAATTCAAGCAAGCAGAAAGCAAATTGGACATGAAAAACATACCGTTAAACCAAAATCCAAATTTGAATTTCAGTATTAAAAAAAATTTAAGAGAGAATATATTTTGCTTACCGAAAGTAGCCGTCTCAAAAGTGGGCGTGCCGTCGATGAAATTCCGGCCACCGGAGATGAAGGTCTTCGTCTTGCCATCGCCGACAATCATCACATTCCAAGTGTGTTTATCCAAATCTATATTCTCCACATAAGTCCCTTCCTTCACATGTATCACAAACCTCTTCACGCTCTTCTTCTTCACGCCCTTCAACGCTTCACCGATCGTCTTATACTGTCCGCTTCCGTCCTTCGCCACCACCGCATCCGGCGCCCACGACGACGACGTCGTTTTGTTCGCATCCTCCTGCAGCAGCCTCCGCTCCGCCGGGCCCACCCAATCCGGAAACTCCGATTCGGATCCCCCGAACCCTAGCAGCCTCCGGTGGATCGGCATGTTGAAATTCGAGAGCAGACCTAGAATCTTCGTCACAATGGCCAAGCTATTGCTCGCGAATTCCGTCGAATTCTTCATTGCGTTACTCAGATCTCGACGAGTATCGCTCGCGGTTGTGGAATTTATCTCCTCCAGCGCGTCCAAACAGGTCTCCTGGTAGGTAATCGCGGCGCTGAGCCAGGTCTCGACGTCGCCGATCTTCGACGGGGACAAGATCTTCCCGCCGTCGCCGGCGACCTCCAGCGACGAGATCGACTCGTTGAGTCGATCCACCGCGTCGTCGAACACGACTCCGCACACATCGATTGCCTTCTGAACGCGCGGATCCTTCACATTGGCCTTGAGCTTCGACGGAAGGTTCGAGAGATTGGAGAGCGCGTCGACGGCGACGCGCAGGGAGAGCTTGAAGAGGAGCTCCGGATCGGTGGTGTTGGAGTTCGGGAGGGAGGAGATGCTGGCCAAGCAGGAGGTAGGGTACTGAGTGACGCTGCAGACGGCTTTGAGCGACGCGGCTGGGGTTAGCTCCGTCGGGGGGATGGTGTCGGAGTCGGAGTCGGAGGAGTTGCGCTTGTGTATGACGGTGCCGACGACGGCGGCGACGATGACGGCGATGAGGATGGCGATGGAGACGCCGAGGATGAGGAAACGCTTACGTGTCTTCTTCTGGTAGGCTTGCTGCTCGATCTCATCTACCTTACCGTAGCCCTTGAAGGACTGGATTGAATCCATAAAATTCAAATTTGCACTTTATTTTCTATATTGGGAGCTTCTTTGTGTGTGTTGAGTAAGACTGTATTAAGTACTGTGTATGGAATTTGATGGAAAGTGTTTGGGAATTTTGAGAGTGGTGGGTGAGTTTGGAGTGCCTTTATATAATATAAGAGAGAGAAAAAGAATGTCCTTTTGTGTGTTTTTATTTTTACTTTTTATAAAATAATTAAATTTAATTTAAGTTAAAATAAATAAATAAATAAATAAAATGGAGGAGCCTTTTCTTGGATGCTTCGATGATAAGATTAACAAGTAATCAAAGTAATGAACAATCTAAGAATATATTCATTTTTATATATGATAGATCATTGGAGAAGTTGATATCATGAAATTTTGGGTATATGTATATAGGGTACATAATTATCTTCAATTTAATTAAAAGTTTTATCAAAAGGAACACGCAGCAATAAAGCAAAAGCCTTTTCAATAGTTTTCAAACAATCTCACTTTTGTTTTCAAAAATAATTGAAAGATAGAAAACTAAATAAATTTTTTTTTGCCAAAAAACACTTTGAGTAATTTTTTAATAGTGCATTATTTTTATGTTTAGGGTTTTGTTTGAGTAAATAATTGAAACATATGCTTGTGTTTTGTATTGTGGTTTTCTATTCCTGTTGTTTTGTTGTTGTATTGATGTACTTTTTGTTTTTTAGTTTATGATATAAATTTTATCTATAAAAATTATTTTTATTTTTCAAAACTGTGTTCTCCTTAAGTATGAAGTTATGCATCATTTGGTAAAAATGTTCGATGGAATGAAAATGGGAATGAGAATGCAATGTGACTATGATTGATGTAAATAGAATAAAAGTGGATAAAATGATCATTTTACCTTTATATTAAAAGTGGAAAAGGAATAAAAGTATGTAAAAAAATAATGGCAAAAACATAATTTCATCAGATTGTAAAAAAATAATATATATTTAGTATGAAGAATGTTGGAGGGAATGTTATATTATAGCTAAGATTACGTCCTACAAGTGTTCTAGGACACTTGTTAAGATTTTCTTTAATTGAAAAAATAATTTTAATGATAAAAAATCAACAAACATAAATTTATAAACTCTTTCATCCATAAAAAATAACCTTAACTAATGTTCTAAGTTCTAACATTGGTTTCTATAAATTTTACCTATAAAAATTTTGTCATATCAATTTTGCTCTAAACATCTATGTGTCTTTTTGTCTAAATTTCTTCTTAAATATTTATCAAAATTTTTATTTTTTGGCCTGTCAAAATTTTTAAATTTAAGACACCTAAATTGATAATAGGTCAAAAATAATGTTTGATTATGGATTGATTAAAAGTTGTAAAAATAGAATAATGTAGAGTAGAAGGAAGCGTGTGAGGATAGTCCATGGGCAGTGGGGAGAGAGAGAAGAATGAAGGAGACTCATTCATCCTTAATCAAGTGTCAGGAGTTCGATTTTCGTCTTAGGTATAAAGTAGTTTTAAATTTTTGGGTCAGCTGTCTCATTCTTTGAAATGCCTACAATTCAGCGAAAAAAATTAGTCACTATATTTGATAATAGATATCTTGGTCTAGACCAAAAAAACACAGAAGACAGAAGAAGAAGGCGCGGTTTAGAGTAATGCGATGGTCCAGCTGTGTAAGCGTGTGCGTATGTTGGTGTGTTTTCACTTCATTCACACCATCTCGCTGCACAATGAGTTGGATTTCATCAAGTGTCATTCATTTTTTATATATATAATTAGATTGTGACCAGAGCTTTGTACGGGATATTTCTATTCAATTTATTTTAAAGGTTTGAAAATTATATTAATTAATAATTATATTTAATATTTACTTGTATACCTATAAAAAATATTATACTAATATATAATTAAATTTTAAAAATTATTTATAAATATCTAATTGGAGATTAACATCAAATACTAATTGCCTTAAATATAGGGAGATTCTTTTAAGAAAAGCAATTGAATATTTTCTTAAAAACAACATAGAGAAAATTTTAGAAATGAAGAATTTATTTGTTTTCTAACCCTTCCGTCGTACCACAATTTTGCACCACATAAAACACATTACATGTCTTTTTATTGCAATCTCTTTTTATTATGCAAATTAAAACGCAATGAAAAATAATGTGATTGAAAAAAAATAAAAATTGAACTGCCATAGCATTGTACAAAATATATTTAATTTAGTTCAATTCAAATTTCAAATTCATAATCATTTTTTCTTTTACTATTTTGCTCTCTATTAAATAAATTTAGATAAAATTCCATCAATTGCAAAAGAGAAAAAAATACTTATTTTTTTATTTTTGAGGTGTTCAATAAATATTTTAAAGGTCCTTCCAAGGTGCAAACATCCTAGGGTACAAATGCACACAAATGCCTACGTGGCGCGTTTGCACCCTAGGAAAGACCATTTTTTAAAGTGTTTTTGAGTTGTAATAGAAGTAATTTTTCAGCTTTAAGCATTAAGCTAAAAATTGAAACATATACTTATAATAAAAAATATAAGTTAATATTTGAATTTTTCAGACAAAATTATTCTTACTCAAAATGTTGGGACAAAAGTAGGGTTTAGAGTTTAAGATTTAGTTCTTCTCAAATTTAAATGAAAAAAAAGTGAAAAAAAAATATTAAAAAGAGATGATCTAATATATTAACACACATAAGAACTAAAGGCTCTTCGGTACGTATATTGGAGAAGGGAAAAGATGATGGAAAGGTTGTGGTCTAGATGGGACTCACATGTCATGAGATTGCAGCATTCTTTTTGAATTTTGTGAAAGTGTGGCGAAAAATGGAAAGGTGAAATGTCTATTATGTCCTTGAATTTGACACAAATCATAACTTTTTTAAAAAAATATTTTAATATAAGAGGTAAAATGGCAATTTTTATCATTTCTATTCCTATTCTCATTCTCAAAATTTACTACTAAATACAATAAACTTATTCTCATTCCCTTTTTCTATGTAACAAATACACCTTAAACACTATATTATAATGAATAATGTTATCATATTGTGATAAAATTGGAGTTGTAACACAACTTACCAAAAAAAAGTGTAAATATTAATAATTTATTAAGTAAAAGAAAAAAATAATGAAAAGAGGTATGCAAACAAAATGCACACTTGTAACATGATGTGATTCTTCTCTGTGGTGATAAATTTGAGCACAACTTACGAAAAAAGAGTACAAAGGAAAGTGTAAATAATAAATATTAACAATTTATTAGGTAAGAAAAAAAATTATGAAAAGAAGAATGCTAGTAAATTGACACGTGGCATGGGCTGGTTGTTGTTTTATATAATATAATAGATAATAGATACCAAATATATTTTCTCTGCTTTATCATATTTATTTGACTGAGAAATTTTTCATGTCTCAAAATATTTGTTATTTTATAAATTTAAGAGAGTATTATTTTTTTTTTTACAATTTTCTCCTATCTAATATTTATTCCCAAGATAAGATTAATGGAGAAAGAGTAAGTATGAGTAATTAATTAGTAACGATATTTTAGTCTTTTTACTTCATATTTTTTTAAGTTTGAGGTGAACTAATGATTCATTTGGTCTGTGCGCACATACCCTAATATTGTAAATCGAAAGGAGTAGTACAAATATATTATATATTCGTTGTTTAGGTAAAACTGCTTGAATAACTATGACTTAATAAAATTACTTATAAGTTAGGCCTGTACAACAATCATTTAACTTAGCCTTTATTGATCTCCTGAATATATTATTGATACATTATCTATTAGTATTTGAGAATCTCTTTTCTTATTACCATTTCGAAAACCAAAAAAAAATGTAGAGAGTAATTAATAGTAATGAGTCGGTTACTTTGATTTTAAAATATGTTTAAAAGAAACTAAACAAATAGGCAGAGGCATAATACATAGATACCACATATTTGCGTGAAATGTTATGATTTGACAAGATTTGAACGGCGCTAATCGCGGCAATACATATGCCTTTTGTTTCTCACTCTCATATTCTCATTGTCAGTTTGTCACCACTCAACATATATAATTTTTAAATTTTAAATTATACGACTTATCAAATTTTAATTGTTAAAACTTATCAAACTCTTAAATAACTTATTAAACAAATCATGAAATTATTGATAATCGTGACTTCTTAAATTTTAATTTTTAAGATTTTTTAAATTTGTTTCTTGATGTTTTTTTCTTCAATTTTTTACTAAAAAATTGGATCGATTGAACTCCGGTTAAATTCTATCCAATTAAAAAATAATTTTTTTAGTCCAACTAACTTGTCTTTGTATCTAATTAACGGTTGAACCGATCAATCCATACAACTCTGCTCACCACACAACTTTCCTGCTTCCCCTCCTTCTTACCTTAAACAACACAATAACAATATATTATAGACTACGTAATATAATTATAAACCATAATTTTTACACATTTTTTAGTAAGAAATACCATTTAAAAATGAAAAATTTTCTAAAAATATCTATACCATGTTTGGTAGTAAGAATCAACTATATAATTTTGGAAGTAATTTAACATTCTTCCTATCAAACAAACCTTACTTTTTGCAATCTGATAAAATTATATTTTTTTCATTACTTTTTATTCTCTTTTATTTCATTTCCACTTCTAATATAGTCATTTTACCCTTCTTTAATTTCATTCACATCACATCACATTAACATAACATTTCGATTCCCTTCAACATTCTCATTATCATTCCTATTTCCTCCAACATTCTACTAAACAAACAAACTCCTATAAATTTTCGAGGCTATTGCTTCCTTGTGGTTTTGCCGACTAGATTTTCCTATTCAGCCCCATTTCATAAAGGAAAAAAAATATTTTTAAAGTGAATTAATGGTCTGATTCTTGAAAGATAAAATTTGTTTAATTTATTTATTGAAAGATAAACCGTTTTAATTTAGTCCCTGAAAAATGTATTTTTTATCAAATTGATCCTTGACTCTAAAAAAATCGGATTGACATTAAGTATAACTGATATGAACGTTAAGTGCATTTTGACTTGGATTCTAAAATGCTTTGTTGGGAAAATAAATAAATAAACAAAAATAAAACAATATAAAAATAAAAATAAAACGACATAAAATTATTTACGATATTTTTTAGATAAATATTATTATTAATAGCGATTTTGTGTTGCTATAATAAAAATAATATATTTTTATAAATAGTTTAAAAAAGTCGTTAAATTTTAAAAAAATATTTAGAGGTATATACGCCTAAGAAAACCAAACTTGTATTACCATAGTATTGGTGATGGGCACAATGAATAATGGACATAGTTTCAGCATTCTCTGTTACCATTAATGGGATTGTTGAATGGAAAAAACTTATATCCATTTCATTCAATTTTTCAATATAATTATGACACGTGACAAAAAATGTTTAAATGACCAATCACATCAGAGAGAATATAGAAGATCACCTTTTATATGATCAATCATAGAAGAAAGAGAGTGTAAATACAATATATGATTGGTGAAATTTGATGAAATTGACATAAAAAAATGGACCTAAGTTTTTTCGTTGTTGAAAACTCATGGAAATTTGATTATGGTGGGTGCACCATCTGCACACATGGTTCAGTTCAATTGGCCACGCCTTTAATTATGCGCAAGTCTATACGTGTGTGTGTGTATATATATATATATATATATATATATATATATATTGAAGTGTATGATACAATTTGTTGCATTATGCAATGGGTTATGTGGCACAATTGTAGTCATTGATGTGATCCAATTGCATTACATGACGATGCAGCAAAATAACAAGTGTTACAATTCTATTGGCTGAAATTGCATTGCATGATGTAATAAGTTGGATCATAGATTCACCCATATTTTTCATCTTGTAGCGATCTTATTTATGATTAGGAGGTGTCAAAATGGATTAGCTCAATCTGGTTCAGTTTTAATTCGCTTTGACCCTATTTTACTAATTTGACCGTGTTGACCTATTTTTAATTAAGAATGAAATTTTTGTAGTCCATTGTGACCCTCCTAGGGCTTATGGTTAAGCTAGGCTAGTCTATTTTCTATATTTAAAAAAAATAATATTTTTTAATTAATAAATAATTGTAAAATAGTTTATAGTATAATTTATTTTTCATTTAAAATTTAAACTAATAAGATATATTGCTAAAATAAAGATTAAAGTAATGAGACAAACTAAGGCCATGTTTGGAAAGTGGAAAAGAGAAGGAATGGAGGCCTCCGTCATCTTTTATTTCTATCAAACAAATCTCACTTTTTACAATGTGATGAAATTATGTTTTTGTCTTTATTTTTTTACTCAATTTTTTCTATTATCATTTTTAATGTAAGGGTAAAATTGTGATTTTACTTATTTTTATTCCATTCACATCACATGAACATGACATTTTCATTCCCTTCCTTTTTTCCCATTCACATTTCCATTCCTTCCTCTTTTCTCCTTATCAGACACACCCTAAAAATAAAATCTCAAAATACTTAATATAATTTGAATTTAAATGAAAAGCATAAACTTAATTCAATATATATATATAAATATAAATGGGCTAGTTCGGCCCGGCTCTTGCCCGAGTTAACCCTATTCTTTTTAAGGCTAGGCTGGGTTGGTCTGCTTTTAATTAGAACAAAAAATTTTCTAGTTCGATCCTATATATTTTATAGGGCCAAATAAACAAGCCCATAGAACTTAGCCCATTTTGATACTATTTATGAGGAAGGGATTTAATTAAAAATTAGGGTAAAATGCCTATACCCCTCTAATTATCACTCAATTACCAAACACCCCACTTCAAATTTAATTTTGTCTTTTATTTTTGGTTAAAGCTGTCAAGTATTTTTGTGTCATATACTCACATTAGGTATTGGGTGACTGCGGATGTTACCTTAGAATACCCTATATCTGTCCGAAATGAATGGGCGAATGAAGTACCTGATATCTAATATCCAAAATAATATATATTATAAGATAAAATTTTGTGTCCAATTATTAAAATTATTATTATTAATTTTAATTTATAAAAATTATCTATATTTTTAAAAAAATTTAACTTGTTCATAGCAATTTATTTAGTGAATGGATATTAGATAATGGTATCGGATAATTAACTTGACTATAGGGAATCAAATATCCAATATTCGTTACTTTTCTCGGGTATTTTGGATATCAGATAGTTTTGGATATTTCGACTATCGAGTAATTTTGAATATTAAAAATATAATTTATTTTTGGATTCAATTAGAGTTTAGATATTGGGTGTAATGGACGGATTCAAATTCGAATAGTGAAAAATAAACAGGTACCCACCCATTGCCACCCCAACTCAATCAAAGCTAGTTGACGAAGGTCAATGTTGAGGAAGGGTATATGATTTTTCATTTTTATTTTGGAAAAATTACTCTTTTGGTCCTCAACATTTGCACGAAGTTTAATATTGGTCATCAACGTTTTAAAAAGTTATTTTAGGTCCTCAACATTTTTTTTGGTTAAAATTGGTCCTCTAGCATAACATCCGTATGATTTTGCTATTAAATGATGACGTTGAAGGCTTATGTGGCACATCCTCTCTCATACGTGTCATATTTAAATGACATGGCACAATTTCTCACTCAAATTCAGCAAAATGATATCGTTTTGATTCATTTAAATGTTCTATTTTGCATCAAAACGTCGTCGTTTTGCTGAGTTGGAGTGAGAGAGGGTGTCATGTCATTTAAATATGACACGTAGGAGAGAGAATGTGCCATATAAGCCTTCCACATTATCATTTAATAGGAAACCAGACAGATGTTGCGCTAGAGGACAAATTTTAACAAAAAAAAACGTTGAGGACCTAAAATAACATTTTGAAACGTTGAGGACAAATATTAAATTTCGTGTAAACCTTGAGGACCAAAAGAATAATTTGACCTTTTTATTTTTGTTTGGTTATTTTTTTTTTGGCAAAAAACCATTCTAATAAGCATTTTAGAGTCCAAGTCAAAATGGGATTAACATCTATGCCAACTATTCTTAACGTTCATCTAATTTTTTTTTTGAACAATTCAGGTCCATTTTTTTATGTCTATTTCATCAAGTTTTACCAATCATATATTGTATTTACACTCTCTTTCTTATATGATTGGTCATATAAAATTTAGTCTTCTATATTCTCTCTCTACTGTGATCGATCATTTAAACACTTTTTACTACGTGTCATATTTATATTAAAAAACTTAATGACATGGACATAATAAAATCAACATAAATTTATTTTTTAGTCAATAACAATGTCAAACTGACATGTTACAGGCTTGCTCTTAAATAGGCTAAGATGGCCCGACACTTTATTTTTCTAATATATATATATATTAAAAAAAATGTCCGCCCATGAGTAATATTATAATTATATATATAACTATGATAATTATATTATTATTTTATATTATAACATAAAAAAATGTGTAAAAATATTTTAAATTCTAAAAATTAATTTTTTTTACAAAATTATACTTTAAAATAAAAACAATACAAGAAAATAGTATATTAATAACAACTAAGAATAAATATATACCATCTATAAGAAACAAATAAAAACCAAATATATATTAATAATCTTTAAAATAATTAATAAATTTAAGGCAAAAGTACCTTTCCTAACCCTAACGTTTGGGGGTCCTGTCAGTTTCGACCCTAACATTTTTTTGCTGTCAATTGTACCCCTAACGTTTTACGTTTCTGCCAATGTCACCCTTTTCACTAACACCGTCAAATATTTAACAGTTTTTGCTGATGTGGCATCCTACGTGACAAAATGTTTCTTTTTTCTGTCAATTGTAACCCTAACGTTTTACATTTCTGCCAATGTCACCCTTTTCACTACACCATCAAATATTTAATAATTTTTGCTTACGTGGCATCCTATGTGGCAAAAATATCTAACTTGGTATATTTTTTTTTCACATCAGATTTCCTACTCATCTTTTCCCCATCAAAGTTGTGTCGTTTTATTCCTTCTAAAATATAACTCAAACGCACGCGCTCTATTTTGCTCATAAAAACATCAGAGACGTTATCCATTCTCTATTTTAGGGTAACGTCTCCGGCAAAGTAGAGAATGGGTAACGTCTCCGACAAAGTAGAGAATGGATAACGTCTCCAATGTTTTTGTCTGCAAAATGGCATGTACGTTTGAGTTATATTTTAGAAGGAATAGGCCGAGGTCAAAACGACACGGTTTTGATAGGAAAAAGATGAGTAAGAAATATGATGTGGAAAAAAATATACCAAGTCAGATATTTTTGTCACATAGGATGCCACGTAAGCAAAAACTATTAAATATTTGATGGTGCTAGTGAAAAGGGTGACATTGGCAGAAATGTAAAACGTTAGGGTTACAATTGACAGAAAAAAGAAACGTTTTGACACATAGGATGCCACGTCAGCAAAAACTGTTAAATATTTGACGGTGTTAGTGAAATGGGTGACATTGGCAGAAACGTAAAACGTTAGGGGTATAATTGACAGCGAAAAAACGTTAGGGTCGAAACTGACAGGACCCCTAAACGTTGGGGTTAGGAAAGATACTTTTGCCATAAATTTAATTTTAAACAGACTGTGTAGGCTACTGACCCAATTCTTTTAGACTAATTTTTAAATGGGTTTATTTTAACCTCTTTAAAAGTTTGTTTGGATAGTTTTTTTATTTAAAAAGTATTTTTTTTAATTAAAAAAATATCTTTTATAAACATAAAATTTTGTTTGGATAAATTTTTTAGAAAAAGTATAAGTTTAAAAAAAGTTAAAATATGTCTCTTTTAAGAAGTTGAAAAATAGAGCTTTTAACGTAAAGCACTTGTAAAAGCTATTCACTTTAAATAGAAGTCCTTTTATATTATAATATACAAACATAAAATAGAAATCCTTTAACTAAAAATTTTTTTAAAAAAATTTGATAAATAATATTTTTTTTTTCATGAGTGTATCCAAACGGGCTCTAAATCCAGCCCAATTAACAAGCCCACCGAGCCCATCTGTGCACTATAGCCAGTTTTTACTTTTTACAATATTACATTACACTATTACTGCTCCCGTTAGTGGCGTATGAGTGGGGTGAAATTTAAGAGGGGGTGTAATGAGGTTTTATCTATTGAGGAAGGAAGAAGGAGAGTATAAAATTTTCCTAGAGGTTAATGTAATTATGAGTTTTTAACATTCTCGGAGCTCCATTCATCGTATCCAATTTTCACCTCGAAATTGCAACGCACAGATCTCAGGTAATTATGCTTTTGTTGATTTGTGTTCTGATTCCCTTTTTGCGCCTCTTTCTTTGTATCTTTCTGCGGATTATTGTATTGATTGTGGTGGTTCGGATTAATTTGATCTTTGCGTTACCATCGACTGTTCTGTGTCGTCTATGGTGGAGTCTGATTCGGGCTCCATTTCTTGTGTTTCGTCTTGCAATTTTGATTTATGGTGGGGAAATTTTTTACAATTCATCGTGAATTTTTGGGAGGAATTGGGGAATGCATTACCCGCACAATCTGTTTGCCCCATTTTTGCTTTTCTCTTTCTTTTGCGAGGATCGGGATAATTGGGTGGAACTAGGTTTAGTGGTAGCCATTTAAATTGTAACAACCGAAGAGAGGGGATAAAGTTAATGGTAAAATAGAGGAAGTATTTCGGTTTACAGGTAATGAAAAAATAACTTATTTGTTTTGGCTTAGCAGGGCTTTTATTCAAGTTAATTATATGTTAATATGTATCATTTAAGAATGGATGACCCAGGGATGGTGTCGTTTGGTATTGTTGGTACTTGGTAGTTGATGGATACAATACAGTAATTTTATTGTAATTACTGGAATATAGTGTACAATGCTACTTGTCTTTCGGTGGTTTTAGGTTCTTTAAAAAATGATTTTCAAGTATATTTCTGCTACTCTTTTGTATGGACTATGGAGCAATGTGGATGATAAATCTTTTTGTAAGATCAGATTTATTTGAAATTCAGGTGCTGTTATCTTAACAACATTCCTAAATTGTTAAGCATCAAAACTTGTGCTATTGAGGAGCAATTATTTGATAGAAATTGTTATAGGTCTCTGGATGGTTATTTAATTGTTTGAAGCGTGTTGGTTATGTTCTGTCTCTTATGGGGTGCTTGTACTTCTTAGTTGCTAATTGAAGGTCCTATAAAATTTAAAGAGGAAGTTTCTTCCCCAATTTCTACCAACTCTAATATTACATTACATAGAACACATGATATTTATACAATTATTTGTGGCTTGGTCTGAGTTGGTGACACTCTATGTTTGTTTATATAGCATATGTCTAATATTTTGTTCATATTATAATGCCTTAGTTTGCTCAGGCATGCGCCTTTCTATTGCCTCTCGCCTAAGGCGTTTTAGGGGCTTTTGCCTTTGCCTAACTTGCTGAATTCTTTTTAATTCAAGTTCTTTTCTTTGTCTCTGACAATTAGGAAGGGAATAATTAATGTTATAATTTATGGCTGTTTGTTAAATATTTTTCTTGTTCCTTTAAGCATACTTGTGTCTGTCTTAACCATTTGAATGATGGTCTTGTAAATTTTCTTCAGGAATATGGAAGGAGAATTGCCCAATATAAAGAGGTGGAATGTTTTGTACCCTGTTTACATAAATTCGAAAAAGACAGTAGCTGAAGGAAGGCGAATTGGTCTAAGCAAGGCTTGTGAAAATCCTACTTGTGCTGAAATTGGCGATTGCTGCAGCTTTCTTAAACTTCCTTTTGCAATTGAGGTTTGTCGCTGTATAATTTGAAGTTTCTTTGCTAAGCTTAAATTTGTGCTATGCTTTTCTCCTCCAGTGCTTTTGTGTTTCTGCACGTTCCCTTCCAGTGCTATCTGTGGAATGGATTACTGGTAGTGGTTTTTCCTAATTTTCTTGATAATTGCAGATCGACAAGGCATACCCACGTGATTTCATGCAACGAGGAAGAGTAAGGGTATTGCTGAAGAAGGACGATGGAACACTATATAATCCTTCCATCACATCCAGTAAGATAGTCCACTATATAATCCTTGCCATTACTGAATGCAGTATGTTTCATTTCCACTGTATAAGTTAATAAGTTATGTTGTGGTGTGGAGTGGAGTTGAAGTAGTTGTTCTACCAGAAACTCTTATAATATTCTAACTATATGGTTGTAGTCATTGGATGAAGATCAGTTACCACCAATGGTGCTGCTAATGTGAAAAAATATCGTATACATGCTCAATTGGGTGAAGGCTTGAGTTGGATTCTACTACTTTGACATTTGATGGTGATTTTTCCGTAATAGTTCAAGGGGTTGGTTTACTTTTGCACATGCTTTGTTTGCTCTGCTCTACACTTCCGGATATGTTGGGCATGGTGCTAGAACTTGTTAAGAGATGATTTTGGTGGTTTTGACCCAAATTTGGAACATTCCAAAAAGTTGGAGATCACTGCAAGAAGACCAGGAGGTAGAGCAAATGAGCAATAGTGGTACTACAGTGTCAGATTTGGGTAGAGAATTGTGAGATTCTGCATCTGGCAACCATACACCATAGATGGAAAGCTGAAAAAATGCAAGAAAATACTGAAATAATAAAGCAAAAAATTTGGTTTTTGACACTAGGAGGAAAATCTGAATGAGAAAGCTTGTAGAATTGTTCATGGTCCCTATAGTGAGAATGTTGGACAAGTCTTGATTGTCAAATCTGGTTTAGTTCATCAAGAATAGTAAAGTTGGCAATATTCAAGTGATAGGGTATTGTAAATCTATGCATGTCATCACAATTTCTGCCCCCTCATGTGTAGAAAGGCTTGTTGAGCTTGAAGTGCTGACAAATCACAAAACGTACTTATCATTCTAAAATTTAATTACGAAAATGCAAGTCATCAGGCCAAAACCCTAAACCCTTTTTGGTGCCAGTTTTAATGAACCATTCAACTCAGAGGCAAAAGTTAATTCCATTTCTCTTAAAAATATCATATATTGAAAGGCAAGAATGTGAATTATATTCTTACTAATTGTTTGAAGTGGATCAATCTGGAATCTGTTTGAACATTTTTGCTTTGATTGCGTTGCAGGAAAAAGCCTAATGCTTCGTGTTGCGGAGATGGTACCGAGACATCATGGAAGGACTAAGAAGCAAGAGCCTGCATCAACATCATCCGGACCTTCCAACAAATCTGGTAAGGGTGGAAAGAAGAAGAGATAATCCTGTATCAAAACTACAACATGTTGATAACAAAGTGTGTTTAGGGTTTAGAGTTTAGGGTTTAGTGTGTTTTTGGATTTGTTTCTCTTGATGGGGACTATTTTTTATCAGTTGAATTCAAGTTTTCCCCCATCCCATTTTGTTTGTCAATCTATACTACAGTGTAAGCCATCTTGTACTTGAGATTCCCCGTTTTGCTTATAGGACTTTTTCTCATAGCATTCAACCCTTCTAGTTCTTTCCAAACTCGCAAGAATTACCATACAAATCTGTGCTTCTCAATTGCTAGGTATTGCTAAAGCGCATCTCCATATTCATACAAATGTACATGCTAATCGAACTTTGATTAAAAGAGATTTTCACATGATGCACTAACCAAGAATTGGAGGAATAGAAAGCAAGGAGGATATCTTTTCAGATGTGCTCATTACAAACTTTTATGGTTTCAATTGATGGTCCATCATAAAAGGAAAGGTTCTCAGCATTGGGCTTCTCAATTTCAAAATCAGCCATCCTAATGTGATACTGATTCTTCAATCTTCGCCTCAAGCAACTTTGCTTTTTAATACCGTATGCAAGTATCGACACTAGCACCCTAAAATATGACAAGCACATATAATCTAATGCTGAGCCATTTAGTCTAGTATTGGGTTCCCAAGGTTGGTTCTTGCCTATGAAGCGGGACACGACATGTACACGAGGACATACCAAGTTTTTAGATTATAAGACACGATACGGCATATATAAAAATATATATTGTAATTCCAATAAGATGAAAAGAGTGAAGGAAGAAGTGAGTTGAAGAAAAATAAAGAGAGTTGAATAAGATGAAAAGGGATGAAAAAGGTAAGGTCGAAGATACATACAAGAGAGAAGAGATAATGAGTACAGGAGATGAAATACACATTTTTTTTTAACAAATAGGAGAGAAATGTCAAAATTAAAAAAATGATTAAACCTCACACATTTTCCCTCTTTTTCCTAGAAAAAATTATTTTGTTGTGTCCAAGTAGTGTCCATGACGTGTCGGAGCAGTGTTCAAGCTGTGAAAATTTTTTAAATTGGATATGTATGGACACAAACACGCGTTTGACACGCTGACACGTTTAGACTTTGAAGTGCCCGTACTTCATAGGTTCTTGGGACTTCTAGAACATTCCGTGCAGCCTCTAATTAATATTGTATCCCTACAAAGCATGGTTATTAAAATCGGACCGGCCGGTTCAACCGGTTGGACCGGAAACCGGTCAGGAACAACCATAAAACCACCATTTGAATAAATCGGTGGTGAACCGGGCAAACCGGTAAAAACCAGCGGTTTGCTCGGTTCACCCGGTTCTGACCTTTTTTAAAAAAAAAAAATCTTTGACTTAAAACAACGTCGTTTCATGTATTTTTTTTATGAAAATATATTTTTGTTTAGAATTATAGATATATATATATATATATATATATATATATATATATATATTTTAAAAGTTTAAAATTCAAAAAAAAATTTGAAAATCCCTTGCCCTGTAATCGCACAAGAGCAGCCGCACGCGAGTAGAGGTGTCAATAAGGGCCTAGTCCTATGGGTCGGGCCGACATATTTTGGGCCCGTTTTAAAAACGGCCCGGCCCTAAAATAATTAGGGCCAAAGCGGGCTAGGGCCGAGCCGGGCTAGCCCGCTTTTTTTAAAAAAAATTTAATTTTTCAAATTATGACTTAATTTAGCCTAAATTCTTAATATTTTTTTTTTTTATAAAAAATTCTTAACATATTTAATCTATACTTACTTAGTCATTTACTCATTTACTAGCTATTCAGTCACTACTAATAAATCAACTATTGTTTTTTGTGAAAATAAATAAACTAATTCATTTTTTTATTAAAAAGGAAGAAATACAAAACACATAACAACAATATGTTGAAAAATATTATTTACGCAACTAAATTAATTTTGATTAGAGATATTTTAAAAAGAATGAAAAGATATTCTAAAATTTCTTTTCAACATTTTTGGCATAAACTTTTATATAATATCTAACATTTAATTTTTGTATTAATTAATTTAGAAAATAATAAAAATAAAATAAAAGACATCATAATAATAATAATTATTAAAAAACCAATTTAAAAAAAAAGAAAAGAAAAAAGGGCTAGCCCGGCCCGGCCATAGGCCCTAAAAGGGTCGGGCCGGGCTAGGAAAAACTTGGCCCGTTTTAAAAACAGGCCGACCCGGCCCGACCTAAATAATTAGGGCCCAAAACGGGCTGGGGCCGTGCCGATCCGTTTTGACACCTCTACACGTGAGAGAAGAGCAAATTGGATGTGGATGATGAACATGGATCTCAGAATGACACTATTGGCAATTATCCTTCTTTGGATCATAACTTGGTGTCATTTGATGGAATTAACGTCAACGAATATTATGATTTAAAAGTTTTGCATGTGTTGATTGTTGAGTACTAGGTAGTAGGTATGTTGATAATTAAACTTTTTAGATGAGTTTGATATGATTATGGCTTGAGTTTGATATGATATTGTGGTTAAGTGTGCAACTTGTTCTAATTCTAGTATTTTATTTATGGTATAATGTTGTGGTTAATTATATTTAGGTAGAGATTGACACATATAAAGTATGTAACTAATGTTTAATATGATATATTTTAGTATATTAAATTAATATATATATATATATATATATTTAATTACCACCAGTTCGACCGCGGTTCGACCATAGTTGAACCAGTGAACCAGTGCCTCGACCGATTTGATGCTCGGTCCGGTTTTAAAAACCATGCTACAAAGTCCCAAACACTAACATATCTTTGCTTCAAGATTTATCGTCTCGCCTAGCCATTTGTCAATGACGTATCTAGAAGTAAAACGAAGGGTATATTTGGATTGAGGATTAAAGAGGAGAAAGGAAAATGAGAAAAAAGAATTAAGATATCTTCCCCTTATTTGGAAAGTTGAAAATTAGAGGAGAAAATAATGGAGATTAAATTTTTAATCCTCCATTATTTTACCCTTCACAACTTCAGAATACTCTAAATTGAGATATTTTAAAAGAATTATCAAGACCTAAATAAGAGAATGACATACCTCTTTTCTCTCGCCATCTTAATTAGGGGTGTTTGGCGGGCGGTTTGGGCGGTTTTTAGCAGAAAATTAGTGCACCTATCGATTTAAGTTAATAGTGTCAAACCAAACCAAACCATAAACAAGCGGTTTTGAGCGGTTCGGTTTGGCGGTTTGGAACTTTTATGTTATCAAACTACATATTTAAGTTTATTAATAAAAATATAGTTTTATTCAATATAAATAATAAAAAAGTATAGTAATATTTTATTTACTTACAATATACAATCAAATTTGTTCTAAAATTAAAATTTTAGATTCACTAAATTTAATCTAATCTTCTAAAAACAAAATTTAAACATTATTATTTAAAAATTCTAACATAATATGTACATATATATACATATAAGTGTATGCGATTTGGTTCGGTTTTTCGGCATACTAAACCGAACCAAACCAAACATTGATCGATTTTGTTAAATTTGGATTGGTTTGGTTCAAGTGCGTCGGTTTTGTTCGGTTCTGAACACCCTTAATCTTAATTGTCAAAGATACTCTAAAAGTTAGTATAAATATAAATTAAACTATAATTTGGGGTCAAAATAAAGAAGCCTCGTAACAGAACAGCATGTGAAGAAATGTTCTCAGAAACAAAAGCAATTAGTCAAAGTACCCAATCGGCCATCCCATCACTGCTCTGTCCCTTTTCTATTGCGTTTCCAACAGTTGAAGAAACAAATACAACAAAATAGACTCTTTACCAAGGCTGTGAAATTCGTTTTTTAACGAAAACTCGAGAAAGAAAGTAAACATAAAATCGTAAGAGTTTATGTATAGTTAAAAATAATAATATATAAATATATATATATATATATATATACCAAAATTTTAAAATTTAAATCAAATAATCATTTTAAAAGAGATAATAATATTAACATAGTTGATTATTCAATATCAATGTTTTTGAATAGAATTGAAATTTTCTTTCACCTTACGTTCCTAGGCATTTTTACCTGAATTTACCCGTTTCTACCAAATTTGAACATTTTTCAAGTCAATATGAAACTTGACTCGAATGACATGGATAGAAACGTACGTTTTCATCGTTAAAATCGCGATTTTGACCACAATAACTCAACTTGTTGTAACCATCATTACCTTCGTCAAGATAAGGCTTCCATCTCATCCAAAATTTTGTTTCGAAGGATACAAATCATTCTCTCTACTTTTCCTACTTTATGCTAAGTTACTACTAACTTGGGCATGAGAGCCTACTAACTCCAGATATACCTTGGGTTACATCGTTTAGAACTACTTCGAGGGAACGAACCAAAGACATTTTTAAATCCCACATCGATTAGTCTTTAGCTCTAAAGCTCTATATAAGTGTTGACATACTAATGACGTTACGTGTAATCTACACGTTTATGAGGTGCGCATCACTCCGTTGCTTTGCAGCCTTTAACTGTGGCCTGTGGGCAGCTTGAGCGATGCACATTCTTGTGATCCTTGAGAGATAAGGAAAATATTTTTTTTCTTGTGGTTAATGAGGCATTTAATGAGGTTGGATAATAGAAAAATGTTTAGAAATTACAACTTATAGTAAATGTGTTTTTTTTTTGTTTTTTTAAAGACATAAATACCTTCACTTATTTTTTAATAAACACTTATATAAATTACATCTCCATCTTTTTATTTTAAATTTAGGTCAAATGCTCATTTTGGTCCTCTATGTTTCACCTAAGTTTCATATTGGTCCTTTATGTTGCACAAAAGTTTCAAATTGGTCATTCCGTCCATTTCCGTCAAGTTTTTCCGTTAAGTGATGATGTGGCATGTTGATCAGGTGGATCCTACATGTAAAAAAGGTGATGTGGCACTCCACGTCACTTGCCACATTATCATATCTCATCCTCCTCCTTCTTCTTCTTCTTCACTTCCGCTTCTCCATCTCCATCTTTTTCTTCTTCTTCCCTTCCGCTTCTCCATCTCCATCTTCTTCTTCTTCTTCTTCTTCCATCTTCTTCATCATCACCATCATCATCTTCATTTTCCTCCACCGCCGCCGCCGCCGCTGCCGTCCATTCTTCAATCCCAAATCTCTAAAACCTCACACTCTTTGCTATATCTCTTCTCCTTCATAGAGCATCTGATATGGAAATCTGTAACATAATCCCACCACACCCATCATCGATTACTCTCATTGTCGATGAGAGTGGAGGGGATGTTGATTTTCTCGATGTAGCCGTCGGCGTCGGAGGTCTCCTTTGGTGAATCCATGGTGATGAGTGGCTCGTTGATGCTGTCAGTGACCAGAACGGCGGCAGCTCTGGCTTGTTGAGGCTGTGAGGTTTTAGAGATTTGGGATTGAAGAATGGACAGCGGTGGCGGCGGTGGCGGCGGTGGCGGCGGTGGCGGTGGTGGAGGAAGAAGGAGGAGGATGAGATATGCTGACGTGGAGTGCCATGTCACCTTTTTTACACGTAGGATCCACCTCAGCAGGCCACTTCATCACTTGACAGAAATGGACGGAAGGACTAATTTGGAACTTTTGTGCAACATAAAGGACCAATTTAAACTTTTTGAAACATAAGGACAAATATGAAACTTGGGTAAAACATAGAGGACCAAAATGAGCATTTGACCTTTAATTTATTATAGTAATTATGTTTATAATTTTACTCATATTTATCACTCCAATTTATTTTTTATTTATATTCTTTTATTTTCTTTTTTGGGAACTATATTCTTTTATTTTCAATTTACATTACTGCACTTATCCTAAATTTATTCAATTTTTAAATCACATAATAATTTTTTTTCATTTATGACGTTTCGTTTTTTTCGTATAAATTTTGAAATCACATAATAATACCATTCAGGCATTTAAGTTACATACAAAAGCTTTTAAATAAAATTAGGATAACTACAGTAATAATAAATTAAAAATAAAAGAATATAAATAAAAAATAAATTAGAGTAATAAATATGAGTAAAAATATAAAAATAATTACTATAATAATTAAAAATAAAAAGATGAAGATGTAATTTATATAAGTGTTTATTAACAAATAAGTGAAGGGTAGTTATGTGTTTAAGAAAAAACAAAAAACACATTTATTACAAGTTATAATTTTTACGCATTTTTCTACTATCCAACTTTATTAAATACTTCCTTAATCAATGCTCTAATGGTTAGCAAAACCCTTACAATGTTTTTAAACATTTAAAAAAATAAAAAGAAAAAACTTACGTGAGTCAACCCTTACAAGCAAGGTTGTCAAAATCGCGATTTAAATCGTAAAATGGTACGATTTTACGATTCTACCTACTAAAATCGAGTTGAATCGTAGGTAAAATCGTGCTGGAGTAAAATCGTGGTGGAATCGGGTGGAATCGGGTGAAATCGGTGGAATCAACGATTTTACCTCCGATTTTACGATTTTACCTCAGCCCAAAAAAAAAGCCTGTTTGATGTTAAAAAAAATAATCTACAGCCCATGCCCCAGCCCAATCACAAACCCTACCCATTTTTTGATGTCATTACCATAACAATTGGATGTCATTAGGTCAAAGTATCAGCTTTTTGCCCATTGGGAATTCTACTCTAAACGTTACTATTGTTGCTCAAGTATATTAATTACTTACATTATACTACTAATTTAATTTATTCATTATACAATAAATGAATTGTTTTAAGTTTTAACTAACATGCATATATATGTTGCAAATGAACAAGGAGTATTACATGGAGGTATCACTATATTTCATATTTAATTTTCTATGTGATTTACTATATTAATTAGGTACTTATGTTATATATATATATATATAACATAAAAAATTCTTATGATTTTATCATAGGTAAAATCTTACGATTCTACGATACGATTTTACACCCCCCTCTACGATTTTACTTAAAATCTAGACTTTGATAACCTTGCTTACAAGTTCTTTTTTTTTTTTTTTTGTCGGTATCCCTTACAAACAAACCTACTACCTGGGGGCTTAAAATGAAGGATTAAACTAAGGTAAAGTTACTTAGGTGCTTGTTATAAAGTTCACTAATATAATTAAAACACGTGGCAAAAAATTTCTGTATAACCAATCATGATAGAGAGAGAAAATAAAAAGCAATAAATAACATAACTAATCAAATAGAAGAGAGAATATAAATAATGTTTATGATTTTTTTCTAAAATGAAATAGACTTAAAACCTCATTGGGCCAACTTTCTTTAAACCTTCACTATTTTTTTGAAAGTTCAACTTTGTCAAATAAAGATTACCACAATCTCTGAATAATTAACAACACACACTCTTATTTATTTATTTAACCTCTTAAGGTTACAATAATCAATTCCGCAGATACAAGGGAATATTACAAAATTATAACTAATCTCAGAACTCAACCATATATATATATAATCTCTCATCAATATCACTCCTTCTTCATAATGCCAATGAAGCAATCTCCCTCTTCCACACAACACACACCTAAATTCTGGCCTCTTAAATTCTTCCCCATATATAAATAATTCCCCTTTTTCTTTAATTTAATTTCCTACCTACAATAACAATAACAATAATAATTATTAGGTCAAAACTCTAAATTGGTCCCTTATGTTTGCACGAAGTTTCATATTGGTCCTTTATGTTTCAAAAAGTTTAAATCGGTCGTTTATGTTTGCAAGAAGTTCCAAATTGGTCCTTCCGTTCACTTCCGTCAATTTCTTAAGTTAAGTGCTGACGTGGACATCTAAGCTGACATGTCATGATGACGTGGTATGACACGTCAGCTTAAATGGACACGTAGGAGAGATGATATGTCTACCTCAGCACTTAACGGAATAAATAAACGGACTTGGATGGAATGATCAATTTGGAACTTCTTGCAAACATAAAGGATCAATTTAAACGTTTTAAAACACAAAGGACCAGTATGAAACTTCGTGCAAACGTAACTAACCAATTTGAAGTTTTGACCTAATTATTATTATATAATCTAGAGCCCAAGAGAGAAGGGAAATCCAGTAGATCCCAACCAAGTAGAGCCACTAACAAAATTAGCAGCACTAAACCCTTGAGCCTCAGAAGCACTTGTTATGACCTTAAACCCTTTCCAATTCACCCTCTTTGACGTCCCAGCACCCGCTCCTGTGTTCTGATACTCACCGTAGTACAATGTGTCCAACGCGAAATCCCCATTCCACTCGTGCCACCCCACCGGGTCGATCACGTCCGATATGCTCGTCTGCATGATCACCGTCCGGGAGTACTGCTTCCACGGCCTCCCGAGGAACGTCCGGAAGCTCCCCTTGACGGACTCGAGGTCCTTCGTGGCCCCGATCCGGCACTTCTGGATCACGATGCCCGTGTTCTGGTTCGGGTCCACGCGACCCTGGGCAGTCACCATGTTCTTCTGGCCGGACCCGGGGCGGCGGGCGTGGATGTCGCAGTCCTGGAAGACGGCAGCGGAGTTGCCGAAGATGAAGTCCACGGTGCCGGCGATGAGGCAGTTGATGAAGAACTGGCGGTTGTTGTGGACGTAGAGGGTGTCCTGGTAGGCGAGGATGTCGCAGTTGTAGAAGGCCGAGAGGTCGCCGCCGACTCGGAGGGCCACGGCTTGGTGCTTCGCGTGGCCGGCCGTGTTCTCGAAGGTTAAGTCTCGGGCGAGGAAGCGTTCTCCGACGACGGCTGCAATGGGCATGAAAAAAAAAGGAGAATTTAGTTAAGCTTCCCCTTTGCATGAAGAAATGAGGGTAAAATTGACAATACCAGTAATAACAATAAATAATAATAATATTTGGAATTTTTTTCCTTTTGATTTTACATTTAACTAATTTTAAATTATTAAAAACTCATTCAGTCAATTAAATAAAGAGGCAAAATATTATTTAGTCCCTGAATTGTTGATCAAACTACTATTTAGTCTCTGAATTTATCAAAAATACTATTTAGTCCCCAAAATGTTTAACTATGTCAGCTATTTAGTCCCTGAATTTGTAACTATGACAACTATTTAGTCCCCAAACTTGACAAAAATACTATTTAATCATCGAATTTGCAACTCTGTCAACTATTTAGTTTCCTGACTGTTACCTGTATAGTTGACAGAGTTGCAAATTCGGTGATTAAATAGTATTTTTGTCAAGTTTTGGGATTAAATAGTTGACAAAGTTAACAAATTCGGGGACTAAATTGTTGACATAGTTAAACATTTCGGAGACTAAATAATATTTTTGATAAATTCGAGAACTAAATAGTAGTTTGACTAACAATTCAGAGACTAAATAGTATTTTGCCTCTTAAATAAATTTTAACAAGTAATATAAAAATATTATCCCAAATGTACTAGACTACTAGTTAGTAAAAATCTAATAATAATAATAATACAAAAAGCATACATGGGAGCGTGTAAGTTGTGACTTGTGAAGTGGTCACAAAAGTTTGTTAGTGCTGTGTCATTGTAAGGATCACATCTTGCATCACACTACAATGGCTCCCCCAAATATCAAGGTATTTAGTTTTTAATTTCATGTTATTTCGTTTCAAATTGAGAATATATATTCCATAAGAAAAAAGTGAAAATATATAATTGGCTTCTTTGGTTGGAGAGTTTGGATTTGAGAATCATATATGTATAAATATGTTTTTGGAGAATGTATAATATTGCATCATAACAAAACTTAAAAACGAAATAATAATTTTAGAAAAATTAACAAAAAAATAGTTCTACAAGATATTATATAATTATTTAATTAGTATATAATTATATTTTAATTATGAAAAAAGAGTAGTGACTTGACTAGTCATATAATCATTTATAACTTCTTATGATAAGAAGAAAAAAAAAAAGCAGATGAGTCTCACTACAAGCTTGAATAGAGATATAGTCATAGCACTAAATTAAACTAAAATAAGGTTTTTAGTACAGTTTCAATTAGGCTTCAAATCAATCAATTTAAACATATCAATAATTTATAAATCTAATGTAACTAGATTTTTATAATATAATGTTAAGCCTATAAAAAAAATAATATAATGTTAAGATTAATTTTAAGAGTATTGATATTTACAATTTTATAAATTTAATTTAGGTCTATTAAACTTATGTAAAAAGAAGTCTTATTTTTTTAGTTTAAAAAATAGAACATATAAAGATTAATTGGGTGGTATACTTTATTTGAAAGTATTGTATAGTTTTGTTTTTATTACTAATAACAGTTTACAAGGAAAGGAAATAAGTAGTGTATGTTGTGTGTGAAAAAAATGATAGTGACTTGAGAAAGGAAGGAGTAAAATTATTGAAGGTAAAATAAGGTAAAGTAAGAGCACTTGTTAATTTTTTATTGATGGAAAGAGAATGATTATTTAAAGTTGGTAAAGTAAATCCTTATATAGTACCTCAAAACCTTATATATTTGTTGTTAGGTTTCAAATAAAAATTAGTATATTATAAAAATTGAAAATAGACGATTACTATACTTGATTAAAAAACTTAATAATAAAAATATGAAATAAAATCCTTTGTAACTTTTTTATTTTATTTTTTATAATCATTATCTAGCAAAATACAAGTTGAATTCCAAATTTCAAACGAATCAACCCGAGACTGAACACGCAAAAGATTGTGTGAAATATATTTGTTGTTAGGTTTCAAATAAAAATTAGTATATTATAAAAATTGAAAATAGTCGATTACTATACTTGATTAAAAAACTTAATAATAAAAATATGAAATAAAATCCTTTGTAACTTTTTTATTTTATTTTTTATAATCATTATCTAGCAAAATACAAGTTGAATTCCAAATTTCAAACGAATCAACCCGAGACTGAACACGCAAAAGATTGTGTGAAAATGAGAGGATGATGAATTGTCAGTGATGTGTCATGATTTTATTTTGACGATGAAGCAGCCATGCATGATTGAAGGGAATCTATATATATTATATAACAATAAATCAAGATTCTTTAAGAAAGAGAGGTGAAGTCTCTCAATTAGAAAAGAGGATGGAAAGGGGAAAAATTCCATAGTTATGTTTGGTTTTAGGAAAAAACAAATTTGAAAGAAAAAGTAGAAGTATATGAGATAGAAATAAAATAAAATTTAAAAAAAAAATATTTGATATATAGAAAAATAAAATTAGATTATATAAAAATAAAATTTAAAATATTACTTTTATCTTTATCAGATACCAATTTGGTATGTAAAAAAAGTGATATACACAAAGATGTAACTTTTAGAATTTTAAGAGGACAAAATAGACTTTTTACATAAAATTTTTATTTCTCATTAACCTTTCCCCTCTCTCTCCATTGAACCTCATTTTCCTATATAAGGAAGCTCAAATTCCTTTCGCTCTCAAATTGGTGTACCAAACATGTTAACACTTCTTTGCCTCCTTCTCAAATTAGTGCAGTAAACATGACCTAATTTTGTTCACGTGCTTTGCTAATTATAACAGCACTTGATAAAGTTTTTTATTGACAAAATTTTTAAACATTAAAAATTATTATTATTATTATTAATTTTTTATAATTTATTAGCCAAACTCTCTATTGACTGTGGATCATTTATTTATCTCTCTCTTATTTCACTCAATTTTACCATCCCCATATTTTAAAGTTTTGTTTCCAGATTTTTATTTGCCACTTATAATTTTCAAAAAATATGTTTTAAATAGTGTTTCTCTCTTGCTACTATTACAACAACAATAATCAAAGACTTTTTTTATTAGTTGAAATCGATTATATGGATTAAACGACGTCAACATATTCTATCTTTGTACATTTCTATGGTTTGGTTATTTATAGCTAAATTCCTCATAACAATTTTTTTATTATTTTCTTTGGTTTTTCCTATCTCTAGTTATTAGGTTATCTTCTATCTGGTCAACTTTACGTATAGAGCCTCTCTAACGTTCTTCTTCATATATAACCAAATATTTCAATTAATTTTTCTACAATAAGTACAACTCTAAATTTCTCTCTAATTAATGCATTTAATGTGACCAATAAACAACTTTATCGCTAGCTACTATTAAAGAAGAGAAAAAGAAAGAAGAAAATGCAGCATCACAAAAAAAAATTCAACAAAAAGAAAAAAAAACAATGGATTAGCCAAATCTAGTTGGAATTATAATTGAGGAAGCATCCAGGAATGTTCATATAGCATCTATATATATATGAAAATGATTAATGAGAAGTGGACTACAAGACAAAAGAAAAAAGAAGGAACAAGACAAGACAAGAGGAATGAAAAATTGAAGACGTGGGTTCAAAAAAAGGAAGAAAACAAAACCAACGTCTAGTTGTATGCCAGATTGCCACCCTGTGTTTCTTTTTATTATTAAACTTATTCTTTTTTGAATTTTCTAGTGCTTTGTATTTGTATGTATCAATTATCAACTCCTGTGTCTATCAGTCCAGAGAAAAGATATCATATTTATCTCTTCAAGCTATCTATTCTTGTACTTTATTTGTTTAATTAGACTAGTGACAAGACAAATATATAAAACATTCAGAGTACTTAATTTATTAATTTTGCTAAGTAAAATTAATGATTTTTTAATTAATAAAATAGTCTATAAAATTATGTTTTTTAAAGTTTTTTCTTGTTATTTCAAAAAAAAATTTATTGTCTTAAAATTTAATAAAAAATCAATAAAAATAATTTTATAAAATTTTTTATTAGTTAAAAAATTCATTAACTACTCCCGTGACTTTAAATATCAACTTCATAACAATAAATTATCTCTAAATTAATTAAACAAACTCTTAAAAACTAAAAAGTACCTTAAAAATATGTTCGATTTAAATTTTAACAAGTATGTTTCTCTCATTAATTGAGAGAGAATTTATTATATTTAACTTAGTAATAAATAATTTTATAAACTCTCTTTTTAATTAAAAAAAATCTTTAATTAATACTCTAAGAATATTCATCAGCAAATTTGAAATTATTTTATCTACAAAGTCTTAGGTTTATCTAACAAATGCCCTAAGACAATTGTTAAGGTTTCTTTTGATTAGTGGAGAGGGAATAATTTTTTTGAAGGTAGTAAAAAGTCAACCAACACGTTTTTTAAAGCCCTCTTATTAGTTGAAATGAAACTTTAAAGAGTACCCTAAAAACACTTGTCAGTAAAATCCTAAAATAAAATAAGTCATGTATCACTCAAATAAAACAACCCACTATATATATGATTCTTTATTAGAAATTTTGGATTATGACAATAATGTCAGAAAGACAGGAGGACAAGAGACAAAATATTTGAAAAATAGATCTATGTAATCACGACCCATGTGCATGCATGCTAGTTGCCACATATTAATTAGACAAACAAAAATTTTGTTATTGATTACGGCATGATGAGCTGCCCGTTAATAACGGGTAGGCTCTCTAAATCCCGAAATTATAGGAAATATTATATCTTAAAAAATAAAATAAAATTTCGTATTGATTCCTCTAATACGAAATAATCAACCTCAATCATGTTTCATAAAAGCCTTTTATTATCTGTGTGTGTGTAATGTTCGTTAATGGGTGATATAATAAATGATTAGTTAGCTATCTGTGATTTTTGAAATAAATTCAATTTCTAAATATATATATAAACTACCTAACAAACAATGAATGGCACGCATTGTCAATTAGTTGTTTTTTAATGTTACAGAGATATTGAGAGTTCAAGTTTTAGTCATTGTATTAATTTCGAAACTTGTATCAAAATATTTTTAAAAAAAATTAAAATAACATATATCTCAAAATAAATTTAAGAGTGAGTTTTGAACTACTATAACTTTAAAGTATTACTTTTTAAAAAAATAAATAAAATTTGTACAAGAGAATAATGGCTAGTTCAAGATTAGGATTGAAATTATTTTTAAGTTTATCTGTCAAAACATGACATGTATCATTTTATTTATGTGAGCCTTTTTTTCTTAATTTTGTTATCCTTACGTTAAGAAAAAAACTTACACATGTCATGTTTTAATAGACAAATTTAAAAAATAGATCTAGGTTTTTTTTCCGGTTAGAAAGGGCTTACATGGGTCTTGATTACATAGATATATTTAGAATAAAATCAAAATCATATAATTATTATAAGGAAAAAGTGACTAAATGAACCCATTTTAATTAGCATGGTAGATAAGTTTGGACTTGGTCTAAACACAACAAACACAATGTAAGGAATTGAAGAAGGAGAGTGAGGACCACACACCACATTGATGTTCATTACATCAAGACACATACTAAAGGGTGAAACATTCGTTGGTGCATATGTGACGAGTACGACTTTTCAATTAGCTTTTCAGTCGTCTCTTTTGCCACTGGGTTTCAACTTTAAAACGAATCCCCAAGTCACGAATCACGACTCAACCAAGTCAAATTGGGACAGTAATGTAGCTAACAACTATAAATATATTTTTGTAATACATAATACCATTTTGAAAGAAAAACAACTATATTTTCTAGTTAAAAAATATATATTATAATAGTTTTAAAATATTAAAAATAAAAAATATTTAGTCTTTAACATATAATTACCAAGCATTTTACTAGACTATCTACTGTTGATTAATAGAATTGAAGTTTAACAAGAACCATATTGATTAGTTGTTCCTCAAAAACAATTAAAATCAAATTATAGTATTTAAATATTTGTTGAATATATATATATAGGATCGAAATGATGGTGTTTCAAAAAGAAATTATAATTTCTTTATAAGGAATTTGAATCTCGTTCTGCGAAGAATTAACATGACATTATTATGTAAAAAAGAGATGAGAGTAAATTATTGTTTTGATATGATCTCTTAAAAATATATCTTATTTTTCATAAAAAAATATCTTATATTAATTTAGTTTCTGAAATATTAAAATCTTTAATTTAAATCTTTTGAAAGAATTTTTTTAAATAATTTAGCCAAAAGTTTAATTATATGAATCATGAATGCCTAAACATTATTGGACCAAGTAAGAACCAACACGCCTCATTATACATCTATTTTATTACTCAAGAGTTAATATCTATATTAATATGATTGTACATCTTTTTTGTTATTGGAGTCACGAAAATATATTTTTTAATTAAAAAATATAAAAAAAATCAATGATGATGGAATAATATAGAAGAGAGAAAATAGATATAAATATAATTAATAGTTATTAAAATAAGTAGGAGAATAAATAACTTTTTAATATTTAATTTATTTTTAATATACAATCATAGTGTTTATACTATTTTAAAATTTTAAAAATTATATATATAAAATTTTAAAGAATAAATACGAAGTCTCATATATATATATATATATATATATATATATATATATTTCAAATTTGATAATATTATTTCTTTTCATGTGAAAGAATTTAGAGATCTCATTAAAAGTGCCACCCAACTTAGTCCAAAACTACCAAACACCTCATAACTCACTTGATAAGCTTAAGCTCTAAACTACAACTATTTCAAATGCTCAAATCCTAATTAATTAAGAATGTCTCTGTAATTTTCCCTATATATATAGAATTATCCAAGTTATTATTTTTTAATTTCTCTTCAAACAATTTCTAGAATATTGAATTCTACATGGAAGTAAAGTACACGAACAATAAATTAAGAAGATGAAAGAATGAATGAACTAACCAACTGTGGCGGAATGGAAGGTTGTGCTACCATCAACAACATTTCTGCTTCCAGTAATAATAGTATTGGTTCTTCCATCGCCCAAGAACATAATATTCGTCTTCTTCTTCGGAACCTCCACATTCTCTCTATAAACCCCTGCTTTGATCTTAATCACGTATCTCTTGCTGCTCTTTTGAGGAGCCGCCTCAACCGCCGCCGCGATCGTCTTAAAGTCGCCGCTCCCGTCCGCCGCCACGACGACGTCCGCCTTCACCTCCGTCGCCTGAAGCAGCCTCCTGTCCGCCGCCGGCATCCACTCCGGCCACCGCACTCCGCCTTCCTCCGCCGCGGCGGCGGCCAACAGCCGCCTGCTCTGTTTTCCGACGGCGGACATTTCGTAATTCGCGACGTCGGTGTCCGTCATGTTCTTGATCATCGCGAGCGCGTTGCTGCACATGCGCTCCACGTGCACCTGCCCTGCCTCGAGAGCTCCGCGGACCTTCTTGTCGGCGCCGTCGTGCGAGAATCCGTCGAGGCAGGTGACCTGATTGGTGATGGCGGAGCTGATCAGAGTCTTCAGATCGTCGGCGTGCTGGCGCAGAGTCTTCTTGTTCGGGTACAGCTTCAGATCCGCGAGGGCGGCGCGGAGCTCGTCCAGCGTCTCGTCGATCGTCTCGAGGCAGTCGTGGAGAGCGGTCTTCTCCCGCTCCGTGAGGCCCTTCCGCTTCGCGATTAGCTTCTCGACGGTGAAGAAATTCTGCTCCACGGCCCTGGTCGTGATGTTGAGGGAGACCTCGATGACGTCGCGCTGCGAGGTGACTCTCTCGGAGAATCCTGGCTCCGAGGTCACGGCGGAGAAGCAGAGCTCCGGATACAATGTGGACCTGCACGCGGATTTGATTATCGCGTGAGATGGATGGTCGTCGGAGGAGGAGGCCTTTTGGCGGGAATTTACTCCGGCGACGGCGCCGATTACGGCGGCGACGAGCAACAGAGTGGCGAAGAGAACGAGGAAGAGATTCCTCCTCTTCTTTTGGTTGCCGCCGCCGCCGCCGGAATCTGAGGTTCCGGCGAAGGCTTGTTTGGAGTTGCTCATAGTGGTGTTGAGACGAAGAGGGAGAGAGAGAGAGAGAGAGGAAGGAACTAGGAAGGAAGGAAGGAGAAGAGTGAAGAAGGAGGGAAAGAGTGAAGTGAGTTTATATAGAAAAGCAGTACAAGATAGGGGATACCGAATACGAAGGGTATTAGTTTCTTTTTTTTTTTTTGACAACGGCTAGTGGCAACGAATAGTATCTTAAATTTTCTTTCTTTGCTTTTTTTAATTTTTTAAGTAGCACGTTTATTTTGTTATATTTTAATTCTTTGTTGTAGATTAAGTTTGCTTGAAATAAGAAAGTTGGTTTTTATAAGTATTTGATTTTAGAATAAAGGTTAAATTGTTCATGTAGTCCTTCTTATATTTTCACTTAGTTTTTTTTATGAAAAAAACTTATATTAAATTCTTTATATCCTTGTCAACAAAATTTTTAACATAAATATGATACGTGATAAAAAGTATTTAAATGATCAATGATAATAGAGAAAGAATGTAAAAAACTACATTTTATATCTATATCACCAATCATAAAAAAAGAGAGTATAAATACAATATATCACTAATCATAGAAGGTGTTTTGCATTTTCTCTCTTATATGTAAAATTTTTTTGTCACGTGTTATCTTTATATTAAAAAATCTTACGTAAGTTTAGTATTTTTTTTTTGTTGGCCTAAAGCAAGAGAGTTTAGAGAAAGCTAAGAATATGCATATCTGGCAAGGGTGTGACTTTGGTTTACATATAAGCTTTGTTCTTGATAAAATTAGTATGGCATAATCTTATGTTGGTGGGTGTAATTACCAAATATTTCTTGTTAGTCACACGTGGCACCTCGGCACAAGATATACAACCTAGAGTCACGTAGCATCACGCAATCGTGCCCAGTGAGGTATTATCCCACAATCTATTTCCCCTGAGTTCTTTTTGTAGAGAGACGTAGAGCATGGCTCCCCTAGTTACGAGAACGTGGGGTGCCCACATCTTCGATCCCACGTTCTCCACCCAGTAAAGGCTATAAATAGCCCCTTACTGAACAGATCAAAGACATTAGACTTAACTCAATACACGCTCGTTCTATATCTTAAGAGATCACTGCGAGTCATTCCGCCATTGCAGCACTTATATCAACTTCCATCAACAACTTGCAGGCGACCCATCTCGCCTATTCCAGCACATATCCAAGCCGCACACGACACTTATAGGTATAGCCCTTACATAACGACTCCTATGGACATCCTCTTTATCAAACTACGTGGACTTTAATCTCTTAATAAGGATACATAAGCACCTAGATTCTTACATAAGGACAAATCTACCAAAATTAAGACCCCTTGCGATCCTCAATCCCCTTTAAAGATTCCTTAATGTCAAAAACGAATCTTCCAATAAGAAATGTGAATCAAACTGTAGCCTGTAGGGGAGCCGATTGGTTTATTTATAGAAAATACTGTAATTAAGTTCTCATAGTTTGACAAAATTTTAAGTTATTCCATAATGTCAAATTTGTGTTGAAATTATATTAAAATTTGTTAATATTTTTAATCTATAGTATTTTATTACTCTAAATATGTATACTTTATTGTGTCAAAAAATTAAGAACAAAAAATAGAATGATGTAAAAATAATTTAAACATGTGGAGTGAAATGCAATTTTATGTTAGATAATATAAGTAGATTAACTTGAATAAAGTAAATGTATTAAGTTAAGATGATATATATAATTAGCATATCATTAAAATTCAACAAAATGTTGACACAAAGAGACTAATTTAAAATTTTGTTAAACTATCATAATTCAATTCCAAAATTTTAAATTATAATAAGAACCAAATTTAAAATGTAAATGAAACTATATCAAGACCACAAAATAATTTAACCTCCATACTTATTACGTTAAATTATATTTTTTAGGTTCTCCAAAAAAAATATTTTTTAGGGTTTGAAAATTTAGTTAAATTATATTTTTCTCTTTAGTTTGAAAAATAAAATTTACTTCCTATTAAATTTGTAATATTTTTTTCTGAAAATTTTGTAATCAATTGTAATATGTAACTATTGCCAAAAAAAAATATTATATAAAATGTTAATTCTATTAATAAAATTATATCAGATCAGAATAAAGGCTTGTATAATACGAAATCAAAGTTTACAGAAACTGAATGTAATATTTTACAATAAAAATATCCAAAGTAATTTCACCAAATTTTATAAAAGGTTGTTTTAATTTAACTAATTACTTGAAGCATTTTCTCTATTATTTTTTAAAAATTACTTGAAGTGTTTATTCGTGGATGTATTATATTAGGACATGCACAATGGTTGCCGTAGGGTTTTAATTTGAATACTTTTATGATGCAATAAAAATATTTAAATGAAAGTCTTTGTTTTTAGGTGAGTCTTTCGTGGAATTGTTTATGTTTGGAAGATAATATTAGCAATATTGTGAAGTTGAGCTCGTTTGGTACGCTCGAACATAAGAGAAGGTGAGTGTTTTCATCATTTATAGTGTGTTTCTTAGCTAGTGAGTATACTTTTCTAGTGAGCACACTTCTATCAAAGGAGGTGAGTATACTTCGATGACTAAAGAGATGGAAGTTGATTTGCTTCCTAGCAAGTTGAAGTAAAAATACTACTATACTCTTAATATAAAAATACCAATAATGCTTCCTCTACATGGTACATAATTTAAATAAGGGTAAAAGCATCTTTTTATAATGTTATTTTTCACTTCCCTATATTCTTCCTACCATAAAACAATATCTTTCAATATTCCACTTCTATTTCCCTATATACCAGAACCACTTTTTATCTTCCATTTCCACTTCCATATCCATTTCCATTTCCACTTCTATTTCCCACCAAAGCACTCACTTCCTACCAAACGTCATCTAAGGTTGAGATTGGTAGGATATAAGTGTATTGATACGGGAAGTGGAAGTGAAAGTAAATTTAAAAAAAAAGTGTGTTTGGTATTCAGAGAAGAGGGAAGGGAAAGTAAAAAGTAAACTTATTTAATTAGTATGATGGGGAGAAGATAAGGAAGTGAAAGATAAAATTATAAAAAAGATAATTTTACTCTTAAATCATATGACACTATCCAGTTTTCAAGGATAAAATAATCTTATCCAGCTTCCTTCTCATTTCACAGGGAAGGATTGTTCCTTCTACTCAGGGAAGGTTTTATCCTCCTTCCTTTTTCTATCTCTTATCAAACACACTTCGAACATGCTTCTATTTCCCTTTCTCAGTTCTTTGCGCATACCAAAGAGGCTCTAATATAATTGGAGGTGTAATCAATAAATCTGAATTTAAACTACTAATCCGTCATGTATAAAAAAAATGTAGATGAAGGCTCTTACAATTTTTGTTTTAATTTGAATATTTAATAAACAAAATTTGTTTATCAACTATGCTTATCAATAATTAGGTTTAGGATGGATTGAGGGGTTAGAGTTTAGAATTAGCTAGGATTTAGATTTTTTGGTTGCCTCTTCTATTTTTGAGGTATTACCTTGACTAATTTAGTCTTTTTTATTAAAAAAAATTCAAACTCGACCCGTGTCGTACACTTAGTTATGATGGAAAAGTCTCTCAACGGGAATAACTGTATACACAAAATCTCAAATTCGAGATATTATTTAAACGATATGAAACCGCTTATCACTTAAACAAACTCCTCTTATTGTATGTTTCGTAGGAAATAGAAATGTAGTTGCTCCGATCAATGTTTTACAAATCGGATCGGACTATGGCCCGGTCAGACTTTCGGGTCACGATTCAACCAATCGAACCAGTTCAACCGATGGTTAAACCGGTTGATGTAATAAATAATTAAAATTAAATAAAATATATAATGAAAATTTACATATATAAATTATAATATTATATATAGCAATTATTAATATTTTTTTATAATCATATAATATTTTTGTACAAAGAAAAATTTATCTTATGAATTTTTTAAGTCTGATTTTATTTTTTTGTTATATCAAATAATATATGTTAGTAACTTTTATGTTTTTCATTATTAGAAGCAGTAAAAGTTATCTTATGTATACTTTTATCAAAGGAGAATGCTGGCTCGGTGGTGATAGGCTTTGTGAATGTGTTTGAACCTAGGCACTTATTTAGGCTTTCCTTTAAAACCCACCTACAAGCCTTCCGACTTCAACATCATTATCGAAAAAATGGCTAAACGATTACAAGGATGGAAAAGCAACCTCCTATCTCAAGTTGGCAGAAGCCAACTCATCCAAACCACATCTTCTGCTATCCCAAATTATTTCATGAACGCTTTCTTCCTGCCTAAGAAAATACATAAACAAATAGACAAAACAAACAGGAATTTCTACTGGGGTCACTCCATCCACCAAAAGAAAATTCACCATATAAGCTGGAAAAAAATATGCAAGCCAAAAAAATTAGGAGGGTTAGGCCTACGTTCCAGCGAATCAATAAATCATTGCTACATGGCAAAACTCAAATGGAACGTCCTCAAAGGAAAGAAAAACCTCTCAACAAAAATTCTAACAACTAAGTACGGTAAGCACCTATCCAAAAACAAACACAACTCCTCATTCATTAGGAAAAGTATGAACAAGGACAACAACATCCTAAAAAACGGAACAATTTGGAGAATAGGTAATGGCAAAACCATAAATCTCTGGCATGACAACTGGCTCGACTCTGGCCCTCTTAGAAATCACCTCATTGGCCCACTGAACAAAAATGAAGAAACCACTAAACTAGAAACCCTCACGCAAAACTGGCCCCCAATAAACATCCCTTTCTTACACGAACATGCCAGCCGAGAAATAGCCTCCATATTCATCAGTCTTGCCCCCAATACAGAAGACATCTTAGCCTGGAAATTCTCAAAAGATGGAGACTTCTCCATTAAATCAGCCTATAACTCAACCTTTCCCCCCAACCAAACTACCAACACTAACTTAAGCTGGATATGGAAAACGGATAGCCACCCAAGAGAGAACCACTTCCTCTGGCAAACTTACCACAAAGGTATCCCTACAGCTAAAAAACTCAACAGCATAAATTGCCTTCCCTCACCCATTTGTAGACTTTGTAATTCGTCCGAAGAAACCATTATCCATCTCCTTAGAGACTGCAACATAATCAAACCCATCTGGCTAAGCCTTGGAGTCCCAAACTCCTTCTTCCAAACTGATCTCCAACCCTGGCTTAGGCACAACAGTGAAAAAAAATCTCTTCAAATTTTTTCAATCCCTTGGAATACACTCTTTACCTACATAATTAGGAACATCTGGCTAAACAGAAATCAACTCATTTTTAGAAACAAACCCTTCCTGTCCCATGTCACTCTCAGACATAGCATCCAAAAGGCCACCGAACACTATTTTCTTGTCAAACCTCCTTCAAACCCCACTCCTAAAGAAACAGTCATGATTAAATGGACCAAACCCTCCCCTCCATTCCTAAAGCTTAACGTTGATGGGTCTTGTTCAAACAACCATATGGGTTCGGGAGGTCTGATCAGAGACGAATTTGGAAATCACATTCTTAGCTATTGCCACAATCCTGGGTACGGGTATGCCCTTATGAGTGAACTTTGGGCCCTTCAAATTGGCCTAACTCTTGCAATCAATATGAACATCCAGCAGCTCGAAATCGAAACAGATTCCTCAGTCGTGAAGCAACTCATGGAAAAAAACGATCTTCCTAATACCAGTAAATATTTCACTGTCATTTCAAATTGCAGGTCCCTCCTTACATCCCTTCAAGCTTGGAAAATCCAACACTGCTTCAGGGAAGCGAACCGCAGTGCTGATGCCCTTGCAAACCACGGACGACAGAACAACACTTACAAAACCACCTTCCACCAGCCACCTCCTTTCCTCATTCCGCATCTCTTACATGACCAACAGCAGACGCCAACTCCACGCTCCATAACTATCAATCAAGAAATGCAGCAACAAGGAACTTAGCCGTCTCCCTTCATTTATTTTTGAGAAGGGAATGATCCCCCGTACTCTGTTGCTTACTTGCTTTATTTTCAGTTCAAGTTGTTGTTCTTCCCTTATCTTCGGTACTCTTGTCTCGTTTGTATTTGTCTCCTCTTTGACTATGTTTTGTACTGGCTCGTAGCCTAACTTCTATGTTCTGCTCTGCTTTTATAAAATTTCACCGTTTACCAAAAAAAAAAAAGTGTTTGAAAAGCTTGTGGAGTTCAATTCCGCTCACAGCCATTTAAAGTATTAATTTTGCATAAGCGAAGACTCGTCTGATCAAAGCGGTTCTAGGTGCTTCAAAGCGGTTAAATCATAAGAATGGTCTAGATATGTCAATCGGACCGAACATATGACCCATTCTCGATCCGATTTTGAAAACATCTGCTCCAATTTTCTCCCAAAGCAATAGCAAAATAAAATTGCGGGTTTAACAAAAAAAATTTAATGTATTATTAAATTTACCATTATCCAATAGGTAAAGTTACTAAATCTTACAATTTTGACTATAAATTCTAGTAATTATTCATTTGACTATTCAACTTAAATGAGTCACCTATAAATAGATTTTTTATTTTATTTTATTTTTTAAATGTGTAGTTACTGAAGTTACTTATAAATCTTACAATTTAGACTACAACTCTATGAACCGATTTTTTTATTGTAATTGTCTATACTATGGAATTTAATCATGATTATAATTGTGATTAAACATTAAAATAATAGTGGTTAAAATAGGCAATATAGATAGCCAACAACTTAAGGATTCTAACTCATAAACTCTAGTACTAACTTTTTGTTCTATGAGTACAAATTATACATTTGACTGTTCAACTTAAATGAGTCACCTATTTGCATAAATAGGTTTTACTTTTTTATTTTGAAAAAAAGGTGAAGTTACTTATTCTTGATTGGAAAACAAAAAATACATTTAAAAAGAAAAAGAAAAATACATATATTAATAAAAGTTTTTATTCAATCATTGTTATTCAAACACTGAGTATATATATTTCATAACACCATCCTTTATAAAATTTCACTTAAAATTTATTTTTTTAAATCAGTAAAATCACAGTTGGGCTAAATGGCCCTCAAAGGCTCAAATTATTATTACGAATTTTGCTATTATAATGATAGTAGTTGAAAACCAATAAATTAAAGTCTTTATTTCTCTTTTCAGCCCTTACTTTTAAAATGGGCCTTTTAATATCTGTCTTTAAAGCGTATATATATTAAAGTTTTACTTAATTGATTAGTTGAGTTTTTAAATATTAAAAATTATTTTTTTAAAAATAAATTTTCATAAATTTTAAGACATGAAATATTCTATTGACATATTAAAAAAAATCGTAACTATAAAGATAAATGTTAAATAAATCCTTTTTAAAATTTTGATTGAAAACATACTTTTTCCTTATGAGCTGGCATGCCATTTGATGTTATTTACTTATTTTCTACTAGTGGAAAAACGAAAATTGATCCTCTATATTAATTCTCTATATTTTTTGATGGAGTTATAAGAGAAATAGAGAGAGTAAAATTTTCTTTTTCTTAATTTTCTCTCTCTTAATTTTCTTTCTCTCCCAAAAATGTAAAGAATTACTTTAGATGATCGACTTTCGAAGAAAAACATACCATGGTATTTTACTTTTTCATAAATGAAATTATAACTATTTTTTATGGACAATCTTATTTGAAGTCATAATTAAAAAATTCAAATTTAGTTCACTCTATTGTGTGAGATACTAGTCTATTTTATAATATGTACTACCTAGTTTTTAGGTGGCATTTGGTATTCGGTGAGTGTTTTAGTGAGAAGTGGAAGTGCAAGTGGAAGTAAGTGATAAAAAGTATGTTTGGTATGCTGGGAAATGAAAGTTGAACGTAAAAGTAATATTGTCTGGTATGGTGGGAAGAAGATAGAGAAATAGAAGATAAAAGTATAAAATACTTTTTTTGTCATTACTTCTTTAAAAGCCACAAATATTTTAAGGGCATTTTGGTATTTAAACCTCATTTCACCTTCCTTCAACTTCCCTTCTCATCATGAGGGAAGGAAGCTTCCCTCTCGAAAGAGAACCTCAACCTCACCTCACCTATGGTGAAGACATACCAAACATGCTCAAGCTCACCTCACCTTCCCTGCTAGTAAGGGATACTAAACGTGTTCTTAGTGATAGTTTTTATGTATTTGTTATTATTAGAGGTGTCAAAGTGGGCTAACCTGGCCTACACGGGTTGACCCACCACATGTTGGACCCGTGACGGGTTGGCCCACTCGGGTTGGCTCTGTTAAACGGGTTGAAAATTCCAACCCGACCCACACCAAGGTGGTGGGTCGAGCCAACCCACCTAACCCACCATTTTTTTTTTGATTTTTTTTTTAAATTTTAACTTTTTTAAAAAAAAAGAAATCTATATTTTTTTTATACATTTTTTTTCATGAACTAAGATATTTAATATGATAAAATGAAAGAAAAGATTTATCATTCATCATGTCACTCACAAATAATTAAAAATAAAACAATGAATGTATGAAACATAGTCAAAATAAATATCACAACATTCCTCATTCTTTTCCTCCTGGCTCCTGCAAATATGGTGAAAATATCACAAAAAGAAAGAAACTTGATTAAATATTACATCCCAAATTAAAATGCAAAGAAAAGAACTAGCAGCCATAAAATTTAGAGACAAACTAAAGACAACTAGAAGGAAGTCAGGATAGGAATTAGTTTTTCTTTTTTAGTATATTAATTTTTTTAAAAAAGTTAGGTGGTTATGGGCCAACCTACCTAACCCGCGAGCCAACCCGTTTAATAAACGGGTTGAGATTTTGTAACCCAACCCACCAAATTGGTGGGTTAAACAGGCCAACCCACCGAGTTGGACCCGTTTTGACAGCTCTAATTATTATGTTTTTAATCAAATTAAAATATGTGATTTTTTTAATTTAATCATAAAATAATTGTTTAAACCTCATTTTTTAATTAAAATAATTTTATACTGATATTTTTAAATTGCACCTGATTTTTTTTATTATTGGTCAAGAGCTTTAATTTAAATCACAATAAATAAAAATTGTTCTCTTTTAAAAATTATTTTCATGCTATTCTTGAAATCTCGAGCCAATTTTTGAATTGAACTCTTATAAGTTTATGTTTATATACATGGTTAAAATTGATTAATTTGTGTCAAACTTATAAATATAAAATTTCGTGCTAAACTCTCGAGTTAACTTTTAAACTATTACAAATTTACATTTACACACAGAAAAAATGAATTAATTCAAACTCATAAAAAATTAAATTCGTTCTGAACCTCGTGAAAACCATTATTTTTTTGGAGTGAAGCTCACTTATCAAAATCTTCTCTATAAAAAATAATTAAAAAACAATAGTATTTCATTATTCAAACTAAAAAAATGTAAATATTTAATAAAATTGACTAATTTCCTAATAAATGTTTAAATCATGAATAGAAGTCTAAATAGTAAATATTGAAATGTATCTGTATTCGGTATTTATGTATAAGTTACATTTGGATTTTTATTATTTACAATCTCACTTTATTTATATTAATTATGATAGAAATATATATACTTTTAATAATTACTTATTAGTTTAGGTAAATTTTTATGAGTTCACAAATTAAATTTACGTGTTAAGTTTGTTCTTTTTTAACAAATTTATTTAAACTCTTGAATTCACAATTCTACTTCTATAACCAACCATGTAATTTTTAATGTCATTTTGGTTACTGGCATCTAATTAAACAATATCATATTTAATTAATTTTGACTTATATTTCAGATTTATCCCTTAAATTTAATCGATTTTATTTTAGTCATTTTTAACATTAAAAAATTAAGGGTAAACTACAGTTTGCCCTAAATTCAGTAATAAAAATTAACATTAATTAGGACGTACCTTGAATAGATTAGAGATCGACTAGCTGGTTGGAAGAGTGTACTGAAATTCAATACTATCATATTACCAAACATTTACCCGAATGAACAATTAATTAAAACCATGCTCTGAATCTCAACATATATTTAAGGTTGGAAATATCAAATAAATAAGACCATTTTGACATTTTTTAATGAAGTTGCTTGTTTTAATTGTAGAACAAGAATCCCACGGACTGTTAATACCAAATTCATAAATCATAATTATACAGTACTACTCTAAAATGAGGTTATACTTAATTTTCTTGTTAATACTAACAATTGCATGCATGCAATGTAATTTCGGCTGATAGGATTGTGACATGTGGATAGGATGACTTGAGATGCAATACAATTTTCCACGTGTTATAATCTTATCGGTCGAAATTGTATTGCATGCATGCAATAAGTTGTATTATAGACCAACTCATTAAATAAATAGGTGAGAATTGAAAAATTCATTACTCCCGGTAAGAAAATAAGCTCAATTTATGAAAATAATTACATTATTTGTATAATATATAGGCATTATTTACACCTAAATATAATATATAAATTAATAAATTTATTATAACTTTTCAATCTAGCTAAACATAATAAAGATTTGGTCGAATATAAGCTCAATTTAAGTGGAACAGTAATAAGGATATTCAATTAGAATGAATATAGTGATTAATCTTTTTCGTATTGTTACTAGGATGACGACACCCTCTAATTAAGTGAGAGTACTTCATTTTCATATTTTTACGAATCAAACCTAAAAGACAACGATTAAAGGAAGAAACTAACAAAACATGCCTTATAGGGTGTAGTCGTGTGGATACTCCTCTCTCGTGATGTATTTTAAAATCGTGAGGGCCGGAAAAATGTTAAAGAGAATAATATAACAAGTGATCTTTGATGTTACAAAATTTTTGTTATAAAATTCGTATTTTTCACCATACAAAAATGCAACGAAATTTCAAATTCATCTTCTATTTCTTCTAAAACATTGAAAACGTATTTTTAAATATTATAAATTTATTAACTAAAATATCAAGGTTTATAGAGTCCCATAGAAATCCGCCATAACAACCCAACAACAATAAAATAGTAGGTAACATTTTTCAGTTGTTGGATTTACTTTGAGATACGTGCCATCTTAAACAAAATTTTTTTTAGCACTGATCTCAAGATTAAAAAGATATATCCAACGACTGGGAGTTGATGAGCTCAAACTCACCGACTTTCTATAATATTATACAAATAGTTGAGGCTTAATCTTCGTAAGAATGATTACACTGTTAAAGCAATCAAATTTTTTCTAACAATATTATTTAGGGGTTTGCTAAACCAGTGCTCTAAAGTCATTATTTAAGATTTATTTTCAACCAATTAGAAAACTTTTTTTTATATGAAAAAATCATTCTTATTAACTTTTCACTTATTTCAAAAAAATAAATTCTCTCTCAAATAATCACAAAAAACCTTAAGAAGTGTCATAAACCCTAAATCCTATGGCACTTATTAGATAAATCCTATTATTAAAAAGATTTATTTAACACGTGTCTATGGACGCACCTTAAAAACACATATAAATGTTTTACTTCATTGATCAATAAACTTCTTCAAACTTTGAAATATGTGAGAACCTAACTAAAAAATAAATTTAAAGGACACATGTTGGATGAACACTTCTTTAAAAAGTAAAAACAATTGCACCTATCCATCCAAAATTGGGTCATAGTTTAGATTAAAGTTATTGGACATTATATTAATTTTTGGGTAAAGTACCATTGCCGCCTTCAAACTTTGCTGCAATGTTCATTCCTGCCCCCAAACTTTTTTTTGGTTCATGCCACCCCCAAACTTTCAATTTTGTTCATGCCTGCCCTTTTTGCTAACACCGCTAACTTGCTAGACGGAATTTGCTGACGTGAACTACGAATGTGTATATCTTTTGCCACATCATTGTCCACCTCATTTTACATCTCATATTTAACTTTTTATTTTTTTTAAAAAAAATTAACCAAATCCAAATTAAAAAAATCAAACTTTTATCCTAAATTTTTTTTATTTAGATTAGGTTAATTTTTTTAATAAAAGTAAAAAGTTAAAGGTGAGGTGGACGATGACGTGGCAAAAAAAATACACATTCATCATCCACGTCAGCAAATTCTGTCAAGCAAGTTAACAATGTTAGCAAAAAGGGCAGGCATAAACAAAACTGAAAGTTTAGGGGTAGGCATGAACCAAAAAAAAGTTTGGGAGCAGGAATAAACATTACAGTAAAGTTTGAGGACAGCAAGAGTACTTTACCCTTAATTTTTTTTTATGGAAGACAGTATATTAATTAACTAGCCAGTTAATTTAATTAATTAGCTTTGGATGCTAAATGGGGGAAAAGGATCAGATACCATAATTATGAGCCACCCTAGCTAGAATATGAATATATTCTTAATTATGCTCTTTTAATTAACTAATAATTAGATTATATATATATAAAATATCATAATAAGATTAAAGCAGAAGATATTGCGCTCAAGAAAGAAGGTGATTATTCAAGGCCATAAAAGAAAGAAAGAAGGTGATTATTACTTTGGACCCATGCATGACTTTTCTTTAATTAATTATATTGTATTTAAAAAAAATAATTCTTTATATATATATATTTTTTATTTTTAAAAATCTCTCTCGATCTCGAAGGTAGTAATTAAAAAAGTCAAGCTCTTAATAGTTTGATAGCCATTTTATAATAAATTAAGTCTTTTCCTCAAAAAAAAAAAAGTCTTAATATAATAATGTCATGCCAAATATATATATATATATATATATATATATATATATATATATATATATAAATATAAATATACATTTAAAGTTGGGATAAAAGTTTAGTAATACCGTATTACTGAAATTAGATTACTGTATTATTGAAATTAGATACATCCCTTCAATCATATAGAGTCATTTATTAATATTAATAGAAATTAAAGTCACATTAATAAAAAATCACTTTAAATAATTTTGAGACCAATTGATTAAAGAAATATATTGAAATTCAATATTTCTGTACTAGTGATTACTGAATATCACCTCCTAAAGTTGAGTGAAATAACTTGAGTGGTGATGTATACAAATTAAAGCTTATAAATTTATATGAGTTTTATTAATTAGTGTTGTAGAACATTGTTTAAATTTTTGTTTTTATTTTATTAGTTGAAAAAAGTTTCAGACACTAAAAATTATTATTTTTATTCTTTTTACGCAAATTTTAATTAATTCAATGCTCGATTAACTAATAAAAAAATTAAATCCGTTCCAAAACATTGATATATGTATATTTTCTTTTTCTTTTCTCATATGATATGAGAATACTCAAGATTCAACAAGGCAACCTCCATTAAAAAAGAGTAACCAATTACTGGGGTGCAGAACTGAAGTGACCACAATTGATAAAAAATGACTATATAATTCGATGGATTGAATTTTTTTAATTAATCGATTTGGTTCAGTTCGATTTATCTACTTTTTAAAATATTTAAAATATATAGTTATATATTTATATATTATTTAAAAATATTAAAAATACCCTTATATATATATATATATGAACATATTTAGATATATATTTTTTATATTAGTATTTATGATTTTATAATTTTGGATTACAATTTTAATTTTAGTTTATGGTTAGTAATTTTTATTTTTATTTTTTAAAGTTTAAATTGAAGAGAACAAAATTATTATTTTTTTAAAAAAAAACATTTTTTACAAAAACATGGACAAAAACATTTTTTATATTGAAGAGAACAAAATTATTATTTTTTAATCATCAAATCTAATCAATTCGATTTGGTCATCTGACCATAACCAAACTGAGTTGACCTTTGTCCACTCCATTACTTACATGGGTGACTTCACCTTTAACTCTAAAATCATTGTTAGCTTTTGAATATTTTATTTGTACACAAGAACATGGACAAATTGAATTCAAAATAATAATAATAATAATAATAATAATAATAATAATAATAATAATAATAATTTTTTATTAATTTATTAATTTATTTTTGAATTCCAAGGATCTGTAAAGCACAAAAGTAGATGAGCAAGTTGCAATGCCTTTTCCCCATAATTGTTGGTTTTGAAGCAAATCACTGCCATTTAACATTTTATTGTCTTTTTTTATGTTCATTTATGATCCACTCCACGTGCTTCAATTGCCTCACATGTTTAAGTGAAATTGTGTTTCTCTTTGGTTAATTAAAAAAAAAGGTTTGCTATAAAAGTTTATGGCTAAAGTATTATTTTGGTCCTCAATGTTTGCATAAAGTTTAATATTGGTCCTCAATGTTTCAAAAGTTTAATGTTGGTCCTCAATGTTTTATTTTTTGGTCGATTTTGGTCCTCGAACGTAACACCGTTAACTTTTTGCTGTTAAATGATGACGTGGCATGTTTATATGGCACACACTCTCTCCTACATGTCATATTTTAATGATGATGATGATGATGATGATAATGATGATGATGAAGGAGAGAAGATGATGATGTGGCAATGTGGGGTGACGTGGCAGTGATGTGTCATGCCACGTCATTAAAATATGACATGTAGGAGAGAGTGTGTGCCATATAAGCATGTTACGTCATCATTCAATGGCAAAAAGTTAACGGTGTTACGCTCGAGGACCAACATTAAACTTCATGCAAACATTGAGGACCAAAATAGACCTTTACCCAAAGTTTATTCTAATTAATGAAAAAGTTAAAATATAATTGTTGTTGATTTTTTATTAATTTTAAAATATTAAAAATTAGGATATTATTATAAGGACAAAATCCCATTTATTTTAATTTAAGATAATATAGATATCAAAACAGATCCAACGACTAAAAGATAGTAAGCTCAAACTCACAATCTTTCTTACGCTAAAATTTATCCTTGTTAGATAAATCCAAAGAAAAAAAAATAAGAATATGATATTTTATAAACATTAAATTAAATCTAACATATATGAGTTTGCATCCGTACTTATGTAAAATAATTTTTTTAAAACTTTTTCATTAATTAGAATGAATTTTAAAATCATAAAAATTAGGATAATATTATGGGGACAATAATTGAATATGCCTTTTTAATTTTGAAATTTCTGTTGAGACTTTATTTTTTTAATTTAATATAATACAAATATTAAAATAGATCTAACGTCTAAAAGTTAGTGAGCTCAAATTCACAATCTCTCTTATCCTAAAAATTAAATCCAATATTTTCAAACATTAAATTAAATATATATGACATATACGAGTTTACTTTCTTGCTAATTATGTACCAAACAAAGGTTATCATTTTCGGATTATTTCAGTGTTTTGTTCACTCAAAAGAAAATAATTGGATTTTCTCAAAAAAAAAACAAAAGATTAAGGGCTTATTTGACAATAGCTTTTAGAAATGATTTCTGTTTTTTTTTTGAAAATTGTTTGACACGTTTATGTTTTATAATTTTTCTTAAAAACTTAAAAACACATTTGTATTTTTAAAAATAAAAATAAATAAAAGTTGTTTTTACTCTTGTTTTTAGTTTTTTTAAGCATTGAGATCAAATGAGTTTATAAGCAAGGAACTTAAGCAAATGTATATTGTTTTCCCCAAATTCTACACAATATTTCAATTTAATCCTTAAACTTTTATTTGTCAAACACGTTTTTTTTATTCAAATTTGTTTTTTTGTCTTTACTTTAGTGATGATTTGTTTATTTTTATACTTTCAGTTTCCTTGACATTCAAAATACATTGTGAAAATTTTAGAGTCAAATTTGTGAGATTTTTTAATCTTCTTGAAATTTTTTAGAAAGGAAATTTAGATTTTCTTAAATTAAATTATTCTTGTTTGCCTATAAAAAAAATATTCTTGTTTGATATGGAAAAGAATATATATATATATACAATGGAAAAAATGGTTTTGAAGAAAAGACGCAAATGTCTAGAAGGGCCCTAATCATACTATCTCAGCCCATCATATGGGCCCATATGTCCATTCAATAAATCAGGGCTAAGCCCAAAATTATGAAAGCCTTGGTCTTTTGGTCAATCTCGATTAAGTGCTAAAAGTTATGATGCGATTGGTAAAGAGAAAAGATGGGGAACGAGAATGAGAATGAGAATATAATTATTGGAGGGAATGAAAATATCATGTCAATGTGATGTAATGTGAATGAAATAAAAGTAGATAAAAAAGTAAGATAAAAAATATAATTCTATCACATTGCAAAAAGTGAGGTTTGTTTGGTAGGAAGAATGTAGGTGGGAATGATGCATTCCATCCTTTTTTCCTTTCCTATTTCTCCTTACCAAACACAGCCTTAGGTTGTATCGAATGGCCCAAAAAATCTCCGACGTCAGTCCATAGAAAAGGCTAAAAACCTAATCACACTAGTTTAATAAAATATTCAGACAAAAAAAAAGATAAAAAATAATTTTTTTTAATTATATATATATATATTTCATATTTTTTAAAAAATTTAAGCAAAACCCAATTTGAAATCAAAGCTAGTAGCAAGCTTTGGAGTACATATAAGTAATGTTTTAAAAGTCGAACTAGTCATTGAATTGAAAATTTTTTTTGGTGACGGGTTAATCGATTTAACTAGTCGAATGAGGTCACATCATAAATATATAAAATAATAATTAAATAAATAATTAACAAACAAACAAGACAAAAAAAAAAAAAAGAAATTGGGTTGGAACATTGAGATTTTTTAAAACTTAATTTGTGTCCTTTTGGTTTGGTCTTGTGTTTTTCATGTTGAAAGTTTCAAACCCAAAAAAAGAAGGAATTGGACCGAAAATTGTCTTGGACAGTTCTCGGCTCGAGTCTCGGTTAAACACCCTGTCATCGGGTTTTTTCAGATCAATCTAGACCAACCCCCAAATTGAGCCAAATGACCTAATCAAACTAGACTACTCAACGATTATCGATTCGATTATTTAGTCCGGTTCAATTTTTATAACATTGCTTATAAGTCACTAATAAGAATATTACATGGATTCGAATAGAAAATAACAAACGAATTAAATTAATTATAAATGAATTAAAACTAATACACTTCTTTTGTCAAAAAATGGTAGTAATTAGTAAGGACAAACTATTGGCCAAAAAAAAAATAGTAAGGAAAAGACTGTCCTAAATATGTTTTAATTAATAAAACCCAAATCAAAATATGTATAGATAATACTAATAGGCATTTTTACCAATATCATAGTTATGGAGAGATTGGAACTCAAGTTCAGGTGTTCATAATCAAATAAAATCAACGCACTTGAATAAAATCAAATTGAATTAGCACAAACTGAATAAAATTGATAAATGTTTGGTTTGGTTTGATATGTCGAAAAATCGAACCAAACCGCATACACATACATGTATATATATACACATTATGTTCAAATTTCTAAATAATAAAGTTTAAATTTTGTTTTTAGAAGGTTAGATTAAATTTAGTCAATCTAAAAATTTAATTTTAGAACTAAGTTGATTGTATATTGTAAGTAAATAAAATATTACTATACTTTTTCATTATTTATATTGAATACAAATATATTTTTTATTAATAAATTTAAATATGTAAATTTAATGTCAAAAAAATTCTAAACCGCCAAACCAAATCTCTCGTTTATAGATTGGTTAGGTTTGACGCTATCAACTTAAATCCATAAATGCATTAAATTTTCACTAAAAACTGCCTAAACAAACCGCGGAACACCCGAGTGATGTCTATGGATGACATGAAAACTTTTAAAAAACCAAAAACGGTGCGTTTTGGAGGACAAAATTGCCGTTGTCCCACTGCACGGGACTTTTCAGTTTCCAGCCCAATAGTTATTATACTATACACCAAGCAAGGGCTGGCCTCGCCTCTTCGTCTTCTGCCTTCGCCTTCATTCTCTTTTCTGCTTCCGCAAGAACCCAAAGCGTCGCGCCACCACACACAGCTCCTCCATCGGTAATTCTCTCACTCTCTTCATCTCTCTTAATGCTTCACTTCTCTCTCTCTCTCTCTGCTACTCAACTTCGTTTTTTTTAGTTGCCCTACTTGTTTGCAGACCTAGCAATATACATAGTTACGTACATCCTTGTCTTTTTAATGTTTTTGCTGTTGTTTTTGTGGTTTATTGAATTCTTCAATATTTTCTTTTTGTGGTATGCGGAAACAATCTTTGTGAAAATTCGTTTGATTTATTTATTTTATTGGTTGAGTTCATAATGCCTCAGAGTCACGTGAATGAAGTCTTAGCTCTAAGTCTATATGACAAGGAACTAGCGGTTTTTGGATTTTTATGTGCTTAATACAGAGTTTTAACTTGTTATTGTGATTTTTGATGTATATCTTTGTTTTTTGTTTTTTCGCTTATCTTGCACTTTTTCAATTTGTATCAGAGAGTGCTTCTTGTTTCTATTAACTTAAAAGCATTGCCATCAAGAGGAAAAAGAGGCTATAATTTTTGTGGAAGTGAACACTATGGGTGAAGAGTATGATTCATATGAACAAGGAAAAAGTAAGAAAGGAATGAGGAAGAAGTCAAAGAAAGAAAGTTTTGGCTCCAATAGAGATAATCGCCAAAAATCTGAAAGAGGAATGGGGAAGGCCTTGAATCACGACAACAATTTGGCAACTCAAACATTCCGCATTAGGTATCATATGATTGGTTTTCATTGAGTTTATCTTATATACAGTTCCTAGGTCTGGCATAAACTATATCTGTTCACCTGCCAATTTTCACAAGTATACCTGATGAAAGAATATGGATAATTTACTTAATATCTGTAGGAAACAGGTTGATCCTGAAACAGCACAATACTTCTCAGAAATTGCTAATCTTTTTGAAAGTAATGAGGTTGACTTGGATGAACGATCAGTTATATGTGGTAATGCTCTTGAAGAAACCAGGGGAAAAGAATTTGAACTTGCAACCGATTATATTATAAGCCACACCTTGCAATCACTCCTTGAGGGCTGTGATATAGACAACCTCTGTGGTTTCCTACAAAGCTGTGTAAAGGATTTCCCATCTATTGCAATGGATAGATCTGGTTCTCATGTTGCTGAGACAGCCCTTAAGTCATTAGCTTCTCACCTTCAACATCAGGAGGTTCATCCTTTGGTTGAGGAGGCTTTGAACATGATATGCAAGGTATAATTCAATTGAATGCTACTATTTAAAACATGAAAATAATGTTAATATTGGTCATTTGGTTGTCTATCGTATACTATTCCATGCTTCCTGGCATTACTTTTCTAATATCGTCTTACTTTATTGTATTGAACATCTGGTTGTAGTCTTAACTCCTAAATGTTTCCAACAAAATAGACTTGGCTGTGACTCTTTTGTATCTAATCAGTTCATGTTTAGATATATCTAGAGATAAAAGCCTGGGCAAAAGTGGACCAAACGGTCCTTATGGTATTCTGCTATAAATATGAATTCTTACATATTTATAACTTGTCATGTGGCAGGTGATTGCAGCTAATTCTGTTGATGTGATGTGTAATTGCTATGGTTCTCATGTGCTTCGTAGTCTTCTTTGCCTTTGTAAAGGAGTACAATTAGATAAGTATGGATACTATCTATCAAAAGCAGCAACAAATCCAGCAGAGCGGTTGAACTTGAAGACATTTCCTTCAAAAGAAGATGATACAACCAATTTTCAGCCTGGATTTCCAAATTTACTAAAGTTCGTTGTGTCAGAGATGTTAAAGAATGCCAGAAAATTTATTAAGATCCTGCAAGTTGATCTGTTCAGCAGTTTGGTTCTTCAGGCATGTTTTACTGATTTAACTTAGATGTCTTGAATGAAATGATTTTGTCTACTGTCTACAAGACTGGCATGGCCCCTTTTCACTTCTATATATATTTTACATTTTTTGTGTTGTGGTTGAAAGAAAGTTGTAGCCGATCCCACCTACTGGGAAAAAGCTTTGATTGTTGTTGTTGGTCGAAAGAAAGTTGTACGTGGTGTTTTGTTTGGTTTGGACCTCAAATTTCAGATACTCCTTAAGTAGGATTAATAATATGATGAAACTTATTTGAGATACTCTTTAAGTAGGATTAATAACCCTCTTTTTATTTGTTATATTATACTGCTAAAGCCAGCATGAGCATAAATTCAACGTGATAAAAATGAGAATGCTGCATTGGATGAGTGGTCACACTAAAATGGATAGGATTAGGAATGACTGCATTAGAGAGAAAGTTGGGGTAGCACCTATTGTAGAAAAAATAGTTGAAACACGCCTTAGGTGGTTTGGTCATGTACAAAGAAGGCCGTTAGGGGCTTTTGTACGTAGAGTTGACCAGATGGAAGATAGCTCGATAACTAGAGGTAGGGGAAGACCAAAGAAAACAATAGGAGAAAGAAACTATTAGGAGAGATTTAGCTATTTGAAGAAAACTGAGCTGATAAGTCTCAGAATTTTTATTCTCTGTTTTGAATCAGAGTACAGCGGAATAAATAGGACCATGATTACAGGTAACCATTAGAATCCCACAAACATGGAATAAAATCTGTTTTAAATATTAAAACAGATTTAAAATACTATAACAGCTCACAACTAATTTAAATTTAAAATCAAGATAAGATAAGTATCCTATCTTAAATAAAAGTAAAGACTAAAGCTTAAAATATTAATAATCAACTTAATAAATAATAACAATAATAATACTAATAAAAACTAACGTCAATGTCAACACTCCCCCTCAAGATGTGGAATGGATATTGATCATTCCCAGCTTGTCAACTAATTCTTCAAACTTGCTGCCACATAAGCCCTTGGTTAGGATATCAGCTGTTTGTAGGTTAGAAGGAGTATGACTCAAATTTATAACCTTAGAATCCAGATTCTCCTTGATGAAATGGCGGTCTATTTCCACATGTTTTGTCCGGTCATGGTGCACGGGATGCTTGGCAATACTGATGGCTGCCAAGTTATCACATTTCACCTCCATGGGCTGTCCAATTGAATTTGGAGTTCATTGAGCAGCCTTTTTAGCCATATACCTTCGCAAATACCTTGAGAGAGTGCTCTGAACTCTGCTTCAGCATTGCTTCTTGCCACTACTGATTGTTTCTTACTCCTCCATGTCACCAAATTCCCCCATACAAAGGTGCAATACCCAGAAGTGGATCTTCTGTCAGTAATACAACCTGCCCAATCTGCATCTGTGTAGATTTCTACTCCTTTTTCATCATTTTTCTTAAAGAAAATTCCTTTTCCAGGTGCTGACTTTAGGTACCTAAGAACTCGGTATGCAGCTTCTAAATGTGCCTCATTAGGACAATTCATGAACTAACTAATCACACTTACTGAGAAACTGATGTCTGGTATTGTATGAGAAAGGTAGATTAACTTACCCACTAGTCGTTGGTATCTCCCTGTGTCAACTAAGGGGTTATCTTGTGCAAATTTAGATTTGTAGTTGGTCTCCATAAGAGATTCTGCAGGTTTATAGCCAAGCATACCAGTTTCTTGGAGTAAATCCAAGGTATATTTATGCTGTGAGACTGCTATTCCTTGTCTTGACCTTGCTACTTCCATTCCTAGGAAGTATTTGAGCTCACCAAGATCCTGTCTCAAATTCAGTGGCTAAGGCAGCCTTGAGAAGGTCAATTTCATAAAAAAAGTCTCCTGTGATGATAATATCATCTACATACACTATTAGTATTGCCTTTTTTCTAGTAGAAGAGACTTTGTAAAACAATGTATGGTCAGATTGACCTTGAGTGTATCCATATCTTTTAACAGCATTGGTAAACTTCTCAAACCATGCTCTCGGAGAATGTTTGAGACCATAAAGGGATTTGAGGAGTTTGCATACCTTTCCATTTTTATTGTCAAGACCAGGAGGCTTGTCCATGTATACTTCTTCTTTGAGATCTCCATTTAGGAATGCATTTTTGATGTCTAGTTGGTGTAGTGGCCAATTCAAGTTAGCAGCTAATGACAGAAGGACTTTAATGGAATTGAATTTTGCAACTGGGGCAAATGTTTCTTGATAGTCAATTCCAAGTGTCTGAGTGAATCCCTTGGCTACCAACCTAGCTTTATACCTGTTGATACTTCCATCTGAGTTGTATTTGATGGTGAATATCCACCTGCACCCCACTTTATTCTTCCCATTAGGTAACTCAGTTAGTTCCCATGTGTTGTTCTTGATCAAAGCATCCACCTCTTCTTTAACTGCTGCCCTCCACTTCCCATGATTGAGTGCCTCTTCAATGGAGTTAGGCACTTTTTCATTGGAGATATTGTTGAGTAATTTCCTGTGGTTAGCAGATAATTTATCATAGGAAACAAAATTAGGAATAGGATGCTTGGTGCAAGTCCTTACTCCTTTCCTTACTGTAATAGGGAGATCCAGCCTCTCATTAGTGCTTTCAGGTTTAGTGGGACTTGGCAAGGAATTATGGCTTTGCATCATCGGAGTTGTCTCTTTTTTTTGGGTTTCCTGTCGTCTAGTATAAACAATGCCAAACCTTTTATCTTGGGTGTTTTGGGGCTGTTGTATGGATGCTGGTTGGTTAACAGGACTTGTGTTTTGGGGTTGTTGTATAGGTGCTGGTTGGTTTTCAAATCTGTCCAGGAAACTCCATTCTTCTAAAGTCTCCCCATGAATGGAGGTTTTGGGATAATAGGGTTCATGTTCAAAGAAGGAGACATCCATAGTGATAAATAATTTTTTTAGGGATGGGGAATAACATTTGTACCCTTTTTGTGTGGAAGAATACCCCAGAAAGATACATTGGACAGATCGGGGGTCTAGTTTGTTTTGGTGATAGGAGTGCACAAAAGCTTTACAGCCAAAGATTTTTGGTCGTATGGAACTTAAGGTCTGGGTAGTAGGGTAGGAAGAGAGAAATGTGTCATAAGGTGTTTTGAAGCCAAGGATTCGAGAAGGCATGCGGTTGATAAGGTAAATAGATGAAAGTACAGCTTCCCCCCAATAGGTTTTTGGCGTGTTACATGTATAGAGTAGTGATCTAGCTACTTCTAGGATGTGTCTGTTTTTGCGTTCGGCTATACCGTTTTGTTGGGGTGTATGAATGCATGATGTTTGATGTAAGATACCCACCTCGGCTAGGTAAGATTGCAACTGAGAGTTAACATATTCTTTTCCATTATCAGACCTTAGGACTTGGATTGTGGTGTTAAATTGGGTTTGAACGAATTTATGAAAGGTTTTGAAAATGTAGGGTACTTCTGATTTTTCTTTCATGAGGAAAACCCAGGTTAAACGAGTATGATCATCAACAAATGTTACAAACCATTTAGAGACGTTGATGTTGGGTGTATTTGCGCGACCCCAAACATCAGTATGAATAAGGGAAAAAGGATGGGAGGGCTTGTATGCGTGGGGCTTGTATGTTGATCTAGTGTGTTTAGATAATTGACAAATACTACATTGAAAAGAACCAGAATTTTTATTAATAAATAGATTCGGATACAACCTTTGCATATATTGAAAACTAGGATGTCCTAATCTATAGTGCCACAAAAGGATGTTTGAAGGACAGTTGGCACTAAGTACCATTTTATTGAAGGCTGGAAATGTGTAGGTCCAAGAATATAGAGTCCATTGTACTCCTTAGCATTGCCAATCATCTTCCCTGATGCCAAATCCTGAAATACACAATCATGAGCACGGAAATTAGCATAACAGTTGCTGTCTCGAGTGAGTTTGCTAATAGATAGTAGATTACAAGCTAAAGTAGGAACATAAAGGACATTAATCAGAGTAAGTGTGTTTGAAAGTTTCACTAGGCCAATAGCTGAGACTTTGGCCATTGTTCCATCTGCAATTTTCACTTGTAAGGAAGAGTCACATGGAGCTAGGCTGGAGAAAAGTGAGGCATTACCGGTCATATGATCTGAAGCTCCAGAGTCAATAATTCAAGATGCATTTGTTGTACTAGAAGCTGTCATGGCAGAAGGGAAATTACCTGATTGGGCAACATGGGCTGTGTGAGGATCAGAAACATTAGATTTACCAAAGAGTTTCTGAAGTAACTCTAGTTGATCCTTGCTGAAAAGTGTGGGTTCAGCATGTGTTTCACCATTGTTATTCGTGTCTGCATGGTTAGCCCTTGGTCTTGGTTTCCAATTTGCTGGCTTTCCATGGATCTCCCAGCAAGTGTCCTTGGTGTGACCCTTCTTATGACAATGGTCACATTGTTTTGAAGAACGTGGAATATTGCTCCTAGCTGCCATGGCTGAGTTCTCTAGAGAACTCTTTGTGGTATTTAAGTGATTAATCTTCTTCCTACTTTCCTCACATCGAACTTAAGAGAAAGCTTCCTTAAGAGTGCCTCTGATACCATGAAGAAAACTGAGCTGATAAGTCTCAGAATTTTTATTCTCTGTTTTGAATCAGAGTACAGCGGAATAAATAGGACCATGGTTACAGGTTAACCACTAGAATTCCACAAACATAGGAATAAAATCTGTTTTAAATATTAAAACAGATTTAAAATACTATAACAGCTCACAACTAATTTAAATTTAAAATCAAGATAAGATAAGTATCCTATCTTAAATAAAAGTAAAGACTAAAGCTTAAAATATTAATAATCAACTTAAATACTTAATAAATAATAACAATAATAATACTAATAAAAACTAACGTCAACGTCAACACTATTAATAACTTAACCATAGAAATGAGTAAAGACAGTTGACGTTGGCATCGCTTGATCCATATAGCCGACCCTACCTAGTGGGCAGAGACTTTGATTGTTGTTGTATAGTGTATACTATACTGCTAAAGAAATTCTGAGATTCTTAACCTTATTACTTGTGGAGCTAAGACCTTTCTCTATAGTGCCTTAGCGTGCGCTAAAGTTTTGTTGGTATATTTCTTTCATTTCTTCCATCTGATTGTGAATTTTTTTCTTTTCTGGCAGACAGCTCTAAAGTTGTTGGTGGGTGATGATGAAGAGTTGCTTCATGTGATTCCTATCCTTCTTGGCTGCAAAGAAAATAAAACTTCAGACGGAAATCTTATGGAAACTTTGAGGAAAGAAGAGCTTGTGAACTTGTTGAAAGAACCTGCATTTAGCCGTCTAATGGAGGTGAGCAACCTATGTACGACGGAATCCAAAAGAATGCAATTAATTGATTCTTAAAGTTTACAATTTGACTTTCATATAATCATATCTTTATTAATATGGTTGTGGCTCTTTTTCGTCAATGGTCTCCTAAAATAGTCATTTAAATAATTACAAAAGAAAATAAAAAAATGATGTGAGAAGATCATGGGAGAGAGAAAATAAGAATAGCGACAGTGATAGTTTTTTTTTTTTTTTTAAAATAATGGCAGTGGTAGTTATCAAAGAAAATAATTTTCTAATTTTTAATTTATTGTTTTAAAATTAATAATAATAATTTATATTATATTTTGTAAATTAAATAAAAATTTGACAACGTACGTGCATGTGAAACCTCTAAATCTAATGTATATAATGTAAGTTCACTTTCGTTATAGTCTTATAGATTTCAGTATAAAAGCAAACTAGCTATGAAGCACAAACATTGACACGCGACACGACACGGACACCTCGACACGCTGATTCTTAAAATTACAGGACACGACACGGCATATATATATATATATAAAAAAAAATTATATATATATATATATTTTAATTTCAAGAGGACACAAAATATTTATAAATTTTGATAAAAGCTTCAAAAGTTACAATATTCATGATGTCATATATATTAACAGAGTATATATATATACACGGTATATTATATATATGTATACCTTGAAGAGAAAAGTGTCGCAGGCGTGTCGCACGTGTGTCAGCGTGTCGGAATTGGCGTGTCCGTGCTTCTTAGCAAACTAGCATTGTTAATGTTAAAGCTAAGTCTTCCATAGGTATAATATAATCTCAAAGAACTTTCTGTATTCAAAATTTTAATATTAAATTATTTATTATTGATGAGATAATTTGCTCCCTCAACAATTTAGTGGACTGGTTTGAACCTTTGATATTGTATTCTTACAAAAGTGTACAGAATCTTCTATGATGTTTATCTTTGTGGGATACTATATACCTACAAATCTTATGCTATGGATGTATCAAGAGATGCTTCTTCCAAAGAGTGGTATGGAATTAACAATCTCTCTGAATTTTGGCAGGTTGTTTTGGAAGTATCTCCTGAGGCCCTGTATAATGAAATGTTCACTAAAGTATTCAGGAATTCATTGTTCGAGTTATCATCTCACCAATGTGGGAATTTTGTTATTCAGTCATTGATTTCTCATTCAAGAAATCAAGATCAAGTAATGTACCTAACTACTTTATAGTTCAGTAGAACTGACACATTGACACTCTACTTTATGAGACCCTGAACAGACTTCCACTTCATGTTTGCGTTAATATTTTTATTTATTTATGAATTTTTTTGGTTGTCTAGCTGGAGTTGATATGGGAAGAACTTGGTCCTAATATTGAAGATCTTTTTAAAATGGGACGGTCAGGAGTTGTTGCTGCACTTATTGCTGCGAGCGAGAGGCTTCACGTTCATGAACACAAGGTTTACATTTCAATTGTTCTATTAAAAAGGTTTTACGTTCCAATTGTATTTTCTATAGTGAATTAGTGATTGAATTGTTAAATACTAGTGTCTTTAAAATTCTGATCTAATGTTGAACAATCGGAATATTATTTTAATTTAAATTTGATGGGGATGAGGATAGTAGGCGATATCCCTAAGGTAGTATGGGCTACCAAGTCCTATATTGGGTAGAATGGGATGCTCGATGGGGTACTTAAGTGGCTTGGTTCTTCCCCCTTGACAACTAGTTTTTAAGGGAGGGTTCCCCAAGTCACTTGGATTCTATCATTTGGTATCAAAGCTGATTTGCTAACGGCGCGGAGAGGGGTACTTAAGTGGCTTGGTTCTTCCCCCTTAATAGCTAGCTTTTAAGGGAGGGTTCCCCAAGTCACTTGGGTTCTATCAAAATTTAAATATGATTTTGTTTAAATATATTTCCCTTTAGGATTAGGATTAGTAAGTTGTCTTAGGATGATATATAATCCCTTATTATTGGAATTGAGTTATTATTAGGAATTAGTTTATTATTAAGAATTAGATTATTATTAGGATTTAATTTTCTAGTTTGTTTAGGATAATGTATTTTTCTAAGTGTATATATACCGGAGTAATTCAAGAAATATAACATGAAAATACAATGTCAACAAATGTAATGTTTTCAAAACCTACATTAATTTACGAACCACTTTAACAATTTAAACAGAAAAATAATGGTCTTACTTTCTTACTGAAGCCATTGTAGTTGACTAGTTTCTCAATTTTGTTCTTATCTTCATAAAAATGTTAAATAATATTTTTGTTATATTTTGGCAGTCCTGTCAAGTCCTTGCTGAAACAGTGAGCTCAGTGGATGGGCCTCCAAAGTGCATCATTCCACGACTGCTATTTCTTGATAGCTATTTCACTTGTGAAGATAAGTCCAATTGGAGCTGGCGAAGTGGTGCTAAAATGCATGTTATAGGTTCTCTGATTCTGCAGACAGTATTCCGGTTCAGAAGCGTAAGCAACATTCTTGAATGTGCATGCCTTGTTTTGTTGTCTTTTTTCCTTTAGTTTCAGTCAACCAAATGAGAGGAGGGGATGCACATGACTTTCAACACGTCCCCTAAGTGTAAGGATTCCCATCTTCATAGGAAAATGTTTAACAAGGTAGAATTAGGAACTTGGGAAGTGGGGGGAGGGCAGTTATGTAGAAAAGAATAGGTCCATTGTGAATTACATGAACCCTTGACGATAGCCTCTCATCAGTCCAGCTGTTAATTATTGATTTTGTCAATATCCAAAGCAGAAGCTAACTAGGTATAATGCTTGCATCTCCAACTATGATCCCGGGAAATTGAACTCATTACTCCTGCCCACCAAACTATGTGAAAATAACTGTTACCACTGCCCATGACTAGTCTGTACTTCCTATATTGGTGTCTAATATTTTCTTCCCATATTTTACAGTTATTAATAGCTAAAGAAGTTTAATTTGTGTTACTAAAATTAATTATAGAAAATGTAAATTGGACTTCCATTGTTTTTGGAGTCTTTTGAGTTATGATGCTGCTTGACACGTACCTTTATAGCTATGCGGTTATTCATTATGTCATTTGTGAAGAAAAATTTCCTCCATTATCATAAATTATGAAATTTTGCTATGAAAATCACCACACGTAACTTAATGTTTTTGGGGAGGGGGGATTTCTTCCATTTTTCTGAGATAGCTTATTAATATTTGCAGAGTGATAACTATGGTGAACCTTTTGCACCATATAGGACATTTTTTCTTACAATGTGACATAAATTGCTAATCTTTGTCATATTATTTTAGAAAGGGGTATTTTCAAATAGAAATTCTCTCTGTAGGCCGGTATAATCTAATTATGAATTAAAATCATTTACCACTTCTATATATTCTGTATTTTGTTGACAGGAGTATATACAACCTTATATAACCAGTATTACATCCATGGAAGATAAACATGTGCTTGAAACAGCAAAGGATGCAGCTGGATCACGCGTTATTGAAGCTTTTCTAAGTTCAGCTGCTTCTGGAAAACAGAAGCGCAGATTAGTTACCAAGTATGTTTTTGAATCCTTTTTTTAATAATTTAAAAATGTATTTTGCTCCCTATAGTATATAAGATTTCATATTGGTTCCTAAAATACTTTTCATTTCAAATAAATCCATATGTTTCTAAAATATTCCAAGTAAATCCTAAAAGTTGACACCTTTAACCTCTCTTTGTTAAATATGATGTGTTATGTTGAAATGGTTTTATTTATATCTATATGGCACCAAATGTAGCTGATGTGCCATCTTGTTGACATTTTTTGTCTTTCTTTAACCCTCATGAGAGGAAAAGAGTAAATAGAAAGAGAATGAGTGTGGAAGAAAGAGATAAAAATTGTTGGACCAGATGTCATGTTTCATTTGGTGTCACGTAGATTAAATAAAGTCATCTCAGCATGACACGTCATATTTAGTAGAGAGATGTTAATGGTCTAAGCCTTTGGGATTTATTTGGGACGATTTAGAAAATCGGGGATTTATTTGGAACAAAAATACTTTGCATACCAATGTGAAATCTTAAATTTAAGGAACCAAAATAGGTTTGTACAAACGTGGAAGGAGATCTTTGTTTCTAGGCATGGAATCTTTTGTAAAGGAACTAATAGGTTGATTGGTTAAAAATTCTTGGGGAAACTACATGTTTTACCCTATCGAATTATAGTTTTATTATAATATTAGTAATTGAACTTAACAGCACTGCTTTATGAATCATTACAGAAAGTGAAATAGTTACAATCTATTAACTTTAATGTCTAAAAGTCACATAATGGATTGAAGTTGACTTTTGAGTTTTCAGAAAGGAAAAAACTAAGGTAAAGTTACTTAGGTGCTTGTTATAAAGTTTACCAATCATAAACATTATTTATATTCTCTCTCCTATTTGATTGGTTATGTAATTTATTACTTTTCATTTTCTTTCTCTACCATGATTGGTTATACAAAAATTTTTTGCCACGTGTTTTAATTATATTGGTGAACTTCATAGCAAGCACCTAAGTAACTTTACCTTAGTTTAGTCCTTTAAGGAGGTAAATGTAGTTTCTCCAAAATGTGATCATGGGGGTGGAAACAAATTGACTTTAGTAATTGATAGAAATGGATATTCAGATGTTTTTTGAACCTGAGGGCTGTCAATTGTCAAAATGGAAGTTTAGGAGTCTATGTTCCATACGCTAATCACCGGGTTCTATGCATTTTCTCTATCATTTGCTCTTAATATTAGCCTTTTTTAGAGGTTTCAAGTTAAACATGTTAAAAACTTTGTAAAATAGATTTTAAATTTCTGCTTTATTGAGTTTCTTTGTCATTGCCCTTCTCTTTTGTAATTTATTTTGAAGGCTGCGAGGGCATTTTGGAGAGATTGTATTACACCCTTCTGGTTCTTTTGCTGTTGAAACGTGCTTCACTGCCAGTAATCTGTCACTAAGAGAGGCCATAGTTACTGAATTGTTGGCTGTGAAAAGTGAGCTTTCCAAGACAAAGCAGGGATCTTACATATTGAGGAAACTAGATGTTGACGGGTATGTGTTTGGCTAAGTGCTGTTTTGGAATGTCCAGATTTTCTTACTTGTTCTTGTTGGAGATTTTTTCTGAACTACTTACTCTCTATAAAAGGAGTGCTTAAATCAAATTTCTTTTAAACAATGAGCATTATAGAATTGCTGTTCATGCTTCACTGCCTATAAATTAGGGTCTGGCATTTCCTGCCATGATAGTTGTAGCACTAGATATTGTTTACCTGTTTGCTTTTTAAGTTTAGTGAAGTTAATCTTATGAATATACTTTTGTTGTGTTGCAACAGATTTGCTTCCAGACCTGATCATTGGAGATCAAAACAAGAATCCAAAGAATCTACTTATAAAGATTTTTACGCCATGTTTGGTTCCAGTGATAACAAGTCAACCAAAATGGATGGCTTTCTTGCTAACACTTCCGGTGACTACAAGTCAACAAAAATGGATGGCTTTCTTGCTAACACTTCAAATCGTAAATCAAATAAAAAGAATGTAAACGAAATGAGTAAAGAGATTGGACAATCCCTAGCCTCTGCTGCATCGTTTTTGAGCATGTCTGGATCTAAGAGAAAATCAAAAAAGGAAAAGCACAAGAGTAAGAAAAATGCTCAAATTGATGGAGATGATGGTAGCTCTAACTGGAAAAAGAAAAATTCTAACGATAAAAAGGACGGTGTATCTGCTAATGCGGCAACTACAGGAGTCAATTTTCTGAAGAAGCGACAAAGAGATAACGACTTATCTAAAGCTTCTAAAAAGAAATTGAAGGATTAAGATGAGTATAGTCCGGAAGACAAGTTTTTTCAGAACAGGATGGCATTAAGCATGGTGTCAAGGGTTCCAAAGATTTGATGCATGAAGGTTTGAATGATACCTCTTTGCCTATAAAATTTTGTATCTTTTAATGAGCTGCATAGATCATGAACACGGAAAGGTCAATCACATTAAGCGAGAAAGGTAGTTATTGCAAAATATTATACTATTTCTTATATATCATCCTAGAACAGCTATGAAAGATTATTTAATTTTAGAACTTCTCTAGGTTATGCTGGTTGTGTATGTGACTCAGGACATCAGGAGATTATTCTCTCTATTTATACAATTCAAATTTTATTGATTTATACATATATTAGAGAACTCAACTAGCTTAGCCAGCAAAACATTAAATACAATGCAGATTGTAGTACACTGTTAATTTAAATCAAGAACTGAAAAGAAATGGAAGAAATAAAAGAACAGTGTAGTTTTGATATTGCTGCATCCATTGTGCTGTGCTTTCAGTTTCAGCCATCTGTTGGAGGATCAAACCTGCCATAGAAACATGGTGCTGTTGTCAATATTGCACTGAATAGCTAAGCTGTATATGAATGATGGAAAGGCTTGAAAATTTAGGAGTGAGTAACTAGTAAGAGTTACTTGTTCTGTGTGGGATTTGATCTGGTTGGAGGTATCCTTCTGAAACATGACTCAACCTGCTTTGAAGGGTTTTTCTTCTTTTTCCTATTTGCTGCTGCATGAGAAAATGAAGAAGTCTTGCTTAATGGCAAAGACTGTACTTGTTTTTCTATGGGTGGGAAAACCTGAGATTTGACCCTAGGAGACCAGGTTGATAATAACAGTGAAAGTGTAAGAGCAAAAGCAGCCAGTGCTCTGGACCAGAAGAAGCCCTTCATGGTAGGTAATGGAGGATTTTGGTTCTTATGGGTGTGTGTGTGTGTGTGATGATGCTTGTTACTTCTTTCTTTCTTTCTTTCCTGTATTGTTGGTCAAGTTTTGTTGTGTTCTAATGATGAGATATTAACGAGGGTCAAGTGAGATGGTGTTTGATTAATGTTCTTTAATGGTGGACTGATGGTGGTAGAAATCTAGTTGAGATCTGACGCCAGTTTGATCATGTGCTCAACTTTTGACATGTTGCTTTTTTGCGTTGTCTGGCCTTAGGGTTTGGTGAAAATGGTGACAGAAACTTCAGAAAGGTCATGTGATCCATCAGGCACGTGATGTTACTATATCATATCTTTTAACTTTCTTGGGAAAGGTAAAGGTATTAATTAAAATTGATTAAGACTGAGTCACTCGTCAACAGATGTATGTTTCGTTGATAACATTGGTTTGGCTAAGCTTTGAATTTTACTAATTCTAAAATGATTTCCTTTCAAAGGTCCCTCAAATTTGAGAGAAGTTCTAAACATTGAGGGCAATGTTAACAATAGGCAGAAATGTTAAAAACAAAATTGATAAGGTTAACTATATTTGCTCTTTTTCACATGCCGTTAACTATTTAGACGGAGGATAAAGAGTAATATTGTTAGTAAATTGGAAGTTTGACAGTATAATTGACAGTAAAAAAAGTTTAGGAACATAAAATAGGACCCTAAAATTTAGGAGCGCGAAATGTATTTTTACTTTATAAAATGACTTCCTTTCAAAGAGATAGAAACAATTTTAGGCAAATTTTTTTTTAGTCCTTAAATTGTTGGTCAAACTATTATTTAGTACTTGAATTTTGAAAAAAAAATTATTTAGTCATTAAATTTGCAACTATGTAACTATTTAGTCCCCTGGACCATACCAGTTAGATAACTGAATGATGTGGCCATTAACTACTGACGTGGCTTCGTTAATGATGACGATGCGGATGCTGCCACGGATGTTGGAGAGGATTTTGTCGTGAGGCGAGGCATGATGTGGCCGTCAGAGCTGCACATCAAGCAAAATTCGGCTCTAGAAACAGGGAAAGGGGTTTTTGACAACGCGGGAGGAGGAGTGAGGAGGAATCTAGCCTCGTCAACAGTTAATAACCATGTCACTCAATTATCTAACGAGTAACGTCTATGGGACTAAATACTAATTTGATCAACTATTCGGAGACTAAAAAGTAGTTTGCCTCAAACAATTTTATTAAAATTCACAAAACTCTTATTTTGGTCCCTTAAATTTAACAATTTTTTTTTAAAAATTTATTTCTTTACGATTTGAAATTGATATTATGTTGGGTTTTTGTTTAATGAACTATCAAAATATTTAATGAAATTGTTGAGATGAAAGGTTAAGTGTTAATGTGTGGGTTAAAAGGTTAGCACAATTAAATTTGTTTGAAAAAAACCTCATTTTGACCCTCTAATTTAGCGATTTTTTTTCAGTTCAATCCCTCTAATTTGCTAACTTTAGATTTTTAGTAACATATAATTGTATTTTTTTAGGCAAATTACTTTTTAATTCTTGAATTGTTGGTCAAATTACTATTTAGTCCCCAAATTCTAGAAAAATACTATTTAATCCTTGAATTTGTAACTATGTCAACTATTTAGTCCCTTGGAAGCACATCATAATTTTTTCACCCACTCCTCATGAAAGCCCAACTTACACATCATATGTTCTAGAAACTGCCATTCTACTCTGTTATAGGCCTTGCTCATGTCCAATTTAAATTTAACAGACATTGAACATTTCTTCCCTGATTTATTGCCTTTTAAAGAATGAAAAAGCTCATATGCAAGGAAGACATTGTCTATGATTTGTCGGTTAGGTACAAAAGCACTCTGATATACCAAGATAATCTCAAGAATAAATTGCTTCATTATATTTGCCAGAGTCTTGGCAATGATTTTGTAGATACGTTACATAAAGAGTCTAAATTGGATCATATCATTTGGGTCCTTTGTCTTCGGATCAGTATTATTCTTGTAGTGTTTATGTTTGGATCGGAAATCCCATTATTCAGAAAATCCAACGCGGCATCGGTCACTTTCTCACCCACTACCTCACAATAGCGAAATCCATCTATACCCAGTGCCTTGGTCGGACCCATTTGAAAGAGGGTTTTTTTACTTCCTCTTTTGTAAACTTAGCCATCAGTGAATTATTCATCTCCTCAGTAACTCTCTTAGGCGTAGCATCAGTGACCTTGTTTATATCGTTTGGGTCGGATGAGGTAAATAATTCTTCAAAATAATCTGTTGCAATATCTTGTATTTCCTTCTGATCTTCCGCCCAACTCCTATCTTCTCTTTTCAGTTGGTTAATTCTATTCTTCTTTGCTCTATTAGATGCCTAGGTATGGAAAAAAAATTGTGTTTTAATGACCTTCTCTCAGCCACTCCATCCTTGATCTTTGCTTCCAATACATTTTTTCTTCTGTCAGGACTCTATTCAATTGTTGTTCAAGCGCTCTCACCTTCTTTATGTCCGTAACGTCTTTAGTGATTTCATCATTAATATCTTCCTGTAGTGCTTTTATTTTCTTGCTAAAATTCCCGAATCTCTTTTTGCTCCATTTAGTTGTCCACTCCACATTTGCCAACCCCGATCTAATCTTACCTTCACCTCTATTATTGCTCCATGTAAATGGGAACCCAATATAGCCAATATCTGAGAGATTGCATTCGTCCACTGCAAGGTAATTAAGATTGAGATTTTAAGTAGGATCGGAAGAAGCATAAGATAGATCGAATCATAAGATCGGATTAAGGATCGTAAGATCCTATCAATTTTAAAATAATAATCTATATATTTAGTAATATATATTTTAAATAAATATATAAAATGATCACAATTTTATGATATTTATATAAATTAGTTCATAAGTCACCAAAGTGACAATATCCATACATCAATTCAACAAACAAAATATCAAAATTCATAGCCTTAAATATCTAGGATTAAAGCTGCATTTTGGGCCTTCGTTTTCTTTTTAAAAAATTAACTTATACGATCTTACGATCAAGATCGCGATCCTATTCCAATAAGCACAATCCAGATCAAAAGTACGTCACAAGATGTCGATTTTACGTAGATCGTGATCTTAATTAACGCATCCCAAAACAACTGCATTTGTCTTTCCCATCGATCATTCTCTCCATTTTGCTCTTCACTACATGTAATCTCGTTGAAGTCACCCATTACTAACCATGGAATCTCATAAATCTCCATTTGCTTCCATTATCCTCTTCTATCTCAATATCAATATGATATTTTGAAATTGACCTTAATGAGATTTTCCTGTCAATTTTTCATAGTAATATTAATCCTCCACTACCTCCACACATGGTTGCCATACACCATTCTCAAAAACCAAACTCTACTTTGTACTTTTCACCTCACCGGCCAATAATTTTGTTTCACTGAAAAATAAAATGTCCAGTTTGGTATGTATAGATAATTTACTCTTTGGCATAGATAATTTCTTTTATATATATATTTCAAACAATACTAACAATCTTTTTAAAGTTAATTAATTTGTTACAAAAATATTTTAAACAACGAAAAAACAACAAAAAAAGTAAGGAAAAAATTTAGGTCAAGTTTTTTATATCCTTGTCATTAAATTCTTCAATATAAATATGACACTTGGCAAAAAGTGTTTAAATGACCATTTACAGTAGAGAGAGAACGTAAAAGATCACCTTTTATATGACCAATATAAAAGAAAGAGTGTAAATACAACGTATAATTGGTGAAACTTGGTAACAAGGATATAAGAAACTTGACTTAAGTTTTTTCCAAAAATAAACCGGGATCCAGATTTTCTCTAATGTGAATAGTCAATGGTTGATATATTTGGTTAATAATTTGGATACTGGACAATAGGAAAGAATGTCCTTTTGTGCTTGGATTTGAGGATAGAAACGATGACAACACGTTTGTACATAGGGGAATATGTCATCATTTTCTTGTTAAATTATTCATGTGTCTATAATTCTACTTAATTTTCAATGGGTTTTGTTAACTAGTGTATTTAAGGATTTATTTCAGTTAATAAAATATTAAAATTTATTGTTCTTTTTTATTTTTTTACAAAGTTTAAGAGTTTGGATCATGTGTGATCAATTGTAAAAGTATTGTGAATACTTGATTGAAACTTCAATTTATGTAAGAGTTTGGATCAAGTTTATATCTTGCGACTCATGAAATTTGGGCGATTCATATATGTATCATAGTAAATTGGGATTTGAAATTTTAAAAAAAAATTCAGAATTTATGTTTGAAAATTTTTGACAAATTTAAGTATTTAGGAATTAAGGAGTTAAACTCACTACGATTCAAGTGTCAAGTTAATTGAAAATTCTGAAAGATTAGTCACATAGTTAGAACATGCAAGTACTATTGGGAGAATAATGATATATACAATGCATGTATTGTATTAGACCAAGCATAACATTCGCCATTTGTAAACTTCTAAGGTTTACAAGTAATTCAAGAAATGGTAATTGAAAAACAATAATTAGAGTACTTGGTTATTTGGAGAAAACAAAACACTTGAGAATAAGTTATGTTTGATTTCCTAATGCATTAAAAAGTGTCTAATGCAAATTGGATAACAAGTCTTAAAGTCAATAGTTGCACATATGGTTGGATATTCACTTTGAGTGGGGTGCCATTAGTTAGCCATAAGGTAGGATCGGGAGAGGTATAAGATAGATCGAATCGAGGATCGTAAGATCCTATCAGTTTTTAAAAAATAATTCATCTATATATTTAATAATATATATTTTAAATAAATATATAAAATGATCACAATTTTATGATATTTTCATAAATTAGTTCATAAGTCACCAAAGTGACAATATCTATACATCAATTCAACAAACAAAATATCAAAATTCATGGTCATAAATATCTAGGACTAAAGCTGGGTTTTGGGCCTCTGTTTTTTTTTAAAAAAATTAACTTATACGAACTTACGATCCTTTCTTACGATCAAGATTGCAATTCTATCCCGATCCTAAAATTTTTCGATCCTAAACACGATCCAGATCGAAAGTACGATACAAAATCATGATCTTACGATCTAGATCGTCATCTTAATTATCATGGTTAGGCATTAAAGAAACAAATTTGTATTTCCTAATCCATTATAGAATATGAGTTTATATATTAGCAGTTGTTAGAGAAGAAGTGGAATGGCTGAGTAACATGTTATGAGATGTAAATTGTGGCCACAACTATGATATAACCATTTCAACTTATTATGATAGAAAAGCTATAATGTTTGTTGCACACAGTAAAATATATAATGGGAAATAACAAATAAGATTATAATAATCCATGTGGATTAAAGCAAAAACTTAGTTTACAAAAGCATTGTCATGAAATGCAATACAATGAATTCAAAGATGATATGAGGCCAAACCCTTATCAAAACATTAGTAATGGAAAATCAACTTTGAGTTAGTATACACTCTAACAATAATAAGAAGTTATTAGTGTTGTTTGTACTAGAGTTTGTATTGCATAGCACTGTTATGTGAGTAGTAAAAGAAGTTGTTAAATGTTTGGTATAACTGGGACGTAGTGACAAACTTCTTAGTGCATACTGTTACAAGAAGAGGTTGTCAATGGTCTTAATTGAATTGTTAAATGTCTGGAGTAACATGGACATAATGACAAATTCTACCTATATGAATATTGAAGTGGCCGGTGCCGCTTCAAGCAAGATTTTAGGGTTGATCTTGTGAATATTTATGAAACTAAGAATAGCACATGGCCATAAAAAGTGCTAAAGCGAATTTGAATTTCTAAAAGATAATAATATCATGTAGGTGTGTAAATACTTTCGATTTTTGGCACTTTGGAGTTTTGGTACTTTGGAGTTTTGGTTCAAATCTTAGAATACCAATGATTTTGTCAAAACTTTAAAGAATTTATACTAATAGAAAGTTTTAATCAACTATATGCGTGATATTATGTAACAATATTACAATAGTGAGGATTGTTGAATATTTTGTAATATTTTCTATGTGGTTAAAGTATTTTAATTAATAGACATAATTTTTTGTATAAATAGACACATCTTTTAAAAGTAAAAAGATGCTTCTATTGAATTATGTCTATTAATAATGGAAAGACATATTCTATAAATTGAGAATGTATATCTATTAAATGATGTCTTTTAATTATTAAAAGACACATTATTTAATTTAAAAAGGTATATCTATTTTCTTCGTAAATAAAAGGTATATCTATTCAGTTGTCTCTATTAAGAGTAAAAAGACATAGCTTTTGAAATGAAATGTCGTGTCTTTTGAACATATATAAATAGATCTTCACACCATAAAAGATTGGATATTAGAAAATTCACAAGTATAGGCTTTGTTGTATCTTGGGAGAGATTTGTCTATAATTCTCCATTGTATAGGCAATTACTCTTTAAAGATAGTGATTACTCAAACCTCAAAGCCTTCACTTCTTCTCTTTTACCCTTTATTTTTCTAACAAAAGGCGTTTTCCTTCTTTTAGGAAATGTTTTCTCTCCTTTTGATTATGTGAGTTTTCCTCTAACTTCTTCAATAGAGTTTTTATTCATAAAGATTTAAGAAGATAACAGCACTTTCAGATATACACCTTTATCAAAAATATTAAGAAAAGGAAGCTGATATGAAATATATAGATCTACAACAATAAAGACTTTTAAAAGAAAAAAATAGTTGTAAGGGTTAATTCTCATAGAGGATTGGATAGAAGTGTTATCTCCCTAAAGACCATCAAATTCATTTAATTTTATTTTTTATATTGTTGTAATTTTTTCTTGTTATTTTTCTGTAAGGCTCTTAAACTCCTATAAAATTTGTCTTGCCTCTCAAAAATTTTGTGATGTTAGTGTCATTCTCTTTACTATGCTTTAATGCCATGTTATATCTTTTGGTCTTGTACTAGTCTTCTCAATGATGAGAATATTTTCAAACCAAAAAAATATGTTTTTTTTATAATAATAAAAAAAAAAATGTTCTTTAAATAGTATAAATGCTTTAATTATTATTTAAACCTATTATTTCTTCATAATTATTATTTTAAAAATTTATTAATAAAAATATATTTTTAAATATAAAAAATATATTATTAATAATAAAGTTATTTTATTATTTTTTATATGGTTTAATCAGTGATTCAAATTCATAATTTAAAAGATTTTTTTAGCTTAATCACCTATTTGATTTTTAAAAAATTGTTTAAAAAGCAAAAAAATCTTCTATGGATTTACATGAATACCCTTACTAATATGGCTTCAGGCTCTGCAAAATCACAGGGCTAAAATGGTCTTTAAACATTTAAAGTAGTAAAAGCTTCCCTTTCGTCCGAAAGTCACTCCTGTGTCGACTCGTGCGGTATGAGATTTGGGGACACGCACGGCATTTATAATTCAACAATGGACGCAGAAGAGCCTTTCGTCCTCCCTCTCTCCCAACTTTCAACGCCACCGTTTTAGACACCTCACCGACGCACCTCTCTCTCTTCTCCTTCTCTTCTCTTCTCTTCTCTTCGTTTCCGAACGCCAGAAAGGGGTAAATACTATTGAGCTAAAAGATTCTCGGAGCTCGATTCCCCGTATCGAAAATTGGAACGCACAGATCTCAGGTGATTTTCCCTTTCTCAATTTGATTCCCTTCCTTCCTCTCGTGTTTTTGTTGATTTGTGTTTTTGATTCCCTTTTCCCGCCGGATTGTTATTGTATTGATTGTGGTCGGGATTAATTTGATATTTGCGTTGCCCTCGACTGTTTTGTGTCGTCTACGGTGGAGTCTGATTCGGGCTCCGTTTCTAATGTGTTTCGTCTTGCAATTTTGATTTATGGTGGGGAATTTTTCAGAATTCATCGTGAATTTTTTTTCTTTGGGGAGAAAGAGGGGAATGTATTACCCGCACAATCTGTTCGCCGTATTTTTGCTTTTCTCTTTCTTTTGCGGGGATCGGGATAATTGGGTGGAATTAGGTTTAGTGGTAGACATTTAAGTTGTAACAACCGAAGAAAGGGGATAAAGTTAATGGTAAAATAGAGGAAGTACTTCGGTTTACAGGGAATGAAAACGTAACTTATTTGTTTTGGCTTAGCAGGGCTTTTATTGTTGCTATCTGTTAATATGTATAATTTAAGAATGGATGACCCAGGGTTGGTGTCCTTGGTATTGTTGGTACTTGGTAGTTGATGGATACAATACAGTAATTTTATGGTAATTACTGGAATATAGTGTACAATGTTACTTGTCTTGGGGTGGTTTTAGGTTTTTTTTTTTGTTGCCGCCGGTGTCCAAGGCACTGTGTACAATGTTACTTGTCCTGGGGTGGCTTTAGGTTCTTTAGAAATAATCTTCCAAGTATATTTCTGCTACTGGTTTGTATGGACTATGGAGCAATGTGGATAATAAATCTTTTTGTAAGACCAGATTTATTTGAAATTCAGGTGCTGTTACCTTAACAACAGTCCTAAATTGCCAAGCATCAAAACTTGTGCTATTGAGGAGTATTTATTTGATAGAAATTGTTATAGGTCTCTGGAGTCTGGAGGTTGTGGTTATTTAATTGTTTGAAGCATGCCGGTTATATTCTGTCTCTTATGGGGTGCTTGCTCTTCTTAGTTGCTAATTGGAGGTCGTATAAAATTTGAAGAGGAAGTTTCTTCCCCAATTTCTATCAACACTAATATTACATTACATTGAACACACGATATTTATACAGTTATATGTGGCTTGGGCTGAGTTGGTGTCTTTAGTGTTTGAGTTGATTAATTGATTCCGAATGAACAGTGTAACCATGACTTTTTAAATTTTAACAGTTCTTATTTTGATTTGCGTTATTCCATTTCAATTTTTTGTTGATATTTTTATTTTCAATCAGTGCTTAGCAGGCAACAAAGTTACTGTTGAGATTAAAGAAATAAAGTACAGTATTGGGCTTTGCTCTTGATACTGTTTTGTAATTCATGGCGGAGAGCATCAAGCGTCTTCAGAAGGAATATAGAGCTCTTTGTAAAGTACATCATCTTACTTTCTTCTTAAGCTGTGTTGCAATAATGCGAATGCTTACATATTAATGTTATCGTGCTGCCATAAATTTCACGATTTTTGTAGTTTGCTTGGCCCATCTCTCCCTTTGTCTCAGTGTGCTTGTGAGTGTATGTAATTGATAATTTGATGTAGTGGCTGGTAGAACACTTAGAGCTCAAAGTAAAGGACACAGATCAACATCTGTTTTATATCTACAGTTTATGCAATGTGTCTGTATTTTCTGACTAATATCTCCATCCTCCATTACTCTAGCCTATATAATTTACTATGGTGGTGGATCTCTGGTTACTGTTTTAACATATTCAAATAACGTTTTCTTTTTCAAGTAAAGATGATGTTACTTTACTTATATGTCAACTGGATAGTGCTTATTTTTTATCATGAATTTGCAGGAGCCAGTGTCCCATATTGTTGCTCGACCATCACCGAATGATATTCTTGAATGGCGTAAGTTTGCCTTACAGTCTTTTATTCTTTTTAGAGTAGTTTATGTTGATGCTGTGGCCAGAAAGGGGGAAGAACTTATGGTTTACTCGTCTGTAGATATCAATTATATAGTTGTGTATGGAAACACGCTTTTAGCAGCATGGTTTAGTTATACGTATCAAATTGTCAACTTCTCTCCTAAATATTGTGGTCTAGATTTATTTATTATGAAATATAATTATTAAATGAGATGATATGATTTAGTTACATTGGTTCGGATAGAGATAGAGTCTGCTAGAGGCTCCTGTATGTAGAGTTGATCATATGGAAGATGGAAGACCAAAGAAAACAATAGGAGAAATTATTAAGATGGATTTAGTTATTAATAACTTAATCATAAAGATGTGTAAAAACAGAACACGTTGGCATCGTTTGATCCATATAGCTGACCCCATCTAGTGTGGGGAAAAGGCTTTGATTGTTTTTGTTGTTGTTGGTTCAGATAGAGATGCAAGAGTACTGGACAAATGTTAATGTTAAAAAAAAGGAAAAAGAAAAGAGATATTGGATAGATGTGACCTAATAGCCATAAGAAATGTGGCTAATTTACTGATGAAAATTTGCACAATACACCACTGTAGTGGAACTCAATCAGGGTACTTTCTTTATATAGTAGTATAGGTCTACAACTCCACATATCTATGGCTAGTTCTATTACATTCTTTTTTCTCTTTCTAATCAAGATATGAGGATTTCTAGTTTCCTTGAATAATGGATAGAGCATAGTTATTAATGGCGCGCCATGGCCTTTTGGGCAACGCCACATCGCCACATCTGTGGCGTTGCCGTCTTGCTGTTGCCCGTGTGTTGCGCGCGCAACGTGCGCCATGGGCAATGGCGCACGGCGCGCGCAACGGGCACCACTGTCATGCAGCTGTGTGTGCCACCCATAACTCATTAAAAAAAAAAAATAAAAAATTTAAAAGCACTTATTTGTCTTATTGAGTATAATAGGAGTTTAAGGAGAAGATTCAATGAGCGTGACTCCATTGATCCAATATCTTTAAAAGATATTGATGATAGCAATGAGTGATTGCTTGGAAAGGTAGAAGAAGAATTGGATGATAATGTATTTGAAGATGATGATTTAACTTGGCAAGATGTAGCTATAGCTAGTGGAGCTGAGGAGCCTCTACGTTATAGTAGGAAGAGGTCTTCCACACAAGCTCCAACACCAAGAATGGCAAAGAAGGCAGCATTAGCATCATCTTCTTCTACTCTTAGGGATCTTGATGAAGAGGAGGAAAACTCAGAAGAAACTGAAGAAGAGGAGGAAATTGAGGGATGGAAGAAAATAATATTTGTGAAGTTACCTTGATTGATGATTAGAGTTTTTTTTACATGGTTTATACTTTATAGTTTATACTCTTATGAGTTTATGCAATTTACATTATGAGTTTGTCATCATACTTGATGTATTTTGGAGAATTTATGATCATGCTTAAAGCTTAATATATTTTGAAATTTGAATGCATTAGAAGTTCTGTGTGGATGAGTTAGAATTAAAATTTTCATATATATATATGTATGTGTGTGTGTGTGCATATATGTGCGCCGCACGTTAATGTTGCCATGCGCAACGCAATGCGCAATGCGCCATGGCTACAGGAGCCCTTTTCGCAACAGTGCGCCGTGCGCCGTAAATAACTATGGGATAGAGGGAGGGAAGTAAAATTCAGATTGTTTCTCATGGTCATTGTTAGTTAGGATTGCTTTTTTATTGGCAAAAATCATCCAGTTTTAATCTGTGAGGCACTACATAATTGAATCTACCCTACCCTTTTTTTTTTTCATGTCAGAATACATTTTCAAAATGTTTTGTAAATGAAAGTTGTTTTTCCGCAACTCCCATCTATTGCTAGAAAAAACACATTATACCATTTTTCTTTTTACATCCATAGTCCTTGCAAATTTCATTAAGAATAGACTTGGTCACCTAACATGTCTTGTGCTGTCATAGTCATTGTCCGACCAGCTAGTTAACTTTATACTTGTTTGTTAGAATGATTGATATTGATTTCATTCTGTTTATGTCTCAGATTATGTTTTGGAAGGAAGCGAAGGAACACCTTTTGCAGGTCTATTAATTTGGAAATTTGTGATTATAAATGTCTTTGACTCTATGATTTGTAAATTATTGTAATTTTCAAATTTTAATGTATTTATGTTCATTTTTCCTATTTTCAGGTGGATATTACTATGGAAAAATCAAGTTTCCCCCTGATTATCCCTATAAACCTCCTGGAATCAGGTGATATTTCTTTTCAATTTTTGTTTTCGTTCCTATTTATTGCAATATTGGCTAAATTGTATTTCAATCATGTAGCATGACTACACCTAATGGACGCTTCATGACACAGAAAAAGATCTGCTTGTCCATGAGTGACTGTAAGTTCTTTTATCCGTCAAACCAAGCATGGGTCAAATTGTATCATGAGTTACCCATACTCTTACAATTTATTGTTTCTGTGGATTTTGTTACTTTTGCAGTTCATCCAGAAAGTTGGAATCCGATGTGGTCTGTCTCAAGGTCAGACTGATTAAAGTTACAATACGTGCTGTTGTCTCTTTTTTTTTTTTTCCTTTTCTTTTAGTGATTGTTGGCTGTTTGAATGCGGTTTTATGCCTGTGCACAACTAATTGGCATTTGGGAAAAATAATTGATGTTGATTACCGCTTTATAGCTTTTTACTGATGCTTCCAATATTTGAATGCAGCATACTTACAGGCCTTCTTTCATTCATGGTGAGTGTGTTGTGGATTTCCCTATTAATTAAAATTCTAGCTTCTTCAATCTGTTGTGGTTGTTTTCTACTCATAAGATAACACTGGTCTTAGAGAGCAAAACAATGCTAGCTAGGTGTGAACAAACCCATGCGCCTCACTTTGCCAAAGCTCATGTGGCATATATATATATATATATATCTGTTGTCATTTCTGGTTACATATATAATGTCTCAGTTGAATGTATAGAAAAGGAAAAGCAGGCATCATTAGTTGCTAACTACTTTGTCAACTTCTAGATTTGGTTAGTAGGCTCTTAAGTGCAAAGTGTAGTCTTGTAGATAGTGTTTGTTAATAGAGCTCATTTGGTAGCCTATGAAATTTTGAGGGGTGTATGCAGCTGATACATGTTTATATATTGTGTATCCAGTGCTTTCTTTATAGCTTTTAATAAGATGATACTTTTCTCTTTCGCAGATGGACAGCAGTCCAACTACTGGCAGTGTGACCACTACTACTGCTGAGAAGCAGCGTCTAGCAAAGGCTTCCCTTGCTTTCAATTGTAAAAAGTAAGTCTACTGTACTGACTTTTATGGAGTCAGGATCCTCTGAAGTTTACTTCCTGTGAAGTTTTGTGAAGTTTGCTCTAACACATCGTTAATCCTTATCGAGTTAACTCGCATGCGGCTTAATGTGCAAAATAGCAGTTTCAGTGAACTTCACAGAACCTTACTTTGGAGGATCCAATTCCCTATTTATGACAAAGTGAGCTAGGTCCCTGTAATTTGGTGTTTCACACTGAATTCTTGAAATCTGTTTATTATCATACAGTGCAACATTCAGGAAAATGTTCCCCGAGTATGTTGATAAGTACAACCAGGAGCAGCTTTCTGAGCAAGTCGCATCCGAGCAAGTCGCATCACAGGCGGCATCTCACAACAAAAGTTCAAGGCCCATGTTGAGAAAGGTTTTGGAGTCGTCTACAGGAGAAGACATGAAAATAGTGGATGAATTGAAAGATGTGAGAAAAAACAGAAAGCAATCTTTTCCCACATGGATGATGTTATTGCTCTTCTCCTTCTTTGGGGTCGTAATGGCATTACCTCTGCTTCAACTGTGACAAGGCTCCTTAAAGTGTGGTCCTAGGTTTGGTTCTATAAGCTGCTTGAGTTTTTGTCATGAATCACAACATGATTTGTATAGGGAATTGAAATGGACAGACATGGAGGCTGCGTTCTATCTATGGGCTGATTTTACTCCTTTGTGTCTTTATTGCCAACTTCTTGATGGTAAATGCTAAGAAGTTACATGCTTGTGGTGTTCCTACAAAATCTAGTTTTGAGGTTTTGTCTTCTGGTGTTGTTGGTTAGTTAAATGTATGTCTCTTTTTTGCCCAGAAATTCTTAGGTGTTATATAAAGTTTACATTTCATGCAATAGTTAGTATTTCAACTGTTTGTGTGGCCCAAATGTGAAATTGTTAAAACTGAATCCTAATAGTTGCTTGTACATACATACTATATATGATACCTAAGAATTTCTTCCCCTTTTGCTTTCTTATAAATTACGTGGACTGTTGTTGCTGATTGCAAATGCTCTTGTATGTTTGCATTGGATATTAAGAAGGGTAAGGGGAGAGAATTTAATAGTCATTTTCTTTGTTTAGTTTTTAAAATTTTGGAGGGAAAATAATTGGAGAATTTTATTTTGACTCTCTTTAATCATCCTTTGTTTATTTTAATTACTCCAAATTTTACCGATTTGAATGATCCAAATTCTTCTAATTTGGCAATTAGAAGAGGAAGCAATGGGAAGGAGAGGTTAATTTCCTTTTTATCTCCTTGTTTGTAATCCTAAAAAATCTCTAAATTGAGGTATTATAAATGGTACAGATAATCAGATATTACCTGTATTCGGCCGCTGCCACGGCAAGAAAAACAACGAAATTATGGAATTGTGGAACTTTTAGAGTGATTTTAGAGTAATTTAGATGTGTTTAAAATGGTATGAGAGTTGTTAATATATATAAACGTTTGAAGAAGATTAATCAAGAATTTAGAGAAAAAATGAGGCTAAACCATAAGAAAGTTGGTCTCTTGACCTTCGAATTGCTTTATAAATACTTTCTAAAAAACCTTCTCAGCTTTATCAATGGAACAAAATCAAAGATTCCCTTCTTAAGCTTTCCTCTACTAATCTGTAACTGCAAGGAAGGAAGGAAGGAAGCTGCAAATGGGCATGATTTTACGCTTCCAAGTATGAAGAAGAAAGTGGTTGGCTCACGGAAAGATTGAAGGACAGATGCGAACACTCCTCTCAACAGCCAAATTCAAAATGGCTATATAAATCAAAGAGTCCAAGAGATGAAGACTCAGAGAAGTTGTGTTCAAAAGTTTTGAATATCTTTTTCTTTCTGAGTTCAAATATTGTGTTGTGCTGCTTAACTGTATTTTGCTATGTGTAACTGATTTGGTTGTCAGATGAAAGATCCTATTATTTCACTTCTTCTTGTTCACATTTTGTCTGGTTGTCTCTGTTAGAACTTAGAAATTATGCATGTTTTGTGTAGGTGGAATGAGTGAAAGAATAGAATGGTAATGGGAATGTGAATGGGAATTGATATCTCATGTCAATGTAATGTGATGTGAATGGAATAAAAGTGGATAAAATGACTATTTTACCCTTACATTAAGAGTGAGAATGGAATAAAAGTGGGTAAAAAAATAAGGACAAAAATATAATTTTATCAAATTATAAAAAGTAAAGTATGTTTGGTAGGAAGAATATTGGATGTAATGTTATATGCTTTACCTACTAACCAAACACACCCTATATGAGTTTTGGGTGATTGGGTAACCTGTGGGTCTTGTATTGTATTGGTGTGATTTAGTGTGGTTAATTAATTCAAATGTGTAAAAGTTCTTGTGCTGAGTGTTTTTGGATTGTCTAGTTTAAAGGTATAAAAGTTTGTGAAGCTTAACCCTTGTTGTGAAGATTACCTTAAGAGAGTGAGTGAGGACGTAGAATCGTTGATTTGAACCTCACCATAAAATTTGTGTTTATTTCATTAACCTTACTTTCTTTCTTCTTTTCATCAATAAAAATTTAGGTGAGGGGATGTCATCCTAGTCTAAGGTCAGGACAGGCCTTTGGGCTTAAAGAGCACTTACAAAGGTTCTTATATATGACCTACCAAATGAGAGATTATCAGGAACCGAACTCAAGTCATACAATTGTCATAGATGAAAGATGACCAAGTGAGCTAATCCTCATTGACTACTTTTACGGAGAATAATGAAAGTAATTCTCTATAATCATCAACCAGGACTTTTTTTCTTAAAAAGAAAAGGAAAATATTGTTTTAAAACACACTTAATCTTTCTTTATATCAATAACTCAAAAGTTTTTTTATATTCAAAGATAAAATTTGAAAAATCAATTCAACCCCCCTTTCACTGAATTTTTATCAAAGAAAATTGTAGAGATTAAACTGAATTTTTTAATATTTAGAGTCAAAATGTAATATTTTTGTCACATATAAAGCAACATTGGCACCCACCATTATTGGGATCCCATTTTAAACAATTAAGGCAAGTTCTTTACCCAGAAAGGGAAAGGAAATGAAAATAGGTTTATTATGTTTGGTAGTAAAAGTTTCGGAATGGGAATATAATGAGAATGTATTAAAATTATTATTTTACTTCTTATATTAAAATATTAAAAAAAAGTTATGACTGTGTTAAATAAAATAATATAATGAACATTTTACATTTTAATTTTTTTAAAATTTGGCACGCTTTTCCAATTATTATTTTTTTCATTAAGTGGATTCCAATGGTCCACTATTTCCATTGGTTTTTTCATCTTCAAATAAGCATAACGAACACACTCTTAGGCCTTGTTCTTTAACAAGAAATGGGGATGGAAATGAGAAAGGAATGGGTGGGACTCACTTTTTTTACTTTTTCATTTTCATCAACTTAAAAAGAATACAAAATATCTATTATACCATTTGATTTGAAACAATAATAACTTTCTTTTTTTATTATTATTTTAATATAATGGGTAAAGTGATAATTTTAATACAATTTTCATTCTCAAACTTTTACGAACAAACACAGTAAACGCATTCCGTTTCCGTTTCCCTTTCCATTTTCAGTTTTGCGTAAAGAACGTAGACTTAGTTCTTTGAATTCCACTGTGTTTTTTTTTCTTTAAATATAGTTGACAAGCATAAAACTTTGTTTCTATTTTTTTTTTAAATGTTACGTTTTGATAAAAGATTCTAGTTTAATGTTGGGTATAATAAAACTAATAATGATAACATATAAGAAATTTTCATTTGAAAAAGAGGATACAATGTTGTTTGTATTTCATAATTAAGTTTATAAGTTGGACTTTATTTGCATAGTCAATTTAGAATTATGTTCTCATTGACACAAATTTTTTTCAATGTAAACCAAAACTTTGTGGATAATTTTAATTGTATTAATAAATTATAAATATGTATAAATTTGATATAGGTAGAAATATTAGGGATATTGACAATTTAACTAATATTTTTTTAGTCAGTATTAATTGTCACGTGAATAGTTACATTTGCATTGCCGTTAACTATTTGGACAAAGTTATAAATGACAATATTGATAGCAAATTAAATAATTAGAACACAATTAAAAATACACAAAATTCAAATTCGAAATATGGTGAGCTTTAACTCATCAATGCTGAATTATTGAATTTTTTTTAGATATGTGTCATCTTAAATTTTAAAATGAAAAAAAAAATCTTGATACAAATCTCGAGAGAGATTTAATGATTGGATAGTAATGAACTTTGACTCACCATAGCTCTATAACGGATAAAACTTCAGCACTACTGTACTACTGAAGTTCAATACATTCCTCCAATCATGTAGAGCCATTTATTAATACTAATATAAATTCGCATTAACAAAGACCCATCTTGAATGGTTTAAGGACTACTGAACATCTACTCATATATAACATCCCTAAAGGGTAATGATATAGAGTTTGATAGCTTTGACATATTAATTTTTAACTCTTGTATCTATCTTAAGATCTGTATTATCTTAAATTTTAAAATAAAAAAATATTAACACAAATATCAAAAAGCTTAACGAGCCAAAACTATCAAACTTTCAAAATCATTACACTAAAAAAACCAAAAGTTCCTCGGAACCTCCGAAAGACGCGGTAGGTTTGTCGCCAGCACGCGCATCAAACGTATTTATGGATCCCAAAGATTTGATGGAAATGCCAAATTGCCAATGCCATTATCATTGTCTCCACTTTCCCACTATAACTAACAAACACATCATTTTTAGTTCTTTTATTACTTTACTACTTCCACTTGTATACATATCCGATATGCTAACTTTTTTTTTTAAATTTTTTTCTAAAATAAAGATTAAAATTATACAAACTTCAAATTTAATCTACAAAAAAAGTAGTGGAATTTTGAATATTTTTCATATTTTTATGACATTATAATCATTTTTATAAAGTTTTAAATTAAAAACATTCTCAAATTAATTTATATACATTAGTATGGATAAATATTTTCTAATTATATTCTCAAATTAAAAAACTTTATATTAAATAAAAGAAAGTGGTGGGTGGTGGTGGTAGTTGTGAAAAATATGAGGGGTAATTTTATCAAAAAAAATTAATTATCTAAGTAAACATATTTTACATAACAATTTTGATTTAATATACTTTTATTCATTTAATGTAAAGTAAATTACGTTGTAATCCAAATTACCTTATTTCAATGGCAAAAGTACCTTTCCTAATCTCAACGTTTGGGGGTCCTGTCAGTTTTGCCCCTAATGTTTTTTTGCTGTCAATTGTAACCCTAACGTTTTACGTTTTTGCCAATGTCACCCTTTTCACTAACACCGTCAAATATTTAACAGTTTTTGCTGACGTGGCATCCTATGTGGCAAAACGTTTCTTTTTTCTGTCAATTGTAACCCTAACGTTTTACATTTCTGCCAATGTCACCCTTTTCACTAACATCATCAAATATTTAATAATTTTTGCTTACGTGGCATCCTATGTGGCAAAAATATCTGACTTGGTATATTTTTTTTCCACATCAGATTTCCTACTCATCTTTTCTCCATCAAAGTTGTGTCGTTTTGACCTTGGTCTATTCCTTCTAAGATATAACTCAAACGCACGCGCTATTTTGCTCATAAAAACATCGGAGACGTTATCCATTCTCTACTTTGTCGGAGACGTTACCCATTCTCTACTTTGTCGAAGGACCAATTTGGAACTTCTTGCAAACATAAAGGACCAATTTGGACTTTTTGAAACATAAAGGACCAATATGAAACTTTGTGCAAACATAAAGGACCAATTTGGGGTTTTGACCTTCATTTTATATAAGAGATAACATAAATTCTTTTTAATTGTTTAGTTAAATTAAAGGAATGAAATTAAAATATTATTTGAACCTTACATTACATATTTTAAATCTCATATGATTATCACATTTTGGTTTTAAAATAATATTTTAAATTTAACCGTTGAATTTAATCTTAACGGTTTAAAGGAGTCACTCTCTTATCTCACTTAAGATACATGCTCTCACTTGATATATATATATATACACACCAGAAGCTTTGCATGCACGTACGTGCATGCAATTTATTCTTAATTTTTTAAAATATAATTATGATATTTAATAATTTTTTATTTTTTAGATTAGAATTATTATCATAATTTAAAGTAATTAATTAAATAATGAGAAGTTATTTACTTGCCCACTTTTCTAGTAACTACATATCATATATTTTTTCTCTCTCCCACTACCTCCTATTATATATTTTTTCTTGTATTTTTTAATTAAAAAATATATATTTTGTGATGCTAATGACCAAAAGGGTCTAAAGTCATATTTATATAGATATATATATATATATAAGAGATAGCAAATTAAAGGTAAAGTGGAGTGATGGAGTGATTAAATATGGACCCTAAAAGAGAAAAGAAATTGGAAAAAACTTATATGCTGTTGCTTACATGTTTTTGTTAAGGTTAACCAATTAAAAAAAGACATGTGTCACTTTTTTATGTCATCTTCTCAAAATTGACACATGTATTTTTTTAATTGGTTAATTTTAACAAAAGCATGTAAACAACAACATATGAAATTTGTCCAAAGAAATAATATATCATAATGATGTTTTCCCTATGTTCTTAAGGAGGTGTTTGCTTTCAAAAGTAAATCTTTTCTCAAATTTGGTTGTTAACATTCAAAATTTCCTTGTTAGGTCAATTTAATTTTAAATTTTGTTAGTTGGGTTTCATCATTTTGTCTTTTCTACTTGCTCAATAAATTATTGCCTTCATTATTACTTATTAGTTATCACGGTCTTATAAATTTGATAGATACATATTAACCATGATAACATTTTTATTTTTAATAATTTTCTTAACTACTTAATAAGGCTGTATTTTTCATTAAATACTCTAAGCAAAACATAACACTTATTTTATGACCAAGCCTCTTTTTGATAGTTTCTAGACACTTGTTCTTTCATAATTTATGTTTGGTATTATTTAGAGTAAATTACACCAACTTCCACTGAAGTTGGTTAAATTAACCTTATCATCATCATCATTCCATTTTAAAAATATATTTACCTTTTTTAATTTTATTTTTTATAAATGAAGATAATCTTAATTTCATTATATTAAATTTTAAAATAAAATATGAAATATAATTAACAATAAAAATAATTAAATATAACTGACATATATTATACTAGAGGCTTTACATGCACGTACGTGCATGTCAAAAAAATTTTAATTTATAAAATATAAAATAAATTATTATTAATTGTAAAATAATAAATTAAAAATTTAAAAATTATTTTCTTTGTTAATTACCACAATCATTATTTAAAAAAAAAACAAAATTACCACTACCACTATTCTCCTATTTTCTCTCTCCCATGACCATGATCTTCTCACATTATTTTTTGATTTTTTTAATTAATTAAATGACTATTTTAAAAGACCATTGACGGGAAGGGTCCACAGCCATATAAATATAGAAATTGTAAATTTCATTGTCAAAAAATAAATTACAGAGGAAGTTTTTACAACAATATTGTATCAAACATCATGCGGTATTGCTTAAGTAAGGTTTCGAAAGACCTTGTAAATGTAGTTATTCCTGTTGGGAGACTATCCTATCATAGCCAGATATGCGATAGGGTCAAGTTCGGAGACCCCAAAGACCGGGCGGCCAACAAAAAAAAACCTCAGGGGTACCAAATGCTATTTTTGAAATTACAATAAATTATCATTTTAGTCTTTGAAAGATATAAATGTCAAATTTAGTCATTGAAATATGCATTTTCTCTCACTTTAGTCCCAAAAAGATAGAAATGTTTAGTCCGTGAAAGATGCAATTAGTCTTAGTTTAATCTCTGAGAATTTCCATTAATATAATTGATATAAAATTTTTTAAGGACTAAATTGAGACAAATTACATCTTTCGTAGACTAACTCTGATATTTTCATCTTTCAGGAATTAAATTGGACAAATTGTATTGTTCAATGACTAAATTTGACATTCTCATCTTTCTATGACTAGATTGAAATAAATCGTATCTTTTAAATTCCAAAATGGTAATTTACTCTTAAAACTAAAAGAAAACTAGCTGTAATTTTACCAAACCTCTAAATAATTATCATAATTTATTATTATTGCAAGTTTATCCCACCTTCCATTTCACGCCAATCCTTGCTTGTCCTTGACAAGCAAATCCCAACTAAAAATCCTACAATGTCATTTGAACTACTAATAAATTTTTTTGTCAATGATCGAAATATTTATTAAAACAGACTTAATAATTAATCACTCGGGTATTATGGGACTCATTACTGGGAGCGATCCTCCCAACTAATGACGCTCCATTCCCATCTCTCTAGGAATTAAACTCAAAAGGCAATAATTAAAAGAACACAGACTCCTTACCATTTGTGCAATAATTACCATGTTAGTGACTATTAATAGTTTATTGTGTGATATCTCTCTACACAAAACGAAACTAGCAATGTGATAGTGATGTGGTTTAGAGGAGTGGTTACACTTTGCCTTTTCTGAATCTACTAATTTAAGTTACGTTCAACCCCAAGTGGACTTATTTGCTGTAAAGCTTTTTCCTACTCATTATTTCCCTTCCATTTCACCTCTCTTTTCTTCCTTTCTTTCTTCTTTTTTGTATCAAAAATGCAAAAAATGTCCCCTTTTTTTTTTGTGTTCACTATGATATGATTTCTTCTGCTTAATTTCTTTATCAACCTTTCTTTTTCCTCTTCCATAGCTCTTCTCATTTTCTCATTTTGTATTCTTGATATTGGCTTCATATAGAATGATGATGATGATGAAGAAGAAATCTCCTTTACACCCAAAATATGAATCAAGCTATTATGATTCCTATGGATTTGATCTGCAGGAGGACTTCTCACAGGTACTACTATTTCTGTTCTTCATGGAAAATGACTCATGATTTCTCTCAAGTTTTGGTGATTTTCAATTATATTAAAAAAGGCAGTCCAGTGCACGAGGCTCACATCGGGTGAGATCTAGGGAGGGTTAGATGTGCGCAGCCTTTCTCTAGAAGCAAAGAGGCCTTTTTTTTTAGGATTTGAACCCGTGACCTCCTGGTCACATGGTAATTTTCATTTATATATATTAATTTGGAAAATTTCTTGGTTTGATTTTTAGTTCTTGGAGGAAGCAAGGCAGCATGAGATGATCACAGAAGCAAAGATGAAGTGCTCATCAGTGTACCCAGAAGAAGAAGAAGAAGAAGGAAGAAAAGAAGGACCATCATCAGACACAGAGAAAGAAAAGGAAAAGAAGAAGAAGAAGATGAAGAAAGCATGGAAGTTTGGTTCTGTGGTTTCATGGTGGAAAGCTGAGAAGAAAAGCAATCTCAGAGTGGGACCCACAAACACCACCATGAATCCTTTTGAAGAAGCAAAGGGGAAGAAAAAGAAGGGTCATACTCATGTGTCTGGTCCAATATATGATAACATTGAAAATTGTGGAGAAGGTCCTTACAATGTGAAGAAGAAGAAGAAGCAATGGCGTACAAATTCTGGGCCTCTTATGATCACAAGTCTCTTCAAATCCTCAAGGAGATCAGAAGAGGAGAATGAGATTCCCTATATGTCTCTTCACCATCATCATCATCATCAACAACAAAATAGCCCTCAATCTGTTCATAACAACTATGGCCCTCTTTATGTTGTTACTTGACTTTTGTAGTTCAAAATTGTCACAGATACAAGCTTCATTTTCTGCTATTAAATGAAGCTTCTGATATCTGAAGTACTTTAAAACTTGCTGCAATGTTTATCATCCCTTTGTGAGATGAGATCTATATTTTGACTTTAAATATGAGTAATTTTTTGGCCATTTATGAAGCATATCTTTTTATTATATTTAACACGGTGTAGTTTGGTTTCAGCTCAAAAAAAAAAAACACTGTGTAGTTTGGTCATAGACTGATGGGTCCTAAGCTTGTAGGTCACTGTCGGCGTACTAGAATCAAGTCCTCGAGAGTATCGGAGGTAGATCGAAGGTAAGGGAGTAACTTTAAGGGGTTAAGACTCGGTGTCCTGTATGTGGAGGATGTGGGGTTATATATAGGAGTCTAGGGGACAAGGTGGTTGGTGGATAGAGACATTTAGGCGGTTTTGGGTTATTAGAATTGTGCAGTGCCAAGGGACACCGTGTTAGACACGCATTGACTTCTGGTCAATTGGGCGGGGATTGGGCCAACTGACCCTTGGTCAGTAAGTTGTATATTTTGGACAATATCGCATCATAGGCTAAAGAAACTTTGTGGAGCGCTTTCTCTCTCTCTCTTTTTTTGCTTGGAATTCTCATTCTTAATGTATCTTTTGTCTTACAAAGTCTCCTCTTTCTTAACATCACTATACATGTGTCTCATTATCATAATGAAATATTGTGGAGTGTAAGAATTTTCATTAATCCCTCTTCTATATATATATATATATAATATATATATATATTCTAGCATAGTGAAAAGGCATGAAATAGTGATAATTGCATAATGTTGAATACGAGTCTCAAACAGAGTGTATATCTTGACGTTGGGATTTGATTTAGAGAGATCGAGCTTTTCCTATTCTCTCAAAGTCCTTTCATTTAAAAACATTAAAAAACTTTCAAAAAAAAAAATGTTTTAAAGGGACCAAAGGAGGCTATGGTACACCTGTGAAGCGTAATGCTTCATATCTATACCAGCAAATAGCAATAGAGAAAAGAGAAGCTCCATAGCAGTAGTAGGATATGGATGTCTGAAAAAAGACAAAGAAGGATTGAGAGAAAGGTTTAATTTATGCCTCCCACTATCTAGGAGTAGGGCAACACAACTAAACAGAATATTTTGAGTTTAGAGTCCTTTTTGGATTGGAAAGCCATAGGGATAAAGAGAGAACTAAAACAATGTATTAGCCTATTAGCCCAATTGAGTCAATATCATTATATCAATAGTGAAATGGCATTCCTTCTCATTCCAATAAGGTGTCTTCTTCTCCAGCAAGTAATTTTGCATCCTCAAATCATGCATACATACCATTGCAGATGATGAAAAGCAGTATGCTGTCTGGATTCTGTTTCTGACCAGAGTTTATAATAATAAGCAATTAATTGTTATAACTTTTGACTCAATAATAAGCCATTGATCAAACAGTAGTGTAAAAATTATAATAAGAATACAACAAAGTTCCTCTTCTGTTAAAAGGTTGGGGATTCAACCTTTTTAAGTAAAAAAAAAAAAAGGAACCATATTATCTACCATATAAACAGTTCAAACAATTTTTTTTCAGTTTGCTTCAACAATATTTTACAAGAAGACATTACAAATAGTGGGCATCCTTTGAAGGCCAGTGGTTCACCTTTGAGGAAGCTCTCTCTCTCTCTCCTTCTCTACAAAAGGAACTGTGACCTCTCAAGGACAATGGAATACAAATCAAACACCTTCCAGACATTCTTTCAGAGTTCAGACATTAAATAACTTCTTGACCTTGACTTCTAACTATAATGTTCAAACCGATCCCTGCCTCAATGTGGGCACATCACATATGTATGTACTAAAAGAATATTGAATAATTGAATATGGCAAATTTCCAGCTAGCTAGTTCTGTGCTCTCCCTCCTTGTTCCACATCTACAGAACTGGGACTACGAGGGCTGAACTTTAAGCTTAAAATTCTCTTGAATGACTTCAATCTAGATGTCACTGGGGACTTCAGATCATGATCTTCTGCAAACCTACTAGTTGATGGTGACAAAGAAGATGGATTGATCTCTCTTGGTATATCAATCACCAACATTCCTTGACGCCTATGGTTACCATTACTGCTACTACCTGCTGTTGAAGAAGAAGAAGAAGAAGAAGGTGCTTGAAGTGAAGCACCTTCACCATTGGAACTCACTTGGGTCTGATTCCCCCAAATCAATACATTTGTAGGAAAATTTGGAGACTCCAAGTCTAACTCACTCATAGCATCTGAACTATCTGAATCTGATGATGACTCACTATTATTATTATTACTCTCTGAGGCATTTTCTCGAACACCTGAGCTGCAGCAAGATTTGGAGGACTCAGAAGCAACTGGGTTCCTACACAATGGACAAGTAGAATGAGACTGAAACCACATGTCTATACACTCTACGTGAAACCCATGGTTGCACTTCGGTAAGAGCCTCGCTTTCTCTCCCTGAGCAAGCTCACAGAGGCAAACCGCACATTCCAAACCCTCTTTGAAATCCTCCGGTTGGTACACCAGAACGGGTATGGATCTAAGGACTTCCGGCTCGATTCCGCGCCGCTGTGCGCCGTAGATCGCCGGGTCTTGTCCGGCGAAGACGAACCGCTGGCGGCGGCGGCGACGGCGGTTGCGAAGATCAGGCGTGGTGCTGCTGCTTTCTTCGATACGCCACCAGAACCACTTGGCGTAGAGATGAAGGAAACACACAATCACAACCACGAAGAAGAGGACTATTATGGCCGCGACCATGATCTTACCGGTGATTTGAACGGCGGCAGAGTCGTCCAATTTGTTATTAGCAGCTCCCGATAAGTCACCCATGGTGATAATGATGATGAATTGATGATAGAAATGGAAATCCGAGTTCAAAACCCTAGATCAACGAGAGGGGGGGGGGCGACTCTGAGGTTTCGGAAATTGTGCGGGAATTGGAGGGAGGCGAAGGAGGTATAAATAAAGGGAGGATGGAGAATGGGAAGTCAATGAAGAGAAGAGGAAGTTGGATTTGGGTTTGGGTTTGAATGTGTGAGTAAATGAGGAGGAAAAAAAGGGAAGGGGAAGACGTGAGAGAGATGGAAGGAAGGAGGGAAGAAGAAATAGGAGGAGGAGGAGGAGACGAACCTAACCTCCACATTGGACTTGAGACTTGGACTTTGACTTGAGACGAAGGAGAAGGAGAAGAAGAAGATGAAGATGATGACGCTGTAATGTAGATAATTCACCTTCATGAAAAGGAAAGAAATTAGAGTGTACATCGAATTTGAATCTACTCGTGAACAGATTCTACGTTTGACGGTCTCAACGAGAATAGAATGTAACAATGAGAGGAGTTAGATTTAGGCTGTTTGGATTTATGGATTTTGAATCAAAAGTGCTTTTTCTCAGAAGTGCTTATTTTTAATAATGTTGTGTTTAACTTAAAAAAATTTTGACTAAAGTATCATTTTAGTCCTCAATGTTTTCATAAAGTTTAATGTTGGTCCTCAAACTTTTTTTAATGGATTTTGGTCCTTGAGCATAACACATTAACTTTTTCCGTTAAATGATGACATATCTCTCTCCTACGTGTCATATTTTAATGACGTGGTATGGCACATCACTACCACGTCATCCTAGATGATGATAATGATGATGATGAAGGAGAGAAGATGATGATGTGGCAATGTGGGGATGAGTTATTGTGTTTGTTAGTAAAAATTTAGAAATAGAAATGGAATAAGAATGTATTAAAATTATCATTTTATCTCTTATATTAAAATAATAAAAAAAAGTTATTATTATATCAAATTAAAAAATAGAATGAATATTTTATATTTTTTTAATTTTACAAATTTCCATAAAAAAATTACTATTCTATTAAAAGGTGGGCTCAGGTCGACCCGGCTCAGGTCAACCCACCACTTTATGGTTTCTTTTCTTCCAAATTTTTACGCAAAGGAACAAGACTTATGTTTGGTATAACATAAAATAGAAATAGAGTTGAGAATAAGAATGTAAAATGATAAAATGATCCATTTATTCCTGTAATTAAATTTTAATAATAATAATTAAAGATAAAATGATAAAAAATCTCAAGAAAGAAATTTCTCCATAGCCTTTACCAAACAAACCATTAAATTTCCCTAGCCTTTGGAAAATGGGAGGAGAGAGAGAGAAAGAGAGATGGCTTGAAGATTCAAGCCGCCTTATCACTTTCTTTCTACGTTCTAGGATCTTTCTTCAACTTCTCAATATTATAACAATTGACTCTAATTTGTGATTTCCATTGAAATATGAAATTCTTAGCACATAACTGAAAATTATTAAATATAAGAGACATAATTAAAACTTATGAATAGTTTGAAAGGTATTAGGTATTGTTTTATTGAAACAAAAATTGATTGTAAAAATATTTTTAAAAATTAAAATTAAAAAATAATATAAAATTTGACGGTATAAAAAATGTTTTTGTCTATTTCTTAGAGTACTATTTTTATATATGTATATATAATTCATTAAAAAAAATTTATTTTTTTTGTTTTTAAGAATTAGAATCCATAAAAAGTTGTGTGTTTTTTTCTCGAAAGATTTATTAAAAAAAAATTTCAAAGACAGGTTCTCAAATTTTTAACATATTAGTGTAATAATGATGGTCTTGAAAAGATTAATCTTTTATGGTGTAACTTATTTTTTATATTTGGAACGATCATCCTTTTAAAAATATCTCGAGTCTTGACTACTCTTGCTTTCTTTGCTCACCTCACGTGTACTATAAAATTTGTTAGGAATTATTGAATTAATTTTGTTTTGTTTTCTTCTAATTCCAAAAACAAAACTTGTTTGATGGTTTTGATTTAAATCATTAAAGTATTACTTACAAGTTTCATGCAAATGATTAGAGCTCAAATTTTTTTGGTCCATCAAATGTGTTTACACTTTACTCAGTGTTTAATTTTTTTTCTTGAATTATATAAAAAATAGGCTAAAATGCACTAAGACCCCCTGAGTTTTGGATCAGGGGCACATACACCCCCTGAATTTTAAAACTTTGTAAATAGACCCCCTGAATTTTCATTTTTAGGCAAAAAGTACCCTTCTGTTAGTAGTCAACGTTTAAAGCATTTTTTAGTCAAAATAATGAGGATAATTATGTAATTTCATAGATAATCTTACAGATTCATCCGACCCACAACCCGACCGAACTCATTCACACCCACACATCCATCGATCAACATCCCCGTTCTCACAAGCACAGAGCATCGAAGGAGGATGGCCACCATAACCCATCGAAATCGGCCGAATCACAGTCCACCGTCGCGTCGTCGTTCTGTCCACCGTCGCATCGTCGTTCCGTCCACCGTCGCATCGTCGAGAAGAGTCCATCGAAGAAGCACAAAGATCCATCCACCAAGGTTATATTTTTTTGATAGAATGATTTGAATATGGTGGTTTAATTCCTACGTGTGGCTAAAAGTCTAAAACGTTACTGCTTCCTATGTTGTTTGATCACTTGTGATTCGAATGTGAAACTAAAAATTGTCTCTAGGTTTGACCGTAGTATGTGGGTGTTAGATTTCTTTTTTGCTTGTATCAGGAAAATTATCAGAAGCAAGATACTTTCTTGGGGACACAATAGAGTGAATAGGATTGAGTGATTTTAGTGCTGTGAAGTAAAATTAGAACATCATATATAAAATTTCTTTCAAGAAACTTGAGTATCCCACTCCTTTTCGTTCACTCTCAGAGGGAACAATGAGTAGAGGAAAAATGACTTCTTAGGAATTATGTCATTCCCTTTGTTAACTCGTTCTCCATTCTATCTACCCAAACCCACTCTGTAGCCAAGTTGTATCTTTGCTTTGACTGTTTTTTTTTTTAATCTAATGCTTCTTTGTTGTGTAAAATAAAGGGGAAAAAGAGATAGCGAGTGATTGGATTTCTACACTGTTTTTCTTTTTTGGGGTCAAAGAAATGCTGGATTTAGAACTTAGGAGACAGGTAATTAGAAACCAAAGTTTTGTATGCTTACTTTTCTATTATAGTCAAGGATCCCTTCTTATTCTTTAGTTTTTCTTGTCTCAAAAAATTATACAGCCTTCAAACCACACTGGCTATCAAATTCTCCAAGATAGTTAATTAATTCTGATCTTCCATCTAAGTGGATTTTTTTAAAAAAATGTTTATATTAAGGCTATCTGGCATAGAAGTTTTCTTTTCTCTATCACTATTAGCAACTCGATCTTATCACTTTAAATAGATGCTTTCATGGATGATAGTATGATACTCTTACAATATTTTCTAAAATTATGTATAAATGTCACATCTTTAAAAGAAAGAAAGAAATGGAATACAATTTATCCATTTATATATTAAGAAATATAAGATTGACTGCAAAGTTTTTTGTCACTGTTGCGCAGTAGTGGCTTTTTTTATGACTTTATTTGAATGAAAACGTAAGTTAGAGTTAAACAATACAATTTAAAATGATTTATTTAATTTGTTGGTGTGTTTTCTAAAAAAAGGGATGTGTCAATGCTAGGCATTATTAACTATACTTCAAAATGTTTCTTACTCACTTCACTTAATTGGTTTTGTTTTACAGAGTCTTGGATTCTTCTTTGTGGAGGTGGTACTGGAAGCTATTGGAAGTGACAAGAACTGAGAATTATTGTGTGTGCCTTCTATTCGACTCTCATGGAAGAGAGAAAATGATAAAGAAATAGATATTTCCCTTTGCCACAATAGAAGCAGCACTTGGCATTTCTTTTTTCTTTCTGTACAGTGAAGTTAGAACTTAGAAGCACAAACTATGCATTCTTGGCACAAGAGTTTGATCACAATGCTGCAAAACAAGATCAGCTGTTGGGAATGAAGTCGCGCAAAAAATGTTGCTTGGCCTTGTTAGTCAAACTCTCAAACATGTATTTTGTAATAAATTTACTACTTTTAATAAATTTAGAATATGTACTAGTTGGCTAGTTGCATCAATTGAATTTTGTTTAATGAATATGTACTTCTGCTCAATTGCTGTGGAAAAAATGTAAATTTTGAAATTCCAAACATTCCTTCACTAGTATGATGTTAACTGCATTTTGCATTACAGGCATAACACGCTGAGTCCTATGAATCCTTTCACTAGTTGTGATTTTGGTGCCTACTGATTTTCTTTAGGCAATCAATGATTTTTCTTCAGGGCATAGGCAATCAATGATTTTTCTTCAGGGCATAGGCAATCAATGATGGAAGGTAATATTAGATGGGACATGAAGACTTCAAAATGTATGTGGGTGCAAGTATTAGACTTTAAAGATTTATAATGTGCTACTTATGGGATATTAATCAATGAAACATATACAAACGGATGTTATGTACATTCGCAACTAGAACCTTCTAAAATACTTTCAATAAATGGATGTATTTTATTAAATGAAAGTATTCTCTTACAAAAAGACAATTCTTTTCCAATTACACCATATCAATTTCAATTTTCATCCATTTACAACAGCCACCAACAGTCACCATTCATGAAAATCCAACAGCCAAATTGATTTTGTTGACCCATTTATGCGATATAACAGTCTACAGAGTGTACCAATCACTTGAGGAATCTATTATTCAACAATCTCTGATTGCTCCATACCGAAAGCCAAAAACCTGAAGCCACATATGCAACAATCTCCTCACAAACCTGAAGTCAAATCTATCTCCGGTTTCTCCACCCTGAATTATTTCAGAAAACAGATTCAGTATTTTTTTTCTTCTTTTCTTCTAATTTGCATTAACAAAATAAAAATTAAACCCAAAAGAAAAAAGCTGAAAGACAGCATATCTAATTATCTATGAGAAACACTGTACAAAATAAACACTACAGTAAGATCATATAACTTGCAATAATTGATCCAAAACATTAGTACATGTTAATTCTAATTCTTTCAAAGATGGTCAAACATTAGGGTACCAAAAATTACCTCTTGTTAACTATGAACACAAACACAAATGTATTCCCAATAACTACCCCATTTCCATGAAAGCTTAATCTTAGTAACTTCTCTCTTTTTGTGCAAAATGCATTTGTTTTTTTTTTTTTATAAGCAAAATGCATTTGTTTTGCATTAATATTCACTTCAGTCCATCAAGAGAGCACTTCACACACCCTTCCAAAACATTAAAATGAAGCTTCATGTGAGAAAAAACAAACAAAAACACCAACACTTCTTATCACATGCTTAACCACTTAATGACAAGCAAACGGAACAAATAAAAACAGTACTTTTTACCAAATATTTGACCTCTTAAGTCTTAATGACATGCTTTCAAGCAAAATGGTAAAGCAAACCTAACAACACCTATAGCACCTCTAGCTAATATTTAACTAACCACTAATGACATATTTATATGCTAAAAAAAAAAAGAACAGAACAAAATTTAACAACTTCTAACCACAAAAGAGAATCTAAAAGGGAGGAAAAAGAAGAGAACATAATTCAGCAATATCCAATCAACAGTGTCATGAATCACTTCTATAAACCAAGAAGGAAACAAGTCTCCAATCTAAATCTAGCAGTAACGTTTTAGACTTTTAGCCACACGTAGGAATTAAACCACCATATTCAAATCATTCTATCAAAAAATATAACCTTGGTGGATGGATCTTTGTGCTTCTTCGATGGACTCTTCTCGACGATGCGACAGTGGACGGAACGACGACACGACTGTGGACAGAACGGCGGTGCGACGGTGGACTGTGATTCGGCCGGTTTCGATGGGTTATGGTGGCCATCCTCCTTCGATGCTCTGTGCTTGTGAGAATGGGGATGTTGATTAGAGCTGTGAAAACGGGTTCGACCCGCGGGTCGAACCCGTTTACCCGCAAATATGGGCGGGTTGAAGTACTAAAAAATGAATCCGTGAAAAAAGTGACCCGGCCCGTTTGACCCATTTTATATATGGGTTTTGATGGTTTACCCGCGGGTAACCCGTTTTTTTTAAAAAAAAAATTTTTTTTTTTTTAGTGAAGAGTGACAGAGTGTGAATGAGTAAAATAATATTTTTTTTAATTCTAACATGAGATCTCATTGGTCATTGCAGGGCCTTCTTTTTCTTCACTTATCTATTTTATTGGATCTCCAACATCTTGGAAGGGAAAGAGAAATTAGGGAGGGTACTTAGTTGATGAATGATGATGCCTACTATTATGCTTTAGTTTTTTCTTTTGATTGTCTTGCTTCAGTATTTTGAATTTTTGATGTATTACTAATTTACTATTTTGATGTATTGGGACTATTTTGGTAATGCTTTTATGTATCTTTAGTACTATAATTTGCACTCTTTTTACCCAAAAAAATTATACCCATAAGCATATTCCCCTTATTTACCCTTTTGGAAATTAGAAAAGTAAAAAAAAAACAAAAAAAAATTGATATCTAAAATAAATAAATTTGGCCCGTTTGGCCCGTTTAGCCCGCAACCCGTGCATATACGAGTCGGGTTGGTGTTTTCTCAACCCGCAAAAGTTTTGACCCGTGTGGGTTGGCTCATTTGGCCCGTGACCCATGACGGGCCAACCCGTACGGGCCGGGTTGGCCCGTTTGACAGCTCTAATGTTGATCGATGGGTGTGTGGGTGTTAATGAGTTAGGTCGGGTTGTGGGTCGGATGAATCTGTAAGATGATCTATGAAATTACCTAATTATCCTCGCTATTTTGACTAAAAAATGGTTTAAACGTTGACTACTAGCGGAACAGTAACAAAAGGGTATTTTTTGCCCAAAAATGAAAATTCAAGGGGTCTATTTGCAAAGTTTTAAAACTCAGGGGTGTATGTGCCCCTGACCCAAAACTCGGGGGGTATTAGTGCATTTTAGCCTAAAAAATATAGTTAAATTCTCATAGTTTTAGAAAACATTTAATTGGATGGTTATCTTTAAAATTCTATTTCAATGTTATTAAATTTTGTTAATGTGTTTAATTATGTTTTTTTCATAAGTATTTTTTTATTAGAGGCAATCATGTTCGAGGCATTTTTAGACACTAAATATGAACACATTTCTCAACAGAGATTTGAATATGAGTTTATCACATTATGAAGGACTAGTCCCTTCTATTATATACAATTCCTATGTATTATTTGATATTCTAAACATATACATGATTTATGGATGCGTTTGATTAAATTATATTTATTTAAAGTGTCAAAAACGGCAAAAAAAAGTGCAAAAACTCCATGATAAACCATATTAACAAAATTTAATGAAATAAAATAAATTTTAAAATTATAGAAACATAGTTACAAATTTTATAATTATAAAGACTAAATAAATTAGACTAAATTTCATATATTTTTTTAAAAAAGTAGTTCAACAATTTTTTTTACAAAAAAGTACATAAATTATTGATTTTATGTGCAACTTGATCCAATCTAAATATCTAATATATATCATTTAGTTTGGTTAGTTGCTAGTAAAGTTGGCCAATGCAACTTGGCTGTATCTTTCTGTGTAATATTAATTATTTAATGCGTGCCACCTGCTTCAAACATTTTTTTTTTATAGTATGAGCATTAATTATAGAATAATTTTTATTTTATTTTTAGGAATACATTTTCTTAATAACTTTTATTTTATTTTTAGGAATACATTTATTTTATTTTTAGAAACATAAAATTTTATTTAATAATATATATTAAATATTGAGTATCCTATCTACCTATTCATTAAGAACTCAAATTCCTAAAAATCTAACAATATTATTATTATTTTATTAAAAAGCAATCAATGAGAGCTCGAGTTCAAGATTTTTTAAGCATAAAAGAGAGATAAAAAAATATTAGTCTCAAATTTATTAATAATGAATCTCTATTAATGTAAGTTTTTTATTTTATTTTATTTATCATTTTTTTCTATTTCATAAACTTCAGTTCCTTGTCCTATTTTAAAGAATTTGATATTTGGTAAGTAATAATAGCGACAACAATGAGCATGACAGCAAATGTAAAGTTTGTGCAAAAGATGCAATGAATTAGATTTAAACCATTAAATATTTTGAAGAATAGGTAATTAGTCTTTTCATTAAGTAAAACATTTTTTCATGCCATTGAAATTTAAAATTTTTATTCTAGTTAAAATTTAAAAAATTGTAGATTTCAAAAAAAAAAAATTTAAAAATTGTAAGAATGTTGTATTCTTGAAAATAGAACACTTTTGAGAACATCTTTTTTTAGATATTTAGGTTTTTTTATATATTCATCATTTTTTTAAATAAAAACAAAAGTGCATTTAAAAAAATTATAAAATATTAAATCATAAATAATACATACATTTGAGAGAAAAAAATTTCGTCTATTCAACATTCTAGATTTCAATTTAGGGGTAGCAATGAGCAGATACCTGCTCATTTTTTCATTATCCGCCTAATATATCCAATATCTGAACCCTATCCAAATCCAAAAAATGTTATTTTCAATATCCGTATTCGAAATACCCGATATCCGAAATACCCTAAATACCCGAAAATATAGTGGATATTAGATACCCTATAATCAAGTAAACTACCCGATATCCAATATCCGATATCCACCCAATTAAAAAAGTTATAAAAATAACATTTTAAAGTAAAAAACATACATAATAATTATAAATAAAAATTAAAAATAACAATTATAATAACATTAAAAACACAAAATATTATTTAATAATATATATTATATTTAATATTTAATAATATATATTATTTGGATATCGGATATTGGATACCCTATCCGCCCATCTATTTAAGATGGATATAAGTTACTCGACGTCAATATCCGTATCCGCCCAATACCCAATAAGTAGTTATATTTTACTATTCGTATCCTATCCGATATCCGATATATCAGATAATTTTTTCGGACGAATATCATCGAATACCCATTTTCTATACCCATTACCACCCCAACCCCTAGATTTCATCCTATAAAAAAACATTCTAGATTTCACCAAATAAGAAAGAAAATCCGGCTCAATTAAACTTTCCATATAATATAATTAACAATTTAATTTGTTTCCTTATAAAAAAACAATTTAATTCCTTACCCAAAAAAAAAACAATTTAATTTGTTTCCCTCTAATGTAAATTTTTGTTTAATAACAAATTCAAAACAAAAGTGACGCATGGATAGAAAAAAAAAATAATTTGTTTCCCTCTAGTGGTTAGTTCACTAGGTCGATTAAGCAAGTGTTGGGGGTTCGAATCCCACTTTGTGTATACAGCAACTAATTGGCCAGCAGCAAACCCTTAAATGGAGCTCAGATCCGCGGAGGATTAATCCTTAGCTTGTCGGGCTGGGAGATACCTTGGGAAACAATAAAAAAGGCCTTGATTTTCATTTCTGAAGTATATGGAAAAATATTGTTTAAAATCATATAAGATATATATATATATATTTTTTATGAATATAAGATCTTTAATTATGGATGAATTATGATTTTTCTTTTGTTTTTTATAGATATTTTTTAGGCAAAAGTATTTTTCCTGTCCCTAACGTTTGGGGGTCATGTCAGTTTCGCCCCTAACGTTTTTTCGCTATCAATTGTACCCCTAACATTTTATGTTTATGTTAAAATCACAATTTTCACTAATACTGTTAAATATTTAACAATTTTTGCTGATGTGGCATCCTATGTGGTAAGAATATCTGAATGAGCATAATTTTTTTTCACATAAGATTTTCTAACGTTTTTTACTGTCATTTGTACCCCTAACGTTTTATGTTTCTCCCAATGTCACCCTTTTCACCAACACCGTCAAATATTTAACAGTTTTTGCTTACATGGCATCTTATGTGGCAAAAACATCTGACTTGGTATATTTTTTTCGCATAAGCTTTTTTACTCATCTTTTCCCCATCAAAGTTGTGTCGTTTTGGCCTCACCCTATTCCTTCTAAAATATAACTCAGACGCACGCACTATTTTGCTAAGAAAAACATTGGAGATGTTATCCATTCTCTATTTTAGAAAGACATCTTCGACCTTCGATTACTGAGAAAACGTGAGAGCTTGTGAGCACTGATTCCGACTTCTCTTCAATGACGTCTTCTCGGAATAGAAAATGGGTAACGTCTCTGATGTTTTTGTCAGTAAAATGGCACGTGCGTTTGAGTTATATTTTAAAAGGAATATGGTGAGGCCAAAACGACACAATTTTGATGGGGAAAAGATGAGTAAAAAATCTGATGTGGAAAAAAATATGTCAAGTAAGATATTTTTGCCACATAGGATGTCACGAAAGCAAAAAGTATTAATATTTGATAGTGTTAGTGAAAAGGGTGACATTGACAGAAATGTAAAACGTTAAGGGTACAATTGACAGCAAAAAAAAGTTAGAAAATCTTATGTGAAAAAAAATATATGCCAAGTCAGATATTTTTGTCACATAGGATGCCACGTCAGCAAAAACTGTTAAATATTTGACGGTGTGTAGTGAAAAGGGTGACATTAACAGAAATGTAAAACGTTAGGGGTACAATTGACAGCGAAAAAATATTAAGAGCGAAACTGACAGGACTCCTAAACGTTGGGGGCAAGAGAGGTACTTTTGCCTATTTTTTATTATAAACAATCTTGTTCGAGTTACCGTTGAATACAATGTTGTATGGACCGGACCGAATCGATTGGCCTGATCGGTCCAAATGCAAACTAGACACTTAAATAAGTCGGTTGGACCTAAAAAATCAATTTACTAGTTGGACCGAATTTAACCAGGGTTCAATCGGTCAACCGGGTTGAACCGCCTAACCATCCGGTCCAAACCGTCCAATTTTTTTTTGGGGGTTAGTTTAAAAAAGAAAGACAAAAAATTGAAAAATGAATATTTAGTGTCATAGAATAATCCTATCATAAATATTTATGCTTGAAATTGATTTTTATATATCCGATTTTATATATCTTTCGTAGAAATTGATTTTTATATATCTTTCATAGAATTTAAATTCATATATTTGTTTTATTTAAGTACTCAGTTATTAGATATTAATCCTCAAGCTATTTATTTACTATGGTTATTCATAGAATGATCCTATCAATTAGTGTTGATTGTGGTATTCTTTCACATATGCTTGAAATTAATTGATTTTTATATACCAAGAATAATTCATATTTATTATTTATTGTATTATTTGGTTCGACCGGTTAAATCAATCAGACTGTGAACCGAACACTTGTCCAAGTCTTTTTCTGGTTTAATTAGGGATGGTAATCTTATCCGGACCCAACGGGTACCCAGTAAAATTATCCGTTGGGTCTAGGTTTGAGTATTAAAAAAATGGGTCTGGGTCCGAGTCCGAGAATTTTAACGGGTAAATTTCCGGGTCTGGGTCCGGGGACGGGTAAGGGGTATTCACCCCGGCCCCGGACCTGAACCCGAACCCGGTGATATAATATATTATATATATATAATATTTTTATATATTATTTATATATATAAATATTAAAAAAAAATTTAGACCATCTCACTTACCCACACTCACCGACCCTCTCACACTTATCTCACATTCTCACTCAACCAGACAGCATCACAGCAAACACTCACTCTCACCCTCCCCTCACAATTCACAATCACACATTTCCATTTTATTGTGCAATTTACCATAGCAGTACTACAATATAAATTTTTCTTTTTTTCTTTTTTATTGTGAAATTTACCATATCAATACTACATGTTAATTAATTAATTAAAATTTATGATTTGTAAAAAAAAGTAATAAATTTTCTGGGTCCGGGAATGGGTATCACATTTTATATCCAGCCGAAGCCGGGTCCGGAGACGGGAAAAAATTTGAGTACCGAGGCCAGGGCCGGGGATTGCAGTATCCTCCCCGTACCCTACCCATTGCCATCTCTAGGTTCAGTTCTGACAACATTGGTTGAACATTAAGGGAGTGTTTGGTATGGTGTCATTCTGAAAGTGTCATCCAAGATAACATGTTATTTTAGATGACACTGTTGGATAACTCCGTTTGTTATGGTGTCATCTAAGATAACACAGTGTCATCACATAACACCAAAAAAAGTATTATCTGACTTATCTCATGACATAAAACAGGCATGCTCCTTGCATACTCTCCACAGTATAAATTAATTTCATCTATTTAAATTCTAACAATTACCTCACACATTGTGATAAAAGTATGAGAATATTAAATTTTTAATATTTCTTTTATTTATTATTCGTTAATATTAATAGGAATTCATCCTAAATAATAAATTATGATCCAAATTTTTATTTAATGTACTAATAAATTACAAATAACAAATGAAAAAACACATAACGGTTAGTAATTTTGTACTACTGAATTTCTTTTCAACCAAATGAATATGAAAATAAATGCTTAAGGTGCCTAAATCCAAAGATCCTTCTAATCATATCTCTCACTTTAATAAATCATACATAAAAGCGACTTCACAAAACATGATAAAAAATATTTATTACACTAAAAATTCAAAGAGATCATGAAACAATCAATATATATATATATATATATATATATATATATATATATATATATATATATATATATATATATATACATGATGAATTAATTGAGAAAATGAATTTCAATTAATTAATGAACAAAGTGGAATAAATTCTGAGAGAGGGTAGGTGGAAGTGCTAGACAAGAAACAAAAGTGAACAAATCAGAAATACCCTCAAGGAGAAAAATGAAGAAGTGTGTGAATTTCTTGCCCAAATAACCACAACTAAAAAATTGAAGAAAATAATCATAGTAATGATTATTACTAGTAGTGATTATGTATGTTCTACAAAGAGGGCAAGTAGAATGGTTAGTGTTGATCCAAAGAGCAATACAATGAGAATGGAACCTGTGGTTGCATATTGGAAGGAACCTAATCTTTTCTCCATCGCACACATGGCTTAAGCACACAACACAATAATAATACTCATCACTTTCACAAGAAGAAGCATTATTTTGTTGAAGAATATTGTGATGAAACCATTTGAGAAGTGAGGATAATAAGAAGAAAGAAATAATGGCTGTGAGGAAGAAGAAGATGATGAAGAAGAAGATGATGGACATGTTTGATTTTGATGATTTTTTATTTTGGTGTTGTTTGTGTTTGGTGGAGATTGAGAGGAAATTCCAATAAGGAATTAATGTGTGTGGATGGGATATATTAATTATTTCAATTCATCATATCATTTTCTTAGGTTTGTCACACAACTAGCCTTGCAAGTATCAATTGTTTTTGTTCTTTTCTTTGAAGCATTTTCTAACTTGAGGTATGTTTCACACATAATTTGATCAAAATTTAGTTCAATAATATAAATAAAAGTTTTAATATTAAATATTAAATAATTAAAGATATTGAACGGTTTGATTTGGACGATTTGAATATATTTGTAAACTGAACCGTTTGAATTGTTCTAATATATAATTAAAGTAAATAGATCAGATTGAGTCAATCTATAATATTAACTATTAAACAGAATAAACCATATATAATTGAGTTTAAAAGGTTTAATTTGCGGGATTTGCACGAGATAATCAAAGGAAAAAACTTATGTCCATTTTTTTATGTTCATTTCTTTCAATTTCTCAATATAATTATGACACGTGGCAAAAAGTGTTTAAATGACCAATCACAGTAGAGAGAGAATATAGAAGACCACCTTTTATATGACCAATCATAGAAGAAAGAGAGTGTAAATACAATATATGATTGGTGGAATTGGAGGAAATGGACATAAGTTTTTTCCATAATCAAATTATTCATACTCTCTCTCTCTCTCTCTCTCTCTCTCTCTCTCTCTCTATATATATATATATATATTATCATTACTCACAAAATTTATCCATTAAGTTTGAGTCTTAGTATTAAAAAATAAATCTAGAGTTGGGTATGAATACTTTTGTGGGGCTATGGAGAAAAAATTATTCTTCCAATCTAGACCTAGTATTATAGTACCCTATTCAGATTCTAAAGATAACTATCTTTGGATTTTATTCTATTTTATCTCGGCCCAATTTATATATGCATTTAAACCATTATTAATCAAGGAATAAAAAATAATTTTTTGGTGATCGAAACCACCAAATCAACCACTAACAACAAAATATACACTATTTCTTCATTCATCAATAACACAAAATCATAATTGTTCTTTTTTTTATTTAATTCATAATTGTTCTTAGAATTAACAAATAGTAACATATAGAATAAGATCATTAACCATTCAAGATTCACAAGATAAAAAATTTGCAATCATATTATTCTTTCAAATTTAGTCATCCTAATAATTACAATGAAATAATCTGCAGGTTTGAAAATAAAATTAAAAATAATAAATTTTTTTAATAAATATTATATATATATATAGTTTAGTTTAATTTGGTTCAATTTTTTGCATAATAAATTTGAAATCATTTTTTTTTAATTTTTTGAAAATGAAATCAAATTAAACTGCACGAAAATCATAAACAAATTGATTAAAACCAAATAAAAAATTAATTATTTTTTCTTGATTTAGTTACAAGAGATTAATATTATCCATTTTTTTGTCGAATGTGCAGGGTATTCACTATAAAACACGATGAATAATTCTTTCGGTGATACCTTAGCTTGAAGAGTGAGAAATTGTCTCAAAAATTTAAAGCTACTCTATATATATTTAAGATCATGAATTGAATGTACCCTTGACATTTAATTACATATATAAATTAGTATCATTTTCACTTATTCACACCTTTACTAAATAAATACTCAATAAAATCCGTGATTCATATTGCTGAAAATTCCTTCTCACTTTTTGTTACTTGAGGATGTGGCAAAAGAAGATCCAATAATGTAGTGATTTGACTAACAAATAATTGGTTAGAGTGGTGGGTATTTCATGCTTCTTAAATAAAGTCCTGGGTTCGAGACTTGTGTATAGAAAAATTCCTGCTGACAGAGCTCTATCCCTGTTAGGAGACCTCAGCTAACTCAAATAAAATTATAAAAAGATACCTGTAGAAAATTTAAAAAAAAATGTAGTGACTTGTGAGGCAAGTCATGGGCATTGACGACCAAGCAAGTTTGAAATTTCCACTACACACACATGTGGACGTCATTGTTATTGGTTAGTTCAGAAGATAATGAAATTGATGGGCAAAGCAATTACTTTGGATAAGTTCAACATAATAATCCTTAATTAATCATTGCTCTACACAATAAGAAATTTTTTACTAAATTATTATTTTGACCTTCGAAAGTCGAAACATTCTGTTTATCTCAATTTAATTAGTTATTATTAAATTATAAAAATATCAAGTTTAATTCTTAAAAAATATTATAATTTTCGTTCACACGTTAGGTTTCATATTTTATTTTTTTTACAAGGACAAAATTGTGATATAAAATATTTTTCAATGACTAAATTTAATATTTATATGATTCAATAATTAAATAAAAATAATTTTTTTCAGGATCTAATAATTAATTTTTCTCCTTAAAAAATACACACGAAGTTATATTTATTTATTATATTTTTGAATTCTAAATTTTAGACAAATTTTGTTTACATATTTTAAAAGGTCGAATAATTAAAATTTTGACCAAATCAGAGTGAGAGTATCTAAACATTTGTGAATAGAATTTTGAAAGAGTGGTGGGGTAGGTGATATATATATATAGTGTGATAGTTTCATATATTTCATTAAAACCATTGACTATTCTATTTGACTCTTTCTGTTCTTGGTCATAATCTCATGCTTCATGCAATTTCCAAACTGAGAGGCTAACATTTATTCATTCCTCTCATTTCCTTGCTTTCCATCAATTGTTACTGTAACGTAAGGCTTTTAAGATTTATGATGAAATCCTCATAATTCTGAAAAATGTTAATTTAACCCTTTTTGTTATATATATATATATATATATATATATAAAAGGTTGGCATAAATTGTCAATGATTCAGAGAAAAACATTTGTTCTATTTATGAGTGAGGGTTGAAATCCTCCTAAAGCATTCAAAATCCATTTGGTAAACATTCCTCCTTGAAAGATCTTTGGCACTCAAAAGCTAGTTAGGTAGTTGTAATCGGGTAAAATTGCTTGCGGTTTTAGATTGTAATCGGGTAGTTGTAATCGGGTAAAATTGCTTTCTTATTTGAGCAGATTTGACTATTGGCTCCAGTGTCTATTATCCAAGAACCTAAGATATTTAAATTGGTTTTAGAGGAATGAATATTACCTACATACTCGAAGACCTTGGCAAAGTTTACCAACTCATCAGCCTTCTCGGCTTTTATGAACTTCGCCATTTCCTATTTAAACATTGCTGAAAATAGAGTAGATATATCATTAGGCTTGCATTCTTCATCTATTGCATCGAAGGGGACTCAGCAACCTTCACAGTGGTTGCCAATTTCTTCCCTACTCCTTTCTTTTCCCTCAGTTCCTTGTACCATTGGGGGTACCTGTGTAACTTGAAGTAGGTGTCCTTGGTGTGCCCATATGCATTGCAATGATCACAGTGCTTGTCTTTTTTGTTGGAGTCCCTTCTCTTTGAGTTTCTTCCTTTGGCATCGATCTTTACAAGTATGGCCCTGCCTTCCACATTCACACCATTTTAGATCTGAGTGATTTCCTTTTGTCTCTCTAGCATAGTCACCATTGAGTATGCTTTGTTCGCAAAAGAGTATGCTTCCACATTCATGTCTTAATTGCTTATTTGCAGATTGACAGAGAACAAAAGTGTCACCAATCTCATTTGAAATAGAATTTGTGAGCCAACCCTTGACCATTGAGTCAACAGGCTTCCATTTGCAAAATTTCGATGGATCTTGCGGCAGAGGAATAGATCCATCCACAAAGGCAAGCTTATCTTGGGCTTCCAAAGCCATTTTTACGGCCACACTCCAACTCATGTAATTACTTTTAATCAGAGGAGACGTCACAAGGGACATCCCAAGCTGGTCCGAGCTGTGGAGTGACCAAGCAATCTTTTCTTCCTCACCAGATGGCTTCTTGTTTTTGTCTTGACCTCCAAAAATTGACTTCCTCCGCCATTCTTAAAGATTTCTTCTTCACCATATTTGAGAGCATTGTCCACGATATGCTTTTCATGCTTCGAGCTTCGTCGAGATGCATTGGAGGTATTTACTCTGTGAAGATTTCATCACTAGATCAGAGAGCTTTGTCCGCGATATGCTTTTCATGCTTCAAGCTTCGTCAAGATGCATTGGGTATAAGCTTCGATCTAGATCATTCCCTTTGCTCTGATACCATGTTCAAAGAGAAAACTAAATAAAACTTTTGAATCTTTTTTGTGTGTAAAGTACAGAGGAGTAGGTGGCCTGTATATCAGATTACACAAATCAAAAGCACAGCTAAGAGGCATAGCTAAGTAGCTCGCATTCTAAACCTAACAAAATGACTAATCCTAACTAAACCAAAATAATACTAACTAAATACATAATACAACTAAAAAAAATAATAAAATACAAAAAAACAAATATTTTTTTTTTTTGCCTGAAATTTTTTTATACCATTCTATATTCAACAATTTTCCATCTACGTCATTTATTATTTTACGTTTTTGTTTAATTTCTATTTTTAAATTTTTGATTTTGTACAATGTAAATCATAATTTGCATTTCTTAAATTGTTTAATGCCTATTTTTTATTCTTTTTATTTCGTACAATGTATCTCATAATTTGCATTCCTTAAAATTCTTAATGCCTATAATTTTTTTATTTCATACAATGTAACTTATAATTCGCATTCTATAAATTGCATGTGGGTAAATAACTTTTTAAACTAATTGCCAAGGGCATCAGGTTCTCAGAATGAAATAGGTTATAAAATGGATCCTGAAGTTCAGTGACGAGTGAAGTGTAATTCTTCACTTTTTCACAACCTTTTTCACTTTAGAGGATTCTGGTTCTTCTTAAGGAGGGAATTTGTAGAAATTGAAGCTGCTTAGAGAAAATGTTGATCCCTTCTTCTTCCTCTTGCCTTTTTTAATAAGTTGCTTTGATTGTTACTGTTGCTGCTGCTGTTCCTGTAATATATGATGCTTTTTTTTGGCAGATTCAATATTTGGCTCTTGCGTTTTAGTATGTTAGGCTATCTTTTTTGCATTTTTTCTTCATTTTTTTATTTAAATTTGAGAAATTATAATTTTTTCTAAATAATATATAAAGTATGAAAGATATAGATACAAAATATTTAAAAATCCCACATAAATCGAAATTTACTATGAATGAATTAGGGACGAACTTTTTAGTCCCTAAAAAAGGTACTCTCTGAATCATTCATGGTAGGTCCTGATTTGTGTGGGATTTTTAATTTTTTTGTGTCTATATTTCTCATTCTTTTTAAAAAATTTACAATTTCTCAAATTTAAATAAAAAATAGTAAAGAAAACAATACAAAAAACACGACCTAGCATATTAAATCACAAAAGAGCCAAATAGTGGATTCGTTTTTTTTTTCTTTTCTAAATATTGCAATAAGTGGATGCCTATCAATTAGGGATCATAAACAAAGATCGAATCTAAGATATTTTATGTTGAAATAGCTTGATTTTGCCAATTGAGCCAACTTTTGTTGGTGTACAAGGCTTTATGAAAAGCTAAATATGTGGTGGGAGCAGTAGAAGCAACTGTAGCAGTAAGTGTTTCTTATTAGAGGAGGCAAGAAGAATTAGGAGAGATCGCATTCTCTTGTTGATAAATACATAGAGCAAGAAGTACTTCTCATGGAAGCTAAAATGAGGTATAATTACTAATTTCTTTTAAACTCCTTTTTAGTTAAAAGTAGGGTAAAAGTATACTTTATATTCTCAAATTTTACATCAATTCTCAATTTTGTTCCTAAAATTTGTTTATGGTCAATTTCGTCTCTAACCCTAATTCTGTCAAATAGACAACAATAAAATCCTATATAGCACGTGATATGTATAATATTTGTAAACCTAATAACCACTGTGTCTAAATCAATTGAATTAATCAGAGTCCAAAGTTTGTTTCCGAATTAATTTTTTTTGAAAAGGATTCACTTATAAAATTTTAAATTATAATGAATCAATTGAAAATTAAATGAAATTATAGGGACTATGATACTAATTTAGGGCCTATTTAATAGTTGTTCTTAAATTGTTATTTAAAAAAAAAAGAAAAAGAATCTAATTGAACACATGAAAATAATACTAATATCATGTGTATGAACACATGAAAATAATACTAATATCCTTAATCTTTTTTTTTAAAAATTTTTTCTATCTAAATAGATCACAAACTATTATATTAAGATTTTTTTTGGGGTTCTGAACAAACTAATGAAACCATTCTCTTAGTGATGTGTTAGTAAAAGTTGGTGGAGATACTCTAGAGGCCCATATTAACTGGGCCTATAATGATAAAGCCCATTGTACAGCCCACTAATAAATCATAACGGGCTTCTTCTGTTAACTCGTTAACTCGTTATCCAATTATATTCTCTATTGCTGGCTTCGTCTCCATTTCTTCATCTCTAGTGTCTGAGAATTGAGTCACACTAGTTCAACATCTTTCGCAGAAGAACTGAAATTCTATCTTGACCTAGTTATGCAGTTTAGATGTTTGTGTAAATTATTTGATTTGAAGTGTGACTGAATGAGCTCCCCATGCCTTTGTTAGGTACAGTACAGTATACTAAGGCTTTCTCTTGTGAATCTTTCTTTCTTTGCCCTTTTTGTGTTGGAATTCGAATTATTGAGGATTTGAATTCGAATAGTGTTAATTATGTATGGAAAACCGCTTAAATTTTATCATTTACATATAATTCGTGTTACTATAAAGTAGTAGTTTCGTCGTTGAATTAGGCTTTCTTGTTGGTTCAATTCGAGCCCATCGCTAAAAAGGTTTTTGTTCACTCATTGGAAGATTTTCAACCTTCGGAAGCAATATATATATATATACATAAGGAGTTATTGAAGCTTAGATTGAGAATGAGTTATTTTTGGATTTCAGTTGTTATTCGTTTATAGATGATTCTATCAATAACTTCTGTCTTTGTTTTGTTCTTTTAAATTTTGTTAGCAGAGATTGCAAATGCCCAGCCCTCTTTCCAATACCCTTTGTGTTCACTCAGGATGCAAAATAGGTTTCAATATAAACTAGCATCGTTTTCGTTTTCCTTTGGTAATGAGCAGAGATTTCCTTGTGCTTGGAAATCCTTGGACAAACTTAAGAGTTTAAACTTCAATGTGGGATGTATTGAGCTGCGAAAAGGTAGACTTCTGATAAAGGCCGTCGCTACTCTTGATCCAAAGAGGTTGGTTGCAAATGAAAATAAATGCATGGGTTCCAAGGACTCAAAGCTGGGTCTAAATCCTAATCCACTGGGTGCGTTGCATGAATATGCTGATGAAGAATCAAAAGAACCTGATGAGAGAGAGAAATTGAGAAGAATGAGAATTTCAAAAGCAAATAAAGGAGGCACGCCATGGAACAAAGGAAAAAAACATAGTCCTGGTAATTAACTCCTTTTTGTACTTGCTTTACATTCCAGTCACTTTGGTCTTAATTTTATGCTGTTCTAACGTTTAGCTCAAATGTTAAATTTCTGAGCAGAAACTTTGCAGAAAATCAGGGAAAGAACAAGGCTTGCAATGCAGAATCCTAAGGTGATGTCATGTAAGAATATTTCAAATTTTAATGTCTTTGCTGATGAAGATTATGATATTAAGCAACATAGCATCTATATTATTGTGATATAAATCTACAATGTATTGTAGAATCACTCAGCTGGCTTTAGATTGTCAAGGTACTGAATTTACTTTTTGTATGTTAACAGATAACAGATTAACAATTAATAGGAAAAAGTGAAAAACACTGCAAATGTCTAATGCTCAAGGAAACAGAAGTATGATGGAATGATTTTCATCGTATTCTCAAAAAGCAACTAGACATTTTTATTTAAGAAAGTCTTTCTTGAAAAAGAAATTTTAGTATAATGCATTATGTAAATAGCAACCACAATAAGCCCACGTCGACAACTATAAAAACTATTAGGGCTTGTCTATGGAGAGCTCAATTTCTAAGGAGATCGAATTCTCTACCCTTAAATCCTTTTTAGATTTATGTAAAATATTTTTTTATTACCATACACAGATCTCAAGATGATTTAACAGAGGAGAGCTTTAACCTCACAAGAGATTGAGCTCTCCACAATGTCATCCAAACTAATATTAATAATTTTGATTGCTCATATTCTCAACTTCTTCGTTTTCATTCCAGACTTACTGATTAACAACAAACAACAAAAATCAAAGCCTTTTCCCATTAGATTGGTCGGCTATATGGATCAAGCGACACCAACGTGTTCTGTCTTAACTCATTTTTATGGTTAGAATATTATTAGGTAAATCATCCTAATAGTTTCTCCTATTGTTTTCTTTGGTCTTTCCCTACCTCTAGTTATTGGGCTATCTTACATCTGGTCGATTCTACGTATAGGAGCTTCTAACGGCCTTCTTTGTACATAACCAAACCACCTAAGGCGTGTTTCAACTAACTTTTCTATGATAGGCACTTCCCCAACTTTCTCTCCAATGCAATCATTCCTAATCTTATCCTTTCTAGTATTACCACTCTTCCAATGCAACATTCACCATGCTGAATTTATGCTCATGTTGGCTTTTTATCGCCCAACATTCAGTACCATACAATAAAGCAGGTCTTATAGCTGTGCGATAAAGTTTTCCCTTAAGTTTAAGTGCTACCTTGCTTATTTTTCACTACATATAAGCGTTGATGTAGCGGCTCTTGCTCATTTGACACTATACTTGAGCCATACAGTGTGTTGCTTTTAGGGAAACGACCTAGCAACAACATGTTTACGTCGTTGATCCATATTCATAAAGATTCAACAAAGTTTTACGCTAGCTTTTGACTACCTAAACTTACTGATATAACATAATCTTATCAACATCTTTTCTTTTGAAACATGTTACTATTGTCTTTGCTGAATTTTCCAATAAGGGCGCTTCTTTTTCCATAATTTATCTCATATCTTATAATACTCTTTGTCTTGACTTGGCTAGCTAGCCAGAATAAGTATCTAATACTCAAAATTTATTATATTTTATTTATCTATGGTGTCACTATACAGTTTCTTAGTTAATTTATTACTTTAATGGCCATTTCTTAGTGGGGTTTTATGGTGCCGTAGTCAAGATTAATTAGGTTTAGATAAAATGCATGACGTGGGTATGTTGGATATATTTTTCAATTTTGACCAATATCATTTTTCTTTTAATTGATTTCTTTAAAAAAAATTTGGGAATGCAGGTCAAAATGAAGTTGATTCATTTCGGGCATGCACAGACGTGAGTATATGCCTTTCCATGAACGTTATTACTACTAATTGATTTTAATTCTAGGCAGAATAAATATATATTTGATTCTTATCGTCTTTTGATTCTTTTCACATTAATTTAAAATATAAATAATGCTTTGTAGTTGAATGCTTTCGTACCCTCAACATTTTAATTGACTCAGCCATCTTTAATTCTTTATTGATTGAACAGTACAGAAACAAGACTGAAGATAGGTGCTGGAGTGAAGAAGGGATGGGAAAAGAGGCGTGGAATTAAGAAGGTACAGGAAATTTGCTACTTTGAGTGGCAGAATTTAATTGCTGAAGCTTCTAGACAAGGCTATATTGGTGAGGAAGAGCTGCAATGGAATTCCTATGAAACCTTGGATGAACAGCTGAAGCAGGAGTGGATGGAGAGTGTTGAGCAAAGGAAGTCAGTGCCAAAGGCACACAGTAGTAGAAGAGCTCCCAAGCCCCTTGAGCAGAGAAGAAAAATTGCAGCAGCCATCTCTACAAAATGGGCGGATCCTGTAAGCACGTATATATTTTAATGCCTTGAAGTTGCATTGTTTGTGGTTTTACAGCAAGCAGTAGTGCAATGTTCTGTTAGTTCTTGTTTGTGGCGAACTCACTGGTAAAATCAAATCATCGATAGAGTGAAACTATTATCACGTTGACTCACTTTTAACTTTTAAGTAGGTCACACTGGTACTGGTCATATTTTGATGTCATAACTCAGAACTACTGAATTTGATTTTTATTTTTGGCTTAATTGAATTTGTGGTCCCTCTAGGCTGCTCATCAAAACAATTTAATTCCTCTAGTTTCAATTTGATTTATGTTGTTGCAATACTTCTATGTATTAGATTAAATCAATTCAATTTGATTTATGTTGCTCTATTGAATTTATATGGACTAAATAGCTCCATTAAACAAACATGTTGAGAATATTCTATATTTATGTTGTAAATCAATTAGAATCATTAGGATATGATTTAGTCTATCAATTAGGAATCAATTGTATTTATTGTATTTATTCTTACTTCCTAGAATAGGTTTTCTTCTCTTGTATAAGTACCTATGGTATTCTCATAATAATACACACATATATTCTTTCACTTCACATGGTACCAGAGCCTATTCGATCCCGAATAGCATTCACGGCTGTGTTTTCTTTCCAGCCTTGAACCCTAAACACCTCCTCCTCCACTGTGCATCTCGGCCACCCTCCGATTTACCTATTTCCCGGCGACTTCTTGGAGCACGCGCCGGACCACCGTGCTCAGAAGCCTCCGACCGGCCAAACCCTAGTTTCCTGTCGCCGTCCGTCGCCGCACGCGCCTCCACGCGCCGTCCGACCGTTCGCCGGAGCTGCCACGCGCCGGCGCGTGAGGCCTTTTTCCGGCAGCTTTTTCCGCCGTTCTCTGCACCGTTGTGCTTCTCGGCGTGTTCTGGTCCCTATTCCGGTGTGAGTTCGTAGTTATCTCCTACTTCGTTTTTCACACTCTTCTCTTCATCGTTGACGCCGTCTTCAGCTGCTCTCAACGCCGTTATAATCACCGGCTCTCTTCTCTTCACGTTCCAGGGGTTGGTTTGCCGTTTCATCACACTTCCGCCATTATCTCAGACTTTGGTGTGTCACTCTCTTGAACATCCCAAGTCAGTATACTGTCATGGCCATAGCTCCTACTACTGAGTTCTCTGTGGTTGCCACGGTTGCCCAAATTGGTAATGTTACTACTTGCTTTGCTCGTTCCCCAGATATTGGACCTTGGGTTCTTGACTCTGGTGCTTCTGAACACATCTCTGGTAATAAAAATCTTTTTACCCATCTTTCTAGTTCATCTTTACTTCCATCTGTAACTCTGGCCAATGGCTCTAAAACTGCTGCTATTGGAATTGGTAAAGCACAAATTCTTCCGTCCCTATTTGTTGATTCTGTTCTTTATATCCCTGAATCTCCTTTCAACCTTATTTCGGTTAGTAAATTGACTAAATCTCACAATTACTCCATCACCTTTGCTAATCAATGTGTTTCTATTCAGGATCGGAGTACGGGGCAGACGATTGGCATAGGACGAGAGTCACACGGCTTATACCACCTTTCACCTCCTATATCCCCAGTTGCGTGCACATCCAGTTGTTCTCCATCTATTATCCATAATCGTTTGGGCCATCCAACCCTTTCAAAACTTCGCAAAATGGATACCTCTCTTTCTACTTTGTCTGCCCTCCCTTGTGAGTCGTGCCAATTAGGTAAACACACGCGTAGCTCTTTTCCTACTAGCCTTAATAGTCAATCTTCATCACCTTTTCAACTTGTTCACTCTGATGTTTGGGGTCCTAGTCGCGTATCTTCTACGTTTGGCTTTCAATATTTTGTAACTTTTATTGATGACTATTCTCGTTGTACTTGGGTGTATTTGATGAAAAATCGTTCTGAGGTTTTTAACATTTTCCAAAATTTTTGTGCTGAAATAAAAACTCAGTTTAATACCTCTGTCTCTATTTTGCGTTCTGACAATGCTAAAGAATATTTGTCTACACCCTTTCAAACATTTATGGCCACTCAAGGAATTTTACATCAAACAAGTTGTCCTCATACCCCACAACAAAATGGGATAGCTGAACGTAAGAATCGCCATCTTATTGAAACTGCTTGCACTTTGCTTATTCATCATAATGTTCCTCTTAGTTTTTGGAGTGATGCTGTTCTCACTGCATGTTATCTGATTAATCGCATGCCTTCTACTGTGTTGAATGATCAAATCCCCCATACTTTGTTGTTTCCCAACGACCCTCTTTATCATCTTCCTCCTCGTGTTTTTGGTTGTGTTTGCTTTGTGCATGATTTGACCCCAGGAAAAGATAAGCTTGCAGCAAAATCCGTCAAGTGTGTTTTTCTCGGATACGCCCGACTCCAAAAGGGCTACCGATGTTATTGTCCATCCACTCGACGTTGTTTCACCTCTCCTGATGTGACCTTCTTTGAGTCCTCCCCATTCTTTGTCTCTTCTACACCTACAAGTCCCTCTGTAATTGAAGTTCTTCCTCTTCCTTCTCTTCCCCTTCCAAAGGCCTCACCCTAGGACACACCTAGTCCTCCTCTCCTGACATATCATCATCGTCCTCACTGCCTTCGTCTGAATCACCCGCTGCTCCGGTCCAACCGCCACCTGCTAGTCCTCCGATTGCCATTCATAAAGGTACTCGTTCCACTCGTAATCCTCACCCTGTTTATAATTTCTTGAGCTATCATCGTTTATCTACTCCATATTATGCATTTGTGTCTTCTTTGGATTCTGTTTCTATCCCTAAGACTACAGATGAAGCTCTTGAACATCCGTGTTGGAGGCAAGCCATGCTTGATGAGATGACTGCCTTACATTCTAATGGTACATGGGACTTGGTTTCACTTCCTCCGGGAAAATCCCCGGTTGGTTGCCGGTGGGTTTATGCAGTTAAAGTTGGTCCTGATGGCAAAATCGAACGGCTGAAAGCTCGTTTAGTGGCTAAAGGGTATACTCAGATCTTTGGATTGGACTATGGTGATACCTTTTCTCCTGTTGCCAAAATTGCTTCCGTTCGTGTTTTTCTATCCATTGCAGCTATTAATCATTGGCCACTTTATCAACTGGATATTAAAAATGCTTTCCTCAATGGAGACTTGGAAGAAGAAGTTTATATGGAGCAACCGCCTGGTTTTGTTGCTCAGGGGGAGTATGGGAAAGTATGTCGACTTCGTCGTTAAATGTAGTTGCAAGGTCTAGTGCAGAGGCTGAGTATCGTACTATGGCATTAGCAACTTGTGAACTCCTATGGTTGAAACAACTTCTTCAAGAGTTGAAAGTTGGAGACAAAGACAAAATGGAGTTGGTATGTGATAACCAAGCAGCTATGCACATTGCCTCAAATCCAGTGTTCCATGAGAGGACCAAACATATTGAGATTGATTGTCACTTTATTAGAGAGAAAATTCAATCAGGATGTCTTGCCACTCGATTTGTCAATTCGAATGATCAGCTGGCAGATATCTTCACTAAGTCTCTTAGAGGTCCTCGGATAAAATACCTATGTGACAAGCTTGGTGCCTATGATTTATATGCTCCAGCTTGAGGGGGAGTGTTGAGAATATTCTATATTTATGTTGTAAATCAATTAGAATCATTAGGATATGATTTAGTCTATCAATTAGGAATCAATTGTATTTATTGTATTTATTCTTACTTCCTAGAATAGGTTTTCTTCTCTTGTATAAATACCTATGGTATTCTCATAATAATACACACATATATTCTTTCACTTCACATCAAGAGGGATTGAGCAAACTCTATTGAATTTACTTGGACTAAATTGCTCTAGTAAGCAAACAAGAGCAGAAAATGGCACTACTGAGCAAATATAAAATACAACTAATTATGTTTTCTCCTTACATTGATTAGGAGAAAGACATGATATATCTAGTACCTAAAATTTAAGTCAAGAGTTTTATGTTTTAAGACGTATAAATATTATGTGATCAAGCTCCTTAGGATTTCTTCTGTTGAAACAATTCTCTTGTAATTGACTTCTATAAGCAAGTTGAAGTAATTAGAATACGGGGCTGAGTAGCAAGAAATTAACATGTATTTTTTTTCTTGTAGACTCCGTCTATTTCAACCTGTTTCATAACTTATCTACCAATAAATTTCAAATATAACAACTCCAAGGACCATGGTTTGAACTTTTTATTCTATAAAAGATAGGTCCTAGGGTGGAGGAGGAACGCAGTCAGAATAGTCTAAGGTCAGAAGTCAGACTCAGAACCATAAGTTGCATATTTAAGAATGGAGGTATCCACCTAAAACACTCATTTATGTCTTCCATACATATCTTATATCCTAAAATGGACAACATGTTGATAGGTATGTATTCCCAGCTCCACTTGTGTGAGTTTACTTATCCTTGCTCAAACTTCCTGTATGCACTAAATGGTACAAGATAAATAACTTTTGTCAACATATTCCTGTTCAGTATCAAAACAGATTTTGACCCAAAAAAAAAAAAAGATTTGCTCGGCATCCCTATACCTCGTGTGTGTGTGTGTGTTTCAATGCTGTTTTCCTTTTGGTCAAGAAGACACCACCCCGTTGTTAAACCTTCTAACATTAGCCGTCTACACTGAACACTTAAATTTTTTCTTTTTAAACTTTAACTTTGTCATCATGGTTAGAGTTATTACCTGGGTTCCACACCAACTTATTTTTGCTATAAATCAGGTATACCGTGAAAGAGTTTGCTCTGCAATGGCCAAATATCATGGTACTGAAGTTGGAGCTGAAAGGAAACCAAGAAGACCAAGTGATGATACACAATCCACAAGAAGGAACCCCATAAAGAAAAGATCTACGGATACTACTATTTCTTTGAAGGGTGAAACTAAAGTTCTTGATCATATGCGGTTGAAAAGAAGCAAATCTCCTGTCTACAAGGATCCTTTGGTGAGTTCTAAGCTTAAGATGATAAAGAACATCAGATCAGAGAGAGCTGCTGCAGAAACCAAACAGATTGAAGCCATTAAACGAGCAAGGTAAGCTCAATTTTTTCCTCTATGGAAATTTTAAGTTAATACTTCCAATGAACTCTTTTTTTTCCCTCCCTAGTGTCTTGAAACTTAGGCATAGAAATGCTCGGGGTTTACCAGATCCATTTAAATCAATCTCTTCTGCAAAAATTTTGTCAAATGATGGTTTGTTCAATGAACCTATGTTAACACACAGGTCAAGTGGGAACAAGCATAGAATGTTTTTAAACAAAGCATGTTCAATATGCTGAAGAAAATAATTTGGTGGTAAGAATATGTGGATGAGTTTTTCTAAACCTTGGATTATTGATAGAGTTAAAGATTGCTGAACTTGAGGGGGAGAATGTGTTTATTAAATGTTAAGCCTGGTTGGAGATACACATTATAACTTTCTCTCATTGTTAACTGCCCTTTTAAGCCACAGAATAAAATTTTGAAGGTTGTTAATACGCCATGCTTTAGACGCTAGGAGGTTATAGATAAAAGTTTGTTCAGAAGTGTTGACAACCTCCAATAAGAATGATGTATTGTTCAAACTTGAAATGTTATGGCCAAGTAATCTGGTTTGAACAACTTATTCAACTAGGAGAATGCACTCATTCACTCACATGAAAGTAATTTCGAATCTATATCTTACATGTGGATGTCATCTGAGATAGTTTACCCTTGTGTTACAATCAATAGTTACCCTAGCCTGAAGTACACAAAATCTATTTCTTTATTAAACTCGACCACGTATTTGTTTTCAAGACTGTATTGAATGCACTGATTATTGGTTGCTTCTGTATCATTCTTGAAACCACCTCATTAAATTGCAGGTTGGACTTCATTTGATTACCATATTTGGAGTTACCTGTTATAAATTCATAAAACAATATATAATTGTGCAGACTATTGATTGCTGAAGCTGAGAAGGCTGCCAAAGCACTTGAAGTTGCAGCTACCAAGAGTCCCATTGCTCAAGCCTCTCTCATAGAATCCAGAAAACTCATAGCTGAAGCTATTCAATCACTTGAATCCATTCATACACAACACATAACTCAGAGTAACGATTCATCTATGACTTTGAGTGAGGTTGATGAGGAAAAATGTTCAGCATTTGAAGTTCCAAACCAATCAAATATGAACCATGTAAACGGACACAATTCAGTATCAGCAAGTGATTATAAGTTATCTGATGATTTTCACAGAGTTTCCTTGCAGAAGTTACTTGATAGTGATCCAGAATCTCACTTAACAACTACCAATGGCTGTATTTCCTCTCCTTCTGGTTTTAACAGCCCAAAAGGCGAATCCGATTCGACGAATCAACCGAAGGAAGCAGAACAGGAGCAGAGTATAAAATCGAAAACCGACCTTCCTTCAACCATGGAGGAAATTCAGTCCCTTGAAGATAATAGACCATCTAGACCACTTACTGTAACTAAAAAGTGGATTCGTGGAAGGCTTGTTGAAGTAGTTGAAGAAGAAACCCAGTAAATTTCACAGATGAAGCTTAGCTAAATTTTCAAACATAACATAGAGCAATGTAATATTATTTGCTATATGTATGTATCATGATCATAGTTAAATACTATTACCATCATATTCTTTCTCACTCATACATCCTCTCTTTAATTTTTTTGCTATTTTCTGTATTATTGAACTCGTGCATTGAAGAATAATTCATTCATATAGGCAGTGTATAGGATGATTAAGTATATTAATAGTTAGTCAGTATGCTTGGTGTACTATAAGGCATGAGTTAGAAGTATTCACTAGGATGACCCAAAAATTATGAGCATTTAGCATCTCATTGAAACTGTTTTGAGTTTTGTTAAATTTTATAAAGGTCAAAACTCCAAATTGGTCCCTTATGTTTGCACGAAGTTTCATATTGGCCCTTTATGTTTTAGAAAGTTTAAATTGGTCCTTTATGTTTGCAAGAAGTTCCAAATTGGTCCTTCTGTCTACTTCCGTCAATTTCTTAAGTTAACTGCTGACGTGGCGTGTCGAGGTGGACACATAATCTCTCCTACGTGTATCAGATAGCTAACGTGGCCTTAGATACACTAAAAACACTCAAACGACGTCGTTTAAGCCAAAAATAAAATCATGCTGAGAGGACCAATATGAAACTTTAATGAAACATAAAGGACTAATATAAAACTTCAATGAAACATAAATGACCAATATAGAATTTCAATGAAACATAAAGGATTAATATAAAACTTCAATGAAACATAAAGGACCAATATAGAACTTCAATGAAACCTGAAAGACAAATATAAAACTTTCGGGAAATATAGAGGACCAATTTTAAACTTGTGTGAAACATAGAGGACCAAAATGGGCATTTGACCTTTTATAAAATATCAACTACATTATTTATTATACCTTTAAATTGTATGTCCAAATTAAGAATTGTGAGATAGTAATACATATTTTGGTATCCTATCAAATGATGATTATTTATTCCATTTACCTCTTAACATAATATTAATCCTTTCGCCACCGCAATTTAACACAAATGATAAGAGATTTGTGTTAGTTTAACGATCGTCTCTTAGGTTTAATGAACCATACAGTACTTGAAAGATTAAACACGAAACCTGCTCTAATAAATATCCTAGTTGAAATCTAAAACAAAACAAAAAAATCCTTTCCCAAGATATGCCAATATATGTATATATATAAAGAACTAGTCAAAGATACAAATTAAAAAAAGTGTTAAACCACATATTAATAGTTAAGGTCAATACAAATTATTGTCTTAGTTTTTAAGAGAGAACACATTAGTGTTATTTGATCCATATAATCAATCATATATTTTAATTGTTGTTCTATTTGTCTTTTTTTTTTTTTAAATTGTATGTTGTATTTGTCTTGTTGAATTAATCAATTAATGATATGTAAGTAATAAGTAAAAGGTAAGAAAGAAGAATAGGAATAGTAGTAAATGGGCCAACCTAACTAACATCCAGATGTTAGAAGGTCCAGTGGGCGTTGAGATGGGCCGTTGAAAGGTCATTTTCACTTCCTCACTCATTTCTCATTTACTCCTTCTTTCTTCCTTTCTGCTTTCCTTCTTCTCTGGGCTTCCTTCCTTCCCCTTCCCCTTCCCCTTCCCCAGATCGCATCACCATCGTCTTCCCTCTCTGTTCTCACACTCACACTCACTACCTCACTCTCACATTGTTAACCACTCATTGATTCTATTCTGGCTTCTCTTGCTCCCACCGAGTGAGCAACACTCGGTATTGGAGGACTCACTCGTCGTGTCGTGTCGTGTCGTGTGGTGCTACTATGGCTAAGAAAGCAGTGCAGAGGGAATCATCTTCTGACGAGGAAGACCATAGCCTGATCGAACAGAACGAGAGGAAGCCCCCTACTCCCACCACCACTGTCCCCAACACTGCAGCCACTGCATTTCATATGGAGAATTTGAGTTCACGAATGCCTCGTTTCAGTTCCAATTTTAACTTCAAGTTTCAGAAGAGGTACTTGTTTGCTATTCTCCCTCTTTTCATTATCCTCCTCTACTTCACCACCGATCCCCACGCCATCTTCCCCACCCGCGTCTCCTCCCTCAAGTTCGATTCCCTCGCCGATCAAATGAAGGAATCCGAGTTGCGCGCTCTGTATCTCTTGCGCCAACAGCAGTTAGGGCTTTTGGGTATTTGGAATCGGACTTTTAGCGATTTGTCGTTGGCATCTGTGAATTTGACGAGTAATTTGAATTCGAGTTTTCAAACGCAGGATTCGTCTTTGTTGGAAGATCTTAAAGCTGTGTTGTTTAAGCAGGTTTCTTTGAATAAAGAGATTCAACAGGTTTTGTTGTCTCCCCATAGGACTGGGGGCTTGGTTGAGCCTGAATTTGATTTTGGGAATGCTAGTTTGGGTGATGGTGGTGTAAGTTTTGATAGTTGTAGAACAGTGGATCAGAAATTTTCACAAAGAAGAACAATTGAGTGGAAGCCAAAAGCTGATAAGTTTTTACTGGCTATCTGTGTTTCAGGCCAGATGTCTAACCATCTGATTTGCTTAGAGAAGCATATGTTTTTTGCGGCTCTTCTTAACCGGGTTTTGGTAATTCCTAGTTCGAGAGTGGATTACCAATACGATAGAGTGTTGGATATTGATAACATCAATAAGTGCTTGGGGAGAAAGGTAGTAATCTCCTTTGAAGAATTTTCTAATATGAAGAATCATCATATGCACATAGACAAGTTCTTGTGTTACTTTTCACATCCTGAACCTTGTTATCTCGATGAGGAACGTATAAAGAAGTTGAAGTCATTGGGTTTGTCAATGGGTAAACCTGAGCCTGTTTGGGTTGAGGATACCAGGAAGCCCAAGAAGAGGACATCTCAAGATATTCTGTCAAAGTTTACACATGATGATAATGTAATGGCAATTGGAGATGTTTTCTTTGCTGCTGTGGAGCAAGAATGGGTGGCGCAGCCTGGTGGTCCAATTGCTCACCAATGCAAGACTCTGATTGAACCCAGCCGTCTTATTTTGCTTACTGCTCAGCGATTTATTCAAACATTCCTGGGCAGGAACTTCATTGCATTACATTTTCGGAGACATGGCTTTTTGAAATTTTGGTTCGTCCCTTCCCCTCTGTTTTTCCCCTACTAACTCAATTAGATGTTCATGGCTTGAGTATGTATGATATCTTTGATGTAAATTTTTCCTGGAGTTACATGAGCCTCTGAGAGCTGAACTGCTAATAGCATATTAATCTTTAGTTCATGAGTGTAGATTATAATAGTGATTTTCTGCAATTTTTTCTTGTGTTTTATATTATTCATCATCGGATTGCCTCTGATGATCAACTTTTATGTTTACAGTAATGTTAAAAAGCCAAGTTGCTTTTACCCGATTCCTCAAGCTGCAGATTGTATCTTGCGGGTGATCAAAAGGGCCAATGCACCTGTTATCTATCTTTCCACTGATGCAGCAGAGAGTGAAACTGGTCTACTTCAGACTTTAGTGGTACTGAACGGCAGGTCAGTTCCACTTGTTAAACGCCCAGCTCGTAATTCAGCAGAAAAATGGGATGCTTTGTTATACAGGCATAAGATTGAGGGGGACTCTCAGGTGAGATGACATTGCTTCTGTTTTCAAGGGATTTTAAACTTCAGTCATAGGATTGTACAGTCTAGCCACAACTCATCTGCCCATATTCTTATATATACATACTGCGTCTGCTGGATAGACGTTTGCTTTTTTCTTCATGTGACTGAGTTTGAGTAAAATCTAAAACTCCAAGACCCCCTTGATCTGTATCCTAGGTGTCATGATTCAGTTCTTGCAATCTATGTGTGCGTTTATTGTTAATGACCAGTATTAGAGGGATGATGGTGGTACCCCCTGTTATGAAGATGCATTAGCTTTTTAATGGACTATTGATCCGTACATGCAGATTGTGAAATCTATGCCCTTTCTGATTAACACTACTGAGAAACACATGTCTAAATACAAATATAATGATTCTATTGGTAAAGCTCAACGTTTAGCTTTCAGGATAGTTTGAAAGTTTTAAGAACTCTAGGCTCTATGATACTCTTAACTTTGTTTCTTTCAGAGGACCTATAGGGTTTTCAACTTATTTGTGGTTGGATATTTGGATTAGAGACTTAAGATTACTTGCCTTGTCATAGATGATTTAGTGTGGAGTGCAAACTCTCTGTAGTCCTGCAATAGCTTATAATTATTACTTCAATCCTAATTATCAACTTCTGATAGCCAATAACATTGTTTTTACCTCCGTACAGTATAGTCTCTCTCTATTTAAGATGCCTAATTCTTTTTTGTTTTCTTTTTTTGGTGTGGAGCAGAAGCCTTCTATTATTCATTGTCAGTACTGATGGGCTTTTGTAGAAAAAGTTATAATGTGAAATAAAGCAAATGTAGGATCATCATAATAAAATAATCTCAGAGATGTTGGAGGACATCTTGTTTCATTCATCCTCCTTAGGGTGTTTGATTTCACCATAAAGTGCTAATATTGTATTTTTATCTTTTAGCTACTGGTTTACATGCTTTTGGGAATCAGAGATTACTGAAGAATTTTACTTTTCCTTTTCTTCCCATTCCATGATTTTTGTAGAATAATGAAACTATTAGGATGGATTTAGCTATTAATAACCTAACCATAGAAATGAGTAAAGACAGAATACGTTGACATCGTTTGATTCATATAGCCGGACCCCATTTAGTGGGAAAAGTCTTTGATTTTCGTTGTTAATGAAATGTAACTTAGGGCACGCTTGGTATAAATGCACGGATGTAAAGTACTGTAAAGAAAATACAGTAGAGTAAAGTACTATAGAATAAAGGAAAGTGCTGTAGAGAAAAGTGAAGAGAGAGATAGAGAGAAAAATTAGGAGAGAGAAAAAGTATGATAAAAAGTATGTTTGGTATGTATAAAATATGATGTAAAATTTTTTTAGAAATCGTGAGAATACATGTAATGTACTGTATGTGAGTCTTACCAAACGAGCCCTTAATGATTGAGAAACCATTGAGCATGTTATGTTTGCTGATTGCTCTGGAGACAGAGAAGCCTACTGAATTGCCATTGTTGCCTGATTTTAAATCCCTTCCTTTACTGACTCTCTTCATGCAAATCAATTTGAAGGTGGAAGCTATGTTGGACAAGACCATATGTGCCTTGTCTAGTGTATTCATTGGAGCCTCTGGTTCCACTTTCACTGAAGACATCTTGAGGCTTAGAAAGGATTGGGGATCAGCATCCTTATGCGATGAGTACCTATGCCAAGGTGAGGAGCCAAATATTGTGGCTGAAATAGAATGAAGAAGAAGATACTACAGGATTATCTGACTTTTATGTAATTATAAGTTTCATTGGCATTTGTCCATGTGTATTTGTCATGTATGATAATGATAATAATGTAGAATTAGTGGTTCTGATAAGATGTTTGTCCTCTTATACATATTCTTTTATCTCAATGAGTTAATAGTGTAAATGATACACACGCTGATTCTGAAGTAGGCCCCAAATGACAATTTGGTTCTTCAACCTATTTCTTCTTTTGTTGGGAAATAGAACATGTTGGTGACTATGGATTACGGCTTAAGATCTGGAAGAGGTTGGGTTTTTTTTTTTTTTTCAAATTTTTCAATCAGAATAAATTATGTGAAATAAATTTATAAAAGAAATAATCATGAGAGAAATGAAATTTATACGTTGGCTGTCTCATTTTATGATAAAAATTGGTTTTTGCACACGTGTATATAATGATAAAAAAAATTATATTCAAATTCAACCACCTTTAAAAATTATTATTACTTTCACTATAGCTTACCAAAAATGCTATCAGCAATGATATTTTTTTGAAAATTTTACAAAAAAAATGCGATTATAGGGTCAAACAATCAACCCTATAATCGCTTTTACAGATGGCACTTATTTGTGACACCACCACTTTTGACCTCTTGATAGATAAGTGTCATCTCTAAGGGCGATTATAGGTTTATTGGTTGACCCTATAATTGCTATCACCGAGGGCTATTTCGTTAGTAAAATTTTTAAATATTGTCATCGCTAATGGCGTTTTTTGTGAGCTACAGTAAAAATTTATTTTGTTTCAAAAAAAACTTTTTTTTTGTGACATTAGGAGACATCGAACTCTTTACAATCTGATTAGCCATAGGTGATTGAGTTTTCTTTTCTTTTTTTTTAATTTTTATATTTTTCCATTTTTATAGTTTTTGTTAAATAAGCATATTATGTGTTTCACATTCCAGTGATCCTAAAATTATTGTTATGCAAAAATATTGGTACAACTAAGAATGTCGAAATATTGGGTAAGCTAGGTAGTTATGATGAGTTAATTTTAAAATGTATATATATATATATTAAGATACTTTGGTGTAAGAAAGTTATTTTGGTAGGGGGGAAAAATAGAAATGGGTGTGGAATTAAGGGCATGTTTGGTTTGTGTTTTTAGGTTGAGGGAATAGGAGTCGAGATTAGGTGGAAGGCATTATCATGTTTGTTTTATTAAAAGTGTGTGGAGTAATCTTATTCCTAAAAAATGCAGGCGTTGGATTATCACTATGGAGGGAGATTGAGATTATCAGGAGGTAATGAGATGAAAATATCATATTTGCCCCTAAGTGTAACTCCCATCACTCATCAACACCTACTACCACTATTTTCCACCATCACCACCATCACCACCACCACCACCAAATTTAATTATAGGGATATTGTAAATATATATATTTATGTGTGGATGACCACATTTTAACATTGAATTCTTCTTAAACCCTCCACATAATCACTTGTCTCTTTGTATCCTTGTAACCTCTCCATGAAAGTCCCCTTTAAGACAATTGTGTAACCTTCCAATTAGTGTGCTTAAAGGTACATTATTGTGTTCTTAATGCTACCTTATGACTAGAGTCCTATAAATAGAGGCTATTGTAAACAAGTGAAATGGATGAATGAATTTGGTGCATCTCTCTTATGTTCTTCTTGTTTCTCTAAGCTCTTTCTCTTATGTTCTTGTTGCTCCTAAATTTTTGTTTTAGAACATTGTTTTACAACACGTTATCAGCACGAAGCTCTAGAATTTTGTGTCGAAAGGAGCTTAAACTTGTTTCCATCATATCATGGTAAGCAAGAATTCATTTCTTCTTCTCATTATGTAAGTTTTATCAAATTTCATAACATTTATATTTGTTGCACTTGATATGTATAGAAAAATTATCTATCATGAGACATTTTTTTGTTTCATTATTTATTTGAGTGCAATATTGAATTTTCGAGATATTATAGAAGAACGAAATCATGAATCCCTGAAGGATGCGCAAAAAGCAATGATTTTTATTCGTTATCATTTGCATGAAAAACTAGATATGAAAATAAGAACCGGTAGTTCTTTGGAACAAATTGAAGGAAAGATATGAGTTCCAAAATGATCAATGATTCATCTTAAAGCTTTTTCTAATTGGATGCACTTATGTCTGCAGTATATTCTGTAAGTGAATATATGTCATCCATGTCTAAAATTAGTTCTCTAATTAAGTTATGAGGAAAGAAAATTATTAATGAAGATATGTTTAGAAAAAACATATTCTACTTTCCATGCTTCGAATGTGCTCCTGCAGTAGCAATATCGAGAGCATAGATTAATTTATCAAATATTATGGGCTAGTTTCTTGTTTGCTCGTAGAAGAGCAAAATAATGAGATTTGAGCTTTTGATGAAGAATAATTAAAAATCTTGTCCAATTGGATCAATTTCATTCCCTGAAGTGAACGTAATTTTTTCTTGAGGTCATGGATGAGGTTGTGGTCCAAAATGAGACCATGAAAGAAAATATATTTTGAAATATTGAAAATGATTTTCCATCAAATTATGAAAATAAAAGTGCTACACTGAAGCACAAGAACGAGACCAAAAATGAGGATGAACTATTTCAAAGAAAAAAACCTCAAAGAAATGATAACATCATTTGCTACAAATGTAGCATATGTTATTGGTCTTACATTATGTTATATTTTATTATGTTTCACTAAACATAAGGAAACTGAAATAAAAGCAAAATTTTCTGAGCTTGTAAATCCTACTATTTCTTATGAATCACAAATGAAAAATAATTGTGATGTGCCTAATTTAATTTAATTTTAGAAGACTTATAATTTAATTAGTGGCAAAAATGACTACACTTTAAAAATTTATGGATCACATATGTTTCATTTGAATTTTAAGTATAACTTGCTCCCTCAGTGTATTATAATTATTTTAATTTTGCTTTTAGATAAAAAAAATATATTCAACGTTTTAGAGGATGGCATATGTCTTGTGAATAGTAGCACAACTCATACAATTTCTTGTGACAAAATTAACATTAGCTAAAATTAATGTTAATAAGATATCTAGTTTTACAAATGTCATATAAAACTCTGGAAGAGCTCACATTTCATTGCCAAATAGATAAATTTTTAATATTGGTGATACATTATATATTTCTTGTAGATCCAAAAGAAATCTACCAAATTTCAAAGAAATATATCCACCGTAATGATTATCACATTGAGACAAAAATGAGTGAGATATAGAATATCCATACATTATTTTTACTATATCAAGCCTGAAGCTTATATTAGAGAAACTCTTTACTTTTCTTTAAGGTTATATCTAATAAATATAAAATTTGACGAATCAAATTTTATGCACTGAAAGTGGTCAGACCCTAAGATTTTTATACTTTGGCATGATTGACTTGGTCATCCAAACTCACTTTTCATGCGACGTATTATACAAATTACATACGGACATTTGTTGAAGGACCGGAAGATGCTATTAGTAATTGATTTTTTTTTTCTTTTGTGAATCTTGTGTAATGTGAATTAATTATTAAATAATCATTTTCTATATTACACATCAAGTCTCCTTATTTTCTACAATATATTCAAGAAAATGTCCATAGTTATATTCATCTATCATGTGGCTCATTTTCAATATTTTTTCATTTTAATTGATGCATCTAATCGATAGTCATAAATTTGTTGACTTTTAACTTGTAATATAGATTTTCTAAATTACTTGCTGAAATGATACAATTAAGGGCATACTTTCTTGTTTAGATAAAAACATTTTATGACTATTACATGCCAATAGGAATTATAGTTGAACTATTAGTAGCTCATGGACATAAAAAATGGTTTAGTTGAACCTTTTATTGAATGGTTAAAGCTTATTGCTAAACCTATGCTTATGAAGTCAAAGTTTCTAAAATTTACTTGGGAATATGCTATAATACATGTTGCATCTTTGATCCGTATTAAAACTTGTTGGTTGTATTTTATATGTTCCTCTTGAAATTTATGTTGGTTTTTATTCGTAATCTATTATTAGATATATTGAACTTTTAACTTATGAATAGAGGAAGAAAAATATAACTAGTTGAAATACATCAACATTATCATACCATAATACTCGTACAAATTAATGTGAACTTGAAGTTCAAAAAATAATTTATTTGCAAATTGTTGCAAATGAATTACCAGATAATTTCACAAATAGTGGGTCATTAAATCGCATGTATCAGCTGCAAATCTTTTAGCACAATTAGATGTCCCTGGCGGACAATCTGCTAGTACAACAGCTAATGAATCTGAAATACGCCAGAAGCGTGATAGACCAATTAGTGCAAAAGATATCATTCCCAGAAGGAGAAAAAGTAAAGAAGATGCTCTCAAGGATATTCAGGATATTTCAAATATGAATCAACAACCCCACATTTCTGAAAAAGTAACTCCTGAAGTAGTTTCATCCCCAGAAGTGGATCCGGTACCGGAAAATCATGAGATCTCATTGAATTATAGAGAAATGTGAGAAACAAATGAAATTGTTGTTGACTATATTTTTAATTGCAATTGCATCGAAAATTATTAATGATGAGGGACTTGATCCCAAAACTACAAAATGATATCGATATCGAAATGATTGGCCAAAATAGAAAAAAGGCAATATAAGCCAAATTAGGCTCGTTATCAAAACGAGAATTTCTGGATCAATTACCTAAACACCTGAAGATGTTAAACTTGTATGGTATGAATGGGTATTTGTTCGTAAACGAAATGAGAAAAATACAAATTGTACACGAGTTTTTGGCACAAAGTTTCTCACAAAGGCTTGACGTAGATCACATTATGATATTTATTATCTAATTATGGATACAATTGTACCATTTTTAATTGATATGGTAGCCTTTGAAAAACTTGATGTATGTTTGATGGAAGTAGTAGCTATATAGGTCATTATAATCCTTGAAGGATTTAAGATGCCTGAAGCATATAAATCAAAACCTTGAAATATATATTCCATCAAATTACAAATATTCTTATATGGATTGAAACAGTCTAGAGGAGTGTAGTATAATCGTCTCAGTGAGTATTTATTAAAAGGTTATAAAAATGATCATATTTGTCCTTATATTTATAAAGAAGACAAACTCTGAATTTTTTATTGTTGCAGTTTATGTTAAGGACATAAATATTGTAGGAACTCCAGAAGAGATTTTAAAACCTGCTAGTACTTGAGAAATGGATTTGGAATGAAAAATCTTGGGATTCAAGATTTTGTTTGGGATTTAAGTTTCCCTATGATCATTCGTCCACTTGATATAAATACATACCATTTTCATCCATGAGAAGATGATAAACACAATTTATTTGTCCTGAAGTACCATGCCTTAGTACAATAAGGACACTTTGTACTAAACTAGGCATAGCCATTGCAATAAATTTGTTAGCAAAGTTTAGATATTTTCAAAGAATATCTTATCCCAGTTTACTCTTCTCAAAGGAAGGAAAACCATAATTAATTGGATATGTTAAGGTTGAATATTTTTGTGATCCCCGCAAAGCTCGGTTTCAAAATGTTACATCTTTACATATGGAGGAACTTTCATGACAGTAAGTGAAGCAAATCGTTACAGCCACATAATTAAATTACTCAGAGATATTGGTTATTCATGAAGCAACCTATATGCGTATTTGGTTGAGAACCATGATTCCTCATATTAAATAAACATGTCGGTTGCTTGCAACCAATAATATTGTATGAGGAAAATGCAACATGCATCATAAGATATTGATAGGCTACAAAAGAAATGTGATATTGGTATTCACAAAATTCAATTTAGGAATTATGTAGCTGACCTTTAATTAAAGTATTTCACATCAAGTTCTTAAGGAGCATGGATACAACATTGAAATATGAAGTCCTGAAGACTTTCATGACACAATATAAACTTGAGGGGAAGAAAAATAACTATGAATATTGTACTCTTTTTCCTTCGCTAAGCTTTTGTCCCACTGGATTTTTCTTAGCAAGGTTTTAACGAGGCATATTCATACGGAGTCCTGAAGACTTTCATTATAAAATATAAACTTGAGGGGAAGCAAATTATTTATGAATCATGTACTCTTTTTCCTTCGCTAAGTTTTTTTGTCCCACTGGGTTTTCCTTAGCAAGGTTTTAACGAGGCATATTCATACGAAGTCCTGAAGACTTATATTATACAATATAAAATCAGGGAAAAAAAATTAATTATGAATTATGTACTCTTTTTCCTTCACTAAGATTTTGTCCCACTGGGTTTTTCTTAGCAAGGTTTTAATGAGGCATGTTCACAGTGGATGGTCATCCAAGGGGAAGTATTGTAAATATATATATTTATGTGTGGATGACCACATTTCAACATTGGATTCTTCCTAAACCCTCCACATAATCACTTGTCTCTTTGTATCCTTAGTAACCTCTCCATGAAAGCCCCCTTTAAGACAATTGTGTAACCTTCCAATTAGTGTGCTTAAAGGTACATTATTGTGTTCTTAATGTTACCTTATGGCTAGAGTCCAATAAATAGAGGCTATTGTAAACAAGTGAAATGGATGAATGAATTTGGTGCATCTCTCTTATGTTCTTCTTGTTTCTCTAAGCTCTTTCTCTTATGTTCTTGTTGCTCATAAATTTTTGTTTTAGAACATTGTTTTACAACAAGGGATAAATTAATCATTATATCATTATATCATATTATTTCCTTTTTCATTTTTATTTCTTCAAAATAAATTTACAAACCAAACAGGCCCTCATAAGTTGTGAGTGGTTCGGCCATATTTAGTCTATGGATATAGATGAGCGAATGTTGGAGGGAGAGAATGAAAATGGCAAAAATCAATTTTGTCCTCGCTTTTAAATATTAACAATTTTTAATGAACATTATAATTGTCATTTTACTTGACTTTCATTTTATTTTCTTTATCATTTTCTCTCCTATTTTTATTCTCATTTTTATTCCTTCAAATAAATCTACCAACCAAATGAATCCAAATAAGTGACGAGAAGGTGAGTTTTAAGAGTGGGAAAGTGAATTAAAGTAAGATTGTGATTTGTACTTATATCCTTTAGAAATAAAAGTTTTTTGATTTTAGTCTCACTTTGAATATCCTCAAATTTGATATGGATAATATATTATTTATATATAATTTGGGACACAAAGTGTAATTTCCCCTAATTTTAATCATATATTTTGTAATTTTTCCCTAATTAGATGTTCATCATAAAATCATATATAACCAGAGAATTTCAAGTGGGTAACAAATCCCATTGTGCAAGTAGTTACCTTGCATTGAATTGAAGTAACCAGAAAAGAAGCATTCGCCTCGATCCGCATGCGCCTGCGCCTTCTTCTCAATTGGCGTTTCCGTGTTTGTGTGTACTGTGTAGTGTGTTTTCTTCTTTCTTTCTTTCTTTCTTCTTCTTCTTCTAATCCTGCTTCGTTACTTTTCGCCGCAATCTTTCCTCACAAAGTCGTTATATTTCAGTTTTCTTGTTCCCACAACGAGAGAGAGAGAGAGAGAAAGAGATTCCTCTTCTCGAGGTTTCTTGATTTGACCTCTGGAATATGCGCGTAGTTACTACTGCAGTCGATACTTCGGATCAAGAGATTGGATCTTGACGGTTAATATTCCTTCTTTCTTTTCACACGAATCCGGCTCTGCATTTTTTTGTTTTGTTTTGTTTTTTTTTTGCTCGGTCTCTTTCTAGGGTTTGGATTGTGTCGCCATGACAGCTAGATTGGTTGTGTTCCCAATACGAGGGAGGAGCTGGTGCTTCAGCAGATCCGCTGACGTTTCCGTCTCGGCTTCTGCTTCTTCCTCCCGAACGCCTTCTACATTGAAAGAGCTGTGGAAAACCATTTCCAGGAGTGATAAAACCTTCAAGGCCGCCAATGCCGAGATTGTGGTGGATTTCGTGGCCACCAAGGTGTCTCTCTCTCATTAATTTTCCTTCTTAATTTTTGTTTTGTCTGTGTCACGTGCTTATTTGCTTAATTTGGTGGTGAATGGAAAAGATGAATAATGCTTGGATGGGATTGGAAAAAGCACCGGATGGAAGTATGAAGAGTAAGCTTCATGGGTAAGTTTTGCAGTTTAGATGTTGCTATAAAAGTTGCAGATGTTAAAATTCTTTGATGATAATGATTGGAATTTTGCAGGTTAGGGTTGCGGCTTTTGTCACGAGTTAAGCCGTCTGAGATTTTTTTGAAATCTATAAGCAAGGAAGTTACTCGTGTTGAAGTGATTTACCCATCAAGGTTGGTAGGCTTTTCAGTTGTAATGTCCATTTACTTGCTACTTTGGGACATCTGACTCTTTTACTTGAGATTTATGTATACTGTTCATTTATAGCTCACTTCTTTGCTTTTCTTGTTACTTCACATATGAGGCTTTCCATGTATTTTTAGTCTACATTTCTTGAATTTGTGTAAATAGTTTAGAAAGATTTGGTCAGAAACATTGTACCTTACTAGTGTTTTTATTTGATATATTGCATTTATCCACATGTGACAGATCCTGTTTAGCTTTCTGCACGTATTTGTAGGTTTTGGAAAAAGATGTTTGTTTCAAATTTAAATTTGTAGATTTGAACATATTTCATTTGTAGATTAGGAGAAAGCTTAGACTTAGTGTTACAGATTGTCTTTGTTTTACTGTTTTGATAATTACAAAAAAAAATTGCAGCTTGAATGCTCGACTTGTTCGCCGAAGACTACGACATATGGCCATGAGGTATTTCTTTTCTCTTAATCATGGTGTTGAACTTATCACCTTCTATGTTAGTCACATCACATCTTCCTCAAAAGTCAAACCTTTTCTTTTTCTGGAGAGTTCTCTCAGTTGTAGCCCAGCTCTTGCTGACTTATAATTTGATTCTTATTGTAAGAAAAGTGTTAAAATGTAACTATTTTACAGCCTAATTTATTTCCCAAACATAATGGACTGATGCCATTTTACTTATGGTTCTTGCAATTTATAATTGGAATGATGCTACTTATTATTAAATTACTCTTGAATTCACAACTATACACAATTATAAATGAGTCTTTATTTGAACTTAGATGAAGCAATGTGTATTGTGAATGTAGTGTAAGTCGTATATTTCTTCTAGCTGAGCATCATATTATTCTGTGTGGTTGTGCTTCAGTATTTCTAACAGGGGACCTTAAATCACTTGAAACGATAAATGGAAAAAAGTGAGTGAGAGAGACAACCTGTATAATTATTTGAGTTCTTTAAGTTGTCATACTGTCAAGTAATTGTGCCATTTTCTCAGAATATTATTCTGTCCCCTGCTGTCAGGTTATGCTAAGGTGACAGAATAAAAGAGGAATGTCGAATGTGTCAAAATATTTTACTTCAAAATGATCCAAAAAGCTTTCTAAATAAATTCAATGCTTTATCCTGTCATGAGAGATTACTTTTTGATTTTCATTGAGCTTCAGCAAATGGATTGAAGTTTTTTGGGCTAATTTGACATGTGTTGTTCTGCTCTTCATTTAATTTTGAAGGCAAGTAAAACCATTATTTTGATAGGAATTGCTGTCTATTTGCAGGGGAACTATTATCCACAGGAAATATTTATACGGTTCAATTTCATTTCTTCCACTGGCCTCTTCCTTAGCAGTACGTATGTGTTTACTGTTTTTTAATTTTTACTATCAATAATATTCTTCGGCTTCAATGCATTACCATTTTTCTAAATTATATGTTTTGCAGGTTTTACCTTTGCCTAATGTCGTATTATTCTGGAATTTGTTTCGTGCTTATTCTCACTGGAGAGCTCTTCAGGTGCACACAGTTGCTAAATTTATTTAGTGGTTGCATTGTGTTATTTTCCCTTTTCTATTACTCATTTCAAAATGGTTGACGCGATCAAGGATATCAACTAAATATGTCTCACTTTTTTTTGTTTGCTATTTCATTTGAGAGTGCCTACTAATGTTGATGTTATATTATTTTTAAGAATGTCAAGCTGTCAAAGGGTAACAATGGAATGGATATTTATTTATTCAAGTACCTGTCAATACTGATTTATAGGGGCTTGAACTTTGCAAATCCAATTGGCACACATAGAAGGCCAGCAATACATAAAACAATATATAATTCAAGCTATAACAACCACTAGGATGAAAACTCATTAGTTATGTGTGCATAAGACATTATCTTTAAACTACTTCAAGATTATCGGCAAATTATAGGTTCTAAAGCAACTCCACTTATGATAAACATGATTAAGTGCACCAGAAAATTCAAAATATAAAAGAGTTGAGGGAAGAACAAAATGATAATAAACACTAGAGTACCAAACACTCTAAGCCTAAAGAACTTTCCCAAGGTCTCTCTCGTTTGAGTGTTTCAAACAAGATGAAAGAGGAATAATTTGCTGCAAGTGAGCTACAGATGATCTAAACTCTTTAGAGTTTGATTTACCAACATAAATGAATAATTCTTTGGTTAAAAATGGCTGTAAATCCATTTTCTTTTTGCTTCAATGCTTGAGAAAGACTTAAATAGAGGTTAGAAGGAGCTTCAAAGTGAGCGAATATCCATTGGAGATGATTGGGCAGCTTTTATATTGGTTCAATTTTCATCTGGATTTTGAATTCCTTTTAGCACATTTCCAGACATTTTCCCCTTTCCTACAGATCATGCTTTTCTTCTTTGAAAGTTGAAATTAATTTGACAAGTTTCCAAATTCCAAGCATTCTACTCCTTCCAATTTGTGCTCTTGACTATATTTTTCGTTTTGCTCAAATATACTGGAATGCAATTGATAGAATTTTAATTTTAATTTAAATCATTGAAGATCTCATCTTTTATAATCCTAAACCTATTCAAAACACTTCAAATCTTTCTCAAACCTAGGCTTGAAGTCAAATCAACAATTATGACATCAACTCTATCACCTTAAGAACCCATTAAAGCACATTTCCGAGATATCCAAGAGTATAAAGGCATACTCTACAAAGATTATCAATTAAGTTCTTAAACATAAATGTTTCCTTGTGATTATTCTTATCATACAGATATAGTGATTATGATCACAACCAATATGACCACAATGTTTATTGAGGACAACTTTTGTAAATTATAAAAGTGATGGTTATAATATCCTTTAACAATCTTTTGTGATCATATAAGAATGTGAAGCATTTTAAGATTCAAATCCAAATTTATCTTTTCATATTTGAGCACTCTATTTTTATTCAAGCATCTTTAAGTTATATGAACAACTTGGATGCAGAGTTATGTCTAGTTGAATTATTATAGCATTGAGATTGTTTCTATAAAGAAAAAAAAGTATTATAGCATTGAGATTGAGCATTTTTAATTAATCTAAAGGATGGTATCTTTCCTATTCCCCTTTACTATGTTTGGAACTTTGTTTCTCATGAATTGTGTCTAAGATTCTGCTCTGTTTCATATAATGTATTTTCAGGGGAGTGAGAAGCTGTTTCAACTAGTCTCGGATACTTTAGTCACTTCTACCACCAATAGTGAGCAAAAGGACTGCAGAAATGAAAGCCATAATTCACATGGGCCATATTGGGTAAACAATAAATATATCTACATGCTGCTCTGATGGTGGATTGAAATCAATATTTTTTATTATACTGTAAGCATGGTGTTACAACTTACAACACCCTCACTTCCTAAACCGCTACTCACATATTCTAGAAGAAAGAAGGCTAAGGTTGACCATGTCTCCACTTCACTGATCATGCTCACAATTGCCACCTAGACTCAGTCACTATGTTGATCAGCATGTTTTAATTATTAGTGATTCCCTGATTTACTGTTATATTTTTCTGTTATCATATTTTCTGTTCTGATTTACTGTTATATTTTTAGGCACATCCTAGGAGTTTGTTAGCTGGGTATAAGCTTATAAATACCCTAGGAATTTATTTGATTAGGCATCTTTTGAATTCAGTATCTGTATTGGGGAGGAGCCACCTATGGTTCAGTAATAACGAAAATATTTTTCAGCTTTGGAACTCACAAACCCACTGCCGAAAACCCTATGGAAGCCTTAACCCAACAAGTTTCAGCTTTGGCAGCCGAAGTAGCTGCACTCAAGGCCTCTCGCGATAAGGGAAAGAGCCAAGAGTCTGACAACTATCAACATAGCAAGGGTCATTGGCGGGAAGAAGAGGATTGGGAACATTCTTGGGGAAACCGGGGTTCCCACAAATCACCCTACACCAAAATTGAATTTCCCAAGTTTGACAGAGGAGATCCGAGGGGCTGGATTTTAAAAGCTGAAAAATATTTTCGTTATTACTAAACCATAGGTAGCTCCTCCCCAATACAAATACTGAATTCAAAAGATGCCTAATCAAATAAATTCTCAGGGTATCTGTAAGGTTATACCCAGCTAACAAAACTCCTAGGTTGTGCCTAAAAATTAGGAAAGCAGAACAGAAAATATGATATCAGGGAATCACTAACAACTAATTAAAAAAATGCTGAGCAACATAGTGAATTTGTCTAGGTGGCAATTGTGAGCGTGATCAGTGGAGACATGGTCAACCTTAGCCTTCTTTCTTCTAGAATATGTGAGTAGCGGTTTAGAAAGTGAGGGTGTGTTGTAGACTTGTAGCACTTGGTTTTCTTGGGCTAATGATTTTCTAGTGACTTTAATGTATATATTAGAAAGTAGAATCCTTATAATTTTAAGCTTTTGGTATTTTTTTTTTCTTTCTGTTCTTTACAAATATGCTTGTAGAGTGAGGATGAGCTTCTGAAAGGTTTCATTTACAACTATATCTGTGCATTTTTATGCAGACATGAAATTTCCTTCATCTTTGGTCTAACAATTGCATGTAAATGCATTATATCAATCTATGAAGACTGTACTTAATTTCCTTCATCTTTGGTCTAACAATTGCATGTAAATTTCCTTCAAGCTTAATGTAGTTTCTTGTTGTTTCAATCAGGTATTGCAGCCTTCTAAGGAACTTGAACATCTTCTTCATGATGAAATGGATGAGACTGGTGATCTTAGTCAATGTGCCATCAAAAAAATTTGCAAGATCTATGATTTGAACACCAATGATGTTTTGAAATACAAGAGACTTCATTAGCAGCTTTTTGTAATGCAGTGGCAAATTTTGATGGGATTTTTTTCTTCCCTTTTTTCTCATCTCTTGGAGTCTCCCATTGTTCCACTATCATGTGATGTAATTCATTCATAAAGCCATAGAATTTTGGAATATAGCTTAGGCATTCAACCTTGTCGTAAAGTTAGATTTTATTTCTAAGGTTTTAATAATTTAAAAATATTTTCTTATGTAAAATTAAAATTGTTTATATGTAGTTTTAAGAAAAATGGCTTAAAGTTCATTAAAAAAAATGGCTTAAATGATTATAATTTTTTAACTATTATGAAATAGGATAAAAATGTATAATTTTCTAAAAAATAATTATTATGTATAAGTGCTTAAAAATTCATGTTTTCTATTTTTAAAATATTGTAACTAGAAAAATTGATTTGTCGATTAATTTGACTAAAGAGCGTCTTTTTTATCCGATTTTTCTTTTAAATAAATCATAATTATACATGAAGATATTTTATAGAAAAGTTATCTTTATTAAGCGAAAATAAATTAAAAGAAAGGTGAGTATGATTTTCCAAATAGAGGGTAATAAATATACTAGAAAATCTAAGTGAGAGATAGTGGTTAAAATTTAAATATTGAACTGTTCATTAATCTTTTTAAATTTTAAAATATAAAATAATATTTTTTTTCTTAAAAATACTAAAAAGGTAAGGCCAAAATCAAATTTGTTTTCAATTTTATTCTTTACTTCTTTATTTAAATTTAATTTGTCTCTATTTCACCAACGACGAATTCATGTATGAAACCCAGAGGAAATTATTCTTGCTAAAATAAAAATGAGATATCCCAAGAGTGAAAATAAGGCCAAAGCAATATGTCAAGTTAGAGTCTTTACATCTTTGAATATTTTATTTCATTCTTAATTTTTGGATTTTGAATGTTCAAATGAATAATGTCAAAAAATAAAAATTTTGAAGTGTTTTCATTTTATGGAAGTTTCAATTATGCTTTGACAATTGTTGATTAAGTTGTTATTTTTATTTACACAAAACTATTAACTCACATTCAAATTTTAGATGGAAATATCATAGAGGAGACAAGATGATTGAAACGAAATTTTTATAAAACTAAAAAGGAGAATTTGGATTAAGTAGAGTGTAAGTGTATGAAGTATAAGATTTAAGCAGTCAGATGAAAATTGAAATTCATGTCTACATTGTAACACTTTCATCCAACGATCCAAATCATGCAAATCATACACTTCGATTCCAAACTTCAAAAAGATAGTGTATAAAGAGGCATCTTTTCTCTTATATCTTCTAGCTTTTGATACTTGGCTTTTCCTTTTGGTAAGAAAATAAAATTTCATTCATTAAGAGGAGGCATTAGGCCCAATAATACATGAACTTCAACAAGGCTCATACATCAAATAGAAAACACAAGCTTGCATTTTTAGAGATATAATAAGAGGAACTAACAAGAGTTTAGGCAGCATACCTAAGAAAATCAAAACCAAATCTTCTACCTAAATTAAATGACATACAATAATTTTCTCAAAGAAAAGAGCTCGAAGATATTACCAAGAGATAACACATCCATCTTCTCTCTTTGAGGAACAATCTTTTTTTGTAGCTTCTTCCATCTCTTTAATATTGAACTCATAGTTGTATATTTGAAAATATTGTATATCTTCAAAATATTGATATTGTAATCCCTCCGGTTACATCTGCAGAAAGAAGCTAGTTGAAAAATGAACGCAGAGAGAAAAGAGAAAGTGGCTACTAGAGTTTCTTTCTAAGAGATTATATGATTTAGAGTAAAGAGTTAGAATTGATATTGTATGTCTAATGTCAAGTTATTATATTTTGTTAGAAATTTGAACAATATTAGATGTTAAGATGAAATCAATTGTAATTTGAAACTAAAAATTGATGTAAAATTTGATGATATATATAAAAAAAATTCCTTAAAAGAATTATATATTTGAAAGAGGCAAAATATGTTTTTAGTCCTTGAATTATTAGTCAAATTACTATTTAATTCTCGAATTTTAAAAAAAATATTATTTAGTCATCGAATTTGCAACTCTATAGATACTTTCACATTGATAGTTAACGGCCACGTCAATCAGTTATCTGACGGGTATGACTAAATAGTTGACAATAACAAATTCGGGAATTAAATAATATTTTTTAAAAAATCAAGGATTCAATAGTAGTTTGACCAATAATTCATGAACTAAAAAGTACTTTAACTCTCAAAATTAATAAAAGATGTAGCATATTTCTTAGGCATGTTCATGAGTAGGGTATGGGTAAGGTACCTTGATCTCCATCCCAGGACCCGTAGAAAATTATCATCCCTATCCCTGGATCCATACCCGTGCGGGTATAAATATCAATCCCCATCTCCAGACCCTTCGGGTACCCCTATACCCGGACCCAGACCCAGAGAAATTTAAATAAATACTTTTTTTAAAAAAATATAATTTATTTACAACAATTTTATTTATTTAAAATCACAAAAAAATGTAAAATTTCATTTCTGACAAGAACTTCTCTATTCAAATTTTTATTTCTGGACTTCTAAAAATTTTCATTCAAGAATTCCTCAAATAAAAAAATATTACAATTATATCTACTTTATTTTCTTTACAGTTATATATTTCCCACGTAGTTAATTTATTTGCAACCAGCAAATTGCAATTCAACAATTTAACAAATTGTAATACAAGAACTTTCAATTAACTTATAATTTTATTAGGTGCAAATTGCAATTTAGCAGCAAATTGCAATTCAACAATGTATGAAATCTAATAGGGTTATTTGAATTTAAATCTTGTCAACAGCCTAAGAAATACAATTCAACACATTTCAAATCCATAAATTGGAAAACTAGGGTTCGTTTGGTAAGAATCGCTAACAGTAAAATCATGATGTTTTACGATTTTTTTAAAAAATTTAATCATATTTTTTACATACCAAACATTCTTTTTATTAGGGGTGTTCGGTGGACGGTTTTTGGTGAAAATTTAGTGCACCTATCGGTTTAAGTTGATAGCGTCAAACTAAACCAAACCAAACCATAAACGAGCAGTTTTGAGCGGTTCGGTTTGGCGGTTTAGGATTTTTATATCATCAAACTTACATATTTAAGTTTATTAATAAAAAATATAATTTTATTCAATATAAATAATAAAAAGTATTGTAATATTTCATTTACTTACAATATGCAATCAACTTAGTTCTAAAATTAAATTTTTAGATTGAGTAAATTTAATCTAACATTCTAAAAACAAATTTTAAACTTTATTATTTAGAAATTTTAACATAATATGTACATATATACACATGTATGTGTATGCGGTTTGATTCGGTTTTTCGACATGCCAAACCGAACCAAACCAAACATTGATCGGTTTTGTTCAGTTTGTGCTAATTCGGTTTGGTTTGGTTCAAGTGTGACGGTTTTGTTCGGTTCTGAACACCCCTACTTTGTATCATACTTTTTCTCTCTCCTAATTTTTTTCTCTATTTCTCTCGTCACTTTTCTCTACAGCACTTTCTTTTATTCTATAATACTTTACTCTACAGTACTTTCCTTTATTCTACGGTATTTTACTCTAATGTACTTTTTTTACGGTATTTTATATTCGTGTATTTATACCAAACAAATGATATTAGATCTAAGATTTTTTTAATTTGTTTCAACTTATATATATATATATTTTTAAAAAAATATATGTTATTCTAGCTTATAAAAATTGGAGTTGATACCCTCGCAATTTTAAATTTTAGATCCATTTATTTTTTATTCCGATCCAAACTTAATAGATAAAATTTATAAATAAATACTCATTGAGTATAGGTCATTCTTTCTTTTAGTTTGGCTTCCCCCTCAAGAAAAATCAGAAAACTACGTACAAGAAAGAAAAATCTGAGAACTATATACTTTACTTCTTTTGTGTAAGGGGAAATCGAAATCTGAAAAATTTGTTTCAATGGCGCCTGATCACGAAGACGATATCAAGGACGAGAAGAACCCTCGCCCTCTCGATGAGGATGATATCGCCCTCCTCAAAACCTATGTAAGTTCTTCGCAAAAACCCTAACTTTGCTTTTTTGCTCGTTCTGTTTAACGCTTCGCGGATCTGCTTACTTGAATGAATCTTGGGCTCTGTTTGGACACTGCTTTTAATGTTATCCCAGCTGAATCGTAGTCTAATTTTGCTCAACTCGACCGATAATTGGTTTCTATTACGTATGCTTGGGTCTGTGATGATCGATTAGTCTCTCGAAATTTAGTGTGTTAATCTGGTTTTCATTTAAAGCTGAATCGCGGGTACTGTAAATTTGGAGTTGTAATTGATATTGGAAGTTGGAACTGAAGAAAATTGACAAATTTCGGAAAGAAAAAAACTGAATCGTTTGAGACTGTCAAATATTGTAACTGAAAACAAAAATTGAACAATTACCTAAAGAATAAAAAGGACCTCCTCTTGGCCCTCTTTCCAAATCAGTGGATTTTGTGAATGCCGAGCAAATAGGGGCATGGAGTTTATGTATCAAACTGGTATTGAGATTGCTAGTTTGGGCTTTGCCCTAGTGTAGTTTATTTTTTAGTCAATTCTGCTGTACCTGCAGAAATGTATCATGGTGATTGGATGCCTTTGCTGCTTGCCTACTTATATGAAGTACCAAATTTTTCTGCCACCTGAGAAAATCTAGTTCCACATTCATTAAAATTGAGTTACTGAGATGCGATATTTGTTCACTTGATATATTCAAAAATATCAATGCTTAGGAGTCTCTTCTCCATAATGTAGAAACTAGAAACGAGTGACATCTGTGGTTTGTAGATTATTTTTTTCATTTATTGATCCAAGAATTTCTATTCCTATAGTTTTTGGAAGAGAAACACTTAAAATTGATTGTTTATACCGTAGCTCCTTTAGTATTGTGTGCTTGCTTGATGTCTCATCCTAGTGTATATATTTATAGACTTCTATGATGGATTTTTGTTTATGCAGGGTCTGGGACCTTACTCCACAGCCATAAAAAAGGTGGAAAAGGAAATCAAAGATTTGGCAAAGAAAGTCAATGACTTGTGTGGTATTTTTCACTTTTCCATATTTTGTTTTACTAGGATGTAAAACATCGGAAACATTATTAAACAATATACAAGATATGTTCACTGATTGAATTTGTTTGTTATTGTACGTATTTCTGCATTGTGTTGAATTCGAGATACTTGCTGGGCAATCATTGTTTTCTTCATTGATTGAATGTTATCAAATGAATTCGCTTCACTTATTATAGATAATAAGTGAAACCATCATGCTGTAATGAAGATTGATTTAGTTGTAAGCTGTAACATGAAAGTATCCTGAAAATGATGTCTTTTCTGGTAACCATACTCAATAATTGAGAAGCCGTTCATCTTATGAAAATGTCAAATATCTGAGATGTATAATATTAATAGTTCACTCTTAACAATAGAATTTTTATGTGTTTATAATCTGTATAATTGTATTTCACATAGCTTGTAATGTTAATTAAAATTTTATCCACAATATAAATTTGTAGCTGGTTTCTAGGTTATGCATGCCTGTAGAGTAAACTAGATTATTCTGCGTTTACAATTTAGAAAGGAACTAATGATCTCTAGTTTGTGTTCTTGTACAGGTGGTGTAGCTAAGTAGCTTGTTACTGATTTTTTTTATGCTTATTAGATTGTCCTAATTTTCTAGATAGAGAATAACTTGCATAATGTAATATTTCTTTGTAATATGGTGATGTAGCAATTGCCCTTCTTTACTGTCTTTCTTTCTATTCCATCTTTTTGATATTTAAGAGTGGCCTTTATCAGCGGTTCATCATTTCTGAATTTTACGTTGGTTTGTGGCAATCAGTCATCAACATGTAGAACTGACAAATGATTTGAATTTTTATTTTTTTATGGGACTTCCTTTACTGCAATGTCAACACTTGAAGACTTTGTTAGAATTTAATATTCTCTAATTATTTTCAGGAATCAAGGAGTCTGATACTGGTTTAGCTGCACCAAGCCAGTGGGACCTTGTTTCTGATAAACAAATGATGCAGGAGGAGCAACCTCTTCAGGTGGAATTTTTGTAGATTTGTTCAAATTAAATTTTTTTTTTGGGGGGGGGGGGGGGGGAATGTACATTCTTGGGCATTGCTAACTGAAGTTTTATTGAACAGGTAGCAAGGTGTACAAAAATAATAAATCCAAACTCTGAAGATGCAAAATATGTAATCAATGTTAAGCAGATTGCAAAGGTAACTATATATTGAGAAATTCTCAATTCCCCTCCTTTTTCTGGTATCTGCTAGACAACTATATATATTGTTTTTTCAGTTGTAAAGATTTCAGGCTTCATTTATTGTTTATAAATATATCAATTGCTGAGAAATTTTGTTATTATGCTGTGTAAATTATTGTGGGTTGCAGGCATTTGAATTTTCTTTTTTTGGGTCCATTAATTTATACCTTCTGTTTTGTGAATAACAGTTTGTTGTTGGACTGGGTGACAAAGTTTCCCCTACTGACATAGAGGAAGGAATGCGTGTTGGGTATGTTTCTTATTTGTAACTTTTGATGTTTAGGATAAGAGGCACTTTTTTCTTTGTCGTCTACTTGCTTGATAAATTGACATCAATTCTATTATCGCAGAGTTGATAGAAACAAATATCAGATTCAGATACCCTTGCCTCCAAAAATTGATCCAAGTGTTACCATGATGACAGTTGAAGAAAAGCCTGACGTGACATATAATGATGTTGGTGGTTGTAAGGAGCAGATTGAAAAGATGAGAGAAGTAAGTGATTGAAAAATTCCCAAATTTTACATGGATTATAATCAAGAAAGGGTAAACAAGATATGAACTAACCCATATTTCTTATCTTCCTTTCCAGGTTGTGGAGCTTCCCATGCTTCACCCTGAGAAATTTGTCAAACTTGGAATTGACCCTCCAAAGGGTGTTCTCTGCTATGGTCCGCCAGGAACTGGAAAAACCCTTTTAGCCAGGGCTGTGGCAAATAGGACTGATGCCTGCTTTATAAGAGTAATCGGAAGTGAGCTTGTTCAGAAATATGTTGGTGAGGGAGCTCGTATGGTTCGTGAAATATTTCAGGTCAATTCCTAAAATCCTTACTATATCTATATCTTCTAATCACTGTTTTGATGATGATATATGATCTGGCTAAAATTGTATTCTCTTGTAGATGGCTCGTGGAAAGAAGGCATGTATTATATTTTTTGATGAAGTTGATGCAATTGGAGGTGCTAGATTTGATGATGGTGTTGGTGGCGACAATGAAGTTCAGCGAACAATGCTTGAAATTGTGAATCAACTTGATGGGTTTGATGCTCGAGGGAACATCAAAGTTTTGATGGCAACAAACAGGTTTGGTGATTTGACAATTATTTGACTCATAATTGCCTTTCTACTACAACCTTATTGAAACCTTTACTTATTGATGACGTTGAATGCATTTACAAGTATACTTGAGTCATTAGGTCCCTGATAATCTTGCACTCAAGAATGTCCTAGTAGCTACCTGATTTTCGGTTCAAATATTTGCATTTACCACACATTTTAGCTTTGTATTTATATGCCAAACATTTATTTTTCCTTTGTTATTATAAAGCTGCTTTTTTTTTTCCTTTGGTTTTTTAATAGTTCATTTTTACCATGAAAACCTTCCTTTTTGAATAATAAATTCGTATTGCTTTATTTCTCAAATCTGCTCCTTTCCCTACTCCCCCATGAAAAAAATATGGAGGTATTGCCACCACTAAGCCTTAATTGATTTTTTTATTCACGATGTCTAGGCCGGACACTCTAGATCCCGCACTACTCCGTCCTGGGCGATTGGATCGTAAAGTTGAATTTGGCCTTCCTGACCTAGAGAGCAGGACACAGATATTCAAGATACACACAAGAACCATGAACATTGAAAGGGATATCCGATTTGAACTTCTAGCTCGGCTCTGCCCAAATTCCACTGGTAATAATATCTTTAAACCTTCAAAACCCCACAATGTCTGCTTTATATTATACTTTCGTTTTACCAAATTGTATAGACTTCCCTTTCTAGCATTGTAGCTTGTACGCTTCTTTCTGGGTAGAGGGATGATCAGTAGGATACTATGGTCTTTGGACCCGAACCTGAACATGAGTGGATATCCTTATCCCTGGTCCCTTTGAATATTCAAATCCCTAAACCCGGACTTGAAAATATTTAAATTGATTAATTTTTATCTTTAAATTATGACTCATCTACATATAAATTCATAAAAAAGACATACAAGATACATAAATTTGAATTATCAAATATATAATCAACATAAAATCACAGTAAATTTATCTTTATAAAATTATCAAATACAATAACTTATAGATTATTAATGTTAAACTATCTTATTGATGAGATTGAAGCAAATAACATAATTTACATATATATTTTGGTTCAATAGAATTAATTACTTGTATGTATCTGTTGAGAATCTTCTAGATTTGATTGTGAATATCTAGGATTATGTGTATCAATTAGTGATATATTATGTGTATCAATTAGGATATATTGTATTTATTGTAATTATCCTTATTTCCTAGAATAGGTTTTCTCCTCTTGTATAAATTCCTATTCTCTTTTCATAATAATACACACAAAAATTATCTCATTGCACATGGTACCAGAGCCTATTCGATCCTGAATAGCATTCACGGTTGTGCTTTCTTTCCAGCCTTGAACCCTAAACACCTCCTCCTCCACTGTGCATCTCGGCCACCCTCCGATCTGCCTATTTCCCGGCGACTTCCTGGAGCACGCGCCGGACCACCGTGCTCAGAAGCCTCCGACCGGCCAAACCCCAGTTTCCCGTCGCCGTCCGCCGCCGCACGCGCCGCCATGCGCCGTCCGACCGTTCGCCGGAGCTGCCACGCGCCGGCGCGTGAGGCCTTTTTTCGGCAGCTTTTTCCGCCGTTCTCTGCACCGTTGTGCTTCTCGGCGTGTTCTGGTCCCTATTCCGGTGTCAGTTCGTAGTTATCTCCAACTTCGTTTTTCACACTCTTCTCTTCATCGTTGACGTCGTCTTCCGCTGCTCTCGACGCTTCAAGTGTTGCCCTAGCGTCACACTTCTGGTCTCGTTTCCAAGGTCAGTTGGCCATTATCTCAGACTTTGGTGTGTCAATCCCAAGTCAGTATACTGTCATGGCCATGGCTCCTACTTCTGAGTTCTCTGTGGTTGCCACGGTTGCCCAAATTGGTAATATTACTACTTGCTTTGCTCGTTCCCCAGATATTGGACCTTGGGTTCTTGACTCAGGTGCTTCTGAACACATCTCTGGTAATAAAGATCTTTTTACCCATCTTTCTAGTTGATCTTTACTTCCATCTATAACTCTGGCCAATGGCTCTAAAACTGTTGCTATTGGAATTGGTAAAGCACAAATTCTTCCGTCCTTATTTGTTGATTCTGTTCTTTATGTCCCTGAATCTCCTTTCAACCTTATTTCGGTTAGTAAATTGACTAAATCTCACAATTACTCCATCACCTTTGCTAATCAATGTGTTTCCATTCAGGATCGGAGTACGGGGCAGACGATTGGCATAGGACGAGAGTCACAAGGCTTATACCACCTTTCACCTCCTATATCCCCAGTTGCGTGCACATCCAGTTGTTCTCCATCTATTATCCATAATCGTTTGGGGCATCCAAGCCTTTCAAAACTTCGCCAAATGGATGCCTCTCTTTCTACTTTGTCTGCCCTCCCTTGTGAGTCGTGCCAATTAGGTAAACACACGCGTAGCTCTTTTTCTACTAGTCTTAATAGTCAATCTTCATCTCCTTTTCAACTTGTTCACTCTGATGTTTGGGGTCCTAGTCGCGTGTCTTCTACATTTGGCTTTCAATATTTTGTCACCTTTATTGATGACTATTCTCGTTGTACTTGGGTGTATCTGATGAAAAATCGTTCTGAGGTATTTAACATTTTCCAAAACTTTTGTGCTGAAATAAAAACTCAGTTTAATACCTCTGTCTCTATTTTGCGTTCTGACAATGCTAAAGAATATTTGTCTACACCTTTTCAAACATTTATGGCCGGTCAAGGGATTTTACATCAAACCAGTTGTCCTCATACCCCACAACAAAATGGGATAGCTGAACGTAAGAATCGCCATCTTATTGAAACAGCTCGTACTTTGCTTATTCATCATAATGTCCCTACTAATTTTTGGAGTGACGCTGTTCTCACTGCATGTTACTTGATTAATCGCATGCCTTCTTCTGTCTTGCATGATCAAATCCCTCATTCTTTGTTGTCTCCTAACGACCCTCTTTATCATCTTCCTCCCCGTGTTTTTGGTTGTGTTTGCTTTGTGCATGATTTAACCCCAGGTAAAGATAAACTTGCAGCGAAATCCGTCAAGTGTGTTTTTCTCGGTTATGCTCAACTCCAAAAGGGCTACCGATGTTATTGTCCAACCACTCGACGTTGCTTCACCTCTCCTGATGTGACCTTTTTTGAGTCTTCCCCATTCTTTGTATCTTCTACGCCTGTCAGTCCTTCTGTGATCGAAGTCCTTCCTGTTCCTTTTACTATTCCAGAGGCCTTACCCCAAGGCATACCTAGTCCTCCTCTTCTGACATATCATCGCCGTCCCCGTCCTGAGCCTCCTGAGCCTACAGTTACTCTTCCTGACTCACTGCCTTCGTCTGAATCACCCCCTACTCCGGTCCAACCGCCACCTGCTAGTCCTCCTATTGCCATTCATAAAGGTACTCGATCCACCCGTAATCCTCACCCTGTTTATAATTTCTTGAGCTATCATCGTTTATCTACTCCATATTATGCATTTGTGTCTTCTTTGGATTCTGTTTCTATCCCTAAGACTACAGATGAAGCTCTTGCACACCCGGGTTGGAGGCAAGCTATGCTTGATGAGATGACTGCCCTACATTCTAATGGTACATGGGACTTGGTTTCACTTCCTCCTGGAAAATCCCCAGTTGGTTGCCGGTGGGTTTATGCAGTTAAAGTTGGTCCTGATGGCAAAATTGAACGACTAAAAGCTCGTTTAGTGGCTAAAGGGTATACTCAAATCTTTGGATTGGACTATGGTGATACCTTTTCTCCTGTTGCCAAGATTGCTTCCGTTCGTGTTTTCCTATCCATTGCAGCTATTAATCATTGGCCACTTCATCAACTGGATATTAAGAATGCCTTCCTCAATGGAGACTTGGAAGAAGAAGTTTATATGGAGCAACCGCCTGGTTTTGTTGCTCAGGGGGAGTGTGGGAAAGTATGTCGACTTCGTCGTTCTCTTTATGGACTCAAGCAGTCACCGAGAGCTTGGTTTGGCCGATTTAGTTCTGTGGTTCAAGATTTTGGAATGACTCCAAGTGAAGCTGATCACTCAGTTTTCTTTCGCCATACTTCAAATAGCAAGTGCTTATACTTAGTTGTCTATGTGGATGACATTGTTATTACAGGCAATGATGATTTAGGCATTGCTCAACTAAAACAACATCTGTGCAGCCACTTCCAAACTAAAGATTTGGGAAAGCTTAAATATTTTCTGGGAATTGAGGTTGCCCAATCTAGTTTTGGTGTGGCCATTTCACAACGAAAGTATGCGCTTGACTTATTAGAAGAGACAGACAGGTATGTTAAACTGCAAACCAGTTGAGACTCCAATGGATCCAAATGTCAAACTCTATCCAGGACAGGGGGAGTTGATAAACAACCCCGAGAGATATCGAAGACTTGTGGGAAAACTCAACTATCTCACTATCACTCGTCCAAATATATCGTTTGCTATAAGTGTAGTCAGCCAGTTCCTACAATCACCATGTGATAATCATTGGGATGCAGTTGTTCGAATTCTTCGATACATTAAGGGAGCGCCAGGCCAGGGACTGTTATATGAGGACAGAGGGAATTCTCAAATCATTGGCTTTACAGATGCAGATTGGGCTGGTTCACCAGATGATAGGCGATCCACATCTGGATATTGTGTTCTCATCGGTGGAAACCTAGTTTCTTGGAAAAGCAAGAAACAAAATGTAGTTGCAAGGTCTAGTGCAGAGGCTGAGTATCGTGCCATGGCATTAGCAACTTGTGAACTCCTATGGTTGAAACAACTTCTTCAGGAGATGAAATTTGGAGACATTGGTAAAATGGAACTGGTATGTGATAACCAAGCGGCTATGCACATTGCCTCAAACCCAGTATTCCATGAGAGGACTAAACATATTGAGATCGATTGTCACTTTATTAGAGAAAAAAATTCAATCAGGGTGTCTTGTTACTCGATTTGTTAATTCGAATGATCAGCTGGCAGATATCTTCACCAAATCTCTTAGAGGTCCTCGGATAAAATACCTATGTGACAAGCTTGGTGCCTATGATTTATATGCTCCAGCTTGAGGGGGAGTGTTGAGAATCTTCTAGATTTGATTGTGAATATCTAGGATTATGTGTATCAATTAGTGATATATTATGTGTATCAATTAGGATATATTGTATTTATTGTAATTATCCTTATTTCCTAGAATAGGTTTTCTCCTCTTGTATAAATTCCTATTCTCTTTTCATAATAATACACACAAAAATTATCTCATTGCAAAAATAATTTTTAGATAATTTTTAGATTAGGTCTGGGTCCAAGAGTTTTGTTTTGTATCACTATCCTCATCCCCAGATCGGTTCATACCCTTTCATTTAGTACCCGGACCGAACAGGTAATGCAAAAATATAATTTAAATAATTTTTAGATTAGGTCTGGGTCCAAGAGTTTTGTTTTGTATCACTATCCTCATCCCCAGATCGGTTCATACCCTTTCATTTAGTACCCGGACCGAACAGGTAAATTCTCCGGGTACCCATGTAGGGTAGAGTATTTTGATCATCCCAGGGTTAATTAGTTCTGAAGCTTCCCTTTCCTTATGTCTTAAAGGCTTCTTCTGTGTGATCAGATCTGAAAGTTTGTTTGTTTTCCCTTTGTTTCTTGTATGTTCTCCAGGAGCTGATATTAGGAGTGTATGCACAGAAGCTGGTATGTATGCTATCCGTGCCCGAAGGAAGACTGTGACAGAGAAAGACTTCCTTGATGCAGTCAACAAAGTCATCAAAGGATACCAAAAGTTTAGTGCAACTCCCAAGTATATGGTCTATAACTAAATTTATCTAAAGTCAAATTAGACCTAGCACGTAGGTTTTTGTGTTTTTTTTTTTTGTCCTTTGAAAATTATTTAAAAGCATATGGTTCTTTTATGAGCAGCTTGTGAAATTCACCTTCATTAAATGTGTACAAGGTTGACTTTATTTAAATCTCTTAACCAAAACTTTTCTAATTTTTTTTCTTGCTGCAACATTTGTTATGTTTAATTTTTTTGAACTGGAACATTTGTTATGTCACTGCATCTTTATCTTCATCTTGGAAGGAAGAGGAAGATGTTGAAGGTCTATAGATCTGGGGTTTTATTTTATTTAAAAAAAAAACTTAAAAATCAAATTAGTTTAGAGTTAACAGGGGAAAAAAGCCATGTGTCATTTTTTTAAGAGAATTTGACGACAAAGATATATGTAACTATATGAAGGTTTTGTCTTAATTTTATTTTATGAAAAGTTGAAGAATTTTTAAGTTATGTTGAGGGGATTAAATGCACGTTGTTTACAATTCAGGAGAATTTTCTAAATTTAGCATGAAAAAGAAAATAAAAGAATAATGAAATATTCTTAATTTTTTCATTCAAATTTTTAAACTTCCAAAAAAGAATCAACCAAAATTCAATTCCGAGAATTTTGTGACTAACACTAAAATTCTACTATGCAAAGAGTTTTTTTTGGTCCAAGCAAAGAGATTAGTTATTCCTATTAGCGGTGGAAATCTTGACTTCCCAAAAAAAAGTCCAGCAAAAAAAAAATCAGCAAATGGTTATCATTAATGAATGATTTCCTTTTTTTTTTTTTTCCTTTTCTCATCTTAATTTTCAAATATATCAACTCCAACAAATGCAATGCAAATGAGAGTATTAAGCAAGTGGCAGTGGCACCATATTGTCTTAGAATGGGACCACTGGTGGCAATGGCACCAACCATATTTGTCACTTGTGGGAGCACTCATCAAAATTAGAAACTAGCATAGCATCCTATGCCAATTCTCAATAATTGCTATTTGTGGATATGGCATCACATGTCAATTCCCAATCCGATAACAATATTAGCTTTTAAAGTACCACATTTCCCATTTCCACCATGGCTAATGTCATTTTTGGACAAATGATCTTAGTAAATATTAGGTCTTCATATTTATCCTCCCCATTTCTTTTCACTCTTTATTGGACAAGAACTCTATAGTTGTTTCATTCTTTTTTGGTATTCACTAAAGTGGGTCTGATGACTAATTTCTTGGGTACTGCGGGGCTCATTACTGGGGGAGACCCTCCCAACGGATGACGCTTCATTCTCATTCGGTGGAGAGTGGAGATCGAGATTGAGAGAGGTAGAGAGGCGAGACGAGACGAGAGTGGCGGATGAGACTTGAGAGAGTGTGAGATTGGATTGAATTTGATTTAGGGTTGAAGAGAAGTGGCAGATGAGACTTGAGAGCAGCAGGCAAAATGCAACTTTTATTACTTTTTATATAATTAATATATATTTAAAAAAAAGTTACCTATGCGGTTCGGTTCGGTCACACAGGTCTTAAAACCAAAAACCAAACCAAACCGCAAAAAACCGAAAATTTTAGACCGAACAAAACCGCAAATTTGTCGGTTTTTGTCAGTTTTAGATTGGTTCGGTTTGGTTTGGTTTGGTTTCGGAGTATCGATTTTGTTCGGTTTTGAACACCCCTACTCATTCCTCCAAGGATCGAACTCGGGGGGCGATAGTTAAGGAAACACATATCCCTTACCATCTATGTCACACCATGTTAGTTGTAGTTGTTTCATTCTAGGTTCTTATTTGTGTAGATGATTTTTGTTTATAGACCAAGTTTTTATTTTAGTCCTGAAAAATAAAAATATCAAATTTAATTCTTGAAAATACAATCTGTCCTAATTTAATCTCTAAAAAATAAAAATATCAAAATTAATCCCTAAAATATGCAATGTTTCAATTTAACCCTTAAAATATGAAAACGTCATATTTAATCACTGAAAAATACAATTTGTGTCAAATTTAAGTCATTAGGAATCTCTAATAACATAATTGACAAACTTTTAAGTTTTAAGGGACTAAATTGAGATAAATTATATCTTTTAAAGATTAAATTTAATAATTTTATCTTTCAATAATTAAATTAAAACAAATTATACCTTTCAAAAGTTAAATTTATCATTATATATTTTCAAAATGACAATTTACTCTTACTTATATATATGTTCAATGGACCACGCTGTGTTAAAATTTGAGAAAGGATAATAGAATGTCCGCATCACATGAAATGCTGAAGTGCGCTGCATTTGCACATTATCTCGCACTTCACACACTTTAAATGCACAATTCAAATTATTTGAATCCGTTCAATTTTTATGTAGCCCACTAACTCAAATTACAGTACAAAGGGAACCAGTTAAATTCTTGAACTGTTATCAATAATAAAAAAAGAACTAGCTCACTAGCTCAAGAACATACAGCACCAATTGTCTTAACTAGTTAATCAAAGGTGCAATTAATCTAACTCAGAGATTACAGTTAAGGATTTAAAAAAAAAAAAAAAAGAGAGGAAAGAGATGAACTACTTTTCCTATGATGCCATTCATTCTTCTAACAGTCACAAGGCTTCTGTTCCAATTTACATGTCTTGTGCTTCTGGGTCATCTCCTCCTCGGTTCGATCCTCCTTGATCGGTTCCAAATGTTCGCTTGCTCATGTTAGCGCGCTGCACTAATCGAACCAATGCTTGAACCACTTCTGACATAGGCGGTCGGAATTCAGGCTCCGGCTGAACCAAAATGAAAAAAACAACCATCAGAATGCATTAACACATACAAATCCATCCTTTCTGTCCCCAAGGTAAATAACAAGAAGTTTCAGTAGTTGGTAGTTATTAGTTAATAAGATGCTTGGTGAGGAAGTTAAATGACTACTTTGCTCATAGAAGGAAATGTCCATATAAGGGGTTCTTGAGAATTGTACTTCACATGTAATTAATGATTGCATTAGAGAGAAAGTAGAGATAACACCTATCATAGAAAAGTTAATAGAAACACGTCTTAGGTTATTTGGTCATGTATAAAGAAGACCATTAGAGGCTCTTGTACAAAGAGCTGATCAGATGAAAGATAGTTTTATAACTAAAGGTAGAGGGAGACAAATAAAAATAAGAAAACCTATTAAGATGAATTTATCTACAAATAATCTTATCATAGAAATATCTTTGTGAATTCTGTTTAGGTAGGCAGAGGAACTAACTTTGTGAATTCTGTTGTGTGTATCATAGCACTTCAATTATTGAGTTGAAAACCATGTACAACAATTTGGAGGTTTCATGTTCAAATTCCATTGGATTTAAGCCAAGGGAATGAGCCAACCTCAGAAGCTCAAATTCAAATATACTCTAAAAAACAAAATGATTTAGAGACAATAAAAATGTAAGGGTACAACATGACTGACCTGAACGCAAAGAGCGATAACATCGGCGAACCGAGAAAGAGATTTAACAGGGTACAACCCTTCCAGTGCAGGATCAACCATTTTAGCCAATGCATCAATATCATGAAGTTGTGGTGTCGCCCATCGAACCAAAGACTGCTCAGATCTTGGCCTTGAGCTGTTAGAAAAGGTTTTTAACAATCAGAAAAATTATTAGACAATGTTATTACTATAAGATAAGACATTAACAATGGCTCTCCGATTTTAAGAGAAGTGGTAAAAATGTGCAACAAAACTGAATGAGCAGCATTTGAAACAAGCCAGTTTTCTATTTCATGTCTTTTGAATATCACTTTAAGAATTATAAGATAAATGATCAGTTATTCTAGGGAAAACTCTGCAAAATATTGCTCAATGACATGATGAGTGGACTATAGTCCTATACTCCTATTAACAAAGCTAACTGAAGGTTCATATAAAATTATGTGCAGGTATATATATATAATTATATATATATGAGTAAATTGCAAAGCCCTCCCTTGAGAAATCCTTAAACTAAATTTCTCTCCTTTCTATTTTGAAAATTTACACTTCCCTCCTATGAGAGATAAAAAGGTTACAATTTCACCCATTGGCCATTTTGACTAAAGTATCCTAATGTTCATTATTATATAATTAAATATGTATTTGACTAATATAAAAATTATTTTTTAAAAAATTAAAATTATATAAAGTAATTATTTTAACTCAAAATAAATAATTTTGAAGTAACAATTAATAAAATATTTTTAATAATTTATAATTATTTTAAAAAGTTAATAAAGCTATTAAGGGTATTTAGTCAAAAAGGGTGAAAATGTAGGTTTTTCAATCTTTCAAGGGAGGGGAAGACAGTGTAATTTGAGGATCTTTCAAGGGAGAGGAGTGTAATCTACTCTATATATATCTATAAATGCATGCAGGTCATCTGTTTATGTACACTGCTAGTATAGAAAACTATTACAGAAAAGGTATGCCAATTATTCACCTATCAAATGGTTTCCGTCCACTAAGAAGCTCCAACATGACAACTCCAAAGCTGTAGACATCACTCTTCAAAGTATACTGACCAGACAAGGCAACTTCAGGTGCATCATATCCCGATCCAGCATTACGGTTCAATACCTGAACATGAAACACACATTAAGAATGTTTTGAAACATTTAGTATCCCAGCAAGAAAAGTCACTGAGAAAAAGGAAAGCAGCACTCGTCGAGAGCACTATTTATCCAATGGGATGAGTCAACACGAAAAATCATTTTTGTACTGGTAAATATATAACCTAACTATAGAAATGAGCAAAGACAGAACACGTTGGCGTCACTTGATCCATATAGCTGACCCCACCTAGTGGGAAAAGAACCCTCATATCCAGCTTGGTCATAATTGGAGTAAGGCCAATAGAACAAATGGTTATTCATTAAAGATGTTATATGCTCAGAGAATCATTAGCTCTTTATCTCCAAATCCATAACATGTTTAGTTACATCCATGAAGAATAGGAGTTCAAAGAAAAACAGCCTAGAGGAATATAGAAAAACAGCATAAAAAACAGAATAAACCTATCTTGGCCATATACAACTTTTCATATCCGTGTAAAATAAGATCATCGTTTCGCTGCATAAAGTTGTAAAATCACCTGGTCTGCATTTGGGATATAGCTTGCCAATCCACTGTCTGAAAGATGAGGATTAATCTCCGAATCAAGCAATATATTGGCTGATTTAATATTTTTATGAACAACTGATGGTGAACAAACTTCATGAAGATACCTAGAATAAAAGTTTAGCATATACAGTCCGTTAATTACTAGTCCCACAGCAAGAATTTAGATCAATGCTTGATTTTAAGTCAACAAAAGATTATTAGGAAGTATTATATTAGGTTGGGGAAATATCATGTCATATAATGCAAAATTTTCTAAGAAATGCAATAGCAGGGTCTTCTAATCCCACAATCCCACTAGCAAGTACCACTTACTCTAAAGCACGCGCAGTCCCCAAAGCAATCTTGACACGAGAATTCCATATCAATGGTTTGCTATATTCATCTGGCAAGTGAAGGAAGTCGTGCAGTGATCCACTTTTATGAAACTCGTAGACTAGGAGATGTTGTCCGTGCTCGGAACAATAACCAACAAGCTCTGTTACATTTGGATGGTGTAACTGCGAAATGTTCGAAACCACTTCTATAAAATCTTCAGACATATCATTGGAAAGGACAGATGAATCTATCTTCTTCACAGCAAGAACCTACAATATTTTGAAAATTAAAGGGAAAAAAGTTAAAACCATTAATCACTCTAAGAATTAGTGAAGGTTATACAAAATTATGAAGTATGCATGGACACTGTATCACAAGAATACTATAGTTCGGCACCAAAATTTGAAATAGAAGCAGAATAATAATAGACAAGGGATACCTGTCCATCATTAAATTGAGCGCGGTAGACGCGTCCAAAAGATCCCTCTCCAAGAAGGCGATCCACACTGAAGCTGCCAGTAGCAATCTGTAGGTCTGCTATAGAATATATAGTTACATTTTCAGGAGCTGTCACAGTTTTCTTGACAATAACAGGCTTTTTCGAAAATTCTTCTTCGTCAAATGATTTGTGACGATCAATAGGTGGAGGTTTAAGATTGAATGAGGCAGAAGTATTGAATGTCTTCGTGTCAAGTACAGAGGATGTTTGCACAGACTTCATTTCTGTATTACAACAAATATTAAAATCAAATTAAAAGATATGCCAGTCAAATTTAAAACTAAAAGCATTAATTTGGAAAGAATTAAAAGATATTCCAGTCAAATTCTAAATAATCTTTAAACTTGAACATGTGAGATCAGAGCAAAAATACTAGAAAAGCTTCCTGTAGTTATAATTGTCATATGAAGAATGTCTGCCTCATATCCTTCACTGGAAAAAGTTGCTGAAGTAATTGCTACTTACAAAACAAATTAGCACCAAAATGATAACAGAACAGAAATAACTAATCTTTCAAAACAAAATTGAGTATTAGGAGAATGGAGCAGCTTCATTTTGCAATTATAACTAACCAATGGAGGGTGATAATAATAAAAAAATGATGTGAACATGAAAATACAAGAACCATAAAGATAAAGACAACATCTCAAATGATTTTTTAAACAGAGCACAAAATGCAGAAGGTCAGAAAATATATTACCATGCACTTCATTTGATGTGAGAGGAGCAAATGGCTGATTGTCGACATTTTCTAAATCTGGAGATGGCTTCCTGTTCCTGGATCGTTTCTTCATCAGAAAGAATGCTACTATTGCTCCAACAACAATGATGGAGATCACTATTCCAGCAATGCCACCACCTCCTATACCAGATTTTTTGTCTCCATCACTCGTACCGGCATCTGAGGGAGCATTTCTTGCACTGCTACCGGATTTGTGACTTGGGGTGCTTCTAGTCACTGGAGGTGTCCCAGGAGGAGGTGGGGGTGCAGAACCTGAGCTCCATGCATTACCATCCCCCCTGTCATTAAGTTTTATCAATTTTAAAATGTTATAAAAATTTAGAGTAAGTTACACTCCCCTCCCCCTGAGAGATCCTTAAATTACACTCCTCTCCCCCTCTGTTTTAAAAATTACACTCCCCTCTTTTGAGAAATAAGAAAACATACAATTTTACCCTTTTTACCAAAATACCCTTATGTTTATTATATACAAGTGAATATGTATGACAAATATTAAAAATTATTTTTAACTCAAAATAAATAATAGTGAAGTAATATATTTTAAAAATATTTTATAATAAATTATAATGATTTTAAAATTTTAATAATGCTACAAAGGGTATTTTGGTCAAAAAGGTAAAATTGTAGGTTTCTTAATCTTTCAAGGGATGGGAGTGTAGGGTTTCAACTTTCAAAATGGGAGGGGACTGGGCAGTGTAATTTTAATATCTCTTGGGGAGTATAATATAGTCTAAATTCAAAAAAATTTATGACCAAGAATTTTTAGTAAAAAATTACTGATAACAGCAATGCTTACTGTAGATTTATGTTTTTCAACCGTTCTGGTATCCAGCCGGTGAAATGGTTGCTCTGCACATTCCTGAGAAGCATATAAGAAAATAAATATAACTGGTTTCAAGGCATTGTGATTGAAAGATCAGGAAAGGATATTCCAGCTATGTTATCTGACACAAAAGAGACGCACAGTGTATCGAGAGGTAGATTAGCAAGGACATCGATGGTGCCCGTAAACTGGTTGTTTTGCAGATACCTGTACGAAAGTGGACAAGACAAATCGAAATGCAATGAACACCATGTAAAATGTAAATAGCAAATATAATCAATTTTAGACATTTACATGGTTTTGATGCTTGAAAGTGAGGTCAAACTCTGAGGAAGGTCACCTGAGAGAGTATTGAAAGAGAGATCCCTGCAACAAGGAATAGAATTTATTGTTACTACTCACTTCCTCATCAAACATTTCCAAAATCTAGCGTTTTCACATTAATTACTGAAACTAACAGCCTCAAATATAGATGTGTTAGGATTTTCAATTACCTAAACCATATGCCATGAGAGATAGTGCTATAGCCTATATATATCTTTTGAGAAGACAAATAGTGTCCTCCGCGTTCAGATGAAATTATTGCATTGCAGGTACAAAATGTTGAACAATCGGAATATTATCGTAATTTAAATTTGATTTTGTTTAAATATCTTTCCTTTAAGGATTAGGATTAGTAAATTGTTTTAGGAAGGGATATAATCCCTTATTATTAGAACTAAGTTATTATTAGGAATTAGTTTATTATCAAGAATTAGACTATTATTAGGATTTAATTTTCTAGTTTGATTAGGATACGGTACTTTTCTACGTGAATATATACACAGTAATTCAAGAAATAAAACATATGGAAATACAATTTCAACCGATCAATATCTTGTACTTAACACAAACATAGTGGCTATCTAGACAACTTTTTATGTATCTCAAGAGCAGGAAGGAATCTCACAGTGTGGAGAGAGAAGAAAGTTTTTCAAAGTTGACAGTCAGTCCATCCTGGAGTTGATTGTGACCAAGATTCCTAGATTTGCCAAGAAAAGAAAAAAGGATTTAAGTTGCTTGCAAAGTGAGCTGATAAGGTATGAATATGAGAAATGTAGAAGAGAAAATACGCACAGGTAGATAAGAGAAGTCATATCTGAAATTGAATAAACGACTCCCCCTGTGAAGTTATTATTAGCAAGGTTTCTGCAAGTAAAGGAATAAGTATGTTACAAATCATATGATCAAGGTACAAATAAACAAAATAGTAGTAAGTAGTAACATAGGCGTATAGAAACATACAATCGCTGCACATTTGGAGGAAGTTGGTATGGAATAGTGCCTCCAAGATTATTGTTACTCATATCTCTGCAAAAAAAATTTGAATCACAAATATAAATAACAATGCATAGAAAACTGAATATTTGATTTCATGAGAGCATTATTCTTACAGGTTGGTCACAGATGTCAAGGTTTGTAACTGGTAGCCCAACGAACCAGTTAGTGCCAAGCCAGGTAACTTTCTGATAAGAAGTAACAAAAGACTAGGCGTCAGAAATCAATAGCAAAAGCTGATACAAAGTTGGATGCAGATCAGCTCAAGTGCACTTCAGCTGCAATCTAGACGGTTGATGGAGAAGGGTGTGATTTTGCTGAAATGAATCAACAGTCCAGATTGCAAATGGAATGCACTTCAGCTGATCCGGGTCCTATAAAGTTAGGAGTGTGAAACCATACATCTCCGAGACTCGATTGCCTGAGCAAGTAATGCCTTTCCAGTGCTGTCCACACGGATCATCACCATCTGCAGGCCAACCTAGCTGAGACGGTGAGTTCATAGTGCTAAACATAACCCTTAGAGCAGCAGCTGCATCAAACATTCAGATATAAGATAGTTAGCGAACCAAAAACATGTATAATGGAAAATCATATCTTAAACAATCTACTTCACATATCATAAGATATAAATTACTACCAAGAAAAATGAACCTAATATTATAGCATCATTCAATAAAAGCCTATTAAGCATAAATGAACAAATAAATGCTTAATTATCTGAGTATTAACGCAAAACAGAAAAATTTCACAGGAATGAAGATTTTAGCGTTGGTCAATTGGTCGAGTTGTAGAGCAAGCAGAAGTATAAGGTATTGAAGTGGACTTTTGGTGCTAATATTATTGTAGAATTTCTAGTTTTCTTGATGCTTTAATCAACAATGTACAGCCAATGTCAATTTGATCATCAAACCAAAAAAAAGAAAGAAAGAAAACATAAAAATACTAAATTCACCAGAAATTACACTCCAGCAACAGTACAACCAGTCAACATTAGGCCTATGGCAATGGCACATTGGTGATAGATAACACAAAAGTTGAGGAAGAACAAATTTTGAATTGTGTTTTAGTAGACATACACTCAACAGTCAACACCCACAGAAAGAAGCACACTGCCATCAGTACAACCAGTCGTGTTCTATCTTTGCTCATTTCAATAGTTAGATTATTAATAGTTAAATTTATCTAATAGTTTCTCCTATTAACAAAACGAACCACTTCTATTCTCGGAGCCCCGGTATATGAAGAATTTTTGGTCCCTTTCGTCCAGTGGTTAGGACATCGTCTTTTCATGTCGAAGACACGGGTTCGATTCCCGTAAGGGATAGGTACTCATTCCCGGCCGCTTTCAGTTAGTGTTCATTGCTGAGTGATCGCTCGCTATCTGGCTGGAAAAAGCATATTAATAGTTGAATCTATATCTAATCATTTCTTTTATTGTTTTCTTAGGTCTTCCTTAAACATCCATCAGACCATCAATGGTGTAGCAAAACACTTAGGCACACCCATATAGAGTAGCTTCTACTATCATTCCAAGTACTTAGTTGAAGAATGAGCAGAAAAGTAAGCATAGTTAAGCCAGAAATTACAAGATAAAAAAAAACTTAAAAAACATAGATTTATTCTGTACATGGAAGAAGATTTCCCATAAGTAATCTCCCAAAGGCACGAACCGACACAATATATGTATAATATACAGAGCACACACAACTCATAAACACAAGAAAAAACTCCTCCATTTCTAGAAACCATTGTCATGCAAAGCAAGAGGTCGTCACACACTAAGAAAGCCAACGCCTTGAGTTCACAATGACAGTCAATAGATCAGCTTGAAAACAACTGAATGCCTAAAAAAAACCGAAACTCATGAAAACCCAGAAAAAAAAAAAAGAAAGTAGGCAAAGCAAAAACACCAAAGAAGAGAAGAACCATCACTTGTAGTGAACTCTAGTACAAAAAAAAACACACAGAAAGGTGAAGCCAATGAAGAAACTAACCATCATTGGGATCCGTCTGAGCATTGATGAGAATGGTCATGGAACCCAGAATGCAAATGCTGATGAACACTACCACAACCACAAACAACCCTCGATCCTCCAACATCTCTCTCAAAATCAATCTCTACCCACAAAACTTTCTAACCCAGAAAGCCAAAAGCTAAGGGCATTAAGCCCTTTAAGAGCAGATTCTAATGGGAAAATGGGTTTATCGTTAGAAGACATGATATAGCCATGGCTATGGTCATCAAGTAAAGCTGGAAAGCACGAATTGCAAAGAAGAATCCAAAGGAAATTTTATTATTTACTTTACCCACAACAGTATATACTATAGAATATAGATTTATATTTATATTGTAAATAAATAATAAGAATATTGAGAATCTATTTATTAAATAAAAAAGAGAAATTTGTGATCTTTGGTTAGTGTGTACTACCCTAAATGAATACATCGTTATCATTTCTGTTTTGGACTTTCTTCCCTCGATTGCTTTCACGGGGATGAAGGACACGCATGTGACTATTTCTTATTTTTCTTATAACTTATTTAATTTTGGGAAACAAATTCTTTTAATTTTGTTCCAAAATTATATGATTTTTATCAATTTTTATCCTACATTTTATTTATTATTAATTATGTTTTTAAATTTTTTATTTCGAAATAATTTTGTTCTTTATCTAAATTTTGTTTAAAGAATTAACAAATACAAATTTGATTGTCATTGTGTCTCTGATACTGACTGTGATGCAAAATTATATAATCAGTTACAATTTTTCGTTAATTTAGTTACGATAATATCATTTATTTTGTATTATTATAGTAATAATCGTGACTAAATTGACAAAACAAACACCATTATCAGTATTGGAGACTACTAAAATAGTCATATTTATATTATTTGTTAATTATTTAGACAGACCTTGAGTGAAGGGCAAAATTATGTGTAACTTAAAAATTTAGAAACAAGATTGATAACAAAACAAAATTGATAAAAATCTTATAATTTTAAGGACAAAAAGTCACTATAACATCATTTATTTTGTGATGTCACAATTAATCGTGATTAAATTAACAAATTAGTATTTATATATATATATATATATATATATATATATATATATATTATTTGGCATCACAGTCAGCTTTACAGAGTCACATTTATATATATTATTAATCACATTTATATATATTATTAATTAATTAGCCGGCATTTGAGTGAAAGAAAAAAATTGTTTACAAATTAGAAATTTTAAAATACATTTGAGAGTAAATAAAATTCAGAAATAAAATGGATGAAAAAAAGGTATTTTCATCTTTATTTTTATATACTTTTAAATTCATAGTATATGGTATACGTGGATTTCGTGGCAACGGGTAGATTGCCGACGCTTTGTGGAAAAGTAGAAAGTAAAAGGAAAATTTAATAATGTCTCACTTATTTGTACCTTTAAGAAAAATACATTATTCATCGTTCTTTTTTTTTCAGATATTTTTTGTTAGAGATAATCTTATTCGAACTAGCTGAGGTCCCAGGTAGAACTCTTTTAACAAATATTTTTTTATACACAAAACTCGAACCCAAAATCTTACTCAAAAAAAATAAAATACCAACCACTCTAACTAAATTTTAAATTTGTTATTCATCATTGTTAGTTAAACAATGAAATTAATTGTTAATTACGTAATGATGGAAAAGATTCTGAAAACGTATTCCTTCTCTTTAGAATACGTCAAATCAAAACAGAATGAAATATGAACAAGCTATTAATTAGGGGAGAAATTAAATAACTTTAAATGATTAAAAAAGTCATACGATCACTTTATTGATTTTTTTTAATCAATTGCTCTAAATTCAAACTAATAACAGTCGATTTGTCTGTTTTTTATATAAAAATCTAAAAATGAAAAATAAATAAACTTTAGTTATTTTTTATTTTAATTATAAAAATAAATATTTATAATTATAAACTTGTATTAAAATTACTTTGAAACTTTTCTAAAGCAAGTATAATCATAAAATTTAATAAACAAAATAACAAATTATAATTTTTTAATCTATTTAAGATTTAGTTAATATATAAAATATAATAAATGAATAAATAAATAAATTATAATATTTAAATCAGTTGGGATCAATAATATCTAATAACTGAATCGATTAAATTGATTTTTCACACAGTTAAAATTTATTCAATCAAATAATCAATTTTGGTGAGATCAAATTAAATCAGTTCGGTTAAATTTAGATGAAATTGAAAAGTGCTTGAGGAAGTAGTAATAAATTCAATGTGCTTTAAAAATATCTTATGTTTAAAAGAAAGAGAAAAAGGAAGCATTATACTTTTTTTTCCTCTCATTTTTTTTTTAAAAAAGTTTAATGAAAATAAATAGAATGGGATAAGATAATTAGTTACAATTTCTCGTTAATTTAGTTATGATAATATCATTTATTTTATATTATTATAATAATAATTGTGACTAAATTAATAAAATAAACATCATTATCATACCATTAAAATAGTCATATTTACATTAACCGTTAATTATTGAAATAAAATTTGAGTGAAGGATTATAAAATATTTTTATTTTAAATAAAATCACAAACAAAACAAAATAAATAAATCTTAAAACAAATTTGATTGTTTATGATTTGTTGCCTCAAATCTTATTTTAGTTGCAATAGCAAAGGAACCAATTGCCATTGGGACTGACTCACTCACATAATTAACCACTTATAAATTTGGAACGATTGTATAATGTTTTTTAAAAAAATTTCGAATATCAGGTTAAAAATTAAAGAAAAAAACTTGGGTGCAAATTTTTTATTTTTATTATAAGATTCTCCAATAAAAAAATGACATATGTATGGTGCATACAATATATTTTTATAATGATTGCTTTTTTATTTTTGAAAAGTCTAATAACAAATATACAAAGAATTACATATTAATTTTGTTTAGAATTAAAATAAAAAATATGATTTTTTTAAAAAAAAGGTTTAAAACCGAAAAAAATTGGGAAAAGTATTTTCTTTATCATTTCTTATCCTTCATTTTGAAAGTAACAAACAATATTTTCATTAGTCATATGTGTTGTTTGGTATGTGGAATGAATGAAAGAATGAGAATGGTAATGAGAATGTTGGAGGGAATGAAAATGTTATATCACTGTGATATGATATCAATGGAATAAAAGTGAGTAAAATAACTATTTTACCCTTACATTAAAATAAAAATTGAATAAAAGTGGATAAAAAAAAATAAAAACATAATTTTATCACATTATAAAAAATAAAATATATTTAATAAAAAGAATGTTTGAATTCAATATTACATCATTTACCCCACTAACCAAACACATCCTAAAGTTCTCTGAGTTTTATAGAGTTTATATTTTTACTTGTTAAAAATCCGTACATCGAGGATCTAAATAGTAAATACAGAATCTAAAGGCACAAATAAAAATGTAAAATATGTTTGTTTATAATAAATGTATCTAGTTTGATATAAACTAAAACGATTTATTAATTACAGTTATTAATACATATTAACAATTCATCAAATCAAAATATTTTGCTATAACAAAAGCAATAGTTCTAAAAACTAAAATATTGAAAATATCATCAATTAATTTATATTTTTGTTTGAATTTATGTATTAATTTATCTTAAAAACAATATATATTTTTTACTTAAAATAAATGTTCATAAAATGCACAAAATATTACTTATCTTCTTAAAATATATGTAGACAATAATCTTGATTTTATTTAAATGTTGTATAAATCTGGATCTAACACATGAATTAATTAAACTTAAACATGTGGCTGTGTAAAATAAAAGATTAATTTCTACCTTGGATTGTAAGTAATCCTCAATCACAAGAGACAAGGGTATTTAGTGCTCTCTTAGTAGTGAAATAAATAATGGAATAAATAAATGTTTTAGTCCCTCAAAGATTTATTTATCAAAATTACTCTTTGAATTATAAAAATATCAAATTTAGTCCTTAAATATATCGTGTATCATAAAATTTTTTGGGCAAGAATCTTGCATCATAATTTTATTCTTCTTCAAAAAAAAAACAAAAATATGAAATATATAGACAAAATGGACAATAGTTTTTAAAAATTAATTTTATTTTTTAATTAACATAAGAACAAAAAGAATCTGCTTGAATTTGTGTTTTTGACTGAAAACAAAAAAAAAAAAGTAGTTTGAAAAAAAAACACAGAATAATTAAAAAGGTTTTGAACTACATTTTCTTAAAACAAATAAATACATAAAATATTTCTTTTTATTAATAAAATGTATATAATAAATACATGAAAGTAATGTTAACATGAATTCTTAAAACTAATTTTTAAAAAATCTTAAATTTAATATTTTCATAATTCAAGGATTAAATTAAAATAATTTTTTTTGTTATATATTAAATTTAATAAGTTTATTATCTAATTAAGATAAATAAAATTTTTTATATATCAAAACAAAAATTATTTTAAAATAACATTACACCAAAAGTTGCATAAAAATTTCAAAGAATATAGTGAGTGCCACACCCGGCCCAGTAACATCTATTATTCTTATTAAGGTATGATTGAAACATTTAAATAATATGCTAGAATTTTAAATTCAATTCTTCTTAACAGTGGCATATATTAAAAAAAATCTTAAATACTTTAAAATTGGAGAATAATTATTATTCAACCTACGCTATAGCTACACTTTTTTTCTCATAATCAAGTCACACACACACACATATATATATATATAGAGAGAGAGAGAGAGAGGCAAAACTACATTTTCTCCCCCTAATGTTTGGGTCCTATCACTTTCGTCCCTAACGTATTTTAGCTGTCAATTATATTCCTAATATTTTGTGTTTCTCCCAATGTCAGGATTTTGGCTAACACCGTCAATTTTTGAACGGTTTTTTATGACGTGACATCTTATGTGATCAACAATTTTGACTGGACTTAATTTTTTCCACATCAGCAGTCAATAGGACTGAGTTTTTGGGGTCCATTTTACTGATGTAATGAGTATTTTGGTGCACTGAATTTACTGATGTACTGAGTTTTTGTGGTCCATTGTACCCCTAAAATATATTGCTTTGTGAAAAAATGAAGTCCAGTTAGAACTGTTAGTCATATAGGATGTTACATCATAAAAAATCGTCCAAAAATTGATGGTGTTAGCCAAAAGCCTGACATTGGGAGAAACATAAAATATTAAGGATATAATTGACAGCAAAAAAACATTAAGAACAAAAACACCCCCAAACGTTAAGGACAGAAAAAAAACTTAATATATATTTATACACACACAAATTGTGGAATCTGTTTGAACATGGGAGCCACATCCACCACTATAAGTGGAACTTTGGCTTTTCCAAAATCATAAATAATCAAAGAAAGATACCTTTAATTATCATTGTCGGTTGGTCACACTTTTTATTTAAGTGCTTTCATCATTTATTCATTATTATTAGTTATATACACTTAACAAAATTTAGCTGCTATTTTTATATTTTTGCTATAATTGTTTTAATCAAACTTTTATCCTAAATCCATTTCATTCTTAGAGTAAAAGTTTGGTTTATTTTTTTTATTTGGATAAGGTGATTTTTTTTTAATAAAAGTTAAAAGTTGAATGTGAGGTGAAAAATGAGGTGGACAGTAAGGTGATAAAAGAGATACACATTTATTGTCTACGCCAATAAATTTCGTTAAGCAAGTTAACGGTTATGTTAGCAAAAATGGCATATATGAACAAAATTGAAAGTTTGAGGGTAGACATGAAAAAAAAAAGTTTGGGGACAAAAATGAACATTGCAGCAAAGTTTGGGGACAAGAAGGGTACTTTACCCTAAAAAATAAATGATGTGTTTGGTATAAATGCACGGATGGTAAAGGAAGGGATATAAAGTTAAATACTATAGAGTAAAGGAAAGTATTGTAGAGTAAAAAAAAGTAAAAATAAAAATTGTGTTTGGTATATAAAAATGTGATGTAAAGTTTGTAAAGTAAAATATTGAAAAAGACTAAAATACTCTTACTTTATAATTAAAATGCTTCTTAGTAAATAAAAAAAAGAGTAATTAAGAAGGATATTTTGATCATTTATGAAAAAAAAGCAGAATTATACCAAACCCAGCATTAGTATGACACTAAAAATAGATAACAGTCATATTATAATGATATATATTTGAATTTTGACTCATATTATGTCCAAATCATTAAAAAATATTGTTTTATATATGTATTGTCATTGTCAATTATAATCATCACTAACATATTTAAACACATTATTCAGATACTTATGCTTATCTAAGTTGGTGGGCAGTTAGTTATGGTAGGTTTCTTAATTTTTCAATTATTAAAATTATACTCCTATTTATTTTCGAAATAACAATATAGAATTGACATTAATATTATTAATTATGGGTATGCCTTTTTTTAGTAGGTACATTTTCAATTCTTGCGTTTCTTTTATTCAACTTTTTCTTTAAATCATATCCCACCTAATAATTAACTAACTACACTTTAAATATAGGCTAAAATGCACATACACTCCCTGAGTTTTGGGCAGGGGCACATACACCCCCTGAGTTTTAAAATGTTGCACATAGACCCCCTGAGTTTTCACTTTGGGACAGAGACACCCCTTCTGTTAGGGTTCCGTGAAAATTAGGCGTTAAGTGCCACGTCAGCAAATATTTGTGAAGGCACATACACCCCTTGAGTTTTCACTTTAGGGGCACATACGCCTCCTGAGTTTTCACTTTGGGGTAGAGACACCCCTTACATATGTTTGCTGACGTGGCACTTAACGCCTAGTTTTCACGGAACCCTAACAGAAGGGGTGTAACTGCCCCAAAGTAAAAACTCAGGGGGTGTATGTGCAACGTTTTAAAACTCAGGGAGTGTATGTGCCCCTGACCCAAAACTCAGGGGGTGTATGTGTATTTTAGCCTAAAATATATTATCGGTTTTAAAAAAAGCTATCAAGCTCTTTAAAAATGACATCTTATTAAAAATTTGTAAATTAATATTTACATTAATTTTAACTTGAAATTTTGTCCTTAAAATTTAAAGTGGGTTATTTACTATTTTTAGTGTTTTTTTTCTCACACGGATTTGATCTCTAATTATTCTTTAATGATCTTTTAGAAATCGAAATGTGTATTATAATTTAGTCTCTAAAAGATCATAATACATATTTTGATTTCTAAAAGATCTCATTAGTCAACTCATTAACTGCTAAGCCATTAGTCGTTAATATTAATGGTGATGTGGCGCATTACGTGCTTTGTTGGATGTGTAATCAATTGTCTATGTGAAAAATATGATCGACGGGTAAAAGTACGTGGAGTTTCACTAAGTTGAAATAAAATGTTTGGGTATCCCCCAAAAGAATTTAGGTCATGTTCTTTAGTCATAATTGATGATGGAAATGAGGAAAGAATGGGTAGAGTCCATTGGAACCCACCTACTTTTTCACTTTTTTATTTCTATCAACTTTGAAAAAGAAAAGAAAATACAAAATATCTATTATACCCTTTGATTTGACATAATCATAACTTTTTTTTTCTTTTTATTATTTTAATATAAGGAGCAAAGTGGTAATTTTAATACATTCTCATTCCCTTTCTCTTTTCATTTCTGCGTAAAGGACGCGCAATGTTGCTAGAGCCTATATGTATTATGAATAGGCCGTTAGCATTTAATAAGCTACATTATTTGAGTTGTTAACGACTAACAGAATACTGGCGTGATTTTCAAAAACCAAAAAATATATTTTAATATTTCAAGAACTAGATTTTTTAGTGAATATTTTTCAAGAACCAAAATGTAGATTTCCTCTACATTAATATATTCAAACTTTAAATAAAATATTAAAATTAAAGGATCAACAATTTCATTATAAAATATTCATTTTACCCATATCTTATATAGTGTTTGAGGCTATTATTATTACTAAATCGACAATTTTAAAATAAGAAGTTGGAAGTAACATAATAATTGTCTTATAAAACTATTCAAAGTAGAAGTGAAACATATTTTCATTAATGATGAAATTGCTTATTACTTTAGTACTACATAACTATTTCTGTTTTTTTTTTATTTTAAGAACACATAATCATTAAGTGGTAAACAAAAAATATATATCGCAAAAGAAATGATTAAAACTAGGGAGCTAATTTTCTTTCCCACTAAAGCACAATTCTAAATTGTAATTTATTTCTGTAGAAAGTTAATATTTATAAAAAAATTATTGTGTCAGTGAAATCACTGATGAAATGTAATTCTGTGAAAGTAGCATTATAGAAATTCAAGAAAAATAAAAACTAAAAACTTAATGGAATTATTCCATAACTTTCTGAGGCTGCTCTCATCTAAACTCAATTAACTAATAATATGTAATTAAAGGAAAAATGCACACTCTAAGACTCTGAAAAATTACAAGAATTCAATTTTCTGACCCTCAAATACAAAAGTTCATTTATTTACAGAATAAGAAAGTTTTCGCCTCACCCATGGGCGAGGGCTCGAATCCCCCTGAAGTCATCCAAAATTCTGTTTTGGTGGGCATCCCTCCTTAGGGAGATCCCATGACACCCAAGGGCTAGTTGAGTAGCTGCGACTGGGTAAAACTGCTTGCGGTTTAGGCCTGTGCAGTAATCCTTTGGGTTGGGCCTCTGTTGGTCTCCTCAACATACCACTGGCGCCCTGCCCGATAGTACCTGGGAGTGCCTTCCCTTACTACCATTTTGTTTAAAAAAAAAAAAAGAATAAGAAAGATCCCTTTGTGGCCTGGAGTGTGTATCACTACTAAAGAAAGTATATTTTGTGACGGTAGAATCCATGCTAATTGTTGAATCCATCTCAAATATTCGTTACATTCAAGCCCACACACAAGGCCCAATGACATAGATCAACATTCCACCCATACAAACTTGGATTGAGACTGTCAAATTCCATCAAACTTACCTGACTTATTAAATACAGTTTCCTTGTATCTTTGCTATTAGGTTCGAACTATATGTACAAAGTTTTTTTCCTTTGTTTTAGGAGAGGTATTAATACCTTGGTTTTAGGAGCTAAAAAAATACAAAATATCTATTATACACTTTGATTTGATACAATTATAACCTTTTTTCTTTTTTATTATTTTAATATAAGGGGTAAAGTGGTAATTTTAATACATTCTCATTCTATTTCCATTTCCAAATTTTACTAACAAACACAGTAAATACATTCTCTTTTCCTTTCTCTTTCTCTTTCCGTTTCTGCGTAAAGAACGTGCCATTAATGTCCTTCAAATGACTAACAATAAATAATGGTGTGAAAACACACATATATATCACTAATGAGTAATGACTCATCATTACTCATAATCTCCATAACACACTAAATATGCATGATTCTTTTTACTATTCGTATCACCTATTGTTTAAACTCAAAGAGGAAATCTTCTGGGGTTGTCCCGACAAAATAAAGCAAAACCCAAAAATGCAATGAACTTGAAAGAGATAGAATACTTACTTGGGGAACAAGTAAGATGACCCAGATGAGCAGTAAAGCAGAAGAAAAGAGGAAGATGAGGAGCTTCTTCACCTCCTAATATTCTATGAAATAGGTTAAGGACATTGAATGGAAGTGAGAAGAAGAAGGTGAGGAAGTGGAAGTGAGAAGAATGGTAAAAAGGAACATTGTTAGTTCCATGAATGAGATGGCAGTGATTTGGTAGCTTGACTGTTTGGAACGGAGTGGGTGATGATGGATTATAATTACGTTAATTTGCTCATAAAAACATATTTTGTGTACAAAATGAATTTAGAGTAATGCTATAGAAAAATGATAAGTCAAAGTTCACTATCTGTCAGCCGTTGGATCGTTTGAAAATTTATGCCAAAATATTTTTTTTTAAATTTAAACCTAATATATTAACATTTTTATGCCAAATTCAATTTTTTGTACTTCAAATTTGTCTCTTTTTCTAATCATAAAAGTGTAGTTTAGTCATTATTCTAATCATAGGAGAGCTCAAGTACAACAAAAAATTTGCATTAACTTGACCTGATATCTTGCTTTCTTTTATACTTTAAAATAATTTAGTAAAATATCATCTCAATATTATTTTTATATATTTATCGCATACCATTCATAAAATATGGGTTTTTTTTATAACTAATATTTAAGATTCATTTCAATTAATAAGATAATTTATAAAATTATTTTGAAAAAAATATCACATACCTCCCTCAACTTTGTCTATATAACATCACATACCTCAACTTCCATTTGTAACAAACCAATCCCTGAACTATTAAAACTTTTGAAACATTTACCTGTGTTAAAGTTAATGACATGTGACTCTCACGTGATGATTTTATTTCCCTTCTCCAATATGCCCTTAAAACTTCAATAAGATTGCAAATAAATTAGCGTCAAATGATTTGCCTCTTTCTTTATTTGGAGTAGATGTTTAGTAATACGGTAGTATTGAATTTCAGTACATTTTTTCAATCAGTTGATCTCTAATCCATTCAAGGTGGATCCTAAATAATGTGAGTTTTTATCAATATTAACAAATAGTAGGGGTGTTCAGAACCGAACAAAACCGCCGCACTTGAATCAAACCAAACCGAATTAGCACAAACCGAACAAAACCGATCAATGTTTGGTTTGGTTCGGTTTGGTATGTCGAAAAACCGAACCAAATCGCATACACATACATGTATATGTACATATTATGTTAAAATTTCTAAATAATAAAGTTTAAAATTTATTTTTTAGAATGTTAGATTAAATTTAGTCAATATAAAAATTTAATTTTAGAACTAAGTTGATTGTATATTGTAAATAAATGAAATATTATTATACTTTTTATTATTTATATTGAATAAAATTATATTTTTTTTATTAATAAACTTAGATATGTAAGTTTGATGATATAAAAGTCTTAAACCGCCAAACCGAACCGCTCAAAACCGCTCGTTTATGGTTTGGTTTGACGCTATCAACTTAAACCGATAGGTGCACTAAATTTTCACTAAAAACCGCCCAAACTGCCCGCCGAACACCCCTAACAAATAATACTACATGATTGGAGTGATGCATTAAAGTTCAATAGTACGATAGTACTGAACTTTTATTCCTTTATTTGTTCTCCAGCAGAGCTCATCATATTAATTTTCCTACAGTTTGCACTAATGAAGCTAGTTTTTCATGTTCCTAGAGGTCCAAACAACAAAGGGTAACTCTTTAGAGTTATACATAGTTAAAGTTTATCAGTTATGAGTCGTTGTATCTGTCTTGAGATTTGCACTATCTTAGATTATAAAAATTTAAAATATTTTGACACAGATTTCAAGACAGATATAACGACTGACAGATGATCTCTCTATAACATTACCCAACAGGAAATGGCCACGTCTCCATGCCTTCCCTACTTTCCTTGTAGAAACTCTTCCTCTGCACAAGCCTATTTAGATCCTCCATGATCCCCTTCTTTGCATCCAAATCCATAGCCAATGTATCAAAAGTTGCAGGATAATCAATATTCACTTTGTACTTTTTCCTTTTTAATTGGTGCAACCTGGTATTCTTAAGAATAAGAAAGTTTTGCACACTTACAACAGTAATTGATTTGCGAGACAGATGTGCTGGGAAAAGATGATAACCAAAGAAATAAAATAAAAGCACAATTACCACAAAAATTAACATTAAAGAACTATAAATCGGAGAAAGAACCACGGTCGTTGTCAAAAGATAACTAGAAAAAATTATTATATGAAAATTATTACATTATAAAATATTCTCTCAAATAGTCCGCACCCCAAGTACACCCACACTCTCAAAGCAAGTATTTAACAACGTCTCACGTCACTCTAGAACAAGAGAATAAATAGGCAAATATTGAATAAACCTCACGCCACTCAAGAACAAGAGAATAAAGAGAAATTTAGAAAGTCAAATACAAACTTAGAGTGCATTGACTTAGTGCAAGTTGAAACAAAGACTTGGGCTCCTTTTATAGGCTTGGCATCCACTCCACCTTTTGGATTTAGGCAATATGAGATTAATTTTCAAGCAATATCCCAACAAAGGATTGGAGCCAGTTCGTTAGCCAATTTACGGCACACTGGTTAACAGAAGAGTTTCGTGCCACGTCAGCTTAAATGGACATGTATGATAGAGTTTCGTGCCACGTCAGCAATCCAAGTCAACATTTAACGGAAGAGGTTAACGGTGTGAGGTAAAAATATCATTTTTGACAAACTTAAAAATATAAAGGACCAAAATGGTGTTTTGATCTAAAATTTATTATTTGGCATTAATGAAGCCAGGCACCAGATTTGATGGGCCAAGCTCAAAAGCCAATCCTGTCCACTCCAGTGGGCTTGGATCTTAGAAGTGCACAATGTCTAAGGCCTGCAGTGGCCCAATAGGCCGAAGAAGCAGGAACCCCTTTTGGATGGCCGTTAAAAATATTATGAAGAAAACACAAATTTATAAGTTCGTTTCAACTTTCAACTTTCAAGGTTAAATAATCATTTAATTCCTATAACATAGTCAATTTATAAATTTAAATCCTCATAATTTAAAAAAATGTAAAAAAGTCCCTACCCAATTAATCCTTTTTTTTTATGGAACCTACCCAATTAATCCTTAAAATATCATAATATATTTTTTGCTTTTTAAAATATCACGAAAGTCAATTCTTTAGTCAATAAGTCATTAACGTTAACAAAACAGGTGATGGTGTGACGTGACTCATTAATTAATGCCACAATGCCATTTAGTATTTTATTGGACGTCAAATAAATTTGTCTCTGAATAAAAGTATCATCTCAATGCATCACCCTTGTAAATTCACCTCAAATTTGGCATCCAATAACAATTTTAACGAAATGACTTTGGTAATTTTTTAAAGATGAAACAAATATATTATAATCTTTTAAGATTACTAATAAAAATAGGGAAATCGATCATAATGGACATTTCCCCTAACAAAATACCACAAATGGACCCGGGCCCACAGGTTTCCATCAGATGGACCTTTTTTACTTTTTTTTTTTAAAGTATACCTGCAGGTGTTTCGGCCGCTAGATGGCCGAAACACCTACAGGCCTTTTCCAGAAAAAGCTGTTTGTTGCATTCCATAAAATGTAGGTTGAGTCTGGTCTCTTTGAATTGATTTTGTTAAATTATATTTATTGGAATAGCAGGCTCTCAAACTTTTTGTTGTCTTGATGTATTAATATTTTTTTTCCCTTTGTTCCTTCAGCCTATCTCAACAAGACAATTAAGATGGTACTAAAGTGAGTTCAAGAAAGCACTGGACAACCTGGGGATTTTAATTAGAAAAGCTTTCTGTCATTGCGTTACATCTTAGGTGGTGTTTAATACATGGGGATTTTAATTTCTCAGGTTCTTGGAAGCCTATTTATTAGATATTTAAGCATAAAAACATTAAAAATAGCATAATTTTTTTTTCAAGTACTCAAGAAATAAGGGTGTTCATATGCTAAACAGTACAAAGACTATAGTTTGATCTTATTGACAACCTGGGAATAAAAATTATCCAGAGCATTTTAAATAAATTGTATTGATCAACATATAATCATCTAAATAAGGATTTATGTAGCAGATTTGGATGTAAAATTTGAAGTTTGTCTCTTTGCAGAGAAATCCAAATTCAGCCATTCCAGTCCTGAAAATTTGAGAAGCTGTTCTCCTCTCTTAATTGAACTTCACCCAGTCCTTATAGTTCTTATATGAGTTATGGCAATCGTCTATGCCTGCTGATCTAGTGTGGTTTACTTACTGGTATATCTAATTGATCTACAAAACTTATTTTATTTGTTGTTGCATATTTTTGAAAGAGAAATACTTGCATTTGAGTGATGGCAATTGAAAATATGGCTGCCACTAATTGACTGATCTACTATCTCAGATTCTCAGTATGCCTTTTTTATCTTTCTCCACGTGTACTTGTATACTAAGTGGCATATAATTAACACACAAATTCTGTTTGGTTGGCTTTCTATTTTTCTTGATAGAGTAAATTAGTTTTCTTCTTGCGCTCACTTTACTGGCAGTTGTGGTGGAATTGGAGTCAAATCCTTTTAAGTTTATTTTTTGTTAAGTCCTGTGAACTTGTGTCAAATACATCCTGTGCAATTAAATTTCATATTTTTTCTGTCTACAGATTATGCAGGTTCTTAACAATACCTCTGTTGTTTTTGCTGCTGCACTGTGATTTTTTGAAGAATGCCATAAGTTAAGGTCCACGAGCATTGTATGTTAGAGCAAAAGGGATTGAGATGTTGTAAATAGGTGGGAATTGAGATGTTGTAAAGGGGTAGGAATTGTCATTTTGTAAGAGAATACATTTATTTAGTAAAGATATATATTTTCCATTGAATGGCCATAAAAAATGATCATATATATTTTCCATTCAATTGTATCATGTACTACATAACTTGTCACTATATTTTTTGGGTGAGTAGCAGAAAGTCTACTTTTGGGTATGTGGCTCAAGGTTTTGGAGGTTTGAAGCCATGGATTCTTGGGAAGGTAAAGGCTAATGGGGTAAGAAATCCACCTTGTAAGAAAGCTGTATCAATGGAGCCTTGCTTCCATTTTCCTTCATGGCATAGCTGCTTCTTGGAAAATAATGTTTTGAAAAATGTTACTTCTGTTTTGCCTCAACCAATGATAAAAACTTGAAAGATTGGGGCAACATTATTGCTAAAAAATTAAAATTTTGGAGATACTGTTCAGGGACTAAAATGAAAAATAAATATAATTTTATATATTGCAAGAATATACATTTTTTGTAAAGCCATCAAAACAGGATGAATCAGGTGAGTTGACTAATTTAACTCACCTATTAGATGAGTCAGATTGAGAGACTTTAGACTCATTTATAATTAAATGAGCTAGCTAAAAGCAATCGTCTCACCTAACCAACGGGTTAGGTGGATTAGTCTGTTTCAATTATTTTAAAATTTTATTCTTTCAATCACTTAATTATTTTTAAAATGACCTAAACTTTCTTTAAATATGACTCTAAATATTGACACATGCAACCTCTACTTAAATTTGACGAAATAAAATTTCACTTGTACTTTTATTTAATTTGATAGATATATTATTATTATTTAATTGTTTAGATTTTTGGTTTTGTTTGTTGATGCATTGTCTGTATACTTCTAATGCAATATTAATCTAATGTATAATGTGAAAATATTATTAACTATCAAATATTTTTTAAAAATATAATTAAAAAATCTGAATATTTTTTAGCACCTTAGTGAACTGGGTTTGTATTTTTTTGACTCACCAGAAATTTCATTCTGTGTGAGCCAACCCGTTGAACATGCGATCTATGATGAACCAACCCACGTGAGATGGATTGGCTCACTTTGACATCTCTAATTATTTGGAACTATTATGTAAGAAAAATTTTATCCCAAATACACAAATATAATATTATCCTTCAAAGCCATCCAACAAATTTTTCATGCCAAACGAGTCGTTTCCAACTGGAACAGTAGATGTGGTGGGCAGTGGATCCCCTCTCCTCTTGCTCAGAAATTAGTCTTATATAACTCTACTCTCTCCCACTCCCAGTTTTAAGTTTTATGCTCTTCTTCTACCCTCCTCAGTCTCACAATGGCTCGGGCATTTGTTAGGAACAACATCATCTCTCTCTATTTTTCATACAGCTTTTCTAATGGGAGATTAGCTCCTCCTATTTCCTATTACTCTTTACGGATGGGTTCTTCATACCTCCCATGTATCTCACCAGCTTTTGGTGTTTCCATGTGAAGGAGACCATGGAGTCATTGAGGGCAACAATAAGTATGACATGAACGTAATTGGAGACAAATTGGGCTAAGAAAAAAAAATAAAAACTCATATTGCAAAAAAAATGACAAGATTAAAAAAAAATTGGTCCAACCGAAAGGGTAAGCCCAAAGTTTATTAAAAAAAATTTTAAACCCAAATTAAAAATATTTTTAAATGCCCAAGAGAACACAACAAAGCTTCAAAATCAAGGAAATAATGAAATTTGGGAATCAAGCAAGAACAATCATTTTTTTAATAAAATAGGAAACAACCAAACTTAGAGATCAAATATTTGATAAAATAGGAAGAACAATCAAACTTGTAGGTAAACTTTTTTTTTACACTACTTTCTTTTCTTTTCTTTTTAACTTAGAGATCAAATATTTGATAAAATAGGAAGAACAATCAAACTTGTAGGTAAACTTTTTTTTTTGCACTGCTTTCTATTCTTTTATTTTTTTGCTTGATTCTCACAATAGCTCGGGCATTCGTTAGGGATAAATCATCTCTCCCTATCTTTCATACAACTTTTTTAATGGGAGATTAGCTCCTCCTATTTCCTATTACTCTTTATGGATGGGTTCTTCATACCTCCCATGCATCTCACAAGTTTTTGGTGTTTTCCATGCGAAGGAGACCATGGAGTCATTGAGGGCAACAATGAGTATGGCATGAACGTAATTGGAGGTAAATTGGGCTAAGAAAAAAAAAATGAAAACTCATATTGCAAAAAAAATGACAAGATTAAAAAAAAAAAGAATTGGTCCAACTGAAAGGGTAAGCCCAAAGTTGATTAAAAAAAATTTTAAAGCCAAATTAAAAATATTTTTAAATGCCCAAGAGAAAAAACAAAGCTTCAAAATCAAGGAAATAATGAAATTTGAGAATCAAGCACGAACAATCATTTTTTTAATAAAATAGGAAACAACCAAACTTAGAGATCAAATATTTGATAAAATAGGAAGAACAATCAAACTTGTAGGTAAACGATTTTTTTTTTCACTACTTTCTTTTCTTTTTTTTTTTGCTTGATTCTCACAATAGCTCGGGTATTCGTTAGGGATAACATCATCTCTCCCTATTTTTCATACAGCTTTTCTAATGGGAGATTAGCTCCTCCTATTTCCTATTACTCTTTACAGATTGGGTTCTTCATACCTCCCATGCATCTCACCAGTTTTTGGTGTTTTCCATGCGAAAGAGACCATGGAGTCATTGAGGGCAACAATGAGTATGGCATGAACGTAATTGGAGGGAAATTGGGCTAAGAAAAAAAAATGAAATCTCATATTGCTAAAAAAATGACAAGATTAAAAAAAAAAGAATTAGTCCAACCGAAAGGGTAAGCCCAAAGTTGATTAAAACAATTTTAAACCCAAATTAAAAATATTTTTAAATGCCCAAGAGAACAAAACAAAGCTTCAAAATCAAGAAAATAATGAAATGTGAAAATCAAGCAAGAACAATCATTTTTTTTAATAAAATAGGAAACAACCAAACTTAGAGATCAAATATTTGATAAAATATGAAGAACAATCAAACTTGTAGGTAAACTTTTTTTTTCCTCTACTTTCTTTTCTTTATTTTTTTTTGCTTGATTCTCACAATGGCTCGGGCATTCGTTAGAGATAACATCATCTCTCCCTATTTTTCATACAGCTTTTCTAATGGGAGATTAGCTCCTCCTATTTCCTATTACTCTTTACGGATGGGTTCTTCATAAAACATCGGAGACGTTATCCATTCTCTATTTTAGGGTAACGTCTTCGACACAAAGTAGAGAATGGGTAAAGTCTCCGATGTTTTTATGAGCAAAATAGCACGTGCGTTTGAGTTATATTTTAGAAGGAATAGGCCGAGGTCAAAACGACACAACTTTGATGGAGAAAAGATGAGTAGGAAATCTGATATGGAAAAAAAATATACCAAGTCAGATATTTTTGCCATATAGGATGCCACGTAAGCAAAAAATATTAAATATTTGATGGTGTTAGTGAAAAGGGTGACATTGGTAGAAATGTAACACGTTAGGGTTACAATTGACAGAAAAAAGAAACGTTTTGCCACATAGGATGCCACGTCAGCATAAATGTTAAATATTTGACGGTGTTAGTGATAAGGGTGACATTGGCAAAACGTAAAACGTTAGGGGTACAATTGACACCGAAAAAACGTTAGGGTCGAAACTGACAGGACCCCCAAACGTTGGGGTTAGGAAAGGTACTTTTGCCAAGCTTCAAAATCAAGGAAACAATGAAATGTGAGAATCAAGCAAGAACAATTATTTTTTTAATAAAATAGAAAACAACCAAACTTAGAGATCAAATATTTGATAAAATAGGAAGAACAATCAAACTTGTAGGTAAACTTTTTTTTTTGCACTACTTTCTTTTCTTTTCTTTTTGCTTGATTCTCACACTGGCTCGAGTATTCGTTAGGGATAACATCATCTCTCCCTATTTTTCATACAACTTTTCTAATAGGAGATTAGCTCCTCCTATTTCCTATTACTCTTTACGGATGGGCTCTTCATACCTCCCATGCATCTCACCAGCTTTTGGTGTTTTCCATGTGAATGAGACCATGGAGTCATTGAGGGCAACAATGAGTATGGCATAAATGTAATTGGAGACAAATTGGGCTAAGAAAAAAAATGAAAACTCATATTGCAAAAAAATGACAAGATTTAAAAGAAGAATTGGTCCAACCGAAAGGGTAAGCCCAAAGTTGATTAAAAAAAATTTTAAACCCAAATTAAAAATATTTTTAAATGCCCAAGAGAACAATCAAACTTGTAGGTAAACTTTTTTTTGCACTACTTTCTTTTCTTTTCTTTTCTTTTTTTGCTTGTTTCTCACAATAGCTTGGGCATTCGTTAGGGATAACATCATCTCTATCTATTTTTCATACAACTTTTCTAATGGGAGATTAGCTCCTCCTATATCCTATTACTCTTTACGGATGGGTTCTTCATACCTCCCATGTATCTCACCAGCTTTTGGTGTTTTCCATGCAAAGAAGACCATGGAGTCATTGAGTGCAACAATGAGTATGGCATGAACGTAATTGGAGGCAAATTGGGCTAAGAAAAAAAATAAAAACTCATTGCAAAAAAAAATTGACAAGATTAAAAAAAAAGGAATTTGTCCAACCGAAAGGTTAAGCCCAAAGTTGATTAAAAAAAATTTTAAACCTAAATTAAAAATATTTTTAAATGCCTAAGAGAACAAAACAAAGTTTCAAAATCAAGGAAATAATGAAATGTGAAAATCAAGCAAGAACAATCATTTTTTTAATGAAATAGGAAATAACCAAACTTAGAGATCAAATATTTGATAAAATAGGAAGAACAATCAAACTTGTAGATAAATTTTTTTTTTTACTACTTTCTTTTCTTTATTTTTTTTGCTTGATTCTCGCAATGGCTCGGGCATTCGTTAGGGATAACATCATCTCTCCCTATTTTTCATACAGCTTTTCTAATGGGAGATTAGCTCATCCTATTTCCTATTACTCTTTACCGATGGGTTCTTCATACCACCCATGCATCTCACTAGCTTTTGGTGTTTTCCATGTGAAGGAGACCATGGAGTCATTGAGGGCAACAATGAGTATGGCATGAACGTAATTGGAGGCAAATTGGGATAAAAAAAAAGAAAACTTATATTGCAAAAAAAATGACAAGATTAAAAAAAATAATTGGTCCAACTGAAAGGGTAAGCCCAAAGTTGATTAAAGAAAAATTTAAATACAAATTAAAAATATTTTTAAATGGCCAAGAGAACAAAACAAAGCTTAAAAATCATGAAAATAATGAAATGTGAGAATGAAGCAAGAACAATCATTTTTTTTTAATAAAATAGAAAATAATCAAACTTAGAGATCAAATCTTTGATAAAATAGGAAGAACAATCAAACTTGTAGGTAAACTTTTTTTTTTGCACTACTTTCTTTTCTTTTTGCTTAATTCTCACAATGGCTCGGGAATTCGTTAGGGATAACATCATCTCTCCCTATTTTTCATACAACTTTTCTAATGGGAGATTAGCTCCTCCTATTTCCTATTACTCTTTACGGATGAGTTCTTCATACCTCACATGCATCTCACCAGCTTTTGTTGTTTTCCATGTGAAGGAGACCATGGAGTCATTGAGGGCAACAATGAGTATGGCATTAACGTAATAGGATGCAAATTGGGCTAAGAAAAAAAAATGAAAACTTATATTGCAAAAAAATGACAAGATTTAAAAGAAGAATTGGTCCAATCGAAAGGATAAGCCAAAGTTAATTAAAAAAAATTTTAAACCCAAATTAAAAATATTTTTAAATGACCAAGAGAACAAAACAAAGCTTTAAAATCAAGGAAATAATGAAATGTGAGAATCAAACAAGAACAATCATTTTTTTAATAAAATAGGAAATAACCAAACTTAGATATCAAATATTTGATAAAATAGAAAGAACAATCAAACTTGTAGATAAACTTTTTTTTTTGCACTACTTTCTTTTTTTTTCTTTTTTTTTGCTTGATTCTCACAATGGCTCGGGCATTCGTTAGGGATAACATCATCTCTCCCTATTTTTCATACAACTTTTCTAATGGGAGATTAACTCCTCCTATTTCCTATTACTCTTTACGGATGGGTTCTTCATACCTCCCATGCACCAGCTTTTGGTGTTTTCCATGTGAAGGAGACCATAGAGTCATTAAGGGCAACAATGAGTATGGCGTGAAAGTAATTGGAGGCAAATTGGACTAAGAAAAAAAAATGAAAACTCATATTGCAAAAAAAATGACAAGATTTAAAAGAAGAATTGGTTCAACCGAAAGGGTAAGCCCAAAGTTGATTAAAAAAAATTTTAAACCTAAATTATATATATATAATAATAATACACACACGCCCCCTCCCCCAGCCCCACACATATAATATATACTAGAGGCTTCGCATGCATCTTCGTGCATGCAATCTATCATTAATTTTTAAAAATATAATTATTATATTTTAAAATAATATATTTCATAGTTTTTAAAATTTTAAAATAGAATTATTATCATAATTAATTAGAATTAAATGATGGGAAGTTATTTACTTTCCCACTTTTTTAGTAACTACCATCATATATGTTTTCTCTCTCCCACTACCTTCTATCATATTTTTATAGAGTAAAACATCATTTTGGTCCTTTTTAGATAGCACATTTCTCAATTTGGTCCTTCTTAGATGACCTTTTCCAATTTAGTCCTTTTTAGATTAATCCATTATCAATTTGGTCCTTACCGTTAAAATTACTAACGGAGTTAGCTGAGGTGGATAATTTGGGGTAAATTTATAATTTTTAAATAATAGTAGGGTTTTTTAATGTAATTATTTTGGGACAATTTTGTAATTTTCACAAATTGAAAAAGAAACATGGTACCATTTTCAATGTAAAAATTATAAAATTTCCCAAAATAATTAAATTAAAAAACCCTCTTAATATTTAAAAATTATAAAGTTACCCTAAATTATCCACCTCAGCTAACTCCGTTAGTAATTTTAACGGTAATGACTAAATTGATAACTGATTAATCTAAAAAGGACTAAATTGAGAAAGGCCATCTAAGAAGGACCAAATTGAGAAAAGTGCTATCTAAAAAGGACCAAAATAATATTTTACTCTATTTTTATATATCTCAACTTCCTCACTTACTTTTGGCCAATCATAATTTTTTTTGTTATTTTTTAATTAGAAAATATGGCTATTTTGTGATCCCAATGACCAGAAGGGGTCACAGCCATATTAATGTAGATATATATATATATATATATATTATATCATAAATATAATATAATAATAATAATAATATATATTATATAATTTATAAAAACATATAATTTAATATTTAAAAAAATTATTTTTTATCAATAATAATTTATAATATCTACAATGAGTGGATTAGGAACTAACTTTTTAGTCTCTAATAAAGATTGTCTGTAAACCATTCATTGTGTGAAATTTGTTATTATTTTTGTCTATAACTCTTATCCTTTAAACAAAAGTTTACAATTTTTCAAGTTTAAATAAAAAAAGTGAAGAATTAGGCCAAATAAAAAAAAATAAAAAGTGAAGAAAACTATGAAAAAAGGCGACCTAGCATACTAATACATATAGAAGAGCCAAGCACTAGATTCATTCTTGGTCTTTTATATATTAAGGTTGATATAAATTTTTTCTTGATAGCACTTTTCAATAGGAAAAAACTTAGGTCCATTTCCTTATGTCCATTACATCCAATTCCACCAATCATATATTGTATTTACACTCTCTCTCTTCTACTATTGGTTATATAAAAGGTGATCTTCTATATTCTCTCTCTACTGTGATTGGTCATTTAAACACTTTTTGCCACGTGTCATATTTATATTGGAGAACTGGATGTAATGGACATAAGGAAATGGACCTAAGTTTTTTCCTTTTTAATATACCAATAAAAAATTTTGTAGATATTACAAATTATTATTGTTATTAATTGTTTTACAAAGTTAAGTCATTATACATTTTCTGATTAGTATTATCTACAAACTTTTTTATTGTTATTATTACAAATTATTATTGTTATTACTTGTTTTACAAAGTTAAGTCATTATACATTTTAGTAATATCTACAATAGTTTTTTATTAGTATATTAAAAATTATTAAAAAAAATTTATATTAGTCTTAATATATAAAAGACGAATGTCTTGATAGTACTTTTTAATATACTAATAAAAAATTTTGTAGATATTACAAATTATTATTGATAAAAAATAATTTTTTTAAATATTAAATTATATGTTTTTTATAAATTAAATAATATATATTATTATTATATATTATTATATTATATTTATTATATAATATATATATATATATATATATATATATATATATATATATATATATATATATATATATATATATTTTTATTTTTCTGACGCGGCAGCTTTTTTTGAAAAAGGCCTGCAAGTGTTTCGGCCAGGTGGCCAAAACACTTGCAGGCCTACTTAAAAAAATAAAATAAAAAAGGCCCATCTGATGGAAAACTGTAGGTCCGAGCCCATTTGTATTATTTTGTTAAAGAAAAGGTTCATTATGATCCATTTCCCAATAAAAATAAGTAAATTTACTTTAGTTTAATACCATCCTAAGATGGCACATTGGTTTCACTCACACATGCCAATACATCAAAGCCAAATAAGTCAACCTACCACGTGACTAGCACATTGGTTGCAGGACATGGCTTTTCATTCAGTTTGAGACTGTGTTCTCATGTAAGCAAACAACCTAGTAGCTAATACTATACTGACAGTGAATTCTCTGTATAGAGAGAGAAGATAAATATCTCTCTCCCAACTCAAACCACTAATTACACAAAATAACTACATAGAATCCACTCTCATAACATTGTTATGAGCATGTATTAAGGGATATAATGAAGTTTCAAGCATTCTTGAAAATTCAGGATATTCCAAATCATTGAACTTAAAACTAGTTATTGTCAATTAGCCAATTTCCTTATGCAATTGTGAAGACCGACTTATTTGGAAGGGTTCTTCTACGGGCATTTATACATATAAAGAAGAAGGTTATTATCAATTATTTCTCCATTCTGCTTCAAATACTCAGATGGATAATGACAAGTTTCTATAACTTTGGAAATTAATAGTTCCCCCAAAATTGCAAATTTTTTTATGGTGGATCAAGTAGGATGGTCTTCCGAATTTTCTAAATCTCAAAAGGCATCATCTCCAAATAGATACCACTTGTCAATTGTGCACTATTTCAGACGAGTCATTGGATCATTTGTTTCTTGAGTGTCCTTTTTCACGTGTTGCGCTAATCTCTCTCATAGGAGTGTTAGTGAGTGGATTGATGATATGGATTTTCAAGACTATGTTCCAAATCATTGAACTTAAAACTAGTTATTGTCAATTAGCCAATTTCCTTATGCAATTGTGAAGACCGACTTATTTGGAAGGGTTCTTCTACGGGCATTTATACATATAAAGAAGAAGGTTATTATCAATTATTTCTCCATTCTGCTTCAAATACTCAGATGGATAATGACAAGTTTCTATAACTTTGGAAATTAATAGTTCCCCCAAAATTGCAAATTTTTTTATGGTGGATCAAGTAGGATGGTCTTCCGAATTTTCTAAATCTCAAAAGGCATCATCTCCAAATAGATACCACTTGTCAATTGTGCACTATTTCAGACGAGTCATTGGATCATTTGTTTCTTGAGTGTCCTTTTTCACGTGTTGCGCTAATCTCTCTCATAGGAGTGTTAGTGAGTGGATTGATGATATGGATTTTCAAGACTATGAGATCACTCATCAAGCTAAACTTTTCTTCTTTTGTACAACATTTGGTATGCGTGTAATAAGCATATCAGGAAGGTGCTCAAGTTGATCCTTTGCAGGTTATTCATAGATCTCATGCTCAATGGAATGAAATTCGGGATCTTCATTATGGAGGAAGTCTTAATCGTTTACTTCTGAATTCTCGTTCTTCTCACAATGGTTACAAGAATACTAACGAGACAGGAGTTTCAGGTTAAGAATTGTGTGTTTCTTCTTAAACGGAAGAAGAAGCGGGTAAGAAGTGTTGTAACTTTCTTTTTTCTTAAAGGTAGTATTTCAAAAGTTTCTGTTTGGAAGTAAAGAAGTTCTTAAATAGTGACTTCAATTCAAACCTAAAAATAGACAACCTAGTGCACAAGATTCTTATCACGTGGGATCCAAGTCAAATATATGCAACTTTACCTTTACAAACAAAGAAACTAGTTATTTCTAGGATTTAAAACTATTATCTCCAAGTTATATGGTAGTAATCTTCCTCTTGCTTCAATACACACCCTCCATAGATACCAATTCAGACTAGTTGACTAATTTTATTTCTTTTGCTTTCGCAATGACTAACTATCCAAACAAAAATATTTTTCAGATGAAAGAAATTGAATTGCAGAAATTTATATTTCAAATTTCATAGATCATTAGAAATCTCTCAAAGAAAATCAACTTGGAGACCAAACAGTGATGAGTCACGACTGGAAAATCTTCCTAGAACACCGAAGATGGAAACTCAACAATTGTGCAAGAAACTCAAGCTTTTTGAAAGTCAACGTTTCCATCAAAAGGATAATTTTTTCCCCATTTTCTTATGCATGACATTGAAAGCCAAAACTAAGTGCTTTCAAATATTGGAAGTTTACTTATATCAACACTAGACTGAAAAGTTAGGGTACGCTTGGTAGAGAAGCACGGATGTAAAGTACTGTAGAAAAAAAAAGTATTGTAGAAAAAAAGTGAAGAGAGAGATAGAGAGAAAAATTAGGAGAGAGAAAAAGTATGATAAAAGTGTGTTTGGTATATATAAAATATGATGTAAAATTTTTTTGAGAATCGTGAAACATCACGATTCTACTGTTTGGTTTTCTTACCAAACATACCCTTAGTTCCATCAATACAACAGCAATCATAACTTTTTCCTATCAAGTATACTCAGATATATGGATCAAGCGATGCCAACGTATTATTTTTTTACTCATTTCTAGAGTTAAATTATTAATAGTTAAATCTATCTTAGTAGTTTTTCCTATTGTTTTATTTGATCTTCCCCTAGCTCAAGTTAATGGACTATATTCCATCTAATCAACTATACGTACAGAGCCCTCTAACGCAAGGTAATCAAGATCAAGATTTTAAGTAGGATTGGGAGAGGCATAAGATAGATCGAATCGTAAGATCGGATCGAGGATCGTAAGGTCCTATCAATTTTAAAAAAATAAGTAATCTATATATTTAATAATATATATTTTAAATAATATATATAAAATGATCACAATTTCATGATATTTTCATAAATTAGTTCATAAGTCACCAAAATGACAATATCTATACATCAATTCAACAAACAAAATATCAAAATTCATAGTCATAAATTTTTAGGACTAAAGCTGCGTTTTGGGCCTCTGTTTTTTTTAAATTAACTTATACGATCTTACGATCCTTTCTTACGATTTTACGATCAAGATCGCGATCCTATTCCGATCCTAGAATTTTTTGATCCTAAACACGATCCAAATCGAAAGTACGATACACGATCGCAATCTTGATTACCATGCTCTAACGGCTATATGGATCAATTTCCATCAATAACAATAATCAAAGCATTTTTTCACTAAGTGAGAAAGATTGTATTAAGTAGTCAACAACTAGCGTAAACCTTTATTAAATTTGTATGAATATTAATTTCCATCAATAAAGGCATTAAAGTTCGTGTTGCTTGAACTCTACTTCTCTAGTACAAGATCGTAGTACAAAGTAGGCAGCTTGTGACACACTCCTGGAAATACATTGTATGGAGATGAATGCTAATTCTATAAAAGAAAATGAAATGAAACCTTGCTATATAAGAAAGGCATGTTAGTCCTTATCTTCTCCTAGTTCTCATTTCTTGTGTTTTTTTTTCCACATTCTTTTACTATTAAAAGAAAATGGAAAAAAAAAACTAATCTTTAATCTTCAAACTTTAAACTAATTTTCAATTTTATCTCTAAGGGCACGTTTGGTCTGTGTGTTTAGGACGAGGGAGTAGGTGGAAGGCATTTCCATGTTTGTTTTGTTAAAAGTGTGTGGGAATTGATTTCGTTCTAACACCTAACATCGTTCAAATTATTAACAATAAATGATGACGTGACATCACACATGTAATATTAAAATTAATTAATCACTCAAAACAATGTCACTTCTCATATTAATGTCGACTCGTTACTTAAACGGCGTCGCTTCTTCATATTAAGAAGAAGAATCGATGTCATTTTGTTGTGTCCTGAATTATGAGTGATGATAAGTTATAATATTATATGTGAGGTGCCACATTATCATTTTCCGTTAGTAATTTAAATAATATTAAGGGTTGGGACGAAATCAATTGTATCTCATAACTTTTGGGACAAAATTAAAAATTAATATAAAATTTAACAACATAAAAATGTTTTTTCCAAAGAAAATGTATTGAATATTAGGGGAAATATGGCTTCAGTGCTCATAAATCCAAAAACATAGATTTTAACATGTAAATTGAGTATCTTAATTAGAAACCTCCTCTGTAAATGCATGTTTTTTATTTCAATTATGTCTCACAATTGGGCAGCCATTAGACTTTCTTTTTAATGCTAATCTTTTGGAATTGGCTTTTCTCTTAGGAAAAGAACTTGGCTATAGTTCTTATATCTATGGCCTAAGATTCTTCGATAAAAAACTGATATATATATAATTTATACAACGTGTCTCTCCCATAATTAGTTCCTTTAAAAAAATATTTTCGCGTGTTTTACTTTAATTGGAGAAACTAATAACAAAAATATAAAATATAAGTAAATGAATATAAGTCTAATTTTTTCTCTTAGCAACTTCGGAAAGGGTCATGGTTGGTGGGTGCTGACTTTCAAAATGATATGGCTCAGGGTCCCATAGATCTTGGCTCTTGCTATGTCTTATTAAACTTTTTCTGTATGAAATATTCAACTCATTGGTACTTCCCTCCATATTAGAGAAAGCTTTTTTTTTTTTATAATAATAAATTCATTAAATATAGAAAAGCTCAACGACACTAACAATAAATTAAACAACTCCATTCTAACAATACAGAAGAAAGAATTCGTAAAAATTGTTGAATTAAGGGCGAATAAATATCAACTGGTCCCATTTGTAAGATGAACTTGGGACAACAAATTTCACTATTCTTGATGTTGTCAACAAAGTTTTTACTGTTAGATCTTCTGCATATCAAATCTGTAGTAATCTTCAAAGTTGATAGTGCCTTGAAATTTTCTAACAACATGATGAAGTGGAAGCTGTCTAACATAAAGATCTGTATATCCGAAAAAAACTTCCTACACAAACGCAAAAAAAACAAAAACCAACTCTAGTTACCAAATCTAAGAAGATCTAGTAGTTAGAGAGTAAACTTTCACAAAGGAAGACAAAAACACAGAATAGATCTGGAAGAAAACACCACCAAAATAATGGGGGACAATATAGATTTAAAAGATCTATTTATTTTAAGTACTAAAATCAAAGAAAATAAAAAAAAACAAAGAGGGGTTGCTAAACTTACAAAAATTTAAAAGTTATAACAACAAACAACCCCTCCTACTAAAAAGCTGCTAGTGTAATTTAGATCCATATTAGAAAAAGCTTTGTGTTGTCTCTATGACATTAACAGCCGGTTAAAACCTCGATATCTCTTATTTGAGCTCACGAGTTAAAAATTAATGTAAATTATGTAACATCTTCTTGGTTTATGGGAACCATGGTAACTTTCAATTTGGACTTACTCTATACAATGAAGAGGGAGGGAAGAAAAGAGTACTTAACCTAATACATTATTTTCCCTTCTTTTTTGTCCCTGCCAAAGGTAAAGAATGCCCAATACCTATTTCACCTTTTAATGTTGACAAGGAATTAAGCAAATCACAGTTTTAGTGTGTCAATGCTTTTTTTTTTTTTTTAAGATCAAAATATCTACTGTCGATTCCAATGATTATTTCTCTCGTTCACGTATAGGCACCTCGGCTCAAAAGGTAAGATAGCTAGCTCAATTTCAAAAATTGAAACCTTAACATTTGTTAAGAATGGATGAATCCTTCTCACTCAAACACACCTCTTGGGTTAGTGTGTGAATGCTTTGGCAGTAAGTATTTGGTATAACTACACATATTGGAAGGGCCTTTACTTTTTAGCAGTGTTTCTATATAATAAGAAAAAGGTGAGATCGACTATATGGATCACCGATCACACAACACCAAGGTATTTTATTTTGACTCATTTTTATAGTTAGATTGGGTGGCGTTGCTTTACTGTGGAATAAATCATCTTAGATGTAAAAATAAGTACCGGGTTTTTAAACTCCATATTGTAATACTAGAAGTTTCGCATGCACATAGGTGCATGTAATTTATTCTTTTTTTTTAAAGAATTTTATATAAAATAATAATAATATTTCAAAATAATATCAAATTATAATATTTGTTATTTTTAATTTTAAATAAAATTATTATATTTTTAAATGAAGTAATGGAAGTTATGCACTTCACTTTTTTAGTAACTACCCATGGTCATAATGCATGTATGTTAGAGTAGTTATTTTTTTGGTGTCACACTTTGGTTTTGTGACACCAAAAACTCCAAAACCATATATATACTAGAGGCTTCGCATGCACCTACGTGCATACATGTAATTTATTCTTAAATTTTTTAAAAATATAATATAAAATAGTTATTATATTTTAAAATCATTAAAAATTAAATATTTTGAAATTTTTAAATAGAATTTTTATCATAATTTAAAATAAAAAAAAAAATTAACCACCTATCATTCTTGTTTTCTCTCTCCCACATCCTCCAATCATATTTTTTTGTATTTTTTAATTTTAAAATATAGCTATTTTGTGAGAAGTTGATTATTTATTAGGAAGTTGAGGGGGAAGTTATTTTTTTGGTGTCACACTTTGCTTGTGTGACACCAAAAAGTCCAAAGTCATATATATATATAGATTTTTTAATTTTAAAATATAGCTATTTTGTGAAAAGTTGGTTATTTATTAGGAAGTTGAGGGGGAAGTTATTTTTTTGGTGTCACACTTTGCTTGTGTGACACCAAAAAGTCCAAAGCCATATATATATATAGATATATAGATAAGATATGGATGCGGGAAAATTTTCCAACTTTCTTTCATGTAAATATTACAAAAGTAGCACTCTCCTTCCCTGCTTAAATTATATATATTTTATCTAAAAGATGACCAAAATACATAATATTGAAATTTAAAACATAATAAAAAATGTATTTTGAAAATGTTTATTTTTTTTGGTTTTCCAAGGTATCCCCCAGCCCGACAGGCCAAGGACTAATCCTCCGCGGATCTGAGCTCTATTTAAGGGTTTGTCGCTGGCCAATTGGTTGCTGCATACACAAGGTGGGATTCGAACCCCCAACACTTGCTTAAGCGGCCTAGTGAGCTAACTACTAGACCAACCAAGCTTGGTTTGAAAATGTTTATTTTAGTGTTACTGACTTAGGATTAAAAATCATAAATTTAATTTATTTAAATTTTAAAAAGGTGATTATTTTATACTTGTCAAATACATATTTAAATATTGAGTAAATTAAACTCTCATTCCTTTTAAAAAACTTACAATTTCACTCATTTTGTCCAAAATACCCTTATGTTTATTATTTATATAGTTAAATATGCATTTGACTAATAAAAAATTATTTTCAAAAAATTAAACTAAAATTAAAAAAATATTATTATTATTTAAAAAGTTAATAATACTATTAAAGGTATTTTAGTAAAAAAAAGGTTAAATTATAGGTTTTTCAATCTTTTCAAGGGGGGAGTAATTTACTCTTAAATATTTAATACTTGTTATATTATACAAATAAAAAATACATGAGTACCATGACCAAAATAAGTGAAATTGCAACGCATCTTTTAATTTCAAAAAAGGAGAGTATAATTTTCCATAAGAATATAAATTGAAAAAATACACTTCTTTCTCTTAAGGTACAAGAAAAACTTATAATTTGACCGAAATACTTTTAATTAGGGGTATTCAAAACCGAACCAAACCAATTAAACCGACATAAATCGAACCAAACCGAAAATAATTGATTTGGTTAAGGTTTTTGAAAATTCTGATCAGTTTTAACCGAACCAAACCGAACTATATATATATATATATATTTCTTAATACGTCTACGTCTTAGTAATAAAAATTAAAACATTTTTATAATCATATTAAGTAGATAATACTTATTATTTTTTAAGTTAATATTAGATATATATTCATAATTTGTAGATAAATATTTAATACGATTTTATTAGATAATATAATTAATTGTAAATTTTTTGTAGTATTTTTTAATATATTTTTATAATATTTATTAAACAATATAAGATTAATATCTAATATAATATTATAAAATTAAACTTTTTAATATTATTATTTTTATGTCATATAAATGTACAAAATGTAAAGAAGTTAACATTATGTTTAATATATGTAAACATTTTAAAAAAATTAAGTTAGCATGAACCAAACCGCCTAAAAATCGAACCAAACCGCTTAAATACAAAATCGACAAGGTCCACCAATTTAAGCAAAACCGAACCAAACCAGACCTTTGAACACCCCTACCTTTAATAATAATATTATTAATTTTAATAATTATAACTTATAATAAAATTTTAAAAAAATTATTATCTTAATATTGTCTATTTTGAGTTGAACGATAAGGTTATTTTTATTTCAAATTTTGAAAAATGACCTTTTTATATGGGTCAAAAATATATTTAATTACATAAATAATAATATAAAAGTATTTAGGTCAAAATGGATAAAATTGTAGGTTTTTTATGAGTATAATTTTTCAAATCAATTGGGAGGAGAGTATAATTATAACATATTTCAGGGAAAGGGAATGTAATTTAGTCGTAAGTTTCATAAAGGAAAAACAGTATAATATAAATTTAGTCAAATTACATATGTACAACATTGAATAGATACTAGGTTTATTTGTAGAAGCATGCATGTAACAGAAGAACCAGATTTTCCAGATAAAGATTATAAGCAATCTGCATTTGATTTGGTCCAACCCAATGTAATGCTATATTAGGAAAGATAATCTAAATTCTGGCACCAAATCAAAATAATCTACTCAAGGGGAAACTAAAAATCTTACACAATATTATGCTTAGATTCCAAACTTCACAGCAGTCATAAAAAACTGGAAGCCACCCTTGATAGTTGAAACCGAAAGAGATAATTTGACTAGTTATATATAAATGAGTTTACCAAGGACCTATTGATCCGTATCCTTTGCCTTTTCTTACTAGAAGTCGGCTATATGATTAAGGGACGCCAACATGCTCTGTCTTTACTCATTTTTATAGTTAGATTATTAATAGCTAAGTCCATACTAATAGTTTCTCTAATTGTTTTTTTTAGTCTTCCCGTACTTCTAGTTATTGGACTATTTTCCATCTAATCAACTCTGCGTAAAGGAGCCTCTAACGGCCTTATTTGTGCATGACCAAACTACCTAGGCGTATTTCAACTAATTTTTTTTACAATAGGTGTTACTCCAACTTTCTCTCTAATGCAATCATTCCTAATCATATCCATTCTAGCGTGACCACTCATTCAATGCAATATTCTCATTTCTGTCACGTTGAATTTGTGCTCATTTTAGTTTTTATCGCCCAACATTCAGTACCCTAAATCCAACATTCAGTACTTTACAATAAAACAGGTCTTATAATTATGCGATAAAATTTCTCCTTAAGCTAAAGTGGTACTTTTCTATCACAAATAACACTTTACACCCTCCTCTATTTCTCCATTATTTTGTATTATAAAAAAAAAAAAAGTATACAAAGTCATATACACATAAAAAATGAATTCCATTAAAAGTCAGTAAATATCTTTTTCATAATTAGTCTAGTTTATCTTGTTAGAAAATTGGGCTCACATTATTTATTTTTGTCTTGATAAAATAAGGGTTGATAAATGGTCCATTAAAATGGGTCCGGTTAATCGGACTACAGCATATATTATTTGACCGAGTTTGATAAGTGGCTGGGTGTGGGCCTATAAGACTTGGTTGGAGCCCGTAATGGGAGGGTCCAATTGAGCGACTATAAATAGAGGCTGAGTCCCCTCTCTAGCCTAAGTCAGTTGAACTACCCATCAAAGCCACTGCAAGACAAAGGGAATAGAGAGGAAGACTCGGGCAGAGCATTCGGAGTTCGACCGATGGTCAAATCAGGTATGACTCAATTATAGTCATTTCAATGATCTTGCATCACAATTGATGCTAAGAATGAAATACTTCTTCACACACAGGGTATTCGAGTAGGGTCCACTAATGTCAGTGTGAACCAACTCAAAAGCCCTTCATTCTCAGTTGGCCTTCTCCTTCCCTTCAGCCCCTGTAAAGTGCAAGTAACATGGACAGATGCACCACTGTCAAGCCACCAAGAGTCTAAAGACACATCAACAAAATTAGATTCAAAACAAAGATAGGCAGTCAACTCACCCTGTTCCTTGCTCTTATTTTTCTCTAACCATACCTTATACGTACGACACTCTGCCTTCTTGTGACCCTTCTTTTTGCAAAAATAACAGTTCGGATTATTAGAATTGCCTTTTGGGCCTCCACCATTGCCTGTGTTATGCTTGTTTCCATACTTTTTAAAAGTCTCATCATTTTTAGGAGCAAGGGCATTGAAATTCTTGGATCTGTCTTTTTCCATTTTAGAGGAGGACTTGCTTCGGGAAACAAGATAGGCACTCTCAAATTTTTCCCTCTTCAGCTACACACTTGGAGATCAATGAATTAATGCTTCAGCGTGAACAACAATAATGCTACCATTGAGATGCTGTCCGATTCCAATTACAAAAAATGGAAGGAGGATGTTGAATTTTCCTTGGGGATAGTTGATCTTGACTTGGCACTGAGGGTGGATGAACCAGCTATGCTTACAAAGGATAGTAACACTGCAGACCGAGACTACTATGCCAAATGGGAGAGATCCAATAGGCTGAGTCTCATAGACATCAAGAGGTCCATTCCTGAGCATCTTATGAGTGATTTTGCCTGAAACCACTAATGCTAAGATCTTTATGAAGAATGTGGGAGAAAGATTTCACATTTCGAACAAGGCCGAAGCGGGACAGGTAATGAATGAACTGCTTGGGATGAGGTATGATGCCTCCAAAGGGGTCAGAGAGTATATCACTAAATTTGTTCACATCCAGACAAAGCTCAAGGTGCATAAGATACCTCTTCCAGATGACTATGTGATTGCCTTATACTCACTCCCAGTTGAATTTAGTCAGATCAAGACAGCTTATAACACACAAGATGAAACCTGAAGCATTAATTCATTGATCTCCAAGTGTGTAGCAAAAGAGGAAAAATTGAAGAGAGAAAAATCTGAGAGTGCCAATCTTGTTTCCTGAAGCAAGTCCTCCTCTAAAAAGGAAAAAGATAGATCCAAGAATTCCAATCCCCTTGCTGCTAAGAAAGATGAGACTTTTAAGAAGTCTGGAAACAAGCATAACACAAGTAATGGTGGAGGCCCAAAAGGCAATTTTAGTAATCTGAACTGTTATTTTTACAAAAAGAAGGGTCATAAGAAGGCAGAGTGTCGTACGTATAAGGCATGGTTAGTGAAAAATAAGAGCAAGGAACAGGATGAGTTGACTGCCTATCTTTGTTTTGAATCCAATTTTGTTGATGTGCCTTTAGACTCTTGGTGGCTTGACAGTGGTGCCTCTGTCCATGTTACTTGCACTTTACAGGGGTTGAAGGGAAGGAGAAGGCCAACTGAGAGGGAGTCTAGGCTGAAAGTTGGAAATGGTGCTGACGTAGTAGAAGTTCAACATGTTGGAAATGTTGTTTTGATTTTAGATAATGGTTATGAATTTGTATTGAAAGACACGTTTTACATTCTCTCTTTTAAGAGGAATCTTGTTTCTATTTCTGCTTTGGACAATGTTGGATATGAGTTCAATTTTAGAAAGAATAAAGTTGGCATCTTTTATGATTCTGAGAAGATTGGTGAATGTGTTTTAACTGGTGGTTTATATAAACTCTGTACAAGTTTGAGTAATGAATGCTTACATGTTGAAAATTGTTCTACTAAGAGGTCTAAAACAAAGGATAAATCCTTTGTGCTATGGCATAAACGTCTGGGTCACATTTCAAGGGAAAGGGTTGACCGTTTGATTAAGGATCATATATAAGCTGTCTTGATCTGACTAAATTCATCTTAGAGTGAGTACAAGGCAGAATGAATCACATAGTCATTTGGAAAAAGTATCTTATGTACCTTGAGCTTTGTTTGGATGTGAACAAACTTAGTGATATACTCTCTGACCCCTTTGGAGGCATCATACCTCATCCCAAGCAGTTCATTCATTAACTGTACCGCTTCGTCCTTGTTTGAAATGTGAAATCTTTCTCGCACATTCTTCATAAAGGTTTTAGCATTAGTGATTTCAGGCAAATCACTCATAAGATGCTCAGGAATGGACCTCTTGATGCCTATGAGACTCAGCCTATTGGATCTCTCCCATTTGGCATAGTAATCTCGGTCTGCAGTGCTACTATCCTCTGTAAGCACAGCTGGTTCATCCACCTTAGTGCCAAGTCAAGATCAACTATCCCCAAGGCAAATTCAACATCCTCTTTCCATTTTTTGTAATTGGAACGGACAACATCTCAATGGTAGCATTATTGTTGTTCACGCTGGAGCATTAATTCATTGATCTCCAAGTGTGTAGCTGAAGAGGAAAAACTAAAGAGGGAAAAATCTAAGAGTGCCTATCTTGTTTCCCAAAGCAAGTCCTCCTCTAAAAAGGAAAAAGACAGATCCAAGAATTCCAATGCCCTTGCTGCTAAGAAAGATGAGACTTTTAAGAGGTCTGGAAACAAGCATAACACAAGCAATGGTGGAGGCCCAAAAGGCAATTCTAGTAATCTAAACTGTTATTTTTGCAAAAAGAAGGGTCACAAGAAGGCAGAGTGTCGTACGTATAAGGCATGGTTAGAGAAAAATAGGAACAAGGTGAGTTGACTGCCTATGTTTGTTTTGAATCTAATTTTGTTGATGTGCCTTTAAACTCTTGGTGGCTTGACAGTGGTGCCTCTGTCCATGTTACTTGTACTTTACAAGGGCTGAAGGGAAGGAGAAGGCCAACTGAGAGGGAGTCTAGGCTGAAAGTTGGATATGGTGCTGACGTAGAAGTTCAACATGTTGGAAATGTTTTGAGCTTTTAGAGTTGGTTCACACTGACATTAGTGGACCCTACTCGACTACCCTGTGTGGGAAGAAGTATTTCATTACTTTCATAGATGACTTCTCTCGTTATGGCTATCTTTACTTGATCAAAGAGAAGTCTGATGCTCTTGAAATGTTCAAAACCTACAAGACTGAAGTTGAGAAACAGTTGGGGAAAGTTATTAAGATAGTGAGATCAGACCAAGGTGGGGAGTACTATGGAAAGTATGATGAGGGTATGACATGTGCCTTAAGACAGTGGTCGTCTTAAGAGTGACAATTGTATCAGGCAGGTATGACATGTGCCTTAAGACAGAGTTTGTCTTAAGAGTGACAGTTGTATCAAGTAGACATAACATGTGCATTATGACAGAGTTTGTCGTAAGAGTGACAGTTATGTCAAATACAGTGATTTCTACTGCAGTTTATAGCATAAGGTTATTGAGAAACCACACGGTAGACTGATGAGAGATGATGCGTTATTTCTCACGACACCCCCAAACTTGTGATCCATGTCAATGTCATTGATGGTATGTGTGACTATGGTTGGTCTTATGTCAATAAGAGACGTATTGATTGCCATAATCCCATATTAGTGGTTACATTGGACCGGATTGATACGTTATCCTGAGAGTGGACCATTGTTTTCTAAAATGTGCGCACAAAAGAGTTTTTTGCTTGTATTATCAACCCTAGAGTGTTTTTTTTTTTCCTTTCTTTGTTTTAAACTGTTTTACAAAATTTTAAATGAATGTGGCGAAAGTGGGAGAATGTTAGAAAATTGGGCTCACATTATTTATTTTTGTCTTGATAAAATAAGGGTTGATAAATGGTCCATTAAAGTGGGTCCGGTTAATCGGGCTACAGCATACATTATTTGACCGAGTTTGGTAAGTGGCTGGGTGTGGGCCTACAAGGCTTGGTTGGAGCCCGTAATGGGAGGGGCCAATTGAGCGACTATAAATAGAGGCCGAGTCCCCTCTCTAGCCTAAGTTAGTTGAGCTACCCATCAAAGCCACTGCACGACAAAGGGAATAGAGAGGAAGACTCGAGCGGAGCATTCGGAGTCGGACCGATGGTCAAATCAGGTATGCCTCAATTCTAATCATTTCAATGATCTTGCATCACAATTGATCCTGAGAATCTATCATATCTATCTTAAAGAGAGTGGATGTGTACCTAAGACTCCCTAGATTTCCAGGTATTCACACAAACATGAGTTATGACTAATATCTGAGCCTAGTAGGTACAAGCATTTTCTATAATACCAATAAGGTTAAGAGTAACTTTCAATTTTGTCCCTTACCGTTATTTATTTAATAAAAAAGAACAAGAAAGTTCCTCATCTAATTATCTTTATTAATTGATGCAATTTTTTTCTCTCACCAATTATTATTTATATATATATATATATATGATGGAACCAAGTGACTTGGGGAACCCTCCCTTAAAAACTAGCTATTAAGGGGGAAAAACCAAACCACTTAAGTACCCCATCGAGCATCTCATTTTATCCGATGTGGGACTTGAATAGCCCATATTACCCATCTCCATCAATATATATATATATATATCACTAACGACAAAGTTATATATGAAACTTATGTAGAATTACTCTTACCAGAGCATAGCTTACTAGTTTAGCTAGCAAAATAGTTCGTCATTAAGTTAATTTTATATAGTCTCGATGTTTTTCAGAACTCGTCAATTTTTGGGTTTCAAATATCCACTCAAAGAATTCTAGAAAAATTTCTAAGCATTTTAACCTCGTCTAATCTTTAATTATGCTTTGAATAGAATAATTCCACTTGAACTTCACATATAACTCATGAGAGAGGAAGAAATTGCATCAATTAGTAAAGATAAAGGACAAATTTGAACCAAATAAAGATAAGGGGCAAAACTAAAACGTCATGCGAAGTTAAAGGACAAAAAGTAGATTTTAGCCCACTAACAATTAATAACCTAGCTGTATATTCACTAACCAAAAGAATGAAATAAAAAAAAATGGCTGTCCTCTAAGTCCTCTGACTTAGGAATAACTATAGAAATTATGGCTTTACATAACAAAATATAAGGGTATGTTTGGTGAAAAATCCAAACAGTACAATCTTGGTGTTTCACGATTCCCAAAAAAACTTTACATCATATTTTATACATACCAAACACACTTTTTATCATACTTTTTCTCTCTCCTAATTTTTCTCTCTATCTCTCTCCTCACTTTTCTCTACAGTACTTTCTTTTATTCTACAGTACTTTACTCTGCAGTACTTTCTTTACAGTACTTTACATCTGTGCATTTATACCAAGCGTACCCTAAAAGAGGGTATCATGGGAAAAACCATGTCCAAACGTATTCCATCCGCCAACCTAATCACCTTCGTAGAAGAATACTAGGTTAAAAAAATAACACAGTATCTTTAGGATAAGCCTAACTAGTAGTAGCTAGCTCCTACTAATACAATATAAATTAGGGGATTCAAATCCTCTGAATTGCACATCATTGAAGTGCGTTAAGTGCACATATTAACCTGCCAGTTAGTTAATATACAAAATAAATTATCATTTTACACATTAACCCGCTAGCAAGTTAATGTACGAAATAACGCACTTTAGCACTACACACATGTGCACTTCAGATGATCTATTTTTATAAATTAGGAAATATGTTGTGTTATATAATCAAAGAAAGTGGATTTATACATTAACCAGCATACGAGTTAATAGCAAACTATGTGAACTCTACCAAATTCGAACCACAGAGGATCCGGACTCATAATCAAACTATCAATCAATGGATAAATTTAAGAAGAAACAGCCAGCCAGAAAAACAGAAGATGATGTTGGGATATGGTAGTAACACAAGGCAAAGGTAGAATAGAATCCAACCAACCAAACCTTTGATTCACCTAAGAGTTGAGGTCAGCTTGCCGGGTCCTTGTTCCCATGGCTAAACACTTGTGCCTTGTCTGGATTACAGCACTTCCCCTCTTTTCATGCTCTCTCAGTCTCACCTTTGCCACTTTTCCAATTCACCTTCCTCGTTCTCGCACTCCACCATGCCTTAGTCACATTGGGAATACCATAAGCAATGCAATATTTTATTATCCCATTAAGGAACACAAATTCAAGACCCACGTTCATTCCCCCTTACCTTCATCAAATTCTATACCCCTCAAGCCTGCAAATCCCTCAGTTTTCGAGCCCTCCCACGTTCACTTCCCCTTCACTCCATTCATCCATCCAAAACCAAAGCGTGTGGGCTTGAATATAATAATTATAAATGTTTGTGTATATATATATTGCTAGTGTTCCTCGAATTTCCTCAAGCTCCTCTGTTTCGAGCTTTTTTTTTTCTAGGGTTTTTCTTTTTTCCCTAAATCTACGAAATCACAAGCAGCTATGGCTGAGATTCAATACTACAAGAAGGAAGCGAAAGTACCTGCGAAGAGGAAGGGGTATGGATTTAGCGGCAAGTGTGCTTCGTTAGTGAAGGAGCAGCGAGCTCGTCTCTATATTTTACGCCGATGTGCCACCATGCTTCTCTGTTGGTACATTCAAGGCGATGACTGAAAATTGAAAGATGAAACCAACCCTAAATAACTTCGATTTCACTTTCTTCGTCTTCTTCTTCAGATACATAAAACCCCAAAGTGTAATCTCTTTTCTCCTTCTCCTTCTGGTCCGATCCAAATGTGGTTGAACGAAGATCTCTGTGTTAGCCTGCCCAGTTGGTTTTGAATTCGATGGGATCGATTCACTTTCGCTGTGGCATTTTGATCTCCTTCCTCATTTTTTTCCCAATTTTTGACCCATCGGAGGAAAATTGCGATGGGTTTTTAATGAGGATAGGAGGAGAGGTTTTTCACAATCTGGGCATTAAGAGTCGAGAATGAATACTGTGGAGATGGAAGCAGTGAACTCAACATTCTGCAGATCGATGTAGTTTTGAATATTTGCAATATAGTCCTTCACAGAGTCACTCTCACTTCTCTCACCTTTTCTTCTTCTACCTACCTACCCTACTTTTCTGCAATATCTCTTGTACTATATATAGTACTTTATAATAAGAAGTTATAAACGTAATTCGCTCAAGATATTTATTTATTTATTTTTGGTGGAGAAGAAATTTGATTGATTGCCTGCGGGGAATTAGACATTTTAATTGATAAAATGAAGGATTAGAAGAAATTACTGTATTGAGTACAAAGGATTTACTGATTTAATCCAAATTCAACTCAATCAAATCGATTTGAATTCGAAATGAATCGATTAAAATTGATCATGTAATTAGAAGGATTAGACATTTTTTAGTTTAACCGATTCGATTTATTATTAGATAAGCATCATTTTTATTTGAATCGAATCAAGTCAAATCAATTGATTAAATTTTTATATATATTAAAAATATATATTTATAATAATATTGTGCAAGTTTATACTAATATTTATGATTTTATGATGAAAGTGTTGTTAGAGATCGCATCCTGAGTGATGAAATTAAGAGATTAGCTTCTGGTTTTTATGCTTTTAATCAATGTTATTAGAATCGGACTGGACGGTCAGTTTGGTTCAACCTTGAACTAGATAGTCATACGAGTTAGTCAATTTTTTTAAAAAATTAAATTGGGCTTCCCAAAAAAGAAAATAAAGTTGGACCGGATTTGAAATTATGTGTGTTGAAACTTGAAAGTTAAATATTATAATTTTATATATTAAAAATAATAATTATTTATTATTATTGCATCATCCAGTTCGATTGATGATTCGATCGATTAAACCGTAAACAACATTGCTTTTAATCTTTTTGTTTTGTAGGATCATATTAGGTTTCTTTTTATTTTTAGATGCAAGAATAGTATTGGATTTAACTGGGAGAATAAAGTAGCTATCACTCTAACCAACCATCTATTGGTATTATATATTTAATTATAGATAAAAAAATTATATATTATATTATTATAATTTAATATATATATACACACACACTAAAAAAAATAGACATATATATATATATATATATATATATATATATATATATATATATATATATATATATATATATCATATATGATATATGATATGTATCACACGGATTGCAATGCTATAAATTTTTTAAAAAAATTGCAATCTGTCTGGGCTTGAGACGATTTTCAATCGGTCTCAGGGCAGACGAATTACTAATAAAAAAATGACAAAAATGAGATGTTGAGGGAATACTTTTTTGAGATGGGAAATTTTGGGGTTTAATTCTTTTTAACAAGGTTTTAAAGTAAAATTGCCTTTAACTGGACTATTTTATTGTAATCCTTGTTTTCTATTGTTATAAAAAAATATTGGAGTGCAATCTTAATTTTAATTTATGATAAGAAACATTTTTTTTAAAATTTTTTTAGATTAAAATTGAAGAAAATCTTTTTTTACAAAAACCTATCAAACTGATTACAATCGTTTTTGATTGATTCAATTGACTCCCTAAAAGTCTAGATGGATTAGATAACTTTTTCAATCATCTAATCTAATCGATTCAATTAGTCCGATAGTCAAAATCGAACTAATCTGACCTGATAGATTGCTCATCCCTATTGAATATGTTGAATTTGAGTTTTCAATATTGGATCCGAGCAATTTTATTGCAAGATATATTATTGGGAGAGTCTGGTGTCCATAACACTTTGAGCATTTTTATTGCAGGATATATTATTGGGAGAGTCTGCAATCGCATTACATCCTCCACTCCACTAACCAAACACACCATTTATTCTCATTCATGGGTATCTAATTAGGCATAAGAGGGATATTGTTCTTTACTACATAGTACATAAGATTTATAAGACACAAAATAGAGGCAAAGTAATTTTTAGTCCCTGAATAGTTAGTCAAACTATTATCCTAAATTTGCAACTCTGTCAACTATTTTAGTTTCCTGGACGTTACTTGTTAGATAACCGAGTGACATGGTCGTTAACTACTGACGTGCCTGAACTCCTCTCCTCGCTTTCTCTCCTGCGTTGTCGAAAACTGGGTCGATAACCCCTTCCCACTTGTTCTTGGAGCCAAGCTTTGCTTGATGTGCAACTATAGCTATAGCAATCACATCATGCATTCATGCCTCGTTCTCACAACAAAATCCTCTCCTATATTGACGGTGACACCCGCATTGTCATCATTAACGACACCACGTCAGCAGCCACTTCACTCGATTATTTAATTGGTAACGTCCAGAAGACTAAATAGTTGATATAGTTACAAATTTGGAGACTAAATTGTAATGAACTAAATAATAATTTAACCAACAAGACAACAATTCAAGAACTAAAAAAATAGTTTGTGAGCATACATCAACAAACCAAAACGCCCCCACATAGAAAATCAAACAATTCTTTGGAATTTTGTTTAACTAGAACCAAATAACACATATTTTACAAATTTACATGTAATAACAAAGATAAGCATGTCAAAATGGGCTGGCCACCAAGAGCTTTCAGTAAGATGGATTGGACGTCTAGTCCAGTTTTTGGTGGATCAAAGGCTGGCCCATGGGCTTTTTATTTAATTTTTAAAAGAATTTTATTTTATTCGACCAAATATCAACATATTAGGAAAAAATATTATAAATTGCTTTACAAAAATGATTTAAAAGTTATTTAGTGTTGTCTATTTTATTAATCAACATATTATGAATGAATATTGCAAATTAGTCTATAAAATATAATTTATTTTTTATATCAACATATTATAAGTAAATATTACATATCAATATAGATTATAAAAAAAATATTACATATCAATATATGCTATAATATTCTATATAACATAAAATATTTTTAAATATTTTTAAAAAATTAGAAAGAAGTGAGCCAGCCTAACCCTGCCCTTTCAAGCCCATCATGAGGCATGGGCCTAAATGAACAAGGGCTAAAAGTCATACCTTAAAAGGCCAAATTTTTCTTGGCATAACTCTTGCTATTCAAAGGATTACTTTTTCTCATAAAAAAAGGATTACTTTTTCAAACTTCTTGTCTTAGCTTTTATCTCAAGACATTTTTTCAAGTGTGTGAGACAATTCTATTTGAAATAATGTCCAACACTAAATATAAAGACCTCTCTCAATTAGAAATTTGGACCTTAATTCATCACATGAAGAGCTAATCATTTCCACTAAATCCAACCTAATCGTGTTAGTTAAGAGGTTGATTTTGTAAATGTAGTCTTTCTATTGGATGTTCTTCATTTGAAGAGTTAATAAAAAAAAATTAGACATTGGGAAATAGATAAAATAGAGGGCAAAAGTATACTTTTTGGTGTTTGGACAAAACATTGTAGCAAAATATATAACTTGAAAAGTCATGTTAACAGATATATTTACATATGATATTAATTATTTAAACCAACTTAGAAAATAAAGAATAAAATTGTTTTAAAAGTGAGAGTTTAGAGACATAATTTAGTAAACAAGGTCATAGTTTAGATACGAAAAGAGATACTTTTACCTGAAATAGAATTTGCAGGTAAGCAAGCTGGTATAAACTAACACTACATGAACATTGGCTTTATGTTTTACCATTAGCAATTTAAAGAAGTATTTCAAGCTACTCAGGAAAAACACAAGAGCATCAGGATATGAATAGATCTTGTTAATAGAAATATTACTTGAAGTTTCTAAATGGATCTACAATATGGATGATATCTCTGAAATAATAAGCAACTTGAGCAGTAACAGAGGATCTCAAATATTTTTATCTTTTACTTATCAATCCAATCCTTGAATAGCAACATCATGTAGAGAGGTACATTTACAGCTGCAATAACTATGATCATTCGAAACATCCGTATCGATCTTTGGATAATAAATGTTGTCGTCGATTTGCCCGCTTTAGAAGGCATTCTGGCTACAGGATCTAACCCATTGCCTGAAGCCATTTCCATATTCACAGACACATCTCCTTCCAGAGACGTAAGCTTTCTTGCAGAAGGGCGCATCAAAGCATTACCCCTGAGACAGAACAAGAAAACATATGGAGATTTCCAGAATTAAAAATTATAAGCTTCCTAAAAAAATATTTGGCAAAACTACCTTTTAGGTCAATAAACTATAGGATCTCTGTCAATTTTTCTGCTAAACTTTGTTTGTTATGTCCCTAAACTTTTAATTTGCAAGCAATTTTACTCTTCACCCTAACTCCGTCTGAATAATTAACGATAAATGCAAGTATGGTTGTCCACGCGACATCCAATGTAGCTAGATGTTAAATCATGTATTTAGCTACGTTGTTTTGTTAACTTAATCACGGTTATCATTGTGGCACTACAAAATAAAAGGTGTTACTATGGCTAAATTGACGAAACATTGTAGCTAAATATATGACTTGATATCACATTTAGCATTGAAAGTCACGTGGACAGTCATATTTGCATATACTGTTAATTCTTTTGACGGAGTTAAAATAACGGGCAAAACTGCTTGCAAATTGAAAATTTAGGGGCATAATTGACAGCAAACAAAAGGAAAAAACTTAAGTAAGGTTCCTTATATCTTTGCTATAAGGTTCTTTCAATCATATGCTTTATTTACACTCTCTCTCTTCTATGATTGGTCATGTAAAGGGTGGTCTTCTATATTTTCTCTTTACCATGATTGGTCATGCTTAAACTTTTTGCCACGTGTCACTTTTGTATTGGGGAACCTTATAACAAAGATATAAAGAACCTTACCTAAGTTTAATCCCAAACAAAATTCAGGAACTAAATTGATAGACACACTATAGTTTGGGGACCAAAAAGATACTTTTGCCAAGATATTTACATTTCTATGGGGTTGAATTGCCTACTATATTTGCCATATGCAGAGTAATAATAGAAAGTACCTTTCCCCTAAACTCCGTTCGCTTGAATTCACAATAGATGCTTTCAAGGGTTTCTTTACAAGATGCATCGATCCTTCTGCATCCCACATCATCTCATATTCATAGTTAGGGTCTTCATCTTTCTCTTTCGCTTCACCACTAAATAGCGCGCTAGTTATTAATTGTCTACTAGATCCCACTAGGTTCCAACACTGATGCCAAAAGCTTGTGCTACTTGTTGGCCAGAGTAGGATAGCAAGAACGGTAAGAATAAATAGCACAATATACCTGCCATTTGCAGTGATACAGAATTCATTAAAAGCTTAAGAGCTTAGGTAAAATTAGGCAAAAGTACCTTTCTGGTCCCTAGACTATAAGGTCTCTATCAATTTTACCCCTAAACTTACTTTGTTGTCAATTGCGTCCTTACACTTTCAATTTGCAAGCAATTTTGTCATTCACCCAAACTCCGTCTAAATAATGACAGATGCCAACGTGGTTAATCACATGGCCTCCAATGCTAAATGCGATGCCAAGTCATATATTTAGTTACGTTGTTTCATCAATTTAGCCATGGTTATCATTGCGGCACTACAAAATAAAGAACATTATCGTGGCTAAATTGACGAAACACCATAGTTAAACATTTGACTTGCCAATTGGCATCACATTCAGCTTGGAGGCCAAGGACAGTCACATTTGCACTTGTCATTAATTATTTAGACAGAGCTAGAGTGAAGGAAAAAATTGCTTGCAAACTGAAAATTTAAGGACATTATTGACAACAACAAACAAATTTTAGGAACCAAATTAAGAGAGACCCTATAGTTTGGAGACAGAAAGGATACTTTTGCCGGTAAAATCATATTAACATAATTATTAGTGTTTAGAGGTACCATATGTAAATGTGTGTTTGCATTGGAAGGAAACATAGTTGAGTTGACACAGCGTCTTCTGGAGTGGAAGCATTTGGAAGAGTTGACTTACGAACTGACATCAGCATGAAAGAAGGATACAAGTTTCCTTGTTGCCAACTTATGGTACCTAGAGTTTGCTGCACACTACTGTCAATTTTAAATGTCTTCCATCAGGGATATGTATTACTGAGAATATATGGTTCTTACCTCCTTTATAGGCCCAAATTTTGATTGATGAGTAACGGTGCACTGATCATGATCATGGCCAGATAAAATAAGCTTCTGCAGAAATTATGAATTGTTTAGAGACAAAGCTTGTCTATATCTAACTGTACTCTCAGTGATCTTATTTTTATTTTCCAGTCAGCTTGAAGAGCAAATACTTCCATAATGAGAATAGACTCAAGTGTTTATATCACCAAACAACAAGCCAAGGTCCTTAATCACAAAACATAAAATGAGCAATCTAGCATACACATGAAACATACACAAATTGCATCAACTGCATAATGCAAATCCACCATGCATAAAATTTTTGTTACATATCCTAATCAGGGTGGAATAGTCATGCACAGTAGACCAAGGAGCAGATAGATAACTCACAGGTTTGATCATGTCCATTAAGTTTTTTGATGAATCCTCAGTTACATAATTCTGATACCTGCATGATCGAATTAAATGTCAACCAAAGCCTTGTGATCCTGATCTCTTCATGCAATTTTGATGCTTCTTGCATGGCTTTTGAGATAAGTAACTTACCTTATGTCTTTATCAAATGATGTACGGGATACCCTCTGAACAATTAAAAATAAAGTGGCATTAGTGATAATTGTAAGAATCACAGGTGAAAAAACATTCAGAAACAATCCACTACACTGTTGTAAGGTTTGATGCCATAAAGCACACCAAATGCCTAGCCTAATAAAGTTTCAAACTTCAAAAAACTGAAAAGGACTCTACCTGATTGACAATTGGGGCACTACGTTGAGGACCACAGTAAGTATTATCCGGTCGATACAAAGGAATGTGTGTCAATAAAACTCTTGGATGCACTTCATCTAGGAAAGTACAAAAGAATATAGATTATATTTGGTCATATGCCCCATCCTTAGAATGAACTAAAGTATAGGCAAAGTTTTACCAACAGAGACATTCCTCAGAAACTCCCAAGCTTGGGAAGCCAGTTGCCTTTTTGGATTTTCTGTCGAAAACAAAATTAAGTTCAGTAATTGCAGTTATTGAAATTCTTCAAGCAGTCACTTGTATGTATAGCATCTTATTCAAATTTAAAATATTTTACATTTAGTATGTCAGTCAACTAAATAGTTAAATTACAAATTCAGATGTCAGAGAACACAAATACAGGGCACATAATGCACTGAAGCCATATTTATTGCATCAGGTGTAATAGACTCTTGGTATCAAAAGTTTAGAATATTTGTGAATACAATAGAGATCTCTACGAAAATTAAGTGATGGAACTGTTAATAAACAATTCGTTTCAAAATCTCAACTGATATTTTCCTTTTTGTTTTTCAGGTCTGGTCTCATGGGAAAACCCTTCGGGTTTGAAGCACAGGCCACCACAACTTGTGCTGAAATTAATTCAATTAGCAGAATGACAATTAAATTCTTGACCACTTGGTTGAAGAGGCTCCAATTCCTAACAAAAGCTCAAAATGCTAATAGAACACCCAGGGAATGGTTTTCATTAATGTCTCTGACAGACATCGTATTTAAAAATTACATTATGCAGACTAACTAATACAACAAAAACAACAAACAAATGAAGCCATTTTCCCACTAAAAATTATATTTATGAAGATTAACAAATAAAACATGGAAGATAACATTTTAAAGCTAGATTCATGTTTACCATCTAGTGTTTGTGCATCAATGGCAATAAAATCTACATTTCCAACCTCAAATCGATAGTTCCTAATTCCAAATGTCTCTTCGTAGCGTCGGATAACCTATGTAATTTCCAAAATATGACAAGAAAAATGTTATAAGCAAATAAGAAAACAAAGAGAATGACATTATAACAAAGTCCAAAAATAATAGATAAACCCATATTGAGTTCCATAAGCTTATCTGGGAATTAACAAAAATTTAAATGAGAAACTTATGAATGAAAAACTAGAGAAAAATTTTACAAAATGTAAAACTTGAGTGGAACCACCTATGATATGCAAGATCTATGTTCCATTGACATTAATCCACTGTTACATTAATTTTCAACTTCAAAACCCAGAGATAGTGTTGAAAGGGACGCAGCAGAATTGTGGATGGCTTAAAGCTGAACTGATAGAATACTTCTTGTGCTTCAACTTACGTTTGATCAATCCAAATAGTTTACTAATTCTTGTACTTAATGGGTTACGAGGAAAATATCTAGAAATTGTGATGTACAATATAATACTTCCTCTGGGTAATTTTTTGGAGGCTAAATTTTTTTCTTCCCTCATTTTGCTAATTATTGAATTAATGTTTGCTTAGAAAAATTGTAAAAATAAACAAATGTGAGATAAATGTCACAAAAATAAAAAATCAAAATATTAACAACTCTTTGGCACAAGAATTGTCGATTCTCATAAGGTCTCATAGATTATTAACTAATCCAACTCAAAATAGGAGCAATATTAGTCACACGTTAGACATCAAGGAAGTACTTTGCTTCCCCCACAGTCTAAGTTCATGCAAGGAAATAGTTAGAGTTGATATAACAAATGCAAGCGGGCAAACTGTTTTTGAAATCAGGGTACCAAAAGTTCAGCAATGACATCTTCAAATACCTGTGGCATTTGAGAATGAAGATATTCATAGCCAATATCATGGTTCCCAGGAATGTTGTACACCTGCATGTCTGTATATTTTCCTTGTTCATTCAAACCAAATATATGTTTAAAACGACTGAAAGATTTCTGCCACCTGCACATCCAAAGATTGTGAAAATGTCTCATATTAGGAAATCAAGCACACATAATGACAATACAGTACAAGAAAACTGTGTTTCAAATTTCTAAGGGAGATGAGTTTACTTGTAATAAATTGACCACATCAATCTAAGCATATAGCGTGATATAATGATGATGATTGATGAAACTATTGGAAAGCGGCATTTAGTAACAAAAACATTTAACGAAAATATTACTTTAAGGATCAACCAAGTTTCCAAATTATCTGAAAGTACAATACATATAAACTCTTTTTTTTTTTGGTTTGTGCATCGAGAGTAATACTCAAGTCTTTAAAGAGAGGCTTTTCATGTCTATAATTTTTTGGTGAGATTATGAGGTTTTATTGTCACACAAAGAAGGGCTAAGAAGCTCTTTTACTTCTCTTTTAGTGTTTTCTTAAAGAAACTCTTCTTTTATAAGAATAATATATTAAATATACATATATATATATATATGTTCAACCCAAAACCATTTATCAGCTTTATCAGCTCTTTAGCTACTATTCTTCTTTCCTGAAATGAAAAGCTTAGAATTTGATGCGATGCTAAGTTTACCTCACATAGGAATGTCTAATTGAAAGAATGACAAACCATAAAAATACAGCAAAACTTACTAAAAGCATGTAAAGAAGAAATATTTATGTAGAGTACTTACTCTTCATCCATCAAGTAGGGACCTCCATCAAAGTAATCACCTAAAAACAATACAACATCAGGTTTGAAAGGTAGGACAGATGCAAAGAATGATCTACGCATGTACAGATCAGTGTAAAATTCTGCAATCTCCAGTGCAAGTGATTCTGGAGGAAGATTAAGCGAAGTTTTATCCATCAGCTGTTGATGTTAAAGAATTCACATCAGAAGAGAAGAATTTCATATGCAGAAACACATAAACTAATAGATAGATGTGCATAAGCAGGCATTTGCAACTATACATTTTCATGAACATGTCTATTTCTGCAAGCGAAGAAAAGTTCACCTGTGGATCTGTGATAACAGCAACTTTTACATAACCAGCAGGATCGGCCTCACTATTTGACTCAACCTGAAGTAAACGAAATGTAGATTCAACTCAAAAAATCAGTTTTATGAATAATGAGGTCAGTTCTAAAATTGAGATTGTTTAGATTTTGCCAGAATGCAGAATCTCTTTTTTGTTTGGAAAAATTCAAAATAAGATAAGTACAGTTTCATAATTTAAAATTTATTCAGTCAAAAAGGAACAGAACAGTTCCAACTTATAATTGAGTTTTCCCTCTTCCTTTTCAACAAAACTACTGTCTAGCTGGGCGGTAATATCTAAGCCAACTAGAACCAACCCAATGATTCTCTATTTTGTACTCTCAATCAAAAATATGTTTGTATGAAATATAAAAAATGCCACTTCAACTCTTTCTACCTTTGCTGATGAAAAATAATAGTTTTTGAATGTTAACTTTTGTTAATATCACTTTGAAAAAGCTTGTTTTACATAAGACAAATATCATAAGTCAGACTTTAGAAGCCCTAATAACTTTTATTCATCACGTGTCTATTAGACAATAAAGTATATGACTAGCTGTTTCACTTTTTGTGATAGTTCAGGGGGAGAGTATTACATTTTAAAGTTGTACCAATGTTGTCATTAAGCTCTAGTTCAAGGGTGAAACATACCTTCACCATTTAGAAATCATGCAAATATATTCCTTCTGTTCAGTTTTACACTTTTACTTCAAATTGACTATACAAACAATAAAAGTTGAATAAAACATAAAAGGTTTAAATGTTGTTCGATTTAGACAAAGCATCAAAAATGAAACAAAATTGAAATTTCATGAGCATTCAACCTACTAAAAATACTTTATTAAATAGAATTATATGAATTTATTGATATTTATTACTATGAAGTGTAAGATTTTAATCATTTTATCTAAACTAAATGACTCAATAGAACATTTTGTTATCAATTTTGGACAACTGTAAACATAATAGGCCAATCTGAAAAATAACTAATATTCTAAGGATGTGATTGTAGCAATAGAATCAGAAACCCGCAAGAGCTATGTTTACAAATTGGACAAAATTCAAGGGTTTTTTTTTTTTTGTCCAGTAGTCAAAATTCAAGGATTGTTTGTACATTTTTACATTTTACTATGTTTTCAAAATAGAAGGTCAACTTCCATGTTTGATCATATATAATGCGCCCAATATGTTTAATAGAAATACAATCAGATTGGCTTAAAATCAAGGTGTTCCTGTGCGTCAAATTTGAAGATGAGCCACAGAACTGTTAGAGCCACTTGTTAGAAAAAAAACCCTGTGCTTTCACAAACCTTAAAAGGGATGCCTAATGAATTTTTCAAGAGACATTAAGCACAAAGGTTGACCTACAGTTAAGAATGACCATACCATGTAATATTTAAAAAGTACCCAAAAAAGTAGACTCTAATTATGGTGTAGTCAATTTAAGCTAGATCATCATGTCTGAACATGAAAATACTGAGAAAAATAAAAATCTTTGTTCTAAACCTTAATTACTAAACAGGAACAATAGAGGCCAGCATTTCCTGAAAGAACAGAAATTGGAAGCCCCCCTGACTCAAGGAAAGACCCAAAGGACAAATTTGCTTTGAGCTATAGGTCAAAGCAGGAAAACAGCTTACTTTTGTTAAACTTCACCCCCCTATTCACCACTGGAAAACAAGCTGTATATGAAAATATCAGATCCAGCATCTTTCACATTCTTAGGTAGACTCACTAGAATAATAAATTAAGATTGGAAAGTCCAACATATGAACTTCATAATACAAAGGACCCCATTAATTTCCTAATCTTTTATAGCACCTCAGATTCATCAACAGATCAAAATTGCAAAATGGAAGCGCCATAAATTCGAAATTTCTTGGATAACGCCAGAAAATTGATAAATCCAAAGGGCAAAAAGGGAAAGCGAGGCATAAATGCGGCGAAAAAAGAGGTACCGTGGAATTAGAAGAGGAGGAACGGAGAAGATGCGGCCAAGAACAAGTGAGAAGGGAGGGAACCCAATAAGCGAACATTTCGCCGTAGAGAAGGGTCAGCGCCCATAGTATGCAGAGAAGCACAGTCAACTCGTGCTGCTTCATCTCCTCGTCGTCCTTCTCTCTCTGATGAGTCCACTCTCTTTCTTTCTCTCTTTCTTGCTTCGGATTTCTATTTGTCAAGATCATAAGATACGATACCGTGCGCTTCGCTTATAGAATAGAACTATGGTAATTGGTAAATGTAATATAGATACATGTATTATGTATAGGGAGGGATAGTAGAATGTAAGAGCATTTGTCAATTTTGTTAGGCAAGACTTACCTAAACTTATGTGATATTAAATGTGTATCTTTATCAACAAGTGGTTGATTGTAGTAGTGGTATTTTATTTCTTTTAAATAAGATTTTGAATTCAATATTTTTGTATAAAAAAATTTTTGTTAGAAAAGATTTACTTCTGTTGTGGAATCTCAACTAACTTAAACATGATTACAAAAATAACAGTAAGAAACTAAAAAATGTCATATATGTTTATTTATGAAAAAAACTGTCATATATGTTTCGTCAAATCCATTAATAAAACTCTCAATAAATAATGTTTTATTCTTGTCTCTTCAAAAATCGAATTCCAGAATGATAATTTAAAAAACACAAACCTATACTTTTATAGGTTGATAAATGTCATATATGATTGATCCACTATAACATTGAGTCTTCTGAATTAATTGTATTTTTCTTTATAATACGCTAATTATGAAATTCAACTTTCTAAATTGTCACCCCATTATACCTTTTAAATCAACGTTTAAATGATTTTATTTTTTAAATAGGTACAAATATATTAAAATAAGAAAGCTATTACATAAGATTTTTAGGACCCTTTCGTTTGCTCTCTTGAGCAAGGGAATGGAGTGGTGGGTCCCACCTACTTTTACTTTTTTCTTTCTCTTACACTTTTTTTTAAAAAATAGAAATAAAAATAAAATATAAAATATCTATTATATCTTTTGATTTGACACAATTCTAATCTTCCTTTCTTTTTATTATTTTAATATAAAGGGTAAAGTGATAATTTAATACATTCACATTCTATTTCCATTTCAAATTTTTACTACCAAACACATCAAACTCATTCCCTTTTCCTTTCCCTCTCTCTCTCCCTTCCCCTTTCTACATACCAAACGTCACCTTAGTACAAGCTCTCAATCAACTAAAGCGTTCAACTTTAACAACTTAACTTAAAACAATCCATATACTAAGTGTTAATACAACAAAATATAAACGCATAACTAAGTAAAAGCCAATTGGATCATAAATACATAATTTAAAGATAAAAACAATAACCCATAAATGTAGGACAACCTTGAATGTAAAATTTTTTTTTAAAAAATTGAATTTTGAATTCAAAAATTAGGCGGCAAGAACGGTTGGTGAGTTTTGTCGGCGACGAGATGGTGGTCCGACGAGGTAGTAGGTAATGTCGGCAACAAAAAGAGACTCGCATTAACGCGATTTTCAATTGACGATTGAAAAAAAGTAATCAACGAGAGACACCGTCCGAGGGATAGGGATGCTCATAGGTAGGGTATCTTGATTTCCGTCCCCAGACCCGGAAGAAATTATCATCCCTAGACCCATACCTGTGTGAGTATGAATATCAATTCTCATCCGCATACCCTATGGGTAACCCTATACCAGACCTGAAGAAATTTAAATAGATATTTTTTTAAAATATATATATATAATTTATTTACAACAGTTTTATTCATTTAAAATCACAAATTTTTTTTTTTGAAATTTTATATTTTATAAGAACTTCTTTATCCAAATTTTTATTTTCGAGCTTAGCTTATTTTAAAAACATGTTAATTAGTACATATATTAGATCTAGAGTTTCTTAGTTTGTGTTAACTTATATATATATATATATATATATATATATATATATATATATATATATATATATATATTAATATTATATTTAATTAGTATATATTATATTTATTTTAAAAACATGTTACTGTAGCGGGTAAGGTCTGGGTGGGTACCCCTATCCCCGGACCCATACCTGCAATTTCAAATGGATAAATTTCTAGACTCAGACCCAATGAATAAAATTTAAGGGTTCCCGTTGAGTATGGGTATTTTGATCATCCCTACCGAGGGACGAAGCTGGGGACAGCTTTAGTGATGTAGCTAGTGGGTTTGGCCACGTCTATTGAGGCATGAATGGGGGTAATTCTGGCCCCAGTAACGAAGTTCAACGCGGTGATAGTGTCAACAGGAAAGGAGTCCGTCATGGTGGCGGCAACAGCAATGAAAGCCTGAAAAGATGGTGTGTCTTTATGGACTAGCAAGAGAGACACACAACTGAGAGAGACCACGGAAACACAAAGCTGCCCACGAGAACCCAATTTTCCATATTGCGTAGTGAATGCATGTTCATACGCCAGCCGAAAAATGATACCGACGAAAGTTTCCGCACTACCAGAGGCAGCTGCGATTGCTATGACAACACCTACAATCGTCGTGCAAGAAGTAGTTGTGCAAGCCAGTGTTTTTCGAGTAGCCACAGACGAGAAAGCTTACGCGTTGGCGAGAAAGGCTTGGAGAGGATTTGATTTAAAAGCAGAAGGAAGGGTTTTCCGATGTGCTAAATCAAGGAAATGTCGAGAGGGAGGAGAAGGAGAAGCATGGGAAGACATTTCTGGCGAACGCCGTGGTGGGCGAGTTGGAGGGATCATTGTTTTCAAATTTTGAAAATGGTTAGAGAGAAATTTTGAAAATGGTTTTCCTAATGATCGGCAAAGCAATTATGAGTTCTCTTCATTTCTTCCCAACGTTTAAATGAAATATTCAATGATAACAATGAAAAATTAGAAAAGAGATTTGTTGGGCTAGGTTAGGGGTGGCAAAATGTGTGGATTGGGTTAAATTTGAGTTGGATCATAAATGGGTTGAGTTATAAATGATTCAATTTTTAAATGGGTTATAATGGGTTATGATTCATTAATTATGTGTCAAAATCATCAACTCATTAATTTTACTTTTTATTATTTTAATTTATTTGACCTACCAATCATTTTAATTTATGTTTTTATCAATAAAAATAATTTTTTTTTGGTAGAAAAGAGGGCCCAGAGCCCGCGAACACGGGCCCTAAACCCAAACAGAACCCCACGGCTAAACAGCCACCAACCTATCAATACCCAACCCAGAAAGGTCCTTGAGAAGAATATCAGACAAACACTGAGGAGGATCTTCAAGTAAAACCAGGTCAAAACTATCCACTAAGGGATTCTTGCTTATCCAGTCCGCCGCACTATTAGCTTCCCTAAACACATGGCTTACTTTGACATCCCATTCTTTCATGATCCAATGGTTTATACGCTCCAGCAAAGCGCCATTTGGGTGGAGCTCCGAATGCCCTTTGCGAACCAGGTCCACCACAGTCACCGAGTCACTCTCAACAATGAGATTCTTAGCCCCCAGGCTCCAAGCCACTTCTAACCCGTGGCTAACACCCCAGAGCTCCGCCTGCAGAACAAAGCACATCCCAAGATTGCTAGTGAAACCCTTGACAAACCTACCATCACTGTCACGAATAATTCCGCCACACCTCATAGCAAAACAGTTAGGCAAACAGGCCGCATCCACATTAACCTTCCACCAACCAATTGGAGGTTTTTCCCACTTAACTTTCTGAATAATTCTCCTACTAGCCTGACCCCTAGGGTTCAACACACTATTCTCAGCATTAAGGGCCCAATTAACTTGGTTGACAATCTGGAAGACAAGATCAGGGGCCCCATTCGACCCAGACTTGAAAACAAACTCATTCCTAGCTTTCCATATATTCCAAACCGCTAACCCAAAAGCCAGATGCCAGTTAATATCGAAGCAGCCCAGATTCTCCGAGAGATTCATGCAAAACCAGTTCTCCACGTTGTTATTAAAGAAACGAGGCCAGAACTTCGGCTTAACCAATCTCATCCACACATTCTTGGCATACTCACAATCCCGAATCGTATGAAGAACAGACTCAGGAATATTCTTGCAACGCGGACAGAATTCGGAAGTCGAGATATTTCTTCTCTTTCTATTAACATTAGTCATAATCCTATCTTTAACACAGAGCCATAAGAAATATTTGATCTTCTCTGGCCCCTTCCAACCCCAAACCTTCCTCCAAATGTTACGTTCTTCAAGAGCATGATCACCTGTGATCAGCCTATAGGCCGACTTGGTACTGAACTGACCATTCTTGTTAAGGCTCCACACAGGGGTATCCTCTGAATCATTCCTAACTGGCGGCGGAATTGAGTGTATTTTGAGACAAATATCATGAGGTATCAAGTGCTCAAAGGCCTCCCAATCCCAGGCCCCTGACCCCGTCAGGAATCTAGACACCTTCACCTCTTCGTCTTCACGAGCCAAAGGACCCAGTTTATATTCAGCGAGCGGCTTGCACCCCGGAACCCATTTGTCCATCCAAAACCTAATCCTTTGACCATTCCCCAACCTCCAACACATACCATCCTCTACGTACTGCCAACAATCAGCAACCCCCCTCCATATTCTCGAACAATTTCTCCTTCTCTCAACTTTCGGGATGATTTCCCCACCACACCCATACTTACTCCTAATCACCCGAGACCACAACGCCCCATCATTATGAATCAACCCCCACCCCAATTTAGCCATAAAGGCCATATTCTGACTTTTCAGACTCTTGATTGCAAGCCCCCCCACCTTCTTAGGCTTGCAAACTTCGGACCAGGACACAAGGTGAACTTTCTGCTTTTCTTCATTACCTCCCCAGAGGAAGGTACGATTCTGCTTATCAATGTCCACACACGTCTTTGTAGGGAGCACTGTTGTTTGCATGGCATACAATGGGATGGCGGCCGAGACCAAGCTGATAAGAGTAGACCTCCCAGCCAGGGACAGAGACTTGCTTTTCCAGGAGCTAAGCTTGTCTCTAACCTTGTCAACTAAATGCTGATATGTACTTCGCTTCACCCTTTGATGGAGAATAGGCATACCAAGATAGCTCCCCAAGTCCTCTGTGGCAGAGAAACCCAAGGCTCCACTCAACGTAGTAGCTTCATCTTTACACACATTTTTAGAAAAGAAGACTCTCGTTTTGCTTTCATTAACCTTTTGACCGGAACTAGTGCAAAATAATTTGAAGCACTCCTTGATAACCCTGACTTGATCCAGATTAGCCTCTGCGAAAATAAAAAGATCGTCAGTGAAAAATAAGTGTGAAATAGGGGGACCATACCTACCAAGCTTGATCGGTTTCCAAGCTCCTCTGCCCACCTCCAACTGAATTATGTGAGCTAATCTTTCAACACAAAGAACAAAGAGGTAAGGGGAGATAGGGTCCCCTTGCCTCAAACCCCTCGAGGGCTCGAAACAAGGGGTCTTATCCCCATTCCAAAGAATTTGAAAAGAGGAAGATCTAATGCAATTATCACAGAGACTAATAAACTTATCACCAAGCCCCACTTTGGTTAAAGTATCCCTTACAAAGTCCCAACTCAAGCGATCATAGGCTTTCTCAAGGTCCACCTTGATAGCCATATAACCTTTACGTCCCTTCATCATTCTCATAGAGTGAATAATTTCCTGGGCAACAATAATATTATCCGCACTATGCCTACCCGGAACAAAGCTGCACTGGTTTGGGGAAATAATATCAGGCAGGATAACTTTAAGTCTATTAGCTAACACCTTAGTAACAATTTTATATATAACATTACATAGCGAAATGGGTCTAAAATCCTTAATACTTCCTGGCCTAGTCGTCTTAGGAATTAAGACTAAAAAGGTGTGATTAACACTTTTAATAAGGGAAGGGTTAAGATACACCTCACCAACAAACTTAACCACCGAGCTACCAACCGAATCCCATTGACTTTGGAAGAATAGAGGATTTAGGCCATCAGGCCCCGGGGCTTTTAAGGCTCCCATGCTGAAAGCAGCTTGTTTAATTTCATCCACAGATATCGCCCTACCACAAGCAGAAATTAGATCAGGAGAAGTATCAGGGAAACAATTAATAATATCTAACGGGGTAGAATTTATAGATTCCTCCCTGTACAACAAGCTAAAGAACTTGATGGCCATGTTCTTCAGTTCCTCAAGGTCCGAAGTCCATGACCCATCCTCCTTCCTAAGCATCTCAATTTTACCCTTCCTTCTTCGAACAAGAGTAGAGGTGTGAAAAAACCTCGTGTTCCGATCTCCATGAATCCACCATTGTTGCCTGGATTTCTGGACCCATAAGAGCTCTTCCTGGTTAAGGATGTCCTCATACTCCTTCCAGAGCTGGACCAAAAGAATAGATAGGAATGGACTCTGCCTTCTCGCGAGGCTGTCATGAATACCCTTCAACCTATTCTGCATCCTCCTTTTCTTGTAGAAAATATTCCCGAAGATTTCCCTATTCCAGCTTTTCACCCGAGGGTAAAAACTATCTAAGGTAGAAAGCCAGCCTGAATTATTGGACCAGGTCTCCTTGACCAGGTCCTTAAAACCTTCATGCATAACCCAAGGAGCCAAGAGCCGAAAAGGTCTATCCTTGTTACTTTGGTTCCGGCGATCCGTGTTAAGGCAGAGCATGAGAGGATTATGATCAGACTTGTATTTCGGCAGATGAGACACAGAAGCCTCAGGGAACTTGATTCTCCAATCTGAGTTAGCAAGCACTCTGTCCAACCTAGCCGCCACATTACCTCTGTGCCAAGTGAATTCAGGCCCCAAAAACCCCAGATCAATAAGACAAGAGGAGTTAATCCAATTACGAAATAGCGGGTCCGGTTTACTTCCCCCTGACTACCCCCTTTCTTCTCATTATCAGCCACAAAGGCGTTGAAATCTCCCGCAATACACCAAGGCTCAGTAATATTCCTACTGAGCTCATGGAGCTCCCCCCATAACTCCCTACGAGAATTCAGATGAGGACTAGCATAGACAACAGTAAGCAGCCAGGATTCATTCCTCTTACCAATCTTCATATGCATAAACTGTCGATGCTTCCTCAGCACTTGGACAGCTATATTCTCGGAATCCCAGAGGCCCCAAATACCTCCCACAAAACCTTCCGCCTCAACTCTATCATGAAGCTCAAAGCCACACTTGTTGATGATCTGATCAGCCTTCCAGCCACTCTGGCGAGTTTCCAGGATGAAGAGACCATCAAGCTTAAACTGCCTCTTAAGATCTTTCACGAGACCCGGAAATGAAAGGGCTCCGGTACCCCTAGAGTTCCATATCAGTAGATTCATTCGGAACCGTGACTGATAGAGCACGTATCTCCCCTTGATCATCGCTATGAACCGTGGAATCATCCTCCCCTATCTCAACCCTTTGTGACTCATCATTACTCTGACCAGTTCTCCTGTTCAAAGCTCCCCTAGCTAGATCCGGTGGATCAGGAGGAGGGAGAGACCTCTCAGTTGCTTGCTTAAACGATTTCTCAATCTCTTTAAACTTGGTGATTATATTTTCCTCCGCCTCCATTAATGACGACTCATTTGCCCGAACCTTCGAAGAAGGCACCATCTTTTCCCCCTTTCCTCTTGGCAACTCGCTGGTGTTGATTCTGGCTTCTGGGTTCTTCTGGAGAGCCTTCAAGTCCCTCTTGCTTTTGGGCTGGGACTTGTCCATTGAGACACTCTTGAGGCCAGACCCACTGGGAGAATTGGGTTTAATATTAGGATTAACTTCATACCTATACTCTTGTCGCTGTGGGCTACCGTTTCCCCTGTCACTCCTCTCTTCCATTTCCTCATCTAACTTATTCAGGATATCAAACCTGGATCCCATTGCTGGCCCATACGTACCCCTTGTCCGAGGCCCAACCCTACCACTCTGACCCTCATCATTCCTCCTCTGGCTAGTGGGTCCACCCCTAAATCTTTTATTAGCTAGAATCCAAGGTCCAAACGGTCCTCTTGTCTCCGTTCTCCTCGGAGGATCCACCACCGATGAGACCACGATTCTTTGTTCGTTGACCTCTACCTCTTGAAGCCCCTCTGACCCTTGACCCTGAGATCCATCACCATCCACCTGATTTTTTTCAATTTTTTCCTCATTATGTCTGCACACATCAAGGAAATGGCCATATTTACCGCAATTAAAGCATACCATGTGTAGCCCTTCGAATTCAACTATGAACTTCTTTCCTTTGATTTCCACCTGGGGAATAAGTTTTCTTTTCAAATTAATCTTCACACAGATCCTGGCAAACTTGCCCCGCGTCGTGATCGATGTTGTCGGATCAATCCTCAAAGTTTTACCCACCAAATTTCCGACTTTCCTTAAGCAGCTAGCATTATAATACTCAAGCGGCAGGTTCGGAATTCTAATCCAGACCGCAATCTTGGTTGTTTCATCTGGATTCATTGGATCGAAGTTAGGGCGCCAACGTTGGACCAAGAGGTAGTGGTCTGCTATCATCCACGGACCTTCTTGGAAGGCATGAACATAGTCTTCTTGGTTTGTGAATGAGACAGCATAAAACCCATTTACCAAATCGATAATCTGTACGTCCCCATGATTTCTCCAAATCTTTTCAAGCCTATTCTTCATAAACGTCACCCCCAATGTTTTACCCAGAAGCCTAACCAATAAAGTCATCCTCCAAGGCTCACACCATCTATCGAATTCCTCTTGATCAACCTCAAGCTTTGGGCAGACGAAATCTTTATCCGACTCCTCCCCCTCTTCTCCCATAGAATCATCATCACCGTCACTTCCCGAGTCCGACTCCCCACTCCCGTCAGAATGCAGACTCTGATCCGACGGTAAGCTGTGCACCTCCACATTTCCAACTACTTTGTCCTTGAAAGACACTCCTTGTTGTATGTTCGAATTTCCACACTGATTGCCTTCCTTCGATACGGCCTCATACATTTCCTCCTCCATCGAAAACCTTTGGGACTGCCCATTTTCTCGGTTCTGCGCATCATCCGCTTCACACCCACGTTTGATCTTCTTCGTGCTTCTTTCCTTCAGATCTAATTCCTCCTGAGAAGGAGGATCCATAGGCAAGGGTCAACCTAAATTCAAGAAAGCTCGACCTCCAATCTTGGAGAAAAAAAGAATGTATAGTTTTAGATAATAACAAGATTATAATTTTATTTTTAATGTAGCAATAGCTACAATTAAATTTATATTAAACTTTTTTATAAACATTTTTATTAGATTAAATAACCATAAAGAATACAAAGTGAGCAGCTTTCATGAAAGCAAAATGAGCAATCACTTCCAAAAGGCAATTTTGATAATTCTATGGGTGATCTTATATGAAGGTACCATAATCTCTATTAGCTGTCAACCATCAATAATATCAAATGTGAATACACCATTAACTTCTTGAAATCGATAAGACGTTTCACAATGTAATTCTCTCTCTCTCTCTCTCTCTCTCCCTGTGTGTATATATATATATATAAAATACATGTAGTTTGGGATTAACAGCATTTATATATATGGGGTACTATATATATATACACATGTTTCTATGTATAAATATGCAAATGGATCTAGAGAGACGGTGGTGAGAGACGCAAACTTTCTTTTAGTAATCGACGGTTGATCAAGGATTCAATGAAGCCGCAAGGAGTTGATGAAGATGTAAAGATTTGATGATGTTGAAACTCAAGGTAAGTTGGGGAACCTACCCTCAAAAGCTAGCTCGTAAGGAGGAAGAACCAAGCTTCCTTAAGTACTCAATTGAGTGTCTTATCCTATTAGATGTGTGACTTAATGTTTATCTCTAATACTCCCCCTCAAGTCCAACTGTTCTTTTTTCTAGTTGTGACTTGACTTTTTTTTTTTTTTATTATTCTGGCTTGTGTTCTTTTTGAGTCTCAGAGGCCTCTTCTTTTTCTTTCGGGCTTGTACTCTTTTTTCTGAACCTCAGAGGCCACACATTTTTTTTAATCCGGAGTTTTTTTGTTCACATCTTGGATTTGGATCGCTTTAAGTCATTAGACCATTATTAAGCTCTAATACCATGTTGAAACTCAAGGTAAGTTGGGGAACCCACCCTTAAAAGCTAGCTCGTAAGGAGGAAGAACCAAGCTTCCTTAAGTACTCAATTGAGTATCTTATCCTATCAGATGTGGGACTTAATGTTTATCTCTAATAGATGAAAACGCAAGAGCTTTTTTTGTAAAAGAAGACGTAAGAGCTCGATGAAAACGTAGTAGGAGAAATTGGGGCATTAGGGTTAGAAAATGAGAAATGGATTATTGGGTTACCCATGAGTTTATCCAACCCATATTTAGATGGGTCATATTTTAACCCAACCTATATGACTCATTTATTTAAATGGTTGGGTTGGGTTGGGTTAAAATGCAATTGGGTCAGGTTAGTAGGTTTAGGTTGAAATTGCCACCCCCTAGGCTAGGTATTGTCACATATATTAAAGTCGAGTCATTTTTGAGCTTAGGTGCCTTAAATAGATAGATTTGTAAATTGTCATTTAAGTTTTTGAAATATACACTCATACGCAATTTAGTTTCGAAAAGATGTTTATTACACAAATTAATTCCTGACGATTGAAACATTATACACGTTTGTCCCTTTGCTTGATGATGTTAATGGTTGTACTGACGTGGACCATTAACTGCCTACATGGTACTATTAATTATTAACTATACATAGTAGGAGGGGAGCGATGGGAAGAGATTGAAAAGGAGGGGAGGGAAGGGAATGAGAAACTAATATCCTCTTTAGTATTGTCAAAACAGGCCGCTCGGCCCGGCCCGTGACGGGCCGGCATTAAACGGGCCGGCCCGTTTATTAGGCGGGCTTGGGAATTGATGCCCAAGCCCGCCCACATTGGCCCGCGGGCTAAAAGGGCTAGCCCGCTGGCCACTTTTTTTTAAAATATATTATTTTAAAAAAATAATTATAAAATTATATTTTTACTTAAAAATAAGTATTTTTTATTTTAAATTAATATTTTATTATTATTTAAATTATTTATACACATTATTAAAATAAAATTATTATTTAACACATAAAATTACCTAAAACATATATATTTATACATATTTTAAACAAATATATATTATTTTTTGTTTTTAATTTTTTGCGGGCCAACCCGTTTAGGCCGTTTTTAAACGGGCCTAATTTACAATATCCAAGCCCGCCCATTTAGCGGGCCGGCCGGACTAACACGCGGGCCAAAGCCCGTTTTGACAGTACTAATCCTCTTACTCTTCCCCTATTTAGATATCTCAAGTTAGGGTATTTTAAAATTGTAAATAATAAAGATAATGGAGGATTATAAATTACATCCATGATCCCCCTTAATTTTTAAACTTACTAAACAAGGGGAAGAGATTAAGTTGTTGTCCCCTTCTCTTTTTAATCCTCAATCCAAACAAACTTTTTGGTGGCGTTTGGTATCCGGTGAGTATTTTGGTCGAAAGTGGAAGTAAGTGATAAAAATTATGTTAGGTATGTAGGGAAATGGAAATGGAATGTAAAAGTAATATTGTTTGGTGTGATGGGAAGAAGATAAGGAAATAGAAGATAAAAGTATGAAATACCTTTTTTGCCCTTACTTTTTTAAAAGTCACAAAATTTTTAAGGGTATTTTGGTCTTTAAACCTCACCACAACTTCCCTCCTCACATACAAGCAACCTTATTCACCTCTCATAAAGGAAGTTTATTCCTTTTCCTACTCACGTCACCACCTACCAAACATATCAAAACCTCACATATACTCACTCCTTACCAAACATGCCAGGGTATATATGTTTGGTTACTAAGAGGGGGAGAGAATGAGAGAGATTGTAAGTAAGGGGAAGGGAAAGGGAAATGAGGTTAACTGATAGGTTATAGAAATCCTCCAAAATCTCTTAATTTGTAGTATAATTCAAATTAACAAACATGAAATTTTAAGAAATGTTAACATGAAATCCTCTAATATCTTTCTCTCTGAAATTTTAAAAACGAAACAAAGAGACGACCACTAAATACTCTACATTCCCTTCTTACCCCTTCCCCTCCTTAATATCCCATCAAAACACACTATATATAATGTTCCAGCCCCACATGGCTTGGACTCAATCCAATAGAACTTGAATTGCTAGGATACACTTGTTAGCACTGTCAAAACGGGTCGGAGCCTGCGGGCTAGCCCGGCCCGCCCCGCTAAATGGACGTGCTTGGATAAGCAAAAATAGGCCCGTTTAAAAATGGGCCTAAACGGTTTGGCCCGTTTAAGCCCACGGGCTAAACGGGCTAGCCCGCAGGCCCCGCGGGCCGGCCCGCCAAAAAATTAAAAAAAAAAAAAGAAAATAAAAAATTAATATATATTTGTTTAAAATATGTATAAATATATATATTAGATAATTTTATGTGTTAAATAATAATTTTATTCTAATAAAGTATATAAATAATAATTAAAATTAATTAAATATTAATTTAAAGTTAAAAAATTACTAATTTTTAAGTAAATATATAATTTTATAATTAATTTTTTTTAAAATATATTTTTAAAAAATAAAAAAATTGGCCCGCGGGCCATTACGGGCGGGCTTGGACATTACTTCCCAAGCCCGCCAAATAAACGGGTCGGCCCGGACCGGCCCATTTAACGCCGGCCCGTCACAGGCCGGTGCGGGCCGGGCCGGCCCGTTTTGACAGTGCTAACACTTGTGGACCTCCATGTCCTACATGGGAGGATAAACAAGTAGAACCAAAATATATAATATGTAGAAGAACAAACGAAGATGTAAAGGCATGAGTGCATGACCTATTTAACTTAAACAGGAAAACTTCCAATTCGACTATTCGACAATATTTTATGATATAAGGTAATTAATGCCCAAGCCATGGTAGTTGTATGCATCTAAAGGTGGGTTTGGTTGGTGGTTTTGAGGACATTCTTCCTGCCAAATAAATTCCATTTTTTACAATATGATGAAATTATGTTTTTGTCCTTAATTTTTTACCCACTTTGATTCCATTCCTACTTTTAGTGTAAGGGTAAAATGGTCATTTTATCCACTTTTATTCCATTCACATCACATCATATTGACATGACATTTTCATTCCCTCCAACATTTCCATTCTCATTACATCCAACATTACATCTTCAAAACCACCATCCAAACACACCCTAAGACTTTCCTTGCAAAATTAGAGTCAAATTCTCTTTCTATTCTTTAGTTCAAAATATCATGACTCTCCCCTCAAAGAGGTTGGGAGGTATTCCCTGACCCTGGTGGAATACTGGTACTTATCCCTATCTAAAAACTTTTCTCCACAAAAAAAATATATCATAACTCTCCCTTTCTTTCAGGCAGCCTATATAGATCCAGCCCATTGAATTATCTCAGCCTATAATTATAATTAGTTCAAGCACAACAAAAAACCCAAAGATAATCACATCATGTTTTTTCATTCAACTTGTTTCACACAAAGTACCCATGTGCAGCAATAGCAGTAAAAAAACAATAGCAACGTAACAAATTTTTTTTTATTAGTTGGAATCAACTATATGAATCATACTAACACGTTCTATATGAGGTTTCTAGGTATCATGGGATGCTGCAATAACAGTTGTAATTCCATAATATGCCCTCCTATGGAGACGTGGCACTGACCTTCTAGAAAGTTTACCGGTACCGGGCCTCAGATCAGTAACACGTGGCACCACCTGATAGACCCAGACGTGGTCACACCTCACAATTATCTGCGTACTCTCCCGTATCAGAGGCGTGGTTAAGCTCTCTCAAGAACGTAGGTCGAGCTCAAGGCTTAAGAACGTGGGTCGATCACGTTCTCCCCTATTCCGAGTATAAATATCCCTCACCCGGGGGACTACACCAGTGACACATTCCGATAAGCAACAACAGGCAATACGCACTGAATACACACAAGATACTTAGCAGACATCAGCTCTCACTCACTCCGTAAACAAGATCCACGAATCCTCTTGCTCTAAGCAGCATTCAGAGACCCTTGCTCTCTCCCTCTACCTACTAGGTATCTCCAACAGGTGGCTCGCCTGCCCGAAGAACACACTCACTTCCTAGCCACACATGGCCTCTACAGGTAACACTCCTGCCTAACGGCCACCATGGACGTCCCCCATTGAACTACATGGACTTTGATCAAGGGTACGTAGACACTTAGGTCTTCATCTAAAGACAAGTCCCCCAAGGCTACGATCCCTTGCGGTCCTCATTTGACATTACGAATTGTCTGAACCAAAAACAGCAGTTACAACTGTGAATAGTGAATACAAGACTTGCACCTTCTTTAGAAAATATTTTTGACAATCCATCCAAAATCAGCTTTTCTAACCCTCAAAATTTCATTTAGTAAGATATTTCTAGATCTAATATCTCTGTGAACAATCTGTGGTTTACAACAATTGTGCTTGGCATGTAGAAATGGGATTCGATACAATTTATTTTTTTGCAAATTTTTATGTAATTCTTTCAAAATGTTTTATTTGTAAAGTAATAATAATTTTTTTAACAAGGATTCACACTAAGAGGGATCCACCATAAACGGATTTGGAACCTAATTGTTATTAATATTGATAATTTTTTTTGATAGAAAAAAGAAATTGTATTAAAGAAAAAAAGAAGTTTACAAACACGAGGACAAGCCGTCCTCAGGAATAGAAAATAAAAAGAAGAAGACAAGCATAAGGAAACTAAGACATTATCTCAATAGGGCCTTCCAATCCCTTTGAATATCCATAATGGACATTCCTCTAAACAGACCATTCGACGAAGCCCATAAAGAAGACAAAAAAATGTTATTAATAATATTGATAATGACTCATCATATATGGATTACGGGGCCAAATTGTTATTAGTATTGAGAAATAGCATGTCAGTTTACTTACAAGGCCATTTGTCAATATTAATAACAATTTAATCCATAATCTATTCATAGTAAATACTTATTAGTGTGAGACCCCATTAAAAAAATTTATTATTACTTCACATAATGAAGCATTCTGAAAAAATTACATAGAAATTACAGAAAAATGAATTACACCGGTTCCAACTTTAAAAGTTTAAGTTACTTTTGCGTGTTAAGCAGAAAATCATATATTAGACAAGCTTCAGCTTTGTAAGATAAACAAAACAATCCCTCAAGTTTTTTTTTGGATTATTAGCCCTTTGTTTATACTTTATATATTGATGATGCATGTCATAACCATATATCAAGTATGTTATTCTCATGAATCCATGATTACAATGTTTGGAAAGATATTTGATTTTCTTTGTTACAAACTCGTCTAATTAACATATATAGTTTTTTTTCATAGGTATATTTTTATTGGAGATAATTTTGTTCGAGCTAACGGATGTCCCATAATAGGGGTATAGCTCTCCCAGCAGGGGTTTTTTCATACGCAAATTTTGAATCTGGAACCTTGCTTAAAGAAAATGAAATACTTACTATTGCAAGTTGTGTATATATATATAACAATAGGTTGACCCAGTAAACCAGACTTTCACTTGAGGGTTAAATGTACGTATTGCTTATTATTTTCTACTAATGTTTGACCAAAGACCTAGATAATGATAAATTTTCTGCTAACAAATAACATCTCTTTTATGGAAAAGTTTGGCAAATATTTAGAGTTAATTAAGGGTCTAACTTCATTATTTCCTCACAAATGCAAGAGGGATATGGCAGTGATTATGGGGTAAAATACTAAAATGTGACTACATCAATTTGGGTAAATATCTTGGTCACTTGGAGTGATACTTATATACATAAAAATAAGGAATAAAAGTTTAGTATTATGATATTATTAAACTTTTAGTATATTTTTTCATTTGTTTAATGCCGTCTAATTAATATTGACCTGGAATCTACACTAATAAAGACCTATTGAATAAATTAAAGATTAAATTTTTATTAATAAAGAACTTTAAGAAATCCAAAACTTGAGATTGTTATGTATGTAACAAGGATCGGAGAAGGAGATTAATTGTTGGGATAATTTTACCAATGATTTGTAAGAAAAAAAAATACTTTGATGATTGGAATATTCGGTATAGTTTTTAAAAGAGTAAATTAATATTTTGGTCTTTGAAATGTTTAATTTTGTTTTCGACAGATAGAATTTGTCGCAATTTAGTATGAAAAAAAATGTCAAATTTAATTATTATAAGATATAATATGTTTCAAATTAGATCCTATAAAAATTTTTGTCAACTGTATTAATAGAGATTTATAGAAACTAAATAGTACAAACTACATTAAGAATTAAATTTAACATTTTTATATTTAAAAAATTAAGTTGAGATAAATCATATATTTTAAAAAATAAATTTAATATTTTTATTGTTTAGGGACTAAATTAAGACAAATTAAATTATATGCAAAAACCAAAATTTTAATTTACTCTTTTTAAAACTAAAAGAAGGGTAAATATAATTTTACTTTTTTTTTTTTCTAAACTTCAGTTGTGTGGTGACTTTGTTTAATTAACTCTAATATTTTTAAATAAATATTTATTTTTAATTTGCACAACCTTTGAGACAAAATGATGCCTTAATAATAATAATAGATGTTTCTAAGTGGAAGAACTTAGCATGCTAAATGCAGAAAAGCTATTCAAAAACCTGACCCACGCATGCTGAGAATTGAGAAATACAGAAAACTGTCTTGGCTGTGTTTGTGGGGGAAGCAATCATTGTTTTATCTCAGCCTATGTGATATATATATATATATATATATATATTATAAAATATATCTATTGGCTCTAAGGGTGATCGTGGGTTGGTTTGATTCGGATTTGAGGAAAAATTGGAATCATCCGATCAAAGTTTGGCGGGTTGGGTTGGGTTGGGTTGGGTTTGAAAAAAGAGTCTTGAACCCGAACCGAATCAACCCGCCAATGGGTGGGTTGGGTTGGGTTAGTTCGGGTTCAACCCGTCAAATTTATTTTTATTATTTTTTGACCTATTTTTATTTTTCTTTGAACTTTTAAATTATTTACCTTCACCAAAAAGACTTATTTTTATTTAGGAGAAAGTCAATAACTTGAAAAAAACTAAAATTGACATATTCAAGATATGAACAATTTGTATTGGTTGCTTATGTAGTAGTGATTTAATATTTTAATGTGTTATAAATTCTTTTTCTAATAATAATATATACTAGAGCGGGTTGGCGGGTTGGTTCGGGTTAGGCGTGTTCATAATTTTTAAATCTGCTAACCGAACCAATCGATGAGCGGGTTGAAATTCTGGACCTGAACTAACCCGCCAACCCAACCCAAACTGGCGGGTTGGTTTGGTTGGGTTGATCCGAACTGGCTGATCACCCCTAATTGGCTCTATACCGGAGTGGATAGAGTAATCATCTAAATCTGTTGGTAGAATTATGAGAGAGATAGAGACAAAAAAAATTAAATTTTTTATATTTTTATCTCTCTCATAATTTTATCAAAATTATAAAAAATTACTTTAGAAGATCCTCTCTATTCCGTGGCTATCTTTATATTTAAAGACTTAAAGGGTTTGAGTGTTTGACTTTGACTCCTTTACTCTTTGCTTTTATTTCAATTAATAGTTTTGCCAAAACAATGATCGGTCCGGTTCTAAAAACTGTTTTGGTTCAAACATTTAATATGAAATTCAAAATAGCTCTAGCCGGTTCAACTAAAAAGTAAATTTCATAGGATGATTGAACCAGACTCTAGCCACTCCCAATCCAATCTGATTATCAAAATATTAATATAAATTTTAACGACGGAGTAAGTTGTTGAATGTCTTGAATAGTTTTAGTAATTGTTAGTTTTGGGTCAGACAATTCTAAATTTGAAATTATGACCACAAAAAGTTGTAATTTTGGAGACTCGTCCTTAGGTGACGAACTAGGTGCTTTCGTACTCCTGTGTAGGGATTAAAGTCTACGTAGTTTGAGGAATATACGTCTATAAGAGCTGTTAGGTAGGAGTGTTACCTGTACGAGCCATGTGCGACTAGGACGTGTGTGGAGTACTCCAAGCAGGCGGGCCACCATTTGGAGGTTTCCTTATATGAGGAGAGGACGGGGGTCTCTCTGAGTTGCTTGGAGCTTGTGGATGGATATATCTATAGGGGTAGATGGCTCCTGATTGATTAACCATGAGAGGTGATTGATCGAGCTTGGATGTGAAGGTAGCAGTGTATTGTACTTTGAGTATTCTGTCTTACTTGCTTGTACTTGGCTTTCAAGTCTCCCGGGTCAGGGTGAGGGAATTTATACTAAGTGTAGGGGAAACGTGGTCGACTCACGTTATTGTTCGTAATGGGTCGACCCATGCTGGTTGGACGCATCCCACGTCTCTAATAAGAGAGTGTGAATGTGAGTACAAGCCACGTATGAGGCCGGAGAATAGCGCCACGTGTCAGTGACTTGCGTACCTTCCAACGTTCTAGAAGACTAGTACCACGTGTCCTAAGGTAGAATATTCTATACTTACAATTTGTAATATTTTTATATATTTGAAATATTTTATTGGATAGACACTATTAATTGTGTTAATAGACATATTTTTTAAGTACAAAAAGATACGTATATTTGTAATTTGATTATGTCTATTAATAAAAAAAACATATTCCTTAATCTATCGAGGTAGAAGAAAGGAAAATACATCAAATGGAGTCCCTCTTCGAGTGGGGAAAATACTCCTAAACCTCACCAATCAATTACTTGCTTACTAAGCTACACTATTCTTGCTTTTATAGCAGATTACAAAGCAACCAAATAACAAATTACTAACAACTAACAATATTTTTTTTTTACTCATCTGGTGTTCGATGCACTAACTTAATTAATTTGAACTCGACCTGTATTGTGTATCTAACTTTGATGAGAGAGTCTCAACAGATATAGTTGTATTTACAAGGTCTCAAACTCAAAACTTTGCTTAAGCGATATCAATTTTAGTTATCACTTGAATCAACCTCTCGTTCGTTAAACTATATTTATGAATTAGTTGTGCCATTTGACGAATATTATTAATGTCACATTAATAAAAGTATAAGTATTTTCGATAATCTAAACTTTAGAATTCATGTCAATTATGCCCATAAACTTTTAATTTTTGCAAATAATTTTATCCTTCACTCAAATTTCGTGTAAATAATTAACGGCATATACAAATGTGATTCTTCTTGACGCCTCAGATATTAATTTTAATGTCAAATCATATATTTAGCGGTGTTGTTTTGTTAAGTTAGTCACGATTATTAATGTGTCACTACAAAATAAATGGTATTATCTTAGCTAAATTAATGAAAATTGTAGCTAAATATATGATTTGACATCACAGTCAGCATTTGAAGTTACAGGGACAGTCACATTTGAATCTTCCATTAATTCTTCTTTATAGGAAATTTGTGTGAAGGGTAAAATTGGTTGCACTTGAAAACATTTCGAGCACAATTGACATGAAAAAAAGTTTTGTGGGCATAATTAACAGAAGTCTTAAAGTTCAGAAGCATCAAGGGTATCTTTTGTCATAAAGCTAACGTAAAGACTAAATTGATTGATATGACATTTTTTGGATAAGGATATCACCAAAACGAACATGATAATTAATCTCTCATGTATTGTTAATCCCATTGCTAGGATGACTCTCCTAAAAGATGGAATTCCATTCTTATTTCTCCAAAGATCGAACTCGAAAAAATATAGCACTTAGCCAGATCCTAATTATTGTCTATGCCACATGTGAATGAGATGATTTTGGTTAGTGGATTAAATTCATATATTCTATAGTCATTCTTGGAGTGGGCCATTGATGACAACTAGTAGTGTCCCCAACTTCCAAGAATGTGTAATTAACAGTTTGTTTTACTTTCTTTCTCTCGGCGCAGATTGCGGATTCAGACATCTTTAATTTGCCTTCATATTTCAAAGGCGATGGAGTTTTCTGGCCCTCCACCAAAAGCTATTTCCATTTTATTCTTGTTAATAATGGTGATTCTTCACTTACCTATCAATATTTTTTTGTCTCCTATATATGTCTACTTTAAATGGAATCTAAAAATCTCAAATGATTAGTTTGAGTGATATGATAGGTATATATTCTTTTCAAGTAATCTCTCGAGGTGTTAAAATAACCTACATGTGAGATTGGATCCGGTGCAATTCGCTTCCATGTAATTCTGGTGTAATTCCTTTAAAATACAGATTTTTACTTCATTTTTAAAGTACTAATACGGACTCACACTAACAATAATATACCATGAATAGATTATAGACTAAATTATTATCAATATTGGCAAATATCATCACTTTAAATGGATTAGGAACCAAATTGTTATTGATATTAAAAAATAGTCTCACAAAGCTATTTAGTGATGATATTTGTCAAAATTGATAATAATTTTGTCCCTAATTCATTCATAGAGGATTATTGTTAGAGTAAGTCTGTATTAGTGCTTAAAAAATAAAGTAAAATTGTACATTTTAAAAGAATTGCACCGAAATTGTACAAAAGCCAATTACACTGAATCCAATTTTCTATTTTTCTACTACTAAACGTAATAACATATTCTCATTCTCACTCCCATTCCCACCATATTCTTTCTACCAAACATACCCTCAGGTACCCCACTATCTGCTGCAAACATCATTAAAACACCTCACTTAACTAAAACTTAGATTAGGTTTCCTTTTAGAGTACTAGATTTTTAGTTTAATCAATATATCTACCATCGAGCACATTGATTAATTCTTTTGCTGATTTGTATGTGTAGTGTATTGCATACATATGTGTGTCTAATAAAGTCCCACATTGCCTAAAGTAAAGGAGATCAAAGTGTATATATAATAACTTGTGATATATATATATATATATATATATATATATATATATATATATATATATATATCGGAAGTAAATTGGTTTAGAGGAAGGTGAGCCTCTCGCACACAACAACTGGCCACGAGAAGGGAAATACAGTTGAAAACCGGCGATTTCCCCTTTGCGAATGAGATAGATGTGATGATGGCACTTTTTGTGAAAATTATTTTGTCATTTGTTATAATTTATTACCGATAAATTATTTTATCTAAATTAATTGTCTTTAAAATGTTACTGGTAAAATATTATAATAGAGGAAATCAAAATTGAAGCGCTACCTTGCAAAGACGCATCCGTGGTCGACAAGGTGCGTGGCATTTCACAAAAAGACATGTCCGGTCGGCATATGTCTTACCGTTGGGCGAGTAATGCTCAAACGTCACAGAGAGATGCGTCCTTTAATGGTCGTGTCTGTACCGCATCTATATAAAGGGTCATAGCTATATCACAAAAAATGTGTGGATTTATTCTTACTTTCTCTCCTCCATGAGTTTCTTCTAATCTTCTGCTGTTCTATTTCTAGTACTAGATTTAGATTGTATTGTTCCCATACCTTTTTCGGCTTTTTGACTAAAATCAATAGTAGTTGAGGTTACAATTCTTACATTTTAAGTTAGGTCAAATGTTCATTTTGGTCCTCTATGTTTCACTCAAGTTTTAAATTGGTCCTTTATCTTTCAAAAGTTTTATATTGGTCCTTTATGTTTCCCAAACGTTTTATATTTATCCTTCAGGTTTTATTAAAGTTCTATATTGGTTCTTTATGTTTCATTCAAGTTCTATATTGGTCCTTTATGTTTCATTGAAGTTTTATATTAGTCCTTTATGTTTCATTAGAGTTTTATATTAGTCCTTTATGTTTCATTAGAGTTTCATATCGGTCCTCTTAGCATGATTTTATTATTGGCTTAAACGTCACTGTTTGAATATTTTTGGTGTGTCTAAGGCCACGTCAGCCATCTGATAAACGTAGGAGAGATTATGTGTCCACCTCGGCACGCCACGTCAGCAATTAACTTAAGAAATTGACAGATTTGGACGGAAGGACCAATTTAGAACTTCTGGGAAACATAAAGGACTAATTTAAAACTTTTGAAACATAAAGGACTAATTTGAAACTTGAGTGAAACATAGAGGATCAAAATGAACCTTTAACCTTTTAAATTATGTAGTATTGTCATGATTGGATTGAATCGGACGATAGAAGATCAATTTTGGGTCCTTATATTAAAGAATTGGGTTTCAATATGGTATTGTTTGAGATAATTTTACAAGTTTGGATTCGAGTATGAGGAGAGTGGTATCCAATTTAGAGGATACGAATTCGTTGAAGTGCATGTGAATTTGTGAAGTACATCATTTGAATCGTCATATGAAAGTGTTATAGTATAGACATGTACTGAGCAAATTCACATCCCAACTTAGACCTTTGTGATACACTTGCTATAAATTTTTTTAAATAATATTTTTATATTATAAATACATATAATTAATTTAGTCAATTGAAAGTTGAAACAAATACATATATGTAATTATGTTATGTGCTGCCAATGAGAATTGACACAGTTGGTTAAGATTTGGGCTCTTATCCCACAAGAGTGAGAGTTTAAATCCTATGATAGATGTGAGGGTCTTATTGATGGGTGATATATAAATCTTCTCATAAGTTCTCAAAGAGATTGGGAGATCTTGATATATAAAACATTTCAGCTCAAATAAAAAAAAATAAGGACGATCACATTGACAAAGGCAAATTGGTCTTTATTATTCAATTCTAAAATCTCAGCCCCTTTTCTATGATTTCAGCTTGAAATTGGATCGAGAAAGAACATGAAGCATGTTTAGAATTTATTGAATTCTAAGAATCAAATTTCATGTTGCATTATTTGAACCAAACCTTTGAATTTATGGAGAGAGAACTATAATACTATACCCATAATAATTTTACTTGTGCTGGCCTTGGACAACTTCTAACAGTAATTATCTTACGAAAGGTTTAGATAAAAGTTAAGTTATAGTCGAATTGTGTAATATTTGAATTGGGCCAAGTTAAATAGAAAGAATTGTATCCTGACTAACAATTATGATTTTTTGCCTATGATGAGCGGTCAATCCAACAATTGATATTAGACAAGGTCACGAGTTCGATTCCCAGCCAGACAATTGTTGAGGGGAAGATTGCTGGCTAAGGTATGGCAACATTTGTCTCATGGCGGAAGTTCAAGCCAGAGCCGTCATAGTTGAACCGCGTGGCACAACTATAACTTCTGGTCTAGTGGTAAGCACTAAATTCAACAACTTGATTCTTTATAATTTATTCCGTTAGCACTTGATTAAGAACAAGAATAATCCAAAGAGATGTGGTTGAGTGAAAAAACACTTATCTATCTTTAATAAAGTGTCAGGGGGTTCGATTTTAGCCTTAAACATGAAACAGCTTTTCATCCTTGAACCAATTATCTCATCATTTGAAATGCCTACAATTCAATAAAGAGATTGATAATTGCGTTCGATAATAAATATCTAGATCTACCAAAAAAAACATTAAATATTTACTGAACATATCAAAACTTTTAAAATTGAAAAAGAAAAAGCTACTCCACGTTGAAATTATTTGCATTTGGCCCATTCAACAAGCATGGATAATGTATCTTTTCTTTTTGTCTCAAAAGATAATCTAGCATCATTGGGATCATAGAATCACCTAATCATTGTGTGGAATAATGGATCCTCTTCCTCACAGGGTAAACAGGCGTGCAATGTGGGAACCACAGGCAGAAAGTGATCTTTGCAAATTATTACTATTGCCAATGGAATGATTTATGTCTAAGCTTTTGGATTAAATTAATCCATTAGTCTAAATAATCTATTATAATTTTTAATTAGGCCTTTATAATTCTATTTTGGGTAAAGTACTCTTGCTGCTCTCAAACTTTGTTGTAATGTTCATTCTTGCCCCCAAACTTTTTTTTTGTTCATGTCTACCCCCAAACTTTTAATTTTGTTCATGTATGCTCTTTTTGCTAACATCGTTAACTTGCTTGATGGAATTTGCTGACGTGGACGATGATTGTATATCTGTTTTGCCACCTCACTGTCCACCTTATTTTCTACCTCACATTTAACTTTTAACTTTTATTAAAAAAAAATTAACCTAATCCAAATTATTCAAAGTATGAACCCAATTGTTATTTTTTTATTTGGATTAAGTTAATTTTTTAAAAAAAAAGTTAAATGTGAGGTGGAAAATGAGGTGGACAATGAGGTGACAAAACAGATACACAGTCATCGTCCACTTCAACAAATTCTGTCAAGCAAGTTAACGGTGTTAATAAAAAAGGTAGGCATGAATAAAATTAAAAGTTTGAGGGTAGACATGAACCTTATATTTTTTTATAGTTATATACTTATATTTGTCGGGTTTAGGAAAAAAAAAACCGTTATATTCTTTTATAATGATTCCACTTCGTCAACTAATTTCTTCTTAGTAGAGGAATTTGAGTATGATGTTAATTGAAGATCTAATAAATTAAAGCAAAAGTACATTTATCTTCTACAACTATATACTAAAATTTTAAGTTTGTCCTCAAACTTTTTTTTTTTAATTTTATTTTAAAAGTTTCGAATTTTAAATTTTGTCTTAACATTACTCAAATTATTAACAACAAATGATATCATCACATCGCACAATGTTATCATTTAAAACAATATCATTCCTTCATATAAATATCGATTTATCACTTAAAATGACATCACTTCTTCACAAGTATACTAAAAAATGAAATTATTCTAAGTAAATTATCGTTAATATTATATGTGTGATATCATATTATACATTGTATTTGATATGTTTTGGGTTTTGAAATTGAATTGAATTGAAAAGAAAATTGGAATTAGAATTGCTGGGTTTGGAATTAGAGTTAGAATTAAAAAAAAAAGTATGTTTGATATGTAAAAAACAGAATGGAAAATAAGGAAAGTGAATTAAAAATACCAAATTACCCTTCATAATATATTTTTAATAAAATATATCCATATCTTATTACATTAATTAACTATGAAGGACAAAAAAGTCTTTTCCTACCTCAATTTCAATTAGTAATTCAATGTGAGTTCTTGGAATTCCAATTTCATAAAATCTTAGAATTGGGCAATTCTAAGAATCCAAATTCTAATTCTAAACGGAGTAGATATTCAGTAGTACGGTAGCACTGAATTTCAGTACATCCCTCCAATCAGTTGGCCCTTAATCCATTCAAGGTGAGTCCTAATTAATGTGAGTTTTTATTGATTTTAACAAATGTCACTACATGATTGAAAGAATATACTAAAATTCAATAATACGATACTACTTAACTTTTATCCTTCAAAATGGCATACCACATATTAAAATTTCTCAATTTTTTTTATGCCATTCCAATTCTAACCCCCAATTCCAAATGCTAACCAAAGGCAGGAAATACAAATTTGGGCACATAATTTGGAACTTAGGTGGCGTTTGGTATCCGGTGAGTGTTTAGTGGAAAGTGGAAGTGGAAGTGGAAGTGGAAGTGAAAGATTTATGTGTGTTTGGTATGTAAGGAAAGTAAAATGGAAATAAGAATACAATTGTTTGGTATGATAGGAATGAGATAGGGAAGAGGAAGTTAAAAAGTGTAAAAGACTATTTTACCCTCTAAGATTATGCCCTCACATGGGAAGGGAAGGGCAAAATAGTACTTTCAAGTCTACTTCCTTCCCCTCAACTTCACCTTCCCTCTAAATTGCGAGGGAAGCAACCTTCCCTCTCCCCTTCCTTCAACCTTCCCTCTCCATACCAAACATACAACACATTCACTTTCCACTCACCTTCCCTCTTCAAACTATACCAAACAAGTCATTAGGGTACATTCTTTACGTTGAAACGGAAATGGAAGAGAATGCATTTATTGTGTTTGTTAGTAAAAGTTGAGAATGGAAATAGAATGAGAATGTATTAAAATTACCACTTTACTCCTTATATTAAAATAATAAAAAAAAAGTTATGATTGTGTCAAATTAAAGGGTATAAATATAATAAACATTTTGTATTTTCTTTTTTTTAATCATGCACACTTTTCAAGATAAAAATAAAAAAATATGTAACATATGGGGTCGCATGTTTCTTTTTCTCCTTCATTCTTTCCCTTGCCTTTTCTTTCTAAAGAACACCACCTTAGTGATGAAACTGAAAATAATATAAAACTTGAGAACATAAAAGTAATTTTCTCCATAAATTACTTTAACAAGCTTTTTGTATTTTTCTCTTTTGGAGATCTATAAATCCCCCACGAAACAACGAATTTCCAAAACATACTACTCAGTCTCCTCTCTATGATCATACATTCATACTCATAGATTCAAACGCCATCACTCTGTAAGAGCAACACAACACAACACAAGACGCCATGGGAGGCACTGCTACTTCTAGTAGTAGTAGCAATCTGAAGAACGCTCTCATAGCCTTCTTAGTTCCTCTTCCTTCAATACTCTTCTATCTCTCATTCCTCCACAACTACGAATCGGCAATCCGCACTACCACCGATTCTAACCCTAATTTCCCATCCGCCTCAACTCTCTGGTCGTGGTGCTATCATCACCCTCTCCTATTAGCCAACGTCCTCTTCTTCTTCAACGTCAACGTCCTCTTCTGGCTCATTGGCCTAATCCAATCGAGCCACTGGGTAAGCAAATTCATCTCCCCTTTTTTCAGATTTCCAGTTTGATTTATGGCGGTGGTTCTGTGTTGATTTTGATGGTGATTGCAGATGATTGACCCGTATTGGACTGTGATACCGGTGATGCTTCTTCATTTCTATGCCACGCACCCTTTGGCTCAGTGTAATATGTGGAGGTCGAGGATCGTGATGTTGTTGACCTGGGTTTGGAGTGTTAGGCTTAGCCATAACTACTTCAGGCGAGAGAAGTGGCGATGGGGTGCCAGAGAGGATTGGCGGTTCACGGATTTGAGCCAACAGTATGGGAGGCAGTGGTGGTGGGCTTCCTTCTTCGCTGTATATGTCTCTCAGCAGGTCAGCTTTTCTTGGTTTCTTCCCTTTCAGTAACCTGTTTGATGGATTGCCTGTTTGGCTCTAAGAGGCATTGGTATAGATAGGAGACACGACAATATACATATTTGATATTGCACAATATTTGAATACGATTTAAAGTGCATTAATATAGATTGCTTGTTTGCTTAAGAGGTATTGGTATTGACAAAGATATGAGACATGACAAGATAATGAAGATATATAGAGCTTAGACGATTTGAATTTTTTTATTGCATCTGATACCTTAGCAAACAAGATACAGCCTTTTTTCTGAAATATATGTCCTTTATACTTGTTTGATAAATTGCTTGTTTGGCCAAGAGGCACCAATACTTACAGGGACATATATACATTACATGACAAGATATATAGTGCTCAAATGTATTTTAAGTATTGTATTATATCTAATTCAAGTGCATTAGAGAGAAACTCAGGGCAGCACTTGTTGTAAGAAAGTTAGTAGAAATGCGCCTTATGTGCTTTGGTCATGTACAAAGCATACCATTTAAGGCTCCTATACGAAGAGTTGACCATTGAAAGATAGTCCAATAATTAGGGGTAAAGGAAGATCAAAGAAAATAATAGGAGAAACTATTAAGATAGATTTAACTATTAATAATGAAATCAACAAAAATAGAACAAGTTCACGTCGCTTGATCCATATAGTTGACCCATTTGTTTGTTGTTGTATTATATCAAATTCGAGTGTCACTATTATATCAGACATGATACGAATTTATTTTTGAAGTATTCATACTTAATAACTGTTTGGCTTAAATGCTATGCCATTTAAATGGGTTTTCACTTTTTCTTTTCCTTTGTGTTTTACATATTTGCAGGTGTTTCTAATTGGGTTATCCCTTCCACTATATGTAGTTCACACAGTGAACCAGCCCTTGAGCTTCTGGGACTTGGTAGCCATTTTTGTCTGTGTATGTGGCATTGTCATAGCATACTTTGCTGATAAACAGCTCTATGACTTTGTTAGTAAAAACGGCAAGCTGAAAGCACTTGGCAAGCCTGTTGTCCCTTTGCTTGACAATGGTTTGTGGTATTACTCCCGGCATCCGAATTACTTCGGAGAGCAGCTATGGTGGTGGGGACTAGGAATATTTGCTTGGAACCTCGGACAAGGATGGACCTTTATTGGAGCATTAGTGAATACCATGTGTTTGGCTTATGTGACTAAGCTTGTGGAAGAACGAATGGCTAAGCAAGAAAACAGAGTAGATGCATTTAGGCTGTATCAGAAGACGACTTCAGTATGGATACCTTGGTTCAAGTCCTCTCCTTTAGGAGTAAAAGATAAGGACACTTGATTTTTTTCACTTTCTCTTAGTGCTGTGGTAGGCTAGTTTGTTATAATTGTAAAAGCATTTATCTTGGTATCTTTGGAGTTTTGCATAGTTCTTGATTAGTCGTTTATCCGATTTAAGGAAGTTCTGAGTTGTACCGATGCTAGATATATAGATAACTGTGTCATTACGTATAAAATCTACGTGCATGTATAAAGTCTTCTTGAATCTAGCATTTCAGCTTCAAAATGATAGTTGATGAGCCATCTGATAACTAACGTAGTTTGAGCAGAGTATATTTGCCTATGAAATATATTTTCACTGGTCTTTAAGACAACTCTTGCAGGCATGCTTCTTTCTGTGTTTATGATCCCCAGAAATTATACATAAATAACTTTCTAAAAAAAACAGTAAGTTAAATAATCACAACAACAACAAATCATCTCTTTTCCCACTATCTAGGTTGGCTATCTGAATCAAGTGACACTAACATGTTCAATCCTGGTTCCATTGCTGATCCATACTCATAAAAATTCAACAGATCTTTATGCTGGCTGTCTACTACTTAACATAACCCTCCTCTTTTATATTGGTTTAGGACTAGCAATGAAAGCCAAACTTGACATAGGAAAAGTTTTAATATCATTTTGTGAAATGGGTTATAATTTGTTATGCCTTTTAACATGGGTGCATATATTGATATTTTAGTGAATGGCTAAATTCTTAGTCTTGATACAGGGGCATGAGCTGTGACCATCATGACGTCTAAATTTTCCATGATGCAAAACCTAAGATATCTCCGAGCTACATTAGACTTAGAACTAATTTCTATCGAACTGGGAGCATTAAGGTAAAGCTTTTTTGTAACAAATTCAATTTTCTTTTCAAGATATTTTGGATATATCTGATTTCTTTATTGGACTACTGCAGAATTTTGATGTTTTTCTTCATAAGCAAGAAGGGGAACATTTTGCCACACGGTTCAAAACCCATAAGGTGGGGACCATGATTTCAAGTATAGTATATGAGCATCAGGAGAACAACTGAACAAGGCTGTGGTCACTACTCACTTGTTCATGAATTCTCCCAAACGAAAGTAAAGAAATATATCCTTTTATGTTTTTCTTGACAGGAGTCATTAAATATCTCAGTTAGCCAAATATATAGAGGTGTCAAAGTGGGCAAACCCGGCCCACATGGGTTGACCCACCACGGGTTGAACCCGTGACGGGTTGGCCCATTCGGGTTGGTCATGTTAAACGGGTTGGGAATCCCAACCCGACCCACCAAGGTGTGGGTCGAGCCAACCCACCTAACCCACTTTTTTTTTTTAAAAATAAAATCTATACTTTTTTTTATACATTTTTTCATGAACTAAGAAATTTAATATGACAAAATGAAAGAAAAGATTTATCATTCATCATGTCACTCACAAATAGTTAAAAATAAAACAATGAAAGTATGAAACATGGTCAAAATATCACAACATTACTCATTTCTTTTCCTCCTGGCTCTTGCAAATATGGTGAAAAATAAAAATATCACAAAAAGAAAGAAACATGATTGGGAATTATGTTTTTTTTTTTAAAGTTAGGTGGGTTACGGGCCAACCCACCTAACCCGGTGGGTTTGGTGGGTCGGGTTCCTCCAACCCGTTTAATAAATTGGTTGAGATTTTGCAACCCAACCCACCAAATTAGTGGGTTAAACGGGCCAATCCATCGGGTCGGACCCGTTTTGACAGCTTGGTGGGTCGGGTTGGGATTCCCAACCCGTTTAACATGACCAACCCGAATGGACCAACCCGTCACGGGTTCAACCCGTGGTGGGTCAACCCGTGTGGACCGGGTTGGCCCACTTTGACACCTCTAATGTTACTCACAAGAAATTTAGATTAATCAAAGTGTTGAAGTTAGAATTTTGTTTTGATATTCAGGTGATTCATTGAGGTTCTGCTTCAGGTAACTTTTGAATTACTTACCTTATTTGTTGCAATCTAATTAAATCTTCTAGATCTTTCGATTGAAACCATTAGTATTCAGAAGCCCACTTGGCTCTGATTAATGTGGCTTGAGCTAACTGGGGTCTCATAATAGAGGTGGAGCTCTCTCAACATAGATTTTTCTATATACAAAACTCGAATTTGAGAGCTAACCTTATTTGTTGCTATTAAGTCTTCTAGATCTTTTGATTGAAATCACGAGTATTCAAAAGCTCACCAAGCTTTGACTAATTTGATTTGATTTGGTTGAGGTCTCATAATGGAAGGGTTTCTTCATATACAAAAATCGAACTCGAGATCATGTTTAAGAAGAATAGAATACCTTCCATTCTAACGGTTAAATCTTTTTGATTTACCCTTACTATAGTGGTTTAATAGAGTTCTATGGACTTGCTAGAAGAATGGTAACTTAGATCCTTGTTGATCCCAAATATTTGGGAAATGCTTGAGTGTTTTAGATCCTTGTTGAGATAGTTTTCCAAGTGTGAAAGATAATATAAATGACTTGACCAAGACTATACATTTCTTTATATTGAGAAAAGTAGAAAGACTCAAGGTAGATCTCTGTAAGAATGAGTTCTTTCTTCTTCTTACTAAGCAAGTAATGGATATTGTTATTCTTTGAAAAACGGATAAAAGAATGCCACTTTTGGGGAGATTTTTATTAGAGAAACCTTAAGGTGCTTCTGTTACGCGGGTTGATTTTTTAATTTCAGAAATTTTAGCGCCAGGAATGTAATTTCTGGGATTAGGATACTAAGAATGTCATAAAAGTTGTTTGGTTCAACTTTTACATTTCTGAAACAATTTTACAAAATTTCCAAGAATGTTACAAACTTGTCTCTTGTAAAATTCATACTTGTACTTTTAATTTAAAAAATATTGTTCAAACATAATTGGAAAATCAAAAGAGATCCAACACAGAAGAGAGACAATGATTTAAATGATGATTGATAATTATATATATATAATTATAATGCATAAAAAATATATAATTAATTAGAAGTATCATTGAAAAATCAAAAGAGGTGCCTAATAGTAGAGAGAATGATTTAAATGATACCTAATAATTAGGTTAAGGGTAATTTAGTAAAATTAGGTAGTTCAAAATAATCTTATCCCATGGACTTATCATAATTTCACCCCTAAGAAGAGATTAAAAATGTGAAGAAACGCGTGAATACAAGATTTTCAGTGGAATATAAGATTTTCGGACTTATTTTTTTCAATTCTTATACTAAATGCGGGATTACAAGATGCCAAAAAAATAATCTCAAAATTATTTTTTAACTCTCATATCAAACGGCTCCTAGAAACCCCCCAACACTGATACATCAACAACATCCATCTTCATTTTGAAGATGAAGATGTAGCTTAGAGTGAACTCTTGCTAGAGATATTATTAGCTTGCTTTCATATACGAGGTAAACTGTTTTTTAGTTCCCATATAGTTAGTCAAATTACAATTTAGTCTCAATTTTTGTTTTTTAAAAATACTATTTAGTTCTTAAATTTTCAATCTATCAACTATTTAATATCTTAGATGTTATCTGTTAGATAACCAAATGTTGGGTTGTATCGGATTTCCGATTTAGAGGGGTTCATTTTCAGTCCTGATGCCTGTCCAAAAAGATCCATAAGGGTTTTAATTCGGTGGCTAGCTTGTGGTGTAAGTTTGAATGCCAGAACATAGAGGAGATGGTTTATGGGTTCAATATTAAGGCTGATTTTGACTCCCTGAATTTCTTTATTGTTTTGAGCCTTGATGAGAAGACGGGATAGTACATTAACACAGAACAAAGAGGTAGGGGGAGAGGGGATCCCGTTGCTTAAGGTATGTTTGGATAGGGGATTAAGAAGGAGAAGGGAAGGGAAGGGGAGACTTTCAAGATATCTTCCCCTTGTTTGGGAAGATGAAAATTGGAGGAGAAGATAATGGAGGATCAAGCCTTAATCCTCCATTATCCTTCTCCTTCACAAATTCAAGATACCCCAAATTGGGGTATTTTGGAGGAGGTATCAACACCCAAACAAGGGGAGGACATATGGAAGGTTAACCTTCCCTTCCCCTCCCCTCCCTTCTCCTCTAATCTCTCCCCTTCCCTTCCCCTTTTAATTTCCAAACAAACCCTAAGGGTATGTTTGGATTGGGGATTAAGGAGGAGAAGGGAAGGGAATGGGAGATTTTCAAAATATTTTCCCCTTGTTTGGGAAGATGAAAATTGGAGGAGAAGATAATGGAAGATCAAGCCTTAATCCTCCATTATCCTTCTCCTTCACAAATTCAAGATACCCCAAATTGAGGTATTTTGGAAAATGTATCAACACTCAAACAAGGGGAGGACATATGGAAGGTTAATCTTCCCTTCCCTTCCCCTCCCCTCCCTTCTCCTTTAATCTCTCCCCTTCCCTTCCCCTCTCCTCTTAATTCCCAAACAAAGGGCAAGGCTATGTTTGGATTGGAGATTAAGGAGGAGAAAGGAAGGGGAGGGGAGAGATTCAAGATATCTTCCATTCTTCCCCTTGTTTGGGAAGATGAAAATTGGAGGAGAAGATAATGGAAGATCAATCTTTAATCCTCCATTATCCTTTTCCTTCACAAATTCAAGATACTCCAAATTGGGGTATTTTGAAGGAGGGAATCAAGAGGGGAAGGGAAGGGAGAGATTAGAGGAGAAGGGAATGTTAACCTTCCATATGTCCTTCACTTGTTTGGGTGTTGATACCTCCTCCAAAATATCCCAGTTTGGGGTATCTTGAATTTATGAAGGAAAAGGATAATGGAGGATTAAGGCTTGATCTTTCATTATTTTCTCCTCCAATTTTCATCTTCCCAAACAAGGGGAAGATATCTTGAAAGTCTCACCTTCCCTTCTCCTCCTTAATTTCCAATCCAAACATACCCTAAGACTTTTCCGAGGGATAAACCAGTCAGAGTAGTCTCCATTGATCTTGACTCTACAGGTACTTGTTGTAACACACTCCATGATCATAGATTTTTAGTGATCTAGGAAGTTCATAACTTCAAGAACATCATTGAGGAATTGCACGGGTTCGAACGTAAAGATATAAAAATGACACTCAAAACTTTTTCCTTTCTTCAATTCGTTTATATTGAACTTCTTTATAGTATATTTTATGTACCATAATCTCGTTCGCCACTCCCAATTTAAGAAAAAAAATTATGGTACAAGGGTGTTAATTCATAATCATAATCCTAATACGCACATTTTTTAGGATTTAAACTTTTCAAGTAGAAGAAATTTAAGACCTAGGACCCGTTTGGATAGGCTTTAACTGAAAGTACTTTTTTTATAGAGCTTTGAAAAAATAGAACTTTGAAAAAAGTAAAAGTCATTTTATGTTTGGATGTCTTAATTAAAAAGTGCTTTGAGAAATAATAAGTGTTTGGAGTAAAATTAAAAAAAATGTACTTTTTAATAATAAAAATTACCAAACATTTGAAAGTATTTATTAATATATTATTTAGATAAAAAATTATTTAAATTAAAATAAATTTAAAAAAAACACGACACAAAATCATTAAAAAAATTTTAATTAAATAATAATTAAATAAAATATTAACTTTGAATATCTAATTACACAAAATTAAATATGAACTTTGAATATCTAATTAAATAAAATAAAATTCTAAAAACTTTTATGGACATAATTTTGAAAGCAATCAAATACAAGAATAAGAAATGTATGTAATATTAAAACAGAAAGAAAGAGTCGATGTGACTTGTGAGCATGTGATGATGTGATGAATGATTCATAAATACTAAATAGGAATAAAAAAAATTAATGAGAAAAATAGTCAAATTACAATTAAGAGAGGCAAGAAGGAAGAGGGAATGTACAGCGCGCTCTCGAACCCGTGACCACATAGGCAAGAGTTTGCATGTCCGGTTTTTTCAAAGCTCTACCGCTAAGGCTTTTATTCAAAGCCAGTATTTTGGGTTTCAAAAAGAAGTGGATTTTTCACTTTTTTTACTGCTTCACTTTTTTTAGAAAAGTCAATTCAAACACATTATTTTTTTTACAAGTACTTATATTTAAATTAAAAATACTTTTTATTTAAAAAAAGCCTATCCAAACGAACCCTTAATCATAATAATATATTTAAAGACTTAACTCATAAAATTTAAGCAGAAAAAAAGCAACAAAAAGAAGAATACATTTCTCTTGTGCCCTATATAAACAGTTTCACAAGCTTTTAATCATATATATGTTTTAGTACTCCATGATTTTCTGCAAGTTAAACTGAACTATAATCTAATTTCTGATCCAATAGCTACATAACTCCTATCTATATACATACATAGGATTGTAAATTATTTTAAAAAAAGAAAAAGAAAATGTTGGTAGTAAATAAGATCAAAGTGCAAGCCAAGTGTATCCTTTGATGAAGGCTCTACCTAGGAATGTCATAGCTTCCTCATCCTTCAAAGAAAATGACCATTGTGTCCTTCTACTTCTGTTTGATCCTTTTCCCTCACACCTGTATTCTCCAAACATTGAAGTCCTGCATGCATTAACACACACATAATTAATTAATTCATAATTACTTTTTTAATATTAAATTAATTAATTAAAGGGTTAATTAAGTATTCATACCGTTGTCTAGAGGGATCACCCCAATCACTCCAACCCAGAGGTTGAATAATATCATCCATAGTGCAGTATGAATATACTATTCTTGAATAGTTTCCCCATGCTCTTCCAAGAAGAGTTGGTCCTAATCCTTTGATTTTGCATCCTACAAAGGAAAATCCTGTCTCATCATTCTCTTCCCTTTTATGTGCTGCTATTGCTCCTCCTCTTGTTGAGTTCAATGTACACTCCTGTTAATTAACACCAACAACATTAATTAATTATGTGTAAAATATTTAAGCTTTTGATATATACTTTGTAAAATGTCAACAAAAGTTAGTGTAAATTACTCTCTTTCTCTAAAAGACTAGACTAGACAACTTACGGCTCGTTTGGTAGTCATACAAAAATTTAGTAGGAATGAGAATAGAAATAGGAATGAGAATGTTTAAGATCACGTTTAGTTAGTAAAAAATATGAATGGGAATGAAGATGGGAAAGGAATGAAATTTGGATAAAATGACTATTTTACTCTTAGATTAAAAAATTCATAAAGATAATATGTTATAAATTTCAATAGAGATGGGGCATTTCATTTCTTATTCCATTTTCCTCTTGTTTAATTTATTTTATATTTCTCAATACAATTTCTTACCAAAACATATTCCACCATACCAAAAATCACCATGCAGTTTTACACTCATTTTAACTATAATACCCTCAATGACTATTAATTTTATAAAATAATTATTATTTATTAAAAAACATAAAATTATTATTTATTTTGAGTTAGAAAATTTAATTTATTTTAAATATCGAACATAAGGTTAATTATTTTAATTCAAATAAGTTAAATTAAAAGATTTTTTTATCTCAAGGAGAGTATAATTTATTAATTTATCTCCCAATACTAATTTATTCAATAATTAGAAGGGAAAAAATTGGAAAAATATGATACCTCATACAAAGATTTTCCTCTGCCACAGATAAAATCAACACCTCCTTGAATGTAACATCTATAGAAAAAATGAGTTCCACGGTTGTCCAAAAGGGTATCTTGATACCCCAACAACCTCACTCTGTATAACACAGCTTTATCACCATCCATCCTCAGTGCCACACCTTGATCTCCTTTTCCATCTGGAACTGCACTATTCTGTATTATATATGCATAATCATACAAAATTTATTAGACTTTGACTAATTTAACTCGAGCTTATTAATTAACAAGTATTTATATTATGATAAGGCAAAAGTAACTTTTCTAACCTAAACGTTTGGGGGTCCTGTCAGTTTCGTTCCTAACGTTTTTTCGCTGTCAATTGTAACCCTAACGTTTTACGTTTCTGCCAATGTCACCCTTTTCACTATCACCGTCAAATATTTAACATTTTTTGCTGACGTGACATCCTATGTAGCAAAACGTTTCTTTTTTCTGTCAATTGTAACCCTAACGTTTTACATTTCTGTCAATGTCACCCTTTTCACTAACACCATCAAATATTTAATAATTTTTGGTTACGTGGCATCCCATGTGACAAAAATATCTGACTTGACATATTTTTTTCCACACCAGATTTTTTATACATCTTTTTCCCATCAAAATCGTGTCGTTTTAGCCTCATCATATTCCTTTTAAAATATAACTCAAACGTACATGCCATTTTGCAGAAAAAAACATTGGAGACGTTATCCATTCTCTACTTTGTTGGAGACGTTACCCATTCTCTATTTTGTCGGAGACGTTACCCTAAAATAGAGAATGGATAACGTCTCCGTTGTTTTTACGAGCAAAATAGCGTGTGCGTTTGAGTTATATTTTAGACGGAATAGGCCGAGGTCAAAACAACACAATTTTGATGGGGAAAAGATGAGTAGAAAATCTGATGTGGAAAAAAAATATACCAAGTCAGATATTTTTGCCACATAGGATGCCACGTAAGCAAAAATTATTAAATATTTGATGGTGTTAGTGAAAAAGGTGACATTGGCAGAAATGTAAAACGTTAGGGTTACAATTGACAGAAAAAAGAAACGTTTTGTCACATAGGATGCCACGTCAGCAAAAAATGTTAAATATTTGACGGTGTTAGTGAAAAGGGTGAAATTGGCAGAAATGTAAAACGTTAGGGGTACAATTGACAGCAAAAAAACGTTAGGGGCGAAACTGACAGAACCCTCAAACGTTGGGGTTATGAAAGGTACTTTTGCCTTATGATAATTACCTCAATAGTTATTGAAGTTGCACAAAAATAATCTGCTTGTACAAATACTGTGTATGTATTATGTGTGCCAAGCTTTTGTCCATTTGAATCTATGTCCGAAGCTTTGGTATTATTTGTAATGATAGGTATTTCATTCTCTATTTCACCTTCTTTTCCTATGAATGAAATATATGGCTTGTCTCTCGGCACGTATACTTTTTCCCTGCATTTTGCATTCACAGATATTAAATTCGGTAAAAGTTTTCATTTAAATTAGTCCTTCTTTGATAGTTTTTTTTTTTTTTTAATTTGATGCCTTATGTTTGAAATTAGTATCATCAAATCGTCAATAATTTGGTTCCTCAAATTTTACGGTTTTGTCCCCACATATACAATTGTTAACAATTTTGTCTCTCAAACTATTAATTATAGACAGTTTTCTTTTTGATAATTATAGACAGTTTTCAAATGTGGTACAAAAAATGAGGAACCAAATTAAAAAATTTGTTAAACTTTAGAGACCAAAATTAAAATTTTGCTTATTAAATACTGTTCATAATATACATTTACAATTCACTAAAATTAAGTTCCTCTAAACCAAATTCGAACAATAATTTATTATAAAAGATTAACCCTTTTGCTAAACTTATTATCCACAAATTATATGTATGAGAAAGTGAAAAATCATGCTAATTGAAAAATTGAGTGAAAAATAAGGATAGAAAAGAAAGAGAAAATTACACTTTTCTCTCCCTGATAGATTTTGAAATTACACTCTCCTGCCTTAAGATACAAAAAAGTTACAATTTCATCCATTTTAATGAAAATACCTTTATATTTATTATTTATGTAATTTAATATGTATTCGACTAATAAAAAAATTATCTTTTTAAAAAGGTTAAAATAAAGTATTTATTTTTAACTGAAAATAAATACTTCTAAAATAATACGGCATTCTGTCCCAAAAAAATAGTGAAATTGTAAGTTTTTTAATTTTTTTAATAGAAAAGAGTGTATGTTTTCAAAATAATAGAAGAAAGAGTAATTTAAAGATCTCTTAACGACAAAGTAATTTACTCAAAAAGAAAAAAAGAGAATTGAGCATAAAAGAATACCTATAAATTCCGGGATAAATAAGGATTTTGATTCTTCGTGTGTTGCCATTGGGCACCAAGTCCACAGCTCCTTGAACAGTAGTGAATTTCCAAATCCATCCTGACGAACTATAATAACTCCATCACCCCAATTTGATTTACCTTCAATCTCACCCACCTCCAAGTCTCTCCACATAATGTACTTATTCATTCGACTACTGGCCGCCGTCGCTGCCACGAACGCCGCCGCCAAAATCGATAATGCCACTATTACTGACTTCATCTTAATATATGGTGATCGTATAATGCTTCTCTAGTGTACGTTTGTGTATGTGTCTTGAGGTCATATATATATATATATAGTTTGAGTAAGCACAATTACAGTTTCAGAATTCAGACTATTTCTAATCCTAATCAAAGTGTGGATATGTATTAAGAATACTAATCGATAAACTATTGTTATATATAGTTTTATTTACCCTCTAATTAATTACTCATAACTATTAATTACTTGCCTTGTTATTCACCCTCTCGCTTTTGATGCTATTATTTACCCTCTTAAAACAAGCTTATATTCTTCAAAACAAATAATATAAGCATCCGATTTTACAATAAAAGTTAAGTGGTATTGTATTGTTGAAGTTTGGTACATTCCTCAAATCATATAAAGTCATTTATTAATATTAATATAAATTCACATTAATAAGGGCTCGCCTTAAATTATTTAGGAACTAATTGATTTGAAAGATATACTGAAGTTCAGTATTACCGTACCACTAAACATTTCCTCCAATTTTATAGTGTTCAATAGTTTTTAAAATTTTCTTTAAAAAAGTCAAACAACAAAAAGAAGAGAGAGAGTGTGCGTGGGATATTAATTAATTAAACACTTAACAATATGTTAACTATTTAGTTTACTGACTGTTACCCATTATAGTTGACAGAGTTGTAAATTCGGTAATTAAATAGTATTTTTGTCAAGTTTGGGGATTAAATAGTTGACATAGTTACAATTTCGGGGTCTAAATAGTATTTTTGTCAAATTCGGGGACTAAATAGTTGACAGAGTGAACAATTCGGGGACTAAATAGTGTTTTTGAACAATTTGGAGACTAAATAGTAGTTTGACCAACAATTCAGGGACTAAATAGTATTTTTCCTCTTTAAAATATATCTCTTTCCAAGAAATTATTATTTTAAAATAGATTAGACTTAAGTATATTATATAGATATATATAATCTAGTATCAAAATTTTGCTGTATAAATATCTTTATTGTTACGTACGGTACAGTACGGTTCATATCATATTAGGTTTATATTGATAATGGCAGGATTATCACAAACTATTAATTTTACTTGTATTCAGATACTCATATTTTGTTTTTTGTGTTTTTTTTTTGTTTTGTTTACTTTTTGGGTCAGATTAAAATCCCATTTTAAATAGGATTTTGTTCTAGCTAGGCGAGGGTTGGGCTTGGGCATATGATGCATAGCATTTAGTATGGCCTATAACACTCCTTCTATCTTCGTGTTTGTTTTAGTTTATTTCTTTCCTTAAGAAATGTTTTTTCTTTTTATTAGGGAAGATTTTTTGTTTTATTGAGATAAGTTTTTCCCCTTTTAATAGGAAATGTTTCCTCTTCTTATTCATGGGAGGCTCTTTTCTTAGCGGCGGAGTCAAGGGAGGCTGGGGTGGCCATGGCTCTCCCTAAACTCTTAATAATTACATATATTATTATATGTATAATAATTCTATATTGCCTTCTTTCAACAAAATTATAGAACACTTAGGAAAATTTTAAAGGTTTGTTTGGATGATCCAAAATCCTCCCTAGCCATCTAAAACTCCAAAAGGGGGGGTCAAGAATAAAATAAAATTACCTAATATTTTAAAATACAATTATACCTTTTGAATTTAAGAAATTTACAATTTTATTATAGTAATACAATTAGTCATTTGTTTATATATTATAAAGGGTAATATTAGAAAAAGAAAATTAATAAATTATTTAATTCAAATCATTTTATTATAAATTCCAAACAAAACTAGTAATAGGTGCCTCTCTTTTTCCCTGTTTTTTTTTTGGCCAATCCTCTTTTTTCTTGTTAAAACTTTCAAATAACATATAAATCTATTCAAGTCATTCCACTCCATTTTGTATAAAACGTACAAATATTTTTTTTAAAAAAAAATCATAATTTAGCAAAAAAAAAACGATGATAAAATGCACAAAATAGAATAATACTTATAATAAATCTTCGTTTACTTTTGTGTATGAAAATATATATAACATTACATATTCCATAAAAAAAATAACATTACATAAATAAAGATAGCAGCGCATTAATTTATTTAATCTTAATTTAATATATATTATAAATTAATTAATTTTTAAAAAAAATATTATGTATTATAAATTACAATCTCGGCCTCCCTACCACAAAATTTCTGGTTCCGCCCCTACTACCTTCATGGAAACAGTTTGAAGATATACAAAATTTTCAGATCTACAACTATAAGCTTAATGTTAAAAAGAATAAGGTAGAGGGGTGTATTGCCTTTTGGCAATATCTTCAAGCTCTTTTCTTTATTTTGATGGAAAATTGTAAGTATGAAAAAATTGTTGTATGCCTTTATTTCTGTGTAATGTATGAGCCTTGTTAAAGTTCTTATATTGTATGGTCTATTACTTTTTTATGATGAATGAAATTTCATTTTCTAAAAAAAAAAAAAAAGACCAATACCTCTTCATCTTCAATTAGTGGCATTTCACCGAGAAGTATAATTGATTAATTAGCAAGGAAAAATATAAAATACTTTCTTAAGCTTTGGGTCACTTATTAATAATTCCTTAAACTTTTAAAATAGACAATTATTAGATATCTAAATTTTCATATTTTAACAAATAGACTTAATGCTTTATTTTTTTTAACAATACTAATTTATTTATCACTTTAGACTAAGACTTCCTACATGTTATAACAAGATATCATTAACTTACAAATTGTATTGTAGAGTCTTTTAGTTAATACATGCATGGAGAGTATGATATATAGAAAATAAATTAATATAATTGGGAGAAACTTAAGAGAAAATAGCTTATATGTAAAATCTAATTAGTATAGGGGAATAATAGGCTATTTTGAAACTTGAGAGTTTTTTTTGAGTGTATGTAAAGAATAATCATCTTCGAGCCAAACCAAAAGGGCCTAACTAAGTTCTAACTTCTAACACAGTTACATTTTCAAATATCGAATTTGAGAACTTTGATAAAATGAATCAATTCCTTTCCTGTTACAAACATCATTTGTTTGGTGGTAGGGGTGTTCATAATCGAACAAAATTGTCGTACTTGAACCAAATCAAATCGAACAAAATCGATCAATGTTTGGTTTGGTATGTCAAAAAATCGAACCAAACTGCATACACATACATGTATATATATGTACATATTATGTTAAACTTTTTAAATAATAAAGTTTAAATTTTGTTTTTAGAAGGTTAAAATAAATTTAGTCAATCTAAAAAATTAATTTTAAAATTAAGTTGATTGTATATTGTAAGTAAATGAAATATTACTATACTTTTTTATTATTTATATTGAATAAAATTATATTTTTTATTAATAAACTTAAATATGTAAGTTCTGGCAAAAAAAAATTAAATATGTAACTTTAATGACATAAAAATCCTAAACTGCCAAACCAAACCATTCAAAACCGGTCGTTATGGTTTAATTTGGTTTGACACTATCAACTTAAACCGATAGGTGCACTAAATTTTTACCAAAAACCGTGCAAACCACCTGCCGAACACCCCTATTTGGTGGTAACTTGGATTATTTGCAACTGACCCAAATTTTAAGGTGGTCTTTTTTTCCCTTTATTTAGTTCCAAGTAGTAAGTAACTTGGTATTGCTTAAACAAGGTGATGGGTTCAAGACCTTTCGAATGCAATTATTTTCGTGAAGAGATCTTGCACCATAGTTTCCAGAGAGAAAAAAGTTTTATGTATGAGGTTGTTGATCAGTGTGTTGTGTCAGCTATTTCTAGCTATCTAACCCTTTTTTACATTTATTAAAAAATACCTTTATTTACAGAGAGGACAACGGTATATAATTTTGAGCCATTAATCCACACATCTTTAGCGTACGTTTGGTACAAAAACCAAACAGTACTTTCCTTGTATTTTTACATTTTTTTTAAAAAATTTACATTATATTTTTTACATACCAAACACACTTCTCATAATACTTTTTCTCTCTCCTAATTTTTTTTTCTATCTCTCTCATCAATTTTCTCTACAATACTTTCCTTTATTCTACAGTAATTCATCTTTTTCCTTCCCATCTGTACATGTTTACCGAAAGTAGCCTTAATGAAACATATGTGAGCTAGGCAATTGCCTAACTTCTTTCTCTTTGTACTTCGCCAATCAAATGTAGCCACTACAAGAACTTTGAGTGACGACTTTCAGTGATGAAAATTTTATGTCGTCACTGAAGATCTTCAATAGCGACATTTTAGTCGTCACTGAAGGTCTTTGGTGAGGACTATGATTTTTTTGCCAGCAAAAACCTCATCAGTGGCGACATCATTGTCGCCACAAAATACACTTTAGTGGTGAAAATTGAAATGTCGCCACCAAAGGGTTTTCAGTAGCGACCATTCTTGTCGCCACTGAAAACCTTCAGTGGCGAAATTTTAAAAGTTTTCGCCGAAGGGTTTTTAGTGGTGATTATACGTCTTTTTCGTGGCGAAATTTTAAAAGTTGTAACTAAAGGGTTTTCAGTGGCAACAATTGTAATACCCGGGAAAATTTTTCGAAGTTTAAAATGAAATGAAAGGGAAAGAAAACAAGTAGAAAATAAATAGGAAAATTGGAAACCTGAATTAAATAGGAAAAAGGGGAGTAGAAAATATTTTTGGGAATTAAATTTGGGATATAAGAGAAAATAAAAATTTAAATGGAAAGAGGAAGATTTACTTGGGGATATTTTCCACCTCTTCTTTATTATAATTATTTTTATTATTATTATTTAGTTATTAATTATTTTCCAGCTCTCGGGTAGCAAAGAGCTGCTGGGCAGCAGCTTGGCGCCGCAGCGCTAAAATGGGTGCTGCAGCGCCCGGTCTCTGCCCAACATGCCTAAAATTCATTTTTAGGCCAATCCGGGGTGTCCGAACCTCATATTTTCAATCCTAAACATCTTAGGACACCCCCAACCATGTTTTTAAGGATAAAAATCATTTCAAATGTCTTCTTATTCCTCAAGAATAGAAACTTACGGAATAAGCTAAGTTCAACTTCTTGAATTTCTAAATTCCTTACACACCGTCATTAGGCAACCTTAAGTACGATAGCTTAGAAGCACATTGAGGTTTAGTAACTCAAATCCAAGGCCCCAAAAGCAACTCAAGGAGAGCGATAGTGGTATGAAACCAAGTGCGAGGCACTTGAGACTCTTATAGAAGAGAGGGAAGACAGATAAGACCAATGACTCAGTTCTTGGCAACGTCTAGATGCATTTTTAGTCACGAGCATGTCGTATGCATACGAATTGCATATAGTTTTAGATGTTAACCACTTCAATGCATTCGTTAGGAAACCACGAATCGTCCAGAGCGGGAGTTACTCCAGGACAAGTGCAAGGAAGCCGTCCAAGTGAGGGGTTTCCCATCCTTGCCCTACAGGGTTGATTGAGGATGTGGATATGTGGTTTACCTACTTGCCTGTTTGTAAGAATTGTTTAGTGGTTAACATGCTATTGTTGTTCCTAAACTGTTATCCATGAAAGTATTTGTATATGTGCGTTTGACTACAAGTAAAGAGGTAATGAAGGGTATCCATGTGATGACATGAGGTACGCCGAACAGTACAAGCAAATGGGTAAGTTGTTGATTGAGTCCATGGTTTGGTTCACCCTATTAATTAGAAACTCATTAAAGAAATCGTATAGAAGTTGTTAGTGAACGTCGACGTTTTATGGTAATTGAACTTAGGGAAGACCTTAGAGCTAGGTTATGATCTAACCAAGGGTTTAGGTTCCATATGAGGATTAATAAGATCTCATAATTGATTAGTGAGTCGTAGGGATGTTCACACTACCTAGGTAAAGTCAGTTTAGGTTAGTAATGGGTAGATAGAGTCAGGATCCCAACTGAAAGCTTTGGGAAGAGAAACAAGTTAAATCATTTGCCCGTTGAGGCCATTGCCCTAGCCTGGCACTAGGGTCAATTAAAAGAAATTGCCCGTTGAGGCCATTGCCCTTGCCTGACACTAGGGTCAGTTAAGTGATTTACAGTTTTCAAATGATATGTTGAAAGTGATTGCTTGTTTATGAGAAACATGATAGAAAGGCATGATCCATATGTTTATCTATGATTTTAATGTTATATTAATATTGTTTGATCGTAATATAACATTTGATAAACTGGACTTTCATGCGCATGAGTTTGTGGGTATTTCCCTTTCCCTAGTTGTAGTGGTACCCGCCGCTATGCCGTGGATGGAAAGCTTCTCACTGAGTCTGTTTGACTCACTCCCTCTGCTTCAATGTTTTAGATACAGGGATCGGGCAGGCATCGACGTCCGGACAGTGATACGGACATCAGACCATCCTTACACACTTGTTCGCGTGGGTGGACATCTTTTGGTTATTTTGATTCCTTTTTGTTGTACATATTTTAAAGTTGTAAGAGTTGTGTATATATATTTACAGCTTTTGATATGTACCTGCTCTAGAATTGTCGGCTTCACATGTATCTAAAGACAGGGTCCAGTTTGAGGAAAACTAGGATATATGTATGAGTATATAAACTTCTGCATGTGAATAGGATAGATCGTACGCATTGAGGCGTACAGTCAATATGATATGGATATATATTATGTGTGCCTGCTGCATGTGAATAGGATAGATCGTACGTATTGAGACTTACGGTCAATATGATATGAATATTTACCTTATGAGTGCTGATATATATATATATATATATATATATATATATATATACACACACACACAATGAGTTGAGCTGAAGCGGTATTGAGCGAACCACGATTGCAGGTTAATTAGGCCACCAGTGAGGTGTGGACACTATTATGATATATATATTGATTGTATAGCAGGATAGTTATAGTTATGTTTATAGGGTAAGACTTACGGGTTTAGAGGTAAAAGTCTATTCCCGTGCCGGTCACGTGCCCCCGATTTGGGGTCGTGACAACTATTCCTCTAGCCACTGAAAACATTCAGTGGCAAAATTTAGAATTTGTCCACCAAAGGTAGAAAACTTAATAAATTTGTCAGGGCTTTTGTGGCGACTTTTGTAAAGTCCCCACCAAAGACCTTTGGTGGCGAAAAACAATGTCGTCACTGAAAACCTTCAGTGGTGAACTTTAAAATTTCGCCACCGAAGGTAGAAAACATAATAAATATATTAGAATGAAATTATTTAACAAAAGGTGATATGTGGCTCAGTGGTTGCTACAGACAATACTATGTATCATGTCTCGACTTTGAATCCGTCCATACGCCATTTTTAAAAAGGCTAAAATGCATTAAGACCCCCTGAGTTTTGGGTTAGGGGCACATAGACCCCCTGAGTTTTAAAACTTTGCACATAGACTCCCTGAGTTTTCACTTTGGGGCAAAAAGCACCCTTCCGTTAGGGTTCCGTTAAATTTTGTGGTTAAGTGCCACATCATCAAATATATATGAGGGTAATTTTGTAATTTCCAATTTAACCCTAATAACCCACCCATTTTGTCTTCAACCCACCCAAATCACAATCCCCAAATCGCACGCACGCACGCACGAAACAAAATTGGTGACACCATCAAGATTCAAGAACCCACCCTAATCGCACGCACCATGGAAAACCATGGTCCATAGCCACCATCGCAATTCCATTAAATAATAATAAAATCCTTCTTCTTTTGATCATGAACAACAATCTTCTTCTTCTCCTGCGAGATGCTCGACCAAGAATCGATCTCATCGATGCATTCTGACTGCTGCGGCTTTTAAGGGACAAATCTTGCCACCATTGAAGAGTTCGTCGATAGAGAGGGGAGATCTTGCTAACCTGCAACTGAAATCGAGATCTTGTTGTTGTTGTTCTTCTTCTTCTGTGATAAAAATCCGTGCTGTAAACACCACCAAACTTCGGTTTATTTCATAATAAAGAGTTAAAATAGATTATATAAAAAAGAAATGCTAGCTTTCTTAGGCATTAGGTGTAGCCTCAATGGCAGAAACGCCTTTCTTAATACTTATCATCTTCATTCGAATCCCGCTCAGGCCCCTTTAAGAGTATAACTTTTTTTTTTAATTTGAAAAAAAGCGCAAAAAATGGTCTAGCCAAGAATCGAACTTGCAACCGTTTGGGGGCTTATATATTTGATAACCATTAAAACAATTCCATTGATTTTGTTAGTTTAGTAAATTCCTTTATATAATAATAACAAATGTCGGCATACTGCTTCAACCTCTTGACGGGTTGAAATTTCCGGCTCGATTTCCAACGCATACCCGGCGGTTTCCACCGTTTTTCAGTTCCGATGAGTGCCATTTCAACATCATTTGGATTCGAAGCTTCAATTGTTACATTTTCTTATTTATGTTCTTTTGTAACAAATGAGTTGGGTGTGACCAAAAGCAAACCTCAACTGACCTTAAGGGCATGAAACGTAGCTCACGGTGGTCGAGGGTGGCCTTTGACGGTGCTCGATGGTGGCTATGGACAGTGGTTGGCGATGGTGCGTGCGATTTGGGTTGTTGATTTAGGGATTGTGATTTGAGTGAGTTGAAGACAAAATGGGTTGGTATGAAAAATGGGTGGGTTATTAGGGTTAAATTGGAAATTACAAAATTACCCTCATATATATTTGATGTTGTGGCACTTAACCACAAAATTTAACGAAACCCTAACGGAAGGGTGCTTTTTGCCCCAAAGTGAAAACTCAGGGGATCTATGTGCAAAGTTTTAAAACTCAGGGGGTCTCAGTACATTTTAGCCTTTTAAAAATATAAGGTGGTGTTAAATGTGGAGGTCCGGCGGTGGTGTTAAATGTGGAGGTCTGGCAATTGCTTTCAGTGGACTAAATCAAAGGATTTCCTTCAACTTAATTAGAGAATTTTGCAATTTACTCCCTCATCTTTAAAAGTTAACAAAAAAAAAAAAACTTGATAAACTTTCAATTCTTTGCAACATATTCCTTTTCTTAATGTTGTCTTTTTTGTCAAAAAATAATAATAATAATTGAACTTGTGCTATTTACCCCTTGTAGGGAAAGGTCCGGATCCACATGACCCGGTCCGACCCAGGGACCTAAATGAAAAATCGAAAATAATCCAGGCAAACGGGACCCCCCTTTCCAACACATGGAATGAGCAATTAGAAAGGGGTGGAGTCACTCCTATTTATAGGAGGATGAGAGAGCTCTCATCATTGACGCAAGCAATGTGGGACTTGGAATGTGAACAAAATATTCAATTCCATCATGATCATCTAGCCCACTTTGGGCCACGAGTACGGGCTCGTGTGACCTCCGATGAGAGTCATTTTCGTTTCGTTCTCTTCGTCTCTCTGCAAGCTTTCCAACGGATCCTCAGTCGACCCGATCGGACTCCCACATGGGCGGATATTTAGTCCCGAAGACCCCAATATATCCAACATACTCCCACTCGCACATGGTGGGAGGCCCATGACTATCCTTATCACAAAGGACTTCTCTATTTCTCTTTCTCTCGTCGTCTTCTTTCATACTCCGTGTCAGTCGTGACCGCTTGGCACGATATGTGGGAGCCTTATACTAGAAGCCTGTTAGGGCCCAGCTATAAGTGATGCTACAACCCAAGTGTCTGATGATGTGACCACATGTCTCACCTAAAAATAGTGCCATGGGTTCCCTAGACGTGTTCATATACATGGCTAGTCCAATCCCTCTAAGTCTACAATAAGACTAGGACTTTAGCCACACTCAGTTGCGATAGGTATCCACATCCATGAGAACCTCAAAGGGATCACATAATGGGTCGACCTCAGGATACTATCACACATGCATATGTCAACACAATCTTCCTTTCGACCTCTTATCAGTTCAATCAAAGATAGCTGCTTTCCTGACAGTCTTCCATCGGGTCGTATTTTTCCATAGCCTCTTGGAAAGGTATCAAAGTAGCATGCACTACCTCATCTCTTCATGACAGAGTCAAAGTGCATAAGGGTACCCTTTGAAAGGATTGATACATCCTTTCAGGGACTCACACAGCATTGAAGCAGGGATTCTTTCACATGCTTCCCTTGCGGTTCTTAAAGCACATGCGGTATGCAACGCACGTTGTGGTGTTCTCGAACGTATGTCGATTTTGATCCTCAATCACTTACACCACACAGACCTTAGTCCAGACTCACTTAGAATCTGACCTGACTTTGCTACCACACTTCGCTCGCTTCACATAGCGCCAAGTGGAGCACTCACGTCTGGCTACAGGCATTATGAATAGCGGGAATTCATAATTCGATCATAAGACCTCATCATCTTAGCGGATCTCATCCTAGTACACTTACTAGGGAGACTTATCAGTTCTCAGTGGTGTTTTCCTGTCCAACACTCGACGCTTTTCAGCTGCCTCTGGATATTCACACTATATCCCATTTTGGTGTTCAAGGAAAAAGCACCCAAGTCTCATCTTGGCCCACGCCACCTGCGTGTCCAAGGCGGTTGCTCGTGTGAGAGAGCCAACCTCCAAGGCTTGTACGACATACTTTATATATTGTGTAAGCGTGTCCAAGGCGGTTGCTCGTGTGAGAGAGCCAACCTCCAAGGCCTGTACGACATACTTTATATATTGTGTAATAAGTAATTCTACTTCTTGATCCACACAAAATAAAGGTAAGCCTAGGCATTACACTTTACTTATGATCAAGAAATAAAGCTTTCACAAAACTTGTCCTCATGACATAAACTATGTTAAATCACCCTGGTTCTAAGAAATCTTGTGTATCTAAAACACTATTTTTACGGCTTGTATCTCTATACAGCCAACCCACCAATACGAGTCTGTGAGGGTATAGAGCCAATGCTCTATCACATGTCATACTGTGAGGATCCTCTGATGCTTAGACAACAGGGTAGTTAACTACTGTGTAACGATGTCTCATACAACGTTGTGTTGCGTTCTCTTGTGGTACTTAGGCTTTCTTTGGTGTAAACCATAGCTGTTTGACTTGATGAGATCAATGTCACTAGGTCAACAGCTCTTTCTGCGATCTATAAGTGACTTTAGATCTTCCAATCCAAACTGCCCTGTACTGTTGATGATAATGCAATGAACTCTATGTCCCTAGTGGACAGAGAAATGCATAATCCTTACTTGCCTCTCTGCAAGATAGTTACAGTGCTTAGTAAAGCACACCAAGATGTGGATGTCCTCTCATCCAAGTCTTTTACCCAATCGACATCAATGTGTGGCCCACCATTTGCAGGTCACCAATATGATGAAAACAATCAATTTTCAGCAGCGCCCTTCAGCATCGCCTTTCTAGTACCACAGAACACTCTAAACAGTGTATCCAACCAAGGTTTGACTGATAACGGCTCACAGACCCAACTACAAAAAAAACACGTTGGAGCGAGTACAATCCTAATTGTACTTCTAGCTACCAACCACATGTATCAAAATACTATCCAATGACTCCATCTCTGACTTAGTCTAAAGACGTGTAGCAAGACTCAAACTCTTGCCTCTAGCTACTAGCACATCACTCGGGTTCAGGTCCCCTCAATTGGAATCCACCAAGAATCTCTTCTTCATAGGATTCTTGTGACATAGTGAGTCAATTCTTGGAGCATTCTCCATGAATCTTGACTCCCACTCGCACAACCCAATTCCTTTATCTCAAAGATGAAAGGATAGCCATCTTTAATTGCCTGAAGCAGCCTCTGTGTCATTTCTAGCTAGTTATATGTCTTCTACATATAGCATGAGGGTAATGAAATACTCTCAACTTCCTTGAAATTCACTAAGTGGTCAATTACCACGAGTCTAGATGAATATGTGAAATCTTGTCAGATCCTCGGAGTCAGCATACTCTGCGCTCCTGGCCTTTTGCCATGAGACCTATGTGTTTGTGCACGTAGATCTCTTCACCTAGTTTGCCATTCAATAAAGTGGTCTTGACATCCTAATCGATGTACTCCCATACTTAAACTGGTGACCAAAGCTAGAATCAGACTCTGACCACACAACAAACGAGAAGGTTTCGTCACAGTTGATACCTTCTTGTTTGTGTGTACTTCATCACTGCTTAATGTGCCTAGTAATGGTCGATTGACCAATCTGTCTCCCTTAACTTCTGAGAGCACACTTGTTCTCAAAATGCCTTGTGACGCGGGGTAGATCCACCAAGCCTTATACTTGGTATGTCCTTATAGACTTCGTCTTTTCTTCTTCCATCGTTTTAGTCCAACTTTTACTAGTAGGGGCGGAGAGAGCCCTTTGAACTATCAAAGGCTCTACTTGATAATTTAGTACTCATCTAGTACTCCTCTTGGATTGTGCTTCGTGGAGATATGCTCCTCATAAGCATTACTCCCACTGGACTCAGCAACTGGAGGTGCGTCTATACGCTCCTCTCAACGTGTTGTAGGTCCACCTTCTTTCAATAAAGATGCACATCCCAAAATCCGTCTCCCTTTCTCTAGAAAAGTTTGTCTTAAGGACCACTACATCCTTAGACTCAAATTATGTGACCGGAGTGTCTTCATTCTCACTAATGAAGACGTATCCTTTTGAGTGACCAAGCTATCTTACCAAGACACGCTACTTGCCTCTAGGGTCAAGCTTCCTATACTCACAGGAAGGATCAAGTATGTTGTATACCCTTATGGTCTCAGCATACTCTAATCAGGTCTTTTACTTAACTAAAACTCATCAGGAATCATTCACATAATTTGAAAGGGCATATGGTTAAGTACGAAAGTGATCGTTGGTAAAGCGTCTCCCCAATGGGAACGTTCACCTGAGTCATTATCAACTTAACCAACTCCAGGAGCAACTCATTTTGCTGTGGAGTTTGTGGAATAGTTAGTTGTCTAACAATTCCAATTTCATCACGTAACTGTGAGAAAATACTAGGCCACTTGCCTTGCCCCCCACGCTTATCGGACCACTAATGTCCGAGTGGACTAATTTGATGAAAGCGTGTTTTCTGATTTCATGACTGAATGGTTCTCAGGTTGCTTTGTCTGTAAGGCAATATTTACAAACTAGCATTGGGAATTTGTCCTCACAAATTCTCCTTTGCTAATACGTAATTGCGTCCCACACGCACTTGCCAAATAGATGTATCAACCACATAGGAAGACACAGCAAAGCAACTAGTTGAATTACGGGAATGTAATTCAAAGTGTATGACAACACAACCATTGTCATAAAATCAGAACTAACACTACGGAGTCATGATAAACATGTAGATCATATTATATCTTAAGTTCTCTCACGGAAAAACATCTAATAAAGAGTTCCGTTCAGTATCTAGAACATACAACATTTATAAAAATAAAGAGTGGCCACTACGCAACTTCATTTTGTAGTTTCCCAACCTCTTAACTTTAATAATTCTTTGTTCCCACGTGGATACTTCTGCTCCCATTGGGCAGAGGACGGAACTCCATGAACCAATGTTCATGGGTGAGAGGAAAATGATTGCTGCAAACAATTTTTGCGCATAGTGCCTTATGGAATGACACAAGCAACATTTGACCTTGGCCAAAATCTCTTTTCCTCTCTTGCTTTTCCTTTGAACTGAGGCTACTTACCTTACACTTACCCTTTCTCTTCCTAGCACCACATCTCTTGGACCCATTGTCCTTGTTCTTGGAGCCTAGAGCTCTAAGTAACTTTAGCCACTTAGGCTACGTGCTCGATAGATTTTGCAGCCTTATGCCACCAATTTTTGAGCACTAAGTGGTGTTTAATATCATCAAGAAACTTGATGGTGTTAGTGAAGGTCGGAATGACCTATATGCACTCCCAATGGGAGGGAAGAGATCTGGCAACAGTTTGAACTCACAGTTTACCAGTGGGGAGTCTGCAGGTATACTCACACTCCCAAATTAAGTTTGTTTTCTCCCTTAGATGTGTTTTCATTCTCTTGTCAGAGCGCATCTTGGAGGCATCAAACTTGATTGTAAGCTGCCTCAGTTTGGTGACCACAGTGTCACCAAAGCGATATCTCTAATGTGATCTACGTTTACAAGTTTTGTAGTTATGCTATCAGTCAATCCTAGATGCTAACACTAATTACACAGCTCCTTATTACACAACACACAACTCTTGAAAATTGTAATCAACGCAAGACGAGTGTAGATATAGTCAGTCTCTGCATTCGAGAAGTAGGGTCAACCACCCTCATCACACAGAGAGCCTATATATGTACACTTTTCTCTGCTTGGCTCAACAATTTTCATAGAATAGTCACATACTATTCAAAATCCCTTTTGAATTCCCACTATGTAAGCGATCAAGAAGACCATCGAGTCGCCACAGGCACGACCTCAAACTTCCACTTGATTACAACGCTTACGATCATTTAAATAGTCACTTACTATTTAAATTCCCACATGGATAAGCATTTACATCGAGTTATTGGTTTGCCACATGCTGCCCCTAGCTCCCACTCGAGTAAAACACTTAAGGTAATTTAAACGATCACAAATCGCTTAAATCTTCTCTCTCGTTGTGTATGTGAATGAGTCAAGAGATGGACATATCCACTCTTTAAACTCCAACTCACCCTAATTTCTCCCCATATTTGGATTCGTCTCACTAAAACGAGAAAAACGACTCAAAAATCGTCGAAATCAGAGCTAAAACGGAGAAATTATGCGCGACAGAAAATTTGGTCAACCGTTGACCTCGCCGGCGGTCAACGAACGGCCGGCGCCGACCAGCGACTCCTCGGCGGCGGAGGTCACCGGACCTCCGCAGGCGGCCGCGCCGCTCGCCGGTGAACCACCGTCGACGGCTGCCGGACCTTCGCTGGTCGGCCACCGTCGACAACCTGCTTTGCCGGTCAATCTCTTCAGTCAACGTTCCCCATCCCCAAAGTAGTAGCATACATTCACAGATATATATCTAATTCGTAGGGTACACATACCTTAAATAATATATATATATATATATATATATATATATATATATATATATATATATATATATATATGCATGCAAATTAGGGTCTTTAATTTTGAAAGGGGAACCTAAACATGTTTCTAGGTTTTAGGGTATAGGTTACCAGTTAATATTGAATTAAAAATTAACTCATAATTTAAATTCAAAAATTATGGTACCCTACCCTACAATATATGATATAACACATGTTTTAAATTTAAATTCAAAACATTTAAATAAAACTGGGAACCTAAACATGTTCCTAAGTTTTAAATTAAAAACCATACAAGACCTAAGCATGTTCCTAACCCTTTTTGGTTCATCAATCCCTGGAGAACAGAGCACTAGCATAAACCAGCCTCTGATACCAATGTAGGGAAAGGCCCGGATCCACATGATCCGGTCCGACCCAGGGACCTAAATGAAAAATAAAAAATAATCCAGGCAAAAATAAACATTGCGGAAGCTACTAACCTGGACGCCATCGCTAAAAGCTTGGATCTTACCAGTGCCTCTGCTCCACCAGGGCTGTCCTCCAAACGACGAACACCTAAAAGGGCCGCGCCAAACGGAGGACTCTACCTACGAGAGGTAGAGCCACATGTCCACGACTGATGCGCGGAAGAGGACTTAAGAGAAAGAGAAAACTTATACTGAGTGGGGTTCCCAAACGGGACCCCCCTTTCCAACACATGGAATGAGCAATTAGAAAGGGGTGGAGTCACTCCTATTTATAGGAGGATGAGAGAGCTCTCATCATTGACGCAAGCAATGTGGGACTTGGAATGTGAACAAAATATTCACTTCCATCATGATCATCTAGCCTACTTTGGGCCACGAGTACGGGCTCGTGTGACCTCCGATGAGAGTCATTTTCGTTTCGTTCTCTTCGTCTCTCTGCAAGCTTTCCAACGGATCCTCACTCGACCCGATCGGACTCCCACATGGGCGGATATTTAGTCCCGAAGACCCCAATATATCCAACACCCCTCAACTATAAAATTTTTGCCAAAAAAAATCCCTTTTAAACTTACAATTTACAAAATATTCTTTCCGTTTTGCTGATATGGACAAGTGTCTAGATGAAAATATGAAAAGAAACAGACATGTTGTACGAAATTAAAAACTAAAGATTCTTGCAAAGTAGGCTTTAATTTTAGAGTAAATTTATCATTTTAGTTCCTAAAAGATATAATTTATCTCATTCTAATCCTAAAAGTATGGAAATGCCAAATTAGTCCCTTTGTCTCAAATTCATCCCTTATGTTAGTGAAAATTTTCAGGGACTAAATTTAGACAAAATGTATCATTCAGATATCAAATTTTAAAATTTTTATCTTCCAAAAACTAAATTAAGATCTCGATATTATGATTTTCAATTATCAAAACAATAATTCACTCTTATTTTTTGTATTGCATTATCTCTTTTTGTCGCAAGGTCCATTAATTTTCCGACACTACAAAAAGAAAAAGAAGAAATGAAGCAAGGAAGATATCACAAAAGTTTTTTCAAAGCTAAATAAAGGAATCATTGTTCAAATTCATCCTTTAAATTGTTCAAACCACCAACTCATGCATGACAGGATCGATCTCTTACAATTAATTAGAGGTAAGCACTATAAACAATTATATATTCATGGTCTCTTTGACTTCAAATATGTGCATTTGCTGTGTATCATGATCTGAGTTCATTATTGTGACCGAATCGGGGGTGACTACTTGAATCCGACATCTAAGTATGTCTGAAAACCTTCAATAATAATTAATGCATGTAAAAGCAAAGATAAGAATCAATCACTAAAACAATTTTAATATATTGTCCAAACAGGACACTTGGTCAGTTCCCGATCTAACCTGTGTTTCAAAACAATAGTTTGTCTTCAAGTAAAAGCAAACACCGCGTTTTACTATGATAATTTATATCATACAATATAAATGAATAAGGTCCAACAATTTGAGTAATTGTCCTGTCAATTTAATTGGTCAAAAGTCATCCACTCAATATTAATACACACAATTGATATACAAAATTTAAAGTATTTTGTAGACTATATAAAGTATGATTCCATTATTTACATTTTTTTTTTGGTTTAGTTATAAAAAAGTTTTTGTAGTATAATCGATCCTTGCTTCATATTTTTTTCTTTCCCCTTTTGCTAGATTGATTCTTATCTTTGCTTTTGATTTGGTCTATTCTCATATTAATCAACAAGAAAGGAATCATAATTAATGGAGCAATAATACATGTAGTATAATGATAGCTAGTAATTAATTAGGTCCCAAATTTTTTGTTTTAATTACTAACTTGAAGAAGATTCAAAATGATCCATGCTTATTGAATATGTATTCTTAGATATATATATATGCAATATATATATATATACTTTAAATCAATTAAATTTGGTCCTAGTGTGATTTATATCATTAATATTAATAATAATTATTGTTGTTATTACTATTATTATAATTGGGACTGGTAAGCTACAAAGTTTGGATAGTTTTGGAAAAATTATAAATTTCGTTTTTAATTTATAGAAATCAAATCATAAATACGAACAAAATATAAAAACTAGTTCCTAAAAAAATTATAAAAACTAAATCTATAATTTTTCAAAAATTATCCAAAATTTGTAGCACTATAAGAACAATGATAATTTTTAATTAACCATCTTTGTTATGACAACCACTATTAATTGTTGAAAAAATATATATTTTCAACAATTAAATTTTAGTAATCGAAATAAGTACATTTTTTCAACAATTAAATTTTAAATGTCAAAATAAGATGTTGAAAAAAGTCAATAATAATATTTTCAATGGTAAACAATCATCAATAATATTAATTTCAACAATACTTTTGCAATGACGGAGGTTGACAAGAATACCATTGATAAAAGTATAGTAAAAAAAGTATTATTCACGATTAATGACCATAAAAAATATTATTTTTATATTTTTTTAATAACTTATTTCGAAGCCAAAATTTAATTTTTGAAAATAGTAATTTTTTCAACAAGGAGCCATTCAAATATAGATTGTTGGAAAATACTCAATTTTCTTTTAGTGTAGCTTGTTAGAATAATAAAGATTATTCATCAGGATCAAAGGTTGAATCTAAAACATCCATACAATAATTTAATCAATATACGTATTTCTTAATGTCATAGTTTGATCGGACGTGATCAATTGTTCACGTGGGAGCCGGTCTTCCTCTCCTTATCTTTTTCATGTGACTGCCCTAATGGGGAGGCTAGGTCAAAAATTAGATTGGAGAGGGGATTCAGCCCTTGTATTTATAGAAGGTTGACAATTATCCACCCATCATAGGTAGTCAGCCCGATAGCCCTACACTTATCACATTACATCATTATTGGGCTTAAGGCCCAATTACAAGATGAGACCAAAACCAATTAATCACATTAATTGACTGGTATTATGGTCATAATTAGGTTATACATCCAACCAGTATTTTAAATAAAACAAAATACCAATTAATTAAGCGCAATATAAAATAATTTTCCAACATAGCTACCCAATAATAATAATATAAATCAAAGTATTATTACCAACTTTTTTTTTGGTCAAAGTATTATTGCCAACTTTGAAATACTAAACTTAACTAATTTAGTGTATATATATGTTGCTTATATATTTAAAAATATAGTCAAAGCATTGCTGATTTTGAATTTCTTTGAAGTTAGTTAAAACAAGAAAACCAGGGGAGCTAATTACTAGCATCATTATTCATTAGTATGTAGTATTAATTATCTCTATTAGTCGCAAGCTCCATTAATTATTTTTCTTAGCTTGTTCATCAATGTGAGAATAGACCAAATCCAAAGCAAAGATAAGAATCAATATAACAAAAAGGAAAAGAAGAAATGATGCAAGGAAGATACCACAAAAGCTTTTTCAAAGCTAAATAAAGGAATCATTGTTCAAATCCTTCAAATTGTGATATGTAGGCCAAAAAGAAATGATGAACTATAGACTAAGCATTTTTCAAACCAACTCATGAATGGCAGAATCGATCTCTTGTAATTAATTAGAGGTAAGCACTATGAACAATAATTATATATTCATATATTATATGTATATATAGAGTTTCATGGTCTTATTGATGTAAGTTTGTATGATAAAATGTTGACTATTTGTTGCTATTTGAGTAACATTTAAAGTCTACTAAAAGAGTCCATTTTTAAAAAGGCTAAAATGCATTAAGACCCCTGAGTTTTGGGTTAGGGGCACATAGACCCCCTGAGTTTTAAAACTTTGCACATAGACTCCTGAGTTTTCACTTTGGGGCAAAAAGCACCCTTCCGTTAGGGTTCCGTTAAATTTTGTGGTTAAGTGCCACATCATCAAATATATATGAGGGTAATTTTGTAATTTCCAATTTAACCCTAATAACCCACCCATTTTGTCTTCAACCCACCCAAATCACAATCCCCAAATCGCACGCACGCACGCACGAAACAAAATTGGTGACACCATCAATATTCAAGAACCCACCCTAATCGCACGCACCATGGAAAACCATGGTCCATAGCCACCATCGCAATTCCATTAAATAATAATAAAATCCTTCTTCTTTTGATCATGAACAACAATCTTCTTCTTCTCCTGCGAGATGCTCGACCAAGAATCGATCTCATCGATGCATTCTGACTGCTGCGGCTTTTAAGGGACAAATCTTGCCACCATTGAAGAGTTCGTCGATAGAGAGGGGAGATCTTGCTAACCTGCAACTGAAATCGAGATCTTGTTGTTGTTGTTGTTCTTCTTCTGTGATAAAAAATCCGTGCTGTAAACACCACCAAACTTCGGTTTATTTCATAATAAAGAGTTAAAATAGATTATATAAAAAAGAAATTATAGCTTTCTTAGGCATTAGGTGTAGCCTCAATGGCAGAAACGCCTTTCTTAATACTTATCATCTTCATTCGAATCCCGCTCAGGCCCCTTTAAGAGTATAACTTTTTTTTTTAATTTGAAAAAAAGCGCAAAAAATGGTCTAGCCAAGAATCGGACTTGCAACCGTTTGGGGGCTTATATATTTGATAACCATTAAACCAATTCCATTGATTTGTTAGTTTAGTAAATTCCTTTATATAATAATAACAAATGTCGGCATACTGCTTCTTCAACCTCTTGACGGGTTGAAATTTCCGGCTCGATTTCCAACGCATACCCGGCGGTTCCCACCGTTTTTCAGTTCCGATGAGTGCCATTTCAACATCATTTGGATTCGAAGCTTCAATTGTTACATTTTCTTATTTATGTTCTTTTGTAACAAATGAGTTGGGTGTGACCAAAAGCAAACCTCAACTGACCTTAAGGGCATGAAACGTAGCTCACGGTGGTCGAGGGTGGCCTTTGACGGTGCTCGATGGTGGCTATGGACAGTGGTTGGCGATGGTGCGTGCGATTTGGATTGTTGATTTAGGGATTGTGATTTGAGTGAGTTGAAGAAAATGGGTTGGTATGAAAAATGGGTGGGTTATTAGGGTTAAATTGGAAATTACAAAATTACCCTCATATATATTTGATGATGTGGCACTTAACCACAAAATTTAACGGAACCCTAACGGAAGGGTGCTTTTTGCTCCAAAGTGAAAACTCAGGGGATCTATGTGCAAAGTTTTAAAACTCAGGGGTTTCAGTGCATTTTAGCCTTTTAAAAATATAAGGTGGTGTTAAATGTGGAGGTCCGGCGGTGGTGTTAAATGTGGAGGTGTGGCAATTGCTTTCAGTGGACTAAATCAAAGGATTTCCTTCAACTTAATTAGAGAATTTTGCAATTTACTCCCTCATCTTTAAAAGTTAACAAAAAAAAAAAAACTTGACAAACTTTCAATTCTCTGCAACATATTCCTTTTCTTAATGTTGTCTTTTTTGTCAAAAAATAATAATAATAATTGAACTTGTGCTATTTACCCCTCAACTATAAAATTTTTGCCAAAAAAAATCCCTTTTAAACTTACAATTTACAAAATATTCTTTCCGTTTTGCTGATATGGACAAGTGTCTAGATGAAAATATGAAAAGAAACAGACATGTTGTACGAAATTAAAAACTAAAGATTCTTGCAAATTAGGCTTTAATTTTAGAGTAAATTTATCATTTTAGTTCCTAAAAGATATAATTTATCTCATTCTAATCCTAAAAGTATGGAAATGCCAAATTAGTCCCTTTGTCTCAAATTCATCCCTTATGTTAGTGAAAATTTTCAGGGACTAAATTTAGACAAAATGAATCATTCAGATATCAAATTTTAAAATTTTTATCTTCCAAAAACTAAATTAAGATCTCGATATTATGATTTTCAATTATCAAAACAATAATTCACTCTTATTTTTTGTATTGCATTATCTCTTTTTGTCGCAAGGTCCATTAATTTTCCGACACTACAAAAAGAAAAAGAAGAAATGAAGCAAGGAAGATATCACAAAAGTTTTTTCAAAGCTAAATAAAGGAATCATTGTTCAAATTCATCCTTTAAATTGTTCAAACCACCAACTCATGCATGACAGGATCGATCTCTTACAATTAATTAGAGGTAAGCACTATAAACAATTATATATTCATGGTCTCTTTGACTTCAAATATGTGCATTTGCTGTGTATCATGATCTGAGTTCATTATTGTGACCGGATCGGGGGTGACTACTTGAATCCGACATCTAAGTATGTCTGAAAACCTTCAATAATAATTAATGCATGTAAAAGCAAAGATAAGAATCAATCACTAAAATAGTTTTAATATATTGTCCAAACAGGACACTTGGTCAGTTCCCGATCTAGCCTGTGTTTCAAAACAATAGTTTGTCTTCAAGTAAAAGCAAACACCGCGTTTTACTATGATAATTTATACCATACAATATAAATGAATAAGGTCCAACAATTTGAGTAATTGTCTTGTCAATTTAATTGGTCAAAAGTCATCCACTCAATATTAATACACACAATTGATATACAAAATTTAAAGTATTTTGTAGACTATATAAAGTATGATTCCATTATTTACATTTTTTTTTTTGGTTTAGTTATAAAAAAGTTTTTGTAGTATAATCGATCCTTGCTTCATATTTTTTTCTTTCCCCTTTTGCTAGATTGATTCTTATCTTTGCTTTTGATTTGGTCTATTCTCATATTAATCAACAAGAAAGGAATCATAATTAATGGAGCAATAATACATGTAGTATAATGATAGCTAGTAATTAATTAGGTCCCAAATTTTTTGTTTTAATTACTAACTTGAAGAAGATTCAAAATGATCCATGCTTATTGAATATGTATTCTTAGATATATATATATGCAATATATATATATACTTTAAATCAATTAAATTTGGTCCTAGTGTGATTTATATCATTAATATTAATAATAATTATTGTTGTTATTACTATTATTATAATTGGGACCGGTAAGCTACAAAGTTTGGATAGTTTTGGAAAAATTATAAATTTCGTTTTTAATTTATAGAAATCAAATCATAAATACGAACAAACTATAAAAACTAGTTCCTAAAAAAATTATAAAAACTAAATCTATAATTTTTCAAAAATTATCCAAAATTTGTAGCACTATAAGAACAATGATAATTTTTAATTAACCATCTTTGTTATGACAACCACTATTAATTGTTGAAAAAATATATATTTTCAACAATTAAATTTTAGTAATCGAAATAAGTACATTTTTTCAACAATTAAATTTTAAATGTCAAAATAAGATGTTGAAAAAAGTCAATAATAATATTTTCAATGGTAAACAATCATCAATAATATTAATTTCAACAATACTTTTGCAATGACGGAGGTTGACAAGAATACCATTGATAAAAGTATAGTAAAAAAAGTATTATTGACGATTAATGACCATAAAAAATATTATTTTTATCTTTTTTTAATAACTTATTTCGAAGCCAAAATTTAATTTTTGAAAATAGTAATTTTTTCAACAAGGAGCCATTCAAATATAGATTGTTGGAAAATACTCAATTTTCTTTTAGTGTAGCTTGTTAGAATAATAAAGATTATTCATCAGGATCAAAGGTTGAATCTAAAACATCCATACAATAATTTAATCAATATACGTATTTCTTAATGTCATAGTTTGATCGGACGTGATCAATTGTTCACGTGGGAGCCGGTCTTCCTCTCCTTATCTTTTTCATGTGACTGCCCTAATGGGGAGGCTAGGTCAAAAATTAGATTGGAGAGGGGACTCAGCCCTTGTATTTATAGAAGGTTGACAATTATCCACTCATCATAGGTAGTCAGCCCGATAGCCCTACACTTATCACATTACATCATTATTGGGCTTAAGGCCCAATTACAAGATGAGACCAAAACCAATTAATCACATTAATTGACTGGTATCATGGTCATAATTAGGTTATACATCCAACCAGTATTTTAAATAAAACAAAATACCAATTAATTAAGCCCAATATAAAATAATTTTCCAACATAGCTACCCAATAATAATAATATAAATCAAAGTATTATTACCAACTTTTTTTTTGGTCAAAGTGTTATTGCCAACTTTGAAATACTAAACTTAACTAATTTAGTGTATATATATGTTGCTTATATATTTAAAAATATAGTCAAAGCATTGCTGATTTTGAATTTCTTTGAAGTTAGTTAAAACAAGAAAACCAGGGGAGCTAATTACTAGCATCATTATTCATTAGTATGTAGTATTAATTATCTCTATTTGTCGCAAGCTCCATTAATTATTTTTCTTAGCTTGTTCATCAATGTGAGAATAGACCAAATCCAAAGCAAAGATAAGAATCAATATAACAAAAAGGAAAAGAAGAAATGAAGCAAGGAAGATACCACAAAAGCTTTTTCAAAGCTAAATAAAGGAATCATTGTTCAAATCCTTCAAATTGTGATATGTAGGCCAAAAAGAAATGATGAACTATAGACTAAGCATTTTTCAAACCAACTCATGAATGGCAGAATCGATCTCTTGTAATTAATTAGAGGTAAGCACTATAAACAATAATTATATATTCATATTATATGTATATATAGAGTTTCATGGTCTTATTGATGTAAGTTTGTATGATGAAATGTTGATTTATATTATATTAATTGGGGAGAATTAGAGGGAAAGAAGGAGAATTTTGAAACATTTTTTTTTATTGTTTGGACATCTAAACTTTGGAGATTTTTTTTTGGAGGATTTTGTATTAACTCTCTTTAATATTTCTCTTTCAATAACATTTTCATTCCTCCCCAATTCCTTTTCCACTTAATTCATTCCCTATTTTTCTGTCCTTTCCCACCTCAATCCCAAACACGCTCTAATTAAGATTGTATTTGGATTGTAGAATTTAAAAGATTTTAATTCCTTACCTTTAAAATTCTTTATTTGGATAACCATAATATTTGTAAGTTTTCTTGTTGTAAATAAGAACTATATGTATAATAATTAATGTATGTATCCATATACTTTGTATATGTGCATGTGTGAACGTTTTATATGTAAATTTGTATATATATATGTATTTATATCATATATGTACTATCATTCTAAAATAAGCAAGAAATTTTAAATTCTTTTCAAATTACTAGATTAAATTATCATGAAATTTTCAAATTACATACCCTTCTAAAGGATTTTTCCATGAGTAATTGAAATAACTTCAAACATGATTTTTAATTTTCTCCTTCAATTACCTTTTTTTTTTTTTTGCAATATCCTTAATTAAATTATTATATTCAAACACTAAGGCAATTTGGTCTAATTAACATCCTTACACACGGTATAGTCTTTAAACTTTTCTTATCCAACTGATGAGACCGCTTCATTTCCATTTTATATTTTTAATTAATAAATAACAAATATTTAAAATATGTTCTAACTTAATTCGACTTTGTATGCTTTGGGATGAATATGCAGCGTTGGAAAAAGATAAATCATAGGGATATGGAGAAGTTGGTGGAAATAATATGGGATGTTTCAAAGTATTTGTGTGGTTGTGCCAAGGAAGAAGCTGTCTATATTTATGATTTAGAAGAGAATTTACAAAAATTGAAAGAGGAATGGGAAGAAGTTGTAAGCATGAAACAAGATTTGAAGACAAGAGTTGATGAAGCTGAGAGATATGGACTTATGCGTAGGACAGACGAAGTGGATAAATGGATGAACAAAGTTGAAGCTCTTCAAAAGGTAATTTGAATTAAATTATCTTATTACTTATTACATATATATTATTTTTAAGAGGCAAAGTACTTTTTTGTTTATGAATTGTTGGTCAAACTATTATTTAGTCCCTAAATTTTTTGGAAAAAATCCTATTTAGCCCTCGAATTTACAACTCTGTCAACTATTTAGTCTCATGGACGTTACCCGTTACATAGCCGAGCCACGTGACAGTTAACTGCTGATGTAGTGTTCAGATGAAGAATTGAAGAAAAAAGGGTATGTGTTCAGATGTAAGGCTGATAAGGTGAAAATTTTGGGGTCCACTTCGTAATTTTAAAGAGTTAGGGGCCAAAATCAAACTTTTTTTTAAAATTTTGCAGCCTATGCAGGGCCACACACCGCCGGCATGTGGAGCAGTAGGCCACCCCTTCATATTATTTTTTGTTTCGGAGCATTTTCTTCTTTCGCGTTTTGCCTTCTTCTACCACATGATTTCCCTTTAATCCTTTTTAATTTCTCCAACAACGACCTTTTAAAACCTAAATCCCCACTACTTACCCTAGGGTTTAGATGTGGGGTTTCACAAAACTAATATTCTTTCTGGTTCTTAATTTAAATTTCAATAAATTTTCAACTTAGAATTCCTAACTCGTAATTTAAGTTTATGATCCATTTAATTAGTTTCCATTACTTTACTCCCTTGTATTCAATCTTTATACCTTTAATTTTAAAAGTAAAATAGGTAATACAGTGGTATTTTTATATAGTTTAATTCTATTAATTTTTAAATTAAATTTGTTTAAGTTTGTTCAAAATATTTTTATGTGTTCAAAATTGAAAATTCATTGTTCGTCAATTGAAAATTTGAAATATCAAATTCCAGAAAATCAGTATAGTAATATCACATAAATTTTACCCCTAATTAAGCATTATATTTCAACATAAATGATCAATTCCATATTTCTTGTAACTACGGAATATTCTGCCTTGGGACACGTGGCAATAAGCTTTCAGAAGGCTGGCGTCAACGCACGATAGCGACACATGTCACCACTTACCTGCCACTTACGTGGCCTTTACCCACATCCTCTCGTGGGGACTCCCACTCAACGAGACTTGGAAACTCCTTGGGCATCGTGGGACGACCCGGCACATCTCACGAGAACGTGGGTCGAGCACGTCCTCCCCACACTTAGTATAAATAGACCCTCACCCGGGGGAGTAAAGACAAGAGATCAAGGACTACAATACCAGATCCAAGACCTCTAAAGTACCTCTAGAGAACGTTACCCATAACCATTCAAGCAGGCATTCTGAGAACCCTCAGACACCTTATGCAACATCCATCACGCATCCCAAGCTCTGTCTAACGCATCGCCAGGTCCGGTCACCGGCAGACTTACCTCCGTCCAGAAACCCTTCAACTACAGAGCTTCCAACAGCTCTCAGAGACTCAAGCTCTCTCTCCCACTAATGCAATCTCCTAAGACCGGCTCGCTCGCCTGGAGTACATTAGACACGTCTTAGCCGCACATGGCCTGATACAGGTAACCACCTTGCCAAACGGCTCCTATAGACGTCGTCATGACGAACTACGTGGACTTTGATCCCTTCCCAAGGGTACGTAGGCACCTAGGTGCATCACCTAAGGACAAATCCCCCAAGGTTAAGCCCCTTTGCGGTCCTTAATTGCAAATAACAATTGTCAGAACCAAAAACGATAGTTACAGTAGAGCCCACCGCGGTCTTCCTTAGACCGCAATGTCTTGCGCACCCTGCGAAGTACAAATCAAGGGCATCCCCGCTTGAAGGGTGCGGTGGCTCGCCCGACAATGGATCCCTTCGAGGATTCGGGGCTACATCATAGTCTTCTATCCTCAACGGGGAGTCTCCTCGAGCACGGATACAAAACTCTCCACCAACGTGCATCTCTTCGGGGGGTTTTGGAGTATAGGGAATCCTCCTGCGACCACAATGATTCAAGCTGGTTTCACCCACTTGATTCGTAGCTTCCGCACTTTTACCCGCAGGGCCTCCGTCCGCCCCGGCATCCTCGTTTTCCCCTCAGGATGGGACAACGGCACTCTACGGCTCCGACCGCTCGCGTCTCCGGCACCGAGAAATTGGCGGAGGATTCAATTTCCCCTGAATGCCACCCAGAGTTAACCCTGCGAAAAGGAAACATCCGAAACTCGATAAGGATATCGAAAATCAATGGGACACAACTCACAAATATGAGCTTACCTAAAGCTGCGCCTGAGACCACGACCCCCTTCAAAAACTCGAAGGTTGTCTCTTCATACTCCTCCACTTGAGAGGAAAGCGCGGACGCTTGCCAAACGTTCGAACCCAAGGCGGGTAAAAACCCTTCTTAGGTAACACCTTGAAGAAGTACTACCGCCAGACATGGTTGTTACCCGGCAGATCGGTGATGGTGAAACCTTTGGCACTTGACTGAAAACACACCCATCCGTGTGCCTCGCGGACGGAGTAGAGAGAGAAACACATTTGGAAGGACTTCCAACCTATGCGACCGACAGTACCTGTCAAAAATGCTGAGTATCAACCATGCGTTCTGAGTCAGTTGCGCGGGGCAAACATTCAGCAAGTTGAGCATGGCTTCCACGAAGCCAGAAAAAGGAAGAATGAAGGCGGCATTACAAGGAACGCAGAGGGGAAGAACGAAGCCGACACCGTCGCTCCAAAGTATCGTCTCCCTTTCTCCCATTGGCCTTATCTCATAGCCCTTGGGGAGAGAAGGAGCGAAGCATTCCTTCCATACCTTCTCAATGTTGGCTCCCGGCAACACCCGCGATTCTACACCAGCATCCGCCGCTGAAATATTGGTCGTAGAACCAAGCTCCGGGTCGGCAGAATACCAGTTCTCGAAAGCAGTCGGAGGAGGCACCGTGGGGTTCTCATCCTCTACAGATAGAACCTCCCGAAGGTCTACGGAGTCCCACAGCATAATGAGAGTATCCACTCTCTCCCTAACTCCCTTTGTGGCAACCAGCAAGAGGGATCGTTCAAAATTCGGATCCACGGAAGAGCACACAGAAGCAGCAGCACTAGTCGAGGCCATTTCTTGAATGGTTAAGAGCAGAGAATCGCTGAAAATCTAAACTAAGAGGAAGGAGATCACAAAACAAAAGAGTGGGGCCCTTCCGCTCTCAGCAATAAAAAGGAGGCCCAACAGACGCTTCACAGTCCAACCAAGAGGCGCGAAAACGGGTAAAACTCTGAAACTGAAGGGAATGACCAAAAGGCCCCTGACCTTTAAATTTCCTCTGCACACCCCCAAGGGGTATCTCAGGAAACTTCTCTTTGAAGCAATGATGACCCCTCCTCGGTAAGTCGCGTACTTTCTACAAAAACGGCTCAAAAGCTTGCTGAGGAAGTCAAGCAGTCAACAATTCAAAACAGGACGCGTGACACCCTCTAAACGTCACCACTCCCACGGAGTAAAACAAAGGGACATCATTTTGCGAGTCGGACGACCAGCTCGTAATGACCAAACGTACTTGCGGAAGAACTCCTCCTTACAAAGGCAGTAGAAATTCCTAAGCTTACTGACAGAAAACTTAAGTCCACGGGCGCCCGACACCTGTAGACTTTAGGGGACTTATGTAACTACGGAATATTCCGCCTTGGGACACTTGACACCACTTACCTGCCACTTACAGGGCCTTTACCCACATCCTCTCGCAGGGACTCCCACTCAATGACACATGGAAACTCCTTGGGCATCGTGGGACGACCCACATCCCACGAGAACGTGGGTCGAGCACGTCTTGCCCACACTTAGTATAAATACACCCTCACCCGGGGGACTAAAGACACGAGATCAAGGACTACAATACCAGATCCAAGACCTCTAAAGTACCTCTAGAGAACGTTACCCATAACCATCCTAGCAGGCATTTTGAGCACCCTCAGACACCTTACGCAACATCCATCACGCATCCCAAGCTCTGCCTAGCGCATCGCCAGGTCTGGTCACCGACAGACTTACCTCCGTCCAGGAGCCCTTAATCTACAGAGCTTCCAGCAACTCTCAGAGACTCGAGCTCTCTCTCCCACTAAGGCAACCTCCTAAGAGCGGCTCGCCTGCCTGGAGTACCTTAGACACGTCTTAGCCGCACACGGCCCGATATAGGTAACCAACCACGTACCTTGCCTAACGGCTCCTATAGACGTCGTCATGACGAACTACGTGGACTTTGATCCCTTCCCAAGGGTACGTAGGCACCTAGGTTCATCACCTAAGGATAAATCCCCCAAGGTTAAGACCCTTTGCGGTCCTTAATTGCAAATAACAATTGTCTGAACCAAAAATGACAGTTACATTTCTTATGCATTGAATGGTAAAATTATTTGAAAATACAAAACATTATTATCTTTCCTACATTATTCTACCTCCAAAGTAATCCGTATTTTTAACCACAATTTTGACACAAATGCTTAATTTATGAAATCTATTATATTTTCTATAGGTAGTGAAAAATATTTTGCCCTTTCATGGGATTAGTCAAATGTTTAAAAGTCTGATGATGAAGAATTGGTAGTTTGTGATTAGTTGTGTTAGTAGGGATTGTAATTTTCTTGCTGATAGTTTAGCCAAAAATGGTCACTTTCTTGGGTACGGTCTCTGGTCCTTTGAGAGACCTCGTGATTTTTGTAATTTGATGTATAGAGAGGACCATGATAGGTTTGAATGTTTGATACAGCTCAAAGGCTGGGCTAGCTAGTTTTCTAGCTTTTTTGTATTCTTTCATTACCAAAAAACATATATATATATATATTTTTTGCCCAAATTTTGACTCTAACTATATATCCCTAATTTTAACCAAATATCCAGTTTCTCTATAAAATCAAACTTTTTTAAAGAATTTGGAGATTAGGTTCTTGCAACATTTTTTTGGCCAATAGGTTCTTAATTCGGAAATTTTGGGAATATAAAACTAGAATAAATTATTAGGGCAATTTTTTTTTCATGAAACGGGGAAATTTAAATTACCATCAACATAGGAACAGAGTATGGACCGAAGTCTCAAAAAGGAATAGCAATACATCAATCAGGTTCACGTTGAACGAGAACTCTACGACTACGGCTAACCCCAAGGAGGTCGGCCCAAAAACAATTGGAAAGAAAAGCAGGCATTACATCAAAACAAGTAAGGGGGAGCTTGAGTCTTGCAGCATGCTTAGCCAGAAGGTCGGAGCAACCATTCTTTTCACGGTAGATGTGCTTGACGCTGACCTGGCTCAACTGAAGCAGGGAGGACCTGCACAAGTTAATTAGAGGGGCAAGAGGGTGAGCATCAACTACAGTAGGCATAATAACAAAATCAACAACTCCCTTGCAATCATATTCAATCTCCAGGCAGTCAATGCCCAAGTCCTTTGCTCGTTGAAGACCAAGAAGAAAACTCCAAAGCTCGGCCTGGAAGCTGCAACCAGAACCTAAGAACTTGGCGAACCCATGAACTCAGGCTCCGTTACAATCTCTAAAGACTCCAGCCGCAGCAATGGAATCACCCTGATCTAGACAAGAGCCATCAATATTAAGCTTAAACCAACCAATTGGGGGAGGGGTCCAATGGAGGTCAATTGATGTAACAACCCGAGGGGGGGTTAAGTCAAGAGCAAAGGAAGCAAATTCAGCTGCCCTAACAACGGCCAAATGGCCTACAGATCTTGGGGAGAACTCAAGGTTGTTAAAAACTTTATTATTTCTTGCCACCCAAATGTGCCAAAGGAGGTAGGCAAAAATGGTGCCATGCGGGACCTTGAAATCGCCCAAGTAATCAGAACAAGAAGCATTGTCTCTAAGCCAAGAAACAAAGTTATTAGCATGCTTGGGTTTGATTATTCTAGAGACACGCTGCCACACATCATTGGAAATTCTGCATTGAGAGAACAAGTATTGGAGGGATTCCTCCTCGGTCAAACACAGAGGGCACAAACTGTTGAAATTGGTGATCTTACTAGCCAAAACCCCTCTGCAAGCAATGGCATTATGGGCTAGTCGCCAAAAGAAAACCTGGATTCGGAAATGGCAGTTTAACTTCCAAATCCAACTGAAATTGTTGTGATTAGCCTCTGGAGGAGGAGAGTTTTTAATGTTTAGAGCCAAGGTATAGGCCGTTTTTAAGTCAAAATTCCCATTGCTACAGCCTTTCCAAGCAACGAAATCCATTCTATCTGACAAAGGATTCAGAGGGACCACCCTCTTATGATTAAGGATAGAGTCAAGGAGGGAAAAAGAAATTGGCATACTTTGCCAGTCAAGAGAAATCCCATAGACTTCGGCAACTGTTAGTTTACACTCTCCCAAAGTCAGAGGCCCCTGGATAAGGGATCTAATAGGGCCTGGGCTTATCCAAGCGTCAGACCAGAAATTGGTGTTCGCTCCCGAGAAGATGATATTAATTTTGCCCTTTTCATATATATCCCTTCCCCTAGCCAAACATTTCCCAATGGTAGAGGCAGAGCTTAAGGACAAACTCAACCTATATTTACAAAGGCGAGCCCAAACCCCCTCTTCCTGATTAACCCGCCAAAGAAGTTTAGCCAAGAAGGCATTATTCCGTTCAAAGGCCTTCATGAGACCCAAACCCCCGCAAGTTTTTGGTCTACAAATTTTTTCCCACCCAATGAAGTGGATTTTCCTGCCAGCATTGGAACTTCCCCATAGAAAATCTCTATGAATCCTATCTATATCATCGCAAACAGACTTGGGGATGGGAAGACCCTGGAAGAAGTAAGCAGAGATAGACGAGGTGACTGAGGAGATAAGAGTCCATTTCCCTCCAAACGAGAGATACTTTGTTTTCCAGGCACTGATTTTATTTTTAATCTTATCAAGGATAAAGTTATAGTTGCTCTTTCTATTTTTGGTACCCAACGGAAAACCCAGGTAATTACCCAAGTAAGGAACATCTTTGAAACCCAGAAAACTGACAACACTGGACTTGAGGTTATCAGGGGTGGAGGGAGAAAACCAGCAAGAGGATTTGGAGTTATTAATGGAAAGGTCGGACACAGCGAGAAATCGATCAAGGGCACTTTTGACAGCTCTAATGCTCCTAGTGTCGCACCGGGAAAATAACAGGACGTCGTCAGCATAAATTAGGTGGGAGATTTTAATGTTGTCAATTTTTGCAGGAATCCAGTTCTTTACTTCTACCTCAGAGTTAATAAACTGGGTGAGTACTTCCATACAGAGAATAAAGAGTTAGGGAGAAAGAGGGTCCCCCTGCCGAATTCCCCTAGAGGCATTAACCGACCCAGCCACACCCCCATTGAGTAAAATACTATGGCTAACCGACGTGACACAGCTAGAAATAAGCTTGACTAAGTTAGGAGGAAATTGGAATCCTTCCAAGACAGAGGTTAGGAATTCCCAGCTGAGTTTGTCATACGCTTTATTGAGATCCAACTTGATAATAACCCACCCGTGTTTCGCCTTCTTTTTCATTTTAAAGGAGTGGAGGATTTCCTGAGCAATAACTACATTGTCAATTGGTTTTCTGCCAGGGACGAAGGCGCCTTGGTTAAACTAAGTTACTGATAAAGGGTTTCAATCTCCTAACCAGTAGTTTAGAGAGAATTTTGTATAGGGAGTTGCACAGGCTTATCGGTCGAAAGCTTTTCATTTCGCACGGGTTTTGGGTTTTAGGAATGAGGCATATAAGGGTTTTGTTCCACTCTCTGGGGCAATCAAAGGACGTGAAGACGGAGGAGAAGGCCTCCACAATAGACCCACAAACCGAATCCCAATACATTTGGTAAAACCCGGGGTGAAACCCATCAATGCCAGGGGCTTTAAAAGGTTTTAAATCCCACAAGGCTAATCTGATCTCAAGGAGGGAAGGAATTTGGCACAAATTTAACACACTTCCTAGGTCAAGAGTTTGGGGGAAGGTGTTACAGGGGAAGGGGGAAACGCTGGAACTAGAGAATAGGTCTGTGAAATGATTTATAATGATGTTTCTGATATTATTTTGATCGAAAAACCAATTCCCCACCCTATCCTTAAGGCCCAAAATACGGGTTCGGCGTCTATTGTTAACCACCGAGGCATGGAAGGTAGGGGTATTAGCATCACCCAATTTCAGCCAATCTAAACGGGACTTTGAAGCCCACAACTCTTCTTTTATAGCCAGGATATTCTGAAGCTCACCCGAAAGGGTTTTTGCGAGCCTAAAAAGAGACTCAGTGGGAAAAGGAGCTCTAGCAATGCCTTCTAATCTTTTAATAAGCAAATTTTTCTTAGAATGGATATTGCCGAAAGAAATTCGATTCCATCTCAGGGCTCTATTTTTTACAGAGATGAGAGCAGGATCAATGGGGATCGGGTCTCTCCAAACCTCCCTCACGATATTTGCAAACCCAGGCTGATTTAGCCAAATCTTTTCACAGCGAAAAGGTCTTTTAAGGGTAGGGGTTGGGTCAGGGCTGTAATTTAATAGGATAGGGCAATGGTCAGACTTAATTCTAGGGAGATGATGGTTTACAGAATTTGGGAAAGAATTAACCCATTCCCCATTCGCGAGGAATCTATCTAAGCGACAATAAACAAGATTACCATCTCTTTTGTTGCACCAGGTATATTTCTGCCCCACATACCCTAAGTCAAAAAGACCACAAGTATCAACACAATCTTTAAACTCCCTAATTCTGGAATCAGAAGCAGGCCTAATACCCCATTTTTCATCTTGCGACATAACCTCATTAAAATCTCCACAAACTAACCAAGGGAGAGAATGGGTAGCAGCTAGATTTTTCATGTTTTCCCAAAGAATTTTTCTCCTAGCTCTATCAGGGCTAGCATAAACACAAGAAAGTAAGAAAGGATCAAGATTATTGACCTTAATGGAGGCATGAATCTCCTGGAAAGCAAAGCCACCGATAGTAACTTTGACAGCATCTTCATTCCATAGGAGCCACATCCCCCCAGCATAACCCATCGGGTCTACACGGTAGAAATTGTTGAAATCTAAGGCATCGATGATCTTATTCGCACGTTCCCAAGCCACTCTGGTTTCAGTCACCAGGACAACAGTTGGCTTGTATCTCAGCATCATTTCTCTGAAAACACGCTTGAAACCTGGCCCCGCAGCGCCTCGAGCATTCCACGCCATAACACTGAACTGATCCATAACACAAAGGTTGGGGTTGAAGTTCTGACCGACCATTTCATTATCAGACCCAGACGACTCAAAGTGGTCATATTGTATGTCCTCATCCCACATGGATGTCGTATTGAGGCGAACCGTGTAGTCAAGTCGACCTACATCGAGCTTCAATGAGGTAATGGCGGAGACGTCCACTTCCCGGTGATACCACGATCCTCGAAATAGGAGACCTCCTGATTTGTCCCCCTTCAGCACATCCTGCACTGGCCAGACTCTGATTTGGGCTGTTTTCACGAACCCGTTCCAGATCATAGGGCTCTCGGTTAGTCTGTGCCCCTCTATTTCTGCTGGACCATTTATTAGAACTCTGGGGGGTAGAACCAATATCATGAAGTTGTTCCTCATACCCTTCATCCAGAATTTGAGCTCCGAGCACTCTGTCTTTTTCATTTGTGCGTCTGAGATCAGCAAGGCCCAAGCTTGTGCCTAGTCGTTTTGGAATGCCACCCCCTTCGTGAGATTTTCCCAAACCTTCAACGGATAAGAAAACTCCACCCGAGGGTTGTTGAAGAGGGCTTGGTTCGAGGCATACTGACTCCACGAGAGGTTGTCTATCTGGTTCTGTTGGACAAAATGGCCGTTCAGTCTCCCCATTGAGTGTAGAATGAGGGGAATTTTTTCATTGCGGCAAACTCTTCTCTCATTGCGATCTTTTGTCGGGCAAGGAGCTTCTTCTGCTCGATCCGCCGATGCTTCTCGACGATGTTTTGAAGCCTCAAAGCAAGGAGAGATAGGGGAGGCATGATCTTGTTCAAGGCAGCAGGTGTTAGGGTCTTGGTTTGGCAACCCCTGATGAGTAGTGTTGTTAAATAGAATCATCTGGAGGGAAGGGCTCGAGATTTGCCGATGTGGTTTCTGAGTAGAGAAATGGGAGACTAGGCTTTCCCAAACTGAAGCGACATTTAGCTTTAGAATTGGCTCCGGCTTATCTCCCGCATCAACTGTGTTCCATTTCCGTGTAACTTCGGATGGGGTTATTGGCTCGAGATCTCTGCAGTCGTGCTGGACTTTTGATGAGCTAGGGTCAACGACTGCTTCAGGGCAGCTTTCCGTAAGGTTGGCTGACATTGGTTGAAGATTGTGATTTGGTGGTACGATGGGCTTCCCAAACTTGATGGTTTTTGGCGTTATTATCGTATCGGGCTTACTGAGCAAGGGTGCGTGGGCCGATGAGGGGCATTGGGCCTTATTTGAAATTTGAATTTGTTTCCGTTGGAGAGAAACTGCTCTTACTGCCGGTATGGTAGATGGTGTAGGATCTAGCGGCTGAGCTTTATGCCATTTTTTTCGTTCCACCAGAACCCAATCATTGGTCTTTTTCGTCAACTGTGGTTCTTTAGGCCGATAAGGAACCTGTGATTTAAAGGGTGGCGACGAGGCCAGAGGTGGCATCTTTTCGTAGATCACCGACTGATTGAAGGTACCTATTGTAATGAGATGGGCAGGAGTTTTTGAAACATTTAGAAGGATACACAAACGGGCGTATCTGGCCTTCCTTATGTTGTGGGTATCGCTATCTAGGCCCAAGAACGTTCCTAGGGAGTTTCTGATTTGAACCAACAACTTTTTATTGTAGAACTCTAGAGGGAGACCCTCTAGGCGAATCCAAACTGGAGAAAAGGCATCTAGATTGCCAATTGGAGAAAAGCAAGGCGTCCATATACGTATAGAGAGTAAGCAACCGTTGGTGAGGCATGGCCCATGGAGTAAGGCTTTCCATCTATCCTCAGAAAGATTAAAGGATAGTAAAAAATACCCCTGGCCCAGTTCTAGCAATGAACAGAGCCCTTTGAGTTTCCAGATGAGTTGGAGCCTTCTTTGAAGATTATTGATATCCATGATCATACCTTGGAGACGGACAATTAGGGATTCTGACCAAGGACTATGAAGGGCTTGATTGTCCGCATCAGAAAGTTGAATACGAGGAATGCTTGGCGGGGTGATCGAGGTGTTAGGAGTTAAAAACGGGTTAAAGGAGCCAAACCTGATGTCCTTTAGCATTGCGTGGTCGACCGTCGTGCTGTTGGAGGTGAAGCTCATTGGTCGGTGGCCTTCGTGTCCCTCTGCTTCTTTCGGAGCGAGTGAAGATCCCATGACCCGCTTTTGACTCGTGCCCTCTCTAGCATCTTCGCTCAGTTGATCACTGATTTCCTCCAGCTCTACCATGTCGGCCCAGCTCTGAATCTTACTCCCCCCCTTTTCTGTCGGAGCTCTAGCGCTCGCCTCTTGCGCCATTTCTCTGATAAACACGAGGGCTTGAAGTCCAGAAAATTCAGTGCGCTCCCATTAGGGCAATTTTTGAATTGTGTGACATGCATGTAACTTTTTTTCTTTAGTAAAAGTTGATAAAATGAAGGTTTAAATATCTGACGACTTATCAACTTTTAAATCATACATTATAAATAGATTACAAATAAGTTAAAACAATATATATTAAAATGTATTTTTACCTTTCTTTGTTTTTACTATTTGAAATTGTTTTTAGTTCCATTCAAATAAGTGCCAATGATGACATTATTTGAATTAGGGATGATCATGGGCAGGGTTTGGATAGGATACTATATTCTCCATTCCTGGACCTGATTTGAATGGGTATCAAAGTCAATCCATATCTCCAGACCCTACGAATAGTCGAATTCCTGTATCCGGACCTAGTTCTGTATAAATTTTGAAGTAAATTATTATTTTATTCATATGAAACTTGTTTTTATCAATTTTTTCATCTATAATCACAAAAAAATCATAAATATAAATATAATATTAAATTACTATAGTATGTATAAAATATTTAACATTTTTCTTTATTATTATATATTTTCTCAATAGAAAAGTTTAAAAATACTATTTTTTTATATATAAAAATAAATAATTATTATTGTAGACAGGGAATGGGTAGGATACCTTCTTACTCGTCCCCGGACCCATTAACTTTGTATCCAGATCCAAACCCAGACCCACAAGGTAAAATTTCAGGGTATCCATTAGGTATAGATATTTTGATCATCCCTAATTTGAATTTTCAATTTGTTTCCTATAGCAGTTTAATTTGTTAACGTATGTCCATCAAAAAAAAATTATTAACTTATGTGTTGTTTGAAAATATTTTTTTAAAAATTCTTTTGTGTTTTTAAAAATAAAGGAATAAATAAGACTATTAGAGGCTGCTGTACATAAAATTGATTAAAAGGAAGAGAGCCCAATAATTAGAGATAGAGGAAAACCAAAAAATAATAGGAGAAACTATAATAGGGATTTAACTATATAAATAATAATTAACCTAACTATAGAATTAATTAAAGACAAAAAACATTAGCATCGCTTGATCCAAAGAGTCGACCACCTATTAAAAACATACTTTGATTGTTGTCATTGTTATGGGGCAATAAATACAATGCGAACAAAATTATTAAGTTCACGTGTGTGGAACGTGGTTTGAAAGTTTAAAAGGTAAAAGAAAATTATATATAAAGCTAACTAATATGTTTTATTTTTTTTCTTCATCAAAAAAATAAATAAAACATTCAAACAGGAAATAGAAGATACTCAAGTTCAAGGAGAGCAAGAAATTCAAAAGAAATGCTTTAGTAAATGTTGTCCAAAGAATTGCGTTTCAAGTTACAAGGTAGGAAAGAAAGTTGTAGAGAAGTTGAAGAATGTAGATGAAGTTGCAAAGAAGGGACAAAAGCACTTGGATAAGGATGCTGTAATTGCTCACAAGCTACCACAAGGGCAAGCAGAAGAGATGCCTCTAGAGGAGACAACGGGGTTGGATTTAATGGTTCTTAAGGTATGGAAAAGTTTTGAAGCTGAGAATGTTGGTGTCATTGGTTTATATGGCATGGGTGGGGTAGGGAAAACTACTCTTTTGAAAAAATTCAACAATCAACTTGTGAGTAGAAGACAAGATTTTGACTTTGTGATGTGGATTGTAGTATCCAAAGAGCCTAACTTGGATAGTATTATGGACAACATCAGAAAAAAGATAGGGATCGAAGACAATGTTTGGAGTCTTTGTAGTGATCGAGATGAAAAGGCTAAAAGGATTTATAATGTTCTAAAAGAAAAGAAATTTGTTTTGTTATTGGATGATATTTGGGAAAGATTGGAGTTAAAAATGGTGGGAATTCCACATCCTAAGGATATCAATTTTCAATCGAAAGTGTTATTCACAACACGATCCGAGGATGTGTGTGCAAAAATGCAAGCTCAAAAAACATTCAGAGTAGAAGTTTTGCCGAAGAAAGAAGCATTTGAGTTGTTTTGCAGTAAAGTTGGGGAAGAAACTCTAAATTCACACCCTGGTATTCCAAAACTAGCAGAGGAGATGGCTGCAGAATGTAAAGGACTACCACTTGCACTAAATGTAGTAGGAAGTGCCATGGCCGGTGTGAACAAGTTTGAAGAATGGGAACATTACAAAAACAGCTTGAGGGATTCTCCATGGATAGCTTCAGATTATGAGAAGAATGTGTTCTCTATCCTCAAGTTTAGCTTTGACAAGCTGCCAGATGAAACGCATAGAAATTGTTTCTTGTATTGTGCATTATACCCGGAAGATCATGAGATTCTGGTTCTTGATCTCATTGATAAATGGATGGGAGAGGGATTTCTTGGGGAAGATACGACAAGGAGTATATATGCTATGCGTAATCATGGTGAGTCTGTTATTCAAAAGTTAAAACTTTCATGCTTGTTAGAAAGTGTTGAAGATGATCTTTTTCTGAGTCGTACTGTAAAGATGCATGATGTGGTTCGAGACATGACACTTTGGTTAGCGCGTGATCAAGATAAAAACAAGAGAAAGATTCTAGTACAAAGAGATGTGTTGTCTGTATCCCAAGATGACGTTGAAACATGGAGAATTGTTGAGAAGATTTCAATAAGAGATTGTGATGAATTTCGTGTACCAACTGTGCCTTATCCAAACCTCACAACCTTTATAGTCAACTCATGTTCAAATATCAATAATATCCGATATATGAGAAGATTAAAAGTCTTGGATTTGTCACCTGCATGGGATTCACCAATGGAGATTCCAATAGAGATTGGCGATTTAGCTCTTTTGGAATATTTAATTGGATTTAATATTTTGGCTTCAGAGTTTCCCATGGGGTTGAAGAAGTTGAAAAACTTAAAGTTTTTAAGTTTGAATGTAAGAAAAGGTGATGCAAGTATTATGTCAGAAGTGATATCAAGTCTAGAACAGTTAAGAGTGTTCAGATTTTATAGTTTTACTAGAGGTACAAGTTGGGGCAATGAGAGAGAATTCCTAGAGAAGCTCGAGTGCCTACCAAATCTGGAAGAACTTGTCCTAACAATTTACACTGAGAATGGCCTGAACAAGTTACTCGAGTCTACCAAGTTGCAGAGTTGTATGCATTTTCTTCATCTTTTTGACGTGGACGACTTCCTAATTCACTTGCCATCATTATTCGCATCCATGTCAAAGATGGAGCACTTGCTATTCATTTCTTTCATACAAGTGAGATTTGTCCAAGATTCTTCTGTTCATAACACTTGTTGTTTGAGGAAGCTTCGAAATGTGGTTCTGTCCGCCTGCTCTTCAATAGTTGATTTGACATGGCTCAAGTATGCTCCACTTCTCCAATCTGTTTATATACATAACTGTGAGTCAGTGGAAGAAGTGATAAAGGGATCAGGAATAGAAGGTGATGTATTCTCATCTCTTGTAGAGCTGAAATTGTTGTCTCTCCCAAAGCTTAAGAGCATCCATAACACACCCTTGACTTTTCCTTCCTTAAGATCACTTGAGATAAGTGGTTGTCCAACTCTGAAAATATTACCCTTTGATTCCAACTTTGCCAAACACAAGTTGAAGGAAATTAAAGGGAAACAAGAATGGTGGGACAATTTGGAATGGGAGGACCAAGCTATAAAGCTTAAATTCCAGTCAAAATTTCAAATCATACGAGGTATAACTAGTAACTACACAAATATTAATGAATTTATCTCATATTTAATTATTACTTATTGTTTATTAATTATATTTAGTTGCCTATATCATTGCAGATTGGAGTACTATGCATTGATTCGGGTGGATAAAGTACTTTCATTTTAAGTGCACAAGTATGTTTTAGATTTGATTTCACCTTCCCATTTTCTCCTCTTTTTCTGAATATTTGTTCCAAAGGATGGTTTGTATGATTTATTAAGGACCAAACATATTCATTATCCATTTCTTATTATGTGCTCCATCAACTGGTACAATGTGTTGTTGAATTTAAGCTTGTCTTTTTCATGTAATAGTAATTTCACATTTAGTTTTTTTTTTTTTTTGAAAAGAATATCAAAATTTTTAATAGCTAGTCCCACGTCCAAATAAAACAAAAGGGTTGTAATAAATAGTCGACCGCATGTGACAACATAAAATTTTATCCGATCTATTTGTATAAGATTTTTATATTTTAAAATATATATTGTAAAATCACACTGTAAAAAGAATGAGTATTTTCAACAATCTATATTTTGACAGCCACATGTCACTTAATTGTTAAAAAATTTACCATTTTCAATAATTAAATTTTGGCCGTCAATATAAGTTGTTGAAAAAAAGACAATATTAATATTATTTTATTGTCAAAAATATTTGACAATAATACTTATTCTTACAATACTTTTCTCAATCGTATTTTTTCTCAATGGCCGTTGTCGACAAATTTATTGTCGAAAATAATATTATTAACAAATATCGACAATTATATTAACCGTTGAAAATACTATTATTGGTCCTCCAAGTCCCACACATCATCGGACAACTTGGAGGATGAAGGGGCAGGGAAAGCCTAGATATAGGAGGTTGGGTTTTTCCTTTCTCAGACATCACTACTATGAACCTTTAGTTAATGGGTATGTATAGTGGGATTTAGGTAGTTGTGTGTAGAGAAGATTTTTTCAAATTTTTTGACCAAAAATTATATTGAGGATGGTTTGCATTTTAGCTTGCAAAAAATGCAATTAGGAAAGTTTGTTCCATTGCGGTTGTAGTGGTAGTGAATCTTGAAACATCAAATTACGTTAAAAATATTTGTGTATTTTTTTTTTTTTTGAGTGAGGCTCAAAAAGACTTGTGCGAATTAATAATTATATGATTAGTAACTTGTTAGTTAATGTAAGTATAGACTAAATTAGAAGATATATATATATATATATACTTAAAGTTACTCAAGCCACACGAAAAATTAGAAATCGAGCAAGGAAGATACGCACAAGATTTGAAGGGAAGAGTTGATCCATAATATATAGAGAATTATTAATTTGGTCCGTGGAAGATACAATCTGTTCTAACTTAGTCTCTAAAAAATGCAAATATCTAATTTCATCTCTGAAAGATGTATTTTTGTTCAAATTTAATCCTTTTAATTTTTTGTCAGTGTATTTGTGGCTTCTTTTAAGGACGAAAAAGATCAAATTGGAACAAAAAACATCTTTCAGGGACTAAATTAAGCATTTGCATTTTTCAAAGATTAAATTGAAAAGTTCTCTACCTTTCAGAAACTAAATTGATAATTCTCTCTAATTAATATATATATATATACAGAGAGAGAAAGAGAGAGAGAGAGTCTAATTAAAGTGTGGTGAAGATTGAAGAATTGAGATTTGAGTTGAAAATGGTGATTAATGTTAATCAAATCTTGTACTAATTAACTCCCTTTCTATTATTATTTATGTTATTTTGTTTATTTAAAGTCTTTTTCCAAATTTAATCGGCGGATATGAAAAACATTCTGTAGTCAGTGATTTACCTTTAAATAGAGGATCCGCAGCGAAGGTATTAGTTATCCCGATGGTAGATACCTTGATTTAAAATAATAATAATAATAATAGAGGGGTATAAATTAATTAGAATTTTGTTTCACTTGTATCTTTCCTTCCCTGAAAACTCAAACACATGCACGCACACCTTCAGAGAAACAGAGCATACCACACACACAACAAATTCAATAATGGAGGACTCGGAGCCATATTTCACTAATCAAAATTCAGAAACATGTTATACAAAAAATTGACCAATACAGTAATGTATACACTTTTTCTAAATTGCATACATGTTTAGGGATGATCAAAATATCCATACCTAATGGGTACTTTAAAATTTTATCTCGTGAGTCTGGGTATGGGTCTGGGTACAAAGTCAATGAGTCCGGAGACGGGTAAAGAGGTGTCCTATCCATACTGTCCACAATAATAATAATCATTTATTTTTATATATAAAAAGTAATAAAAAATATTTAATATTTTATACATATAAAAGTAATTTAACAGTACAATTTTTTTGTGGTTATAGATGAAAAATTGATAAAAAATAAAATTTATATTAATAAAATAATTTATTTTGAAAGTTTTACGGATCTGGGTCCAGATATAGGGACTCGACTATGCGTAAGGTCTGAGAATAGGAATTTACTTTGATACCCACTAAGTTTGAATCCAGGAATGAAAAATATAGTACCCAACATAAACCTACTGAAAGATGTATTACACCAAATTGAGTGTGTTATGCAGAAATTCACCTATAGATTGGTACTAGTGTTAACATTTTTTAACTAATTAAATAAATGGTAAAAAATAACCCAACTCATCTATTCACAACTTGTAATGAGGCAACTCACGACCGTTGAGTTGATCCATTTTAATTAGTATTATCAAACGGGTTAAAATAGACCAAGCCACTTAATTAATGGGCTTGGAATATGAAATCTAAGCTCATTCATGTTTGACCTCAAGTAAAATGGGCTAGCATGCATGTTACATTTTAAAAAAAATAATATTTGTAATAATTTAAAACTATTTATTAATAAAAAAATGTATTATTTCAAATACTTTATATTTTTAATATATTTAGAAAATAAAGGCTAATTCAATTTATTATGACAAATAATATGTCTAAATTAATTAATTAATTTTAAATATCAATATTATCTTCGCTTTAAAAAATTTTTATTAATAAATTTTTGTATTCACATTGTAAAAAATTGTTAGGTAACATAAAATTATATATTTGTACTTATTTTACACTAATATAAATTAATTTTTTTATTTTCAATTTTTTTTGGGTAGGCCAATGCGAATAGGCCCATTTTTAAACAAATTTATTTTTCCTATCCAAATCACCCAATTAATTATCAAGTTAAATGGGTTAGCATACTCTCTTGAACCCATTTTGACGACACTAAAACAAATATATTTATTATAAGGAGTCTCAACAATAAAATTTTAAAACTAATTAATTATAAAATCAACAATAAAATTTTAAAATTAAATAATAATCTTGTATTCACCTAAGAAGTAAATGATATTCAAGCTGAAGGAACCAAAGAAATTCAAAACAAATGACTTAGTAAATGTTGTCCAAAGAATTGCAAGTCAAGTACAAGTCAAGTAATTACAAGTTAGGAAAAAAAAGTTGCTAAGATGCTCAAGAAGGAATTACACTATTGATTTTGAGTGAACACAATACATCTAAAAATAATAATAAGGAAAAGAAGAAGAATAAAAAATGGCAAAAATATATTGTAATAGTGTAATACACAATAAACCCATCCACAACTTTATACTTGTCATTGGATTTCAAGCATGATTTGAGAAGGTTAATGGCTCCTCTAATTGCAGGCTCAATTATGTTTTCTTTAATATAGGTTTTTGCAAGTAATTCAATAACCACAACTTAAATATCATTTAAGTTAATTTCATTACCAATATTTTGATGTTGATGATGATCAACATTGAAATCCATAGACAAGAACCTCATATAGTAAAAGAAAAGCAAACCCATTACACTAAAATCAACAAAAAAAAAACAAGATCAAATATAAAGGTTGGTTGGGCTTGTAAAAACGTATACTTGCCAAAATACCAATGCCCTTCTCAATATATGCTTGTGCCTACTCTGTCTCAGAAAATTAAGTGATGGGTATTTAAATTCATAATATTATATATATATATATATATATATATATATATATATATATATATATATATATATATATATATATGTATATGTATAGAGTCTAATTAAAGTGTGGTGAAGATTGAAGAATTGAGACTATATAGGGTTTTCAGTTTATGCGCCATTTTTGTTTTGTTGATGGAGATCACATGACCTCTTATTGGATGCAACTTGACACAAAGACTTAAATTTTTAAAAAAAAAAAAAAAAACTAACGAAGGGTTGGTGAGTTGGTCAAAGTAGTAAGCGATTTGATGTCGTCGCTTAAGTAATGTTTCAAGTTTGTGACCTTGTAAATGCAGCTTATCTCGTTGGGAAGACTCCCCCACCATAACCAAGAGCCCGATTCGGGTCGAGTCCGGATTAGTCAGGGCAAAGTCTCAAAAACTAGGCGAGCAGAAAAAAAAAACTATAAGGGCCAAATTGAGATTTTACACAAATTATAGATCAAAATGTGTAATTTTCTTCAAAAACAAATTTCATCTAAAATATATATAGGATCGGATTAGAGAATTTTTTGTCCAAACTAAAAATGGACCAGTTTAATCCTAAAAATAAGGGGCCAAACTGGACTAGAACTTGGGAGGGCTACCCCATGCATTTTTTCATTTTCAATATTTTTATATCGAATAAATTTTATGTTTTTCACTTTAGTTCAATATATATAAATTAAATATTTTGTAATTATTTAATAATTTAAAATATTATTTTTTTAAAAAATAAAATATGGGCCAACCCAACTCAACTCTAAGCCAATTAAGTGAGGCTGGACAGGACTGAAGAGATTCTAACCCTAATTAAAAACAAACTAGTCCAACCCTAATAAAATAGGGCCCAAGTGAGCTAGAACCGGTTCGAGCTAACATGTTTTAATAACACCTCTAAATTAAGATCTATATGCAATTTCAATATTAATAATTATATATGATTACTGACTTGTTCATTAATGTAAGAATATATTGAAGTAGAAGCAATATAATTAAGGTTAATGAGGCAACACGGAAAAATAAAAATGAAGCAAAAGAAGATACCACAAAAACTTTAGCAAAACTTAAGAAAGGAATCTAATCATAATTCAAACCATACATGCATATATCTATATATATAGTGTTGTAGGCGAAAAAACAAATGATTAAATGGCATTTATCACATCCTAGTTCATGAATGTCAATCTTCAAATTGAAATATAAATTAGAGGGATGGATCAATTGGGGGGAATAATATGGGATGTTTCAAAGTATTTGTGTGGTTGCGCCAAAGAAAAAGCTCTTTATGTTTATGATTTGGAAGAGAATCTAAAGTCATTGGAAGATAAATGGGAAGATCTTTTAAGTATGAAACAAGATTTGATGGCAAGAATTGATGAAGCTGAGGACACAGGAAATATGCATAGGACACAAGAAATGGATAGATGGATAAACCAAGTTGAATTCCACCAAGAGGTAATTATGTTATTCAAATTAAATCTTGTCCTAATTAATTAACTGCCTTTTCATTATTATTATCTATATTTATATGGTTGTGTACCCTTCTGATTATTGGGATCACAAAATAGTTATTAAAATAATTAAAAAAATAAAAATATAATAAGAGAAAATAATGAGAGAGAGAAAATAGAAATTGTGGTAGAGATAGTTTTTTTAAGAAAAATAATAATGGCGGTAGTTAGTTATCAAATAAAGTCATTTTTCATTTTTCAATTTATTATTTTAAGATTAATAATAACAATTTATTTTAAATTTATCTTCAACATCAAAATGTAATCAAATACCTCTCCTGAACTTATATTTTTGTTTAACAAATTCCATCTATTAACTTATACTATTTCATTCGAATCGATGTTGTAAGAATCGAACCGAACAAAAACTCGGATAAATGTTCGGTTTAACCAGTCAAATCGGATGACGCAATAAATAATAAATATTAATTATTTTTAATATATAAAAAGACATCACTCAAGTTTTGGGTTTCAACATACATAATTTTGAAGTTTTAAATTACATGACTTCTCAAAATTTTAATTTTCAAGACTTGTCAAGCTCTGAAAGAACTTGATCAAACCAAACATGACATTTTTTATAATCATGACTTCTTAAATTTTAATTTTCAAAACTTTTCTAATTTTTAAGATTTTTCTAATTTCTTTTCTGATGTTAATTTTTATTTTTATTTTTCTTTTTTTTTTGTTTTTTTAATTAAAAAAATTGGATCAGTTGACCGGTTGGACCCCGGTTAAATCTGGTCCAACTAGGAAAACAGTTTTTTGGGTCCAACCGACTCGCCTTTGTATCTGGGTCTGACCATTGCCAGTTCGGTCCAAACAACACTGATTCCAACTCAACATCCCGAAAAATAATACCACATGAGTATGGCTTAGTGGTTCCCTCACTTGGTCTTTTAACCAAGTCGTGGAGTTCGAATCCATGATTAGTCACTGCTGTCGACGATAAATACATTGGTTTAGACAAACAAAAATAAGAAAAAAATAGTCATTTTAAAACAAATAAGAAAGGGCTATAAATTAATTAGTATTTTGTTTCATTATTGTGTCTTCCCTTTCCTATAAAATTGAAACACATGCACGTACGCTCACCTTTAGTGAAACCGAGCATACCACACAGACATAAGAAATTCAAAGAACTGTCCACTAATCAGAATTCAGAAACATGTTATACAATAAATTGATCAATAGTAATGTATACATTGTTTCTAAATTACAGAAACACACCTCTGTTAGAAACATGTTATAAAACAAATGTAGTGGGTCAAACAGATTGACCAATCTAATTCACCTGGTAATCTGGTGCTAGTATTAGCATTTTTTACCAATAAAAAATGGTCAAAATAACCCAACTCACCTAACTCATGAGAGTTGAATTGGTCCATTTTAACTAGTATTGTCAAACGATTAGAAGTGGATCGGGCACTTAACTAATTGTCATGGAGTATGAATTTAAAGCTTATCCACGTTAGACCTCAGGTAAAATAGGTTAGCCCGAATGTTATGTTTAATAAAATAATATTTTTAATAATTTAAAATTATTTATTAATAAGGAAGTTTAATTGCTTTTTTTATATTTTTAATATATAATAAAAAATGAAGGTTAAATAAATTTATTGTGATAAATAATATGTCTAAATTAATAGGTATAAAAAAATGTCTAAATTAATTTATTTTAAAAATTGTAACTGTCGTTTTTAGTTTAAACAATTCATAATGTAACCTTGGAAGACTTGTCCATAGGTGATGACCTAGGTGCCTACGTATCCTTGTCTATGGATCAAAGTCCACGTTGTTCGAAGAGGAACGTCCATGTTGGCCGTTAGGCAGGAGTGTTACATGTAGTGGCCGTGTGCGGGTAGGACGTGTGTGTGTTCTCTGGGCGGACGAGCCACCTGTTGGAGGTACCTCATAAGTTGAGGATGAGAGACCAAGAGTCTATGGGTAGCTACGTAGCATGCTCGTGCTAATTTCTGGTCCTCCGTGATTTCTCCGATTTCGTACGGCGTCGGGAACTTCATGGTGAGTTGTGTCGTGGACACAATAGCTCTGAACCTGTTTAGGGACGGTCGCCCTAAGATAGTGTTGTACGCTGATGGTGCCGAGACAATGATGAAGTCATTGTCAAGGCTTGCTACTTTCGGCAAGCTGCCTACTGATGTGAGGGCCGTTATGATTCCTTCCGCCGGGACGTGGGCTCAAGAGAATCCGATGAGTGTGCCGGGAAACGACCTTATGATTTGCTCGCTTAAGCCAAGTTTCTTGATGATGTCGAAATATAGGACGTCCGCAGAGGATCCTTGGTCTATCATGACTCGTTTTGCTTCATAGTTTGCTATGACCGTTGTTATAACCATGAAGTCTTCGTGAGTTGGTCCTTGTAGATTCGAGAGACAAAACGTGATTGGATCCTTGTGCTCTTCACGTTTCTTTCACTGCTTAGGGAGGTAATCGAGGGCGAGTATGAAACGTTCCAGCCTTTTCTTATTTTGGTGTTGCGAGGTAGTCCCCTTTTGTAATCCTCCCGTAATGACATTAATGACCCCTCAAGGGGGCTGCTGTTCACCGTTATGCTTGAGTCGTACCACGTTGGAGTTGTCCATGTCCTTTATGTATCTTCCCAACTGTCATTTTCGTATTTAGTTCTCGATCTAATCTTTTAGATGTATGCAATCATTAGTCTCGTGCCCATAATCCTTGTGGAACTGGCAGTATTTGGACTTGTCTATGAGCTTTCTAGTTTTTTGTCTCTTCATCTGGGGAGGGAAGTTGAGCATGTCGAAGTGATAAATTTCTTCTAGGACTCTCACATGGGACTTGTTGAGGGGCGTGTAACTGGTGAATCGTCCTCTGTGGAGTGAACGAGTTCTTGGTGGCAAGAGCTTTCTGCTACTCATCTCCTTCTGGTTTTGGTTCTCAGTAGTCCCTTTTTCTTTCTTCTTTTCCGACCGCTCTAGGTTAGTTCGGCTTACCAGGAACTTCCGCATCTTGTCTTTTGCTATCTAGGCATTTTCCTTCTGAATGAAACACTTTGCCCTGTCCATCAGTTCTTGTAGAGTGGACGCTAGGCATCTGTTGAGTTCACCGTAAAGCTGCGAGCACCTAAGGCCTTGTTTGATGACAAAGATGGTGACCGCATCTTGGAGGCCCCTGACTTGAAGTGAGAGTTTTGTAAATCGTGCCATGAAGGCTTGCAAGGTCTCTCCTTCTTCTTGGTGAAAACCAATGAAGGAATCTTCATTTTTCTGGTACTTTTTGCTACTGGTGAATTGAGTAAGGAATTTCTGAGCCAGCTGCTTGAAATTGTGGATTGAGTTCGTGGGTAGCAGTGAGAACTATCTTATTGTCACTTCTTTCAGAGTGGACGAGAAAACTCGGCATTTCTGTCCGTCCATCATGTCGAGTATCGACATGGCTGAGTTGAAGGTATTGAGGTGGTCCCGTGGGTCTATTTCTCCTCCATACAGCTCTATGTGGAAGGGCATCTTGAAACCCATGGGGACGTGCTCATTAATAACCTACTGAGTGAAAGGATGTTGTTCTCTTCCTTAAAAGTTGAATCCGAGCCACTGGTATTGACTTGGGTAAACCGCGGATGTGCCATATGGAGCATACGAGTTATAGGCTCCTGCCCATGGCATATGTAGGTAGGAGCCTGGCGGATAGTTTGGGACATGGGGATGATTGGAGGAGCTGGCATTGTGAGTGATAGCCGGGCGAACTCCATCGGGAGAGTTCCAAATTTTATGGAAGGCACTGATGGCAGATTAACAGCTTCCCCACACCATTATGCTTGATGGGCCTACGGGAGCTGGCACTGGAGCGTTGTGCAGCATTGTTGGCATCTGGGTATCTGTACTCGCTTGAGGGAGGACTTCGTACATTTTCCGTTTTCCATTTATGTTGGCGCATTGCTGCAAGCTCAGCTTCTAATCGGGCTATTTCATTTTCGTGTGTGGCTCTTGTTAGGTCTACTGGTCCCTGGGTGCTTCCAGGCGAGCATGAATTATGCGGCATGCCATATGGGTGTTGGGAGCACATTTCATCCCCAGTCGCTGGTGTTTGGATAACGTTCGCCGCGATAGTTACTCGGGATATCGAGACATTTGGCGGTTGACTTGCGACCGAAGTTCTTGCCTCTGCTGGAGTGGTGTCAGTTGTTCCCTGTATGTTCTGCGTACTTTGCCTTGGAGCGCTTGCATCTATTGTGGCAGCGGGTGCGTTTGAGTCTGCCATTTGTAGAAGCCACCTGTAGAGAGACTGTAGTGAAAAAAGAAAATGGGTTTCTGAGTTAGGTGTATACTCCTACTCTCCGAAAAAAGATTTCCGTTTAGCAGCGAGATGCGCAAGGCATTGTAGTCTGAGAAGGACCGCGGTGGGCGCCAATGTAATTGTTATTATGTGTTCAGACAATTCATAATGTAAAATAAGGACTGCAAGAGGTCATAACCTCAGGGGACTTGTCCTTAGGTGTTGACCTAGGTGGCTGTATGCGGCTAGGATGTGTGTGTGTTCTTCAGGCAGGCGAGCAACCTGTTGGAGATACCTCGTAAGTAAAGGATGAGAGAGCAAGAGTCTCTGGGTACTTCTTAAAGCAAGAGGATGTGTGAATCCTGTAATGGAACGAGTATGTATTGATGTCTATTAGGTAGACTTTTTAGGTAATGAGGATCTCATGGTATGCTTTTGTGTTGTGAACGTTGTCTTGTTCACTTCTTGGTTTCCCGTCCTCTTCAGTCCCCCAGGTGAGGGATATTTATATTCGGAGTAGAGGAGAACGTGGTCGACCCATGTTCTTATGCCTAGGGCTCGACCCACGATTTAGGGAGTTCACCTACGTCTCTAGTGCAGGAAAGCGCGCGGGTGATTGTAAAGAGAGGCCACGTTCGAGGCCATCGAGTGATACCACGTGTCACTGACCCGTGGTACGGTTAACCTTTCTAGAAGGCCAATACCACGTGTCCATAGGAGAGTATATTATGGAATTACAAAAATCAATGTTATCTTCACTTTAAATAATTTTTTTAAATATTTTTCATTAATTAATTTTTTATTCACATTGTAAAAAAGTTGTTACGTAACATAAAAGCATCATAAAATTATATATTTTTACTTATTTTAAACTAATTTCAATGAAATTTCAATTTTCATTTTTTGGTGGGCTAATTTGTATAGGCCCATTTTTAAACAAGTCTATTTTCTCCCATGCAATTAAGTCAATTAATTAACAAGTTGAACAAGTTGGTCCACTGGCTTAATCCATTTTGATAATACTAAAATAGTTATATTTATTACAAGGACCATGAACAAAAAAATTTTGGAACTAAATAATACTCTTGTTTTCACTTTTCACCCAAGAAGTAAAGGATATTCAAGCTGAAGTAGCCAAAGAGATTCAAAACAAATGCCTTAATAAATGTTGTCCAAAGAATTGCAAGTCGAGTTACAAGTTAGGAAAGAAAGTTGCTAAGATTCTCAAGAATGTTGATGAACTAGCAACCAAAGGTCAAAGGTTTAGTAAGCTTGGTGAAGTTGCTCACAAAATACCAAACAGGCTAGCAATAGAGATGCCTCCTGATGAGACAGTTGGGCTGGATTTGATGTTTACTAAGGTATGGGATAGCATTGAAGCAGAAACTGTTGGAGTGATTGGTTTATATGGGATGGGAGGGGTGGGAAAGACCACCCTTTTGAAAAAAATTAATAATGAACTTGGGAAGAGAATGCTGGACTTTAATCTTGTGATGTGGATTGTAGTATCTAAAGAACCAAATTTAGATAGTATTATGGAAAACATCAGAAAGCAGATAGGAATTGAAGATAACATTTGGAATCGTTGTAGCAATCATGATGAAAAAGTTGGAAAGATTTATCATTCCTTGAAACAGAAGAAATTTGTCCTGTTATTGGATGATATATGGGAGAGCTTAGAGTTGAAAATGGTAGGAGTTCCACATCCAAAGGATAATAATTTTCAATCCAAAGTGTTATTCACAACACGGTCTAAAGATGTGTGTGCAAAAATGCAAGCTCAAAGTACATTCCAAGTAGAAATTTTGACGGAGAAAGAATCATTAGAGTTATTCTTCATGAAAGTTGGTGAAGAAACTCTCAAGTCTCATCCTAATATTCCAAAGCTAGCGAAAGAGATGGTTGTGGAATGTAAAGGGTTACCACTTGCACTTATTGTAGTGGGAAGTGCCATGGCTGGTGTGAAGAGTGTGGAAGCATGGGAGTACTCAAGAAACAAATTAACAAGTTCTTCATGGACAGCTCCAAATTTAGAAACAAAAGTATTTTCTATTCTTAAGTTTAGCTTCGACAAACTTTTGGACGAAGCACATAGAAATTGTTTCTTGTATTGTGCATTATATCCTGAAGATTATGAGATTAATGTTTTTGATCTCATTTATAAATGGATAGGGGAGGGATTTCTTAGTCAAGACACGGGGGAAAGTGTTCAAGATATGCGACTTCACGGTGAGTCTGTGATTCAAAAGTTAAAGCTTTCATGCTTGCTAGAAAGTGTTGAAGATGATCTCTTTTTAAGTCGTAAAGTTAAAATGCATGATGTGATTAGAGACATGGCACTATGGATACTGCGTGGTCAAGATAAAACCAAAAGAAAGATTCTGGTACAAGAAGGTGCATCAAGAGTCTCCCCAAATGATATTCAAATGTGGAAAACTATTGAAAGGATTTCAATCATAGACTACGATGAATTGCATGTACCTGCCGTGGCTTGCCCAAATCTCACAACCATTACTTTTGCAATGAAAAAACTTGGTGGTCCAAAAACTCTAGATTTGTCAAATATCCAATACATGAGTAGATTAAAAGTCTTGGATGTGTCAAGTAGTCATCCACAAAAGATAATAAAGCTGCCTGCAAAATTTGGTGATTTAGTACATTTGGAATATCTTTCTTTGATGGGAGATATGTCTGTGATTCCCACCGAGTTGAAGAAGTTGAGAAACTTGAAGTATATTGCTTTATATAAAAGCAGTGATGATGTTGTAAGCATTCTATTGGAAGTGGTATCAAATCTTGAAGAGTTAAGAGTGTTGAGATTTAACACTTCAGCCAAAAAGAATAAAGAAGAGAGAAAAATTGCTTGAGCAGCTAGAGTCCCTCCCAAAATTAGAGGAATTGTCGATAAAAATAACATCTAAGGATGGCCTTGAAAAATTAAATGACTCCACCAAGTTGCAAAGTTGTGTGGACGCCCTTATTATCGGTCGTCGTGAAATGGAGATCACCAATATGTCATTAATATTAGCATCTATGTCAAAAATGAAGCAGCTCAAGGAAATTCACTTCTATGGATTGCTTTGTGTGGATGGTGGTTATGTTTCTGACACTTATTGCCTAAGAATGCTCCAACATGTGATTATTCAAATGAGCGTAATAACTAATGTGACATGGCTCATATATGCTCCACTCCTTCAATATCTTGAAATTGTTCAATGTGAGGTAATGCAAGAAGTGATAAGTAGAGAATGCATTATTGAGAATGCAGATAATTTATTCTCATCTCTCGTGGAGCTGCATTTGTTAGGGCTCTCACAGCTTGAGATCATCCATAAGGCTGCCTTGTCTTTTCCTTCCCTAAGATTGCTCAGAGTATCACACTGCTCAAATTTGAAGTTACCGTTAGATTCTAATTCTTCCATGGATAAGTTGAGGCATATTGAAGGAGGCCAAAGGTGGTGGGGCAATTTGGAATGGGAGGACCCAGCAATTAAGAACAAACTTCAGGCAAAATTCAAAGATGTGTATAGATGATTTTTCGCTTGTACTTGTATATATTGCATACATTGGCATGCTTTGTAAGAACACATGTGAGACAACCAATTGATATTGCTTTTATGAGCTTACTTCTTGTTTAAGATTTCATAAACTTCTTGTTTGAAGCCTTGTGTTATGTATGTAGTGTGTGAATAAAATGTTGATAGACGGATAGTAGAGCTTAACTATTAATCTTCAATCTTATAATTGTTATAAAATGTATATAAACAATAAGATCTAGTTATAAGAACAAGCGACTTGTAAGAAATAGAGAATTGGGGAGTAAGAGAGTAATCCTTTTATTCATGTTATCACTTATGTACATATCATCACAAGAGACCTCTATTTATAGTCTGAAAGATCTGAAGGGGGGATGTACCTAACTTAATGTACATAATGAAAAGATAAGCTCATACTTAATGTACATGATGAAAGAATAAACTCATATTTATGTATATGAAAAAACTCAAGATGATAAACTCAATTGTGAATATTCATAAATAATAATATTTATAACAATAAACATAAATTCAATGTTAGTTAGCCCAAATTATAACACCAATAACTTAATTGCAAACAACATTTAAGTATATATATATATATATATATATATATATATGGATCTAATTACAAAAATTAAAACTACATAAAGACTGGTTTGATATTAACGCACACTATAGAGAACAATAAAGTATGTTATTAAATATTAACTAAATGTCTCATCAACTTGAAAGGTGTAACTGTCGTTTTTGGCTCAGACAATTGTAATTTGAAATTAGGACCGCAAGGGGTCTTAACCTTGGGGGACTTGTCCTTAGGTGATGCACCTAGGTGCCTACGTACCCTTCGGGAGGGATCAAAGTCCACATAGTTCGTCACAGTGACGTCTATCAGAGCCGTTAGGCAAGGTTGTTACCTGTATTGGGCCGTGTGCGGCTAAGACGTGCCTAAGGTACTTCGAGCGAGTGAGCCGCTCTTAGGAGGTTGCCTTAGTGAGAGAGAGAGCTATGGTCTCTGAGGGCTGCTGGAAGCCCTATAAGAGATGTGCTCCCAAGAGGAGATGAGCCGGTCGGAGACCGGCCGGATGAAGGGTCGGTGACGGAGCTCGAGGTGCTGAAAGTACTTGTGAGAGGTATCTGAGGGTACTCAGGTACCAAGAGAGCGTGGAATATCTGAGGTGATGTGCGATAATCCTTCAGGTTGTATGTAACTCCGTTGAGAATGGATTGCTTGCTTAGTCCCCCGAGCGGGGGTGTATTTATAGTTGCGTGTGGGGAGATCATGCTCGACCCACGACTTCGTGGAACGTGGGTCATCCCACGAGGCTTGTGGAGATCCCACGTCTTGTTGAGGGGAGGCTCCGTGTGGTGACATGGGCGAGGGCCACGTAATAGGTGGATGAATGGTGCCACGTGTCTCCAGCGGGTGCTGGGGCCGTGCTTCTAGAACGTTAGTGCCACGTGTCCCAAGGTGGAATATTCCGTAGTTACATAAGTCCCCCAAGTCTACGGGTGTCCGGCGCCCGTGGAGTGAAGTTCCTTTGCATGTGAGACACATAGGAATTTTCGCTGCCTTTACTCGTGGTATAGCTCGTCCGCTTGGAGTCGCAGGTATGGGAGCTGGTCGTCTGACTTACGAAGTTAGCTCTCTCACATCGCTCAGTAGAAAATGAGGTGTCTTAGAGAGGACACCCGTCTCATTTTGGGTGGCTGGCCGCTTGGCTTCGTCAGCAAGTTTTTAAACTGTCTCTGCAGTAAGTACGCGACTTACCGAGGTGGAGTCATCATTGCTCAGAGGGGCATTTCCCAAAATACCCTTCAATGGCTAGTAAGGGGAATCCAAAAGTCAGGGGCTGCTTTGGTCTTTTTGAAAAACTCCTCTCTGGCTATGTTCGTATGTGGTCAGTGGCCAACGATGATTTCCTTGCTGAGGGTTGTTTGTTGAAGAAGCGGACTTTTGTTGTAGGTGCCACGCGTCAGAGCTTGAATGGGCGCCTCTTCTGTTTAACCGTTTTGCCTCCGTTTCTCCTCATTGAATGCGAGTTCGTTTCCGAGGGTAGCCAGCATTAGCCTGGGCGGAGAGTTTCGCGAAAAGGTCCTCAAGTGTCTCGAGGCGACTCTTGGGTTCTTGGGGGCTTTTCGGTCGTTGCATCTCCTTTGCCCTGGCTATGTATCCCGTCCGTTGCTTCCTTCCACGTGTGTGGTAGAAGTGAGCGGTTGCAGCTGGGTTTGATTGCAGAGGATAGGGGGTTCTATTAGTTGCGGAATTCGAGGGGTCGAAGTTTTTGAATCATCGCGCCTCTGGGTACCCTATAAATGTCCAACGTTTGAAAGTTTGTGACTTTATCCTTGCATTCACACTTCTCCGTTGCCCCTGTTTCACCTGCTCTTGCCTTTTTTGATTCCTGCTTCTTGTCGAATTGAATCTTCGCAATGGCCGGCAGAGGTGATGATTACAGCTACTACCCTTTTGATTTCACTGATTTGGAAGATCTTCCTTCCTCTTCCCCTCCTCATCCTCCTCTGAGCCGCACTTGCGATGCCGGTCGGAGCAGAGGGAGGAAAAATGGTCAACAGGGCTCGTCTCCGGGGGAATTCGGCGATGCCCTCGCTCTTGTGCCTCCGTCTTCCGAGAGAGAGCGTCGGCAAGAGGTTCTTCCGAAGGAGAGGAGGAAGAAAGACGGGAAGGTTGATGCGGGCGGACTCCGGGAAGGGGAAAGGAGAGGAACTTCTGCGGCGGAGTTAGCCAAAAGCAGAGAAGGGGGTCCTAAGAAGTGTCCTGCTGGGGTTGACTCGCGATTGCATTCGCAGGTCGTACGCGAAGTATTAACCGGGAGGATGCACAGGCGGAGGCTCCGACGGGGGGTGCTATTCCTGTTTCTGCCTCTGTTCCTACCTCTATTACCACTTCCGTTCATGTTCGTCAATCACCTATGAGGGTGATTCTTTCTGCCCGTCCTCCCGTCCTCAGCCCCGTTGAAGGGGTGAATCAGCCTCCTGCTAAGAGGGCCATGGTGGTTGTTGAGAAGTCTGTCTGAGAATCTTCCGCGCCTCAGACTGCGGCGGGTGGTCCTGCGACTGCGGAGGTTGCGAAGTTTGGTGATGTGGCCGTGGAGGCCAGAGCTCTCGCAGACGGAGGGAATGTAGTGGCGAGTCAAGCGGCTGCCACGAGAGATCTTGTTCCCGGGTCGACTATCGGCCCTTATGAACCCCTCAGGCCACCAGAGGGGGGATTGGCTTTTGAGCTGATGTCGTTGGGCACGCGCTTCCCCGTGGAGATGCAGGAGAGGAAAGTTAGGGGGCTGGACACTTTGCCCATGAATATTGCCGTTCGAGGCTTCAGCCGGCTTGCTGAGGCGTTGGCCGACATCCACCAAGCTGGTCTTGAGTGGGAGAAGCGTGAGGTAAGTTCCCTCGTCTTGGTTTTTTCCTCATTTTGCGATAGGCTTGTGTTCTTGACTCCGCCGTATATGTGCGCGCTTCTTACAGGAGGAGATTCGTCGCGATCGGGATCAGTGTTCCGGTGTTGCGGCCTCCAAGATCCAGGCTCTGGAGGTCTCCCAGAAGCGATTGCCGGACGTGCGGGAGTAGCTGTCTGCCAAGGAGCTGGAGTGTGAGGGTCAAGGACGCGAGGTTAAGTCCTTGACTGAGGAGGTCGCCCGTCTAGGGCCGAAGCTGGTCACCCTACCGAGGTTGTTCCTTCGCTCGGAGTTGGAGAGGACTCGCAAGGAGCTGGCCATCCATTGGGATGACGCTGAGAGGCGTAAGCAGGAGCTGCATTCTCTTCATGAGGCCCTACAGGACGCGGAGGCTCGTGCTGCTGAGAACCTTTCTGGCCGGCTGGCGGTTGAGGGCAAAGTTACCGACGTTGATGATCGCCAGGAAGAGCTATCTGCGCAGAGGATGTATGGCATGCTCCTGGCGATCGAGCACCTTGAGCGTCTCCGTAGGGAGAGATTCCCAGCGGAGTGTGTGGCTTCCTTGCATCCTTCCTTGGAGTTTTTTGAGGGTGAGCTTCTTGGTTAGACGGAAACGAACCCTTCGTTGAATCTTGCTCATCTTCGGCAATTGACGGATCGCTTGGTGGATCACCAAGTATTGTCCCGAATTGGCGAACGAGCTCCATAGATTGGATAGCTTCTCAGCAGCTAGCTGAGGCGACCAGGCGGGGGCTGTCAGAAGATGTTGGCCATATGGGGCCAGCAGGGGCCGAGGCCTTTGTAGATCTTGGGGATGCCCAAGATTAGGCTTATGTAAATTTTAGGGTGTTTACCCTTTGTAGTGGGCGAACGCCCTCTCATTTTTGGCATTAATGAGAATGATTTTTTGCAAAGAGTTTTTTCCTGTTTTCCTTTTTACTTCGGGGTAAAAAGTTGTGTGTTTGCAGTTTCTCTTTCCATAGTTATCTCTTTACGTCTGGGTAAAACGATTTTTTGCATGAGTACCGTGTGATCAGGACGGTTTGTATGCGATTCTGCTAGCATGGTTTGTCGAACGTTCGTTTTGTGATTTTTGCACCAAAGGGGTTTTTTATCGCGCTTTTGGGGAAATTTTAGCTTGGCGCCCGGGGCGCTTAGCGTTTCTTGGGCGATTGAGCCCGACGTCCCGTGATAGGACTTACGCGAGTACTTTGCAGAGTTGAAGTCTTGTCTCTAACTGGAAAGAAGTGCTTTCAATAATAAACAAAATGAATACATTCGTGCAGCCTCAATCGGGCTAGCCTTAGGTACGCTGAAGATAAGCAAAGTGTTCACATTTGGATTGCCTAAGTCAGGCGAGCCTTGGCCAGGCTAAAAATCCTAAATTCAAAGTAGAGACATATACGACTTGGGGGTGTATTTATAGTTGCGTGTGGGGAGATCATGCTCGACCCACGAATTCATGGGACGTGGGTCGTCCCACGAGGCTTGTGGAGATCCAACATCTGGTTGATGGGAGGCTCCGTGTGGTGACGTGGGCGAGGGCCACGTAATAGGTGGATGAATGGTGTCACATGTCTTCAGCGGGTGCTGGGGCCATGCTTCTAGAACGTAGTGCCACGTGTCCCAAGGTGGAATATTCCGTAATTACAAAAGGTATATTAGTTCATCCTTAAAAGATTAAAGATATATTGATTGGTTCTTAATTAAAAATCAAAAGACATTCTAATTGATTCTTAAAGTTAGAGGTGTTTGATCGCACCCGTCGCAAGGTTGACCAAAATAACCGAATTATTAAAATGCAATATAACATCGCAATCCAGATCGTATTCACTCTAGGAGCCTTTATTTAAGATCCTAAGCTAAACTAAGTGTCAAAAATATGTAATTAAGAAATTAAAATGATGTTTTGTTTTTTTAGCTTTCTACTGAATGAGAAGTGCAATGAAAGTAAACTAAAGAGAACCTAAATTACTATTTTTAGTATTTTTGTTAAATGAGCTAATTAAAAATAAGTTGGAATTCATATAAGAATGCTCTTGGAAAATGGAATTATATAGTTATCTTAGTTCAAATTGATATTTGGCCAAAAAAAAGTTCAAATTGATATGGGAGTTTAATTCTTTATTAAGTTTTAAGGAAAAACCCCAAGTTACCACTTGAGTCTTGTGTTCTTTTTTAGTGATTATTCCTACTACCATAGCTAGCAACCAATCCAAAAGACACAATTAAGAACCACTTAATGTATGATAAAAATTGGGCAAAAGCAACTTGTTCCATTCTTTATGTTGTTTGGACAACCGTCACAAACTTAGATGAATTAACATGTTATGATTCCTACTATCAAAGGCTACCATAACAACATTAATCACCATCATATGCTCAATTGGTTTACAACCACTATCTTATATTGCTTGGAATATCATCACAAATTTAGATGCATATATTAATCATGAATCCTGCTATCAGAGGCTATCATAATAAAATTAAACATCATCATATGCACAAATGGGTGATAAAGTTGTAATATCCAATCTAAACGATAATGTCTCAATACAAACATAGACAATGTACCCATAAATCTAAATTCTTAAATTGCATAAAGATAAATCATAAACCTAAGAAATCAAATGTACAATTTAAAAATAAGAATTAAGATAATAAACTCTCCTTTGAAGCATATAAACTCAAGCTCTAACTCCACATCCAAGAAGCAAGGCTAGAAAAATGGAGAACTCCATCACTCACAAAATGTTGCTAGATGCTCTGATGAGATGATGATAATGATGAAAATGGTGAAATGGTGTTGTAATGGGATTGAAACAGAAAACAAGAGAAGAATGGATTGAAGGGATTAGGTGAAAAGGTGGGTTAATGCAAAGGAAGAATATGAGTGTGATGATGGAGGTATGGGATGGGTCATAGATTTTAGATATTGGATGTTGGAATTTGGGCCCTTGAATCTTGGGCTTCTTTCTTCTTCTTCTTATTTTGTTTCCTTCTATTTCTTTTAAAGAAAATTTATAATGTAAAAATAAGCCCAATTAAGAGTAATTCATTTCAAATTTATGGAATTAAAAAGTAATCACAAAAATGTAATAATAAATATTAGTATTGATTATTAATTTTAGTTTTTACTCTCTATTTTGTTTGAATTGTGTTTGGATGTGAGACTCTAAGTGTGATTCATATATTAATAAAAAATGAATGTGATTTTTAATTTTTTTTATTATAAAAAACTAATCAACCAATCTAATCCAAACCGATTCAATCTGGTTTGGATTATTGGATTGGCTAAAGCTCTTCAATTGGATTGATTGGATGATGTACATCATCCAATCTAGATCGGATCGATTGAATAAATGTCCCAACCGATTTGATCTAATCCAATCCATTGAACACCCCTTCTTAAAGCTCCACTTTGTTACCTTTACACCCATTGTATGATTTATCATTTAAGGCTTCTTCTTTCTATAATTAATATAATTGATAATTGATCTTTAGGAGTAATGAGTTAAATTTTGTCTCAATCTAGCCCCTGAAAATCTCCATTAACATACTAAGCAGAAAATTTTAAGGACTAAATTAAGATAAATTGTATCTTTCAAGGACTAAATTAAATATTTTCATCTTTCAACGGATAAATTGAGACAAACTGCATCTTTCACGGACTAAATATGACATTTCTATCTTTCAACGAATAAATTGAAACATATTGCATCTTTCAATAACTATATTTGATATTTCAATCTTTTAGGATTAAATGGAGACATATTATAACTTTCAGGGACCAAAGTAATAATTTACTCTAAATTTAATTAAACTAAAACAGGGTTGAGTTATAGCTTTATATATTGACAACCAAACAAGTGGTAAGACAGAAAAGGGGATCGATGTTTGAATCTTTTCCATAATTGTGCTTAATTTTTCTGAAAGTGGAAGATGTTTTCATGTGTACATAATACTATTGCTCAAACTTTGTCCTCATATACACTTGTTTATATATATGTGTGTGTATATAGTAAGCCAAGTTGATTTAACTAATTTATATTGATATAATTTAAAATATTATTCACAAGGATGAATTTGCAATCTCCATTAGTACTGTGTTTTGGACTCTATACCCTAGATAAGGCCACCATTGATTCTTGTTGTTCAAGCCTCTAGGGGAAAAAACAAAAAACATAGCACAATTGAGATCTCTAAACTACTTTAATAATTGTTTGGAGAAAATGATATTTTGGGCACAATAATTTTACTTCTTTTTTTTTGATAATTTTTTTTTTTTACTTCATTTCTAATTTGATTGATTGCTTTTTTTTATTTGGCCGAGTTCTAAGTTGATTTTTTTAGTTTAACCATAAACAATTAATTTTTTATAGTTTTAATAATTTTAATTTAATTTCCACTACTGTTAGGTTTTATTTAATGCACATAAATTTTGTTGTTGTAACCAATCATATATCATATTAAAATTTGAATATTCATAGTTTATGTTAATAAAAAAATCACAATTATGACGTATATATGATGCTATATCCATATACCATATACTAAACTAACTTGATAATTATAAGAGGGCACGTGTTATATAAAAAAAAATTATAGAAGGGTATATTAATTTTAAGTCAAATTACAAAATAATAAAGTGTTACCTTTTAAATTGTAAAGGACCAAACTAATCTTAAGACATTAACCCACGGGAGAAGAAACTGTAATTTATCTTTATTTTAATTTTATATATAGAGCATCAACATAACATATAGTATTTACATAAACTAAATTAAACTGTGTACTAAACTACTAATTAATATATCAATATATAAGGAAGGACTAAATTAAAACGAAGTAAAATTATAAGGATTTAGCATTCTATTGTTAATTTTCAAAAGAAGTTTCTTGGTATATATATATAAATCATATTTAATTTTTTTTCTGAAGTTTGACCATCTTGTTTCATTCTTCGCTTATACATGTTAACCAATTAAAAAAAAGACATGTGTTAATTTTTTTATGTCATTTTTTCACATTTAACACATGTCTTTTTTTAATTGGTTAACCTGAAGAAAAACATGTAAACAACAACATATAAATTTTGTCTTTTTCATAATTGTATTTCCCTAGCTTGATATTTCTCTTAAAAAAACAATAATGATGATTAGGAAAAGTCCTTCCAGCTATGATTTTCCCTTCACATGCAGACTTGGATTATGGAACTCTCATCCATAATTTAAATTAGAGGTTTCGCATCATGCACGTCGGTACATATATATAATTTATTCTTAAACGTTTTAAATATATAATATAAAATAATTATTATATTTTAAAATTATTAAAAATTAAATATTTAATAATTTTTAATTTTTAAATAGAATTGTTATCGTAATTTAAAATAATAAATTAAATAATGAGAAGTTATTCACTTATCTATTTTTTTAGTAACTAGCCATCATAAATATTTTTCTCTCTCTCACATCTTCCAATCATATAATTTCTTTGTATTTTTAATTACAATATATAACTATTTTGTAAATCTAATAACAAAAAAGAGTACAGTCATATAAATATAGATATATTTTCCAATCTGGCAAGCTTTATTCTTGAAACTGTTATGTGCATGACATTTTCTTTGTCCGTTATGGCTTGTGAGCCATGTTATTCAAAGTCAACACTAATGCTATAGTTTATTTGTCAATAAGAATATGATTGTATACATTTGATTTTCTCTAGATTTCACCTAGTGAAAATCTTCGTACAAGTATTGGGCTGTCACTTCAAAATATTATCAAACACTATGCTACGTATACTAAGGATTCATTTGGTATGTTCGGTAAGGATACTAAATAGTACAATCATGGTGTTTCACGATTTTCAAAAAATTTTACATCATATTTTATACATATTAAACACACTTTTTATCATAATTTTTCTCTCTCCTAATTTTTCTCTCTATCTCTCTCATCGCTTTTCTCTACAGTACTTTCTTTTATTCTACGGTACTTTACTCTACAGTACTTTACATCCATGCATTTATACCAAGCGTACGGATAACAAACAGTAAAATCATGGTGTTTCACGGTTTCCAAAAAAATTTTACATCATATTTTATACATTCCAAACATACTTTTTATCATAATTTTTCTCTATCTCTCTTCTTACTTTTCTCTATAATACTTTCATTTATTCTACAGTATTATTTTACTTTACGGTACTTTTTTTACCGTACTCATTCTCATGACATGATAAAAGTTTTGTTTTTAATTGTTTCAAGGTTTTCAGAGATAGACAGCTAGACACCATATTCTATAATAAGGGTATGTATAAGAAATTAAATATCTTACATTAATCAGAACTAATTATAAATGAATTAGGACCGTCTTATTATTAGAGAAATTTGTCATTTCTCAAATTTAGATAATAGAACTTTAAAATTTGTTCATCACAAATATATATAGAAGAACCTAAAATTTTTTATTGTAAAAAAGATTATTAAAAAAATATTATTTTAAACTAATAAAAATAATAAGGATAAACTACAGTTTACCCCCTGTGGTTTGGCCTAAATTCAATTTGCCCCCCTGTGGTTTAAAATGCGGCACTTAACTACCCTGTGGTTTGACTTAAAATTAATGTGCCCCATGTGGTTTAGAGTGTGACATTTGACCTCATGTGGTTTGTTATGTTATCACTTAACTTCCCTATCTTTTTTTTTCTCAAAATTTAATATTTAATATAACTTATAAAAGAAATTACCTAAAAATAATTGAATTAATTAATTAATTAATTATATTTATTTTATCTTTAAAATAATAACAATAAACTTTATAAAAAATAAAATAAAATAATAACAATAAATCATAATCTTCTACTTTCAACTTTTTTTAGCGTTTCCTTCAAACTCTTTCTTTCCTCTAATCTCTCCACCATATTCAAGAGTATTGTTATGCTCCTAATCTAAGGTGAGTTTGTGTTTCTACTTTCAACTCTTTTTAGCGTTTCCTTCAAACTCTTTCTTTCCTCTAATCTCTCCACCATATTCAAGAGTATTGTTATGCTCCTAATCTAAGGCGAGTTTGTGTTCTTCTCTTCCATACCGTTTATGCTCTTCGCTCTTCTCTATTTTGCAGGTTCAGTTCATCCTCTTTTTTTTTAATTTCCTTATTTTGTGCTTAATCTTTTCTATGCTCTTATTATGACTCCCTTTCTATTTTTTTACCTTCTGGTAATTTTGCATTAGCTTGATGGATTCAATTCATTGGCTGTTTGAATTTCTTTGTTACATACCTTTCTCCACTTTTGTATGATAGTTATTTTGCTCCTTTTTTTCTCTATTTTGTGGTGATAGTTATTATATTATTCTTTTACAATTTTATTTTGATTGATTTAGTAATTCTAAAACATTAAAGATAAAAAATAACAATAAAATAAATAAATAACTAAATATAAATAATCAATTGAGTAAATAATAAATATTAAATTATTTTATTAATTTTTTAAAATTATAATTTTATTTTTATATTAATTATAATTTTTTTGAATCATTTTATAATTCTAGAATGTTGAATGACAAATATTAAACATTAAAAGTATTAAATGATGATTAATTTGACTAAAATTTGGATAGAAGGTAGGTGAAGGTAGTTAAGTGATAACATAACAAACCACAGGGGGTCAAGTGTCACACTCTAAACCACAGGGGGCACATTAATTTTAAGTCAAACCACAGGGTAGTTAAGTGCCGCATTTTAAACCAGGGGGACAAACTGAATTTAGGCCAAACTATAGGGAGCAAACTGTAGTTTACCCAAATAATAATAACAAATAATCCATTCTCCAATTAAATACTTGTCAAATATCAATCTGATTTTCGTCAACAATAAATTAAATCTCATTGTTAGTAATTGTTGGACGAATTAATGGAAGTATATATATATCTATCAATAAATGAAGAGAGGGTGAGGTTTTCATGGTACACTGTCAAAATTTTAAATGCCATACCTATATCTTCCAACCATATATTTATGGTAGAAAATCCTAAGGAAATATGATGTTTTCTTTTTAAACATATTTTATCCTATAAATTAAACTTTAGTATCTGACATGGCGCATCATCCATATTTTTTTTTTGGTGAAAAAGACTTGTAATTTAATTAAGATAAGTGCAATACATAGTTTGCCCATGGGGCGACCAAGAAACTAGGAAATAAAATACGAAAACATACTACAGTAAGAGACACCAACATAGAACTAAACGAGATACACTGAAAATCAAAAGAACAAGAAAACACGAAACTAACAAGACTAGTAAACTAAGACAGCAAAATAACTAAGCCCTAATGTGGATCTGGCAGGTTTGAAGCAAAGAGGAGAGTGTCTTCAGAGCTAACAACGTTGGCTCGACCATTGCATGAGGTGGCATTACTAGGGTAGTTTAAGTTTCTTTTGTGATAAGCTTGTGGAGGCATAGAAGTAGTTGAGGAATGAGAGATGGAGATAGTAATAAATGTAAGGTGGTGGTTGGAAGGGATAAAGGAAGTGATGTAGTAAAGATTAAATAAGTTGTTGTTGTGAGGCGTAGAGAAAGGTGCAAAAGGATGCTTGGAAGGATCATAAATGCTGAGTTGGTTGGGCTGCGTTGGGGTAATGAGTGAGGGGAGAGAATTTGAAATTTTACTGATGCATTGTTGATTAATGAGGGAGTGTAAAATGGAGATAATTAATGATATGAGAGGAGTAAGGAGAAAGTGGGCTGATTTTCTTGGCATAGAGGAAGTTTGTTTTGCATTAATGGGATATGACAAGAAAGCCATAAATGCATAGGTGGTGATTAATGATGCTTTAGATGAATTCAAAAAATTTTGAATTCTTAGTTTAGGCGGCAAGATGGGTAGGAGGGGTATATGGGTTTTCCGGTGAACATTTTCCGGCGACGGCAAAAAGTAGAAAGGAGTATCCATCATAAATAACCAGATGAAGAAAATTTTGACAAGAGGAGTCGTCAAATAAGCGGTGGTAGCAGCGTTGTACGGGTTTTGAGTCCGACAAGTGTTGAGCGGTTGAGCCTTCATGTCGACGAACCTGATGATGAACACTTCATCGGGAGGCAGAGATGACACAGATGCCATCTCACCAGCATCTTCGTCGCAAATAAAGATACGTGCAACAGGATGCCGGTCCGGCAAGGGAGGTAGAGGCGGTGGTGGAGAAGGTGGAAAGGGAGAGAAGCTCGGCAAGGAAGCCGTTGACGCTGTGTGAAGAATGACTCTTCCAGTAGAAGCACGGGATTATGGTTTAATGGCGGCCATTTCCTTGTGTTGATGGCTCGCGCAAACAAGTTTTTTTAATGCCGGTGGAGAGAAGCCATCGGCGGAAGTTCCAGTTTGACCACTGGTGAGTTTGACAACCTTTGTTGCAGCATGGGCAGCGGCATCCTTGAAGGCCGCCACAGTTATGGTATGTTTGAAAACATCCATGAAAACGATTGAGGAAGAGGTGCGAGAGAGGAGACAGTCGGCATAAGGAGGCGCCGGAGCTTTAGAATGAGGAGGAAGTGAAAGAGCAGCCGCAATAGAGACAGATGCTAGAAAAACTTTCGAAGCAGTAGTCATCGGAGAAGACGTCGTTGCTTTCCGAGTTACCATCTGCAACCGAAGAATGCTTGAGAGCACAACGGCGGAGATAGCTTGGAGAGCTAGAAAGGCAAAGCAGGACATAGGCAAGGCGGGTGGAAGCGGCAGTAGACTAGGCGACGAAGAAGTCATCGCACAAGGGGAATGCAGTTTAGTCACGTCATCGGAGATGGCACCGGACGTATCCGCAAGAGTAATCGAAGAGCTTAGCGCATCATCCATATTTGAAACATACTTATCATATTTATCTTCCAACCATATTTTAGTCCAATCCCACCCACCACTTGCAATTATATGACATGGCCGATAATTGTCGACATGATTAAATTTTTTTCTTCACTTATCCTCTCGCATTGTTCGAAAATTGGATTGATGATCCTCTTCTTTCGTTTTCGGAGTCAAATTTTGCTTGATGAGTAGTTATGGCGACTACATTATGCCTCATCTTAAGGACAAAATTCTCTCATACGTCGACGACGACACTTGCATCATCATCATTAACGACCCCATGTCAGCACTTAACGACCACATCACTCAGTTATCTAACAGGTAACATCGAGAGAACTAATTAGTTGACATAGTTACAAATTCGAGGACTAAATATTATTTTTTTCAAAATTCGAAGATTAAATAATAGTTTGACTAACAATTTAGAAACTAAAAAGTAGTTTGCCTCTTATGAATTTTTAGTTCACGAAAAATTACATCTATAATTGTTAAAATCTTACGATTTTACATCCTCAAATCTTGTACAAAATCATATTGATGCAAAATCGCGGTAGAATAAGTGAAATCAAGTAAAATCCCATGAAATCTCGATTTTATCAGCGGTTTCACAATTTCACTGCAGCCCAAGCAAAGGTTCATTTGGAGTGGTTTAAAAAAAATCGGTATGTTTGTGTAGATATCCCTAACTTGTCCCAACTAAAAGAAAACCCACTTATTTCTTAAAAATCTAATGTCCAAACCCGGACTCCTCTACCCCACATAACTCATTCCCTTCCCATTCTTTATAGGTTTTAATGTTGATGATGTCTGAGTTGGTAGTACTTCAAATGATGTAGGAGTTTGAGTTTACATAACATTAGGAATGAATTACGAAATGGTGATGATGGTGGTAGTAATTGTGGTGATGAAAATGAATCAAATGAATTTGATGAACTTAGTTGAAAATGTAATTTAATTTCTTTGATTTAATTGTTTGTCTATAAATTTTTAACTATTAATTATGTATTGAAGTATGGATATTGAATGATTCATGTTTAATTTTTTATGTAACTAAGATATAATAGTTATGTGTATATATATAGGTAAGTTCATATGATTTTTTCATAGGTAAATTCTTACGATTTTACGATACGAGTTTACCCCCTTTCACGATTTTACCTAAAATCTAGATTTTGACAACCTATTTACATCAGTTACTTTGTTAGTCTTTGAATTGTTAAACGTTAATTGTTTAAGTTATATGGCCTCTTAAATATTGATGTGGTGGTATTAAATACTTTGTTAGGGATAAAAGTTCAGTACTATCGTACTACTGAACTTCAGTACATCCTTCTAATCATGTAGTGACATTTGTTAATATTAATAGAAATTTACTTTAATTAGGACCCACCTTGAATGCATGAATTAAAGACCAATTAATTGGATGGATATACTCAAATTTAGTACTATCGTATTATTAAACATCTATCCCTTTAATAGATGTTCATAAAAAAATATTTATTAGATATTCAATCAATTATGTATGCAAAAAAAATGGCATGCTCAACATTATGTGAACTTCAATAAAGCAAAAAGAAAAAAGACCTAGTGTCCAAAAAAACACTTAAATATATTATGATTTATGAGTTGGTCATTTTTTGTTTGTTGTGCCAGCATCCAAAAAAGCACTTAATTGAACAGCTATATTTGGATTCTAATCAGTAGAATTCATGTATTTTTATGTTTTTAAAAAAATTTTATATTATATTTTTTACATATTAAACACATTTTTTATCATATTTTTTTTCTCTATCTCTCTCCTCACTTTTCTTTTACTCTATAGTACTTTACAACTATTCTCTTTTTATCCGTGCATTTGTACCAAACGTAACCTAAAACAGTATTTAATGCCATTATATTAACATTTAACCAGTCACATTTTGGTTAGTTTATGGCTAAGAGCTTAGGAAGTAACGAATTAAGTGACAACTTTCTAAGGACCAAAATATAATAAATTTACATTGCATAATCTTTTAAGAATTATTAATTTATCATACTATATATTTAGTGTAAATAATTCTTCCTTCTTAGATTTGTTTGATCATTAAACAAGCAAATCTTAACACAATTTTTTATTTGAATAAAGCTCGAGTTGAATTTGAGGTTACTATTTTAAACAATAAGATTATATTGATGCTACTAAAATTTGACTAGTCTTGATGATTATATCTTAAAAATGCATATTTCTATTTTCTCGTGGAAGTATAAACGTGTAATTTTTCATCAGAGAATCTTTTAGAACAACCCTTTACATTTTTTTTTATCGTTAGGAGAGAGTCAAAGAGATAAAGAAACAAAAAATTACGAATGAGAAGAATTAATAAAGAGATTTTTTTTTTTTTCTATCTCTCGTAACTTTATCTATCCATTTTCCATAGATGATTACAATGAATTTTTCTGAAGAATAACGCTGTCATTTGTCACTTTGTCAGTGATATTAGCTGCAACTTCTAAGAATTTGGATCTTTTATGTTTATTTTTTGGGAGATGTATATTTGTGTGAACTTATCTTAATACATGTTAAGGGAAGTTAATTACGTAAATGTTGAATGTAATAAGAAAGATAATAGTAATAAGAATAGAAATATTTGAGGGAATGAGAATAATAATATAAAAGTGATGTGACGTGATATTAATGGAATAGAAATAGGTAAAATGATCATGTTACCTTTATATTAAAGGTGAGAATGAAATAAAAGTGAGTAAAAAGTAAGGACAAAAACATAATTTTATCACATTACATAAAGTAAGGTATGTTTGGTAGAAAAAATGTTAGATATAAGATTAATTACATTGTTTTAAGCAAGAAATCAAACATGTCCTAATAGTTAAATAGTTGAAATTAAAAGTAATATAATTTAAAAAATAATTAAATATAAAAATTTTGTTAACATATTGTGTCTTAAACAATAAAGACTATATATATATATATAACTGTCGTTTTTGGTTCAGACAATTTTACTTTGTAAATTAGGACCGCAAGGGATCGTAACCTTGGGGGACTTGTCCTTAGGTGAGGACCTAGGTGCCTACGTACCCTTAGGAATGGATCGAAGCCCACGTAGTTCGTCATGGTGACGTCTATAGGAGCCGTTAGGCTAGGTGGTTACCTGTATTGGGCTGTGTGCGATTAAGGCGTGCATAAGGTACTCCGGAGGCGAGCCACTCGTAGGAGGTTGCCTTAGTTGTGAGAGAGCAAGGGTCTCTTAGAGCGATCGGGCGCTCTGATTGTGGAGATCTCCGGGACGGAGATGTGCCGGGTGTTGACCGGAGAGTAGCCGGAGCTCCGTAAAGTCGTAGACGTAGGTATTGAGCAGAGAGAGTAGCTTCAGTATGTTCAGAGTACTCGTACTTGCTCTTATGTGTTATGGTTTCTTGATGTTGTCTTGAGGTTCCGATCCCCTAAGTCTCCCGGGTGAGGCCTTTTTATAGTGTGTGGGGAGGACGTGCTTGACCCACGTTCTCGTGGGACGTGGGTCGTCTCACGATGCTTGGGGGTGTTCCCACGTCTCTTGGACGGGAGCCCCCGAGGAAAGACGTGGATACTGGCTACGAAAGGGGCAGATGGGAGGTGTCATGTGTCACTAGTGCAGGATGCCGTGGAGTTTCTGGAAGCTTAGTGTCACGTGTCCTTAATTAGGGAAAATATTCCGTAGTTACAATATATATACATATATATGTTAGAATAGTTAGTGAGCAAGTCCCACATTGGATAAATTAAGGATGGAAGCAGTATATATAAATGATTAATGAATCATTTATAACAAAATAAATAAAATGATCTTGAATAGAAAAATCTAAGACTCTGGTGTGATCCTAATATATATAATATATTGGTCAAAGGTTGGGTACTTGGGCTTAACTTTTTTACTTACTTTAAATTAATTAATTAATTTGAATGAGCACAACGTTCAAATGCCAATGTTCATATCTGAAAAGGTCATATGTGAAGGATCATGTCTATTCAGATTTTGTCTATAAATTCGCATCTTCCATCAAATAGAATCACAACAGAAAAACCGAAAATCATATTCTCTCTTTTCTGATTTCCAGAAAATCGTGTTTTGAGATATTATAGGCTTGCTGACTATAATATCAAGCTTTGTATAATCATGAAAGAAATCTGCCATAACAAACCCAGCAACAATAAATAGTGAGGGCTTAATTTCTTAAGGAGAGTGACTACACTGTCAAAATCATTAAATCTTTCTTATAATATATATATATATAATTTAATGACTTAAATTAAATAAAAAAATCGATGAGTAATAATTTTTAATACTTAACAACTCTCTTAATAAATAAGAGAAAACCTTAAAACAAATTTTAGGGTGCTGATTAGTAATTACACTATAATTTTTGAGGCCACAAGAATATCACCTTTTTTTTTTTTGCATTTAAAAAGAGAGTAAAAAAGTAATTAGGAACCTAAGCTTCGTGAATATTCAAATTTAGCTTAATTAAAAATTTGAGTGGAAGTATACTTTAACCAACAATTCAAATTAGTATTGACAAAAATGTGATTTTATTGAAATGAATTAACATTTCCAATCATAAGCTATAGTGATTCATAATTTCTGTAGTTGTTGGTTTAGTTTCTGAAATTTCGTTCTTATTTCATTTGTATGGTACATCTATTTTTTTTAGACTAGGATATTCACCGTCGAACACAGTGATTAATTCTCTCGTTGAATTATAGGCACCTCGAAGGGTGAGACAATTGGTCCAAAGATTTAAACTGCTCCATACTCAAGACAGGAATCGAACTCCTAACACTTAATTAAGAATAGATAAATCACTTCTACTCGACTACAAACCTCAAATAAGTATGATACATCTAATTATAATAGAAGATTTCCAACAAAAATATCATACGTTGACTTTATTGAAATTAATGAACCATCTATCCGAATTAAAAAGGTAAGCCATTAGCTTATCTAAATAAATTCATACGGATATGGATACACATACACCGACTTTAAATTGACAAATTTGTTTTCTTTAGTCCATTTTTTAAAGATTTTTCTAAAATTGTATTTTTGTCTTTAAGAAAAATGAAAAAATATATTTAATATAAATTATGATTTTTAAGTAATTTTTCACTATCTCACATCATTAAGGGCACGTTTGGTTCGCTGTTTTGTTGATGTAATCGTAGACGCAATTCTTTTATATTCTTTCAACCAAACAAATTTTACTTTTTGCAATGTGATGAAATTATATTTTTGTCTTTACTTTTTTACTTACTTTATTCCATTCTCACTTTTAATGTAAGGGTAAAATAGTTATTTTACCCGCTTTTATTTCATTCATATCACGTCTTATTGACATGACATTTTCATTACCTCTAATATTCCCACATTGCAGTCCCAGTTTTATTACCATTCTCATTCTCTTAAACATTTTACATACCTTTAGGCTATGTTTGGTTGGGAGTAAATTTAATTTTACATGGAATTACACAATATCCTAAGAATTCTTTAGTTTGGTTGGGTTATGTGGAATTGGAATTAAATTAAGTGGAATTGGGTGTGTGAATTTTGTGAAATTAGATTGTAGGATATTTTTTAAAGAATTGAGATAAATTCTGTGGAATTAGATTTAAAAGACACTTTTGCCTCTATTCTCTCTCTCACTATTTTTTATTTTTATAATTATTTATTAATGTTTTTTTATAATTTTATAATTAATATTAAATTTTTTATAATGTATATAAAAAAATAATTATATACTAAAAAATAAAATTTATAAAAATAATTATTGGGGTAAATTAATCTTTTTACCTCACATTCTTTTACAAACTTTCAATTTCATCTTTTTATACCAAACATACTTTTCAATTCAAATAATTCAATTCCAATTCCATCCCATCAATTTCAATTACAATGTAATTCTAATTCCACAATTTTTTTAATCAACTCAGCCTAATGTTTCCTTAACTTGTCTCTTTCCCATGAGCATTGGTTAGCCAAATCCATTTTTTAATTAAAAAAAAAAACTGTTTTTCAAAGGAGATGATCGGAACCAACTTCTAGCGCCATTTTATTTCTTAATTTCTTTCTCTGCATTTCAATTTTCTCCATCTTGCTTCACTCGTGAAGCACGAGGGACAGAAGCTAGTATCTGTCAGCTACTCTATCATTCATTAATCTTCACTAATATATATATTAATTATTAACATCACACTCCTTCATTCTGGCGTTTTCTTCTCGATTTTTCTACTTCGTGCCCTGTATTTGTACCTTTCTTTCTTTCTTTCTTTAACACAGTACTAGCTAGCCAGTAGCTACCACTTTTACCTCAGATTTCTTTCACTATTTTCACAAAGATGGAGCACAGGACTCGGAAGAAGCGGGGTTTTGATTTCACGGCGGCGGCTGTGGCTGCGGCTGCGGCGGCGGCGGCGGTGATTGTGTGTTCCTTTTGCGTGTCGGCGGCGGAACCAGCGATCTCAGGAGCGACGCAGAAGCTGCGATTTGGGGAAAATGGAGAATTCAAGATATTGCAGGTGGCGGATATGCACTACGCGAATGGTAAAAGTACCACTTGCTTGGATGTGCTTCCTTCTCAGAATGCCTCTTGCTCCGATCTCAATACCACTGCTTTTATCCACAGAATGATCCTCGCTGAGAAGCCCAATCTCATCGTTTTCACTGGTATTAGCCTCTCCTGTTTTGTTTTGTCTTTCCTGTTCCTATTGGATTTTATGATTTTGGCTAGATTTTCTTGTCATATGAATCGCCTATATAGAATCTTATGGAGTCTGGAAAATATTGTATAGACGCTTTTTGGTAAGGTCATGGCTGACAACAGCGACTAATTCTCTCACAGAAGAGAGGGGGTTTAGTGCCGGCCCCGAAAACCCTCTCCATACATCTGCTAAGTACCAACTATGCCAGGCCTCGTGGTTGTATAGGGGCTTTAAATTGTGAAGATACTACATATTAAGTATGTATCCATACGTCTTTGGTGCTATGATGCTATCCCTATTTTGAGAGAAGGAACTTCTTCCTCATTTCTTTCTAGTAAATAGTAGAGTAAACTTTATCTCAATCTATTCTCTGAAAGGTTAAAATCCACAATTTTGTCCTCCTAAGAGCGGTAGCAAACAATTTAGTTAGTCCATATGTTTCGTTGAGGATGCTAGTTGCTATTTTGGGTTGTTCATATTGGCTGTTGTTTTGCCTTGCTGTAATACTATTTGGATATTCATATATCTAAAGTTACGTAAGGATTACATTTTTTGGGAAACATTCTTTGGAGGATGAGTTTGAGAATTTTAATCTTTCAGTGATTGAATTGAGATAATATGCATCTTTTAGGGACTTAAGTAATAACTTATTCTAAATAATTCTATGTTTGGAAACAGTAACAGTGACACCCCAGTGATTCAATAGTTAACCCAAGGATGAATAGAACACAGTTTGGTCAACAGAAACAGCTTTTGTTTTTCCGGTTAAAGAACTAGAATATGTCTTGGAGCCTTGCAAGAGAATTTACCCTAAGTAGCTAAGTAGTTAGGTTAGGACATGTGTTAAACTTGCAAATTGATTGTATTTTATTAAAAGATTGAATATGTGATACAAGTTACATTTTCATTGCGTGTGACAGGGGACAACATCTTTGGATTTGATTCCTTGGATTCGGCTAAATCAATGGATGCTGCATTTGCTACTGCGATTGCATCAAACATTCCTTGGGTAGCTGTTTTGGGTAACCATGATCAAGAAGGAACCCTCTCTAGGGAAGGTGTGATGAAATATATTGTGGGGATGAAGAACACACTTTCTAAACTCAATCCTCCAGAAGTACATGTCATTGATGGTTTTGGGAACTATAACTTGGAGGTTGAAGGAGTTAAAGGCACTGATATGGAGAACAAATCAGTTCTCAATCTCTACTTTCTTGATAGTGGAGACTACTCAACTCTTCCTTCCATTCCTGGCTATGGTTGGATCAAACCCTCCCAGCAATTTTGGTTCCAACGTACATCTTTAAGGCTTAGGGTACTCTTCTTTCACTTCTGTTCATATTCAGTAGATTTGTTTGTTCATCAAGTTTCTCTTTTGTGTTTGTTCATCCAAAGCAGCTAAAAGAAAAATCATTAATTCGGAATTGGGATCCCCTCAAGTTTTTAAAGAACTTTAAATGGTAAAGTTAAGGAGAGATAGATATTAAAAGTTTAGATGGAATGCATTAAAATGAATGAAACCCTTCATACCGATTTGTGGGTCTTACTTTTTGTATATATTTCTTTCCAGCTTTATCATGTAAAGCTTTTCAGAAACTTTACGGGAAATACACTCTGGAAAGTGAAAACAACTCAATAATCAGATTTACCAATAGTATTAAGAATAAGAGGAAGGTAACAATTATAACTAATAGCTGAATATGGGCTGATATAACTCTAGGTCCAAAATGCTATATAGTCCTAAGTACAAAAGGTTTCATTCAAAATCCTAATTGAACTCAAATTAAAAAAATAGAAAACCTAGTTACCAAAATCACATTGAAAGACTTCTCAAAGAGGCATTTGAATCACTAAAACTAGGCTAATTTCCCAAATCTTTCCCTTGATGGTAATTTTTTGATCAACCATTGTTTACATCGTTCTGCAGAGAGCATATATGAACAAACCGGTGCCTCAGAAAGCACCTGCTCCCGGTCTCGCATACTTTCACATCCCATTGCCAGAATATGTTAGTTTTGACTCATCAAACTTCACAGGTGTAAAACAGGAAGGCATTAGCTCTGCTTCTGTGAACTCCGGCTTCTTCACCACGTTAGTCGAGGCCGGAGATGTGAAGGCCGTTTTCGTAGGCCACGATCACATCAACGACTTCTGTGGGAAACTAACTGGTATACAACTTTGTTATGCTGGAGGATTTGGATATCATGCTTATGGGAAGGCTGGGTGGTCTAGGAGAGCAAGAGTGGTGGTAGCTAGCTTGGAGAAAACACAGAAGAACACTTGGGGAGATGTCAAATCAATTAAGACATGGAAACGCCTTGATGATGAACATCTTACTGCCATTGATGGGCAAGTCCTATGGAGCAAAAGCTTTCATGGTAAGACATCCTTGGAATACTAGGAATACTAAGAACACACTCTTTATTTCTTCTAACTTGTGCTGGAGACTGAAAAGATGGCATCTTTCTTTTTATGCTTTATTCTTTCCATGAGTTGATAGATGATACAAGAAAAAAGAATTACCAGAAGAGCTGGGGGTTGTATAACAAAGTAGAAACAAGAAATGAATACAGGGAAACTATATTATACAGATCAAACTTAGAAGAAAGGGAATGGCCATAAACTAATAAAAATCATGTTGCAGTGCAAAACAGAAGGAATGACTAAAATCATTGGGAGGCAGCTAGGAAAACGGTTTTAAGAATTAATGTGATTGTAGATGCATATTACAATGGTAAAGTGGACTAAACTTTTGAATATTAATCTAGGAAGTGCTGTAAAAGCTGGTATCTATTAATACTGAGGTTTGGAAATATTACAAAGATGCTGAATAGGTCAAGATGAACGCCAACTTTCATCCGCCCATTGAAATTTCTTTTGGAATACTCAGTGCCCGTCATGAATAAATATGTAAGCATGTTATAGCATTGTGTTATAGCATTTTTTTGGTGTACCTAGGAAAATTTCCTTCCTTACTTCCCTTACCTAGAATATTGTGTTAGATGAGTGAACACTTAAAAGAATAAGATTAGGAATGATTGCATTAGAGAGAAAATTGGGGTAACGCCTATCATAAAAAATTTGGTAGAAACGCGTCTTCAGTGATTTGGTCATTGACAAAAGAGACCACTAGAGACAAAGAATTTGACCAAGTGGAAGATAGTTTGGTGGTTAGAGGTAGTAGAAGAAAGTATTAAGATGAATCTAATCGTAAACAATGTTACTAAATAAATGAGCCAATTTAACTCTAAAATAGTATATGCATGCTTAGTATATTTATTTGGAAAAAAAACTAATTTAACTCTAAAACTAATATGAAACTGACACTTCTATGGTTTATACAACTCATCTCTCCTATGATTAGTTTTTTTTTTCAAAAATTTTCACATGTTTTATTCTGATCGAAAAACTGGATAACAAAGATATAAAAAAATTTCCACATGTTTCTTATCATTTTGAAACAAGAATGCATAGTAGACACCTGAATGGTTTCTTTTTTATCATGCTTTCCATTTTATATCATCTCATTGGATTCATTGTTTCTTCTGGTTGTCATTATAACAGGTAGGAAACATCAGAACACTGGCCTTTGAGAATTTCAAAATGATGCGAACTACAGTTGGTATATCTACTGATTATTTTTGAAAAGGTGATAGGAAAATATCACGAGTCGAAATTTGATAGGTTTTTATTACACGTTCAATGTTATATGTAAGCATCTTAGTTACGCTATAATATAACGAGTTTAATATATTGGTCAAATTTCCTTTACAAATTTTCATCACATACTTAATAGTTAAAAGTTAAAACTGTTTACTTCCATGTCTTCTTCCCTTGTCTTGAATTGTATGCAACTTGGTTTATGTCTTTAATTTCCCATTATTCTAACATGAGGCTGTAAATAAAATATTTTTCTTATTTCAAGTCCAGTAAACATAAGTAGCTTTTAAAAACTCTTTATTTTTAAAGAAGTCCTGCGAGAGGGATGCAGTTTGTGTTTGGTAAATTCAGTTGAAAAGTACTTTTATCAGTAGTTCAAAAATAATTTGCGTTTGGTAAATTTATATAAAAAAAATACTTTTGACTGTGAAATTATCTTAGTGAAAAGTCATTAACATATTATTACTGGAATCTAGTTAAAAGTTAGTAGCCAATTTATTATTGTTATTGCTTGGTTCTTTTATTGTTGATGTTGATGATACGGAGGATGTTGGGAACCCAAAAAAATAGAAGTTAAAAATATTCACTTTTAGGAACTTAATTGTAATATAGTCAAGATATTTTAAGGATTAATTTGTATGATAATATAATCTTTTAGGAACTAATATGTATAGTTAATAATCACTTGCTCGTGCCATGTAGACAGTTAACAATCCACATTACTACTTTCGTTAAAGATTCTAACGACATCTGACGAAGGGACCACTGCAACTAATAATATTACAAGTATCTTTAATCGGCATTAATTAGTTTTCTAGAGCTTTGTTGGAATTCATAAACAATCTTTTAATATTCTTGTTTATATTATAGATCTTCAATCAATAGGTCGTCAATTGGAATAGAAGATATTACATTTCTCTTAAATAATGTTTGATTCAAATCTTATGTATAGAAAAATTTTAACTATGAGAGCTCTATCTTGTTATATGAAATCTCAGTTAGTTTGGATCAAATTAATCTAAACCTAATAAACTCTCGTATACTGATGATTTAAGAAAAAAAAGTATAGATCGCTTCTTCATCACCACCATCACATATATTATATATTATAGGCAAAAGAAAAAAAAGTACATACTAATCAACGGAATAATAATAATAATAGATATGGAAAGAGAGGAGGTGAAACTTGTGTGTGTATATATATATACATATTTATTGTCAATTTTCACTTTCTTTTTCTAGAGTATCTTATTCTCAAAGTCACACCTCTTTCTCGAACGGATCAAGTTTTAACTAGGAACGAATATACAAGATTTCAACAGAATTAACAAACAAAAATAAACTAATATCAGGCAAAGGATCCTCCCGAGGGTGAATCTAGAGTGCCCACCTTTTTCTCTTTCTCTTTCAAATATTTCTTTATCCTGCATTAAATTAAAGAGAAAATTAATAATATGAGGCGAAAAAGATAATAACATTAATACTATAATAATTATTCAAATGAAGTTACACGTACCTCTATCTTATTGGCTCATATTTTTTTACTCATTTCCAAGGCATCCGGTCCCCAATACTATGAAAAAATTTTACAAACATCATTTTCTCCTTCCATTAATTAAATAAGAAATTAATAATACTAGTAAATAAAGGAAGTTAATATTTTTATAACAATAAAGGAAATTAATTAAAATGAAACTTAGTTTGTATGTATTTGTATTTGTTCATACTTTGAATTTCAGTCAAGTTTATCTCGCTCTTTCCTACCTGTGTAAATCAAGAAAGTCCAGACAATAAAATTATAATAATAATAATAATAATATATAATAAAAAAATCAATTAGTTCATATATATATATATATATATATATATATATATATATATATATATTCTTATCGAAAAGAAAAAAGTTAATAAAAATTACCTTTGGACAATAACAACTCTTCGAAGAGTGAAGTTTACAGTTTTGTGGGGAAAGATGAAGCCCTAAGGTGACGTTTGGTAGGTAGAAAGGGAAAGAGAGAGGGAGAGAGAGAGGGAGAGAGAGAGGGAAAGGGAAAGGGAATGAGTTTGATGTGTTTGGTAGTAAAAATTTGGAATAGAAATGGAATGAGAATGTATTAAAATTACCACTTTGCCCTCTATATTAAAATAATAAAAAGAAAAGAAGACTATGATTGTGTCAAATCAAATGGTATAATAGACATTTTATATTTTATTTTTATTTTTATTTTTTTAAAAAGTGTGAGGGAAAGAAAAAGTAAAAGTGGGTGGGGCCCACCCACTTTTTGGATTCCATTCCCTTGCTCAAGAGAGCAAGCGAACGGGTCCTAAGAATTGAAAAAGTTTCAAGCTTTGGATATATTTTGAGACAACAATTCTGAGGCATTAAAATATGATAATAATGTTTGAAATGTGAGTAAATATTGATGACATGACACTAAATAAGATATTTTTATTGGGTAGGGTGATATTTCTCCATTCTCAGCCAATACGATACTACATCGTGCTTTTCTCATATTCTTGAATGTAAAAATCATGTCAACTAATAAAAATAAAAACCGTGAGGACTAGAAATGTCTAATAAATAGAAGATATTAGAACTTCTCAAGAGGAAATGAAACTTAATTAGGGATTGAAGTGATAAGAAGAATTTATGGAAGTTGTAAGATGAAGGGTTTCGATAAGTATATGTGATTGTGAAGAGTGAATGGAAGGGGGAGTTATTTATAGATGAAGCAGAAAAGGAGATATACATTTATATCTTGCTGATACAAAGTATGTCCAACGAGGTTTACAGGTGTCAAATTAGGATCCCAGTTTCGTAACGCTTGAATCACATTAAACATCATAGAAACAAGTACAACAAAACTATTACCCTGCAAAACAAGTCCGGATAACAAAAACAGGGTACGGGAATGGTTTTGTAGTTAACGGAAGGATAACATCTTGTTTGGTTGACATATATCATAGAAACAAGTACAACAAAATCATTACCTATAAAACAAGTCCAGATAACAAAAAACAGGGTACGGGAATGGTTTTATAGTAAACGGAAGGATAACATCTTGTTTGGTTGACATATATCATATTCTGTTGTTATGTATAAAATTTATTCATGAGATATAAATTTCAATTTGGACAATAAAAAATATGTTTGGATACAAGAATAGCTTTTTCCACTTAAATTAAAGGAAAAACATGTTTTGTTAGACACATATCATATTCTATAATTATTTATAAGATTTACTCATTACCTAAATTCAAATCCGGATAATAAAAAACTTGTTTGGATACAAGAATTATTCTTTTCACTTAAAAAAAGGCTTATAACTTAATTAGCTTGTTTTTTTTTTTGTTAGGCATATATCATATTCTATATGGTTATTTATAAAATTTACTCATGAAATTTAATTTCAAATTCGGATAATAAAAAACATAATTGGATACAATAATTTTTTTTACTTAAAGAAAGGCTTAAAACTTGACTAAAGAAATTTTAAACTCAGATAAATTTGCTCATGAACAAATGGAAATACAACTTGATTTAGATTTTAAGGTATGAACAAATACAAATACATACGAACTAATTCTTTTATTTTAATTATACTTTTTATTTATTATAGTATTATTAATTTTCTATTTAATTAATGGCATATGAAAAAAAATGATGTTTGAAAATTTTTTTCACACTGTGGGAGACGATGCTTGGAAGTGACTTGAAAAATATGGGTCTCCAAGATAAAAGCATGTGTAATGTTATTTGAATAATAAATTCAATATTATTATTATTATTATTATTATTATTATTATTATCTTTTTTGGAAATGTTTTTTTATGATAGTTTTTTCTTTAATTTCAGTAGCATAAAGAAATATTTGTAAAGGAATTAAAGAGGTGGAAGCCAATTATTCATCTCATTTTAAAAAAAGATTGAGGGGTGATTAATGAGAATGAGATAATCGATCGTGGTCCATGAAAGATAGTGTGAAAATTGATAATATGTGTGTATATATATATATATGTGTGTGTGTGTGTGTGTGGATACTCTAATTATAGATTAAAATCAATTAAGGAAACCTCATCTATAGAACCAATCAGAATAGAACATGAGTGTGTACCTCATATAATTGCAAAATCAGAGGGAGTGTTAAGCTCATATTTATTTAAATAGAACAAATTCACATGTGCCTCTTCATCATGTATGAATAGACACTTAAAACAAACGCATTTTTCTATTTAACCAAATGCTTCTTTTGATTATACATTTTCTACAATTATTTTAATTAAACAGACACAATTATAAACAAATATTTATTTATTTCTAAATTAAAATTTAAAAATGAATGGACATTTTAGATAATTAAGAAAATAAATCTTTTCATATTTAAATATTATTTATATACTTATAATGATAATTACACAAACAAAAACATGCAACTGGCTTTGCATAAATTAAACTGATGTAATTAAATCTAGATGATATAAACAATCATTTTTTTTTTTGAAATGATATAAACAACCGTATTTATTCATCAAAATCATATTATGAAATATATATATATATATATATATATATATATATATATATATATATATGTGTGTGTGTGTGTGTGTGTGTGTGTGTGTGTGTGTGTTCCTCGGTATAATTTTATGTAGCTTTGTTGGAATTCATCATAGAGAATCTTCTGATACCCTTGTTTATAGTATGGACAAAACTTATGTCCATTTCCTTATGTCAATTTCATCCAATTCCCCAATATAATTATGACACGTGGCAAAAAGTGTTTAAATGACCAATCACAGTAGAGAGAGAATATAGAAGACCACCTTTTAGATGACCAATCATAGAAGAAAGAGAGTGTAAATACAATATATGATTGGTGGAATTGGAGGAAATGGACATAAGGAAATGGACATAAGTTTTTTCCTTATAGTATAGATCTTCAATTAATAGGTGATCAGTTAGAATAGTAAATATTGTATTTCTCTTATGCAATGTTTTTTATTTGAGTTTTAAATATGAAAACAATTCTTCCTTAAACAACTCTGCCTCTTTATATACAATCACAGCTAGCTTGAGTCAGATTATATTGAACCTAATAAACTTTCGGATATTTATGATTAAATCACCACCATCATATTATTTATTATAGGCAAAAAAAAAGTACATACTAATGAAGGGAAACATAGGCTACGTTTGGTAAGAAACCCAAAGAGTCGAATATTTCATGTATTTTCACGGTTCCAAAAAAAACTTTACATAATATTTTTTACATATCAAACACACTATTCATCATACTTTTCATGTCTCCTAATTTTTCTCTTTATCTTTCTCCTCACTTTTCTCTACAGTAATTTCCTTTACTTTACAATACTTTAAATCCTTTTCCATCCCATCCGTAAATTTTTACCAAACGTAGCCTAGATATGGCAAGAAGAAAGGACCTGAAACTTGACTTGTATATATATATGATCAATTTTCACTATCTTTTTCCAGAGTATCATTATCTTATTCTCATTAGTTACACCTCAATCATTGGCCTCCATCTCTTTCTTGAGTAATGAAATAAGACCCAAACAGAATTGACAAACAAAAATAAACTAATATCGGACGGAGGATTCTCCCAGAGGATGAACCTAGAGTGCCCACCTCTTTCTCTTTCTCTTTCAAATATTTCTTTATGCTGCATTAAATTAAAAAAAAATAATAATATGAGGCTTAACATATCCAAAAATATATATGATTGTTGTAAATATATTGTGCTTTTGTGGATGTCTTTAGCACTCCCAAAACCTCCATAAATCAATGAGTCCATAACCCCAAATTCAATATGATTTATGCCAATATTGATTGTGCATTATATGCATACCTTAATGCTTTGTAACTTATGATGTGAAGGTTACCCTAGTAGCCCTATAAATAGAGGGTGTGTATGCAATGATTTGATACACTAAAAAGTTGATTATTGAGTACTACATTTCTTCTTCTCTTGTCTTCTTCTCTTGTCTTCTTCCTTTCTCTTTTACTCTTATCATATAGTTTTACAATACGTTATCAGCACGAAAGCTCGAAGGTAGTTCTTCTAAATTCATTTGATAGTTCTACAAATTCAAGTTTCAATTTATGATTTCTTGTTTGTATGGCTATCAAAATTTTCCTTCTTGTTTTATATATCTAGTTATTTTATTTATACAGTGGACATATTTCTTTGATCATAGTTTATTTCATATATTTTTATGCTTTAATTTATTTATTGCTTCTTTGATCATAGTTATTTTATTATTATTTTTTTTGCTTTAGTTTATTGTTATATTTTATTTTATACTATGTTATCAATTTATCGTAATATTTTTCTTGTTACTAATTAATCAATAATTTATTTGATTTATACTAACTTATTATTATAAATTGTATTAGTTTTGTTAATTTGTTATGAGTTCTTAATTTGATTATTATTGTTAACTATTTAATTTCATATTATTTAAATTGTTCATTTACTTTTTAATATGCTTTATGAATTATATATTATATACTAATAGTTTATTGTTTCACTTAATTTTATCTTATTTTGTATTTTAAGATTGTAACGTCATATCTCTAATTATTATTATTGTTGTTTTTCATTAGCTTGCATCATGTCAAATCTTACCAAACTCGAGTTTGTAGCCCTTGACATATCTGGCAAGAATTATTTGTCATGGGTACTAGATGCTGAAATTCACTTAGAAGCTAAGGGTCTAGGTGAAACAATAAAAATTGGAAATGAGGCATCTAACCAAGATAAGGCAAAAGCAATGATATTTTTACGTCATCATCTGCATGAAGGGCTAAAAGCAGAATATTTGACTGTTAAGGATCCACTTGAATTGTGGAAAAATCTTAAAGAAAGGTATGACCATCAGAAAACGGTAATACTCCCCAAAGCTCGTTATGATTGGATGCATTTACGCCTCTAAGATTTTAAGACAGCGAGTGAATATAATTCGGCAGTTTTCAAAATAAGTTCTCAATTAAAATTGTGTGGAGAAAAAATCACTGATGAGGACTTATTAGAAAAAACCTTTTCAACTTTTCATGCTTCTAATGTTTTATTACAACAACAATATCGTGAAAAAGGTTTTAAAAAATATGCCGAATTGATTTCCTGTCTTCTTGTGGCTGAACAAAATAACGAGCTGTTAATGAAAAATCATGAAGCCCGTCCAACTGGATCTGCTCCATTCCTTGAAGTGAATGCAGCAAAATATGATAATTCTGGAAGAGGAAATAATAATTCCCGTGGTCGTGGTCGTGGCCGCGGGCGTGGACGTGGGCGTGGTAAGGGAAAAAATAATTACCATAATCATGATGGTCATAAACAAGAGAACAGCAATAAGGGTTCCCAAAATAGCTCTTCTAAGGGTAAAGACAATATATGCTATCGTTGTGGCATGAAAGGCCATTGGTCACGTGTCTGCCGCACACCTGAGCATTTTGTCAAGCTCTATCAAGCTTCAATAAAGAAGGGGAAAAATCCTGAAGTTAATTTAACCCTTCAAAATGATGATGATGATGATGAGCAAAAATGCAAAATAATGTGGAAGCCAATTTTGCCTACAAAGAAGATGACTATGAAGGCCTCATTGACATAACACATCTAGATGCTGCTGATTTCTTTGAAAATCATGATTGAAAAATGAAATGCAGCAAATTTTATGCTTTTCACCTATGTTTTATTTTCCCTCTTATGTTTTAGTTGTGTTTCTTTCTTCATTGTAATTTTAATTTTCTAAGTTTCTTATAATGTATTTTTGTTTTCAATGAAGAATATGGATATTCCTCAGTCTTCTGATGGATTTAAAATCAAAGAAGATATATGCCTTGTGGATTGTGCTACAACACACACTATATTAAAGGATAAGAAGTATTTTTCTTCTTTGGTTATGAAAGAGGCAAACGTTAGCACAATATCTGGTAGTACAAAATTAATTGAAGGATATGGAAAAGCTAACTTATTATTACCCAGAGGAACAAAATTGAATATAAATGAAGCATTATTTTGCAGTAAGTCTCAAAGAAATTTACTAAGTTTCAAAGACATTCGACAAAATGGTTATCACATTGAGACCACAATTGATGGTGATATGGAATGTCTTTGCATCACTGCAATTATTGGGGGTAAGAAATGTATCTTGGAAAAATTACCCACTTTTTCCTCTGGTTTGTACTACACAAATATTAGCATGATTGAGACGCATGCTATAGTAAACCAGAAGTTTACTAATCCAAATACTTTTAATATTTGGCATGACCGGTTAGGCCATCCCGGTTCAATAATGATGCGAAGAATAATAGAGAACTCAAATGGACATCCATTAAAGAACCAGAAGATTCTTTTATCGAATGAGTTTTCTTGTGCTGCTTGTTCTCAAGGGAAATTAATTATAAGGCCATCACCAGCAAAAGTTGGGATTGAATGCCCTACATTTCTGGAACGCATTCATGGAGACATATGTGGGCCTGTAGCTCCACCTTGTGGACCATTTCGATATTTTATGGTATTAGTAGATGCCTCTAGTAAATGGTCACATGTTTGTCTATTGTCAACGCGTAATGTGGCTTTTGCAAGATTACTTGCTCAAATAATCAGATTGCGAGCCCAATTTCCAGATTATCCTATCAAGACAATTCGTCTTGATAATGCTGGTGAATTTACATCCCAAGCTTTTAAAGATTACTGTATGTCAATTGGGATAAGTGTGGAGCATCCTGTTGCTCATGTACATACACAAAATGGTCTTGCAGAATCATTCATTAAACACCTTCAGTTAATTGCTAGACCATTACTCATGAGAACAAAACTCCCTATTAATGCATGGGGACATGCTATTCTGCATGCTGCAGCACTCATACGCATTAGACCAACAACATATAATAAGTTCTCCCCTATGCAAATGGCTTTGGGTCAGGAGCCAAATATTTCTCATTTAAGGACCTTTGGGTGTGCAGTCTATGTTCCGATTGCTCCACCACAACGCGCCAAAATGGGTCCTCAAAGAAGGTTGGGGATATACGTCGGGTATGAATCCCCTTCCATTATTAAATATCTAGAACCCCAGACGGGTGATCTATTCACGGCACGATTTGCCGATTGTCATTTTGATGAAAATAATTTCCCAGCATTAGGGGGAGAAAAGGAACAGCTGGAAAAACAAATTACATGGAATGCACAATTATTGCATCATTTTGATCCTCGTACAAAGCAATGTGAACTTGAAGTTCAAAGAATAATTCATTTGCAAAATATTGCAAATCAGTTGCCAGATGCATTCACTGACCCTAAAAAAGTGACAAAGTCACATATTCCAGCTGAAAATGCTCCAATTCGTATTGAGGTTCCTGAAGGGCAACCTAATACTATTGCGAATGAACATACAGCACGCCTGAAGCGTGGTAAACCAATTGGTTCCAAAGATAAGAATCCTCGTAAAAGAAAAGGAGCAAATAAAGAAAAATGGCCAAGACGAGGAAATATGTATTTTGAATGATAAGGAAGACATAACTGATAAAAAATCTCCAGAAGAGATTCAGGTACCTGAAAGTAAAGAAAATAATGAGATCTCAATCAGTTATGTTGATACTGGAAAAATATGGAACCGATTTGAAACAATTGTCGACAATGCTTTTTCATATAATATAGCACTAGAACTTGCAAATGAAAATGAGGATCATGAACCAAAATCCGTCGAAGAATGTCGACGTAGAAAAGATTGGCCAAATTGGAAAAATGCTATCCAAGCTGAGTTAAACTCACTTGCGAAGCGTGAAGTTTTCGGACCTGTCGTTCGAACACCTGATGGTGTAAAACCAGTCGGGTACAAATGGGTCTTTGTGCGAAAAAGAAATGAGAAAAATGAAATTGTGCGATATAAAGCCCGACTTGTAGCACAAGGTTTTACGCAAAGACCTGGAATTGATTATGAGGAGACTTACTCTCCTGTGGTGGATGCAATTACTTTTAGATATTTAATTAGTTTGGCTGTTTGTAAAAGGCTTGACATGCGCCTAATGGATGTTGTCACAGCCTACTTATATGGATCACTGGATAATGATATATACATGAAAATCCCTGAAGGATTTAAGATACCTGAAAGAAATAATTTGAGTGATCGAGGAATATATTCAATTAAGTTGCAAAGATCAGTATACGGATTAAAACAATCCGGGCGCATGTGGTATAATCGTCTTAGTGAGTATCTGCTATAAAAAGAATACAAAAATGATTCTATTCGTCCATGTGTATTTATAAAAAGATCAGGATCTGATTTTGTTATCATCGCAGTATATGTTGATGATTTGAACATAGTTGGAACTCCTAAAGGTATTTCAGAAGCAGCAAAGCTCTTAAAAGAAGAGTTTGAGATGAAAGATCTTGGAAAGACAAAATATTGTCTTGGGCTGCAAATTGAACATTTAGAAGGAGGAATACATGTTCATCAATCAACATATATTAAAAAGATCCTTGAACGGTTTTACATGGATAAGGCACATCCATTAAGTACCCCTATGGTGGTTAGATCACTTGAAGTGAAAAATGATCCTTTTCGTCCTCGTGAGAATGATGAAGAACTTCTTGGTCCAGAAGTACCATATCTTAGTGCTATAGGAGCACTAATGTATCTTGCTAATAACACTCGACCTGATATAGCATTCGCTGTAAGTTTATTAGCAAGATTTAGTTCTTCTCCAACTAAGAGACATTGGAACGGAGTTAAACATATATTCAGATATCTCCGAGGGACACTTGACATGGGATTATTTTATTCAAATGAGTCCAAGTCTCCATTAGTTGGATATGCAGATGCTGGATACTTATCAGATCCTCATAAAGGCCGATCTCAAACTGGCTATTTGTTTACATTTGGTGATACTGCTATATCTTGGCGCTCAACAAAACAAACTATAGCAGCTACTTCATCAAATCATGCAGAGTTGCTTGCAATTCATGAAGCCAGTCGAGAATGTGTATGGTTGAGATCCATGACTCAACATATTCAGGAATCATGTGGTTTATTACTAAATGAAAAGGCCCCAACTACATTGTATGAAGACAATGCTGCTTGCATTGCCCAACTAAAAGGAGGATACATTAAAGGAGACCGGACTAAGCATATTTCACCAAAGTTCTTCTTTACTCATGATCTTCACAAAGATGGTGAAATTGATATTCAACAAATTCGCTCAAGTGATAATCTAGCAGATCTGTTCACTAAGGCATTACCAACTGCAACATTTGAGAAGCTAATTTACAAAATTGGAATGCGCCGATTAAGAGACCTTCAATAATGCTACAATGAGGGGGAGATAGCGCTGCACTCTTTTTCCCTTTGCCATGGTTTTGTCCCACTGGGTTTTCCTGGTAAAGGTTTTTAATGAGGCAGTTTATAATGGATGTATTATTATAATTGGTGTACTCTTTTTCCTTCACTAGGTTTTTTGTCCCACAGGGTTTTTCCTAGTAAGGTTTTAATGAGGCACAATTTTAGACATCCAAGGGGGAGTGTTGTAAATATATTGTGCTTTTGTGGATGTCTTTAGCACTCCCAAAACCTCCATAAATCAATGAGTCCATAACCCCAAATTCAATATGATTTATGCCAATATTGATTGTGCATTATATGCATACCTTAATGCTTTGTAACTTATGATGTGAAGGTTACCCTAGTAGCCCTATAAATAGAGGGTGTGTATGCAATGATTTGATACACTAAAAAGTTGATTATTGAGTACTACATTTCTTCTTCTCTTGTCTTCTTCTCTTGTCTTCTTCCTTTCTCTTGTACTCTTATCATATAGTTTTACAATAATGATAACATTAATATGTATGTAATAATTATTCAAGTTACACATACCTCTATCTTACATGTTCATATTTTTTTACTCACTTCCAAGGCATTGGTCCTAATACTGTGAAAAGTTTTCTCAAACATCATTTTCTCATTCCACTTATTTAATAAGAAATTAATAATACTAGTAAATAAAGGAAATTAATTAAAATGAGACTTTGTTCTTATGTAATTGTATTTCTTCATACTTTGAATTCCAGTCAAGTATATCTCACTCTTTTCTACCTGTGTAAATAAAAAAAGTTCCAAAACAATAAAATAATAATAACAAAATCAATTAGTTCACACACACACACAGACACACACACACACACACATATATATATATATATATATATTCTTATCTAAAATAAAAGGTTAATAAAAATTACCTTTAGACCCTAAGAACTCTATGAAGAGCGACGTGTACAGCTATGGAAGAATTATGTGAGACGATGGACGTATTATTTAGAATATGAGTAAAAGATGATCATAATGTTTGGAATGTGAGTAAATATTGATGAGTTAACACTAAAAAAGATCTTTTTTTTAGGATGATATTTCTCCATTCTCTTCCAATACAATAAAATTGAGGGTATTTTTCTCGTATTCTTGAATGTAAAAAGCATATAAACTAATGGTCAAAACTCCAAATTAGTCCCTTATGTTTGCATGAAGTTTCATATTAGCCCTTTATGTTTCAAAAAGTTTAAATTGGTCCTTTATGTTTACAAGAAGTTCCAAATTGGTCCTTCCGTTCACTTTTGTCAATTTCTTAAGTTAACTGCTGATGTGGCGTGCCGAGGTGGACACATAATCTCTCCTACGTGTATCAGATAGCTGACGTGGCCTTAGATACACTAAAAACACTCAAACGACGTTGTTTAAGCTAAAAATAAAATCATGCTGAGAGGACCAATATGAAACTTTAATGAAACATAAAGGACTAATATAAAACTTCAATGAAACATAAAGGACCAATATAAAACTTCAATGAAACATAAAGGATCAATATAGAACTTCAATGAAACATAAAGGACCGAGATAGAACTTCAATGAAACCTGAAGGACAAATATAAAACTTTTGAGAAACATAAAGGACCAATATAAAACTTTTGAAAGATAAAGGACCAATTTAAAACTTGTGTAAAACATAGAGGACCAAAATGGGCATTTGACCTAAACTAAATAAAAAAACATGAGGAAAAGGAATGTCTAATAAATAGAAGATATTAGAACTTCTTAAGAGGAAATGAAACTTTATTAGGGATTGAAGTGATAAGAAGAATTTAGGGCACGCTTGGTATAAATGCACAGATGTAAAGTACTGTAAAGAAAGTACTGTAGAGAAAAGTGAGGAGAGAGATAGAGAGAAAAATTAGGATAGAGAAAAAGTATGATAAAAAGTGTGTTTGGTATGTATAAAATATGATGTAAAATTTTTTTAGAAATCGTGAAACACCAAGATTGTACTGTTTGGATTTTACACCAAACATACCCTTATGGAAGGTATAGGCGGAGGGTTTTGAAAAGTATATGTGATTGTAAAGAGTGAATGGAAGGGGGAGTTATTTATAGATGAGCAGACGGAGGGTCTCTTGCTGATCATGTCTATCAAGGTTTACTGGTTACAGCTGTTAAATTAGCATCCCAATTTCGTAACGCTTGAATTACATGAAACATTATAAAAACAAGTACAAGAAAACCATTATAGGTTATCCAATACTAGATAATAAAAAACTGGGTACAGGAATGGTTTTATCAGTAAACGAAAGGATAACATCTTGTTTGGTTGGCATATATCATATTCTACTCTGTTATCTATAAAATTTATTCATGAGATTTAAATTTAACTCAGATAATAGAAAATATGTTTGGATACAAGAATTGCTTTGTCCACTTAAGCTAAAGGAAGGCTCACAAGTCACAACTTGTTCGGTTAGGCATATATCGTATCCTACAATTATTTATAAGATTTACTCATAACCTAAATTCAAATCCGGATAACAAAAAAACCTGTTTGGATACAATAATTAATTTAATCACTTAAAGCTAAGGAAGGCTTATAACTTGTTTGGTTGGCAATTTATTATATTCTAGTTATCTCCAAAATTTACTCATATCTAAATTCAAAGTAATTTGGATAGTAAAATACATGTTTGGATACAATAATTGTTTCTCTTTTAATGAAAGGCTTACAACTAAAAAAACTTTAAACTCACATAAAATTTACTCATGAAAAAATAGAAATACAACTTTATTTGGATTTCAAGGTATGAAAAAATACAAACGAACTAATTGCTTCAGTTTAATTAATTAATTTATTTATTCACTACAAAAAAATATGAGTATTCTAAAGAACCTATATTTTGAGAGCAACTTAATTGTTGTAAAAAGAACCTTTTTAATTCCAACAATTAAATTTTGGCCATCAAAGTAATTAAATTGTTGAAAAAAGACTATTTTAGTATTTTCGAAGGTCAAAAATTGTCGCTAATACTTTTTTACAACACTTTTCTTAACAGCCGCCGTTAACAAATATATTGTCGAAAATAATATTATTAACATATATCGACAATTGTTGACCGTCAAAAATTTTATCATTGAATTTTTTCAACAACTTAGTTTGACGACCAAAGTTTAATTGTTGAAAAAAAATGTACTTATTTCGACAGCTAAAATTTAATTGTTGAAAAAGATATTTTTTTCAACAATTAATAATATCTTCTTTAAATATAAGTTTTGAAAATACTCATTCTTTTTTTATTTGGATTATTCTAGTATTACTAATTTCTTATTTACTTGTGGAATATGAATAAAAGATGATCATAATGTTTGGAATGTGAGTAAATATTGATGAGATGACACTAAAAAAGATTTTTTTTTTCAGGATGATATTTTTCTATTCTCTTCCAATACAATAATATTGATGGTGTTTTTCTAGTATCTTGAATGTAAAAACCATATCAACTAAATAGAAAACCGTGAGGAAAAGGAATGTCTAATAAATAGAAGATATTAGAAATTCTCAAGAGGAAATGAAACTTAATTAGGGATTGAAGTGATAAGAAGAATTTATAAAAAATGTAGACGGAGGGTTTTGATAAGTATATGTGATTGTGAAGAGGGAATGGAAGGGGAAGTTATTTATAGATGAAGCAGAGAAGGAGATGTGCATTTATCTTGCTGATACAAAGCATGTCTAACAAGGTTTACAGGCTACAGCTGTCAAATTAGTTTCCCAGTTTCATAACGCTTGAGTCACATGAAACATCATAAAAACAAGTACAAGAAAACCATTATATGTAATCCAATCCCAGATAACAAAAAACAAGGTAACGAGAATGGTTTTATCAGTAAACAGAAGGATGACATCTTGTTTGGTTGGCATGTATCATATTCTACTGTTTTATCTATAAAATTTATTCCTGAGATTTAAATTTTGAATTTGTATAATAAAATATATGTTTTTATACAAGAATTGCTTTGTCCACTTAAACTAAAGGAAGGCTCACAAGTCAAAACTTGTTTGGTTAGGCATATATCATATTCTGAAATTATCTAAAAGATTTACTCATAACCTAAATTAAATCTGGATAATAAAAAAACATGTTTGGATACAAGATTGAATTTTTTTCACTTGAAGCTAAGGAAGGCTTATAACTTGTTTGGTTGGCAATATATCATATTCTAGTTATCTACAACATTTACTCATATCTAAATTCAAATTAATTTGGATACTAAAATACACGTTTGGATACAATAATTGTTACTCTTTCAAAGAAAGGCTTACAACTTAACTAAAGAAATTTTAAACTCGGATAAAATTTACTAATGAACAAATAGAAATACAACTTTGTTTAGATTTCAGGTATGGACAAATACAAATACATACGAACTAATTGCTTCATTTTAATTTATTTTTATTTATTCACTACAAGAAATATGAGTATTCTCAATAACCTATATTTTGTGGGCAACTTAATTGTTGAAAAAAAATGACCTTTTCAATTTCGACAATCAAATTTTGGCCGTCGAAATAATTAAGTTGTTGAAAAAAGAAAATTATAGTATTTTCGACGGTCAACAATTGTTGCTAATACTTTTTTATAACACTTTTCTTAGCAATATTTTTCTCAACAGCCACTGCTAACAAATTAAATATATTGTTGAAAATAATATTATTGACATATAACGATAATTTTTTACTGTCGAAAATACTATAATTGACTTTTTTTCGACAACTTATTTTGACGGCTAAAGTTTAATTGTTGAAAAAAATATAGTTATTTCGACGGCTAAAATTTAATTGTTAAAAAAGATTTTTTTTCAATAATTAATAGTGACAATCAAATTATAAGTTGTTTGTCACGACCCCCGTTTAGAGGACCGTGACCGGCACAGACACAAGGAATACCCCCATGCCTGTAAGCCTTATCACCTAATTGACAGAATATCTATTATTGAAAATACATTCACATGCATTATAATACCATGGCTACACCGAAATGGTGGCCTATCCTAGGCAAGCAAATCCACGGCCAGTGCCGCTTCAGGATATAGATATAGGAAAACACACATAATATAAATAACCTGTGTACTGGCTACACATCCGAAGATGCTGCCTATCCTATTCACATGCAACAGATATATGTATATATATATTTTTGGAAACAAGTTTTCCCTGCATAGTAATCTAACAGATCCTGATCTTTAAGGTGTGTGAAGCTGACAGTTCTAGATTTAGTGATACAATATAATTGGGTACGTCTACCCTTTACTTTATGATACAATAATAAAGTAAATTAAATTACAATTACACTTTATTCACCCACATGAACAAGTTGTGGGTCTTGGAAAAGTGTTGCTCAACCCTCGTTCCACCAAGACTTCTTCCACCTGTACTTAACCTGTCTCTGTGTAGTAAAAATGAGGTGTGAGTCTTAACCACACGACTCAGTGATGACTCTCCCATCCCCGGCGCAAGGTGGGTGCCATAGCGCTGGGTTTGGGAGTCATACACATTCACATGCAAAAACAACTAGTTACTGTTGTTAGCATACATTCTTGGTGATCATACAACAATAGAAATTTCATCCAAACACTCACATGCATTTAATAACTGTAAACATGCAGTAGTTTATTCCACGTCATCAATCAACAAGTAAACATGTAACATATAGTGCCGGCTTTTACTTACCGGTCTTCTCACGTTCAGCATGTTTGAATCAAACAAGACTTTGTGATGACGTAATCATGTACGTCACCACTCCGCTGCACAATCAACAATTATATGCAAACACAGACAATTCTTTAAGTACACACATACACTATAACATACATCTACTTAACTTCCCCCACTCTGGGGTATTTACTAGCCACTACATGGCTTTTCTACCTCGAACCCGTGCACTCGGGTTGCTAGCCACCAGGTGGAAAAACATACTTAACCCATTCAATTGGGTACTGGCCACCTCGTGACAATTCTATTAATCAAACACAATCAACTTCTATCTATCAAACAACTGATATGTAGCCACCACGTGGCACGTCCTGACCCCTTGCTGCGGGGCAATAGCTTGAGCCCACTCGTCCATTACCCAACCAGGCCACATGGCGGGCACGACACGACGTCTCGAAGCATGGCCACTGACACACCCTGGACCAACTCCACAGGATGGTTTCTCTTTTACTAGGTTAGGCTCACGGTTCACCCGTAGGTTCCTCCCGTGTCTCCTTACCTTTGTCTCACATATTAATAGGATTCGTTGTATCTTTCCCGAAGGATCAACAATTCTTCTCCTTATTAATATGTACAAGTATCCTCAACAGGATATAACTCATATACCCGTCCAGATGCACTCTCTGAGCCTCAAGCTATCGTCATAGCAATATAAAACCTTTCTGACCCTATTGCCAGGATAGGGCAATGACCATCGTCATGGTGATTATAAAACTGAGGTCTCAAGTGCCATCTGACGCTGTTCTAGTCAATGTCTCACATCGCTAGTATAATCAAATCCGAAACCCACCAATAACTCCCTTTGCATGATTATAAAGTCACCGTCGTGACGAGTTTTCAAAATGAAAGGTTAGTCCTTCCGTACAAGGACTCTTGCCACCGTCGTGGAAAAAGATTTAATAAAATACTCATCATGCCTCTGGAGTGTATGAGTTGGATTTGTAACACACCAATCATAGCAAACAATTTCTCTCTACTCCTATGTCTTCCTATCTAAGCTACTTTCCACAACCTAATTTCTAGTTCCTTTATTCATTTAACATTCTATACCTCTAGCTAACACATACCAGACAAACAAAGAATGTACATACTCATGTAATCCACATAAGCATATAACCTTAGGAGCAGAGATGAAAGAGCCCTCACCTTGGTCACTTTACTTAACGTTCCCTTTGAGCACTCTTGTCTCCAAGGAAGTACTTGAACCCTATCACATACAACCAATTCAATCGATATCAAATTTCATACAATTTCCTAGTTTCTTTTTTTTTATGACTTCTTACATTTATCCAACCCCCAAGTTCATTTACTTAGCCTATGGTCATCATTTGATGTTCTTTCTAGATTAAACACAATTTAATACATAATTAATTAATCTCACAACCTTGTTCACTCTCCAAGCTCCTTCAATGAAGGATTTTGCTTGATCTTTGAAATGACACTTAAAAATTGGTTAAACTCATTTTAGTTGAAGGAAAAGGAACCATTCAAATTAAGGAAGAAATAACAACTTTTCAAAAACTAGAAACTTGGTAGTGTGTAAAACAGAACCGCTAACTTTCGAAAAACTTCCCAGAAAATCTAACCGTTGGACTTTTTAGTAAAAATACAACTTAGAAAGCTTAAGATGTTATATTTTATATGGCTTTGGAATCACTCATATCCATTAAGTAACGAATTCAAAAAACACATTTAAACAGAGCAAGATCAGATTCAAAACAGCATGCAACATTTGGCAAGCTTCATTGAAATGGTCATATCTCCTTCCATACTTAACGAAATTATTTGATTCTTCTTTCTAAATCAAGCTTAAAGATAAAATATTCTAATTATCAATTCATTACAGAAAGGGTTTGAGCCATTTAAGAGCAGTAATTTAAAAACAATAGCCAATCGTACAAAAATTCCGCATCAGTTTAGAAAACAGAACCACTGACTTTCGAGGCCATTTCCAGAAGATCTAACCGTTGGAATATTTTGGAAAAATACAATTTAGAAAGCTTAGGATGTTAGCTTTCATATGGGTTTGGAATCATGCAAATCCATCAAGAAACTAATTCAGAAAACACGTTTAAACAGAGCAAGGTCAGATTTAAAAACTCAGTTCTTGACAAAAACATGTTCCACGAATTTCTTGTGTCTTATACCATCAAAGATTGTTGTTTTTAGAAGAACATGATGAACAAACTCAAACCCTAAACTCAAATCTCTAACCCAACAAAATCTCAGCACAACCAACAATTCTATTAAAATCCACAATTCCTTCAAAATTTATAAATTTCGTAACTTATGAACCCTAGAGAGAAATCATCCATATAAATCATGATTTGGGTGTTTTCTATGTTCTAAAATAGTCCTAGGGTGATATACTATCAATGGGTAACTCATTTCTACCAAGAAAAATAAGATTGAAGTGGTGGAGACATGATTTTTGGAGGCTTACCTTGGGAGTGCTACTCAAGCTCTTTGATGCTCCAAGAGAGTAGATGAAGCTTGTGGGAGCCTTAGATTGTTGGGAAGAAGCAAGAAATTTGATGGAAGTGAGTGGTTCCTTCAATTTGTTCTTGATGCCCTAGAGTGAATGAGGAATGGAGAAGAAGAGAAGAAGAGAAGAATGAGGTGTGGGTGCTGGCTGGTAAAATAGAGTTTTGATTGGATTTTCTAAACTATATTTGTTTGTAAGTAAGATTGGGGAAATTTTGAAATTTTTGGCTAATCATAAGCCTATTAAAAATATCTGTCATTGAGTGTCTTGCAAATGAAAATTTCCTACCCAGTATAATTTTTATTTTCGAAAGATTCTCAAATTTAAACTATAAACTTTGAATAAATCATATGACCACTTTTAAACAAAATTATAATTTTCTACCTAATTTTAATATTTATTTTAATTCCTTAAATTCTCAACTCTAAAACTATTAAAATCTTAATTATATCCCAACAATTTTATTTCACTCTATAAAATTTTATTTTTATTTTCTTTAGCCAAAATGTTTAACTTCAATTTCAGAATTTTATCAATCTCATATTTTCCCTTCAATTCCTATTAAATTCAAGTTTTCAATTTCTTAGGTCCTGAATTAAATCCTGAAAATTATTTTCTACTTCTTTTCTTTCCCTTTCATTTTATTTTAAACCTCGAAAAAATTTCTTTCCGATTTCTTTTAACTTTCACATATATTTTATTTTATTTTATTTTTTTCTAAGGTTTTAATTCCTAGCCCCGGAATAAATCACTCTTAAATCCTCGATTTTTTCAATAAATTATTCTTTAATCCTCAAAATTTTCCGGGGTATTACAAAACAAGTTATGACTTGTAAGCCTTCCTTTAGTTTAAATGGACAAAGCAATTCTTGTATTCAAACATTTTTTCTATTATCTGAATTTAATTTTAAATATCATGAATAAATTTTATAGATAACACAGTAAAATATGATATATGCCAACCAAACAAGATGTTATCCTTCCGCTTATTGATAAAACCATTCCCGTAACCTGTTTTTTGTTATCTGGACTAGTTTCGCATGTAATGGTTTTGTTGTACTTGTTTCTATGATATATGCCAACCAAACAAGATGTTATCCTTCCGTTTACTATAAAACCATTTCTGTACCCTGTTTTTGGTTATCTGGACTTGTTTTGCAAGTAATGGTTTTGTTGACAACTGTAGCCTGTAAACCTCGTTGGACACGCTTTGTATCAACAAGATATTAATGCACATCTCCTTGTCAGCTTCATCTATAAATAACTCCCCCTTCCATTCACTCTTCACAATCACATACCGAAACCCTTCATCTACAACTTCCATAAATTCTTCTTATCACTCCAATCCCTAATTCCTCTCTAGAAGTTCTAATATCTCCTATTTATTAGACGTTCCTATTTCCTAGTCCTCATGGTTTTTATTTTTTGTTGATTTGCTTTTTACATTCAAGAATATGAGAAAAATACGATGTTGTATCGTATTAGCTAAGAATGAAGAAATATCACCTTACCAAATAAAAAAAATCTTATTTAGTGTCATGTCATCAATATTTACTCACATTCCAAACATTATTATCTTATTTTGTTTATTTTGGAGTTGTCACCCAAATTCTTTGGTGTTGAATAAGACTTATGAAGAAACCCTACATTCACCACAAAGGAATGCTTTCATAGAGGTACTATATATATATATATATTTAATACTAGCAAACTTAATTACTGCTTTAGTTACATCACATTATAATTATTTGATTGCGCCTCCTCGACTAATTTAAACTCTACCCGAGTCGCACACCTGATTATGGTAGGAAAATCTCCCGACGAAAATAACTGTATTCACAAGGTCTCGTTGGTCATCAGTCATCACATCATAATTAGGCAAGCATTTGGTAGTCGTAAATGGAAGATAATTTTTTCAAACTTTTGGGTGCATTGGATTTATTAGTTTGATTAATTTGTTGGGAAATTATATTTATTTTACTACAATTAATTAGAATGTATTCCAACTAGCTAATTTTACTACAATTTTGCAGTTTCTATGGAAAGAATTATTATATGGGGAAGAAGATTATCCACTTACCTGCTGCACAGAAGATACATTACCCAAGTGCTGGAAGCACTTCATGGCAGATGTGAAGTGTTCTGTGTACAAGAACATTGAGGAGAATGACCATATTGACCTCCCAATTCAACTGCCACAACATAGTAGTCATAGGGTGACTTTGGTGGATACCCAAAGATACCAATGGAGTTGTTATGGTTTTTAGCTTCCAATGGCTACAAAATCCAATATAATTAATTTTCCATATAGCTTGTGTTCTTGATTTACAGAGGTAGGAAAGAGCGAGATATACTTGATTGGAATTCAAAGTATGAACAAATACAAATACATATGAACTATGTTTCATTTTAATTAATTTCCTTTATTTAATAGTATTATTAATTTCTTATTTAATTAATGGAATGAGAAAATGATGTTTGAGAAATTTTTTCACAGTGTTGGGGACCCGATACCTTGGAAGTGAGTAAAAAACATGAGCCTATAAGATAGAGGTATTTGTAATTTTATTTGAAGAATAATTACAGTATTAATGTTATTATCTTTTTGAATATATGTTAAGCCTCATTATTAATTTTGTCTTTAAATTAATGCAAGATAAAGAAATATTTGAAAGACAAAGAGAAAGAGGTGGGCACTCTAGATTCACCTACCGGGAGGATCTTCCGCCTGATATTAGTTTATTTTTGTTTACCAATTTTGTTTAAATCTTGTTTATTCGTCCCTAGTTAAAACTTGATCCGTTCTTTATCCGGGAAAGAGGTGGAGGCAAATGATTGAGGTGTGACTATGAGAGTAAGATACTCTAGAAAAATAGAGTGAAAAGTGACATATCTATTATGTTTTACCACCTCTCTTGCCATATCTATTATGTTTCCGTTGATTAGTACTAGCAATACCCCGTGCGATGCAGGGATAATACAAAATCATATAAAAAATGTAAAATATAATTAAATTAATGAAATGAATGAAAATATATTTTTTTCTAATACATTTTATTTTTTATTTAAAAAAAATAAAGAAAGATCAATCATGTGTTTTTTTATAAAAAAGTCACATATAATTAAAATAAAATTACATTAAAGGTTGTTTTAGTTTTAGTGTGCAACAACTTATTTGATTAAAATTAAATAATGTAATACATAATTAAATTAATAAAATGAATGAAAATATATTTTTTTCAAATACATTTTATTTTTTATTTAAAAAAATAAAGAAAGATCAATCATGTGTTTTTTTATAAAAAAGTTTTAGTTTTAGTGTGCAACAACTTATTTGATTAAAATCAAATAATATTTAAAAATTATTTGTTTCTGTATATTATAAAAATATGTTCCAAACAATTATATAAATTGAAAACTATTTTTAAATTTTGGAAACAAACTATTTTATAATATTAAAAACTAATTTAATATATTATTTTGATTTTGAAAACAAACTGTTTTAAAATCACTTTAAAATCATAAATCAAATTTAAAAATTATCGTTATTTACGAAAAATAAGGAACAATTAACTTATTTAATTTATTATCATTTAATTTTGTAAATTTAGTTTATGCAATTTTTCTTTGAAAACCAGTTTTTTAAATAATGAATAAGAGGGAACATTTTCTAATTTAATATATTATTTTAATTTTGGAAACACACTGTTTTAAAATCACTTCAAATTCAGAAATTAAATTTAAAAATTACCGTTATTTACGAAAAATAAGGGCCAATTAACTTATTTAATTTATATCATTTAATTTTGTATATTTATTTTATGCAATTTTTTTTTGAAAATCAGTTTTTTAAATAATGAATAAGAGGGAACATTATTTTCCACGTTGCAAGTTCTAGAAAAAAGAAGAAGAAGGAAAGCATAATAAAAGGGAGTAGTTTTTATATCTTATAAGGAGAAGCAGGTTAAAAAAAATAGGGAAATAGGTATTCAAAGATATTGGCTCTTGATTTTCCATATTTTATATATAGTATAGATTAAGGGTTGTGGAGGATGAATCTGAGGACTGTATGTATATATTCTGTTTATCTTTACCCCTTGTATATGTTGTTATATTTAAAATACTGTCAACTAAACTGATAGCAACACTATTATGAACAATTCATTCATTCGTTCTTCTAAGGCAATGGATGGTAAGACTACGATGGTGGCGATATGTCCAGAAGCCGCTTGCTTGAATGCCTGTTCATGTTTATTTGGCTAAGTTCAGTTGATTAGTAAAAAAAAAAAGTTTTTTCTGTTTTTCTTCTATTTTCTGTTTAACTCAGATTCATCCAAAACACTCTGCATCTTTACTGAACCTAATGAAGGTGATGATACCATGGGGATATTTACAGCCATGCTTAGCCGTACGTTTTCTTCGTTTACCAGACGTTCCTCCATTCCTGACTCCTCTTCCCTTCATGAGAAAGGATCCTCATCATCCTCAAACCAAATCTTTAAAGAAGAAATCCATTTCGAAAATATCAATCAAAATCTGGATGACTGGACTATTCCAATCGTCCCTAAAAATGATTTATACAAACCAGATGGTAGATTCTTTAGAATCTCTGATTTCGTAATCAAAACTTCTGAAGAAACCATCAACGTCAATACAGATATGGAATATATATCTCTTTTTTCTGAAAAAAACAATGAAACTCCATAAATCAAAATATAAATTCATTCACATAGGTTGTGTACAAATAGCCTTAAAACCGTTGGTTAGAGAAGGCTTAAATGTTTCTTGTCTGTTATGTCTTAGGGATGCCAGACATATCCAATTCTCTGATTCCCTCCTTGGAACAGTTGAAGCAGGTCTGCATGCAGGTCCAATATACTTCAATTGTTTTCCAAACAGAACAATCGCCCTTGAAGACGATAACGTTATGGATGCACGAAAACTCAATATCAAACTCCACGGCTTTAATATGAAGCCTGGATCCATACCAGTTGCTCTCCTGTACAGAGTTCAATACAAAGTCATGAATTCCTCCACATCAAATGCTTTAATCCCTCATGAAAAGGGAAAAACAACTCTCTTCCTGACTGACGCCTCAAAGGCAAGTGTCATGGTACCTAAAGCAATTATGTGGGAGGACGTTAATCTCCCTGAAGAATGGATTATGGAAAAGGCAGTTCCTGCCCAACCCGATTCGACACCTGATCCAGCCCCTACTCACATGGAAGTAAGGCAAGACACTAAGGGTACTGTAGGAATATCCTTTAGGAGAAATTCTCACATGTAAATTTATTTTATAATGGAGGATAATATTGAGTTTTCAGACTCTACCTAATCCCAATTTCCATTCCCTCATCCAGATTCCACAAACAAAAAATGGCCTATGTATGTTTGTATGTATGTATGTATGTATTAGTCAAGTTTGACCTCTTCTATTGCCATATCTACTATATTTCCCTTAATTATTATGTAGGCAAAAGTACATTTCCTACACCCCAACGTTTGGGGGTTCTGTCAGTTTCGCCCCTAACATTTTTTCGCTGTCAATTGTACCCCTAACGTTTTACGTTTCTGCTAGTGTCACCCTTTTCACTAACACCGTCAAATATTTAACAGTTTTTGCTGACGTGGCATCATATGTGACAAATATATCTGACTGGGCATATTTTCTTTCCACATCAGATTTCTAACGTTTTTTTTCTGTCAATTGTACACCTAACGTTTTACATTTCTACCAATGTCACCCTTTTCATTAGCACCATCAAATATTAATTTAATAGTTTTTGCTTACGTAACATCCTATGTGGCAAAAACATCTGACTTGGCATTTTTTTACATCAGATTTTGTTACTCATCTTTTCGTCATCAAAACCGTGTCGTTTTGGCCTCACCCTATTCCTTTTAAAATGTAACTCAAACACACGTGCCATTTTGCAGACAAAACATCAGATACCCATTCTCTATTCCGGGAAGACGTTGTCAGGACCCCCGTTTAGAGGACTGTGACCGGCACATACACAGGGAATATTCCTATGCCTGTAAGCCTTATCCCCTAATTGACAGAATATCTATTATTGAAAATACATCCACATGCAGTATAATACCATGGCTACACCAAAATGGTGGTCTATCCTAGCCAAGCAAATCCACGACCAGTGCCGCTTCAGGATATAGATATAGGAAAACACACATAATATATAACCTGTGTACTGGCTACACATCCGAAAATGTTGTCTATCCTATTCACATGCAACAGATATATGTATGTATATATATATATATATATATATATATATATATATATATATATATATATATTTGGAAACAAGTTTTCCCTGCATCGTAATCTAACGGATCCTGATCTTTAAGGTGTGTGAAGCTGACGTTTCTAGATTTAGTGATACAATATAATTGGGTACGTCTACCCTTTACTTTATGATATAATAATAAAGTAAATTAAATTACAATTACACTTTATTCACCCACTTGAACAAGTTGTGGGCCTTGGAAAAGTGTTGCTAAATCCTCGTTCCACCGAGACTTCTTCCACCTGTACTTAGCCTGTCTCTGTGTAGTAAAAATGAGGTGTGAGTCTTAACCACGCGACTCAGTGAGGACTCTCCCATCCCTGGCGCAAGGTGGGTGCCATAGCGCTGGGTTTGGGAGTCATACACAACCACATGCAAAAACAACTAGTTACTGTTGTTAGCATACATTCTTGGTGATCACACAACCACAGAAATTTCACCCAAGCACTCACATGCATTTAATAAATGTAAACATGCAGCAGTTTATTCCATGTCATCAATCAGCATGTAATATCCGAGATATTAAGATTGGATTATTTCCATTATTATCAAATTTATTTTTCTTTCAGAAAGAAAAAAATAAATTAAATTAAAGATAAAATAAGATTAAGGGGAGAAAAATAGGAAATCTAAGTATTCTTTTAGGACCTAAAAGAAAAAGATGATGTAATAAAGAAATAATTTTTTTTTAAAAAAAGGAAAAAGTATATATGTATAATATATGTATATAAAATAATATATATATATATATATATATATATATATATATATATATATATATATATATATATATATATTAAATTATATAAGGGGGGGGGGGGCAACGTGACCCCTCCCACTAACACATATAAAAAAATATATATAAATATAAGATAAGAAAAGAAAAGCAACAGATTAAAAGAGAAAAAAAGAGAAAGATGGAGGCGTGAGGGACAAAGCTACGCGTACAGAGGGAAGAGAGGGAGAAACGGAGGGAGAGGTTGGGCGTGGCTGGAGGAAGCTCGATGGGAAGGTGGCCGGACGCACGGGCTGAGCACGGTGGTGGCCGGAGTCGTGTCCACCGGAGCCGTAGTCGCTTTCGTTGTGCTAGAGAGAGAGAGAGAGTTCGGACTAGAGAGAGAAACAAGAGGGAGAAAGCTTTTCGCCAGACACTCGCCGGAAAATGTCGTCTCTTCACCAGGGAAGGTAGCTGGGAGTCTCCTCTACTCCATATCGTCCTTCTAACCGGTTGAATCGAGGGGAGAAGTCCCGAAACTCTCAAACCCCAATTTTATCAATTTTAGGGATTTTTGGAAAGACCCCAATTGATTCAATCTGAGTATTTTGGGTCCTAAATTGAAGTATATGCATGTTAGAAAGTGAGTTGGAAGCTTAGGAATCGGAACCAAATTGATGAAATTTATCCAGGTTGGAAAAAGTGTAGGAAAATGTGGTTGTTAAGGTTTAAGGGTGTTGTGGAATGACTTGGGGTGCATTGAAGGGTTGAATAATAATTATAAAAATTGTTAAAAATTATTAGAATATACGAGGGATGAAAACCCGAGTAATTCCCGTCTCACCCGGAACCCCGTTCGGGGAAAAAGAGACAATTTTCTAATTTGACGCGTATTCGGGTATGTGTATTCATGTGTAGGTGGAGTGTTCAAGGTTATTTTGATAAATGGAAATTTTGAACAAGTAGAATTTATGACTCTTGAGCCATAAATTCAAGACTTGGGTAATGGGAACTTCACATGGACACATAGAAGTGAAATTGGGTAACCTTGAATTCTCAAATTCAACGTTTCCGAATAGCGTGATTAAGAGAGGGTTGGACACGAATTAGAAGCATGCTAGGTGTTCCGAAAACTAGTTGAGGGCATTCCAAGCCAACAACTAGTCTATGGAATTAATTAGAAAGAACATGAGCATTAGCGTTACATGTACACGATAGTGGTTGAATTTTCAAGTCTCTGAATCTCTCAAGTATATGTGTATAGGGCACCATACTGTGAGTGGACTTTCGGACGCACCGAGAGCCGATCAGAGGGGCCAACCAGGTGAGGGGCTTTCCTATCCTTGTCCTATAGGGTTGACTGCTGATATGGATATATGGTTTGCCTTCTTGCCTAATTGTAGGAATTACATATTAGATAACATGCTTGTCGTTCCTAAATTGCAATATATGTGATGACGTGCTGTATGTGTATATATGAACTGTAAAAGCAATGGTGGCTCAAGGAGCCTTATATGGAAAGAAGGTCCTCGGGACCTATACGATATCGGGGGTAGGATCGAGTAAATAGTATCCGAAGGGTGTGGTTTTGTAAGTAAGTCCTTAAAGAGAATAAACCTAGGTGACCTTGTTCTGAACCAAGGTGCCGAATTAGAAACCACTTGGAAATCTAAATTTGCCTAAGAAGAAGTAAAATGAAAAAGTAGTGGTCCATAGGGGTCATTTATGGTACAACGTGGAAACCGAGTCTATCACGGGTGGTCCGGGTAGATCGAGTCTCTTGTCTTGAGTTAACCCACAGAAATACAGAGTATATGAGTACACCACCTTGTGGCTATTGCCTTGGGTAAACCGAGGTCAGATGTGTCGCCGGCTATGCTCCAAGTGAAGTCTTGGGGTCAGACTAATGTTCCAAGTTAAGTCTTGGGGCCAGGGGTTCCTAGAATGATCAACTAGGTTCCCATACCACTCACGTGATACGGAGATATGCCTTCGAGCCAGTTTATGATTACGGTTAATTGAATATGGACATCCACTTGGAATTATATGTTAAACTATGATATGATGTATGTGTGAATTTAAATGTATGTAAATCCATGCTTTAAATTCTTTATTGTGAATATGATATAAGTTAATTGTCTGACCACTAAATATATAGAAGTTCAAATCTGTTATATTCGTATGTGTTTGTGATTGGCTCCTCTTCCCCAGTTGTAGTGGTACCCGCTACTACACCAAGGATGGGAAAGCCTCTCACTGAGTCTGTTTGACTCACCCCAATTTTAAATGTTACAGACACAGGTGGTATAGGCATCGGGAGCGCTTCCACTTCATCTCAGGGAGGCGGACAAACTTAGAGACCGCACGCATTGTCCGCGTGGGTAGTATTGATATATGTATTTTGTCAGGATGTATATGTATATGATTCTTTTGGTATAGCATTGTTTTGTACAGTTGCTATATGCATATATGTATATGTCACACTCTAGAATTGTCGGCTTCATACAGATTAAAGATTGGTCTTGTAGTTGGGAATATAGGTTATGATATGCTGAATATCATGTGTATATATATATATATATGAATGTGACTTCCGCATGTGAATAGGATAGATCACACGCACTGAACGTGTGGTCAATATGTAAAATTATATATATGTGTGACTGAATACTTGATGGTATGAAAATACAGCTTCCGCATGTGAATAGGATAGGTCACACGCATTGAAGTGTGTGATCAATATGTATATTCTATGCAGGTGTGTGATTGAATATATATGCTTGACTGTACACAGGGATTCTGCATGTGAATAGGATAGATCACCCGCCCTGAAGCGCGTGATCAATATGTATATTATATGTATGTGTGATTGACTATGTGTATATGTATAGACTGAAGCGGCGTTGAGCGAGCCGTGGATTGCCTGCTACTTAGCTCATCGGATAGGGATGACCATATATACTATATATTGATTGTAATAGAAATGGGTAGTTATGCATATATAAGAATGTCAATCAGGGATTAGAGGCTTACGGGATAGGAGAAATCCTACCTCCCGTGCCGGTCACGGACGTCCAATAGGGGGTCGTGACACAGCAAGTAAACATGTAACATATAGTGCCGGCTTTTACTTACCGGTCTTCTCGCGTTCAGCATGTTTGAATCAAACAAGACTTTGTGATGACGTAATCATGCACGTCACCACTCCGTTGCACAATCAACAATTATATGCAAACACAGACAATTCTTTAAGTACACGCAGACACTATAACATACATCTACTTAACTTCCCTCACTCTGGGGTATTTACTAGCCACTACATGGCTTTTCTACCTCGAACTCGTGCACTCGGTCGCTGGCCACCACTTGGCAAAGCATACTTAACCCATTCACTTGGGTACTGGTCACCTCGTGACAATTCTATTAATCAAACAATACTTAACCCATTCACTTGGGTACTAATTATCTCGTGACAATTCTATTAATCAAACACAATCAACTTCTATCTATCAAACAACTGATACGTAGCCACCACGTGGCACGTCTTGAACCCTTGCTGCGGGGCAATAGCTTGAGCCCACTCGTCCATTACCCAACCAGGCCACATGGCAGGCACGACATGACGTCTCAAAGCATGGCCACTGACACACCCTGGACCAACTCCACGGATGATTTCTCTTTTACTAGGTTAGGCTCACGGTTCACCCGTAGGTTCCTCCCGTGTCTCCTTACCTCAGTCTCACATATTAATAGGATTCTTTGTATCTTTCCCGAAGGATCAACAATTCTTCTCCTTATTAATATGGACAAGTATCCTTAACAGGATATAACTCATATACCCGTCCAGATGCACTCTCTGAGCCTCAAGCTATCGTCATAGCAATATAAATCCTTTCTGACCCTATTACCAGGATAGGGCAATAACCATCGTCATGGTGATTATAAAACTGAGGTCTCAAGTGCCATCTGACGTTATTCTAGTCGATATCTCACATCGCTAGCATAACCAAATCCGAAACCCACCAATAACTCCATTTGCATGATTTTTAATTTAAGTCACCGTCGTGACGAGTTTTCAAAATAAAGTTTAGTCCTTCCGTATAAGGACTCTTGCCACCGTCGTGGAAAAGATTTAATAAAATACTCACCATGCCTCCGGAGTGTATGAGTTGGATTTGTAACACACCAATCATAGAAAACACTTATACTCTACTCCTATGTCTTCCTATCCAAGCTACTTTACACAACCTATCTTCTAGTTCTTTCATTCTTTTAGCATTCTATATCTCTAACTAACACATACCAGACAGGCAGAGAATGTACATACTCATGTAATCCACATAAGCATACAACCCTAGGAGCAGAGATGGAAGAACCCTCACCTTGGCCAACCTTCCATGCAATCCTCTCCTGTAACTTTAGTCTCCTCGGAGTTCTTGTTGCACATACTGTTGTTCCTATAAGAACAACATTTATTTCATTAAATTTTTACTTAGTTTAACTTGTTATTTATCTCTCCATTACTCTCACATGTAGTCCATGGTTGTCACAGAGTCAAGCTCTTGGTCTTATCGGACTTCTCTATCCCGACTTATGTGTATCCTTCCTCGGACACTTGACTTACTCGCATATAACACTCTACTTGAGTGTTTCACATACTTGGATTTGAGTACTAGACCTCTATCTAACTTGTATTCGCATATAAGGAAACTTATCTAACTTAATTGGAAGAAATCCTAATTTTAGGAAGATTAAAGCATTTTGATTCAGCTTGTGTTTTAAGAAATCTAGTTTCTAAACCTCAATATACCTCAGATTTATCCTACTTAAGGTTTCCTAAATATTTATGAGGGGAGAAGGTTGAAATTTTAGAAATTGGATTTCATTGTTCCGCAAGCTTCCACTCATGGGAAACGAGAAAGTACCTAAATTAATTCTTAATGCTTGATAGCATATTTAGAATTATTCTAGGGTGTTTAAGATTGAAAAAGAAGAGGTTTGGAGCCCTCAACATCACCCTTAAAATGTATTTGGGCAAATCGAGCAAGGACCCGGCACGTTAATGTCAAGGTTCAACCTTAGTAACCTCGGACCAGCTCTTCACGGGTCTTGTTCAGCTAATATTCCAACCATATAATTTTAATAATACCAATCCAAGCCTATTTACTCAAATCCAAGCCCAATCCTAATTATCAACAATTTTTCCCAATTTGGAAATAATTATAATTTCAACAATATCAATCCAAGCCTATTTACTCAAATCCAAGCTCAATTCTAATTATCAACAATTTCTCCAATTTATAAATAATTAGATTCTTAACCCCAAATCCTTTCAAATTCGAATTTGGGCAAATCCGAGAATATAATCTCGATTCCTACCCCCAACAAAGTGTTCAAGAACACTTTCTAGGTCTCAATCTACCCTCGAAACAACTAAATCGAAGGAATCCCTAAAAATAGAAAAATTTAGGGTTTAGAATGAAATTAGGGTTACCAACCTTGATTCGATTGGTGGGAGGTGAGGAAGATGTTGGAGTCGAGCTCCGGTGGTCGTGGCCGGTGTCGGACCGCTCTCCTCCGACGAGTTTCCGGCGAAATTTTTGGTGAACCCCCCTCTCTCTCTCTCTCTACCTCTTGGCTCTTTCTCTCTCTCACTCGTCCGTTTTCTTTTTTTCTCGGGCGACTCTCTCTCTCTCTTTCTATCCTTCTTTCTCTTTGTTTCTATTATATTTCAATTCTTCTCTTTCTTTCTTTTTCTCGGCACCCCTTCTCTTTTTCCTTTCTTCTTATTTATTTTTTTTAACCTACCTAACCCCCTTTATATAATAATAATAATAATAATAACTAAATCTGAAAGTATTAAAATAAGTAAATAAGTTAATTAATAATTAAATAAATAATGACTAATAATATTTAAATTTAGTTCTCACTCCTATTTATTTTAGATTTCTAATTTCTTAGGTCCCGAATTAATTTAAAAAATATTTTACTTCTTTCTTTCATCCTTTATTTTATTTTAATCATCGAAAGATTTTCTCTGTATTATAATCTTTGAAAACAAAAAAATTTTCCTTCCGATTTCTTTTAACTTTCATACCTTTTTTTTCTATATTCCTTCTGAGGTTTTAAATTCCTAGCCACGGAATAAATCATTCTTAAATCCTCAAGATTTTAAATAAATCATTCTTTAATCCTCGAAATTTTCTGGGGTATTACAGACGTTGTTGGAGAGAAGTCGAAATCGGTGCTTGGAAACTTTCACGTTTTCTCAGTAATCGAAGGTCGAATATGTCTTCCTAAAATAGAGAATGGATGACATCTCTGATGTTTTTATGAGCAAAATAGCGCGTGCGTTTGAGTTATATTTTAGAAGGAATAGACTGGGATCAAAATGACACAACTTTAATGGGGAAAAGATGAACAAACCGGTGCCTCAGAAAGCACCTGCTCACGGTCTCGCATACTTTCAGTTTTCACATCCCATTGCCAGAATATGTCAGTTTTGACTCATCAAACTTCACAGGTGTAAAACAGGAAGGCATTAGCTCTGCTTCTGTGGGAAACTAACTGGTATACAACTTTGTTATGCTGGAGGATTTTAATCTTTCAATTATTGAATTGAGATAATATGCATCTTTTAGGGACTTAAGTAATAACTTATTCTAAATAATTCTAGGTTTGGAAACAGTAACAGTGACACCCCAATGATTCAATAGTTAATCCCAAGGATGAATAGAACACAGTTTGGTCAACAAAAACAGCTTTTGTTTTTCCGGTTAAAGAACTAGAATATGTCTTGGAGCCTTGCAAGAGAATTTACCCTAAGTAGCTAAGTAGTTAGGTTAGGACATGTGTTAAACTTGCAAATTGATTGTATTTTATTAAAAGATTGAATATGTGATACAAGTTACATTTTCATTGCGTGTGACAGGGGACAACATCTTTGGATTTGATTCCTTGGATTCGGCTAAATCAATGGATGCTGCATTTGCTACTGCGATTGCATCAAACATTCCTTGGGTAGCTGTTTTGGGTAACCATGATCAAGAAGGAACCCTCTCTAGGGAAGGTGTGATGAAATATATTGTGGGGATGAAGAACACACTTTCTAAACTCAATCCTCCAGAAGTACATGTCATTGATGGTTTTGGGAACTATAACTTGGAGGTTGAAGGAGTTAAAGGCACTGATATGGAGAACAAATCAGTTCTCAATCTTTACTTTCTTGATAGTGGAGACTACTCAACTCTTCCTTCCATTCCTGGCTATGGTTGGATCAAACCCTCCCAGCAATTTTGGTTCCAACGTACATCTTTAAGGCTTAGGGTACTCTTCTTTCACTTCTGTTCATATTCAGTAGATTTGTTTGTTCATCAAGTTTCTCTTTTATGTTTGTTCATCCAAAGCAGCTAAAAGAAAAATCATTAATTCGGAATTGGGATCCCCTCAAGTTTTTAAAGAACTTTAAATGGTAAAGTTAAGGAGAGATAGATATTCAAAGTTTAGATGGAATGCATTAAAATGAATGAAACCCTTCATACCGATTTGTGGGTCTTACTTTTTGTATATATTTCTTTCCAGCTTTATCATGTAAAGCTTTTCAGAAACTTTAAGGGAAATACACTCTGGAAAGTGAAAACAACTCAATAATCAGATTTACTAATAGTATTAAAAATAAGAGGAGGTAACAATTATAACTAATAGCAGAATATGGGCTGATATAACTCTAGGTCCAAAATGCTATATAGTCCTAAGTACAAACCGGTGATAGGCTAGTTACCAAAATCACATTGAAAGACTTCTCAAAGAGGCATTTGAATCACTAAAACTAGGCTAATTTCCCAAATCTTTCCCTTGATGGTAATTTTTTGATCAACCATTGTTTACATCGTTCTGCAGAGAGCATATATGAACAAACCGGTGCCTCAGAAAGCACCTGCTCCCGGTCTCGCATACTTTCACATCCCATTGCCAGAATATGTTAGTTTTGACTCATCAAACTTCACAGGTGTAAAACAGGAAGGCATTAGCTCTGCTTCTGTGAACTCCGGCTTCTTCACCACGTTAGTCGAGGCCGGAGATGTGAAGGCCATTTTCGTAGGCCACGATCACATCAATGACTTCTGTGGGAAACTAACTGGTATACAACTTTTGTTATGCTGGAGGATTTGGATATCATGCTTATGGGAAGGCTGGGTGGTCTAGGAGAGCAAGAGTGGTGGTAGCTAGCTTGGAGAAAACACAGAAGAACACTTGGGGAGATGTCATATCAATTAAGACATGGAAATGCCTTGATGATGAACATCTTACTGCCATTGATGGGCAAGTCCTATGGAGCAAAAGCTTTCATGGTAAGACATCCTTGGAATACTAGGAATACTAAGAACACACTCTTTATTTCTTCTAACTTGTGCTGGAGACGGAAAAGATGGCATCTTTCTTTTTATGCTTTATTCTTTCCATGAGTTGATAGATGATACAAGAAAAAAGAATTACCAGAAGAGCTGGGGGTTGTATAACAAAGTAGAAACAAGAAATGAATACAGGGAAACTATATTATACAGATCAAACTTAGAAGAAAGGGAATGGCCATAAACTAATAAAAATCATGTTGCAGTGCAAAACAGACGGAATGACTAAAATCATTGGGAGGCAGCTAGGAAAACGGTTTTAAGAATTAATGTGATTGTAGATGCATATTACACTAAACTTTTGAATATTAATCTAGGAAGTGCTGTAAAAGCTGGTATCTATTAATACTGAGGTTTGGAAATATTACATTCTAAGATGCTGAATAGGTCAAGATGAACGCCAACTTTCATCCGCCCCTTGAAATTTCTTTTGGAATACTCAGTGCCCGTCATGAATAAATATGTAAGCATGTTATAGCATTGTGTTATAGCATTTTTTTGGTGTACCTAGGAAAATTTCCTTCCTTACTTCCCTTACCTAGAATATTGTGAATCTAATCGTAAACAATGTTACTAAATAAATGAGCCAATTTAACTCTAAAATAGTATATGCATGCTTAGTATATTTATTTGGAAAAAAAAACTAATTTAACTCTAAAACTAATATGAAACTGACACTTCTATGGTTTATACAACTCATCTCTCCTATGATTAGTTTTGTTTTTCAAAAATTTTCACATGTTTTATTCTAATCGAAAAATTGGATAACAAAGATAAAAAAATTTCCACATGTTTCTTATCATTTTGAAACAAGAATACATAGTAGACACCTGAATGGTTTCTTTTTTATCATGCTTTCCATTTTATATCATCTCATTGGATTCATTGTTTCTTCTGGTTGTCATTATAACAGGTAGGAAACATCAGAACACTGGCCTTTGAGAATTTCAAAATGATGCGAACTACAGTTGGTATATCTACGTGATTATTTTTGAAAAGGTGATAGAAAAATATCACGAGTCGAAATTTGATAGGTTTTTATTACACGTTCAATGTTATATGTAAGCATCTTAGTTACGCTATAATATAACGAATTTAATATATTGGTCAAATTTCCTTTACAAATTTTCATCACATACTTAATGGTTAAAAGTTAAAACTGTTTTCTTCCATGTCTTCTTCCCTTGTCTTGAATTGTATGCAACTTGGTTTATGTATTTAATTTCCCATTATTCTAACTAACTTCAGGTTGTAAATAAAATAATTTTTCTTATTTTAATTCCAGTAGACATAATTAATAAGAACCCGTTTGTAGTAGCTTTTAAAAACTGCTTATTTCTAATGAAGTGCTGTTGGAGAGAAGTCGTTTGTGTTTGGTGAACTGAGTTGAAAACTACTTTTGTCAGTAGTTCAAAAATAGTTTACGTTTGATAAATTTGTATAAAAAATTGCTTTTGACTGTGAAATTATCTTAGTGAAAAGTCATTAACATATTGTTACTGGAATCTAGTTAAAAGTTAGTAGCCAATTTATTATTGTTATTGCTTGGTCCTTTTATTGTTGATGTTGATGATACGGAGGATTTAGGGAACCCAAAAGAAATAAAGAATAGAAGTTAAAAATATTCACTTCTAGGAACTTAATTGTAAAAAAGTCAAGATATTTTAAGGATTAATTTGTATGATAATATAATCTTTTAGGAACTAATATGTATAGTTAATAATCACTCGCTTGTGCCATGTAGACAGTTAACAATCCACATTACTACTTTCGTTAAAGATTCTAACGACATCTGACGAAGGGACCACTGCAACTAATAATTTTACAAGTATCTTTAATCGGCATTAATTAGTTTTCTGGAGCTTTGTTGGAATTCATAGACAATCTTTTAATATTCTTGTTTATATTATAGATCTTCAATCAATAGGTTGTCAATTGGAATAGTAGATATTACATTTCTCTTAAACAATGTTTGATTCGAATCTTATGTATAGAAAAATTCTAACTATAAGAGCTCTATCTTGTTATATGAAATCTCAGTTAGTTTGGATCAAATTAATCTGAACCTAATAAACTCTCGGATATTGATTATTTAAAAAAAAAAGTATAGATCGCTTCTTCATCACCACCATCACATATATTATATATTATAGGCAAAAGAAAAAAGGGTACATACTAATCAACGGAATAATAATAGATATGGCAAGAGAGGAGGTGAAACTTGTGTGTATTTATATTTGTTCATACTTTGAATTTCAGTCAAGTTTATCTCGCTCTTTCCTACCTGTGTAAATCAAGAAAGTCCCGGACAATAAAATAATAATAATAATAATAATATATAATAAAAAAAATCAATTAGTTCATATATATATATTCTTTTCGAAAAGAAAAAAATAAAATTTACCTTTGGACAATAGCAACTCTTCGAAGAGTGAAGTTTACAGTTTTGTGGGAGAAAGATGAAGCTCTAAGGTGACGTTTGGTAGGTAGAAAGGGAAAGGGTGAGGGAGAGGGAAAGGAAAAGGGAGAGGGAGAGGGAATGAGTTTGATGTGTTTGGTAGTAAAAATTTGGAATGGATCGGAAATGGAATGGAAATGTTTTAAAATTACCACTTTGCCCCTTATATTAAAATAATAAAAAGAAAGGAAGATTAGGATTGTGTCAAATCAAAGGGTGTAATAAACATTTTATATTTTATTTTTATTTTTTAAAAAAAGTGTGAAGGAAAGAAAAAAATAAAATTGGATGGGCCCGGTGGGCCCCACCCCACTTTTTGGGCTTCATTCCCTTGCTCAAGAGAGCAAGCGAACGAGTCCTAAGAATTGAAAAAGTTTCATGCTTTGGATATATCTTGAGACAACAATTCTCAGGCATTAAAATATGATAATAATGTTTGAAATGTGAGTAAATATTGATGACATGACACTAAATAAGATCTTTTTATTTGGTAGGGTGATATTTCTCCATTCTCAGCCAGTACTATACTACATCGTGTTTTTCTCATATTCTTGAATGTAAAAAGCATGTCAACTAAAAAAAATAAAAACCGTGAGGACTAGAAATGTCTAATAAATAGAAGATATTAGAACTTCTCAAGAGGAAATGAAACTTAATTAGGGACTGAAATGATAAGAAGAATTTATGGAAGTTGTAATATGAAGGGTTTCGGTAAGTATATGTGATTGTGAAGAGTGAATGGAAGGGGGAGTTATTTATAGATGAAGCAGAAAAGGAGATATACATTTATATCTTGCTGATACAAAGCATGTGCAACGAGGTTTACAGGCTGTAGCTGTCAAATTAGGATCCCAGTTTCGTAACGCTTGAATCACATTAAACATCATAGAAACAAGTACAACAAAACTATTACCTGCAAAACAAGTCCGGATAACAAAAAATAGGGTACGGGAATGGTTTTGTAGTAAACGGAAGGATAACATCTTGTTTGGTTGGCATATATCATAGAAACAAGTACAGTAGAATTATTACCTATAAAACAAGTCCAGATAACAAAAAACAGGGTACAGGAATGGTTTTATAGTAAACAGAAGGATAACATCTTGTTTGGTTGACATATATCATATTCTGTTGTTATTTATAAAATTTATTCATGAGATATAAATTTCAATTTGGACAATAAAAAATTTGTTTGGATACAAGAATAGCTTTTTCCACTTAAATTAAAGGAAAAAACATGTTTTGTTAGACATATATTGTATTCTACAATTATTTATAATATTTACTCATTACCTAAATTCAAATCCGGATAATAAAAAACTTGTTTGGATACAAGAATTATTCTTTTCACTTAAAAAAAGGCTTATAACTTAATTAGCTTGTTTTTTTTGGTCAGATTTAATAAAATACTCATCATGCTTCCGGAGTGTGTGAGTTGGATTTGTAACACACCAATCATAGCAAACAATTTCTCTCTACTCCTATGTCTTCCTATCTAAGCTACTTTCCACAACCTAATTTCTAGTTCCTTTATTCATTTAACATTCTATACCTCTAGCTAACACATACCAGACAAACAAAGAATGTACATACTCATGTAATCCACATAAGCATACAACCCTAGGAGCAGAGATGAAAGAGCCCTCACCTTGGTCACTTTACTTAACATTCCCTTTGAGCACTCTTGTCTCTAAGGAAGTACTTGAACCCTATCACATACAACCAATTCAATCGATATCAAATTTCATACAATTTCCTAGTTTCTTTTTTTTTTTATGACTTCTTACATTTATCCAACCCCCAAGTTCATTTACTTAGCCTATGGTCATCATTTGATGTTCTGTCTAGATTAAACACAATTTAATACATAATTAATTAATCTCACAACCTTGTTCACTCTCCAAGCTCCTTCAATGAAGGATTTTGCTTGATCTTTGAAATGACACTTAAAATTGGTTAAACTCATTTTAGTTGAAGGAAAAGGAACCATTCAAATTAAGGAAGAAATAACAACTTTTCAAAAACTAGAAACTTGGTAGTGTGTAAAACAGAACCGCTAACTTTCGAGAAACTTCCCAGAAAATCTAACCGTTGGACTTTTTAGTAAAAATACAACTTAGAAAGCTTAGGATGTTAGATTTTATATGGATTTAGAATCACTCAAATCCATTAAGTAACGAATTCAGAAAACACATTTAAACAGAGCAAGATCAGATTTAAAACAGCATGCAACATTTGGCAAGCTTCATTGAAATGGTCATATCTCCTTTCATACTTAACGAAATTATTTGATTCTTCTTTCTAAATCAAACTTAGAGATAAAATATTCTAATTATCAATTCATTACAGAAAGGGTTTGAGCCATTTAAGAGCAGTAATTTAAAAACAGTAGCCAATCATACAAAAATTCTGCATCAGTTTAGAAAACAGAACCACTGACTTTCGAGGCCATTTTCAGAAGATCTAACCGTTGGAATATTTTGGAAAAATACAATTTAGAAAGCTTAGGATGTTAGCTTTCATATGGGTTTGGAATCATGCAAATCCATCAAGAAACTAATTCAGAAAACACGTTTAAACAGAGCAAGGTCAGATTTAAAAACTCAGTTCTTGACAAAAACATGTTCCACGAATTTCTTGTGTCTTATACCATCAAAGATTGTTGTTTTTAGAAGAACATGATGAACAAACTCCACAGAACTTTAACCAATGGAATCTCTTTCGTTCTGAGTTTCTTCAACTGCCGATCTAAGATTTCCACTGGCTCCTCTTCGTACGTCATACTTTCGGTTAGTTGCACGTCATGCGGTTGGATCACGTGCGAGGGATCGGAAAGATACTTCCGAAGCATCGATATATGAAAGACAGGGTGTACCCCCTCCAATTCCGTTGGCAATTCCAACCGATACGCTACATTCCCAATTCGTTCTAAGATTTCAAACGGTCCGATATATCGAGGACTCAACTTCCCCTCCTTACCGAACCGCGTTACGCCTCTCATTGGTGATATTCTCAAGAACACCTGATCACCAATGGCAAACTCCAGTTCTCTTCTTCGATTGTCTGCATAAGACTTTTGCCTACTCTGAGCCGTCAGCAATCTCTCCCTTATACATTTTACTTTCTGTAAGGCATCTTGAAGCAATTCCGGGCCTACTAGGCTAGCTTCTCCGACCTCGAACCACCCAATCGGGGATCTGCAACTATGGCCGTACAGAGCCTCGAAAGGTGCCATTTGAATACTCGCTTGATAACTGTTATTGTACGCAAACTCAGCCAAAGGTAAATACCTTTCCCAACTTCCGCCGAAATCCATAATACACGCCCGAAGCATGTCCTCAAGAATCTGAATGGTCCTTTCTGATTGCCCGTCGGTTTGTGGGTGGAACGCAGTACTTAGATCAACTCTAGTTCCTAACACTTCCTGCAATGACTTCCAAAACCTGGAAGTGAACTGTGGCCCTCTATCGGATATTATGGATACTGGCACACCGTGCAATCTAACGATTTCTGATAGATAAATCTGTGCATATTGACTCACTCCGTAAGTGGTCTTAACTGGTAGAAAGTGCATGGACTTAGTCATGCGATCAACTATCACCCAAACCGAATCATATCCACGTTGAGATTTTGGCAACCCTGTTACAAAATCCATCGTTATCCTCTCCCATTTCCACTCAGGTATTTCTATTTGTTGTAATGTTCCGGCGGGCTTCTAGTGTTCAGCCTTGACTTGCTGGCACACTAAACACCTGGCTACATAGTTTGCGACATCCTTTTTCATACCATTCCACCAATACAACTGTTTCAGGTCATGATACATCTTACTAGCTCCCGGATGGATGGTATACGCTGTCCGATGTGCTTCTTCAAGGATCCTTTCTTTCAAGTTATCAACCATAGGGACACACAACCGTCCCTCCAACCGAAGTATCCCCGAATCATCTATAGAGAATCGGACGTCGTCCCCTTTCTCTTTAGTTACGGTATCCCTAATTTGCTTGAGGTCAGTATCTTCATCTTGCCTAGCCTTCACCTCTTCTACCAAAGAGGACTTAGCTTGCAAATGGGCTAAAAGTGAGTTGGAACTTCCAATCTCAAACTGATTTCCCGTTTGCTCTAGCTCGTGCAGTTCTCTAATTAACAATCTCCTTTCTTCACTTATATGAACAAGACTGCCCATGGATTTCCGACTCAGAGCATCGGCTACCACATTAGCCTTTCTTGGATGATACAAGATCGTGCAGTCGTAGTCTTTCAACAACTCCAACCATCGACATTGTCTCAAGTTCAAGTCTTTCTGCTCGAAAATGTATTTGAGGCTTTTGTGGTCTGTATAAATTTCACAAGTCTCACCATATAAGTAGTTTCTCCATATTTTCAAAGCGAATACGACAGCCGCCATTTCGAGGTCGTGAGTCAGGTAGTTCTTCTCATGTTTCCTCAACTGTCGCGATGCATACGCAATCACTTTGCCGTGCTGCATCAAGACACACCCTAACCCGATCCTCGACGCGTCGCAGTATACCACATACCCTCCTGTGCCTTCAGGTAATGTCAGCACCGGAGCGGTGGTGAGACTGTCTTTCAGCTTCTGAAAACTCTGCTCACACTTGTCATCCCATACAAACTTCACTCCTTTCTGAGTCAATCTAGTCATAGGTGCAGCAACCTTAGAGAAGTCCTGCACAAATCTTCTATAATATCCAGCCAAACCCAAGAAACTGCGGATTTCAGTAACAGAGGTAGGCTGGGACCAATTCTTCACTGCCTCTACCTTACTTGGATCAACGTGGATTCCCTCTGATGATACCACATGACGCAAAAAGGCAACTCTGTCAAGCCAGAATTCACACTTAGAGAACTTGGCATACAGTTTTTCCTCTCTCAACCTCTGTAATGCTAATCTCAAGTGTTCAGCATGTTCCTCAGAATTCTTTGAATAAACCAATATGTCGTCAATCATGACAATGACAAATCGGTCCAGAAATGGTTTAAAGACCCTGTTCATCAGGTCCATGAACGCCGCAGGAGCATTAGTTAATCTGAAAGACATCACCAAGAACTCCTAATGTCCATATCGGGTCCGGAATGCGGTCTTAGGTATGTCTGATTCTCGAATCTTTAATTGATGATACCCAGATCGCAAATCAATCTTGGAAAACCGCTTCGCACCCTGCAACTGATCAAATAGGTCATCTATCCTCGGTAGTGGATATTGATTGCGAATCGTCACCTTATTTAACTTTCGGCAATCGATACACAACCGCAAAGATCCGTCCTCCTTCTTTACAAAAAGGACCGGTGCACCCCAAGGAGAGAAACTGGGTCTTATAAAACCCTTTTCAAGCAATTCTTGCAATTGTGTATGTAGCTCCTTCAGCTCTTTCGGAGCCATACGATAAGGTGGTGTGGAGATAGGCTGAGTACCAGGTTGCAGCTCAATTCCAAATTCAATCTCACGATCGGGCAGCAACCCCGGCAATTCTTCTGGAAATACATCCAAGAACTCTCGCACTACAGGTACTTGAGTCGGTGAAAGTACTTCTTTCGTAGTATCTTGGACGAATGCCAAATACCCTTTGCATCCCTTTGCAAGTAATTTGGATGCCTTCAAAGCCGAGATTAAGCTTGGATACGGTGCAGCTCCGTCACCCCGTATCACAAAGGGCTCCTCGTTTGGCATATTGAATTTCAAGCATTTAGCCCTGCAGTCCACAACCGCATGGCAAGACGACAACCAATCCATTCCGAGGATCACGTCAAGATCAACCATACACAACAACTGAAGGTCTGCCACAGTCTCATGACCATCGACCTCCACAATGCAAAATTTATGCACATATTCTACTTGTACCGATTCTCCCATTGGTGTAGAGACCAGTACTGTTTCTTCCATCCTAGATGGACTTTTGTTGAATTTAGAGGCAAATACATGTGACACATAGGAATGAGTGGAGCCGGAATCAAATAAGACTCGTGCTTCAAGAGAGCAGACAATAAGAGTACCTGTCACAACTGCATTTGATGCATGAGCATCCTGCTGAGAGAGTGCAAATACTCGCGCTTGTCCTCCACCTACCGCCCCTGGCCCTCGGCCACTAGACCCTGCACTACGGCCTCTAGCTGCACCTGTACTTGCTACCTGTGGTGGCACGGTTCTCACTGGTGGAGCTGGAATAGGTGTAGTCATCGGCGTCGGATTGCTTCTCACACTTGTACCCTCTTTCTTCTTTGGACACTCTCTAGCCATATGGCCCATCTGGCCACAGTGGTAGCATCCACTTGTCAATCTCCGACATATACCAAAATGCACTCTGCCGCAAGTCGCACACTGGGGCTTTGTCTTACCGCCGTTTCCACTCCCTTGTTCCCTCTGTCCCCCTTGAAAATTTCCTCTAGTACCTATTTCATAGGTGGTAGTTGAGGATAGTCCTCCTACGAAACTTGAGTATCCTGCACTTCCACCTGTTGTCTTCCTTTTCTTACTTCCACCTCCATGGTTGTCACTGCCTGTGATTAACTTGACTTTAGGATCAACAGACGTCCCATACCTCTTCCTGGTTTCAATCATTCTAGCACAGTCTGCTGCTTGGGCTAAAGTCTCAAACTGTCTCCTCTGAGGTAGCAAAGCAGTAAACAAAGGCTCCGTGAGTCGGTGTATGAATCTCTTGATCCTCGCCTCTTCATCAGGAACCAACTCGGGTGAGAATTGAGCCAGTTCTGTGAAAAGTAACTCATACTCCGTCACGGTCATGTTAGGCGTCATCCACAATTCCTCAAATTGCTGACGCTTTGCATCCTTGGTGCCTTCAGGTAGAAACCGACCCAGGAATTCCCTCTGAAAATCTTCCCAGGTCATCGGTGCCACTCTGCGTGAATACCTCGTCTGTACGGACTCTATCCATACTCTAGCCGCTCCCCTCAGCTGGAATGAAGCTAATTCCACCAATTCATGGCCTGAGCACCTCAGCATGCGCCCAATTCTGACCATATCTCTGATAAAGTACTGCGGATCCTCTTTCTCACTAGTTCCGCAGAAAGTGGGTGGATGAAGCTTCAGAAATTTTGAAATTGGCAGCTCTCTGGGTGCTACCCGCGGTTCACGAGGCATTCCCTGTGGTTGTTGCCATTCCCTATCCTTTTCCTCAACAACTTCCATCTCTTGATTGCTAGGAACCCTCTCTTGTTCTTCCTCACCGACTATTAACCGGCGTACCTCCCTCTGTATTTGCCTAGTCATTTCTTCTCTTAATTCCTGAAATCCTGCCGTGAGCATTTCCGCCACGGAAGGTGCACCTGTCTCTACTTGAGGTTGAGGTTCCGGTGACTGTCCTCTCTCTTCCCCTCTTACTTGTGCTCTTCATCGACCTCGACCACGACCTCTGCCTCGGCCTCGAGTACGGCCTCTACCTCGGCCTCGGGTGGGCATTACCTCCTCCCGAACTGACTCTCAATCAATTTCAGCAGGAGTTCTCCCTCCACCCCTAGTCCGTCTCGTAATAGGTGACATCCCTATACTGCACAAGGACCACACCTAATAAGTACACGTATATTAATGACATTTCGTATAAAAGAGAGTAGAAAGAAAGGCTGACACAATTTCCTGGGTACTTCCACAAGTGCCTTTTTACTCCCACATTGTGCCCGGGTACACAAAGAGGGGTAAACCGACACCCGGTCATACCTATGGCTTCATACAGTTTAAAGTAACCAGGCTCTGATACCAAGTTTGTCACGACCCCCAATCGGGCGTCCGTGACCGGCACGGGAGGTAGGATTTCTCCTATCCCATAAGCCTCTAATCCCTTATTGACATTCTTATACGTGCATAGCTACCCATTTCTAATACAAACAATATAGTATATATGGTCATCACTATCCGATGACCTAAGTAGCACGCAATCCACGGCTCGCTCAACGCCGCTTCAGTCTATACATATACACATAGCCAATCACACGTACATATAATATACATATTGATCACGCGCTTCAGGGCGGGTGATCTATCCTAATCACATGCAGAATTCCTGTGTACAGTCAAGCACATATATTCAATCACACACCTGCATAAAATATACATATTGATCACACGCCTCAATGCGTGTAACCTATCCTATTCACATGCGGAAGCTATATTTTCACACAATCAAGTGTGCAATCACACGTATATATATATTTACATATTGATCACACGCTCGGTGCGTGTGATCTAACCTATTCACATGCGGAAGTCACATCCATATATATATATACACATGACATTCATCATATCACAACCTATGTTCCCAACAACAAGACCAATCTTTAATTTGTATGAAGTCGACAGTTCTAGAGTATGACATATACATATATGCATATAGCAACTGTACAAAACAATGCTATACCAAAAGAATCATATACATATACATCCTGACAAAATACATATATCAATACTACCCACGGGAACAATGCGTGCGGTCTCTAAGTCTGTCCGCCTCCCTGAGATGAAGTGGAAGCGCTCCCGATGCCTATACCACCTGTGTCTGTAACATTTAAAGTTTGGGGTGAGTCAAACAGACTCAGTGAGAGGCTTTCCCATTCCTGGTGTAGTAGCGAGTACCACTACAACTGGGGAGAAGGAGCCAATCACAAACACAAACGCATATAACGGATTAAATTTCCATATATTAGGTGGTCAAGCAGTTAACATAAATCATATTCACAATAAAGAATTTAAAGCATGGTTTTACATACATTTAAATTCACACATACATCGTATCATAGTTTAACATAAAACTTCATGTGGATGTCCATATTCAAATAACCGTAATCATAAACTGGCCCGAAGGCATATCTCCGTTAGGAGAGAATCTGGCCCGAAGGCATATCTCCATTAGGAGAGAATCTGGCCCGAAGGCATATCTCACGTGAGTGGTATGGGAACCTAGTTGATCATTCTAGGAACCCCTGGCCCCAAGACTTAACTTGGAACATTAGTCTGACCCCAAGACTTCACTTGGAGCATAGCCGGCGACACGTCTGACCTCGGTTTACCCAAGGCAATAGCCACAAGGTGGTGTACTCATATACTCTGTGTTTTTGTGGGTTGACCCAAGACAAGAGACTCAATCTACCCGAACCACCCATGATAGACTCGATTTCCACGTTGTACCATAATTGACCCTTATGGACCACTACTTGTTCATTTTACTTTTTCTTAGGCAAAATTTAGATTTCCAAGTGGTTTCTAATTCGGACTCTTGGTTCAGAACAAGGTCACCTAGGTTTATTCTCTTTAAGGACTTACTTACAAAACCACACCCTTCGGATACTATTTACTCGATCGTACCCCCGATATCGTATAGGCCCCGAGGACCTTCTTTCCATATAAGGCTCCTTGAGCCACCTTTGCTTTTACAGTTCACATATACACATACAGCACGTCATCACATATATTGCAATTTAGGAACAACAATAGCATGTTATCTAATATGTAATTCCTACAATTAGGTAAGAAGGCAAACTGTATATCCATATCCGCAGTCAACCCTATAGGACAAGGATAGGAAAGCCCCTCACCTGGTTGGCCCCTCTGATCGGCTCTCGGTGCGCCCGAAAGTCCACTCACAGTATGGTGCCCTATACACATATACTTGAGAGATTCAGAGACTTGAAAATTCAACCACTATCGTGTACATGTAACGCTAATGCTCATGTTCTTTCTAATTAATTCCATAGACTAGTTGTTGGCTTGGAATGCCCTCAACTAGTTTTCGGAACACCTAGCATGCTTCTAATTCGTGTCCAACCCTCTCTTAATCACGCTATTCGGAAACGTTGAATTTGGGAATTCAAGGTTACCCAATTTCACTTCTATGTGTCCATGTGAAGTTCCCATTACCCAAGTCTTGAATTTATGGCTCAAAAGTCATAAATTCTACTTGTTCAAAATTTCCATTTATCAAAATAACCTTGAACACTCCACCTACACATGAATACACATACCCGAATACGCGTCAAATTAGAAAATTGTCTCTTTTTCCCCGAACGGGGTTCCGGGTGAGACGGGAATTACTCGGGTTTTCATCCCTCGTATATTCTAATAATTTTTAACAATTTTTATAATTATTATTCAACAATTCAATGCACTCCAAGTCATTCCACAACACCCTTAAACCTTAACAACCACATTTTCCTACACTTTTTCCAACTCGGATAAATTCCATCAATTTGGTTCCGGTTCCTAAGCTTCTAACTCACTTCCTAACATGCATATACTTCAATTTAGGACCCAAAATACTCAGATTGAATCAATTGGGGTCTTTCCAAAAATCCCTAAAATTGATAAAATTAGGGTTTGAGAGTTTCGGGACTTCTCACCTCGATTCAACCGGTTAGAAGGACGATATGGAGTAGAGGAGACTCCCAGCTACCTTCCCCGGTGAAGAGACGGCGTTTTCCGGCGAGTTTTTCGGCGAGAAGGCTCTCTCTCTCTTGTTTCTCTCTCTAGCCCGTGCTCTCTCTCTCCTCCAACCCCAAAATGGCGACCAGCCCGGTGGACGGCGACTCCGGCCACCACGCAAGCCCAGCCGTGCGTTTTTCCCGTCGAACGCCTCAACCCCTTTCTCACCTCGATTCAATCTGATTGCGTTTTCCTTTTTATTACACACACACACACACACACACACACACACACATATATATATATATATATATCACTTAAGAAAGAAAAAAAAAAGGAAATCTGATTTAATAAATATATATATATATATATATATATATATAAGCATTAGGATTTTACAAAAATTTATATTTACCACATAATAAGTGATAAGCTAGTGTGTCTTTCTATCTCACTTTCCACTTTTAAAATTAATTACTTTAATTTAATTAATGGTGCTAATTAGAATAGTCTCGGGTATCACATAACTCTAGGTCCAAAATGCTATATAGTCCTAAGTACAAAAGGTTTCATTCAAAATTCTAATTGAACTCAAATTAAAAAAATAGAAAACCTAGTTACCAAAATCACATTGAAAGACTTCTCAAAGAGGCATTTGAATCACTTAAACTAGGCTAATTTCCCAAATCTTTCCCTTGATGGTAATTTTTTGATCAACCATTGTTTACATCGTTCTGCAAAGAGCATATATGAACAAACCGGTGCCTCAGAAAGCACCTGCTCCCGGTCTCGCATACTTTCACATCCCATTGCCAGAATATGTTAGTTTTGACTCATCAAACTTCACAGGTGTAAAATAGGAAGGCATTAGCTCTGCTTCTGTGAACTCCGGCTTCTTCACCACGTTAGTCGAGGGCGGGGATGTGAAGGCCGTTTTCGTAGGCCACGATCACATCAACGACTTCTGTGGGAAACTAACTGGTATACAACTTTGTTATGTTGGAGGATTTGGATATCATGCTTATGGGAAGGCTGGGTGGTCTAGGAGAGCAAGAGTGGTGGTAGCTAGCTTGGAGAAAACACAGAAGAACACTTGGGGAGATGTCATATCAATTAAGACATGGAAATGCCTTGAATAAATACTCAGTGCCCGTCATGAATAAATATGTAAGCATGTTATAGCATTGTGTTATAGCATTTTTTTGGTGTACCTAGGAAAATTTCCTTCCTTACTTCCCTTACCTAGAATATTGTGTTAGATGAGTGAACACTTAAAAGAATAAGATTAGGAATGATTGCATTAGAGAGAAAATTGGGGTAACGCCTATCATAAAAAATTTGGTAGAAACGCGTCTTCAGTGATTTGGTCATTGACAAAAGAGACCACTAGAGACAAAGAATTTGACCAAGTGGAAGATAGTTCGGTAGTTAGAGGTAGTAGAAGAAAGTATTAAGATGAATCTAATCGTAAACAATGTTACTAAATAAATGAGCCAATTTAACTCTAAAATAGTATATGCATGCTTAGTATATTTATTTGGAAAAAAAACTAATTTAACTCTAAAACTAATATGAAACTGACACTTCTATGGTTTATACAACTCATCTCTCCTATGATTAGTTTTTTTTTTCAAAAATTTTCACATGTTTTATTCTGATCGAAAAACTGGATAACAAATATATAAAAAAATTTCCACATGTTTCTTATCATTTTGAAACAAGAATGCATAGTAGACACCTGAATGGTTTTTTTTTATCATGCTTTCCATTTTATATCATCTCATTGGATTCATTGTTTCTTCTGGTTGTCATTATAACAGGTAGGAAACATCATAACACTGGCCTTTGAGAATTTCAAAATGATGCGAACTATAGTTGGTATATCTATGTGATTATTTTTGAAAAGGTGATACGAAAATATCACGAGTCGAAATTTGATAGGTTTTTATTACACGTTCAATGTTATATGTAAGCATCTTAGTTACGCTATAATATAACGAATTTAATATATTGGTCAAATTTCCTTTACAAATTTTCATCACATACTTAATGGTTAAAAGTTAAAACTGTTTTCTTCCATGTCTTCTTCCCTTGTCTTGAATTGTATGCAATTTGGTTTATGTCTTCAATTTCCCATTATTCTAACAAACTTCAGGTTGTAAATAAAATAATTTTTCTTATTTTAATTCCAGTAGACATAATTAATAAGAACCCGTTTGTAGTAGCTTTTAAAAACTGCTTATTTCTAATGAAGTGCTGTTGGAGAGAAGTCGTTTGTGTTTGGTAAACTGAGTTGAAAACTACTTTTGTCAGTAGTTCAAAAATAGTTTGCGTTTGATAAATTTGTATAAGAAAATTGCTTTTGACTGTGAAATTATCTTAGTGAAAAGTCATTAACATATTGTTACTGGAATCTAGTTAAAAGTTAGTAGCCAATTTATTATTGTTATTGCTTGGTCCTTTTATTGTTGATGTTGATGATACGGAGGATGTAGGGAACCCAAAAGAAATAAAGAATCGAAGTTAAAAATATTCACTTCTAGGAACTTAATTGTAATATAGTCAAGATATTTTAAGGATTAATTTGTATGATAATATAATCTTTTAGGAACTAATATGTATAGTTAATAATCACTCGCTTGTGCCATGTAGACAGTTAACAATCCACATTACTACTTTCGTTAAAGATTCTAACGACATCTGACGAAGGGACCACTGCAACTAATAATATTACAAGTATCTTTAATCGGCATTAATTAGTTTTCTGGAGCTTTGTTGGAATTCATAGACAATCTTTTAATATTCTTGTTTATATTATAGATCTTCAATCAATAGGTTGTCAATTGGAATAGTAGATATTACATTTCTCTTAAACAATGTTTGATTCGAATCTTATGTATAGAAAAATTCTAACTATAAGAGCTCTATCTTGTTATATGAAATCTCAGTTAGTTTGGATCAAATTAGTCTGAACCTAATAAACTCTCGGATACTGATGATTTAAAAAATAAAGTATAGATCGCTTCTTCATCACCACCATCACATATATTATATATTATAGGCAAAAGAAAAAAGGGTACATACTAATCAACGGAATAATAATAGATATGGCAAGAGAGGAGGTGAAACTTGTGTGTGTATATATATATATTGTCAATTTTCACTGTCTTTTTCTAGAGTATCTTATTCTGCTCATAGTCACACCTCTTTCTCGGATAAGGAACGGATCAAGTTTTAACTAGGAACGAATATACAAGATTTCAACAGAATTGACAAACAAAAACAAACTAATATCAGGCAAAGGATCCTCCCGAGGGTGAATCTAGAGTGCTCCCCTCTTTCTCTTTCTCTTTCAAATATTTCTTTATCCTGCATTAAATTAAAGACAAAATTCATAATATGAGGCGAAAAAGATAATAACATCAATACTATAATAATTATTCCAATAAAGTTACACATACCTCTATCTTATTGGCTCATGTTTTTTTACTCACTTGCAAGGCATCCGGTTCCCAATACTATGGAAAAATTTTACAAACATCATTTTCTCGTTCCATTAATTAAATAAGAAATTAATAATACTAGTAAATAAAGGAAGTTAATTTTTTCTATAACAATAAAGGAAATTAATTAAAATGAAACTTAGTTTGTATGTATTTATATTTGTTCATACTTTGAATTTCAGTCAAGTTTATCTCGCTCTTTCCTACCTGTGTAAATCAAGAAAGTCCCGGACAATAAAATAATAATAATAATAATAATATATAATAAAAAAAATCAATTAGTTCATATATATATATTCTTTTCGAAAAGAAAAAAATAAAATTTACCTTTGGACAATAGCAACTCTTCGAAGAGTGAAGTTTACAGTTTTGTGGGGGAAAGATGAAGCTCTAAGGTGACGTTTGGTAGGTAGAAAGGGAAAGGGTGAGGGAGAGGGAAAGGGAAAGGAAGAGGGAGAGGGAATGGGTTTGATGTGTTTGGTAGTAAAAATTTGGAATGGATCGGAAATGGAATGGAAATGTATTAAAATTAACACTTTGCCCCTTATATTAAAATAATAAAAACAAAGGAAGATTAGGATTGTGTCAAATCAAAGGATGTAATAAACATTTTATATTTTATTTTTATTTTTTTAAAAAAGTGTGAAGGAAAGAAAAAAGTAAAATTGGATGGGCCCGGTGGACCCCACCCCACTTTTTGGGCTCCATTCCCTTGCTCAAGAGAGTAAGCGAACGAGTCCTTAGAATTGAAAAAGTTTCAAGCTTTGGATATATCTTGAGACAACAATTCTGAGGCATCAAAATATGATAATAATGTTTGAAATGTGAGTAAATATTGATGACATGACACTAAATAAGATCTTTTTATTTGGTAGGGTGATATTTCTCCATTCTCAGCCAGTACAATACACATCGTGTTTTTCTCATATTCTTGAATGTAAAAAGCATGTCAACTAAAAAAAATAAAAACCGTGAGGACTAGAAATGTCTAATAAATAGAAGATATTAGAACTTCTCAAGATGAAATGAAACTTAATTAGGGACTGAAGTGATAAGAAGAATTTATGGAAGTTGTAATATGAAGGGTTTCGGTAAGTATATGTGATTGTGAAGAGTGAATGGAAGGGGGAGTTATTTATAGATGAAGCAGAAAAGGAGATATACATTTATATCTTGCTGATACAAAGCATGTGCAACGAGGTTTACAGGCTATAGCTGTCAAATTAGGATCCTAGTTTCGTAACGCTTGAATCACATTAAACATCATAGAAACAAGTACAACAAAACTATTACCTGCAAAACAAGTCCGGATAACAAAAAGCAGGGTACGGGAATGGTTTTGTAGTAAACGGAAGGATAACATCTTGTTTGGTTGGCATATATCATAGAAACAAGTACAGCAAAATCATTACCTATAAAACAAGTCCAGATAACAAAAAACAGGGTACAGGAATGGTTTTATAGTAAACAGAAGGATAACATCTTGTTTGGTTGACATATATCATATTCTATTGTTATTTATAAAATTTATTCATGAGATATAAATTTCAATTTGGACAATAAAAAATTTGTTTGGATACAAGAATAGCTTTTTCCACTTAAATTAAAGGAAAAAACATGTTTTGTTAGACATATATTGTATTCTACAATTATTTATAATATTTACTCATTACCTAAATTCAAATCCAGATAATAAAAAACTTGTTTGGATACAAGAATTATTCTTTTCACTTAAAAAAAGGCTTATAACTTAATTAGCTTGTTTTTTTTGGTTAGGCATATATCATATTCTATATGGTTATTTATAAAATTTACTCATGAAATTTAATTTCAAATTCAGATAATAAAAAACATAATTGGATACAATAATTTTTTTTACTTAAAGAAAGGCTTAAAACTTGACTAAAGAAATTTTAAACTCAGATAAATATGCTCATGAACAAATGGAAATACAACTTGATTTAGATTTTAAGGTATGAACAAATACAAATACATACGAACTAATTCTTTTATTTTAATTATACTTTTTATTTATTATAGTATTATTAATTTTCTATTTAATTAATAGCATATGAAAAAAATGATGTTTGGAAATTTTTTTCACACTGTGGGAAACAATGCTTGGAAGTGACTTGAAAAATATGGGTCTCCAAGATAAAAGCATTTGTAATGTTATTTGAATAATAAATTCAATATTATTATTATTATTATTATTATTATTATTATTATTATCTTTTTTGGAAATTTTTTTTATGATAGTTTTTTCTTTAATTTCAATAGCATAAAGAAATATTTATAAAAGAATTAAAGAGGTGGAAGCCAATTATTCATCTCATTTTAAAAAAAGATTGAGGGGTGATTAATGAGAATGAGATGATTGATCGTGGTCCATGAAAAAATAGAAAACCGTCGAAATGACCTTTTCAATTTCAAGAATCAAATTTTGGCCGTCGAAATAATTAAGTTGTTGAAAAAAGAAAATTATAGTATTTTCGACGGTCAACAATTGTTGCTAATACTTTTTTATAACACTTTTCTTAGCAATATTTTTCTCAACAGCCACTCCTAACAAATATATTGTTGAAAATAATATTATTGACATATAACGATAATTTTTTACTGTCGAAAATACTATAATTGACTTTTTTTCGACAACTTATTTTGACGGCTAAAGTTTAATTGTTGAAAAAAATATAGTTATTTCGACGGCTAAAATTTAATTGTTAAAAAAGATTTTTTTTCAATAATTAATAGTGACAATCAAATTATAAGTTGTTTGTCACGACCCCCGTTTAGAGGACCGTGACCGGCATAGACACAGGGAATACCCCCATGCCTGTAAGCCTTATCACCTAATTGACAGAATATCTATTATTGAAAATATATTCACATGCATTATAATACCATGGCTACACCGAAATGGTGGCCTATCCTAAGCAAGCAAATCCACGGCCAGTGCCGCTTCAGGATATAGATATAGGAAAACACACATAATATATATAACCTGTGTACTGGCTACACATCCGAAGATGCTGCCTATCCTATTCACATGCAACAGATATATGTATATATATATTTTTGGAAACAAGTTTTCCTTGCATCGTAATCTAACGGATCCTGATCTTTAAGGTGTGTGAAGCTGACAGTTCTAGATTTAGTGATACAATATAATTGGGTACGTCTACCCTTTACTTTATGATACAATAATAAAGTAAATTAAATTACAATTACACTTTATTCACCCGCATGAACAAGTTGCGGGTCTTGGAAAAGTGTTGCTCAACCCTTGTTCCACCAAGACTTCTTCCACCTGTACTTAACCTGTCTTTGTGTAGTAAAAATGAGGTGTGAGTCTTAACCACACGACTCAGTGATGACTCTCCCATCCCCGGCGCAAGGTGGGTGTCATAGCGCTGGGTTTGGGAGTCATACACAATCACATGCAAAAACAACTAGTTACTGTTGTTAGCATACATTCTTGGTGATCACACAACAATAGAGATTTCATCCAAACACTCACATGCATTTAATAACTGTAAACATGCAATAGTTTATTCCACGTCATCAATCAGCAAGTAAACATGTAACATATAGTGCCGGCTTTTACTTACCGGTCTTCTCACGTTCAGCATGTTTGAATCAAACAAGACTTTGTGATGACGTAATCATGTACGTCACCACTCCGCTGCACAATCAACAATTATATGCAAACACAGACAATTCTTTAACTACACGCAGACACTATAACATACATCTACTTAACTTCCCCCACTCTGGGGTATTTACTAGCCACTACATGGCTTTTCTACCTCGAACCCGTGCACTCGGGTTGCTAGCCACCAGGTGGCAAAACATATGACCACTTTTAAACAAAATTATAATTTTCTACCTAATTTTAATATTTATTTTAATTCCTTAAATTCTCAACTCTAAAACTATTAAAATCTTAATTATATCCCAAAAATTTTATTTCACTCTATAAAATTTTATTTTTATTTTCTTTAGCCAAAATGTTTAACTTCAATTTCAGAATTTTATCAATTTCATATTTTCCCTTCAATTCCTATTAAATTAAAGTTTTCAATTTCTTAGATCCTAAATTAAATCCTGAAAAATTATTTTCTACTTCTTTTCTTTCCCTTTCATTTTATTTTAAACCTCGAAAAAATTTCTTTCCGGTTTCTTTTAACTTTCACATATATTTTATTTTATTTTATTTTATTTTCTAAGGTTTTAATTCCTAGCCCCGGAATAAATCACTCTTAAATCCTTGATTTTTTCAATAAATCATTCTTTAATCCTCAAAATTTTCCGGGGTATTACAAAACAAGTTATGACTTGTAAGCCTTCCTTTAGTTTAAATGGACAAAGCAATTCTTGTATTCAAACATTTTTTCTATTATCTGAATTTAATTTTAAATATCATGAATAAATTTTATAGATAACACAGTAAAATATGATATATGCCAAACAAACAAGATGTTATCCTTCCGCTTACTGATAAAACCATTCCCGTAACCTGTTTTTGTTATCTGGACTAGTTTCGCATGTAATGGTTTTGTTGTACTTGTTTCTATGATATATGCCAACCAAACAAGTTGTTATCCTTCCGTTTACTATAAAACCATTTATGTACCCTGTTTTTGGTTATCTGGACTTGTTTTGCAAGTAATGGTTTTGTTGACAGCTGTAGCCTGTAAACCTCGTTGGACACGCTTTGTATCAACAAGATATTAATGCACATCTCCTTCTCAGCTTCATCTATAAATAACTCCCCCTTCCATTCACTCTTCACAATCACATACCGAAACCCTTCATCTACAACTTCCATAAATTCTTCTTATCACTCCAATCCCTAATTCCTCTCTAGAAGTTCTAATATCTCCTATTTATTAGACGTTCCTATTTCCTAGTCCTCATGGTTTTTATTTTTTGTTGATTTGCTTTTTACATTCAAGAATATGAGAAAAACACGATGTTGTATCATATTAGCTAAGAATGAAGAAATATCACCTTACCAAATAAAAAAAAAATCTTATTTAGTGTCATGTCATCAATATTTACTCACATTCCAAACATTATTATCTTATTTTGTTTATTTTGGAGTTGTCACCCAAATTCTTTGGTGTTGAATAAGACTTCTGAAGAAACCCTACATCACCACAAAGGAATGCTTTCATAGAGGTACTATATATATATATATATTTAATACTAGCAAACTTAATTACTGCTTTAGTTACATCACATTATAATTATTTGATTGCGCCTCCTCGACTAATTTAAACTCTACCCAAGTCGCACACCTGATTATGGTAGGAAAATCTCCCGACGAAAATAACTGTATTCACAAGGTCTCGTTGGTCATCAGTCATCACATCATAATTAGGCAAGCATTTGGTAGTCCTAAATGGAAGATAATTTTTTCAAACTTTTGGGTGCATTGGATTTATTAGTTTGATTAATTTGTTGGAAAATTATATTTATTTTACTACAATTAATTAGAATGTATTCCAACTAGCTAATTTTACTACAATTTTGCAGTTTCTATGGAAAGAATTATTATATAGGGAAGAAGATTATCCACTTACCTGCTGCACAGAAGATACATTACCCAAGTGCTGGAAGCACTTCATGGCAGATGTGAAGTGTTCTGTGTACAAGAACAATGAGGAGAATGACCATATTGACCTCCCAATTCAACTGCCACAACATAGTAGTCATAGGGTGACTTTGGTGGATACCCAAAGATACCAATGGAGTTGTTATGGTTTTTAGCTTCCAATGGCTGCAAAATCCAATATAATTAATTTTCCATATAGCTTGTGTTCTTGATTTACAGTGGTAGAAAAGAGCGAGATATACTTGATTGGAATTCAAAGTATGAACAGATACAAATACATATGAACTATGTTTCATATTAATTAATTTCCTTTATTTAATAGTATTATTAATTTCTTATTTAATTAATGGAATGAGAAAATGATGTTTGAGAAATTTTTTCACAGTGTTGGGGACCTGATACCTTGAAAGTGAGTAAAAAACATTGAGCCTATAAGATATAGGTATTTGTAATTTTATTTGAAGAATAATTACAGTATTAATGTTTTTATCTTTTTGAATATATGTTAAGCCTCATTATTAATATTGTCTTTAAATTAATGCAAGATAAAGAAATATTTGAAAGACAAAGAGAAAGAGGTGGGCACTCTAGATTCACCTACCGGGAGGATCTTCCGCCTGATATTAGTTTATTTTTGTTTGCCAATTTTGTTTAAATCTTGTTTATTCGTCCCTAGTTAAAACTTGATCCGTTCTTTATCCGGGAAAGAGCTGGAGGCAAATGATTGAGGTGTGACTATGAGAGTAAGATACTCTAGAAAAATAGAGTGAAAAGTGACATATCTATTATGTTTTACCACCTCTCTTGCCATATCTATTATGTTTCCGTTGATTAGTACTAGCAATACCCCATGCGATGCAGGGGTAATACAAAATCATATAAAAAATGTAAAATATAATTAAATTAATGAAATGAATGAAAATATATTTTTTTCTAATACATTTTATTTTCTTATTTAAAAAAAAATAAAGAAAGATCAATCATGTGTTTTTTTATAAAAAAGTCACATATAATTAAAATAAAATTACATTAAAGTTTGTTTTAGTTTTAGTGTGCAACAACTTATTTGATTAAAATTAAATAATGTAAAACATAATTAAATAATAAAATGAATGAACATATATTTTTTTCAAATACATTTTATTTTTTATTTAAAAAAAATAAAGAAAGATCAATCATGTGTTTTTTTATAAAAAAGTTTTAGTTTTAGTGTGCAACACCTTATTTGATTAAAATCAAATAATATTTAAAAATTATTTGTTTCTGTATATTATAAAAATAAGTTCCAAACAATTATATAAATTGAAAACTATTTTTAAATTTTGGAAACAAACTATTTTATAATATTAAAAACTAATTTAATATATTATTTTGATTTTGGAAACAAACTGTTTTAAAATCACTTTAAAATCATAAATCAAATTTAAAAATTATCGTTAAGGGACAATTAACTTATTTAATTTATTATCATTTAATTTTGTAAATTTAGTTTATGCAATTTTTCTTTGAAAATCAGTTTTTTAAATAATGAATAAGAGGGAACATTTTCTAATTTAATATATTATTTTAATTTTGGAAACACACTGTTTTAAAATTACTTCAAACTCAGAAATTAAATTTAAAAATTACTGTTATTTACGAAAAATAAGTCCAATTAACTTATTTAATTTATATCATTTAGTTTTGTATATTTATTTTATGCAATTTTTTTTAATAATCAGTTTTTTAAATAATGAATAAGAGGGAACATTTTTTTCCTTGTTCCAAGTTCTAGAAAAAAAGAAGAAGGAAAGCATAATAAAAGGGAGTAGTTTTTATATCTTATAAGGAGAAGCAGGTTAAAAAAAATAGGGAAATAGGTATTCAAAGATATTGGCTCTTGATTTTCCATATTTTATATGTAGTATAGATTAAGGATTGTGGAGGATGAATCTGAGGACTGTATGTATATATTATGTTTATCTTTACCCCATGTATATGTTGTTATATTTAAAATACTGTCAACTAAACTGATAGCAACACTATTATGAACAGTTCATTCATTCGTTCTTCTAAGGCAATGGATGGTAAGACTACGATGGTGGCGATATGTCCAGAAGCCGCTTGCTTGAATGCCTGTTCATGTTTATTTGGCTAAGTTCAGTTGATTAGTAAAAAAAAAAGAGTTTTTTCTGTTTTTCTTCTATTTTCTGTTCATTTTTCTGTTTAACTCAGATTCATCCAAAACACTCTGCATCTTTACTGAACCTAATGAAGGTGATGATACCATGGGGATATTTACAGCCATGCTTAGCCGTACGTTTTCTTCGTTTACCAGACGTTCCTCCATTCCTGACTCATCTTCCCTTCATGAGAAAGGATCCTCATCATCCTCAAACCAAATCTTTAAAGAAGAAATCCATTTCGAAAATATCAATCAAAATTTGGATGACTGGACTATTCCAATCGTCCCCAAAAATGATTGATACAAACCAGATGGTAGATTCTTTAGAATCTCTGATTTCGTAATCAAAACTTCTGAAGAAACCATCAACGTCAATACAGATATGGAAGATATATCTCTTTTTTCTGAAAAAACAATGAAACTCCATAAATCAAAATATAAATTCATTCACATAGGTTGTGTACAAATAGCCTTAAAACCGTTAATTAGAGAAGGCTTAAATATTTATTGTCTGTTATGTCTTAGGGATGCCAGACATATCCAATTCTCTGATTCCCTCCTTGGAACAGTTGAAGCGGGTCTGCATGCAGGTCCAATATACTTCAATTGTTTTCCAAACAGAACAATCGCCCTTGAAGACGATAACGTTATGGATGCGCTAAAACTCAATATCAAACTCCACGGCTTTAATATGAAGCCTGGATCCATACCAGTTGCTCTCCTGTACAGAGTTCAATACAAAGTCATGAATTCCTCCACATCAAATGCTTTAATCCCTCATGAAAAGGGAAAAACAACTCTCTTCCTGACTGACGCCTCAAAGGCAAGGGTCATGGTACCTAAAGCAATTATGTGGGAGGACATTAATCTCCCTTAAGAATGGATTATGGAAAAGGCAGTTCCTGCCCAACCCGATTTGACACCTGATCCAGCCCCTACTCACATGGAAGTAAGGCAAGATACTAAGGGTATTGTAGGAATATCCTTTAGGAGAAATTCTCACATGTAAATTTATTTTATAATGGAGGATAATATTGAGTTTTCAGACTCTACCTAATCCCAATTTCCATTCCCTCATCCAGATTCCACAAACAAAAAATGGCCTATGTATGTTTGTATGTATGTATTAGTCAAGTTTGGCCTCTTCTATTGCCATATCTACTATATTTCCCTTAATTATTATGTAGGCAAAAGTACATTTCCTACCCCCAACGTTTGGGGGTTCTGTTAGTTTCTCCCCTAACGTTTTTTCGCTGTCAATTGTACCCCTAACGTTTTACGTTTCTGCTAGTGTCACCCTTTTTACTAACACCGTCAAATATTTAACAGTTTGCTGACGTGGCATCATATGTGGCAAATATATCTGACTGGGCATATTTTCTTTCCACATCAGATTTCTAACGTTTTTTTTCTGTCAATTGTACACCTAACGTTTTACACTTCTACCAATGTCACCCTTTTCATTGGCACCATCAAATATTAATTTAATAGTTTTCGCTTACGTAACATCCTATGTGGCAAAAACATCTGACTTGGCATTTTTTTTTACATCAGATTTTGTTACTCATCTTTTCGTCATCAAAATCGTGTCGTTTTGGCCTCACCCTATTCCTTTTAAAATGTAACTCAAACACACGTGCCATTTTGCAGACAAAACATCATATACCCATTCTCTATTCCGGGAAGACGTTGTCACGACCCGCGTTTAGAGGACCGTGACCGGCACATACACAGGGAAAATTCCTATGCTTGTAAGCCTTATCCCCTAATTGACAGAATATCTATTATTGAAAATACATCCACATGCAGTATAATACCATGGCTACACCAAAATGGTGGTCTATCCTAGGCAAGCAAATCCACGACCAATGCTGCTTCAGGATATAGATATAGGAAAACACATATAATATATAACCTGTGTACTGGCTACACATCCGAAAATGCTGCCTATCCTATTCACATGCAACAGATATATGTATATATATACTTTTTTGGAAACAAGTTTTCCCTGCATCGTAATCTAACGGATCCTGATCTTTAAGGTGTGTGAAGCTGACATTTCTAGATTTAGTGATACAATATAATTGGGTACGTCTACCCTTTACTTTATGATATAATAATAAAGTAAATTAAATTACAATTACACTTTATTCACCCACTTGAACAAGTTGTGGGTCTTGGAAAAGTGTTGCTCAATCCTCGTTCCACCGAGACTTCTTCCACCTGTACTTAACTTGTCTCTGTGTAGTAAAAATGAGGTGTGAGTATTAACCACGCGACTCAGTGAGGACTCTCCCATCCCTGGCGCAAGGTGGGTGCCATAGCGCTGGGTTTGGGAGTCATACACAACCACATGCAAAAACAACTAGTTACTGTTGTTAGCATACATTCTTGGTGATCACACAACCACAGAAATTTCACCCAAGCACTCACATGCATTTAATAAATGTAAACATGCAGCAGTTTATTCCATGTCATCAATTAGCAAGTAAACATGTAACATATAGTGCCGGCTTTTACTTACCGGTTTTCTCGCGTTCAGCATGTTTGAATCAAACAAGACTTTGTGATGACGTATTCTTGTACGTCACCACTCCGTTGCACAATCAACAATTATATGCAAACACAGACAATTCTTTAAGTACACGCAGACACTATAACATACATCTACTTAACTTCCCTCACTCTGGGGTATTTACTAGCCACTACATGGCTTTTCTACCTCGAACTCGTGCACTCGGGTCGCTGGCCACCACGTGGCAAAGCATACTTAACCCATTCACTTGGGTACTGGTCACCTCGTGACAATTCTATTAATCAAACAATACTTAACCCATTCACTTGGGTACTAGTTACCTCGTGAAAATTCTATTAATCAAACAACTGATACGTAGCCACCACGTGGCACGTCCTGACCCCTTGCTGCGGGGCAATAGCTTGAGCCCACTCGTCCATTACCCAACCAGGCCACATGGCAGGTACGACACGACGTCTCAAAGCATGGTCACTGACACACCCTGGACCAACTCCACAGGATGATTTCTCTTTTACTAGGTTAGGCTCACGGTTCACCCGTAGGTTCCTCCCGTGTCTCCTTACCTCAGTCTCACATATTAATAGGATTCTTTGTATCTTTCCCGAAGGATAAACAATTATTCTCCTTATTAATATGGACAAGTATCCTTAACAGGATATAACTCATATACCCGTCCAGATGCACTCTCTGAGCCTCAAGCTATCGTCATAGCCATTTAAATCCTTTCTGACCCTATTACCAGGATAGGGCAATAACCATCATCATGGTGATTATAAAACTGAGGTCTCAAGTGCCATCTGACATTATTCTAGTCGATATCTCACATCGCTAGCATAACCAAATCCGAAACCCACCAATAACTCCCTTTGCATGATTTTTAATTTAAGTCACCGTCGTGACGAGTTTTCAAAATAAAGTTTAGCCCTTCCGTATAAGGACTCTTGCCACCGTCGTGGAAAAGATTTAATAAAATACTCATCATGCCTCCGGAGTGTATGAGTTGGATTTGTAACACACCAATCATAGAAAACAATTATACTCTACTCCTATGTCTTCCTATCCAAGCTACTTTACACAACCTATCTTCTAGTTCTTTCATTCTTTTAGCATTCTATATCTCTAGCTAACACATACCAGACAAGCAGAGAATGTACATACTCATGTAATCCACATAAGCATACAACCCTAGGAGCAGAGATGGAAGAACCCTCACCTTGGCCAACCTTCCATGCAATCCTCTCCTGTCACTTTAGTCTCCTCGGAGTTCTTGTTGCACACACCGTTGTTCCTATAAGAACAACATTTATTTCATTAAATTTTTACTTAGTTTAACTTGTTATTTATCTCTCCATTACTCTCACATGTAGTCCATGGTTGCCACAGAGTCAAGCTCTTGGTCTTATCGGACTTCTCTATCCCGACTTATGTGTATCCTTCCTCGGACACTTGACTTACTCGCATATAACACTCTACTTGAGTGTTTCACATACTTGGATTTGAGTACTAGACCTCTATCTAACTTGTATTCGCATATAAGGAAACTTATCTAACTTAATTGGAAGAAATCCTAATTTTAGGAAGATCAAAGCATTTTGATTCAACTTGTGTTTTAAGAAATCTAGTTTCTAAACCTCAATATACCTCAGATTTATCCTACTTAAGGTTTCCTAAATATTTATGAGGGGAGAAGGTTGAAATTTTAGAAATTGGATTTCATTGTTCCGCAAGCTTCCACTCTTGGGAAACAAGAAAGTACCTAAACTAATTCTTAATGCTTGATATCATATTTAGAATTATTCTAGGGTGTTTAAGATTGAAAAAGAAGAGGTTTGGAGCCCTAAACATCACCATTAAAATGTATTTGGGCAAATCGAGCAGGGACCCGGCACGTTAATGTCAAGATTCAACCTTAGTAACCTCGGACCAGCTCTTCACGGGTCTTGTTCAGCTAATATTCCAACCATATAATTTTAATAATACCAATCCAAGCCTATTTACTCAATCCAAGCCCAATCCTAATTATCAACAATTTTCCCCAATTTGGAAATAATTATAATTTCAACAATATCAATCCAAGCCTATTTACTCAAATCCAAGCTCAATCCTAATTATCAACAATTTCTCCAATTTATAAATAATTAGAATCTTAACCCCAAATCCTTTCAAATTCGAATTTGGGCAAATCCGAGAATATAATCTCGATTCCTACCCCAACAAAGTGTTCAAGAACACTTTCTAGGTCTCAATCTACCCTCGAAACAACTCAATCGAAGGAATCCCTAAAAATAGAAAAGTTTAGGGTTTAGAATGAAATTAGGGTTACCAACCTTGATTCGATTGGTGGGAGGTGTGGAAGATGTTGGAGTCGAGCTCCGGTGGTCGTGGCCGGTGTCGGACCGCTCTCCTCCGGCGAGTTTCCGGCGAAATTTTTGGTGAACCCCCTCTCTCTCTACCTCTTGGCTCTTTCTCTCTCTCACTCGTCCGTTTTCTTTTTTTCTCGGGCGACTCTCTCTCTCTTTCTATCCTTCTTTCTCTTTGTTTCTATTATATTTCAATTCTACTCTTTCTTTCTTTTTTTTCTCGGCACCCCTTCTCTTTTTCCTTTCTTCTTATTATTTTTTTTACCTACCTAACCCCCTTTATATAATAATAATAATAATAATAATAAATAAATCTGAAAGTATTAAAATAAGTAAATAAGTTAATTAATAATTAAATAAATCATGACTAATAATATTTAAATTTAGTTCTCACTCCTATTTATTTTAGATTTCTAATTTCTTAGGTCCCGAATTAATTTAAAAAATATTTTACTTCTTTCTTTCATCCTTTATTTTATTTTAATCATCGAAAGATTTTCTCTGTATTATAATCTTTGAAAACAAAAAAATTTTCCTTCCGGTTTCTTTTAACTTTCATACCTTTTTTTTTCTATATTCCTTCTGAGGTTTTAAATTCCTAGCCACGGAATAAATCATTCTTAAATCCTTGAGATTTTAAATAAATCATTCTTTAATCCTCGAAATTTTCCGGGGTATTACAGACGTTGTCGGAGAGAAGTCGAAATCGGTGCTTGGAAACTTTCACGTTTTCTCAGTAATCGAAGGTCGAATATGTCTTCCTAAAATAGAGAATGGATGACATCTCTGATGTTTTTATGAGCAAAATAGCGCGTGCGTTTGAGTTATATTTTAGAAGGAATAGACTGAGATCAAAATGACACAACTTTAATGGGGAAAAGATGAACAAACCGGTGCCTCAGAAAGCACCTGCTCACGGTCTCGCATACTTTCAGTTTTCACATCCCATTGCCAGAATATGTCAGTTTGACTCATCAAACTTCACAGGTGTAAAACAGGAAGGCATTAGCTCTGCTTCTGTGGGAAACTAACTGGTATACAACTTTGTTATGCTGGAGGATTTTAATCTTTCAATTATTGAATTGAGATAATATGCATCTTTTAGGGACTTAAGTAATAACTTATTCTAAATAATTCTAGGTTTGGAAACAGTAACAGTGACACCCCAATGATTCAATAGTTAATTCCAAGGATGAATAGAACACAGTTTGGTCAACAAAAACAACTTTTGTTTTTCCGGTTAAAGAACTAGAATATGTCTTGGAGCCTTGCAAGAGAATTTACCCTAAGTAGCTAAGTAGTTAGGTTAGGACATGTGTTAAACTTGCAAATTGATTGTATTTTATTAAAAGATTGAATATGTGATACAAGTTACATTTTCATTGCGTGTGACAGGGGACAACATCTTTGGATTTGATTCCTTGGATTCGGCTAAATCAATGGATGCTGCATTTGCTACTGCGATTGCATCAAACATTCCTTGGGTAGCTGTTTTGGGTAACCATGATCAAGAAGGAACCCTCTCTAGGGAAGGTGTGATGAAATATATTGTGGGGATGAAGAACACACTTTCTAAACTCAATCCTCCAGAAGTACATGTCATTGATGGTTTTGGGAACTATAACTTGGAGGTTGAAGGAGTTAAAGGCACTGATATGGAGAACAAAATTTTGAAATTTGTGGCTAATCATAAGCCTATTAAAAATATCTGTTATTGAGTGTCTTGCAGATGAAAATTTCCTACCCAGTATGATTTTTATTTTCGAAAAATTCTCAAATTTAAACTATAAGCTTTGAATAATTCATATGACCACTTTTGAATAAAATTATAATTTTTCTACCTAATTTTCATATTTATTTTAATTCCTAGCCCTGTAATAAACCATTCTTAAATCCTCGAAATTTTAAATAAATCATTATTTAATCCTCGAAATTTTCCGGGTATTACAGAGAAATCTTATTTTGGTCTGAAATAGACTAATTTTGGATTTGGAAACAGCTAAGCCATTTCTTTTTATCACACTTACAAAAGTATGAAGATGTTTGACATGTTGATCTATAGACTCCGAATAAACTAATACGTCGTCAATATAAACAATGATGAATTTAGTATAAGGATTGAAAATTTCATTCATTATTCTTTGGAATTCAGAAGGGGCATTTTTTAAACCAAAAGGCATAACATTCCATTCGTATTGTCCGAAGGGGACAGTGAACGTTGTTTTGTACCTATCTTTTTCATCAATTTGAATTTGTCAAAATCCTAATTTCATATCGAATTTTGAAAATATTTTTGCCTAAAAAAGTCTATTCAGGAGGTATTTTTGTTAGGGATGGGATACCGGATCCACTAGAGGGCATCATTTAAAGGTTTATAATTTATGACGAGTCTAGGTGTTTCCTCTTTCTAACTCGGCATTTTTATTAACATAAAAGGTAGAGCATGACCAAGGGCTCTGACTTTTTCTGATTAATTTTTTGGAAAGGAGATCTTTGATTTCCTTTTAACAATGCTCTAAGAGCTCTTGGTTCATTTGGATTGGTCTAGCCTTTGTAGGAATATTCCTTTCATCGAAATCCTTTTCATAAGGTAAAGAGACTACATGTTTTTTCCTTTACAGGATCATCGAAATTGAGCATCCTGATTTTTCTGTTTAGTCTGCAGTATTTGGCCATATGGCCTTCTTTACCACATCTAAAACACTTGATTTTAGTTTTGGGTAAATCTATTGGAGTTTTGGAAGAAACATGTTTTGACAAGTTCCTAGGATGTCTATTTTTGGGAGTCCTATAATAATTTTTTGTCTTTTAGTAATCTTTATGTTTTTGGTAATCCTTTTGTTCTTTATTTTTGGGCTTGGGCTTCTTACAGGATTGAAAACCAAATTGTTCACAAAAGGACCTTAACTCTCTTCTATTTTGGGCCTTTTCTTTATTAAGTTGGTGTTGTATTTTGTCATCTTAACATATTTTAAACGCTATTTTTTAGACAAGAGCAATTAATTGCCCATAGCTTAGGTTTTCATAATGGATTTGGTTGTCTCCTGACATGTTTCTTAGTTTTTCCCTAACCTTATCTCCTAAGGAAGTAGGTAGGCCAGTAATGAATGTTTCTTTCCATAACGGGTGATTACTATCTTCCCTAATATAGACCCTTATTAGGAAAGTATCTTTGTACCACCTAAAGTCTGCTAAGGTTTTGCACCTAATGTTTGATAGTAATTCAGCAGATTTATCTCTCCATAAGGAGGGATCTCCTATAAAATCTTGGGTGATTTTATAAATAAGGGTATTGACAGCATCTGGTATTGGTTCACCATTGTTGGTTACTATAGCACCACCTATTGTTGTTTTGACTGCACTTAAGATTTTGGTCTTTTTTTCTTCTGAAAGGTAAAAGCCCCACCAACCTTTGAGTTGGCCAGTGAACTCGGCTATAAGGATTTGAGCATTGGAATGCTCATCACAATTGTGGTATATAGAATAGGCTGTACTAACCATGGTCATTTGTTAGAGGAGCTCTAAGATGTTTTTTTCTGCTAGCCCATCTATATTCCAAGCATAAATGTGGCTTGCATCAAAATGTTTTGGAGAAAGGTTCTTCTCTTCTAATGCTATATTCGGATGAGTGGCTCTCGGATAGTAAAGTTTTGTGGAATGCCTCCAATTGGGAATAATTGCATTAATCTGATTTTGAGGAATTTCTTTTGGAAAATCAAGGTGATTGATTCCTAAAGGAATTTTATTAGAGGAAGTTCCTGAAGCTAAGGTTTTGAGAGGAGCTTGAGGCGTGTCACCTAAAACAGGCGATTTGAGTTTTTGAGGTGTATCAACTGCTATTAACCCCTTGAGTTTTTCATCAATTAAATGTGAGAGTGTTTTCTCTTTGGCTAGATTGAAATTTGATTCAAAAGGTTTAAATATTGATTGTTGTTGTGTGGAGCTTTTAAAAAAAGGTGAAGCAACAACAGAACTTTCGTTAATCGTCATGTTTGGGACAAAATATGCTTGTGTGGGGGGTAATTCATTTTGGATTGAACTACCATGTTTTGTTTGCCAGGTGACATTAATTCCAGCTGGATGTTTTAAAGGGATTTTAAAAGGGTAATTAATTGAATGGTATTCTGCATACGCATTAAACCACTCAAAGAAAGGAATGTTGTTACTAACTTTGTTCAAGGTTTTGTAATAGATTTCTTGGATTGTTTTCCTAGCTTTGGGGTCATAGTTTCCTAGAAACCAATCTCTCTTTTCGCTATTTTGATCGGAATAGAAGTCATTCCTCAAGGAATCCTTATCCAATTGAAAATTTTTAATTATGACATTGATAGTATTTTCTACCATGTCGGAATATGTGGGGGATTGGACTGAGGCGTGTTCATCCTCATGAGGTGGCTGATAAATTGGCCTAGGAAGATTTGATGACGTATCTAATCCCTGTAGGTGAATTACAGAAGGAGCAGTCCTTACTGTTTGGGGAATTGAGGAACAGGATTGCCTTGAAGGCTCAATTGCGATTCTAAAATCTTCGCTAGATCTAACAGATCTAGTTCTAGACATACTGAAAGAATTTCTCCTAAAGGATATTCCTACAGTAATCTTAGTGTCTTGCCTTACTTCCATGAGAGTAGGGGCTGGATCAGGTGTCGGATCGGGTTGGGCAGGAGCTGTCTTTTCCATAATCCATTCTTCAGGGAGATTAACGTCCTCCCACATAATTGCTTAAGGTACCATGACACTTGCCTTTGAGGCGTCAGTCAGGAAGAGAGTTGTTTTTTTCCCTTTTCATGAGGGATTAAAGCATTTGATGTGGAGGAATTCATGACATTGTATTGAACTCTGTACAGGAGAGCAACTGGTATGGATCCAAGCTTCATATTAAAGCCGTGGAGTTTGATATTGAGTTTTAGCGCATCCATAACGTTATCGTCTTCAAGGGCGATTGTTCTGTTTGGAAAACAATTGAAGTATATTGGACCTGCATGCAGACCCGCTTCAACTGTTCCAAGGAGGGAATCAGAGAATTGGATATGTCTGGCATCCCTAAGACATAACAGACAAGAAACATTTAAGCCTTCTCTAACCAACGGTTTTAAGGCTATTTGTACACAACCTATGTGTATGAATTTATATTTTGATTTATGGAGTTTCATTGTTTTTTCAGAAAAAAGAGATATATCTTCCATATCTGTATTGACGTTGATGGTTTCTTTAGAAGTTTTGATTATGAAATCAGAGATTCTAAAGAATCTACCATCTGGTTTGTATAAATCATTTTTGGGGATGATTGGAATAGTCCAGTCATCCAGATTTTGATTGATATTTTCGAAATGAATTTCTTCTTTAAAGATTTGGTTTGAGGATGATGAGGATCCTTTCTCATGAAGGGAAGAGGAGTCAGGAATGGAGGAACGTCTGGTAAATGAAGAAAACGTATGGCTGAGCATGGCTGTAAATATCCCCATGGTATCATCACCTTCATTAGTTTCAGTAAAGATGCAGAGTGTTTTGGATGAATCTGAGTTAAACAGAAAAATGAACAGAAAATAGAAGAAAAACAGAAAAAAAAAACTCCTTTTTTTTTACTAATCAACTGAACTTAGCCAAATAAATATGAACATGCATTTAAGCAAGCGGCTTCTGGACATATTTCCACCATCGTAGTCTTACCATCCATTGCCTTAGAAGAACGAATGAATGAACTGTTCATAATAGTGTTGCTATCAGTTTAGTTTACAGTATTTTAAATATAACAACATATACAAGGGGTAAAGGTAAACATAATATATACATACAGTCCTCAGATTCATCCTCCACAACCCTTAATCTATACTATATATAAAATATGGAAAATCAAGAGCCAATATCTTTGAATACCTATTTCCCTATTTTTTTTTAACCTGCTTCTCCTTATAAAATATAAAAACTACTCCCTTTTATTATGCTTTCCTTCTTTCTTTCTTTTTTCTAGAACTTGGAACGAGGAAAAAAATGTTCCCTCTTATTCATTATTTAAAAAACTGATTTTCAAAAAAAAATTGCATAAAATAAATATACAAAATCAAATGATATAAATTAAATAAGTTAATTGGCTCTTATTTTTCGTAAATAACGGTAATTTTTAAATTTAATTTCTGAGTTTGAAGTAATTTTAAAACAGTGTGTTTCCAAAATTAAAATAATATATTAAATTAGAAAATGTTCCCTCTTATTCATTATTTAAAAAACTGATTTTCAAAGAAAAATTGCATAAACTAAATTTACAAAATTAAATGATAATAAATTAAATAAGTTAATTGTCCCTTATTTTTCGTAAATAACGATAATTTTTAAATTTGATTTATGATTTTAAAGTGATTTTAAAACAGTTTGTTTCCAAAATCAAAATAATATATTAAATTAGTTTTTAATATTATAAAATAGTTTGTTTCCAAAATTTAAAATAGTTATCAATTTATATAATTGTTTGGAACTTATTTTTATAATATACAGAAACAAATAATTTTTAAATATTATTTGATTTTAATCAAATAAGTTGTTGCACACTAAAACTAAAACTTTTTTATAAAAAACCACATGATTGATCTTTCTTTATTTTTTCTAAATAAAAAATAAAATGTATTTGAAAAAAATATATGTTCATTCATTTTATTAATTTAATTATGTTTTACATTATTTAATTTTAATCAAATAAGTTGTTGCACACTAAAACTAAAACAACCTTTAATGTAATTTTATTTTAATTATATGTGACTTTTTTATAAAAAAACACATGATTGATCTTTCTTTATTTTTTTAAATAAAAAATAAAATGTATTAGAAAAAAATATATTTTCATTCATTTCATTAATTTAATTATATTTTACATTTTTATATGATTTTGTATTATCCCTGCATCGCACGGGGTATTGCTAGTAATAATCAACGGAAACATAATAGATATGGCAAGAGAGGTGGTAAAACATAATAGATATGTCAATTTTCACTCTATTTTTCTAGAGTATCTTGCTCTCATAGTCACACCTCAATCATTTGCCTCCACCTCTTTCCCGGATAAAGAACGGATCAAGTTTTAACTAGGGACGAATAAACAAGATTTAAACAAAATTGGCAAACAAAAATAAACTAATATCAGGCGGAAGATCCTCCCTGAAGGTGAATCTAGAGTGCCCACCCCTTTCTCTTTGTCTTTCAAATATTTCTTTATCTTGCATTAATTTAAAGACAAAATTAATAATGGGGCTTAACATATATTCAAAAAGATAATAACATTAATACTGTAATTATAATTTCAAATAAAATTACAAATACCTCTATCTTATAGGCTCATGTTTTTTTACTCACTTCCAAGGTATCGGGTCCCAAACACTGTGAAAAAATTTCTCAAACATCATTTTCTCATTCCATTAATTAAATAAGAAATTAATAACACTATTAAATAAAGGAAATTAATTAAAATGAAACATAGTTCATATGTATTTGTATCTGTTCATACTTTGAATTCCAATCAAGTATATCTCGCTCTTTCCTACCAGTGTAAATCAAGAACACAAGCTATATGGAAAATTAATTATATTGGATTTTGCAGCCATTGGAAGCTAAAAACCATAACAACTCCATTGGTATCTTTGGGTATCCACCAAAGTCACCCTATGACTATGTTGTGGCAGTTGAATTGGGAGGTCAATATGGTCATTCTCCTCAATGTTCTTGTACACAGAACACTTCACATCTGCCATGAAGTGCTTCCAGCACTTGGGTAATGTATCTTCTGTGCAGCAGTTAAGTGGATAATCTTCTTCCCTATATAATAATTCTTTCCATAGAAACTGCAAAATTGTAGTAAAATTAGCTAGTTGGAATACATTCTAATTAATTGTAGTAAAATAAATATAATTTTCCAACAAATTAATCAAACTAATAAATCCAATGCACCCAAAAGTTTGAAAAAATTATCTTCCATTTAGGACTACCAAATGCTTGCCTAATTATGATGTGATGACTGATGACCAACGAGACCTTGTGAATACAGTTATTTTCGTCGGGAGATTTTCCTACCATAATCAGGTGTGCGACTCGGATAGAGTTTAAATTAGTCGAGGAGGCGCAATCAAATAATTATAAGGTGATGTAATTAAAGCAGTAATTAAGTTTGCTAGTATTAAATATATATATATATATTACCTCTATGAAAGCATTCCTTTGTGGTGAATGTAGGGTTTCTTCAGAAGTCTTATTCAACACCAAAGAATTTGGGTGACAACTCCAAAACAAGCAAAATAAGATAATAATGTTTGGAATGTGAGTAAATATTGATGACAAGACACTAAATAAGATTTTTTTTATTTGGTAAGGAGATATTTCTTCATTCTTAGCTAATACGATACAACATCGTGTTTTTCTCATATTATTGAATGTAAAAAGCAAATCAACAAAAAATAAAAACCATGAGGACTAGGAAATAGGAACGTCTAATAAATAGGAGATATTAGAACTTCTAGAGAGGAATTAGGGATTGGAGTGATAAGAAGAATTTATGGAAGTTATAGATGAAGGGTTTCGGTATGTGATTGTGAAGAGTGAATGGAAGGGGGAGTTATTTATAGATGAAGCTGAGAAGGAGATGTGCATTTATATCTTGCTGATACAAAGCGTGTCCAACGAGGTTTACAGGCTACAGCTGTCAACAAAACCATTACTTGCAAAACAAGTCCAGATAACGAAAAACAGGGTACAAAAATGGTTTTATAGTAAACGGAAGGATAACATCTTGTTTGGTTGGCATATATCATAGAAACAAGTACAACAAAACCATTACATGCGAAACTAGTCCAAATAACAAAAAACAGGTTACGGGAATGGTTTTATCAGTAAGCGGAAGGATAACATCTTGTTTGGTTGGCATATATCATATTTTACTGTGTTATCTATAAAATTTATTCATGATATTTAAAATTAAATTCAAATAATAGAAAAAATGTTTGAATACAAGAATTGCTTTGTCCATTTAAACTAAAGGAAGGCTTACAAGTCATAACTTGTTTGGTTAGGCATATATCGTATTCTACAATTATCTATAAGATTTACTCATAACCTAAATTCAAATATGGCTATAAAAAAACCTATTTGGATACAAGAATTAATTTTTTTACTTAAACGAATGCTTATAAGTTATAACTTGTTTGGTTGGCCATATATCATATTCTAGTTATCTACAAAATTTACTCATAACATCTAAATTCAAATTAATTTGGATAATAAAATACATGTTTGGGTACAATAATTGTTTCTCTTTTAAAGAAAGGCTTACAACTTAACTAAAGAAACTTTAAACTCGGATAAAATTTACACATGAACAAATAGAAATACAACTTTATTTGGATTTCAAGGTATGAACAAATACAAATACATACCAACTAATTATTTCATTTTAATTAATTCTTTTATTTACTCGCTACAAAAAATATGAGTATTCTCAATGACCTATATTTTGAGGACAATTTAATTGTTGAAAAAAGAACCTTTTCAATTTCAACAATCAAATTTTTGCGGTTGCAATAATTAAGTTGTTGAAAAAGACAATTATAGTATTTTCGACGATAAATAATTATTGGTAATACTTTCTTACCACACTTTTCTCAACAGCCACCGTTAACAAATATATTGTCAAAAATAATATTATTGACATATATCGACAATTGTTGACCGTCAAAAATATTATCATTGACTTTTTCTTCAACAATTTATTTTGACGGGCAAAGTTTAATTGTTGAAAAAAAATACTTATTTCGACGGCTAAATTTTAATTTTCGAGAAAGATATCTTTTTTCCCTCCCTTTTTCCATTACCATTTCTTACAAAGAAACATTGCCTCAGGATATGTTCTTTACGCAGAAAGGGAAAGAGAAAGGGAATGAGAATGGCTTTATAGAGTTTGTTAGTAAGAATTTGGGAATGAAAATGGAATGTGAATGTATTAAAATTACCATTTTACCCCTTTACATTAAAACAATAAAAAAAAGTCATGATTATGTTAAATCAAGGTGCATAATAAACATTTTGTTTTTTAATAGGCACAAATTCTAAAATAAAAATCTCTTTTCCATTAAATGGTAGGACCCAGGTTGGCCCCATCACTTTTTTCCCCTTTCCATTGATGTTTCTAACAAAAGAACGAAACCTCAATCTCGTATATATTTCCACCTACAAGACCTCTGTCAAACTATAAATTTTGTCACCACAATATATATACATTGGATAAGACTTTTATAAAGTACCTTTTAATTAGGTTATTTAAAGTAAATCTTTTATGCCATGATGAGTAAAATTATCAATGAAGATGTATATATAAATATGGTCCTTTTTTCTGAAATAATTTTACTCATTTTAAAAAAATTATTATTTACATAATTAAATAGAGTAAATTATGCTAGGATCTTTTGAGGTTTGATGAAATTACTCTCACCACTCTTACCCCTTCAAAATTAAAAATTACACAATTTTTATTTTGTCAGTGAAGTTAGTATTTAACATGGAATGTCCAAAATAATATAATTACTTTGTTGTCTTCATTGTTACAAATAGCTTCACATCAACCTACATATGTTTCTGGCCAAAAAAAAACCTCCATATGTGTCTATCATATGTGTTTAATTTATAGTATAGATCTTCAATCAGTAGGTAATAAGTTAGAATAGTAAATATTGTATTTCTTTTAAGTAATATCTTTGATTTGAGTCTTAAATATGAAAAAATTCTTGCTAAAAGAACTTTGTCTCATTATATAAAATCACAGCTAGCTTGGATCATATTATATTGAACCTAATAAACTTTCGAATATCAATGATTAAATCACCACCATCATATTATGTATTATTGGCCAAAAAAAAGGACATACTAATCAAGGGAAATATAGGCTACGTTTCGTAAGAAACCCAAAGAGTGGAATTCATGTATTTTTACGGTTCTCAAAAAAAATTTTACATAATATTTTTTCATATCAAAAACAATTTTTATCATATTTTATATGTCTCCTAATTTTTCTCTCTATCTCTCTCATCACTTTTCTCTACAGTACTTTCTTTTATTTTATAGTACTTTAAATCCCTTTCCGTCCCATCCATAAATTTCTACCAAACGTAGCCTAGATATGACAAGAAAAAAGAAGCTGAAACTTGACTTGTATATATATATGATCATTTTCACTATCTTTTTCTATAGTATCATTATCTTATTCTCATTAGTCACACCTCAATCATTGGCCTCCATCTCTTTCTTGGGCAATGGAAGGATCAAGTCCTAACTAGGGACGAATAAATAAGACCCTAAATTGGCAAAAAAATTAAATTAATATGAGACGGAGGATTTTCCCATAGGATGAACCAGCAGTGCCCACCTCTTTCTCTTTTAGATATTTGTTTGCAGCATTAAATTAAAGAAAAAAATAATTATTATTCAAGTTACACGTACCACTATCTTATATACACATATTTTTTTACTCACTTCCAAGGCATCGGGTCCCAATACTGTAAAAAAAATTTCAAACATTATTTTCTCATTTCATTAATTAAATAAGAAATTAATAATACTTAGCTTGTAACTAAAAAATTACCTTTACATGATAACAACTCTATGAAGAGTGATGTATACAATTATGGAAGAATTGTTTGGGATAGACGTACTCTTTGGAATATGAGTAAAAGATGATCATAATGTTTGGAATGTGAGTAAAAATTGATGAGATAACACTTAAAAAAGGCTAAAGTACTATTTTGTTTTTCAATGTTTGCATAAAGTTTAATGTTGGTCCTCAAAGTTTTTTTTTTGTCGATTTTGGTCCGCAAGCGTAACACCGTTAACTTTTGCCGTTAAATGATGAAGTGGCATGCTTATGTGGCACACCCTCTCTCCTACTTGTCATATTTTAATGACGTAGTATGATGCATCACTGCCTAGGGGTGTTCGGCGGGTGGTTTGGACGGTTTTTAGTGAAAATTTAGTGCACCTATCGGTTTAAGTTGATAGCGTCAAACCAAACCAAACAATAAACGAGCGGTTTTGAGCGGTTCGGTTTGGCGGTTTAGGACTTTTATGTCATCAAACTTACATATTTAAGTTTATTAATAAAAAATATAATTTTATTCAATATAAATAATAAAAAAGTATAGTAATAATTCATTTACTTACAATATACAATTAACTTAGTTCTAAAATTAAATTTTTAGATTGACTAAATTTAATATAACCTTCTAAAAACAAATTTTATACTTTATTATTTAGAAATTTTAACATAATATGTACATATATATTGTAATACCCGAGGATATTTAATTAGCGTCGTTGGTCTAATTTAATTAATTAATTTAGAATGTGCAAGATGAGATAAAAATACACACTACCCTATTACCTACTATGTTGTGAATACAAAGTATTTTAGATCCTAATATTTATTAATAATCAGACTTACTTACTTTTAATATGTATATATTAACTAATTATATAAATGTATATATATGTAAAACGAAATCAGATAGTGAGAAAGAAGGAAACGCGTGAGGGAGAAGAGCACGCACGGAAGCTACGGGGAGAGAGAGGGCTGAAGATCACGGACGGAGGAACGCGGTGGTGGCCGGACGTACGCGAGACGGAGGTCGGAGTCGTGTCCGCCGGAGCTCATTGCCGTCTTGGTGCTAGAGAGAGAGAGAGTGACGGTTTAGAGAGAGAAAACAAGGGAGAGAGCTTTCTCACCGGAAAACGCCATCTCTTCACGGGGGAAAGTAGCTGGGAGCCTCCTCTACTCCATATCGTCCTTCTTACCGGTTGAATCTAGGTGAGAAGTCCCGAAACTCTCAAACCCCAATTTTATCAATTTTAGGGATTTTTGGAAAGACCCCAATTGATTCAATCCGAGTGTTCTGGGTCCTAAATTGAAGTATATGCATGTTAGGAAGTGAGTTGGAAGCTTAGGAACCAGAACCAAATTGATGGAATTTATCTGGGTTGAAAAAAGAGTAGGAAAATGTGTTTGTTAAGATTTAAGGGTGTTTTGGAATGACTTGGGGTGCATTGAAAGGTTGAATAATAATTATAAAAATTGTTAAAAATTATTGGAATGTACGAGGGATGAAAACCCGAGTAATTCCCGTCTCACCCGGAACCCCGTTCGGGGAAAAAGAGACAATTCTCTAATTTTACGCGTATTCGGGTATGTGTATTCATGGGTAGGTAAAGTGTTCAAGGTTATTTTGATAAATGGAAATTTTGGACAAGTAGAATTTATGCCTCTTGAGCCATAAATTCAAGACTTGGTTAATGGGAACTTCACATGGACACATAGAGGTGAAATTGGGTAACCTTGCATTCCCAAATTCAACGTTTCCGAATAGCGTGATTAAGAGAGGGTTGGACACGAATTAGAAGCATGCTAGGTGTTCCAAAAACTAGTTGAGGGCATTTCAAGCCAACAACTAGTCTATGGAATTAATTAGAAAGAACATGAGCATTAGCGTTACATGTACACGATAGTGGTTGAATTTTCAAGTCTCTGAATCTCTCAAGTATATGTGTATAGGGTACCATACTGTGAGTGGACTTTCGGGTGCACCGAGAGCCGATCAGAGGGGCCAACCAGGTGAGGGGCTTTCCTATCCCTGTCCTACAGGGTTGACTGCGGATATGGATATATGGTTTGCCTTCTTGCCTATTTGTAGGAATTACATGTTAGATAACATGCTATTGTTGTTCCTAAATTACTGTATATGTGAAAACGTGTTGTATGTGTATATGTGAACTGTAAATGCAATGGTGGCTCAAGGAGCCTTATATGGAAAAGAAGGTCCACGGGACCTATACGATATCGGGGGTAGGATCGAGTAAATACTATCTGAAGGGTGTGGTTTGGTATGTAAGTCCTTAAAGAGGATAGACCTAGGTCACTTTGTTCTGAACCAAGAGTCCGAATTAGAAACCACTCGAAAATCTAGAATTGCCTAAGAAGAAGTAAAATGAAAAAGTAGTGGTCCATAGGGGTCATTTATGGTACAACGTGGAAACCGAGTCTATCACGGGTGGTCCGGGTAGATCGAGTCTCTTGTCTTGAGTTAACCCACAGAAATACAGAGTATATGAGTACACCACATTGTGGCTATTGCCTTGGGTAAACCGAGGTCAGATGAGTCGCCGGCTATGCTCCAAGTGAAGTCTTGGGGTCAGACTATTGTTCCAAGTATAGTCTTGGGACCAGGGGTTCCTAGAATGATCAACTAGGTTCCCATATTGCTCACGTGAGATATTGCCTTCGGGTCAGATTCCCTCCTAATGGAGATATTGCCTTCGGGCCAGTTTATGATTATGATTACTTGAATACAGAGGACCACATGAAATTATATGTTAAATCATGATATGATGTATGTGTGAATTTAAATGTATGCAAATCCATGCTTTAAATTCTTTATTGTGAATATGATATAAGCTAATTGTCTGACCACTTAATTTATGGGAATTTAATCCGTTATATGCGTATGTGTTTGTGATTGGCTCCTTTTCCCCAGTTGTAGTGGTACCCGCTACTACACCAGGGATGGGAAAGCCTCTCACTGAGTCTGTTTGACTCACCCCAATGTTAAATGTTACAGACACAGGTGGTATAGGCACCGGGAGCGCTTCCACTTCATCTCAGGGAGGCGGACAAACTTAGAGACCGCACGCATTGTCCGCGTGGGTAGTACTGTTATATGTATTTTGACAGGATGTATATGTATATGATTCTTTTGGTATAGCATTGTTTTGTACAGCTGCTATATGCATATATGTATATGTCATACTCTAGAACTGTCGGCTTCATACAGATTAAAGATTGGTTTGGTTGTTGGGATCATAGGTTATGATATGATGAATATCATGTGTATATATATATATATATATATATATATATATATATATATATATATATATGGATGTGACTTCCGCATGTGAATAGGATAGACCACTCGCACTGAGCGTGTGGTCAATATGTAAACTTATATATATGTGTGACTGAATACTTGATTGTGTGAAAATGCGGCTTCTGCATGTGAATAGGATAGGTCACACGCATTGAGGCGTGTGATCAATATGTATATTTTATGCAGGTGTGTGATTGAATATATATGCTTGACTGTACACAGGGATTCTGCATGTGAATAGGATAGATCACCCGCCTTTAAGCGCGTGATCAATATGTATATTATATGTACGTGTGATTGATTATGCGTATATGTATAGACTGAAGCGGCGTTGAGCGAGCCGTGGATTGTGTGCTACATAGGTCATCGGATAGGGATGGCCATATAAATACTATATTGTTTGTATTAGAAATGGGTAGTTACGCATATATAAGAATGTCAATCAGGAATTAAAGGCTTACGGGATAGGAGAAATCCTACCTCCCGTGCTGGTCACGGGCGCCCGGTAGGGGGTCGTGACATATATACATGTATGTGTATGCGGTTTGGTTCGATTTTTCAACATACCAAACCAAACCAAACATTGATCAGTTTTATTCGGTTTGTGCTAATTCGGTTTGGTTTGGTTCAAGTGCGTAGGTTTTGTTCGGTTATGAACACCCCTATCACTGCCATGTCACCCCACATTGCCACATCATCATCTTCTCTCCTGCATCATCATCTTCATTATTAAGATACATACCAGGGTTGATATTATCATCTTGTGTGTATAGATATTTATAGAAATTCGTTACCATAGATTTAAGAACGTCCTCCTCCATGATCCATGTTCCTGCATCATCCTGAAGAGCTTCAATTTTATTTTTCTTCCTTCTAACCAAGGTTGAAATATGGAAGTAGCTTGTGTTCCGATCCCCGAAGGACAACCACTTGTTTCTAGATTTCTGGTACCACAAGAGTTCTTCTTGGAGAAGAATCTGTTCATAATCCTTCCATAGACTCCATTTTAACTCTCCAAGGTAAGCATTATCTTTCTTTGCCAATGCATTTTCAATCCCTTGTAACCTCATGAGCTTCCCCTTTCTTTTGAAGATGTTGACAAATACCTCTTTATTCCAAGATGAGGCTTTAATAGTAAATTCCTCCACCACCCTTTGCCAATCGTCCTTATTCTGCCAAGAGCTTTTAATGATCTCCTTGAAATTATCATGAGTTTCCCAGGCCAGCTGGAAACGAAATGGTTTAGCCTTGGGATTCGGTTGGGATGAAGCGTCAGTCTTCACGAGGAGCTGTGAGTGGCCGCTTTTCATAGATGGGAGAATGAACACTGAAGTGTTAGGAAAACTTTGCTGCCATAAAGAGTTAGACAGGGCTCTATCTAACCGCTCTTCGGAGACTGTTCCTGCTCCAAGTGAATTTCGGGCCTTTGAAACCTAAGTCACAAATAGCACAATTGTTAATGAAGGTATTAAATTTAGCCATAGTTCTGTAGTTAGGTGATCCACCACCTTCCTTCTCATGAGAGAAGCAATAGCTGTTGAAATCACCCATCAAGATCCAAGGGGATTGCATTTGATTAGCTAGGCTCTCAATTGAGGCCCAACAATAGTCTCTCGAGGATTCATTAGGACTAGCATAAATGAAGGTAACAGTAATATCAATCGAAAAGTCCTTCCTAATTCTGCAGTGCATAAACTGGAAGTTTGATTCTAATATATCCACTTGGAACGAGTCATCCTGCCAAAGGAGTTAGATGCCTCCTGAGAAACCATGGGCTTCAATTCTAGCAAAGTGAGGAACACCACACTTCCCAATGATTTGGTCCGCTTTAGCTCCACGTGTCCTAGTTTCAAACAAAGCCAGAAAATTAAGTTTATGCAAGTGGAAAAGGTCACGAATAAGTCTAGGGAAAGAATTAGAGGCTCAGCCTCTACAGCTCCAACTCATAATTATCATAAAAAACTAGAGTAAGTTAGAGAACACCTGGGTGGCTCCCAGCTCATCCAGCATAGCCTCAGCGTTCAACTATTTCTCCATGTATTTCATTTGCCTCAGCTGCTCTTCATGATCAGGGGGTCTTCCCGATTTGATTTTGATGCTATCTGTGTTGCTCTTCGGCACACTTTTAGCATCCTGGACCTTGACAGGTGATTTCACAGGAGAGTGAACTATCAGATTCTTGGTTCCCATTTGCTGGGAAGTGATCAAAATGTGCTCTGTGGCCCCTTGATAGAAGAGGCGTCGCTCCTTTTAGCCTTAGGTCTAGATCGACCTTGGGAAGATTCCTTATGGTTCGAACTTTGCACTTTCTGATGGGTGGCCATGTCCTTTAGCTCGGAACTGGAAACTTCAAAGGACGGAGTACTTTGTTCCTCGTCATTATGGTTGTTGTCTTCCTCATTTATAATGATAGGAGCAAACCGAGAGCCTTGGATAGTTCCTTTCTCAGGCATCCCAGTTTTCTGTTCCCTCAAAGGGTTTTCGCTTCTGGGTATTCTCTGATTAAGTTGTCTTCTTTGCCTTCTCTGAACATACATCAAGCTAAGGGCCAAAAGCTTCTTCTCCTACATGGACTTTTTTTTATTTGTCCAAAATCAGGTTGTTGGAACTAGGATCCTCACCAGGATCAGAGGCCTGTTTGTTTGTTCTACAGTCTTCCTTCCCGTGACCAAATCTACCACAAGTGAAACACACGAGGCGGAGCCCTTGGTACTCCACATGGTGGATTCTGCCTAGCAACCTAAACTTGGAAATAAGTTTCTCCCTAAGATCAACTTCCACACAAATTCTCACGAAATTGGCTCTTTCTACCTCTGTGAACCCATCCTTTTCTTGCAACGTGTGCTCATCAATTCTTAATGTTCTACCAAATAGGTTCCCCAATATCCAAAGGATATGCTTTTGATAGTCTTCGATTGGTAAACTAGGAACTCGAATCCAAACTGGGACTTTCCTGTATTCGACATTAAAGAGGTCGAAGTTCGGCCTCCATCTCTGGACAAGCAGCTGGTGCTCAGCTATAATCCAGGGTCCTTCATGGAGAGCAAACAGGTAATCAGCGGGATTTGCAAAAACCACCTTCAAGAACCCATTTCCGATATCCACAACCTTGATTGGACCATTCCTCTGCCACATCCTTTGTAACCTGCCTTTTAGAAAGCTGAACATCATGGATCTGCCCAAGACCTTCACAATTAGAGACATTTTCCAATCCTTGCACAACTCTCGCCTTTCATCTAGAGAAATCTTGAAGGTAGGGCACAGCTCGTCCTCAGCCGACTCTTTATCTTCCCCCATTACGTCTTCCACTTCTTGATCCGAAAATTCAAAATCCGGGATCTCCGGGACACCCTGACCTTGACTATTAGGCTTAGCAACCTTATCTCTATACGAAACCACTAAAGGGTTTACTTGCGTCATGCGATCTTGAATGTTCAGAACGAGTCCGCTCTCACTACAACAAGTTATTCCGTGGGTAAACGAACACACGGAATTACCCACGGACACTGTCCGTGGGTAAAAATTTACCCACGGAATTTTGAGTCCGTGGGGAATTCCCCACAGACCCATTCGTGGCTATTTTTCCCCACGGAAGGGTCCGTGGGTAATTTCATAGATTAGATTGGCCGCCGGCGAACTTCACCGGTCGCCGGCCGTTGGCCACCTCCGGCAACCCCTCCGATCACCGGCCACCTCCGGCAACTCCTCCGGTGACCACATTATATTTCTGAAAAACGATGCTTTGAGGATTCGAAGAGAGGACACCTTGCATGGTAATATTTAGAATTACCACTATGTCATTTATCACATGTTGTTTATTTAATATAAAATATTTTTTATATATACATCTAAAATTTAAATTATAAACATTTACCCACGGATTAGCCACGGATATTTACCCACAGATTGATAATCAGTGGGTAATTCCAAGAAATTGCCCACGGAAATTAATCCGTGGCTAATTAACAAGTTACCCACGGATTGTAAATCCGTGGCTAATTCCAAGAAATTGCCCACGAAAAATAATCCGTGGCTAAATAACAAATTACCCATGGATTGGACACAGAAATTAGCCACGGATTGTAAATCCGTGGCTAATTTTATGAAATTACCCACGGATTCAATTCCGTGGTTAAATCCGTGGGTAATTTTGGACAAACAAATTTATTTTTTTCCCCATGGAATCCCCACGGATTCCCCACGGATTACCCACGAAATATATTTCGTGGGTAAAATTCATGTTTTGTTGTAGTGATCATTGGCCTCCATCTCTTTCTTTCTTGTGGATAGGAAAGAGATATCAAATGCGGATCAGGAAGTCGAGATGCATCCTTTGGTCATTCCTCTAATGGTGCTCACCTTCATCAGCTTGGGATGTTCTCAAGAAACCGCAATCATCCAATTCTGGAAATCTACCTGGATAACATTTCTGGCCAGGTGGGATAGTGGTGGTGGGGAAGATGATGATGATGATGTAAAGAGAGAGAGAGGGGATGAGATGAAGATTATGATGAAGGAGAGAAGATGATGATCTGACAACATAGGGTGACATGGCAGTGATATGTCATGCCACTTCATTAAAATATGACACGTAGGAGAGAGAGTGTGCCAAATAAGCATGACACTTTATCATTTAACGGTAAAAGTTAACGGTGTTACGCTCGAGGACCAAAATCGACCAAAAGAAAACTTTGAGGACCAACATTAAACTTTTGAAATATTGAGGACCAACATTAAACTTCATGCAAACATTGAGGATAAAAATAGTACTTTAGCCCTAAAAAAATCCTTTTTTTTGTAGGATGATATTTCTCCATTCTCTTTCAATACAATAATATTGACGATGTTTTTCTCGTATTCTTGAATTTAAAAAGCTTATCAACTAAATAAAAAACCATGAGGAAAAGGAATGTCTAATAAATAGAAGATATTAGAACTTCTCAAGAGGAAATGAAACTTAATTAGGGATTGAGGTGATAAGAAGAATTGATGAAAATTGTAGACGGAGGGTTTTGATAAGTATATGTGATTGTGAAGAGTGGATGGAAGGGAGAGTTATTTATAGATGAAGCAGACAGAGGGTCTTGCTGATCATATCTAAAGGTTTACTGGCTACAGCTGTCAAATTATCATCCCAGTTTCTTGAATCACATGAAACATCATAAAAACAAGTACAAGAAAACCATTATATTTAATCCAATACCAGATAACAAAAATAGGGTACGGGAATGGTTTTATCAGTAAATGAAAGGATAACATTTTGTTTGCTTGGCATATATCATATTCTTCTGTGTGTTATCTATAAAATTTATTCATGAGATTTAAATTTAAATTCAAATAATAGAAAATATGTTTGGATACAAGAATTACTTTGTCCACTTAAACTAACGGAAGGCTCACAAGTCACAACTTGTTTGGTTAGGCATATATCGTATTTTGTAATTATCTATAAGATTTACTCATAACCTAAATTTAAATCAAGATAACAAAAAAACCTATTTGGGTACAAGAATTATATTTTTCACTTAAAGCTAATGAAGGCTTTATAACTTGTTTGGTTGGCAATATATCATATTCTAGTTATCTACAAAATTTACTCATCTAAATTCAAATTAATTTGGATAGTAAAATACATGTTTGGATACAATAATTGTTGCTCTTTTAAAGAAAGGCTAACAACTTGACTAAAGAAACTTTAAACGTGGATAAAATTTACTCACGAACAAATAGAAATACAACTTTATTTAGATTTCAAGGTATGAACAACTAAAAATAATACATACGAACTAATTGCTTCATTTTAATTAATTTTTTATTTATTCACTACAAGAAATATGAGTATTTTCGACAATCTATATTTCAAACGCAACTTAATTGTTGTAAAACCAACCTTTTCATTTCCAACAATCAAATTTTGGCCATCGAAATAATTAAATTGTTGAAAAAAGACAATTATAGTATTTTTCGACGGTCAACAATTGTCGCTAATACTTTTTTACAATATTGTTCTCAACAATATTTTTCTCAACTGCCGTCGTTAACAAATATATTGTCGAAAATAATTTTATTGACATATATCTGCAATTGTTGACCGTCGAAAATACTATTATTGACTTTTTTCAACAACTTATTTTGATAGTCAAAGTTTAATTGTTGAAAAAAATATACTTATTTCGACGACTAAAATTTAATTGTTGAAAAAGATATCTTTTTTCAACAATTAATAATAGTGACCACCAAAATATAAGTTGTTGAAAATACTTTTTTTTTGGATTCTAGTATTATTAATTTATGTTACTTAATGGCATGAAAAAATGATATTTGAGGAATTTTTTCAAACTACGGAAGACTTGATGCTTTGAAGTGAGTAGAGAAATATTGGTCTCCAAGATAAAGGTATGAGTAACTTTATTTGAATAAAAATTACAATATTAATAATATTATCTTTTTGGATATGTTAAGCTTCATAATATTAGTCTTTTCTTTAATTCAATGCAGCAAAAAGAAAATTTAAAAGAGAAATGGGTGGAAGCCAATTAATGAGAATGAGATAATCGCGGTCCAGGAAAGATAGTGTGAAAATTGACAATATGTATGTATGTATGTATGTATATATAAGTCAAGTTTCACCTCTCTATTAGTGTTACAGTTGATTAAAATTTGAGTTCTTATCCTATAAGGGCGAGAGTTTTAACCTTATGATTATTGTGAGGGCCTTATTAGTGGGTAATATGTAAATCCTCCCTTAAATCGTCAAAGAGGTTGGGAGGTATTCTCTGACCCTGATGGAATACTTGTACTTACCCTCACCTAAACTTTTTTTTCACCCAAAAAAAAAGTTTCACCTCTCTTGCCATATTTGTCACGACCTCAAATCGAGAGTACATGACCGGAACGGGAATAGATTTTTACCTCTAAACCCGTAAGCCTTATCCTGTAAACATGACTATACTACCCTTCTATACAATCAATATATATATATATCATACTAGTGGCCACACCTCACTGGTGGCCTAATTAACCTGCAATCCGCGGTCCGTTCAATACCGCTTCAACTCAATCCAGTATATAGATATATTTATCAGCACTCATAATGTAATTATTAATATCATATTGATCGTACGTCTCAATACGTACGATCTATCCTATTCACATGCAGCAAGCACACATAATATATATCCATATCATATTGATCGTACGCCTTAATGCGTACGTTCTATCCTATTCACATGCAGAAGTTTATATATATATACATATATCCTAGTTTCTCCCCAAACTAGACCTTGTCTTTAAGTACATGTGAAGCCGACAATTCTAGAGTAGGTACATATTAAAAGCTGTAAATATATATACACAACTCTTACAACTTTAAAATATATACAACAAGAGAAATCAAAATAACCAAAAGGTGTCCACCCACGCGAACAAGTGCGTAAGGATGGTTTGATGTCTGTATCACTGTCCAGACATCGATGCCTACCCGATCCATGTATCTGAAACATTGAAGCAGAGGGAGTGAGTCAAATAGACTCAGTGAGAAGCTTCCCATCCTCGGCGTAGTGGCGGGTACCACTACAGATGGGGAAAGGGAAACACCCATAATCACATGTGCATGAAAGTTCAGTTTATCACATGTTATATTACGATCAGGCAATATTAATATAATATCAAATCAAAGATAAACCTACGGATCATGCTTCTCTATCATACTTCTCATAAGCAAACAATCATATTTAACATATCATATGAAAACTGTAAATCAGTCAACTGACCCTAGTATCAGGCTAGGGAAATGGCCTCAACGGGCAATTTCTTTTAAATCTTTAACTGACCCTAGTGCTAGGCTAGGGCAATGGCCTCAACGGGCAAATCTTTTAGTCTTTTACTGACCCTAGTACCAGGCTAGTGCAATGGCCTCAACGGGTAAATCTTTTAGTATTTTACTGACCCTAGTACCAGGCTAGAGCAATGTCCTAAACAGGTAAATGCTTTACTCTTTAACTGACCCTAGTGACAGGCTAGGGCAATGGCCTCAACGGGCAATCTTTTTTGACTTGTTTCTCTTCCCGAGCCTTCAGCTGGGATTCCGACTCTATCTACCCATTACTATCCTAGACTGACTTTACCTAGGTAGTGTAAACCTCTCTATGACTCACTAATCAATTTATGAGATCGTTTTAATCCTTATGTAATACCCAAACCCTTGATTAGATCATAACCTAGCTCTAAGGTCTTTCCTAAGTTCAATTACCGTAAAACGTCGACGTTCAATAACAACTTCTATACGATTTCTTTAATGAGTTACTAATTAATAGGGTAAACCGAACATTGGACTCAATCAACAACTTACCCCTTTGCTTGTACTGTTCGGCGTATCTCATGTCATCACATGGATACCCTCCAGTACCTCTTTACCTGTAGTCAAACACACATATACAGATACTTTCATATATAACAGTTTAGGAGCAACAATAGCATGTTAACCACTAAATAATTCTTACAAATATGCAAGTAAGCAAACCACATATCCACATCCTCAATCAACCCTGTAGGGCAAGGATGGGAAACCCCTCACCTGGACGGCTTCCTTGCGCTTGTCCTGGAGTAACTCCCGCTCCGGACGAGTCGTGGTTTCCTAACGAATGCATTCAAGTGGTTAACATCTCAAACTATGTGCAATTCACATGCATACGACATGCTCGTGCCTAAAAATGCATCTAGACGTTGCCAAGAACCGAGTCCTTGGTCTTATCTGCCTTCCCTCTCTCCCATAAGAGTCTCAAGTGCTTCACACTTGGTTTCATACAACCATCGTTCTCCTTGAGTTGCTTTTGGGGCCTTGGATTTGAGTTACTAAACCTCAACGTGCTTCTAAGTCATCCTACCTAAGGTTACCTAATGACGGTGTACAGAGAATTTAGAAATTCAAGAAATTGGGCGTAGCTTATTCCGTAATTTTCTATTCTTGCGGGATAAGAAGACATTTGAATTGGTTTTTATCCTTAAAAACATGATTGGGGTGTCCTAAAAAGTTTAGGATTGAAAATAGGAGGTTCGGACACCCCAGTTTGACAAAAAAAAAATGACTTTTGAGCATGCTGGATAGAGGCCCGGCGCTATAGCGCCAAGCTGCTGCCCAGCAACTTTTGGTGAACCAGATAAATGGCGCTATAGCGCCGGTTTGCACCACAGCAATTCGTTTCTTGTGCTGTGGGCCGGTTTGAGCCCGTTCTGGCCCCCTTTCGACCCCGGCTTCAACTCCGCACCTCACGGGTTTTGTTCCCATACAATCGAACGACATAAATCCAACCCTAACTACTTTAATCCAAGCCAGATTCCAAATTTATCAACGAATCCCCAAATTGGAAATATTTAGAATTTTAAACCCCAAATCCTTTTAGATTCGAATTCGGCTAAACCCGAGGGTATAGCCTCAATTATTACCCCAACTAAGTGTTCGAGAACATTTCCTAGGTCTTAATCTACCCTCGAAACAACCCAATCGAAGGTGGATTGAAGAAATCCCTAAAATGAAGAAATTTGGGGTTTTCGAATGAAATTGGGATTACCAACCTTTGATCCGATTGGTGGAAGGTGTAGGAGACGTCGTACCCGAGCCCCGGTGACTTTTCCGGAGTCGACTAGCTCTCCCCGGTCACTTTTCCGGCGCACCCCACCTCTTCTTCTCCTTCTCCTTCACGCCACCTCTCTCTCTCTCTCTCTCCCCGGTCACTTTTCCAGCGCACCCCACTTCTTCTTCTCCTTCTCCTTCACGCCACCTCTCTCTCTCTCTCTCTCTCTCTCTCTCTCTCTCTCTCTCTCTCTCTCTCTCTCTCTCCAATTAAATTTTTATTTTTTCTTGTGTCCCAAATTTAAATATCTAAAAATGTTTTCTACTCCCCCTTTTCCTATTTAATTCAGGTTTCCAATTTCTTAGGTCCTGAATTAAATCCAAAAATCATTTTCTACTTCTTTTCCTTCCATTTCATTTCATTTTAAACTTCAAAAAATTTCCCGGGTATTACAATATCTACTATATTTCCCTCAATTAGTACGTATTTTTCTTTGGCAATATATAATAATAAGTTAAATGATGATGGTAATAACAAAGCAATCTATCTTTTTATTTTTTTAAATCATCAATATCCAAAAGTTTATTAAGGTCAGACTAATCTGACTCGAGTAAGTTGAGATTTTATATAGCGAGATATAATTTAGTAAGAATTTTTTATAAATAAAACTCAAACTAAAAACATTACTTAAGAGAAATGTAGTATCTTGTACTCTAACTGGCTATCTATTAATTGAAGATCTATACTATAAAAAAGAGTATTAGAATTTTTTTTGAAGAATCCCAACAAAATTTCACCAAATTTATTAATGCCAAGGGAAGATTCTTGCAATATTATTAGTTGCAGAGATGAAATTATATTGAAGAAAGTCAAATGGCGTTGATAATTTATTGTATCAATTTTGAACAAGTTATTCAAGTTTATTATAAAGCTATTATATAATGTTGCAAATATATATATATATATATATATATATATATATATATATATATAAATATTATATTGGATAGGACTTTTAAAAATCTATTGTTAATTGGTTATCAGAAAAAAAATTGGTAAGTATATATGGGAATGAAAATGGGAATGAGAATGGTTATTGTAACTGTCATTTTTGGTTCAGACAATTTTAAGTTAGAAATAAGGACCGCAATGGGTCTTAACCTTGGGGGACTTGTCCTTAGGTGATGACCTAGGTGCCTATGTACCCTTGAGAAGGGATCAAAGTTCACGTAGTTCGCTGTGTTAACGTCCGTAGGCCGTTAGGCAGGATAGTTACCTGTAGGTGACCGTGTGTGGCTAGGACATGTGTAAGGTACTCCGGGCGAGCAAGCTACTCGATGGAGGTTTTCTTAGACCAGAAGAGAGTAAGGGTCTCTCTGAGCTGCTGGGAACTTTGCTGATAGAGATCCCCAAGACGGAGATATGCATGTTGATGGTTGAGTGTGTGAGATGGCGGACCAAGCTCAAGGGTTAAGAAGATGGTGTATCGTACTTGGGGATGTTGAGTCTTACTTCTGTATGTTCTGAGTACATCCTGAGTCCCCCCATGTGAGGGCCTTTTATACTAAGTGCAAGGGAGGACACAGTCGACCCACGTTCCCGCTCGTCGTGGGTTGACCCACGATGGTTGAGGGTTTCCCTTGTCTCTGGTGCGAGAGCTTAAGGGGGGAGACGTGAGTATTGACCATGTACGATGCGAACGGGTGCTGCCACGTGTCACTGGTGTGTGTTTCTGCTGTCCTTCTAGAAGGCTAGTGCCACGTGTCCTAAGGGAAAAATATTCCGTACTTACAATTATATTTGCTATAAAATAAAATAAAAAGTGAGGAAATAGAGGAATTGCAGTAAAATGAATTTTATCTTTTATTAAAAAGTTAATCGAATTAAAAATATCAAAATGAGAGATGATTAAGTAGACAATTCCTACAAGATTCTTAAGGTAATTTCACAAACCGTCCATTTTTTGAGGATTTGTAACAAACCTTTATTTAAATATTTGCGCTTCTGTGAGTGACATTTTGATTTAATGAATTTTTGAAGAATTTCCATTAAAAAAATACTTAAAATCTCTGCCAAATATGGAAAGCTTTTAAGGTGTGTTTAGTAAGGAGAAAAAAATGAAGGAATCGAAATGGGAATGAAAATGTCCGTCCTGTTCGCTTTGCAAAATAAGCTCGGGAATGGAATGTATAAAGTGGGTGGGGCCTGATGGGCGTCACCCACTTTTACTTCTTTCTTTCCTCCACTTAAAATTAAAATATATATATATAATGTCTATTATACCATTTAATTTGACACATTCATAACTTTTTTTCTTTTTATTATTTTAATATAAGGGACAAAGTGGTAATTTTAATACATTCTCATTTCATTTCCATTTCAAATTTTTACTACCAAACACATCAAACCCATTCCCTTTCCCTTTCCCTTTCCCTCTTCCTATCCCTTTCTCTTTCCCTTTTTGCCTACCAACCGTGCCCGTCATGTCAATGTGATGTGATGTGAATGGAATAAAAGTGTCATTTTACACTTACATTAAAAGTGAGAATGGAATAAAAGTGGGTAAAAAAGTATAGGCAAAAACATAATTTCATCACATTATAAAAATTGGGGTTTGTTTGGTAGGAACAAAACCCTCCCTTTTTTCATTATCATTTTTTACAAAGAAATATAGCCTCAGGGTACGTTACGTTCTTTACGCAAAAATGGAAAGGGGAAAGGAATGTGTAATACCCCGGAAAATTTCGAGGATTAAAGAATGATTTATTTAAAATTTCGAGGATTTAAGAATGATTTATTCCGGGGCTAGGAATTAAAACCTTAAAAAGAATATAGGAAAAGTATGAAGGGTAAGGAAAACCAGAAAGGAACCGAGAAATTCTTCGAAATTTCAAGTAAAATAACAGATGAAAGAGAGGAGTAATATATATATATATATATATATATATTTCGAAATTAATTCAGGACCTACGAAATTAGAAACTTAAAATAAATAGGAGAGGGAACTAAATTAAAATATTATTGGTTATTATTTGTTTAATTATTAATTAATTTATTTTTATTATGATTATTTTAAATATTTTAAAAGGGGATTTTTAAGAAAGTAGAAAGTGAAAGAAAAGACGTAAAAAATAATTTTTGGATTTAATTGGGGACCTAAAAACTTGGAAACCTGAATTAGATAGGGAAAAGGATTAAATTAAAAATATGTATTAGTTGTTATTTATTTAATTATTAATTAATTTATTTTTAATTTTATTTATTTATTTATTATTTAATTATTATTTATTTTTATTATTATATATATATATATATATTATTTTAATTATAAATGGGGTTGGTTGACGTGGGGTTAAAAGGATATAAGAAAGAAATAGAAAAAAAAAAAAAAGAATAAGAAGAAAGAGGGAGAGAGCACGGGATAGAGAAATAAGCAAGAAGAAAACGGAGAGGGAGGGAGAAGAGAGAGGGGTTTCACTGAAAATCCGCCGGAAATTTGTCGGAGAAGAGCTAGTCGACGCCGGAAAAAGTCACCGGAGCTCGGTTACAACATCTTCCACACCTCCCACCAATCAAATCAAGGTTGGTAACCCCAATTTCATTTGAAACCCTCAATTTCTCCATTTTTACGGATTTCTTCGATTGAGTTGTTTCGAGGGTAGATTGAGACCTAGAAAGTGTTCTTGAACACTTAGTTGGGGTAGGAATCAAGATTATATTCTCGGATTTGCCCAAATTTGAATTTGGAAAGATTTGGGGTTGAAATTATAATTATTTCTAAATTGGAAAAAAATTGTTGATAATTAGGATTGAGCTTGGATTTGAGTAAATAGGCTTGGATTGGTCCTATTGAAATTATATTGTGAAAATATTAGCTGAACAAGACCCGTGAGAAGCTGGTCCGAGGTTACTAAGGTTGAACCTCGACGTTAACGTACCGGGTCCCTACTCGAGTTGTCCAAATACACTTTAAGGGTGATGTTGGGAGTTTAAAACTTCATCTTTTCAATCTTAAACACCCTAGAATAATTCTAAATATGATATCAAGCTTCAAGAATTAATTTAGATACTTTCTTGTTTCCCCAAGAGTGGAAGCTTGCGGAACAATGAAATCCAATTTCTAAAATTTCAACCTTCTTCCCTCATAAATATTTAGGAAACCTTAAATAGGATAAATTTGAGGTATATTGAGATTTAGAAACTAGATTTCTTAGAAACCGATTAAAAATACAAGTTGAAACAAAATGCTTAGATCTTCATAAAATTAGGATTTCTTCCAATCAAGTTAGATAAGCTTCCTTAGATGTGAATACAAGTTAGATAGAGGTCTAATACTCAAATCCAAGTATGTGAAACACTCAAGTAGAGTGTTATATTCGAGTAAGTCAAGTGTCCGAGGAAGGATACGCATAAGTCGGGATAGAGAAGTCCAATAAGACCAAGAGTTTAACTCTGTGGCAACCATGGACTACACGTGAGAGTAATGGAGAGATAAATAACAAGTTAAGCTAAGTAATAACCTTAATGAAGTAAATGTTGTTCTTATAGGAACAACGGCACGCAATAGAGTGCAACAGGAACTCCGAGGGGACTAAATTTACAGGAGAGGATTGCATGGAAGGTTGGCCAAGGTGAGGGTTCTTCCATCTCTGTTCCTAGGGTTGTATGCTTATGTGGATTACATGAGTATGTATATTCTCTGCTTGTATGGTATGTGTTAGCTAGAGATATAGAATGCTAAAAGAATGAAAGAATTAGAAAATATGTTGTGGAAAGTAGCTTGGATAGGAAGACATATGAGTAGAGTATAATTGTTTGCTATGATTGGTGTGTTACAAATCCAACTCATACACTCCGGAGGCATGATGAGTATTTTATTAAATCTTTTCCACGACGGTAGCAAGAGTCCTTGTACGGAAGGGCTAAACTTTATTTTGAAAACTTGTCACGACGGTGACTAAAATTAAAATCATGCAAAGGGAGTTATTGGTGGGTTTCGGATTTGGTTATGCTAGCGATGTGAGACATCGACTAGAACAACGTCAGATGGCACTTGACACCTCAGTTTTATAATCACCATGACGATGGTCATTGCCCTATCCTGGTAATAGGGTCAGAAAGAATTTATATTGCTATGACGATAGCTTGAGGCTCAAAGAGTGAATCTGGACGGGTTTATGAGTTATATCCTGTTGAGGATACTTGTACATATTAATAAGGAGAAGAATTGGTGATCCTTCGAGAAAGATACAAAGAATCCTTTTAATATGTGAGACTAAGGTAAGGAGACACAGGAGGAACCTACGGGTGAACCGTGAGCCTAGCCTAGTAAAAGAGAAATCATCCTATGGAGTTGGTCCAGGGTGTGTCAGTGGCCATGCTTCGAGACGTTGTGTCGTGCCCGCCATGTGGCCTAGTTGGGTAATGGACGAGTGGGCTCAAGCTATTACCCCGCAGCAAGGGGTCAGGACGTGCCATGTGGTAGCTATGCGTCAGTTGTTTGATAGATAGAATTAATTTTTAAGTAATTAAATATATAATTTTATAATTAATTTTTTAAAAAAATAAAAAATTGGCCCGCAGGCTAGCCGTTTAGCCCGCAAGCCATTACGGGCGGGCTTGGGCATTACTTCCCAAGCCCGCCTAATAAACGGGTCGGCCCAAGCCGACCCGTTTAATGTCACCCAAGCCCGTCTAATAAACGGGCCGGCCCGGGCCGACCCGTTTAATGCCAACCCGTCACAGGCTTGTGCGGGCCGAACCGACCCGTTTTGGCAGTGCTATTGATCATGGGCCTTAAAGTCTACCCGGCCCGATAGGCCCAACCTGAAAAATGTAAATATGAGCCCGAAAATATGAGTCTGAGCCCAAAAGTTCATTTTTTAAAAAAAAATCCTGTAAAAACGGGCTGGCTCGGGCTTTTTTGGCCCGACCCGTATTTTTAGGACCAGGATTTTGTGCTCAAAATTCAAGTTTGGACCTAGGCCCATTTTTTTAAAACCAAAAACAAGCAAGACTCGACTTGTATAAAATGTGAAACAGACTTTTGAGCCGGGCTAAATTTATCTTTTCTATAAATGATTTCTTAAAACAAAATATATATATATATATATATATATATATATATATATATATATATATATATGTTGAATTTGAAATTGGTTGTCGAAAAGTGATAGTATTTAACTAAACATTAAAAAAGAAAAAAAGGATTTCGCAGAAAATCAAATCAAGGTTGAATTTTCTCTTCCACACTAGATTGAATGCTCTTCTCTTATCTTTATGCCAATTATGCCGTTCTATAGCTACTGTATGAACCTAATATTTTATTAATTTGCAAATTAAAATCTTTACTAACAACAAAGTTAGATTTTTTATACTATAATATACTTTTATCACTTCATTCAAAATTAGTGGAGGTGAACTTTTATCCAAATAAATAAATTAACAAACGACTGTTTTCTCCTTCGTATAAATGGGATGGGATATATACAAAATCCAGGTCTGGAGAAAAAACGACGCAAAGATTGAACCTTGCTTTCATTTAGTTATATATTTATTGTTTTAAGAAATTATTTATAGAAAAAATAAATTTAGATATTATTAATATTATTAGTATCTTAATTAACAGTGTTAATTTTTACCGAACGGATTAGAGATTGGATGTTTGCATGGAACAGGACTGAACATTTGATCGATTATCGATCAAATCAGTTTGATTCTTAAACACTAGTTCTAAGCAAACATAAATAAAATTTAAAGTAATTTATATTTTTTATAATTATATATAAGAATGGGCTCAGCCCGAGCTTAGCCCATGGACTTGGATAAATACCTGGCCTATTGTAATGGGTAGTAAAACATGTAGGCTTGGGCTTATGTAAAGCCCATGGGCTTAAGCCCAAGCCCGGCCCGACCCAACGCATGAACAGGTCTACTCCTGTCTTAATTTATAAGGACTATATAACAATGTAGAAACAATAATGCCAAAAGAAAAATATTTCCTTTACAGACTAAAGTTAGAATAATGGGAAATTAAGGACATAAAAAATATTAGATATCAAATGAAATATGATGCAAGTCCATATTTTGCCAGAAGAGATATTAAGTTCAAAATTTCTTGAAGGAAACAAAGGTCAGTCATGGAACAAACTTTAGAATTGAACCAAAATAGTTCAAAGATAAACAATTGCTTTCCTCAGAAGAAGCATATCCTAATTAAAGTTTCAACGCCGGAGTAACTTATAAAAACATTAAAAATAGAGGAGAAAAGAATTTTATCCAACTGCAATTAGATTAAAATACAGCAGGCCAAATATTACTATTGATTCATCCAAAGTGAAAGTGATTTTATTTTAATATAGAAAAAGATAACCAAGAAAAACCAAGCTACATCTGAAGATCAATTACACCTCACTCTATACATGGAAGATAGGCAACATCCACCTGATGATCACCATGATTTATTAATTAAAAATAAAAAAGACACTCTATAGTATATAACTTATTGGGAAGTTTCAACTTACCCAACTGATCAGTTTGCCAAGGAAGAATGGGCCATTATCAAATTTAGCAAGAGCATTCTCCAAGTAATTAAAAGAAGCAGCTTATTCAAATGACTAAAAAGATAAATATATAATCCATATATCCTTTCTATCATTAATTTGGTTCAAATTAAGGGTATAGATCTTACTGGTTTGATTTACAGGATGCCCTTTGAATGAGACAAATGCATCTTTGGAAAAAGTATCAACGTAAGATATTAACTGCTCCACAGATTCTTTCTTGGCAGGGTCCTGCAAATATAAATAGCATATTACATTACTCCTTTTTAAAAAAAAAAAAAAAATAGAAGAGTTCCCTTTAGAGTCTAGATCATGCTAAAATTGTTACTTGGGGAAGTAGTGATGGTCCTTCCTAATTGGTATCTGCATATTTGATCAAGTCAAGATTTTGGTGTTCCAGTGATGGCACCAGCAATATACATAACCAGAACATTATTTGATCAATTTTTTTTATTTTTTATAGAAAAAGAAAAGAAATTAACTTAACCATTGAAATGTGTAAAGATAAAACATGTTGGCGTCATTTGATCCATATAACCGACCCCACCTAATGAGAAAAGGCTTTGATTGTTATTGTTGATAATAGAAAAAGAAATATTATTAAGGAAGAAAGCAAGTACAAAGGAGGACAAGGAGTCCTCTAAGAAAGAAGAAAAAAACCAACAAAAATAACACCACAAAAGAAAAACAAAAACTTTAACTCAAAAGAGAGAGCCTTCCAATTTATTAGTTTGAGGTTTTTCCAAGCAAGAGCAGCTTCTGTCATTTTGCATTAGGCACAAACAAAAGAACAAGCCAATTTATGACATTCCAAAAATTCAGCAAATTGCTAGATGTCTCTCCTTTGGTGTAAGATTAAAATAGGAAGCACATCCCACGGATATGTCTATTTGTGGAAAAAGTGTTTCCACCTGAATTGAGTCAACTTCATTGGGCACATCGTCAACACAGAGACTACAGACTCTATAAAATAGAAAATATTTCAGTGAAATGTACCTTGAAAGTGCTAGACTCCATCAGCAATTCCCAAGAAAATTTCATTGGTTCAAGCTCTCATGTGCTTGGTAATAGCTTCTATTAAAGAAGATTTGATGTTGTCAGCTTTACTAGATTATATGTGTAAACCAACAGACCATGGATATGAAATTGTGAACCTGACTGTATAAATTTCTATCTACTTTCGCATATTTCCAATATAAACATAAAAGGCTGAAAGCCTATGAAAAAAGCAAGATATCTTCCAATCTTCTAAATTCTGTCTCTTATACCACCTTTTCCTACCCAGGATTGGATATTGTTGAACATTCGGTGGAGGCTATTTAAACAAAATCAAAGCTCTTTATTAAAAGTGAAAATGCACAAGAGAGCAACGAATTTGGAAGGAAAAGAACAAATCATGTTAATGTAGTTCTTGCATATGCAATATAAACCACTATGCACTCCATTTTTACTACTTCCATTTCAGTACTATAAAGTATACAGTCCCAGCTCCAAGATTACATGAACATAAGTAGAATCAGGTCTGGCAGAAAACAAATCTACACAGCAAAACTCCATTTCCGTGAAACTCTAGAATTATATCCCTCTATTTTGATTACACCGAGCCTTATCCCCTCAAGAAGAACCATCTTTTTCACTCAAAATTGATGCCCTTTGGTATCTCAATTTATCAATCTCCCTTCCTAGAAAATCCAGAGTTGTATCTGTAACATGGTTAGGCATGCATCCAGCATCCAGCATCATTTTTAAGAATTTGTAAGCATCCTTCAATCGACCTGCCTTGCTGTGAACTTCAATTAACGTATTATAAGTAACAACATCAGGATTTATCCCACTATCCTTCATTTGTTCAAAGAGCTTGTTCACCTCATCAATACGGCCTGCTTTCCCCAGTGCATTAATAAGGGTGTTATACATAACAATGTCAAGATATCCACCTTGCTTCAATAGTCTATCAAGAACAGAGCTTGCTAGATCTGCTCTTCCCATCTTTCCTAAACCTTGTATTATCACATTGTATGTTGCTATGTCAGCTGGGCAAACCTTCTCCCCCATTTCATTGAGAATAGCCCAAGCCTCAGTGAAATAGCCCTTTTTGACAAATGAGCTCATTATAGAGTTATATGTATAACTGACAGGATCCACACCCATGTCAGTGAAAATCTCAAACAATCTGCAAGCCAAGTTCAACTTCCCCTTCGCCAAAAATATAGACAAGAAAGTATTCACCATATCAATATCAAAAGAATCTGACCCTTTGTCTTGAACTCGTTGTGCTTGAGTAGGGGAAAATAGTTGAGGAGAATCCCCATTGGACTTCGCTTGATTGGCCAATTGATCCATATGAGGCGATGATGACCACTCGTCAGTTTCATAGGAGGCATTGGCCTGGTCTTTATTTTTGGCATCATCTGAATCAAGATTGGTATCCTCAGCAGAAGTTATAAAGTTCATAATCTCGCTAAAATCTCCTTTGGAAGGGAACAATGGAGAATAGTCCTTTTTCTTGCTCTTGTGGTTCTTCATAGAAGCCTCCATTCCAGCTTTCCACTTGAGAACATTAAACACCATGTCACCTTCTTTTATATGCTTCATGAGCCTATCTGTCCAATCCCAACGACCATGTTTATGGATGCCGATCAAGAGTGAGGTAATGGTAACTAGGTCAACAACAAAACCTCTGCCTTCCATTTCCTCCACCAATTCTAGTGCCTCCTCAAGTTGACCCTCCTTACAAAGTTGCAGCACAATAATGCTGTAAGTAATTCCATCTACAAATTGGCCTTTCTTCTTCAAGTCACGAAATAAAGTGTAAGCTGCCTCTGGCCTTCCATTCTTAAGTAATCCATCGATCAGAATATTATATGTCCAGCATGAAGCTCTTACCCCATCTTCAACCATTTTCTCAAACAGCTGGCAAGCTTCTGTAAGTTTTCTAGCCTTCAAAAGTCCATTCAGCAGAGAATTATATACAACTGTATCCATTTGAAATCCATTATTCTGCATTTCATTAAAAATCCTAGTTGCATCATCTATTCTATAAGTCATGGAGCAACCTTGGATAAGGATTCTGTAAGTGAATTCATCGGGTTCATGACCAGACCCTTTCAGTTCCTCCCATACTATGAGTGCATCATTGACCTTTCCAACCTTACAGAGAACACTAATCAGACTATTATAGGTGCACAAATCAGGGCCAACTGAACTCCCAGACCCATCAGATTCTTTTTCCTTCATCTCTCTAAAGAGGCTTAAAGGAGTACTCAGATCACCCCAACACCCAAACGCATAAATACAAATATTATAACCACAGTTATCAAATACAAACCCTTTCTTATTTCTCAATCTCTCAAAAACTCTTGTAAATTCTACCTTCATGTCTGCTCTTCTCAGAGCAGCCAACAATTCATTACAAACAAAGGAGTTAGGTGCTGAACCAACATCACCAAAATTATTAACTTCATCATCTAGAAGCTTATGAAAGATAAATAAAGCCAAAGTCAATTGATTTTTTCTAACCAAAGCAATAAGAACAGAGTTATACATTTGGTGATTCAAGCTAGCCCCTACTTCTTCCATGCAATCCAAAATTTCTAGCGCCGAATCGAACTCACCGGACAAAATAAACGAATCGAGGAGCACCTTGAAGGCTTGAGAATCAGCAACGACGTCGTCTTCCTTCATGGAGCTGAGCAGAGCGGGCACCTCGTTGAGGTAGCCGGCGCGGCAAACGGTGCGGAAGATGTGAGAGTATTCGGCGGCGGAGTGCTTGTAATTGGGCCGGAGAGAACGGCACCAATTGAAGAAATCGATCTTCTTTGAGGGATGAAGCGATGGGTTTGAGAGGATTTTGAGGACGATTGGGTGGGTGAGTTGGGACGAGTATGCTGGGTCGAAGGCAAGATTCCGAATTCCTGATTGGGACAGAGTGTTGGTGATAGAGGCCACAAAGAGCAAATCTCCGAGTTGTTTGGATATGGATGTTGTGGGTCTTCCATGGCGCATTGCATTGCAGATGAATAACAAATGAAGCCAAGGGAACGATGGAGTGAGACAATTATGGGAAAGGGAGACAGTACAAAGAAGATGGAGAGGAGCTTGAAGTTGAAGGAATGGGTTTAGGTTCACACTTCACACATTTGATCAAATTAATATTGAGTATTTGAGTGTACAATTTTTTTTTTAACTGAATTTTCACTTTTTATCAATTATTTAGTTCTTAAATTTTGAAAATAGACTATTTAGTTTGTTAATTTTTTAAAGGTCAAATTATTTTCTTGTTCTCAACGTTTGCGCGAAGTTTAATATTGGTCATCAACGTTTCAAAAAGTTATTTTAGGTTCTCAACTTTTTCTTTTGTCGAAATTGGTCCTCCAACGTAACTCCGTTAGTTTATGCCAGTAAATGCTGACGTTGATGACTTATGTGGCACACACTCTCTCCTACGTGTCTTATTTTAATGACGTGGCACGCCACGTCAACGCCACATCACTCCACATTGTTACATCATCATCTTCTCTCCTTAATCATCATCATAATCATCCCCTCACTCTCTTTACATCTTCTTCTTCATCTTCCCCACCACCACCGTCGGCGGCGCCGACGATGCCGCCGCTCCCATTTCCATCCTCTTCCTCATTCACACACCATCTTCACCATCTTCTTCCTCCTCTTCCTCTTCACCATACATTTCAAAATCAACGAGATGATCGAGCCTTGATTTCAAAGTGTTGACACCTTCAAGATGACACTATACCAAACACCCACTTGATTTCAAAGTGTTGGATACAATATTTTTTAAAGAAAATGAAACCCTAATTTAATTTAATTTAATAGGAAACATAATCTTAGAGATTCTAAAATATAAAAGTCAACTTAAAAGTCAAAATAAGCAACTAATAATTATGAAAAATACGCACTAAATAAAAACCCTAATTACGATCATCATAATGAACCCAAAATATGATTATTAAGGCCCAAGTTAATCCTCTCATGTATAGTGCTTGGTCCAAAGTCTTCAAATTGATGTTGTCAAGCCCAAAATATGATAAATTGTCATATTTTCAGCCCACAATAAATAAATGAAGTTCTTAAACAAATCATACTTAAAATTGTAACAATAATACTGAACTTTTATCTTGCGAACACAATTAGACTAAAAGCCAATATTTATTGCATTCTTAACCATTGTCCTTATGCTCGCATAACTTTTTTTTTTTTAAAAAAAAAAGTATATATAGATAAAATAGGCTCATCGAATACATGGGTTATATTATGCATATCTTATTAGGGAGAAACAAGACCATGGAAGGGGGAGAGGCATTCTTGCAACCACGAGAGAGAAGACCGAGAGAGTGTATATTGACAATGTCAAATGAAATTAGGTTTTATTTGGTCAAAAAGAAAATGAAATTACCAACAGGTGGTATGGAAAAATTTCATTTCTTTAAAGTTGGGTTTGAGTCTTACACTAAAAAAATTTTTCTTTAAAAAAATTTTAATAGTGTTGTCTCCAATTAAATGATACCTTTTAAAAAAATAAAATTAGGTTTTAAAACCCTTGGACATTGTTATAAAAAAAAAAAAAAAAAAACCCTCGGACATTCTTGATATTTTCTTGACTAAATATTAGTGATTCGTCCTAAGCCTCAAAAAAATAGAGATTCTAGGAATATTCATTTTAAAGCAAATAATTTAAAATCGGGTTTTAAAATTAACCTTGGGGCATCCCTTCTTCCTCATTTTACTTCATCTTTTCTAAGGTTGTCAAAGTCTAGATTTTAAGTAAAATCGTATCGTAAAATCGTAAGATTTTACCTATGATAAAATCATAAGAATTTTTTATGTTATATATATATATATATATAACATAAGTACCTACTTCATATAATAAATCACATACAAATTAAATATGAAATATAGTGATGCCGTCATGTAATACTCTTTGTTCATTTGCAATATATATATGCATGTTAGTTAAAACTTTGTTCCTACATAGGTTTATTTTATTTATTTATTTACATGTTTATTTATTTATGTATTTTCTTGTTTAAATCTCATGACCGTGACGATTATGTAAAGTGGCTTCTTTCATGAATAGACATGTCATTCAAACCATAGAAGGTGCCTCCACTTGTCATCCGTCCCTCGGACAGTAAATATAAGTAAAGTACTAAGTCCCAGTGATAAGTTTCCCTACTGAGCGAAGTGCTCCAAGGTGCCCAGTGAATCCGTCCTTTGGACAGTAAACATAAGTAAAGTGCTAATTAAGTCCCAGTGATAAGTTCCCCTGCTGAGCGAAGTGCTTCAGGGTGCCCAGTGAATCCGTCCCTTGGACAGTAAACTAAGATACCTCACTTTCCCTCTTTTAATAAGTATGAGGTAGTGGAAAGTGTGATGGGGTCATCCCCTCCCTCAGGGTCAACGCAGTGTTGACATGAGAAGAATCATGTCAAGGTCATTCCAACTTCGCGAGGAAGCAACGCTCTTGGAATGGGTTTGACGTAGGCCAAGTGCCACCCGCGACGCCCAATTTAGACAAGGTTGAGAATGTCGTGAAGGAGTGATTTTCATCCTCCTTTCCCGGGAACAATCTTAGGGAGTGGCTTGGTAGGATTGAGGTGAAGGTTCTTCGTGCTTAGGCATGATCACCCTGGTAAACTAGGTAAGGGTTTAATATTAGTAAATTTATTATTGTTCTTATTAAGCTCATAACCCCCTTCTCTTAGACACGTCATTAACAATTGACACCTCATACATACGTAACCACATCCCACTCCTTCAACTTCATCCCACTACTTATCTCATGTGGCTCCATGTTCTCCCATTTCCTTAACCTTAGCCCATTATGTGACACCACTACCATGTCAAGAAACGTGATTGCACTACCCATGTTTTTAGGATGTGATTCATCAGCCCGTAACTAACTTATCTTACCCTCCACTATAAATAGACCCCGTGAGACATTCAAAAGGACGGACTTTTGAGGGATAGAAAGAGACTCTTGCGAGATACAAAGAGAGAAACCTTCATCCAGAATTCCCAAATCCTTGAGCTTGGTAAGAACATAATTTATATACTAACGTTAATCTCTCTTGTCTTACTTACAGTTTACCCAGAGTGCTTCATTTCTCGCCCATTAAGTACTTCCCAGTGACTGGCTCCCGGATTGCTCTGGACCTCCAAGTTCGAACCCCCCGTTCCCGGAACAAACTTAAAGCAATTCATTTATTGTAGAATGAATAAATTAAATTAGTAGTATAATGTAAGTAATTAATATACTTGAGCAACAATAATAACGTCTAGAGTGGAATTCCCAAAGGGCAAAAAGCTGATACTTTGACGTAATGACATCCAATTGTTATGGTAAGGACATCAAAAAATGGGTAGGGTTTGTGATTGGGCTGGGGGCATGGGCTGTAGATTATTTTTTTTACATCAAACAGGCTTTTTTTTGGGCTGACGTAAAATCATAAAATCGGAGGTAAAATTGAGGAGAATGCTGGGTCGAAGGCAAGATTCCGAGTTCCTGATTGGGACAGAGTGTTGGTGAGTAGGGTTTGTGATTGGGCTGGGGGCATGAGCTGTAAATTATTTTTTTTTACATCAAACAGGCATTTTTTTTAGCTGACGTAAAATCGTTAAATCGGAGGTAAAATTGAGGAGAATGCTGAATCGAAGTCAAAATTCCGAGTCCTGATTGGGACAGAGTGTTGGTGATAGAGGCCACAAAGAGCAAATCTCCGAGTTGTTTGGATATGGATGTTGTGGATCTTCCATGGCGCATTGCATTGCAGATGAATAACAAATGACTCCAAGGGACGATGGAGTGAGACAATTATGGGAAAGGGAGACAATACAAAGAAGATGGAGAGGAGCTTGAAGTTGAAGGAATGGATTTAGGTTCACACCTAAGGTAATATTGATCTATTTGGTTCATAAATTTTTAAAATAGACTATTTGATTCATGAATTTTTATCTCTATTAACTATTTAATCCTTAACAAATTAATTATTATTTAACCGAGTGATATTATTTCTTTTTTATTGAATAAGAGAGTTAAACAATACTAACTAACACACCATAAGGTGCAGGCGGTTAAGCTCCTCCTTACACAGGTCTCTACACTGGGGGGGGGGGGGACTATTAAACAAATTAAGACCCAAAGGTAACTCAAAGGCATAATTAGCAAGCCTATCAGCAAGTCTATTCCCATCGCGGAAGATGTGCACCATTTTAATCTGCCAATCCAACTTGGTCAGCTCTCTAATCCTTAAAATAAGACGCCTAAGGGGATGCCAAACCTCCTCCTCAGTTTGAAACAATCTCAGCATAAAACAATTGTCGGACTCAACAATGATTTTCTTGTATCCCTTCTCCCAAGCAGTTACCAGACCAAAGTACATACCCCAAATTTCAACAAAAGCAGCACATCCTTTCCCCATTAACTTGGAGAAATCATAGCGCACGTTCTATTCGCAGAAATAGAACGGAAACGGAAATAGAATGCGTTTCTTGTGTTTAGTAGTAAAAGTTTGGTAATGGAAATGGAAAGAAAATGTATTAAAATGACTATTTTACCCCTTATATTAAAATAATAAAAAGAAAATAAGGTTATAATTGTGTCAAATCATATCAAATCGGAGAGGTATAATAGATATTTTGTATTTTTTTTTTAAAATTGATGGAAATAAAAAAATAAAAAAAATAAGTGGAGCCCAGTGGGCCCCACCATTTCCATTTCCATTTCCATTTCTATTTCCAATTATGTTTCTTGCAAAAGAACATGTCCTAAAGCTAGTTACCTTGAGAGTCACGAGTCACTCCACCACAACCCATTTTATGGGTATCAGCACAGAAGCTACCATGAATATTAATCTTAACCCAGCCATCCTCAGGAGCCATCCAGTAATGCAAGCTATCAGTTGTGGAAGATCTCATGTTGCTGTTGCTACCACTGAGATTACAAGGAAGCTGCAACTCTTTCACCTGAATGTCGATGAGAGGAACAAGAGAGATGGCCTCATCCTCCTTACCGTTGAAGATCCAAGCATTTCTCTTCTTCCATATAAGCCAGGACGCAACCCCAAACTTAGAGCTCCAATTCGAAGCATCGTCCCCACCCACCTCCTTACTAAGGTTGAGAAGGATCCAATCATGTAAATTTGAGGAAAAGAAGACATTTTTAAGCTTCGGACTAACCATGCTCTCCCAAAGAGGAGCAACATGCTTACAATCACGAATTGTATGCAAAGAGTCCTCAACTTCGCCACCACATCTTTTACAAATGTTCGAATCCACAATAGACCTCCTTCGCCACCGAGTGATGTTATCATTAAATCCTAACATATCATTGTTTGTTTGCCATCCATACTTGATTATAGTGCTACCACTACCTTTAGAACTATGAAATTAATGAGAGTATTTCTTTCACATTTGCAATTCATCCATTTGAAATGGTGAAACAAATAATTATAGCTATTGGTTTTGAATATCCATTTGCCTATTTTAATCTAAACTTTAGTTGTAATGTAAGTTTTAGTTTATCAATAGCATCGACAAAGATGAAGAAAATGAAGTTGGAGAAGATGAAAGACGAACTTGAAGAAGACAAAATTGATTCCTCTTATCTTCGCCCTAGCATAGCGTGGAGGTCAATCGGTTAGGTAATGGGTAATGTTTTAAGAACTAAATAGTTGACAGAGCTGAAAATTTTTACCTCTGTCAAATAGTCTATTTCACCATATTCCTTTTAAAATATAACTCAAATGCACGTGTCATTTTGCAGACAAAAACATCGGAGACGTTACCCATTCTCTACTTTGTCGGAGACATTACCCTAAAATAGAGAATGGATAACGTCTCCGATGTTTTTATGAGCAAAATAGCACGTGCGTTTGAGTTATATTTTAGAAGGAATAGGCTGAGGTCAAAACGACACAACTTTGATGGGGAAAAGATGAGTAGAAAATCTGATGTGGAAAAAAATATACCAAGTCAGATATTTTTGCCACATAGGATACCATGTAAGCAAAAACTATTAAATATTTGATGGTGTTAGTGAAAAGGGTGACATTGGCATAAATGTAAAACATTAGGGGTACAATTGACAAAAAAAAACATTTTGCCACATAGAATGCCACATCAGCAAAAACTGTTAAATATTTGACGGTGTTAGTGAAAAAGGTGACATTGGCAGAAACGTAAAATGTTAGGGGTACAATTGACGGCGAAAAAACGTTAGGGGCGAAACTGACAGAACCCCCAAACGTTGGGGGTAGGAAAGGTACTTTTGCCTAAAATTGAATTAGTCATTTTTTGCCTATTTCATTTTATATTTTTTCATTAAAAAAATTAATTATTTAATTTTTTACAAGATAATAAGTTTAATTATACGTCAAAGTGGGTTTGCACAAATGGTCAAGGATCCAGAGGACGGAGGAAAGTTCTCGCCTCATCCATGGGTGAGGGTTCGAATCCCCCTGAAGCCATCCAAAATCCTGCTTTGATGGGCATCCTCCTCAGGGAGATCCCCTGACACCCAATGGCTAGTTGAGTAGTTGCGACTGGGTAAAACTGCTTGCAGTTTAGGCCTGTGCAGTAATCCTTTGGGTTGGGCCTCTGTTGGTCTCCCTAACATGCCACTAGCGCCCTGTCCGGTAGTACTTGAGAGTGTCTTCCCTTACTACCATTTTTATTATAAAAAAAAGTTTAATTATACAAGATTTTTTTTCAGCATCTCAATAAAAAAAAAAATATTACTTCAACAAAATATTAGGATTATTTTATAAAACAATTAGGATTATTAGCATTAAGCTAAAGCAATTGAGACAAGGAAACAAGTCTAATAACTTACAAAGATAATTCTACTTTCATTTTTTAAAAAATAAAGAAGAAATAGAGTAAAAAATTATTAAAATAAGGGTATTGATATGGTGGTCCTCTTCTCTTCCTTAAGGAGAGAAAAAAATAACAATAATTTTTTAAAAAAAAATTTGAAAGGGATCAATGGGGACGCCAGTAAAAAAAAACTCGTCATCCCCAAAATCATTCCCTTGAAATAAAAAATATTTGAATTTTATCTTTTAAGTTTTTTACATAAAAGATTGCAAGAACAAAGAGCATCACAATTTTTATTATAAAAAATATGTATCAATTCCTTATCCGCTAACAGAAAATTTATGTTTTATGAAGTCTTACGTGTAAAAAGAAAATTGACTTTGTAAAATAATAGTTTATTTACAAAGGATTTTTTTTAGAGAGCCAGGACGGTACTTGAAAAATTGTATTCAATCAAATGAAAAAACTTCAGAGAGAAAAAAAGGGACCGAATCAGTCCATACAACATTTGTTTGAACTACTTTAGCAGTTTTGCAAATCAGATCCGCCGCAATATTACAAGTTCTAGGGACCCAATTAAAAACCACATCCTGAAAATTATTACAAAAACGGAGAACATCCCTACACAAAGCATTAAGTGACGACATCTGGTCACACGGCGTTTTTAGCAGCTCCATCACTAGCAGTGCGTCACCTTCCACAATCACCTTCTTACATCCCACCTTTAATGCCAACTCTAGTCCTTTTTTTACAGCCATCGCCTCCAGTTTGACAGGATCATTTGGAAAGCTAATTGAGTTCATGTACGCGCCCAGGCAAACACCATCTGCATCTCGTATCAATCCACCCAATACTCCTCCACCTTCCTTCTTCGGTGCAGCGTCCACGTTCACTTTGACAAAAGTGTGAATGGGTTTTTCCATTCTATATCAATCGTGAAGCCTCGGGTACAGACATCACTACACAAAGCCATTTGCGTCTCATCCAACACTCTCTCTATTCGACCCCATAACTCTTCCACTCGGATAACTTCATTACAAAATTTCTTCTTGTTCCTCCTTTCCCACGCATAGTAGGTAGCTATTGCCAACGCCGAAAGCTGTTCATCTTTCCAATCCCCTGCTTCCACCACTAACCATTCTAGTGCATTCGCGTGGTAAACTCTGCTACTGTAATCATATGTTGCTTCGACCCACATATACTGAAGATCAGGACAATCAATCACGGCATGGAAGACGTCTTCCGGAACGTTATTACACATCGCGCAGTTTTCATCGATCCTCATCCCTCTCTGTTCTAGCGCCTCAATCGTCGGTAAAATTCCCTAACATACTCTCCACAAGAACACCTTGTATTTCGAACTTATGGGTAGTTTCCACATCCGTTTCCAGAAGTTTTTAACTCCTTCAATGTCAACATCCAGCCCCACCTCAAAACTATTCCACTCTTCACTCATAGCAGCCCTGTACCCTGTTTTTACAGAGTATACCCCTTTATTATCATGCTCCCATACCCATCTATCACCCCCTTGCTCCCTATCTGGTGGAATGCTAATTATTTGATTACACACCTCCTCATTGAACAAGCCACGTATCTTCTCTACATCCCACTCCCCGCCATCAGTCGTGAGCAAATCACTCACCTTGTCTACAACCACCATCGTACTACTTGGTTGTGCAAGCACCATCGGCATGTCCGAAGGAACCCAAGGATCTTCCCATACTCTAGTTGTTCGTCCGTCACCAATTGATCTACGTAACCCTTTCGCAAGTAGTGGTTTTCCCGCCATCAGACTCCGCCATTGGGCGTTGATAAGGTTTCCCGATGAAAAGTATCGAGCCTTCAAGACAGTAAAAAGTAGGGAATTCTCATTCTGTAACAACCTCCAACATTGTATTTACAAAGGAATTATATTAATTAAAGGATAACAACCTCCAACATTGTATTTACAAAGGAATTATATTAATTAAAGGAGAGGGTAGTTTTGTCCTTTAGAATAATGAGGAATCTCTTTAATTAGGAGATGTTTAGTAGTAGGATAAAATTGAATTTTAGTATATTCCTCCAATCATTTGATCCTTAATCTATTTAAAGTGGGTCTTTATTAATGTAAATTTTTATTAATATTAACAAATGATATTACATTATGGAAGGAATGTTCGAAATTCAACAGTAATATAACAAAATTGATGCAAACGGAAGGTCCCGAAGTACATAATATGGAAGGAACAAACGCCGGAAGAAAATTCCCAACCTATTAAACCCCCAAATGGCGAATGCAAATGAAAACATAAATGATAGGTTAATTGGTGATCCACTTGATTCCTTGAACTCGAACGAATAAAGACTCGAAGTGTTGAAAAACGCCACAAGGTTGATCAACCATTGATAAGTTTGTTAGTCCAAAAATGAACCCATAAGAGAATCCACTCTCATGAAGAATGTGTAAAGACACAAGTTCTCTAAAATATTTCAATTCTCATAACTTGGGGGCGTTTGGTATAGTGTCATATCGGATAACATGGTATCTTACATATTATGGTATAAAATGGTGTCATCTCAGATACCATATTATCTTTGATACTCATGTTTGGTATAGTGTCTCACATCAGAATGACATGAGATGCAAATTCTTGGTGTAAAATAGTGTCATCTTAATACCATGTCATTTATTTTTGTATCTTCCAAATTTATCCTTATAAATATAAGTAAATTAATTATCATATTTATTCTATGATTATTTTTAAAATTTCATAATAATTTTAAATTTAAAAAACAATCAACAATCAAACATTTTAAATAATTATATAGTTTAATATAACTAAAAATAACAATTATTTAAATATACAACAAAATAATTTAAATAAGCGTGAAAAAATATGGTGTATTAATCATTTTTGTTAAAAATTATTAAATATAATAGGGATAACATTGGTAAAGTAAAAGAAAAGTCTTCCACTCAAGGGTGTTATCTCACATGACACAGTATTTTTTGTGTCATGAGATGACACCCTTTTTGGTGTCATGTGATGACACTATGTTATCTTAGATAATGTTGTGTTATCACATGACACCTTAACAAACGGGGCATCCAAGTTATCTTGGATGACACCTTGATAGGAATGTAAATGATTGAGTGATTAGTTAACGGTTAAGCGTTTGTTAGTGTTAGTTAAAGTTAGTTATGTTCTGTTAGCAATACTGTTAGTATTCAGTTATTGTAATGTATCAGATGCTATGTATATATTAAGGACTAAGGTCCTCATGCGAATACAAGTTTCTTCTCTGAATTTCCTTCTTTTCTGAAAATGGTATCAGAGCCTTAGAAACTTCTTAACGGAAGAGCGGTAGTGACAAAGTGTGTGGATATGGCATCTGAAAACAGTGGTGCACAGAGTGGTACTCAGAGTGGTAGTACCAGTAAATCTGAGGAGGTGAAGTATGCTCTTCAGAATGTTCCGGTGATAGCTTCGAAGTTGAATGATAGCAATTTTCTTGCTTGGCGTATGCAAGCTATGGCAACGATCAAAGGTCACAGGCTACATAAATATCTGCTGGGAGAGCAGTACGTTCCAAAGCGTTACCTTACTAAGTTAGATCTGGAGAAGGGAGTTTATTCTGAGGAATTTCTCTTCTGGGAAAGTCAAGATCAGTTGCTGGTAAGTTGGCTCTTGAATTCTATGACTGACAGTATGGTAAATAGAATGGTTGCTTGTGTGTATAGTTACCAGGTGTGGAATAAACTTGAAGAGTTGTATTCCAATGCTACGTTGGCAAGAGAAAGACAGTTGAAAGGTGATCTGAGGAGTACCAAGAAAGGGTATTGCTCGATGTCAGAGTATGTCTTGAAGTTGAAGAAGATTACAGATGCTCTGGCTGCTATAGGTTCGCCTGTGTTGTGTCATGATCACGTGGAGGCAATTCTTGATGGACTTGGAAATGAGTATGAAGGGTTCATCACTTCCTTTTCTATGAGAAAGGATGACTATAGTGTTACGGAGATAGAAGCACTGCTTCTTGCACAAGAAGCAAGGCATAAGAAAGTCAAGAAACGGGTTGAGAATGTGTCTTCCAATGTGGCTCAGAGAGCTTTTTTACATAATGGCAGAGGTCAACATAATTTTCATCAAGGAGGATTTCAGAATGGTCGAGGTGGTAATGGATCATTCTCGCAAAGAGGTGGTTTTCAGAATGGTGGGTCTCAGAGAGGAGGATTTCAGAATGGGAATTCGCAAAATAGAAATGTTCGTGTTCAAGGTGGAAGAGTTTGGCAGGATAGCAAACCTCAGTGTCAAGTTTGTGGAAGGATGGGTCATATAGGAGTAAACTGTTATAATCGGTTTAATCAAAGCTTTACAGAAGCTACTCTTGCTCAGTTCATTACTCAGAATCAGAATTCTCAGAATAAGCAGAATGGTGGAGTTGCAGCACAAGCATTATTGGCGACTCCTGAAACCTTAAGTGATGATGCGTGGTTTGCAGATAGTGGTGCTTCTAACCACTTGACTAATGATATTTCAAATTTACAGGTTAAGCAGCCTTATGATGGTAGAGAGCAAGTACATATAGCAAACGGTTCAGGTTTGGACATTGTTCATATTGGCAATTCTGAGTTACTTACTAATTCTAAAATACTTAAGTTGAATCAAATTCTTCATGTGCCTGATGTGTCAAAGAATCTTTTGAGTATTTCGAAGTTTGCAAAAGATAATAAGGTTTTCTTTGAGTTTCATTCTGACAGGTGTTTTGTGAAATCTCAGGATGATCATCGTATTCTTCTTGAGGGCAGGATCAAGAGAGGTCTTTATCTGTTTGATTCTTTGAGTTTCAGCCATAAAGTGTCAAATCCGATATCTGTCAATACAGCTTCAGCAAATGTTTTTTCTTCAGCATGTTCTTCTTCTTCTTTTATAGCCAATTCTGTTGCTAGCTCTAGTAATTTTGGCCTTTGGCATTGTAGACTAGGGCATCCTGCTTTCTCTATTGTAAAATCTGTATTGACAACTTGTAATCTTCCTACTTTGAGTAATAAAAGTAATGCTCAGTTTTGTGAAGCTTGTTGTATGGGTAAAATTCATGTTGTTTCGTTTCCTATTTCATCTACTCATTATAGCTGTCCTCTTGAGCTTGTATATTCTGATTTATGGGATCCAGCTCCTGTTCATTCTTCCAGGAACTTCAGATATTATATTAGCTTTGTTGATGCCTTCTCTAAGTACACATGGGTCTATCTTTTAAAAGCTAAGTCAGATGCTTTTGAAGCCTTTAAGATGTTTAAAGCTCAAGCTGAATTACAGCTCCATACTAAGATAAAGTCCTTTCAAAGTGATTCAGGTGGAGAATTTCGTTCCTTCTCCAAGTTTTTAAAAGATAATGGCATTCAGCATAGGTTGTCATGCCCGCATACTCATCAACAGAATGGTTCTGTTGAAAGAAAACATAGGCACATAATTGAAGTCACTTTGTCTCTTCTTGCTCATGCTTCGTTGCCTTTAAAATTTTGGGATGAAGCTGTTTTGTCTTCTGTGTTTCTTATAAACAGGCTTCCTACTTCAGTTTTAAATGGTTCTTGTCCTTTCCAAGTGTTGTTTCAAGTTCAGCCTGATTACAAATTTCTTAGAATATTTGGTTGTTATTGCTATCCGCTTCTTAGGCCATATAAGAATCATAAGTTTGATTTTAAAACTGAGAGGTGTACTTTTCTGGGGTATAGTACTTCTCACAAGGGGTATAAGTGTCTTGACTCGAAAGGCAGAATGTATTTTTGTAGAAGTGTAGTGTTTGATGAGACCTCCTTTCCTTATAAAAATATTTCAACTTCTGTTTCTTCTACTGATTGTTCTCCTGTGTCTTCCTCTCCTTCTGTTCCTTTGGTTCTTAAGCCTCTCAATTCAACTAATACTTGTGTTTTAAGTACTCAGAATTTGCCAACTAATGTTCAAAATAATGTTGTTTCCAATGTTGGTGGTGGTCTGGTTCGCTCTTTGACAGATAGTCCCTCTGATAAAGGTTCTGAATCTTCTAACACTGCTTCAGTTTCAACACATTAGTCTTCTTCAGGTTCTGGTCATGTTGGTTCTCCTTCAATTCCAGCTGCAGTTACAATGCCTACTGATACAACTGCCGTGACTCTTGCTCCTGCAGTTCCAATGAATACGCACTCGATGGTCACAAGGGCTAAAGTTGGTGTTTTCAAACCAAAAGCCTTTCTTGCTGTCACTGAACCGGCCTCGGTTAAAGAAGCCTTAGCAAGTCTTAAGTGGAAGGAAGCAATGAATGAGGAATTTAAGGCATTACAGTGCAATAAAACCTGGTCTTTAGTTCCTCTACCACCTGGTAGCCAGTAAATGGGTTTTTAAGTTGAAGTATAATCCAAATGGAACTATTCAGAAGTATAAGGCTCGGTTGGTGGCTCAAGGGTTCCATCAGCAGGCTGGTTTTGATTATTCTGAGACTTTTAGTCCAGTTGTGAAGCCTACAACTATAAGGGTAGTATTGACAATTGCTTTGGCTAGAAAGTGGCATTTGCATCAATTGGATTTTAATAATGCCTTCCTCAATGGTGATCTTACTGAGGAAGTATACAAGGTGCAGCCTACAGGTTTTGAACAAGGTGACAAGGAGATGGTATGTAGACTACATAAGGCCTTGTATGGTCTTAAACAAGCTCCAAGGGCTTGGTTTCAAAAGTTAGCTAATGCCTTGATTTGTCTTGGTTTTTCTTCGGCCAAATGTGATCATTCTTTGTTTGTTAAATTTTCTGGTGATCTTGTGCTGTTTGTTTTGGTGTATGTGGATGATGTGATTGTAACTGGTAATTCTGTGAGTGCTATTAAAGGTTTGGTGAGTACTCTTCATTCCAAGTTTTCGTTGAAGGATTTGGGTCCTCTACATTACTTCTTAGGTATTCAAGCTCATTCAGTGAAGGATGGGGGCTTGTTGCTTACACAAACGAAGTATATTAAAGACTTGTTGATCAAGGCAGAGATGGCAGGTGCCACTGCTCAGAAAACACCTATGACTTCTGGATTGCGGCTTTCAGCTTTTGGTTCAGAAGTTTTTGATGATCCTTATAAATACAGGTCTATTGTTGGTGCCTTGCAGTATGTAATTATCACAAGGCCTGATCTTTCGTTCTCTGTTAACAAGGTTTGTCAATTTATGCATGAGACAAAACTTGTACATTGGCAAGCAGTGAAGAAGATTTTGCGGTATTTACAAGGGACTTTGGAGTATGGTTTACGTCTTCATAGTTCTCCAGATTTGACTTTAAGGGCTTTCACATATGCGGATTGGGGATCGGATGTTGATGATAGGAGATCAACTTCTGCTTGGTGTATATACTTGGGCAAGAATCTTGTCTCTTGGTCCTCTAAAAAGCAACATGTTGTTGCACGTTCAAGCACTGAGGCAGAATACAGAGGTCTTGCTAATGCTGTAGCAGAAGTTACGTGGCTTCAGTCCTTGCTGTCTGAGTTGAAGTGTGGCTTGCCTGCTGTACCAAAGGTCTACTGTGATAATCTGAGCTCTTGTATGCTGGCTGCTAATCCTGTGTTACATTCACGTTCTAAGCATGTTGAATTGGATGTTCATTTTGTTCGGGAGAGGGTTGCTCGTGGTCAGATTATGGTTCAACATCTTCCAGCTCGGGAACAGATTGCTGATACTCTAACTAAGCCGTTGTCTCATCCTATGTTTTCTCATTTCAGAGACAAACTTATGGTGGTTTCTCCAAACCTCCTTAAGTTTGAGGGGGGATGATAGGAATGTAAATGATTGAGTGATTAGTTAACGGTTAAGCGTTTGTTAGTGTTAGTTAGAGTTAGTTATGTTCTGTTAGCAATACTGTTAGTATTCAGTTATTGTAATGTATCAGATGCTATGTATATATTAAGGACTAAGGTCCTCATGTGAATACAAGTTTCTTCTCTGAATTTCCTTCTTTTCTGAAACCTTTCACACCTTCAAGATGATACTATACCAAACACCCCCTTGATTTCAAAGTGTTGGATACAATGCTTTTTAAAGAAAAGGAAACCCTAATTTAATTTAATGAAATAGGAAACAATCCTAGGGATTCTAAAATATAAAAGCCAACTTAAAAGTCAAAATAAACAACTAATAATTATGAAAAATACGCACTAAATAAAAATCCTAATTATAATCATCATAATGAGCCCAAAATATGATTATTAAGGCCCAAACTAGTCCTCTCATGTGTAGTGCTTGGTCCAAAGTTTTCAAATTGATATTGTCAAGCCTAGAATATGATAAATTGCCCCATTTTCAGCCCACAATAAGCAAATGACATTTTTGAAAGATCAATATATTGTACAAGTTAGTCCTTTCGTCAAATTTCGTTAAAAGCCATTAATTAATGGAAGTACTGACGTGGACTGTTAACTGCCTACGTGGCACTATTAACTACTTACATGGTACCATTAATTATTAATTATACAAATTAACCCCTAAAAAATTAGACTATAATACAAATTATTCCCTAAAAATTATATTCTTTCACTGTAACAGAAGAAGCTAATTCTTACTATTTAGTTCCATTGAAAACCGACCAATTTAACTTTTTTGCTTTTCCTCCATTGTCCGACTGCTTTTTGGTTAGATTGCATTGAGGTGACATAGAGTGACATTGGATTCAGTGAAATGTAGAAAATATAAAGTATGTAAAGTGCATCATCCAGACCATTAAATAAAAATCGAGATTTGTGTCCGTACTATAATAGTTTCATCCAACGGCTCTTAAGTGTGCACTTCACACACTTCATCGGATCTGTACTTTAGTAAATTTGGATCTGACATAGAGCTGATTTTTTCCTACCGAAAAGCAGTCGATTACATGAAATTGTTTTTTAAAATAAATTCAAGAGAAAATTTGACTGCTTTTCAATCGAAATTTTATTATATGTTTATTACATCCCATCTTACATACTTTTAATATTATTCTAAGTATTGAAATGTCATACAAAAATTGCACATAATCATTTTACAATCACTCTCTCATCCCATCTTACATCTTTTTATTCTCTCTTCCTTTCTTTATTATCTTCTCCGTAATCTCTCCTCCTTCTTTCTTATTTTTTCACTTATTCATTGTTTTCTCTATTCTCTCTCTTCTTTCTTCTTCCATTTATTTTTTCTTCATTCTCTTCCTTCTTCCTTTCATTTTATATTGGCTAAAATGCACATACACCCCCTGAGTTTTGGGTCAGGGGCACATACACCCCCTGAGTTTTAAAACGTTGCACATAGACCCCTTGAGTTTTCACTTTGGGGCAGAGACACCCCTTCTGTTAGGGTTCCGTGAAAATTAGCTGTTAAGTGCCACGTCAGCAAACATGTGTGAGGGTAATTTAGTATTTTTACACCCCTGAGTTTTCACTTTATGGACACATACACCCCCTGAGTTTTTACTTTAGGGGCACATACAGCCCCTGAGTTTTCACTTTAGGGACACATACACCCCCTGAGTTTTCACTTTGGGGTAGAAACACCCCTCACACATACTTGCTGACGTGGCACTTAATGGTTAATTTTCACGGAACCCTAACAGAAGGGTTGTCTCTGCCCCAAAGTGAAAACTCAGGGAGTCTATGTGCAACATTTTAAAACTCATGGGGTGTATGAGCCCCTGACCCAAAACTCAGGGGTGTATGTGCATTTTAGCCTTTTATATTTTATCCTCACTCTTCCTTCTTCTTGTGGACGTTGAAATCATAAAGTTGAGGTTACTAGTGTCTAGAGTTTTTGTATATAATAATAATCTATCGTATACACTTCTATGACATCAATTTGGTGGACGACTTTAACCTCTTATGTGTCCTTAAAAATCGATGGGTGATGGTGTAGGTTGTGGAGTGACGTTCTATGAGGCTAATCTAAATGTCAGTTGCCTATCGGCTTTGACAGTGCAATGCAAAAACAAGGTGATGGATGGAAAAGTACTTATTTAGCTGCAAAATCAATTAGGTATTGTTATACCGAGAAGCATGTTAACCCCAACAAGAGTTTTCTAGCCACCTAATAATGATCTTCAAGGCAAGCTACACCCATTGATATTCGATACTTAACAACATTTGCAATTTTATATATATCATCAAAACACATAATAATTCAATAAATTAGTTATAATTCAATAAGTTTTTTAATACTAATAAACCCATTTACAACTCATTTATATATAGAACCAAATGATGCCTCACATTAATATCTAAGAATTATAATAATTATATATTCTTCCTATCATATTACATAAATTATTTAATTTTATAAACTCTTTCATTGTGAAAAATTATATACATTGTAAAATTTTGAAAGTACTAGTATTCAAAAACTTATTTAATTTTACATAATTTAATTTGAGCAAACATATGTTTCCTTTAAGTCAACCATCATAAGTTTACTCTTTTTAGGGTTAGTATACTTTCTAGTACAACAACACATATTCGATTTTGCAACCAAATAAGTACTTTTGCATCCCACCACATTGTTGTTGCATTGCACTGTCAAAGTCGACAAGCAACTGACATTTAGATTAGCCCTGTAGAAGTGTAAGGTAGATTATTATTGTATGCAAAAACATTCTAGTTACCTTATGCATATTATTATTTTAAAGACTTAATTGTATTGTAATATAAATCTTTGAAGGACTAATATGTACGGAAATATAATTTTTTTAGGGATTGATTTGTAATGGTATAATCTTTCAGGGACTAATTTGTATAGTTAATAATCAATGGTGCCATTTAGGCAGTTAATGGTGCCACGTAGGCAGTTAATGGTGCCACTTAGGTATTTAACTATTCATGTTAGCACTTCTGTTAACGGCTTTTAACGAAATTTGACGGAAGAACTAACTTGTACAATAGATTTATCTTTCAGGGACTGAGTTGGATAACATAAATCTTTCAGAGACCAAAATATCAGTAGATCAATCTTTCAGGGACCAAATTATATATATACTAAAAAAAAGTATATATATATATATATATATATATATAACTTAAACCATTATATCTCAAGGAAAGTTGTTGCATTTAACTCTCATTTGAATGAAGCAGCATTTTGGAATAAGGACCGTTTGGCAATAATATTTCAAAAGTGCTTATTTTTAAATGACATGTTTTTAATAAGAGAGAATAAAAAAAGAAGGACAATATCATATATACAAAATTTTAGTAAGTGTAGTTTTGTTATACAAATAATTAAATTTTAACTTCTATTTTAGCTAAAGACAGAAGCTCTAATTCCTAATTTTTTGCTTAAAAATTAAGAATTGTTTCTATTACAACTCAAAAGTACTTAATTTTTTTTATGATCAAACACAAATTTTTTTTTAAAAAAAAAGTACTTTTAATTCAAAAGTTAGTTCAAGCAAAACAGGCCCTAAAACTTCTAGCTACTACTAGCTAGCTAAGAGTATGTTTGGTAAGGATCCCCACAGTAAAATTATGGTGTTTTACGATTCTTAAAAAAATTTTACATCATATTTTATACATACCAAACATATTTTTTATCATATTTTTTTCTCTCCTAATTTTTTTTATCTCTCTCCTCACTTTTTTCTATAATACTTTTCTTTGTTCTACCGTAAATTTTTTATAATATTTTATATCTGTATATTTATACCACCTTTTCCTTGTCCCCACAAGCTCATTTCCTTGTCCTTTCCATATAGCCAAAAGAGCGAATTTTTTGTGAATTTATTATATGGTACTTTTCTTGTTTCTATGTAATTTTTTATGCTCCTCACTGCTAACGCGCATTTATATGAAGAATTCGTCAAGTTTTGGATAATACCATCAGAAAGAAACAAAGATTTGTCAAATTTTCTTTTGTACTGAAAACCATTCGCCCGATAAAAATATCTTTGTTTAGTAGAATGTTATAAGGAATAAAAAAAAAGAATGTGAATGTTAAAGGAAAAAAAATGTGATGTGAATATAGATATGATGTGATGTGTATGGAATAAAAGTGAGTAAAATAACTATTTTATCCTTATATTAAAAGTGAGAATGGAATAAAAGTGGATAAAAAGATAAGGGCAAAAATATAATTTCATCAGATTACAAAAAGTAATGTTTGTTTGGTATGCAGAATGGTGGAGAGAATATTGGATTACCTCCAACATTACCTCGCAAATTCCTGTTAACAAACATGCGCCCTAAGGGCTTGTATGGAAATCAAGAGGGGAAGAGAAGGAGAGTGATTAGAGGAAAAGGGAGGAGAAGGGAAGGTTAACCTTCTATATGTCTACCCCTTGTTTGTGTATTGATACCTCTTCCAAAATACTCTAATTTGAAGTATCATGAATTTGTGAATGCTTGAAGGGGAATGATGATGGAAGATTAAAGATTGATCTTCTATCATTTCTCCCTCCAATTTTCATCTTCCTAAATAAAAATTTTTTTTATGCACAAAACTCAAAATTAAAACTTTGCTCAAGAAAAAATAAAATACCTACAAGACTATAACTCCAACCCCAAATCTTGCTTAAGAATTTGTCAATGTGAAAACCACGATTTCAACAAAAAAAAAATCAATTAACCATCTAGATAACTAGCTACTCATTAAATGGTACAAATTAAATGTTTCTATATTTTGTCTAATTAACTCGAGCTAAGAGAAATCTAGTAATAAAGGTAAAACTTTTTCAATAATAAGAGTTTTTTCGTATAGTGGATGGTTGATAGTTACTTGTAACAAATTAAATTAAATAAAAGTTATGACTTATGCTATAATTGGAAAAATTAAATTAACTGAAAGAGACTTATTCATATAGTGGATTTGATAGTTACTTGTAATAAGGGTGTGGTTGAGTGAAAGGGACTCATCCATCTTTAACTAAGTGTTAGAGGTTCGATCCCTGCCTTGGGTAAGGAACATCTTTAAATATTTGGGTCAGGTGGTCCACCTTTGAGGTGCCTACAATTCAGCGAGGGGATTAATCACTGTCCTCGACAGTGGATACACTGGTCTAGAAAAAAAAGTGACAGTTAAGACTTATGCTATATAATTCTCCTGTTTCCAAAGGATAGGAATATTCAAAATGGGCCTTATGGAGTCATGGTTAGCTTAAGCCTAATGCATTGCTTGAATTAGGTTCCCATAAGAATATATGAGATTTGATTTAGGTAATAGAACTTATAGAGGATTGGAAGATTCTTATAAAAAATTTAGGGGCTAAGACTAACTTCAAGGCATTAAATTAGATAGTTAAGAGTGTCACTTCTATACTTTAATGTTAAGAACAACTACAATCTTAAGTGTTTTGCTTCCATTTGTGTTTGTCTCATAATTTGCTATTAGTTTAATTTTAATTTGTTTACTTTGAATTAAATACTCGATTGTGATAGCTTGACTTAGGTAAATATGAATGCACTAGTAATCAGTTCATTTTAGCTTAGTTCTCTATGGACGATACTCTTTCTCATCACTTTACTACTTGTTGGTGGTGTATACTTGCACCATATCGTTTCGACGATCAACACCAACCAACTATTACTTAGTGGATGGTTGATAGTTGTAACAATTAAGTTAGATGAAAGTTAGGAATTATGCTATAATTACCGTCATAACTCTTTGATCCTACTCAATTGTCAACGTAACTCTTTAATCTTGCTTCTCTTGGTATCAGAACAAAAGTCATACTTCATCATACCCTTTCTTGACCTATAACTTTTTTATTTTGTTCTTCTTGGTATCAGAGCCTGATGGAAAAGTAAGAATGTAAGAGGTGTGTAGGATAAATATGAGTTTGGTGTACAATATTTTATTTTCAAATATATATATATATATATATATATATATATATATATATAATTCTTTGATCTTACTCCTACTGTGATATATTGCCACTATCAAATGTATATAATTATTTAGTTGAAGTGATAGGTACTTCATTCTCCTTAAACAAGATCTTCTTTTCGAGTATTGTGTATGAAAAAAATTCTGCTGGGAGAGCTCTATCCCCGTTATGGAACCTCAGCTAGCTCGAACAAGATTACTTCCAATAGGAAGATACTTTTAGAAAAGAAATGTGTATAATTATCGTCATCTAAACTGACAGCAACAATCATAATGAAAAGTTTATTCATTCTTTTTTCTAGAGCAATATATGGTAAGACCACAATTAAATGTCTATTAATTTTATTTAGATAAAACAATTAATTAGAAATATTTATTATTATTATTATTGAACATATAAATATAACCTAAGGTTTTCTAAGAGTATAGATAAAACGGAAATTTTGAAATTTGAGTAAGAGTAGTTTGGTTATAAAAAATTTAAATTTTAACTTATGTTTTTTGCTAGAAGCAGAAGCTTCAATTTCTAACTTCTACTCAGAGTTAAAAAATTGTTTCTGTTACAAGTCAAAAGTAATTTTGAAATATTTACCAAATACTTTATTATAAAGAAAGTGTTTTTGAAGGACAAATTAGCTGCCACAAACAGAACCTAATTGACAATCTCAAGCTAGTTTTGTTCTTCTAACCAAAATATTCTTTCTTAATTTTTTTTACTAAAAGGAGAAAATAAAGAGACACAGTCAAGTGATTTCTAAAAATAAGAAAGTATAAATGTGACCTTAATCGCGTCCCTACATTGATAAATAAAATTAGATGATAGATAGGACTTATGCTATAATTAAATAATAGCATAAGTCATAACTTTCATTTAATTTAATTTGTTATCTAATTATAGCACAATTCCTAACTTTCTTTAATTTAACCTGTTACAAGTAACTATCAACCATCCACTAACTAGAAGTTGTTGGAGTGCTAATTCCTCTTAAATTAAGCAAGTCTCAAGATTTGAGTTTTGTGTATGAAAAAATCTTATTAGGAGAGTTTTATTCTTGTTACACTTTATCTAACTCGAATTAGATTAAACAAAACCTAGTAAATTTTTGGATACGGACTATTTCAACCAAAAAAAAAATCAATTAACCATCCAAATAACTAGGTATTGATTAAATGAGTTTCTATGCTTTCACATTGATAAATTCTTAAGCAATGTTTAATTTGGGGACGGAGTTGTAGTCTTGTAGGTACTTTATTTTGTTTTTAGCAAAGTTTGAAATTTAAATCTTATGCATAAAAAAATTTCTTAAAAGGGTTTTATCCATTATAAAATTTCAGTTACTTCAAACTAGATTAATGAAAACCCACGGAGGGGATGGTTTCCACAACAAAAAGAAAAATTGATAAATCCTTATTCTTTTCTAATTGTATTATCCAAAACTTGACAAATTCTTCGTATAAATGCAGATATGTGCGTTAGTAGTGGTGAGCATATAATTAGAGGTGTCAAAACGGGTCCAACCCGTGGGTTAGACCCGTTTACCTACAAATACGGGTGGGTTGGACTGTTGGAAAAATGACCCGCGGGTAAGTGGATCCGACCCGTTTGACCCATTTAAAATACGGGTTTAATCGGATTACTCGCGGGTAACCTATTTTTTAAAAAAATAATTAATATATTATGCTTTTATGAATTTATTTATTTTTTTGGACTACCAACTCCAACTTTAAAATATAGTTGTGTTTAAAAAATATAGTTGTATTTCAAAAAGTTTTTAAATGCATTTAAATCTTTAAAATATTTTATGTTGTTAGATCATTTTTTTTCCCAATCATCAAGATTATTTATAGACGTTGGATGTATTATAGACAATTTAATGGAATATTTCTTCAACTTTTAATTAAAATGATTTTTAATTATAAAGTTGATGTTAATTTATTTCTCAATCATAGAGATTTAACTTTGATTACAATTGGATGTATTTTTCCTATAACAATAAATTATACATGGTTTTTGAATTTTAAAACCCTTTTTTTTTTGTAGAAAATGGAAGTTATATTACTAGAAAGGAGAAGTACAGGAGCGGAAAAAACAAAAAACAGAAAACTAATACAATAAAACAGTCACTAGGCAAAAAACATATAAATTTTACTTAATTTATTTCTTTTTATTTATTTTCAAACACAATTCCAAAAACAAAATCAAATAGCATGCGCGGATGTGAAGATGGGCAAAATTATACACACTATTGACTAGAAGTATAGAACATCAGCATTTACCCTTTTGAAAATTAGAAAATAAAAAAAACTTTAAAAAAATAATAAAATTGACCCGTTTGACCAGTTTAACCCATACATATACGAGCCGGGTTGGTATTTTCTCAACCCGTGAAAATCTTGACCCGTGCGGGTTGGCCCGTTTGGTCCATGACCCGTGACGGGCCAACCCGTACGGGCCGGGTTGGCCCGTTTGACTGCAACATTTTTTAGCTTAAAAGTACTTTTGAGTTGTAGCATAAGCAATTTTTCAGCTTTAAATAGAAGTTAAGAATTAAAACTTCTGCTTCTAGCCAAAAGCATAAGCTAAAATTTAAATATTTTAGGATAAAGCTACCCTTACTAAAATTTTATATTTACCATTTTATCATTAATCTAATAGGTTAAATTCTCTTTGCTTGACACATATTTATCATTTTATTCTTATTAAAATTAATAGATATGTAATTAATAATAATAAATAAAATATCATTAATTAAAATTAATTTATTTAACTAACATTTTATTATATTAGTAAAAGCATTAAATTCATTTATTTATTTTGGTTAAAAATAAAATATATTTATATTCATTTATATATTTAATAACACTAATAATACACTAAATTTATATATGCCCTTCTTAATAATTTTACAGTCAAAAGAACTTTTTTATACAAAATTACAAAACACAAATTATTTTCAAACAACTGATAAAAGTACTTAAAAATATATGATTGCCAAACGGGGTCACTACATAGAAACAATAAAGGTATCACATAATAAATTATTCACACAAAGATCCCCTCTTTTGGTTATATGGAAAGAAAAAGTCTACAATATAGACTATCAAATAAAAATTGAGATTGTGTTTATTTGTATTATATCATCATTTAATGACTCAAATTATACATTTTATATACTTTAACTATTTTGTACAGATTCGAATCCAAAGTACCGCTTCATTCAAATTAGAGTCAAATGCATCAACTTTCCTTGAGATTTAATGGTTTAAGTTTTTTTTTTTTAAAAAAATTATATATATACTTAACACCTTTAATTAATTAATATTCAATATAATTTTATAGAAAATTTATTTCCTGTTTACTTTTTATTTATGATGCTGACATTTTGTACTGTATATATATTTGGTGAGAAAGTCCTTAATTAATGCATAATATTTCCAACGAAATAGTAATGGATGTGAATTGTGAATGCATGTAATGATGGTAGCTAAATTATATGAAGGGTAAATTTATACTTTGATGTTTGGTTAAATTATACATTTATTATGTTAATTTAAAAGAAATCATATTTATCGATCTCCTCTTTCAGTTTTTTGTCAATAAAAAAAAGATAATTTTATGTGATTATTGTGAATTCCCAATCTACTCATTAAATGTTTCAATATTTGATACAAATTATTCTTTAATTATGTATGTGTGTTTTCAATTATTATTAGGGTAAATTATACTTTGATGCCCTGTGGTTTCACCCCATTTCACTTTAGTGTCTTGTGATTTCATTTTTGTCAGTTTGGTACTATAAAGTTTGCATTGTTAGCACTTTAGTGCCTTGAGGTTTTTTACCGTTAGTTTTAATAGTAATTTTACTATTTGAATTAACAAAATCTTAAATGTGGCTCGCTGGGGATCGAACCCAAAATCTCTAATGACATAGATTAACGCCTTAACCATTGGGCCATAAAGTCTTTATAAATTTTAATTTCCTTTCAATAAATATAATATGTCAAGACCAACTATACTCACCCTCGCATTTATTTTGCACAATTACACTCTTCTCTTCCACTCAATAGTATTTGGACTCATACCGATTATTAAATCATTAAAAGGTTTGAGTCATTGGGTCATTGATTCGACTATTTAATCACTTAAAAATTTGTTGAACTAATAAAATAAATAAATTTATTATTTTTATTTTAAATTTATTTATAATAAATTATAATTAATTAAATAAATACAATAAATTATTTTAGACTAAATATTATAAACATGAGATTTATACATATTATTATAATTAATAGTTATGTCATTTAAAATTAATTAAATAATATATATTTTAAAATAATTTTATGTTATTAAATAATTATAATAGTTTTTTTGTGGAAATATAGTAATAGTTAAAATGTTATTTTTTTTTTGCCAAGTTAAAATGTTATATTAAATAATTATGTTATTTAAAATTAATGAAATAATATGTAACTTAAAGTAATATTTTTTAATTAAATAATAGTTTTTTATTGGATAATTAAATAATATTAATATTTAAAACAGTTGTATATAATTAAATGATATACATTTTTAAACAATTTTAAATTTTATTTATACTTTTTATTTAATTGGTTTAAATCATAAAATAAAAAATTACTGTAGATGAAATGACATTGAGAATAGTGAAAGTAGATAGGGTTAATAGTGCAATATATATATATAAATTGAAAGGAAAACAATAATTAATCAGTACTTTGTGCCTCAATGGATAAGGCTTTGGTTTTTAAAATTAGTGATCTTGAGTACGATTCTTAGCAAGTCACATTTAAATTTTTTTAATTTAAATAGTTTAATTACCGTTAAAACTAAATCATAGGACACCAAAGTGAAATCGGGCAAAACCACAGGACACTAAAGTGTAATTTACCCTTATTATTATACAAATTTTGTCTTTTTTTTTGTTTACCCCAGGTCCTCCTATTGGAGGCACTCCTGTTCGAGCTAGCTGAGGTCCCATAATGGGGATAGAGCTCTCCCAGTAGAAATTTTTCCATACACAAGTTTCGAACTCGAGACCTTGCTTAAGGGGAATGGAGTACCTGTCACTTCAACCAACCAACTATTAATCAAATTTTGTCTTAATTAACCATAGTTATCAAATAATTAAACTCACATGTTGCCCACCTTATCTTCATATTTTGACTGGTACAACTTTTTTAAAAATTGTGGTCACAAAAATATTTCTAGTGTGCACAAGAATAGCTAAAATATTTTGAATACATTATTAATATTTTAATTTCTAAAAAATACGATTTGACTTATAAAAAATATATAATTTGTCTTAATTTAGATTCTAAAATATGAAATTTAGTCCTAAAAAATATAATTTGTTATAATTTAATTCTTAAAAAATAAAATTGATCTTAATTTAATTTTGATGAATAGTACATTTATGTTAACTTGAAATGTCAAAATTTGTTGATATTCTAAAATTTTAGCATCCCAATAAAATCTCAGGTTATTTCAGTAATATAGGGAAATTTTGAAGTAAGACCATAATTAATGTTTTTCTTTGGTTGAAAGACCACTATTAGTTAGTGTTTTATAATTATTAATAAAAGCTGATTGAGACTCGTAACTGATATATATAGAAAAGAGATAAATGTTTGACACTACTTGATTATTGAACTTCAGTGCATCCCTTCAATCATGTATTGACATTTATTAATATTAATAAAAAAATTACATTTATTAAGACTCATTTTAAATATATTAAATAATGTGTTAAAATTCAGTACTTATGTATCACTGAACTCTTGCAAAAGAAGAAAATTTTGGTTTCACTACATTTGAGTATTTGACCAATGGATGATTGGAAATTCCACATCAGAAAGAGAGATTCTCTCACGCGGTGTTTAGTACAAACACGGTTTGAGAAAAGTGGGTCCCACTTTACCACTACTCAAAACCTTCCAACTCCTCAATAGTCAATATTACTCAATTAGTAAATGTTGGTAACAAATTTTTTACACAAAAAATTACGGACACCTTAAAGTTTGAGTAAATTTTTATGGCTCGTTCCCGTGTATGTTTTTAGGGTACATATTAAAATTTTATTTTATTGATCAATTGAATTTTTAAATAATAAAAATTATTTTTTAAAATAAATTTTTGTAAATTTTAAGACATGAAGTGTTCTATTGAATAATCAAGAAAAACATTAATATGTACCCTAAAAATACATGTTAAATAAATCTTTTTATTACTCTTTTTTACTTTTTCTTTGTTTGAGTTTTTATTAAAATAAGACTGAAAGAAGTTATAAAAAAATATCAAATTCTTTATTTTTTATAAAGTAAAAAATATAAAAAATAATAATTGATCTTTAAATGAATTTACATATATAGAGTACTTTTATTTGGTTGCTTGCTAGATTTTTAAAATTTTACCACTGATTAATTTAGACAAGATATGAGTCGTGCACTTAATTATAACGAGAATAATTGTATTCATATAGTCTTTTATTTTTTATAAAGTAAAAAAGATATAAAAATAATCATTGTTCTTTAAATGAATTTACATATATATAGAGTCCTTTATTTATATAAGTAGCAGTTTTCTTTTCTGGTAGTGTGTTTATATAAATATATAATTTCTTAGAACATTCCATATATTATTCATTCAATTGTCATGACGTAAGCCTGTTCTACGTCAATCCCCATCAAGCTTCTGCAACACTACTACATAGAAGGAAGCTTCTGAGTTTCTTCATTATTATTTATGTGGGAAACTTTAGAAAATTGCATATTATTTCCCATAGATTAATTACTTTTATATATTGTGATGTTGTTATTATTAGTATATTTACTTAAATAACTTAGTTAGTTTATTATATTTATATTTATTGTTAGTAAATATTTTTTAAAAACATTTTAGTCTTTCATATAAATATGAATTGTATATATATATTTTTCATATTAATTAAATATATTTTTTAAAACATTTAGTCTTTCATATAAATATGAATTGTAAATATTTCTATTTCATCTCTTATTTTAATTAATTGATGCACTCAAAATATGAATTGTATATTTTATTAGTAATAATATGATCAGCATTCTAAAGTTAATTTCTTTTCTAAGTAAAATATTAAGGGTAATAAAAAGGAATAGTCAATTAAATAATTACTAATAAAATATAAATAATTTTTAATACTATAAAGGCTTACTTTTTATAAATTAATTTTTAAATAACTAAGTAATTATTAAAAAATTCTAAAAAAAGTAATTATTATAAAAAATAAAGACAATATTATATTACAGTATATAATGTTTACTGTTTTTTATATGAGTGAGATTATAGAAAATTCAATCTTATGAGATGTTGAGTATTTTGTTTTCTTTTTTTTATTTAAAATTTTTTATTAAAATAAATAATAAAATAAATATAAAAATTTAACCTCTTGAAAATTGAGCAATATGTAAAAATAACTCTTTAATGGAATATCAAAATAAAAATAAAAATGGAGTTGTAAGTATTTTTACAACATAATTTTCGTTATCTTATTTATCTTTGAAGAGGTAGCTTCCGAGTTAAGCCAAAAGCGATCAACTTCAAAGTCAGTCCATGTATTACAAATATGTGAAATGAAATCCGCCATTCACTAACCCACTTCTTCTTCTTCTTCTTCTTCTTCTTCTCTCACTCTTCTTCTTCTTCTTCTTCTTCTTCTTCTTCACAATTTCTCTTTCATAAGCTAAGATTATACTACTCCGAAGCAGCATTAATGGCGAACCCACCTTCAATACTCGAATACATGCCCGTGGGATTCCGATTCCGTCCAACCGATGAAGAACTCGTGGGTCACTACATGAAGCACAAATTGAACGGTGATCATTTCCTTTCCCAGATTATCCCTGAGATTGACCTTTGCAAGCACGAGCCCTGGGATTTACCAGGTATATATACACACACACACACTATAATACCCCCTCTTCCAACACAAGCACGTCAGTTTAAGGCTTGAGGTTTATGGTTTTTGTGGTGTTTTAGATTTTTCGGTGATGAAGTCGGATGATCCAGAGTGGTTTTTCTTCAGTCCTCCGGATTTCAAGTACTCTAACAGTAATAGGGCGAACAGGGCAACGGAATGTGGCTTCTGGAAGGCCACTGGTAAAGACAGGAAGATTAAGGTTCGAGGCACCGATAATGTTATTGGGATGAAGAAGACTCTGGTTTTCTACCGAGGTCGTGTCCCTAATGGGGTCAAGACCAACTGGGTGATCCATGAGTATCACGCAGTTACATTTCCTGTTCGGCAGGTAGGAAGGAATGACAACTTTAAGATTTATTAATGTTGTTTACTTCATTAACATTGTTGGAACTCAGGTAACTTGGAGAATCCACACAAAAGTTAGCTCATAATGGGGAAGAATTAAGTTCCTTTAAGTATTAGATGTGGGACTTTGTATTTCTAATAAGCTTTGTTTCTGTTTTGTGCTCATGAGTTTTAAAATTTTTCTTGGGAATATGATAAGTGGTTGTTCTGGTACTTTAAGGTTGTTGGTTATGTTATTCATGATCTGATTTTGTTTGTTCTGCATAATTTGGTGACCAAATTTTGTCATTAGTTTCCTGTTCACCAGGTTGGATGGCAACTTTAAGATTTATTAATGTTGTTCACTTCATTAACATTGTTTCTATTTTGTGCTTTTGAGGTCAATTCCTTTCAAGTTTTTAAAATTTTTCTTGGGAATATGATTAGTGGTTGTTCTTAGCCGACTCCACCTAGTGGGAAAATGTTTTGGTTGTTGTTGTATGATTAGTGGTTGTTCTGGTACTTTAAGGTTGTTGGTTATATTATTCATGGTCTGATTTTGTTTGTTCTGCATTATTTGTCATTAGTTTCCTGTTCACCAGGTAGGAATGGCAACTTTAAGATTTATTGTGTTTGTTTGAGGTGGTTCTGTTCTTGACATTATTAATGTTGTTTATTAACAATATTGTTATATTTTGTGCTTATGAGGTCAATTTTTCATGGAAGTATGATTAGTGGTTGTTCTAGTAAGGTTGTTGGTTATGTAATTCATGGTCTGATTTTTTTTGTTCTGCATTATTTGGTGACCAAATTTGTCATTAATTTTCACGAAAGACGGTTGATTCTGTGATCTAACATGTTCAATTTCATGTTTTTGTTAAACTGAATTATAAATTGTTTGAATGCTTGGTTTTTCCTCCTTATTTTGCAGAGGACCTTTGCTCTATGCCGGTTGATGAAGAAACCGGAGAAAAAAACAGAGGAGAGAACTGCTGAAGGTGAGCCGAGTAGCCGTATGGCTTCGGACTCTGAAAGTCAACCAAGTTCAGGTCGAATTCCAGATGTAAGCAAAAGAATCCTTGGACACAACATTAAGAACTAATTATTCTTAGATTGTGCTTTAGCTTGTGAAACACTTCAAGAACTAAAATTTTGTTCATATATGTTTTAGGTATGTCCTTTGCCGGCGTCAGAGACTTTGGAAGCGATCTTTCCGATGCCACCGCAAGCAAACGAACGTGATCTGCCCTCTCCATTTGCTGCCATTGATCACGATTTACCTTCCCAAGCTTATTTCTTGCCCAATTTTGGGAATGAGAACATTGGTGGTGCACCCTTCGAAACTACTGAAGAGGAAGAGGAGTTTGTGAGTTCATTGTTTGTGAATGATGACGTGTTCTCCAGAGAGGAAACAAGACATGATGCTTTTGTTGTCAATGACTCCACTCCCTCAGAGTCATTGAAAATGGTGTATTACGAAAGCAGTGACACGGACGCCGAAGTGGTCTCTGTAAGGGTAAAGACATATTCTGCTAATTATGTTGGAGACAGTATCTCCAATGTCTCATAAAACCAGACATTGGTGGTTCTACAGGACAAAACCACATAGTACATTGTAATGATGCTGCATTTCCCACAGCATTGTTACAATATGTTGTATGGTTTTCTCCTATAGATTTTTGAAAGTGAGCGAAATGTTTCAATGAACTGTTTTTGGGAAAGAGGATTCTATAAAGTAGGAGACACAGGTGAATTTCGTAGTAAAGTCCTACTTTACGAACTTCACCTCTCTCTATTACAATTCTCAGTTTTCGGGTAACACGAAGGATTAACTACATCTATTTTGGAAATTTACAGTATGGAAATATTCCAGATATTTTAAGGGTGTCTAATAAAAATGCTGGTTCAAGTGAATATGGGCTAAGGAGGACAATGGTTGTTAAGTCCTCATCATCACATGCTGGTGCTAAACATATTGGCACTTCTGAACTCTCTTCTAACCAAGAAGCAAGCATTGAGAAAAGGAGCATATCCATATCCTTTCAAGATGATTTCCCGGGTGTCGACACTTCCTCCGGCGACTCCACCCCGGTTAAACCTCGTATCGAAATTTCTAGCTCTCCTTCCACTCTGAAAGCAAGTAGAGTTCAATATCAACCAAGATCCGCGAACTCAGTGTCACAGAGAACCGGGGCAAGAAGATCTCAAACACCGAGGAAGGTTTCGACCAAAGCTGCCTCACGTCACCACGAGGTGAGAAAAACCAAATCAAGACATGCCTGCGTGCACTAGAAAAATGGAGAAGCATGTCTTGATAGAGGAGACAAATGCTTCATTTTAAGAAAGTTTTGTTTTTAATGTTAACTTGCCTCCAAATTATGTGTTGTGCAGGCTCAGAAGGACATGCTCAAGGACACCGTTTCAAGAAACTCTTCGGAATCCCCAAGCAATCGATCTTTCATTCACATGGAGACACCTGCATTGAGCCAAAACCTTAGTCCACCGTCGGTATATCTTGTAAATTTAGTTATAGGGCTTGTTCTGTTTATAGTCCTTGTTTGGGAAATTTTATCATGTGGGGGGTTCTGTTAGTGCCTTTTCTTGCGAGTGTGTGAGGTATGATGCTGGTAATTATTTTCTTTCCCGTGTCGTGTCGTGTGTAGTGTTGCTAGCGTTTAGTCGGCGTTAGTTTTAGAATTTCCTTCATGATAAGATGCAAAAAATGATCTAATCTTTCTGCAGATTTCTTATCATAATAAAAATTTTATAGCTTTCTTTCTTAGTCTGGTTCTGCAATTTATGCCTAGTGTAATTAAATTTTATCATTTAGGCGAACCTTCTCATTATATGTATAGCTAAATCTGATAGACCTAATAGAACAACTAGCTAAAACAGGCTGTATTTACAGTACATATGTAGCAAGTAGCAACAAAATGGATTCGGATCCTCTGAATTGCATATCTCGTATGTATGTAGCTGAAGATTTGTAATTCTACAATTTTTAATTTTTATTTTTAATTGTGTTGGAAGATCTCAATGGGTGTGTAGTGTGTACTGTGTAGAAGATACTGATTTGAAGTGCAAGAAGGAAGCCATCATCAAATCTTGAAGTGAAGAATGTTATTTATGGATAACAAAACTGTAGCTAAATACTTGCTGGTGATATAGATGTTATAAGAAATATTTGTATTTGTATAATTATTTGTAAAGCCATATATATATATGTGCATCACTTTATGGTGACTATTGGAATTTGACGGTATTGGTCCAAATTTGCATGGTTTAAGTGTTGATCCATCTTGTTGAACCTTGTATGTAGGCTTAAATGTGGACGAAGCTCTGTGTCCAAAATGATCAAGGTAATTTGGACTTGCATCATCTCTTCCAACTTCATTTATTTTTTTAAGAGAATTATTTATTTGGTTCTTGAAAGATATAGATTGTTTCGATTTAGTATGAAAATGTCTAATTTAATCCTTAAAAGATGTTTTTTTTTGTCCTAATTTGATTTTTTTCAGTCCACGATTAAGAGGGATCTAGCCGTAACTAACCTAATCATAGAAATGTGCAAAAACAGAACATGTTGGCGTCGCTTGATCCATATAACCGACCTCACCTAGTGGGAAAAGGCTTTGATTGTTGTTGTCGTTGATCTTTTTCAGTCCCTAAAAGAAGTTACACATACACTGAAAAAACAATTAAAAGGACTGCATTTTAACAAAAAAGCATATTTCAGGGGCTAAATTAGACATTTTCATCTTCTAAGGATCAAATTGAAACAATTTGTTTCTTTCTGGAATCAAATTGATAATTTTCTCTTTATTTCTTAATGTGGGACTTTGTGTTTCTGACAGCTACATTTGTATTTGTATGGGGGAATCAGATTTGTGCTAAAGATCACCTACTAATTTTGGTGATCTCTGGCCAAGTTTTTTAGGCAATGGTATCAGAAATTCTCAAGCAGAAACTAGAATTCATATCCTCTTTCAATGTAATTTATGAGTGTTTATTTTCAAGTTATGGATTAGATTAGAAGTATGACAAGTGAGATGATTTTCTGTCTGTAAAAAAGCTGTGTCTTGAGTAGTAGAAAATGTTTGTCACTGCATTTTTACAATAAATAGAACATGTCAATGTGACTTGATCTATAAAATTGATTACACTTGTAAAAAGAAATGTTTATAATTGTTGTATATAATGTAATGGCCAAATTACTCTTTTGGTCCTTAATGTTTGCACCAAGTTTAATATTGGTCCTCAACGTTTCAAAAAGTTATTTTAGGTCCTCAACGTTTTTTTTTCGGTCAAAATTGGTCTTCCAGCGTAAGTCCATTTGATTTTTTTTGTTAAATGCTGATGTGGAAGGCTTATGTGGCACACCTTCTCTCCTACGTGTCATATTTGGATGATATGACACCTTCTCTCACTCCAACTTAGCAAAACGACACTGTTTTGCTGAGTTGGAGTGAGAGAGAAGTTATACAAAACGGTGTTGTTTTGCTGAATTGGAGTGAGAAATGGTGTCACATCATCCAAATATGACACGTAGGAGAGAGGGTGTGCCACATAAGCCTTCCACGTTAGCATTTAACAAAAAAAATCAGATGGACTTACGCTGGAGGACCAATTTTGACCGAAAAAAAAACGTTGAGGACCTAAAATAACTTTTTGAAACGTTGAGGACCAATATTAAACTTGGTGCAAACGTTGAGGACCAAAAGAGTAATTTGGCCTAATGTAATTGTACAACTAGTTAGTACATATCTCTGGAATGTAAAACATTTTTAGATACATATATATATTTGGTGAAATGTCCATTTTGGTCCTCTATGTTTCACATAAGTTTTAAATTGGTTCTTTATCTTTCAAAAGTTCTATATTGGTCCTTTATGTTTCCCAAAAGTTTTATATTTGTCCTTCAGGTTTCATTGAATTTCTATATTGGTCCTTTATGTTTCATTGAAGTTCTATATTGATCCTTTATGTTTCATTGAAATTCTATATTGGTCCCTTATGTTTCATTGAAGTTTTATATTAGTCCTTTATGTTTAATTAAAGTTTCATATTGGTCCTCTCAGCATGATTTTATTTTTCGCTTAAACGACGTCGTTTGAGTGTTTTTAGTGTATCTAAGGCCACGCTAGTAATCTGATACACGTAGGAGAGATTATGTGTCCACCTTGGCACACCACGTCAGTAGTTAACTTAAGAAATTGATGGAAGTTGACGAATTTGGAACTTCTTGCAAACATAAAGGACCAATATGAAACTCCGTGCAAATATAAAGGACCAATTTGGAGTTTTGACCTATATATTTTGTATACATTAGCTAATAATATCTAACTAATTAATTTTTTATATTATTGATTAATACGAAAATTAAGGGACATAATACATGTACCTAAAAAATTTTCCGTTATAATCATTTATCAAAGTTGGATTTATTACTAGATTTTATTACCTATATATATAACTCGCCAAAACTTTGATGTGTCTTTTATAGATTTACTCTAAAAAAACATTTACAAGCTAAATGAATTGTGAATCTATATATAATTATAACATAACATATTTTCAATAAATTTATCTACAATTTTGTTTGTATCTATCTGTAAGATTTCTCTTTATTGGTCAATAGAACGTTTCATGCCTTGAAATTTATAAATATTCATTTTAAAAATAATTTTTAATGTTTAAAAACTCAATTAATTAATTAGGTGAAACCTTAGAATACATGTTAAAACGGCTCTAACTGAGAATTCTATAATTATTTTGTTATCTAGAATGAGTTTTTTTTTTTGTTTGAAAAGTGGTGGGTACAAGACAAATAATGGTGGGGAACATAACAAACTATCATAAAAGAAAAGCATTGAGAATTAACTCAAAGATTCCTTTTATTTTTTGGTCTGCTTAAAAGACAAAAGTAAATGAAAGGACAAATACTTGGAGTTGGAGAGATAGTGGGAGAGGTTTAGACAAACTTGGAGATCAAGTCTTACAATTTAATTGATTTTCGAATATTCAACATTAAGGGTTCATTTTAGCAAAAACAAAAATAAATTTAAGGGTTTGTTTGGTAGCAATTTTTTTAAAAATATTTTGTTATAAATAAATATATAAAATAAGTTCATACTCTAGTATTTTAAAACAACGAAAATATATAAAATAATTTTTGTTATAAATAATATATGTATACATAAATTTTAAAAAGTAAAAAAAAAAATAGAATAACCTTTAAATGGACCCAAATTCTTGTGTAGTTGGCATTACTATGAGACACCATCCTAGAATCTTGATTAATGATATATTTCTGATAATGTTACAATTTACAATGTTAATAATGCATAAAAAAATATTACATAATAAAATTTTAGCATTTTTTTACTAAAAGTTATATAATTTAATTTCAAAATATGATTAAGTTAAATTATGAATTTTAAATGAGAACTGTTTACTTCTATATTAATATGACAGTGGGTTTTATCAATAATATCTCAAAATAGTTATTTTTATTATTATGAAATAAAATAAAAAATAAGATGAGGAGATGTGAGAGAGAAAATTCATATAATAGGTATCTTTAAGATAGAAAAGTAAATAACTTAAGTTATCTACTTAAATTTTAATAGGTGTAAAACTGAAATTTTGAAGATGAAGCGCAAGGATTGGAGACTTAGAAATTTGTAGAAAAATTCAATCTCAATAGATATTTTACCTAATATTTCTATTTCATGTGTCTATCTATTTTTTTTTTTGCATATATTGGAAATAATGTGAAATGGATAGTTGTAATTATAAAACTTGGATTTATTCTTATACTAAATAGATTTGCAAGCTTGCAATATAAATGTTGATCCATCTTAATTTTTTGTTTTTGCTTCTTTACAATCTCATTATATTTATATTAATGCTTGTATATATCATGATTATTAGAATATTATAAGATAACAGTAGTTTTTTTGAGTTTATAGAAGCAGTTTTATTTAGTAATATATCAACAGTTTTTTGGGTTTATAACAACAGTTTATTTGGGTATATATCAGCAATTTTTTAGGTTTATAGTAGCAGTTTTTTCTTAAATTTTATACCAGCAGTTTTTTTTATTTGTTACTACAAATTTTTTCTATACCAGCATTTATATTGACCCTATAGCAGTAGTTTTTGGCATTTGCTGCTATAAAATAAATTTATACTAACAATTGATGTAACTGCTGGTATAACTCTATAGTGATAGGGAAATAACAATTGTTTAACAACTGCTGGTATAAACATTTTTAACAGTTTTTAGTACTTCTAGCGACAGTTTAAGCTGCTACTATAACTATTTTTTAGTAGTGCTTCTTATTATTTAATTAATTATTTTAAAATATAATATAATTATTTTATATTAGATTTTATATTATATTTTAAAAATTAAAATCGTATGTGCATATAAAATTTCTAATATTTTTATTAAAAAATTAATATTAAAATACGAATGATTATAATATTGAAAATTTCAAATTTTGTAATAGTAGTAAACATATTTTTTTTTATAATATCTATATTAATACGGCTTTAGGCTTTTTGGTGTTACAAAAGCAAAGTGTGACTCTAAAGAAATAACTTTTCAACTAAAGAAAAACTACCCAATATAATAACTTTCCATGAAAATTGAGGAAAGCATTGGAGATACAGATAAAAAAATTATTATTATAAAAGAGATAAAAAATAACTTCTAATCATGTAATATATTATTTAAAATATAATAGTTATTTTTTCTACTTTATTTTAAAAGTTAAAAACAAACAAATATTTAATATTTTATTTTTTAAATAATAATAATAATAATTTTTATCATATTTAAAAAAAAACAAAATTATATGCACGGAACGTGCATGTGAAACCTCTAATATACTTTATGTTGTTAGGGTTTAGGGTAGGCTAAAGTACTATTTTGGTCCTCAATGTTTACATGAAGTTTAATGTTGGTCCTCAATGTTTCAAAAGTTTATGTTGGTCCTCAAAGTTTTTTTTTTGTCGATTTTGGTCCTCGAGCGTAACACCGTTAACTTTTTTGCCGTTAAATGATAACGTGACATGCTTATATGGCATACTCTCTTTCCTACGTGACATATTTTAATGACGTGGCATGATACATCACTGCCACGTCACCCCAGATGATGATGATAATGATGATGACGAAAGAAGATGATGATGTGGCAATGTGGGGTGACGTGGCAGTGATGTGTCATGCCACGTCAATAAAATATGACATGTAGGAAAGATGGTGAGCCATATAAGCATGCCACGTCATCATTTAACGGCAAAAAGTTAACGGTGTTACGCTCGAGGACCAAAATCGACAAAAAAAACTTTGAGGACCAACATTGAACTTTCGAAACATTGAGGACCAACATTAAACTTCATGCAAACATTGAGGACCAAAATAGACCTTTAGCCGTTTAGGGTATTATTAAGATGAAAAACTAAAATAGCTTCTCATTATTTAATTAAATATTTTAAAATATAATAATAATTATTTTATATTATATATAAAAATTTTAAAATATATATATACACATACTTGCATGCAAAACTAATTGTATTAAAATACCAATGATGATAATATTGAAATTTTCAAATTTTTTAAGAGTACTAAATGTATTTCTTGATTACATTATGTTGTTAAGAGCATGGTTTTTAAAATCGGACCGGGCATCGAACCGGTCGAAACACTGATTCACAGTTCATTGATTCAACCGTGGTCGAACTGGTGGTAATTATATATATATATATATATATATATATATATATATATATATTAATTTAATATACTAAAATATATCATATTAAACATTAGTTACATACTTTATATGTGTCCATCTCCACCTAAACATAATTAACCACAACATTATGCCATAAGCAAAATACTAGAATTAGAACAAGTTGCACACTTAATCACAATATCATATCAAACTCAAGCCATAATATCGTATCAAACTCAAGCCATAATATCATATCAAACTCATCTAAGAAGTCCAATGATCAACATACCTACTACTTAATACTCAACAATCAACACACGAAAAACTAGAATCAATATGTCCACATACTAAATCACAAATAAGATAAATTGACAATAAAATCTAATCATAATATTCGTTGACGTTAATTCCATCAAATGACACCAAGTTATGATATAAAGAAGAATAATCGCCAATAATGTCATTCTGAGATCCAGGTTCATCATCCACTTGCAATTTGCTCTTCTCTTGCGTGCGGCTGCTCTTGTGTGATTACAATTTGCTCTTGTGCGGCTGCTTGTGCTTGTGCAATTACAAGGCAAGCGATTGTCAATTTTTTTTTTAATTTTAAACTTTTTTTAAAAAAATATATCTATCATTCTAAACAAAAATATATATCCATAAAAAAATACATGAAACGTCGTCGTTTTAAGTCAAAGAAAATTTTTTTTAAAAAAAGTCAGAACCGGGTGAACCGAACAAATTGCCAGTTTGTCCGATTCACCACCGATTTATTCAAAGAGTGATTTTATAGTTGTTTCAGACCGGTGTACCGGCCGGTCCGATCCAATTTTAATAACCATGGTTAAGAGCAAAAGTCTTAGTTGCGATTATAGTTTAGGAGTGGTGTAGTATAGAGAATGGGGTTCAGTGTTTTTATCCTTTAATTTGGTTTGAAGTTTAATAAATCAATAGTGTACCGTTGTTTAAAATACCACAAATTTCTTTTCTTTTTTTTGCTTAGAGGATTTGAGATGCTTTGTTTGCATACTATATATTATTTAATTTCATTTTTAACTCTATTTTTTTTATTTTAATTTATTCATTATAAGGATAATATTAATTTTTTTATTTCAACCGTGCTCTTCATTTTCTTAAAACTCTCAATTAGAGAACACTATCCTTCACACTAGAGCTGTCAAAATGAATTCGACTCGCGGGTTCGGCCCGTTAACTCGCAATTTTTAGTGGGTTGGGTTGCTAAAAAATTAGCCCACAGAAAAACGGACTCGACCTGTTTAGCCCATTTTGTATACGGGTTTTGACGGATTACTCGTGGGTTTTTTAAATGATTTTTTTAATTAAATAATTTTTATTTAATAAAAAATTAATTTTTAAAACAAAGTAACCCTAAAACTAAGAGTGAAAAATAAGCAACCTCCACACCCTTCACAAGTTCAATCCGCTGCGTGAGAGACAGAGTGAGAAGAGAAGAGTTATCTGTGAGGGCAATTAAGTCCCTCACACATATTTGCTGACGTGGCACTTAGTGGTTAATTTTTACGAAACCCTAACAGAAGGGATGTCTTTGCCCCAAAGTAAAAACTCAGGGGGTCTATGTGCAACGTTTTAAAACTCAGAGAGTCTATGTGTCCATGACCCAAAACTCAGGGGGTGTATGTGCATTTTAGCCAAAATTTTTTTTATGAATATTTATGATAAAAAATTCGTAATCTTTTTTAATATATTTTTATGTTCAAAATAATATTTTTGACCTATCAATCGAATGGAACTATTTATTTTATAATTATTTTACAATATTCTAATCCTAGTAAAAATGTACAATACTAAAATTCCATTATCAATAGTTTTATTCCAATCTTCAAGCTATGGAAAATAAAAGCGCCAAGTCCATTTTGAACAACAAACAAATATTAAGTATAAATCAAAGGATCAAATTTCGGGTATAAAAGTTAAAACCCTAGGATACAATTTTCGACTTCCAGCATAATTTTTTTTTTTAATTCCCAGTAATCAATCACCATAATATGTCTAATGAATATCAAAGGCTAAAGTATTAATTTTTTTTTTCATAAAGTTTAATGTTGATCCTTAATGTTTCAAAAGTTTAATGTTGGTCCTCAAAGTTTTTTTTTGGTCAATTTTGGTCATCGAGCGTAACACCATTAACTTTTGACGTTAAATGATGACGTGACATGCTTATGTGGTACACCCTCCCTTCTACGTGTCATATTTTAATGACGTAGCACGCCACATGATGAAGATGAAAATGAAGATGATGATGAAGAAGATGAAGATGAAAATGAAGATGATGATGATGTGGCCATGGTGAAGTGACGTAGCGTGCCACGTCATTAAAATATGACACGTAGGAGAGAGAGTGTGTCACATAAGCATGTCACATCATCATTTAACGACAAAAGTTAACGGTGTTACGCTCGAGGACCAAAATCGACCAAAAAAAAAACTTTGAGGACCAACATTAAATTTTTGAAACATTGAGGACCAACATTAAACTTCATATAAACATTGAGGACCAAAATAATACTTTAGCCGAATATTAAATTAAGAATCAAATTCCTCAACAAAAAATTGCAACGCTACTATTGTGTTTGACGATATTAGTATATAGTATTTTGTTTTTTCAATTATATATTAGAAGAGAAGATCAATAGTATATATACTATAGAAGTATAAGGTTGTCAAAATGAGTTGGTTTATAGAATCCCATAAGAACTCTTGAGTTGGATGAGTTAACTCGGATTTGGTTCTTTAGTTTTAAGATAGGCTTAAAATATTCAACCCAATTTTTGAAGGGATATGAATTGAACAGGGTCACTACATGGATTTTTTTTTTTAATTTCCATTTAATTTTTTAAAGATTATTTTTTTTATTAATATATTAAGAATATCACAAATTGGTTTACAAAAATACTAATTAACATTTTATTTTATAAATCAACGTATTATGAATTAATATTATAAATTGACTTTTGAAAATGTAATTTATTTTACATATTAATATATTATGAATAACATTGCATATCAATATAAGACATAATATTTTATATAACATAAAATTTGTTTAAATATTGAAAATAAAAAGAATAAAAAGTTCATGTGACTCGGCCCAGCCCAAACTTTGTAAGTCTATCATGAGTTATGAGTCTAAATAGGCCGAAGCTAAAAGTTCTTTCTTAAATAAAATGGGTCAAATTTTTTTTTTTTTTTAACACAACCTTATTATTCTAAGGATTGAGTCGTGCTGATTTAATAATCTTATATTATAATTTATAAGCCTAAACGTTCAAAATATTTCTTCTTTATTATTAGATGAAGAATCTTTTAAATTAGAGGCAAAATACTATTTAACCCTTGAATTGTTGGTCAAACTACTATTTAGTTCCCGAATTTATAAAAAATACTATTTAGTCCCTGGAATATTTATCTATGTCAACTATTTAGTCCCCGAATTTGTAACTATATCAACTATTTAGTCCTCAAACTTGGCAAAAATACTATTTAATCATCGAATTTGTAACTCTGTCAACTATTTAGTCTCCTAACTGTTACCTGTTATAGTTGACAAAGTTGCAAATTCGGTGATTAAATAGTATTTTTGCCAAGTTTGGGGATTAAATAGTTGACATAGTTGCAAATTCGATGACTAAATAGTATTTTGTCAAATTCGGAGAATAAATAGTTGACATAGCTAAATATTTCGAGGACTAAATAGTATTTTTGATAAATTCGGGAACTAAATAGTAGTTTGACCAACAATTTAAGGACTAAATAGTATTTTGCCTCTTTAAATTTTGACCACTCATGAGATTTGTTCTAATGAAAATATTGATTTATTGTGAAAATATTTATCTGATAAATTCTATTATAATCAATCTGATCATTAGAATAAAATTAATCATGAAAATATTTTGTGTTCTAACTAGTGTTATTTAGATCAGACTGGACAGTCTGACCGGTCCAACCGCTAATCAAATACAAAGGTGAGTCGGTTGGATCTAAAAACCCGTTTTTCTAGTGGGATCGGATTTAACCGGGTTGGACCGTCCAACCGGCGGTCTAATTGGTCTAATTTTTTATTAAAAAAAAATAACATCATATCATATGCTCAATTTTCTCAATTTGATACATAACATTAGCTCAGTTTCAATTTGGTCCATCATTTAGTGATTGATACCAATTTGGCCCCTTTGACAACACTTTTGTTAAGTAATTTTATATACTTGGATAATGGAGTAATCAAATTGGTACCAATCGCAAACGTGAGAGATCAAATTGGTATAAATCACAAACGTGATGGACCAAATTGAAAAATTTGCTAAAGATTAGGAACCGAAATAAGGTTTTGGTCATTTAAATTTTTTTTTTTATGAATTATAATTTTTTTAGTAATTTAGTTTTAGTATTAGCATTAAAGACTTTTCGGTCTAAATGCATGAAATAACACGTCTTTTAATTATGGGTAAACTACACTTTGTCCCCTATAGTTTAAAATGCGACACTTAACTATCATGTGGTTTGGCTTAAAACTAATGTGCCCCCTGTGATTTACAGTGTGACACTTGATCCCCCTATGGTTTGTTATGTTATCACTTAACTACCTTTATCTATCTTCTATTCAAATTTTAGTCAAATTAATCATCATTTAATACTTTTAATATTTAAAATTTGTCATTCAACACTTTAAAATTATAAAATGATTAAAAAAATTATAAATAATATAAAAATAAAATTATAGTTTTAAAAAATCAATAAAATAATTTAATATTTATTGTTTACTCCATTGATTATTTATATTTAGTTATTTATTCATTTTATTATTATTTTTTATCTTTAATGTTTTAGAATTATTAAATCAATCAAAATAAAATTGTAAAAGAATAATATAATACAAATATATAACTAAATTTAAGTTTTTTTATTGTTCAAGTTCAGAATATACATACATGGATTGAATGTTAACATTATTGAGCTTAGAAACTCTAACATTAAAATATAATTTTCTTAGAAAAGTATCCTTAGACTAAGAGTATAATAGTACTCTTGGATATAGTGGAGAGATTAGAGGAAAGAAAGAGTTTGAAGGAAATGCTAAAAAGAGTTGAAAGTAAAAGATTAGAGTTTATTATTATTTTAGAGAAAAAATAAATATTTAATAAAATAATTAATTAATTCAATTATTTTTAGGAGTATAAGTTATATTTTTAGGGTAGTTATGTGATAATATAACAAACCACAGGGAGGGTCAAGTGTCACACTCTAAACCATAGAGGGGCACATTAGTTTTAAGCCAAACCACATGGTAGTTAAGTGTCGCATTTTAAACCACAGGGGGACAAACTGGATTTAGGTCAAATTACATGGGGCAAACTGTAGTTTACCCTTTAATTATTTTTTTAAAAATATATCATAATTTTGAGGTTTCTCAAGAGAAGAATAATTTACAAGATGTGTTTTTTCTTTTTCAACAATACGGATGACATTCTAATTAAGTAAAGTAAAAAATTTATATCCATTTTTTTATATTTATTTTTTTAAGTTTGTCTATCAAAATATGACATATGTCATTTTATCTATGTAAGTCTTTTTTTTCTTACTCTATTAATTTGTTGTTAAAAAAACTTAAACATGTCATATTTTAATAATAAATTTTAAAAAAATGAATATAAAAAAATAGATGTAAATTTTTTAAATTGTTCAGAAGACGGTTGTGATTTGGGGAGTGGATCCTCTGCCATTATTTTTCTCTGTCATTCTTTACTATTAACTTAAAATAATACTTTTTAATAATTTTTTTTACAATAAAACAATTTAGGTGCTTCAAAATATATTTGAGATGAATAAATTTTGGAGTTCAAGTCGTTTAAATTTGAGAAATGACAAACTTTTCTAAAATATGAAATAAATACAAATAAAAGTGTAGTCCCTAAACCATTCATGGTTGGTCCTAATTAATGTAGGGTATTCAAATTTTTTTATTTATATAACTCTCATACTTTTGAGAAATGATAAATTTGAAGCACTCAAAACTTTTAATTGTACAAAAAAAATATTAAAATATAATATTTTAAACTAATGGTAGAGAATGACATAAAAAATAATAACAGAAGATCTATTCTCTATGATTTGGCTTGCGGTGGAATTTATTTTCTTTGTGGGCATTGCTCTTGTAACATTGCTGGCACTTCATAGTCTTTACTTTAATGTCATGATGTATACCTCTCCTCTCACAATCATGGTAAGTATTTTAATTAATTTCTATAATATTCTTGTACTATATATATTATTAATTTTCTTAATTAAACTATTTAATTAATGATTTTTTTTAATTTTAAAATACATAGAAAGTCCCTGAGTTTTAGACTATTGACATATATCACCCTTGAGTTTTAAAATCTTTACTTAACTCCCTTGACCTTTTATGTTCAGTCACTCAACTCCCTTCTGTCAAGTTTCTGTTTATTTTCTTAACACTTTTTATTCATGTCAGCATTTTTATTCAGATTAATAAAAGATGTTTTGATATTTGTTAACACTTTTTAGCTACATCAATAATTTTATTTAAAGTTTTAAGTGAAATTACTAAAACACCCTTCACTAATATGAATAAAAATACTGATGTAACAAAAAAGTGTTATATGCTCCTGGCCTAAAACTCATGAGATATTATATGCTACTGGCCTCAAACTCAAATGTCAAATGAGTTGAGAGCTCAAAATTGAAAGGTCAAAAAATTGAGTGCAAAATTTTAAAACACATAAAATAAGATATTATCTAGTTGTGGCTAAAAGTTACTAAGTTAGACACTTGGGTACATGGCAAAGGTTATAAAATCCAAGAGTGTGAAAAATGTGCCATTTTGGCTCTCTCTCGCCAACTTCTGCAATGGAGTATGATGAACAGCATATGCTATCATTTATCAATTCGACATTTATATCTTGGTGATTAATTAATTAGTCTCAATAGTCAATTTAATTACAATATTCAAGACAATTAGAGATTCTTATATATTATTCATCATTACGTTTTGTTTATATATATATGTATGCAGATCAGCAATGGTATAGGAGCACTTTCTGGTTATACTATTTGCTTGCTGATGTTCCAACAATAAGGCACAAGATGTAGTGGATGACGAAGATGTAAAGCCTCCTCCTCAGATTCAACTTTGTGTGCAAAATGGAACTACTAGAGTTTGAATGTCTCGTTAAATCAAATCTCTCCATAATTTTTTTAGATCCCACTCGTGGGAATTTTGTGTACTAGACCGTTCTTTATACATAATTTTTCTCTTTTGTTTGACAAAAAAATAGTCTTTTTTTAATAAAATAGTTTTATTGATTTCAATGTGTAGTGTGACTTTGATGTGTGCCTAGCTATAACTAAAGTTAATTTGAATATATATATAATTATATATATATTCTCGGTTAAGAATTTTGTTAAAAATTAAGAGTCTTGTTACGTTAACAAATACTTTGTCATGACAATATTTTATTTTAGCTAATTGAAAGAAATTTTAATCATGACATTAAAAAATACAATCAAAATTATTGCCAAGTTCAATCAGTTAACTTCAAATAATTAAGTGTCCTTCAATTAACTAAAAAAATGTTAATGTAACGAAGTGTTTGCTGACACAGTAAAACTTTGTTAAAAAAATGGACACAACTCTTACCAAAGAAGGTTTTATATCCAAAATTAAAAGTTTAAAGGAGCTAGATACAAACTTTAGAAACTCATCAGGATTATATGTTCATGATCTCAAAATCAAAGAATATACATTTTTGTAGGGCTCATCAACGGTTTGGCCGTTTGGGTTAACCCGCAAAACCCAAACTAACCCATCATATTGGGTTGAATTGATGGGTGGTTCGGATTAACAATGTTCAATTCAGACTAAATTAGTTCGGTTAATGAGTTTTGTGTTTCAAACTTGCTTTGTTCTTGATACAAACATACCCTTAGTTTTGTTGAAAAACTCAACATTAAAAATATAGGTAATTGTTCCTACGTCTAACTGTACCTTACAACTTTAATGACAAATTCTCCTAAATTATATGTAGCAAACACTCATTAGTAAAGCTAAGTAGCCTTTCAAAAAAATAAAATAAAAAGCTAAGTAGATTGAGCCTACAAAGAATTCCCCTAATATGCCAATATAGTTGAGTACCATTCATAAGTCATGACTAATGTAAAGCCATCCAGGAGCATATATCAAAGGGCGACCCAATGCATGAGACTCCTACTAAATAGAATTGGAGGAGGATCAAATGTTACTGTTTTCCAGAAGCATATATATATATATACACACATACATACATATTCAAAAACATATTCTCGCTGCTGAATTATGCTGCTCATACACAAGCATGACAAAACAAAAACAACATCATGCTGGCTTTCAAGGCAAAGAGGAGGGCAATTAACTCTGGCATCCCAACAATCTGAGCTCGCTTAATTGAGTGACAACAAATTTTACAGCATGTGCACTGAAGCAGACCCCAAGACATCGATTCATAGTTGACTCAGTCATCACTGGTTGCCAACAGAAATATTAATCAGAATCTTTGACAGCAATCACAATTCAGATCATTCATAATTTCATTATTTTACAAGACAATAAACAAATAAAGCTTTTTTCCCACTAGATAGGGTCGGCAATACTGAATAACGCCAACATATTCTATCTTTTGCTCATTTCTTTAGTTAGATTATTAGTTTCTCATATAGTTCTGTTTGATCTTCTCCTACACCTAATTATTAGACTATCTTTTATTTGGTCAACTCTTTGTACGTGATCTCCTCTATACATGACCAAACCACCTAAGGCGCGTGTCTACTAACTTTTATATGATAGGTGAATTTCATTATTTTTTACAACAAAAAGATGAAGCTAAGCGGATGTTGCTCGACATTCAGAAATGAACTGAGATCCTAGACATAAATCATTTATATGCATCAGACAGCTACAATCTACATTATACACTCACCATCATTAACCTCCCCTCCCCTTCTCCACCCTTCTAATCTCTCCCCTTCCCTCCCTCTCTTAATTGCCAAACATACCCTATATGTTAACTGGACTCAATAGATGTGACAATCTTGAAATAAAATTACATAGAAAACATCAACTTGAAATCTTAGAATCTTAAAATCTTTCTCTTCTCACTTTGATTTCCCTTCTATTCTGATGTGCCCAAATATTTAAGAAGATTCAAGAATGAAGAAAGAAGGAAGGATAGGTATAGGCAGTGTGCATTATACGGTTTTGGGCAGAATGGGTAGTAGGCATATGTTGCATTTTTATTGGGTGAGGTTGGTTATAAAAAAGGGTAGGAAGAATGGGAGAGGGGAGGAAAAATTTGGAAGCGACTTGGGAGAGTGCTAGCCTCTCGAAAGCCAGCAAGGTTTAGGGTTTATTTTGGTGTGTTCTGTTACCTTAGTGCGTCGTGCTATTTTTCTTTGTTGTGTTCTGTTATTAGGCAGCTATGTAGTGTGTTCAGAGGTCTGCAAGTGCTGAATTTTGTTGCTGTTTTGGATTATTTTACTCTTGTTGAATACTATACCAGTGTTAATTTATATTTTCTGGTTGGGGTCCTATCATATTCTTTCTACAAAGTTAATCTTTATGTGAATCCTCAACATTCACTAATGACACAACAGTTCTAAGTAACTCATAATTTGTACATAACTAACCACATTGAAGATAATGGACATATTCTGCATACACAAGTCCCATTTCATTTCATTCTATTCATCATCCATCACGTTTTTAGTTCTACTATATTCCTATCTTATACTAAATCTGGTCTACAAATTCCTCTTGTTGTACAAGGTTTCCTCAAAAATAAATTTAAGGGTGGGTCTGCCAGAAGGATCTGTGTACCTTTCTTGGTATCAAATTTGCGGGCTTTGGATGGAACAAAGAACATAAAGCTCTTTGGCATTGTGCAATTCTTACCTTTATGTTTTCTTCGTGGGTTTCGTCGAATGGTCTGTTTAGAGAAATATCCATTATGGATATCCAAAGGGATTGGAAGGCTCTGTTGAGCTAATGTTTTGTTTTCTCTTACTAGTTTTCATTATTTTGAGGACTGCTGGTCCTCCCTCTTTTGTAAACATTTTCTTCTTTCAATACAATTTCTTTTTCTATCAAAAATAAATAAATTAAAGGGAATGGAAACAATGAATATCCCTCAAATTTTTATTAAAGCATGCCACGTTTTACATAACTGAATGATAGGCAAGAAACTACGCAATAAGGTAAAATCAGAGGGAACAGGCCTTTGACTAGGTTTCAATCATATAACATATTAAAGATCAAATTCACATCATGCTTCCACTTAAAACTATGTTTCTTCACCTAATATGTCTATTTAATATATAGCTTTAAAATACCCGTACAGTGAAACATTTGGTGATGGTATGGTATGAACAAAATTTTAAATTTTAAATATTAAAGAATACCATACAACAACAACAACAATCAAAGCCTTTTCCCACTAGGTAGGGTCGGCTATATGGATCAAGCGACGCCAACATGTTCTGTCTTTGCACATTTCTATGGTTAAGTTATTTATGGCTAGATCCCTCTTAATCGTTTCTCCTATTGTTTTCAAAGTCTTCCCCTACCTCTAGTTATTAGGTTATCTTCCATTTGATCAACTCTACGTACCGGAGCCTCTTCCGGCCGCCTTTGTACATGACCAAACCACCTAAGGCGTGTTTCGACTAATTTTTCGACAATAGGTGCTACCCCCACTTTCTCTCTAATATAATCATTTATAATCCTATCCATTCTAGTGTGACCACTCATCCAGCGCAACATTCTCATTTCTGCCACGTTGAATTTGTGCTCATGTTGACTTTTATCGCCCAGCATTCAGTACCATACAGTAAAGCTGGTCTTATTGCGGTATGATAAAATTTCCCCTTAAGCTTAAGCGGTACTTTCTTATCACAAATAACACCTGATGCCTTCCTCCATTTCATCCATCCTGCTTGGATCCTATGGTTTACATCTTCCTCTATTTCTCCATTATTTTGTATTATCTTCCTCTATTTCTCCATTATTTCCAAAGCCTTCCATAATATTTCTCTCGGTACTCTATCATAGGCCTTTTCCAAATCAATAAAAACCATATATAGATCCTTATGAGACCTCTGGTATCTCTCCATCAATCTTCTTAATAGATATATTGCCTCTATGGTTGACCTCCCTGGCATGAACCCAAATTGATTCTCTCTAATTCGCGTCTCCACCCTCAACCTCCGCTCGATAACCTTCTCCCATAGCTTCATAGTATGGCTCATGAGTTTGATCCCCCTATAATTTGCACAATTTTGTATATCCCCCTTGTTCTTATACACTGGGATCAAAGTACTTTTCCTCCATTCATCCGGCATTTTCTTGGATCTCAATATCACATTAAAAAGCTTTGTTAACCAATTTACGCTTTTGCTTCCTAGGCTCTTCCACACCTCAATGGGTATATTATCCGGTCCTACTGCTTTGCTATTATCCATTCTCTTCAATGCTTGTGCCACCTCGTGCTCTTGTATTCTCCGATAGAAATTTAAAAATATATAAAAACTGTTAATGCCAAATTATGATGAAGCATCTGCATTGCTTAAGGGGCCTTTTCATATTTTGAGCATGCATGTTTGTATAAGTTTATGATACAGATTTCTTAAAGGATGGGGAAAACAAAATGACTAACCTTTCAGAGCTACTATATTAGATGATAAAACAAATAAATCAACGATGAGGATCACAGAAGATGGAAATTCCCAGACCTACAGACAAATTCGAAAGTTAAAGGATATAAGTAACACGAAATATTCAACAGGAAAAGGAAGTGGACTACAATTAAAATGAAAGAACCAATCTAAGATTTCTTATATATAGGAATCACCATCATGGAAATAAGGAAAATCTTGAAGTAACCTGAAACCAAGAGTGCTAGCACAAAGTCTTTGTACCTGTGTACATTAATACAAACATTAGTACGATTTTGTGTTGGCACACACACATAAATGCTTTTAAATTTTAAAGTTGGTTTTGTCTTTTATTACACCTGTATCATTCTATCCCGTTATATTCTTTATTGTAGAATTCTATCCCGCTTTTATAATGTGACAACTAAAAAATGTCATAAGCATACCTTTCTCTTTAGGTAAATTTTAATAATCCATTTTGCCAACATCAATATATTTTTAATATATGTTCATATACATGCATCAGAGAAATATTATTTATTTCTTAGCCACACCTAAGGAGAATAGGAGATTATGTTTTTCACTTCAACCATAACTGCAAAACAGTTTATCTAGTACTGAATAATTAGTCCGTAACTCGTCTATTCAAAAACCAATGCAAAAGACTTTAGAAGCAATTATCCACATTATTTAATTCTCATTAAAATTAGATCACAAAAAATATTTCTACTATGACAAGACCTTAATAAACACAGAAAATCCACAATGGACAATCTTTTTGCTCAATCTTTCTGCGTGATACAAAAGTGGCAGAATACTTGTTCCTTTTTTCACAATTATATTATGAAATTATATATACCATCTAAAAGATATGCATGTCTGATACGTAGGCTTGTATGTACCTTGAGAAACTGATTGATGTGTTAAAAAATATCCTCATTGCAAAAAGGAAAGTCAAAAGAAACACGAAGTTCCCAAAGATGACATCTATCAGCATCTGTCAATAAAAGACGTAAAATAATCATCACTAATCAGGACCAACATAAAATTCCAATCCAAGAAATTTCTAAATTAATCTAATCATATCTAGAGATATATGAACCTTCAAAAATATTGACACTAGAGAAGAGACCCTTGTTGACGAAACAAATCCGTCCTTGCTGCTTTCCAAAACCAAACTCTTGTCTAGGACAACAGTATGTAAGGTCCCCTAATATGGTGTCCAAAACTAAAAGCAGACTTTTCAATTACGATCCATAAACACTAGTTAGAATAATGTCTACACATAACAAGGATACAAGCATCCAAAAGAAGAAAACTGGCAGCCAATTTCCAGAATAATCCCTGAAAAGGTACCAAAAAACATAAGCCACTTATTAGTATTGAAAAAAGGTGTTTGATGCAATAAGTATAAAGAAAAATATTGGATAAATAGATATTTAAAGATGATTTTAGATACCATTTTTCTAATCTAATCACTGTGCATGCCTACAAGGCTTACTACAACAAGTTGAATTTTATAAGCAACAAATAACAACAACAAACAACACCTTTTCCCGCTAGGTGAGGCCGGCTATATGGATCAAGCAAAGCCAACGTGTTATGTCTTGGCTCATTTCTATAGTTAGGTTATTAATAGTTAAAATCCATCCTAATAGTTTTTCCTACTTTTATATCTTCCCCTACCTCTAGTTATTGGGCCATCTTCCAAATTGAATTTTATAACCAAGAAATAATTTGTTAAAATCTAGTTTGCAATACCTATTTGACAATGCATTCTCTTACAATGTACCATGAATTTTGTCCCCCTGTATTCATGGACATGCACATTGACAGGGCTGTAATGCAAGTATCTGCTGCACATATATCAATTCATTTAATTAGAGGTCCAAAATCATTTGATGAGATATTTTTTCATTTTCTATTAAGATCTCAGGAGTCCCCAAAAGTAACAATTTAACTCATACTGGCGATTCTAATAATCCACAGTAAAAGTGCTCCATGGTTATTTTCAAATATGATTAGACAAGAAAAATATGTACCTTACAAATAAAAATTCCGTCAGCACTCAGCAGTGATACTAATTACTAACCTAATCAACGAATAATAACGAATAATTGCCCAAATTATAGTTATATTTGTCATAATCACATCTGTAAAAAACAATTAGTCTTGCAGGAGTAATTAAGTAACTCGTACATACCTCAAACTTCAAGGTTTTCTGATTGAGGACGTTGAATAGAAGATGTCTATATGCCTTGCGCTTGTGAAGTATTAAATCTATCAGCAAAATCTACAACAGGAAAGGGGGAAAACAAGTAAATTCCAAATCAAAACCAAAACCAAAAACAAAAAAAGTGTTCTAAAAATAAGAGAAATATAGGAAATTACTAAAATCTTTGGGTACCATGATTTCGCATTCTATGTACTCATCTGCCACGGCTTTGCAATTCTCCTATGAATTATACAGTTCAGAAAAATCAATTCGTTGATTTAGGAATTCGAAAGCGATATGAAATGTAGGAACGTGAAAGAAAGAAAGAAAGAAAGCTTACGCATTTCATCAGGCGAATGTTTCCCGGAGAATACTGAACGTACAGTGTTTTGATCCCGAACCCACACTGCACGCATCTGTACTCCATTGGAGCATCTCTTCGCTCTCTCGCTCTGTGTGTCACCATTTCTCCATTTTCTTCCCTTCCTTTCTTCTTCGTCTTCTTTTGAGTGCGGGGTGGGCTTGGTGACCCAAGGAACAAAATCTTGGGCCAATAAAGGCCCAAATACTTTCCCTTTCTTGTTTGAAATCATATTAAAAAATAAGTCAGACAAAAAATGTTAAAAAATAATAGTGAAAAAAAACACCTATGAAGAAAAAAAAGAGAACATTGGATATCACTTTAGGTAACGTTTGGTTGTAAGGAAGTTATTTTAGTAAGAAATGGAAGTAGAAGTGGGAATGGAAGTATGTAAAAGGAAAATGGAATAAGATTTTAAAAAAGTATGTTTGGTATGTAAAAAAATTAAATTAGATTATTGCCGATGAAGAGTGGCACAGTTGGTTAAAGTCCGGCCTCTTACCCCACAAGGGTGAGGATTCGGCCTCTTACCCCCACCTAAACTTTCTTCTATGAAAAAAAAAGAATTAGATTATTTAAAAGATAAAATTGAAAATGTCACTTTTGTCCTTACTTTTAATAATATGACTTAAAAAATGTCACTTTTGATCATTTGTCAATGACAAAATAGACATTTTCTCTTTACTTCCTTACACCTCACTCATATTCTCTCTCCTACCACAAACAACAAAACTTCCCTATCTTTTTTCTTCCCTCCAACCAAACATATTAACATAAGCCGCAAATCTTCCGTTTCTTGTACTCCTCAACTACCAAACATAACATTAGTTAAAACATCACAATAAAACGGCCAAAGGAGTAGCCGCCAACATCATTTAATTAAACAAAGAAAATCATTATCATTAAACATTATTCAATACATCACTGAACCATAAACCCAAATTGAATTGCAGATGAATGACAATGCTTGACTTGATCAGTAATGGCCTAATGGGCAAGCTTATTCCCATCCCTATATATATATATATATATATGTATGTATGATCTAAATGAAAGAACTCAAAAGGCTGAGAAACAATTTTACAATCCTTCGTAATTATATGGTCAAAACTTTAAATTGGTCCCTTATGTTTGCACGAAGTTTTATCTTAGTTTTTTATGTTTCAAAAAGTTTAAATTGGTCCTTCCGTCAACTTTCATCAATTTCTTAAGTTAAGTGCTGACGTGGCGTGCTGACGTGGCGTGCTGACTTATCCATTTAAACTTACGTGTCATGTCACGTCATCGTCACATCAGCACCACATCATCACATATGATAAACTGATAATAGATGATGACATGCATGGCTATGATGTGGCATGACACGTCAGCTTAAATGGACACGTGGGAGAGATGATATGTCCACCTTAGCACACCACGTCAGCACTTAACGGAAGAAATAAACAGACTTGGACGAAAAGACTAATTTGGAACTTCTTGCAAACATAAAGGACCAATTTCAACTTTTTGAAACATAAAAAATCATTATAAAACTTCGTGCAAACATAAGGGACTAATTTGAGATTTTGACCTAATTATATTATATGAAAAGTAGAATCATGAAGCTATGACTTTCGGAGATACTATCAATAATCAATTGCAAAGCCCTTGACTTATAATAATCACATTTATATGATTTGAGCATCATATATAAGCCTTGCCTAATCTTAGTTATAGAGTAATTTATGTTTGTGATTAACCCTAGAGGCTAGGCTAGAGCATCTATCAAGGTCTGATCAATATATAGGCTTCGACCGATTGCCAATATGTCCGAAGTATTGTTTATTGCTCTCCCTAACAGCTACGAAGGCCTAGAAAACACCTTCGATTCAAATAAAATGGATCATAGGTATCGAACGAGGCCGAAAATCGAGCTAATTAAAATACCAAGAACGACATGGTGTCTATTTTTAACTATTTTTATTGGGTGAGTCTATAATGGAACTTGTTGCATGCATGCAATGCAATTTCGACCGATATAGGATTGTGACATGTGGATAGGACGACTTAAAATGCAAGATGATTTTGTAAATGTTGAATTTTCTGATCCCTCCAAAATTCTCACGTAGGTATAAGTGTATAACTACTTATTATTTCAAATGGTTGAGCAAGTGTTTATACTTTTTTTTCACCCGTCATTTTTTTTTTCAATGTGAGACATCTTATTTTCTCTTCTTCTCAACTTAATTAATAACTAACTATTTCTAACACTTTTAACAGTACATTTGAATATTGGAATAAGATATATATAACAGGGAAAAAAAGGAGGGGTGGAGAAGGTTTCATTGAAACCTCAGGTCGTTCTTGTTTAGAAGTTATTATTACTAATTAATAAGGAAAAGAAGAACAATAAGGGATTCTAGTTTTTTATACCTATCTTTTCTAACTGAAAATTAAATATTTTATTCACTTAACGCATCTATAATATATATTTTTTAGGTCAAAACTTTAAATTTGTCCCTTATGTTTGCACGAAGTTTTATATTGATCCTTTATGTTTCAAAAAGTTTAAATTGGTTCTTTGTGTTTGCAAGAAGTTCCAAATTGGTCCTTCCATCCATTTCTGTCAATTTCTTAAGTTAATAAGTGCTGACATGTCCATTTAAGCTGACGTGTCATGCCACGTAGACGTCGCCACGTCATCACATATAATAGTAGATGATGACATGGCGACGACGTGGCATGACACGTCAACTTAAATGGACACGTAGGAGAGATGATATGTCCACTTCGACACACCACGTCAGCATTTAACGAAAGAAATAATCGGTCTTGGACGGAAGGACCAATTTGGAACTTCTTGCAAACATAAATGACCAATTTAAACTTTTTGAAACATAAGTGACCAATATAAAACTTCGTGCAAACATAAGGGACCAATTTGAGATTTTGACCTATTTTTTATTTCTTAAAAATATCAAAAAAATAATTTTGTTCGAAGTACTGTAAAGTACTAAATATGACATTTCTCTTATAGGAAATTCAAATTCAATTTTATCATATTGTGGATTAATCTCTTCCATTATACACGTGTTTAAATTTGATAAAGTGTCTTTTCATATATATATATATATATATGACATTTGTTTGATGGGTGTGTGTGTCCTTTAGTTTGAAGTTTGAACTTGAAATGAAGTTTGGCATATAGGCACGTGATCATGTAATATGAATATATGATAGAACAGCTAGAGTTGAACCTTCGTATATATATTACCTGACAGTAAATGGTAATATATATATATAGGGAGAGAATTTTGGAGTTGAAGTCATATATATAAGCCTGCACTTGTTGACTATAACGCAATATTTAAATATATATATATAATAATTATTGAAGGCGCATGTAAGAATAATTAGTAAGCAAAGAATCAAAATACAAAATGCTTACGACTCTAAAGAAATTAGCTTGATTGAGTGGGTGATGACTAGACAGAAGAGAGAGAGACTAATTTTATGTTTGTTTGTTTCATTTTTGTTTTGTTCGTTTTGAAGTCTTCACTTGTGTCTCAGTCTCATCTCTCTATCTCATGCTCTGCTCACTGGTCCTAGCTACTCCTTCCTTCCTTCTCTTCTCACCATATATATATATATATATCCATACATACACACACACATATATATATGGTCCATGACTCCATGCACTAATTAATGCGGGGTTGGTCCAAGTATAGTATGCAGATCAAATTGGTTTCGAGTTCAAGACTTTGTGAATGTAGTTATTCTCGATGGGAGACTCTCTCACCATAACTAGGTGCACGACAGTGGTCGAGTTCAGATTAGTCGAGGCAGTACTTTAGACAGCAAGTAGATAACCAAAAATATAAATGCCTATGGTCCATGCATATATATATATATATATTTGTATTAAATGTCAAGTGTGAACACAGACTAGTCTCTCACTCTGATCTCATCTCATCCATGAGCAGCTTATCATTTTGTAAATAGGGAAACTGCAGAATGAGAAAACGAAAGAGAGAGAAAGAGAGAGAGAGAAAGTATATATGTGGTTGAGTCACTTTTGGGGATCCTTTCCGTCTTGGACACTAGCTACTTAAGATCTCTTTCTCTCTCATATAACTCCTTCAACTTTAACCCTACCTAGCTACACTTCATATATATACTTTTTTTAATTAAATCTTGAATGATATTGTAAATATATATAAAAGTAAAATACTATTTAGTCCCTGAATTGTTGGTTAAACTACTATTTAGTCACCGAATTTATCAAAAAATACTATTTAGTCCCCGAAATTTGTAACTATGTCAACTATTTAGTCCTGAAATTTAACAAAAATACTATCTAGTTCCCGAATTTGTAACTATGTCAACTATTTAGTCCCCAAACTTGGCAAAAATACTATTTAACCCCGAATTTGCAACTCTATCAACTAATTAGTCTCTTGACTGTTACCCGTTAGAGTTGACAGAGTTACAAATTCGGGGATTAAATAGTATTTTTGCCAAGTTTGAGGATTAAATAATTGACATAGTTACAAATTATTCGGAAACTAAATAGTATTTTTGTCAAATTCGGGGACTAAATAATTGCCATGGTTACAAATTTCGGGGACTAAATAGTAGTTTGACCAACAATTCAAAGACTAATAAATAATATTTTGCCTCATATATATATATATATATATATACCACGGAGTAACGACAAGATTATTATTAATTGTCATGTACTTGAAGATCACGGGATCAAATTCTGAGAATAACTTTTTTGTTTGTATAAGTTGTGTATATCTAATCCTCGTCAAATCCAACCTAATTAATGAGAGCCTTGTGGATTAGACATCTCTTTTTTATGATTTTCTAAATTTTAGGGTCTCTATCAATTAATTGCGCCCCTAAATTTTTAATTTACAAACAATTTTGTCCATTAACTAAATTTTGTGTAAATAATTAACGCCATGTGCGTGCAAATATGATTGTCTCCGTAGCCTCCAATGCCAACTGTAGCGTTAAAGAATATATTTAGCAACTCTATTTCGTCAATTACTTTAATCATGATTATCACTGTGTCACTACAAAATAAATGGTACTTGTTATATATCGTGACTACTAAATCGACGAAAAACTATAACTTAACATATGGCTTGACTTCACAATCAATATTAGAGGGTATGAGAGCAGTCTCATTTGCATCTTCCGTTAATTAATTACACGAAATTCGTGTGAAGGGCAAACTTGATCAAATTTTAAGTATGTACAAAATTTACAACAAAATTTGGATATACAAATATCAGAGAACATCAAAGATATTTTTTTCCCTAGACATAAATAAAAATTAAAGATGAATGTAAAACTAAAAAGTGGGAGGTAGCTAGAGTAGTGATGGAAGCTAGAAGTGGTCCATGCATGGGAGGGTGAGGGGTTAGAGAGTACAGATACAATGATTTGGATAGATCACTGGGAAAGACAGTGCATGCGTTATATATTCTGAATAATATAATAATAATAATAATAATAATAATTAATAATAATATTTGGATTTTGCAGTAGCTAGGTAGTACTGTGAAAATTAATTAATGGGAATGAAGAAGGTAAAGGGGAAGAGAGATGGGTTAGGTTATTGATTGATTCCTCTTCATCACTTTGTGCAATATTGTGGTATAGCTTTATGGTACAGAATACAAATCTGCTTTTATGATGGTGGTGAATAATAATAATGCAACCTCCCCCTCCCATCCCTCTCTTAATTACACCCCTAACTCCTCCCTACTTTTATAGGGTGGGCACCTTTCTACCTTCAACCCCCTCATTTATTTACCATTTTACATCTATATAATATATACAAATTTTGGTTCGAAAAGTTACGAGGGTTCCCTCAGTAATAAATTCTTAACGGTCCATTTGGTTGGTAGATTTATTTTAAATGAATAAAAATAGAAATGAAAATGATATAGTTATGTTTGGTAGCCTATTTAGTTTATGTTTTTAAGGGGAGGGAATAGGTTTGGGAATTGCAAAGTCTAGTTTAGCATAAAGTTTAGACATGACAAGGTTTAAACATAGCCCTTAAATGAGGGCTACCGCAAAACCTTTTCTTATGGAAGTTTTGTCAAAGTTTTAGTGGCTTTTTCTTATTTTATCCTCAATTACCATCACCAAAATTTACTTCTAGGGATGAATTGGTCATTGTACCCTTTTTACATTCTTATTTCCAACTCTATTTTCACCTATTTTATGTCATACTCAACATAATTTTAAACATTCCCATCTCATTTTCATTTCCTCATAAATCAAACTTCCAACCAAAATGAAGGGTGGGAAGGAAATGAGATTAGAGTAAAATCAATTTTACCCTTTACTAAATAATAAAAATAATCAAAAAGTGGGGACTAAATTGTAAAAAAAAATTTACCCCTCCCAAATCCCTTCTTTTATGGAGGGTTTGGACATTCCCTCGAAGGAGACTATGTCCAAACCCTTCCAAATTTAAATCTTGTACAAAATAAAGGTTTGTCAAACTCTTTCTCATTCTCTTCTATGTTGACCATTAACCAATTATACCGTAAATATTTGAGAAATTAGTTATTAAGTTATTCGGATCAGTATTCTAATCATAAATCAAATATTTTGGTTCAAAATACAAATTTCAAATAAAAAAAATTTATTAAGAGATCTTTATTCTCATCTAAAGCCTTTTGGATATTGATGATTTCGCTTAAACAATATATATACAATATGATATGAATATAAATGAATTATACAATATAATATACTTAAACGCATGTAATCTAGGTTTCATTTATCACAACAAGATTTTCTTAAGTGACTCATTTACATAAAATGTGTTCATCACGAAAACTGAAATGTCTCAAATAATTAGTAATATATATAATTCAAAAATGCTATATTTGGTTGGTATTTCTTTTCTATTTTTTTAAAAGAACTTCTAATTTTCCATTAATTTACATAAATGTTTTCCCATCAATATATTAAATTTTTTCCCATTCTTTGTGACTCACTTCTTTTCTTTTCTTTTCTTCTTATTCTTCTTTTGGGGGTTTGACGTCCTTTTTTTTAGAAGATACATTTTCTCTCATGCACGTTTGGTTGGGTGTTTTGTCTATATAATCGCAGACGTAATTCTTTTACATTCTTCCAACCAAATACATTTTACTTTTTGTAAAGTGATGAAATTATATTTTGTCCTTACTTTTTTATCCACTTTATTCCAATCTCACTTTTAATATAAGGGTAAAATGGTCATTTTACTCACTTTTATTCCATTCACATCGCTTTCATATTACTTTTTCCATTAATATTCACGTAACCAAATGTGCCCTAAGTGCGGTCCTGATTGCGTGAATGTCTAACGAATATTCCAAGTCAGTATGTGTAATGCCAGCTTGCTGAAGCATTGGAGGAAATTTTGGAGGGTTTTGTTTCTTTCCTTCCTTGAACCAATGTTTGCAGGTCCTTGTCAGTCTTTTTTCACTTCTTGCTTGTTGCAAACTGCTTCAGGAAAGATTGGCTAGTTCGTTGAAGGTGCCGATCGAATTGGCCGGCAACAGTGAGTACTAATGAAGTGATGGTCTTGTACGTGAGGGTGGAAGAAAATAGTCGGCATTGTTCTGGGTCCGACGTATATTAAGAATGGACATTACGGAGTTGAATGTGTTTAAGTAGTCTCGGGGATATGTTTCCTCGTTGTACAACAAAATCTTCATGAGATCTTGTAGCCTATTGAAAATTGTGCCTCCATGACATGGGGCAAGAAAAGGTGGTGACCATTGTGCTCGGTGTACCCATATGCATATGTGTGAAAGTAAGGATAATATGGATTATAATTAATATTAGTTGTACTCATGTATATTCCTCGGGTTGGGCATACACCGTCTAGTTTGTTTGAGGACCAAGTTGTCGGTAGAAGTTAGTTTGGGGCAACTCTACTGGAGAGTTGTCGTACTTCTGCGGAATTGCCACGGAATTGTCATGGATTATGGAATCTATTCCGTGACCCTGGTGGGCATATTCCGAGAAAATTCAAGCGGCCAGAATAAGAAAAGAGTGACCTAGAATGGAGGTCTGGAAGGGGTGGAGACTCGAGCTGGGTTCTCAACCCCAGCGCCTACTACTCTTAGTAATGATATTAAAGTTCACGTAATTCGATTGAGGTAGTAGGTGTTCTCAAGTTGTGAAGAACAAAGTAGTAGAGGACTAGGCAACGTATGAAACCTTGTGCTCTAGTGGGCTAGCAGTGAGATGATTCAGGAAGGCTTAGAGGCTCCCCTTATATAGTAGAACCGTCAAAACGAGTCGAACCCGTCGGGTCGACCCGTTTAACCCTTTAAATTCGCGAGTTGAGTTGTGCTTTTTTCAACCCGTATAACCTTGAGTTTTTTTTAGCCCTACTCGTTTAACTCACTACTTTTGCGGGCCAACCCGTATAACTTGTGAGCTAGCCCGTTTTTTTTTTTAATAAAAACTCCAAGTATCAATTTTTTTCTTAGCTTTTTATTAAGCCTATTAATTTTTTTTTTTTTGTTTCTCTTGGTCCTTTTAGGCATTTACATTTAGGATTTAGTCCAATCTCAACCTCATTATTTAATTTTATTTTGTTTGGACTTTTTGGAGATTAAAAACTTGCAAGATAGTGTGAAGATTGAAAATGAAAACTTGTATTATCTTTCTTGTAATTTATGTAATTTATAATCTATCTTGCCCAATATAATACAGCATTTGGCAATGTCCATGTTGTAACTTGTTAGTTTAGTAATTAAAAAGTAAAAATATTTGAAGTAAAAATAGATTACCTCATGGACATTGCCAAAGCAAGTCTAATTAAAGAATGAAATTAGGAGGGGAATCAAAATAGATTACATCATGATCAGTTTGTGATGCAAGATTAGCTAAAAGATTAAGCACAATCATTTACTAATTGTTTTTTCTTCCACTACACCAAAAAAAAAAAAACATAAGTGAGACTCAAAATATTTAAAAGTGCTCATTTTTTTTCTTGTGAATATAGAAGATATGATACTTTAATTTCATCATATTGCTTTATCATTTCAAATATTGACGAATTTTACTTATTTATTTGAACTATAATAAACTCTGCAAATATATTTATTAATATTATTAGTCATTACAAATATATATATATATCGTTATGTGGACAACCAAAATGCTATGCTTATCCTTGATCATATGCACCAAAAGCTTACAGGTTGGAAGGCTTCAATGCTATCTCAAGCTGCTAGATACACCCTAATCCAATCTGTGCTATCGGCTATCCCTGTCTACCTCCTCCATTTTACCCGCTTGACAGACAAAGTAGCTAATGCCTGTAACTCTCTTATGAACAACTTTTTCTGGGGTTCTTGGGATGGTAAGAAATCTATCCATATGATAGCCTGGGACAAGATATGCAACCATAAAGCGGAAGGAGGTCTAGGCTTGAGGAATGTTAAAGTTCTCAATCAAGCAATCTTGGGCAAACAATTCTGGAGAATTCTCACCAACAAGACCTGCTTAATGAGTAATCTGATGAGAGCTAAATACATCAGGAATGATTAACTTGATTTTGCTACCTGTCCTGCTGCAGCTTCTCCTCTAAAGGTTATATAAAACCAAACACATTGTCACTGATAATTTAAAGTGGAGAATTGGCAATGGAAGGTCCATCAAGCTGCATGATAGACATTGGATTCCTCCGGACTTTCACAACCATAACTATACAATGGTCAATCAATTAATGACGGGACCTTTCTGGGATCATGGCAAAGTTAAAACGGTTTATGAAGTGGAAAAGGCAAATCTCATTTGCCAGATGAATATCTCTGTCACAGACCAGCAGGATGTGCTCACCTGGAATAAGAGTACAGATGGGAAGTATAATGTCAGGAGTGCTTATAATCTTCTTCACTCAAGAACAACTCCTACTCCTTCGAGAACAACTAATTGGAGGAATATTTGGCGAATCGACATGCCCTATAAAATCACTCTCTTCTGGTGGAAAACGATGCATAGAGGTCTTCCCCTCCGAAATAATCTCAGTAGGAGAGGCTTCCGAATTGAAGATGTTTGCCCATTTGGTTGTAGTCATACTGAAACGAAGAACATATCTTCAAAGAATGTCCTTTTGCTAAGCTGGTTTGGTTCCACTCTCATCTTATGATTCGCACTGAGGACATCCCCCACCTGTCTATCATAGATTGGATTGATTATTGGATCCAAGATTCCAATCCTGACCATGCTCAAATAAGGGAGCGCTTCATTCCTGAGGCCATTATCATCTGTTGGAGTATTTATACCCAACGAAATCAAATCGTTTTTCAAAACGGGGATAAAGATCATAATGTTGTTCTCCAAAGGGTCCATTCTCTTATGTCTAAAATTCAGCATGCTGCTCGTTTAAATGCCCTGGATCCGTTCTATGCGATTCAAAGGAATCCTATTAAACGACGTCATTCTACTCGCAATACGGGAGATAACCTTCACACCTCCCATATCTTCTGCTCTTGGAGAAAAGATCGGCGTCTCAATTCTCAGAGTATTCTAATCTTCTCCCGTCTTCAGGATCATGTCTACCCCCTCATCCTGCTCGTGGTCACTAATACACAACCTATTCTTCACTTTGTGATGCATTGTATTTGGAGAATGATGCTTGCTTTTCGGGACAGAAACATTCATGCAATAGTCAACATTCCTAGTGCCATTTTGGTTAATCAGCTGCAACAGAAAACCAACACCCCCTGCGCTTATAGTGTTATTGTTGATGACATGTTATCCTTATGTCAACTTAATCCTAATGTTGCTTTTTGTTTTAGCTCGCAGGTTGTTTTTCCTACTGCTTATGCAAAAGGTTGGTGTATAGGTTGGCGCTTCTTAAACTACTTGTAACTGTTTTCTTATTATGCAAATATATATCGCCACTAAAAATTTTTTTTGTTCGAATTTTATTTTCAAGATAATAAACATATATGCTTGATAAATCAAAAGTTAATTAATCAAGATAGATTGATCCAACATTTAAAACTATAAATCAAAATAGTGATATATTATGCATGAATCATTTGAGAAAACAAAGACAGCCATCCAAAAATAATTAATAAAATCCATTAAATTTATAAAATATAATTAATTAATGGATCAATCATTATTTCCTTAATTAACTTTAAGATCCCTTAATTATATTCCCTTGCACCGAATATAGGTACTCCCTCTCGTTCACAATATCTACTTTTGTGAAAATTTTTATTTTTTTTAAAATATCTGAATTTTTTCAAAATCAAGAGAATATTAATTATTTTTTTTGCAATTTTATCCCTACCTATTTCCAAGATAAGATTAATAAAGAAAGAATAAGTAAGAATAATTTATTAAGGATAATTTAATCTTTTTATCTCTACTTTTTGGTGAACCAATGATTTCTTTAATTTTTGTATATTTACCTTAAAAAGCATGAATTGGAAAGAGTAATCAATAAGAGGTAAAAAGAAATTATAAAAAAAAAAGAGGTAAAAAGAAAATCAATGGGGCATTTGGTATTTTATAATCTCAGCTAACATGTTATCTTATACGTCATGGTATAAAATAGTATCATCTCATATACCATATTATTTTTGATACTCTTACTTGGTACGGTGTTTGATATCGCAATAATATAAGATGTAAGTGCTTGACATAAAATAGTCTCATTTAAGATACTATGTTATCTATTTTTGTATCTTTAAAATTTGTCCTTACGAATTTAAGTAAATTATTAACTATTTTTTATTCTATTATTATTTTTAAAATTTCATTGATAACTTTAAAATAAAAAAACCAATCATCAACAACAAAATATTTTAAATAATAAGATAGCTTAATATAACTAAAAATAATAATTAATAATTATCTGAATATGCAACAAAATGATTTAAATAAGCACTAGAAAATGTGGTGTACTAAATATAATTTATGTTAAAAAATATAAATATAATAGGGATAAAAATTAATAAAATAAAATAAAATAATTTCACTCAAGGGTATCATCTCAGATAACACAATATTTTCGGCTTGGACGACACTGCATTGTCACATGACATTATAACAAACGATATGTCATCTAATTAACAGTGTCATCTAAAATAACATATTATCTTGAATGACAACGTCAAGATAATATCATACCAAACACACTTACTCTCTTAACAATCGATATATCCTTTCAATTATGATATAAATGTTATAAGTAATCCATTATGCACCCTAACTATGTCTTGATAAAAAAAATTTCCATCCTCTAATTTTAACTCTATTTATCTTCATCCCTTTAAATCAAGCACCTTAACTATGTCTTGATAAAAATAATAATAAGTTGCTTAAATCGATTTTTTTTGGTTAATAAATACCTAGATAGTGTACCAAAGGGGGGAAAATCTATAGTTTTGCTCCTAAAAAACTAAAATAGAATTCACATTATACCCAAAAAAAAAAATGAATTCACATTGACCCTATAGCTAGTAGCTAGATAAGCTAGAGTTAAACATTTTCTTTTTTTGAAACAAGAGTTAAACATTGAATATATGTTAAGCTCAAAAGTCAAAAGTAAAAAATCTAACAGTAACGATATAAGAAAGTTTAAGAAATTAATAAATTCCTCACTACCAAAAATTTTGAGTTATTGATGTAAAAATATCCAATTTGGGGGAAATTCCTTTATTTATTTATTTATTTTTCTGATGGTACCACTAATTACTTTCCTTCTTTCCGTTTTTGCCGACCATATATTCTTCAAGATCACAATTGACCCACCATTTCCTTTTTTCCATCATTAAGCTATCTCTGAAAAAAAAATGAAGATCCTATAATATTTATATTTTAATTTATCATTGTTAAAACTCAAATGATTTGATTTGAAGAACTCTCTTTTAAAAACTAGCTATTTATTAGGAGAAAAAAAATAAACTATTTAAGTATTCTATATATATTGAGTATTTCATAGGAAGAACCAAGTTCAACTAGCATTGACTAGTTGTGACTTGTTTTTTTTTTCATTATCGCGCGGTCTGTGTTCTTTTTGTGTCTCAGATGTTTTTTTTTTTGGGTTTGAACTCTTTTTTTGAATCTGAGAGGCCACACTTTTTTTCTCAATATTTCTATTGAGCTTTTTTTTTTACATCTTAGACTTTGGATTCTCATGAGCCGTGAGGTTATTATGCTTTGATAACATGTTGAAAACTCAAGTGACTTGAAGAACCCTCTCTAATCTCTTGAAAGCTAAGCTAACTATTAGCAAGAAAGAACCAAATTACTTAAGTACTCTACTGAGTATCTCATCCAACTATATGTAAGACATTATATATCTCCAATAATCATAAACGCATAATAATTTTTTTTTTTTTGCATTAATTTTAACTATTAATTTATAATTCAACAATACTTATTTTATTTTCTTGTCATGTAAAATTATTCATTTTATTCAAATATCTCAAAATTTGGTGTGTGTATATGGGATTTGCACATAAATATGCATCTTTAGAAAAATATACACAAATTCAATCGCCTTTAAAAAGTATCTATAGAAATATATAACTTTTACTGTGCACGACCAAAAACGCCCTCAGTGAGGACATTTTAATTTCTTGAATTTCTAGCAAGAAAAACACCCTCCATGTGAGAGCGTTTTTTCTGGGAATAGATCACGTTTGACCACTAACATTAAAAACACCCTCAATGAGGCTGTTTATAAAGTTGACCATTTGACCCTATAAACGCTCTCAAAGAGAGCGTTTTCCTTGTCAGAAATTCAGAAAAACACCCTCACTGAGAGTGAGGGCATTTTTTATTGTATACAGTAAAAGCTGTATATTTCTATAGATAATTTTTAGATGTGGTTAAATTTGTATATATTTTTCAAAAGGTACATACATATTCATGTGCAAATTTAATTCCGTGTGTATATATATATATATATATATATATATTAAAGAATCGAATCCACTAATTAAAGTGTGTGCCTTGTGAGTTAATATGCAAAACAATGATTTTAATGCCCTTCAAAGGATCCGAATTCATTATGAACTATCTTTATAACTCACTTGTATGAGAAATTAAAAGGGCAACCTAAAAATAAATAAATGAGGTACCAAACTTTAAATTCTCATCACGTGCTGTTATTCATTCACACATAACCATATAATGACGACAACAAAAAGAGTAATTTATAATTACACTATAAAAAAGAAAGGAAAAAAAATCAAAATAATGCTCAAAAACCTAAATCTTGTGGATGCACTTTTAAAGTAGTTTTTGCATGTTAAGAATTAGTTTTGCCATCAATAGTTTAATGGCAAAGTGATTAATCGTGTTGCTGTAGGTATCTCGAAGAATGAAACAACTAACTCTAAAGATTTAAAGTTGCTCAATATCTAAAATCAAGAATCGAACCCCTGACATTGTAAATTAAAATGAGTCACTTTCACTTAATTACACCCGTTGATTTTTTTCATAAAATAATTTGATATGTAACATATAGTATCATGTGACATGAATAAACATGAAATCAAAAAGCTGTAGGCTATTAATTAATCAGAAGAGCAAGTCTCTAATTCATTTCTTAATTGAGTGTGTTTGAAGAGTTCTTACATGTTTTATTAATTAGTCAAAATTTAAGATCCTTCAATGATTTTCTCCAATACATTTTAACCTATTGCGACTAAAAAAAATGTGCATTTTTAATAACTTATATTTTAATAATTATTTAATTGTTAAAAAAGTATTTTTTTTTTCATAGAAACAAAAAGTATTCTTTTAACAATTAAACTTTTTGCCTTTGAAAAATAAAATTTTTCATATATTTTCTCCAAAAAATAGGATTTTAATCTCACAAGCAAACGAATTAAAACCAGAAAAAAAAAGTATGTCAAGTAAATAAAATAATGAATTAATCTCACAAGATTTATCATAGATTGGAAGTTCTAATATTATAAACCATACCTAAAATTTTACATTAACTATTGTATTATATCCTAATAATTAAAACTAATTAGATTTTTTTCCAAGTAGTGATCTAAGAATATTGGTTAAGATTTCACCTATATAATTATTGATAGAACATTTAATGATTTAAAAACTGTAAAAATTCATAAAAATAATAATTTTAATTTTAACATTCAAAATTTTCACCCACTAATCAAATAAAACTTTAACTCCTAAGGACATTAGCTAGAATTAGCAAAACCGGCCCCTAAACTTATAATAGTCAGCTATATATATATATATATATATATATATATATATATATATATATATTCTCCTCATTTAAACAATTTATTTTTACGATTAAAATTTAATTATTAAAAAAATATTTTTTTAATAATTAAATAGCCGTTAAAATATTTTTATTCTTATAATATATATATATATATTTGATCATCATCATTAATTGTCAAGAGTTCTCCTACTCTAATGGGGTTGGTGCTTTTGTTTCTGCAATTCTACATAGAACACACCTATAACTGGCAATTATTAATTATGTGAAATAGATGGAACTAATTAATAGCCTAATTATAAGTACCACACATACATAAAACCACTACGAACAAATTAAATATGATTCAGTAACTATATATATATATATATATATATATATATATATATATATATATATATATATATATATATATATAATGCTTCAAACACATGCAAAATCTTGAGGGACAATTCACAAAAACAACCAGAAATATGTTCACCACCACTACCACTTTTAATTTTATTAATAATATGTAAGAGACACAAATTAAAATTAATTTAAATATAAAGCAACCTGATATATATATATATATATATATATATATATATATATATCCAACTCTTTAAAAGTAAAAATCATCAAATGACTTTGAAAATATAAAGTATATATTTTGTTTCTACTACACTATATATGCAGAATTTTAAGTTTGTTTCAATCTAATAGAATATTTTGCTAATAATAAGAAACTTTATTTTTTTACTATTTTGATATGATAAAAAAAATCAAACATTCAAATGAAAAAAAAAGGGACCTACGAATACTGGTCATCTTTGAAGGTTAAAATTAGAGTTTATTTTTCTCAAATATTAATGAACAATAGCATTGCATATATATATATATATATATATATATATATATATATATATATATATATATATATCTTACTATTTGATTCATCCCTAGCTTATATACGAGTGCATGTGGTACAATAGTTAAAGGTACATTTGGTATATATGTACGGATATAAAGTATTATAAAAAAATACTGTAGAAAAAAGTGAGAAAAAAAATATGATAAAAAATATGTTTGATATGTATACAATATAATGTAATTTTTTAAAAAAATCATGAAATACCATGATATTATTATTTGGTATACTTATCAAATTAAACATACCTAGTATTTTATGCATGTAATTGAAATGTGAAACATCATCAAGCAATCTACAATGATAATTTTGCTGTTTTGACATTTAATTTATAACTTTCATCTTTTAACTATATATATATATATATACACACACACAAACACACACAAGCAACTAAAAATGAGCTCAAAATTCAAAATACAAGACATGAGTTAAGCTGAGAAGTTTAAGTATATATCAGTGTTTTAAATTGCGGTCCGCAATGCGTATTGCGGCCGCAATATTGCTGTTGTGGCAGTTGCCGCAACCGCATCACACCGCAATTGCGGTGTGATGCGGTTTCACATAGAAACCTTGCTAATTTTGTGACTTTGTGACCGTTTAAGAAGTTGAAATATGGATGTAGGATGAGTGAATGTCTATGAAAGAAAAAGAGAAAAAATAGAAGGAAATAGTATGTATTTGATGTATTTAATGTTATAATATATGTTACAACTTTAAAAAAATTCACGGCCGCAGTGGCCGCAACCCGCATTGTAACGGCCGCAGTACCCGCAACTGCAGTAATTGCAACGCAACCGCAACCGCGACCGCAATCGCAATTTAAAACCTTGGTATATATACTATTAATTAATAATTTTTTTTTCCTGTCTGTTATTAGGTTAAAAGCATTTTATTGTCCCTTTCATGCTTTTGTATAAATTTGCAGTAGTAGCAGAGTAGTCAGAATGTATTCTTCCAAAACCTTCCAGAGGATTATTGAGCTTTGAAAGAATTGAGAAACCCAGGGATCTGAGATACTACTGTTTTAACATAAACCAATCAATCACATTTAAGTGTGTGTAGCAAATAAATCAAAAGTCATATAATTTTATATATATATATATGATCTGTCTTGTCTCATTTAACTGTAGAACTTTCTGTCTTCTATATATATATATATACATAATACATTGCCTTTTTTTGCTTTCCCCCTCATCTTTTGATTGTCAATTAGTTTTCCAATCTCTAAAATAATTAATTTCAGCCATCTCTAACTTGGATCTAAGTGTAAAGTGTATGATCCAGATTGTTAAATAAAAATTGAGATTCGTGTTCATACTGTAATAATCTCATCCAACAACTTAGATTACACAATTTACGCGCTTCACTTGATCTCTGCACTTTAGCAACAGATCCGAATAATTAACTACCTCACATATTTCTCACACCAAATTAGTATATAGAAGATATATATATATATATATATACTCACATATTATTATGATTATTGTCCAAAATATGCTAGTTTTGCAAATGGTCTACTTTAACTTTTTTAGTTTCCAAATGTATAAGGCAATCCTATTTGAGCTAGCAGGGGTCTCATAATGGGGATTGAGCTCTTCAGCTGAGGTTTTTTTTCATACGCAAGTCTCAAATTTATGACCTTACTTAAGAAAAATGAAGTACATACTACTCCAATGACATGTTGATATAATATAATCTACTTCAATTTCAACCCTCAAGAGTAAAAATAAAAAGAAGTTCATTGTTCAGTACTAAGACAATATTAAAAATTGGTATTCTCAATCTATCCGTTACTTGTCATTTTGTGAATATTATTAAAAAATTGATCTATCTATTAATAAGAGTTCGGATCCTCTCCCGTGATGCTGTTGTGTGGTTCGGTTAACTGTGGCTAACGAAAACGTACTGTGACTAAAATGTTTACCACGGTTGTGTAATCTAACCGAACTGCAACTGCATCACGATAGAAGACCCGCATTGCTATTAATTAACAGTGTATTTGTACTGGACTTTAAATCTCGTGAAAGTAGTGAATGAATTAAGAAACATGACAAGAAGAATCTAATATAATCCAGAATAGAGACAAAACTAAGATATATATATATAAGATTGAGAAAAATGAGAGACAAAAACAAAATGAGTTTCCTGTGAAAATACTGGTGAACTAAGAAACATGACAAGAAGAATCTAATATAATCCAGAATAGAGACAAAATCACAAAATAAAGATATATATATATATATATACAAAGCTTGAGAAAATGAGAGACAAAGTAAAGAAAATTGAGTTTTCTCTGTGTGTGTGTGTATATATATATATATATGATGATTTGTGTGAAAGGATATAAAAAGAGATGGAAGAGTCTGAAAAAGATCAGAAATAGTAAATATGTACACACACTTACTGTTTGAGAGTTGAAAGAATGGGAAAAGGCCATTTGTATTTTTGCCTAAACCAAAGTTTTATTTCTTTGATGCGGCGTGCGTGCGTGCGTGCAGTGATAATCCATACATACTGCCATTTAGGCGGCTGCTAAATAGGAGACCAGAAAAAAAAAGTTAATTAATTATTACTCATCAATAAATGTTACTATATATATATATAGATGAATAGTAATGGAGGTCAGAAATAATTAAAATATATAAAATTTTGTTGATCATTAAATTTTTTTTAATATTTTTTGAACTAATAAAGAGTTTTTAGATATTAAAGTTGATCATCTTTATTAAGTTTTTTTTTTATCAAAATCAAGTGATTAAATTCTTTCTTAATCAATAAAAAAATTCAGGCAAAATAAAATCAAATTGTCTTTGTGGTTGTTAATAAAATATGAGTTTTGCTAACAGGTGTCCTTAAACACTCTTTAACGTTTCTCATCAACCCATGATAAGCTCTTAAAATATGTGTTGGTTGACTTTTTTTCACCGATCAAAATAAACCTTAACAAGTGTCCCAGAACACTTGTTAAATCATCTATAAAATATTTAATATCTTCATCGATATCATTGAAATTTTAACTAAATTAATTTCAACATGTATTCAAAAAGGCACACGTTAAATAAATACAATTAAAAAATGGGTTTATCTAACATATGTCCTTAGAGCACATATTAAGATTCTCCCCCATTGGTTGACAGATTATCTAATTACTTGAAATCTTTGAAAAGATCGACAATAAAAAATAATAATTTTTGTCTAAAAACTCTATCAACCAACCAATAGATGATAACAAAAAAAAACCTTAACATCTTAAACAAATCCAGTTAAGAAAAATAGTTTATCTAACAAGTGCTCTAGAACACTAGTTAAGGTTTATTTTTTTTTTATTGGTGGAGAGGGAATTTATTTTCTCTGAAGTCGATGAAAATTCAACCAACACATGTTCTAAGAGCTTCTTATTGGTTGATAACAAACCTTAAACAATACCTTAAGAGTACCTGTTAGCAAAATCCTTAAAAAAAATTGAAAAAAAAAAGAAGAAGGAGAGAGGATGAGAGAATTAATAATCACCTTTTTCACAGCTAGCTGTACAACCTGCAAAGCTAAAATGCCTCCCACCACCAACACCAAGCAGCAGCAACAGAAGAATCAGAAAGTATAGTGTGCTGTGAAACGACATCAACCCAACAATCCTAACAGAAATAACCTTAGACCCAACAACTAAAGCAACAAGCTTTTCTGTGTACCATTTAATGCACTTCTCAACACAAACCAATACCACACATTATCATATAATATATATATATATGTATGTACTAACTAAATATTTGTATTCATAATATTACTATTCTGTGAATTCTCAAACGTAGTTGCTCCATTATATGTGTATATATATATATATATATATAATGCGATAATTAACTATCATCCATGTCATCAGAATTCATCAGAAGAAGAAGAAGATGATGATGAAGAAAAAGGGAATTTAAATATAACATAATGGTGTAGCTGATAATTAGCCCAACAAAATAAAGTTAATTATTATTATTATTTTGTTTTTGTTTTTTTTTTTAAATTTTCATCATCGCCGGTATTGATGAAAGGAAGAAGGGTTCAAATCAAAAAGCACTGAAGTTTCCCCTTTTGGTATTTCGTCTCCAAACCTTGATCCTGATGATGGCGATGATCCAATCGGCTTGTCTTCGTATTCTTCTAATTCTTCTTCTTGTTCTTCGTTGGATTCCCTCGGATTTCGAGAGGGAAGGGAAGAATTAGCAATGTAATTGGAAGATGATGATGGTGGTGAAGAACATTCCATGTTTACCCCAAATAGTCTCAGCCTTTTTCCAGCATTATTACTACCACCACCACTACCACTGCTCATACCATGAGCAACGGGCACCGAATCGATGATCATCGGAGCCATATCACTGCCTCCGTCACGTTGCCCCGGCACGGTTGACCTCAAGTAGTACAATGATCCAGATCCCAAGTTCATCTCATTGTTGACATTATAACCATTCCCACCATACACCTGTTGGTATTGTCGTTGCTGCTGCTGCTGATACTGATGTTGATGCTGCAGCAGCAATTGAGGTTCCTGAAACCCGTAATTATTGTAATTCATCGGTGCGGGCGGCGCGACCGTGGGCACGGAGTACATTCTACCGCTGCTGCCATCGCCGCCACCACCCCATCTGATGGTGTATTGATTCGGAACGAAGAACGGGCTAATGAGCGAGCTCGCGGGGACCGGATGGTGGTGGTTATTGGGCACGGGGATGTGATCCGGCCGGCGCCGCCAATCTATGTACAAGCGATGTCTATACATCTCGCCAAGGCCGCGGTGGAACGACACAATGTCGCCGGCGTCGAGCTTCTTCTCCTTGACGAAGCGGCTCCACCCCTTGGTCATCACGTAGCTCTGGCTGCTATTCCAGTAGGAGTAGCGGAACCGCCACAGCTTGCCGCCGCGGTCCTCGAAGTTCAGGAGCAAGCCCTTGTCGTTGGTGGAGGCGTCGAGCGGGAAGTAGCGCTCCGCGTGCTGCTTCGGGATCACGAGGCGGTTGAGCTTGCCAACGTCGCTCGGAGTGACGACCTTGTCGAACATGTGCTCTTTCTCCACGGCGGGATCGACGGCGGCGGCGTTGTTTCCGCCGCTGGTGGTGGCGGAATTGGCAAGAACGACGTCGTCTTGTTCGTTAGAGTTCCCCAAGGATAAGTCCATGAGGTGGTGTAGGGGCTTTCTAGGTGGTGCTTCATCCTGAAACCCTAACCCACACACACAAGAAGAGGATGATGAAGAAGAAGAAGAAGAGATGAAGGGGTAGTATTGTAAATTGCAATTATAATTGCTTACTGATTTGTTTATTATGATTTGCTAATTCCTCTTCCTCCTCTAACAAATCTTCCTCTCTGCTTATTGCTGCTTCTTGATGCATCAATTCCATCAAATAATTACGATTTATGAGACTACCCACCTCCGATTTCTATTCTCTGGATCTCAGAAAAAACAATTAAGAAATAAATTAGAAAAAAGGGGGGAAAATTAATTATTAATTAATTAAATAAAAAAGGCAGGCTTACCGGAATTGAATTGGAAATAGATGATAAGAACTAAAAAGAAGTTTTTGGTAGGTAGGTAGCAAGCAAAGTCGCCTCTTTCTCTCTCTTTCTCTCACTCACAGTAGTAGTCTCAGTCTCTCAGAGATGAGATTGCGAAGATGAAAGAGAAAACCAAAAGAAACAAAAGGGAAAATTGAGGAGTCGGTGCCTTCTTATTTGACCACGAGAAACTAGAGATAAATTCAAACCCTAAAGAAAGACAAAAATCAAGCCATGGATGGACGAGTCAAGTTTTTTGTTGTTGTTGTTGATGTTTGTTGTTGATATTGTTGACCTAAAGAAAATAATAGAAAGAGATAGAGATAGAGAAATAATAAAAGAGGTATAGTAAGTTATAATTAGTTACCTTAGCTTACAGGAAGGTTCATAATTTAGAGAAATAGGGAAGAAGAAAAGAAGAAGCAAAAGTTGGGTTGAAACTTGAAAGCCCCTCCCTCCGTTGTTTATATTATTCTTCTTGTGAATTTTTCTGATCTAATGTGATGATGATGATGATAAGAAGAGAGAGAGAGAAGGAAAGAAGGAATTAGGAAGGGAAGAAGAAGAAGGAGATTAGTATTAGTATAGTAGAGTAGTACTACTACGTGGGGGGCCCATGAATAATGGATGGGAGGTATTTGGGGTCATGTGAGCAACTTGTCGTTTTCATCATATTTGGTATAATCTGTACAATATATATGCTTCTGCTTTGCGACCCAAAAACACCACTTGTATGTTCCGATCCCTAAACTTAACCTCTTCATTTTCCCACACTCAGTTTAATTTGCCGCCGGTTCGATCCTTGGAGGAAAAGGAAATGAACGAAGGAAGGAAGGTCGCCTTCGGGTCGATCAGTGGTTATTATTAGATCCGTTCTGATAGATCTTCTTTATTATCATTACCATTTACCAATATTCATTTTCTCAGCAATTCTAAACAGTGTGATGGTTTTGTACAATTAAGCACGTGTTTACAATGATTAATTAATTATGTGAAATTGTTACTATATAGTATATATATATATATTTTAAAGTCAAAATATTATTTCAAGATTCTGTTTTGATTTTCTATATTTTAGAAATTAAAAAATAGTCCTCTTAATTTTTAAGTTGGTTCAAAATAGTCATTTTATTGTTTCGTGCCGTCAGTCTCTTCCGTTAAATGCTAATCTGGAATGCTAACGTTGACCAAAACTCTCGTCAGCATTTTATGGAAGAGACTAACGGTGTGAGGCAAAAGGACCATTTTGGACCAACTTAAAAATAAAGATGATTGATCCTGAACTTTTGAAACATAAAGAACAAAGACGAAACTTGAGTGAAACATATAGAGGACCGAAATAATATTTTGACCTATCCTTAATTATAATTTGTAAATATATATATTTATGGGTTAAGATTAATAAAGGTTAAGGGTATGGAGTTGGAGATGGAGAGAGGGATGAGAGTGTTAGGTTAAGAGAGTTAAAGAGAAGATTGACTTTTGAAGGCATTGATGGGTGTGGAAGGAAGATATATGGTCCCCAACTCCCCATATATGGCCCCGGATGGATGAAATTAAACCTTCTCTCCCACTTCCAATGCCCTCTTTCACTGCTTCTTCTCTTTTCCTCTCAACTTTCCTTCTTAAACCTTCAACACTATATATATATATATATATTGCATCGATCATGCAATGCAATTTCAGCCAATAGAATTGTGACACTTGTTATTTTGTTGCATCATGCAATGTAATTGGATAATATCAATAGCTACAATTGTGCTACATAACATAACTCAATGCATGATGCAACAAGTTGTATCATAGACTCACCCATATATATATATATATATATATATATTTATATACACAACATATATATGAAGGGAAGTGAGAATTGTTGAGACGTGTGGTTGTCCAAATTAATATGAGTAAATTAATCCTCAAAAGTCAAAAATGGAATTTACCAAATTTTTGTCTAAGAAAAATGTAATTTATCTCAATTTAATTTTTGAAAGATAAGATCGTCAAATTTCATCTCTTAAAGATGTGGTTTGTCTCAATTTGGTCACCAGGAATTTTCATTGAAATAACTGACAGAAGTTTTCACAAGGACTAAATTGTGACAAAATTTATCTCAAGGATTAAATTTGGTTTCTATCTTTTTAGAGACTAAATTGAGACAAATTACATCTTTCTGAGATCAATGTTAATTTTTACTCAATATTTATATAAAAAATTATTTTGGCAGAGAAACCCCTTGAACTTTTAGGCAATGTACAAAAAATCCCTATGAACTTTAGATTTTATGCAAAAAAAGACCCCTAAATTTAGGTCTTGTGCAAAGAAAGCCCTGAAATAATTTTACATATTTGCCTTTCGCTATATATAGTTTTGGACAGAAAAGTTATTTGATGAGATTTTGCGCACAATTGTAAGGTTTAGAGGGAATTCTATGTCACTTTTAAAGTTGAGGGATGTTATTTGCACATAACCTGTAATTAATTTAAGGGAGTTATATGCATTGTAGTCTTAATTTAATTACTACATGCATAAACATATTAAATATCAATTTTGAATGCAGAAAATCCCTTAAACTTTAGATTGTGTACAAAAAAAAATCTTCTAAATTTTAAGGCTTTACAAAAAATAGGCTTAAAATAATTTGATATGTTTGCCTTTCGTTATAATTTTTTTTTGTTTTTTATGAAAAAGTTCATGGATGAGATTTTGTGCACAAATAATTATAAAGTTTAGTGGGAATTTTTATTACCTTTTGAAGTCAAGGGAGATTATTTGTACATTACCCAGCTATAATTCAAAGGCTTATGTGCATTATTTGTAGCCTTAACTTAATCACTATATGCATGAATATAAATATTAATTTCAAATGTTAAAAACTCCCTTCAACTTTATATTGTGTGCAAAAAAACTCCTTTAAATTTTAGGATTTATGCAAAAAAAAAATCCCTTAAATAATAGAAAATGTTCTCATAGATCAAGTTCGTCTAATTTTATTTAATTTAAACATGCCACACGCTAATAGTTAAGTAGTTAAAATTGAAAATAATGCAATTTAAATTTACAAAAATTGTTAAATATAATTAAATTTTTTTTGTAACCATCAATTATATTTATAAGTGCATCCTCATTTTTATGCAGAAATTATAAAAGTTAGGAGATTACATGTCACTTTTTTAACCTATAATTGAGGGCTTATGTCCACCCTATCCTTAATGTTGTTACTATATGCTTGATCATAAATATCAACTTCAAATTCAAGGTCTGCCACTTGTATTTTATACGAATTCATTTTTACCAAGAAAAGGAATAAGAGAAGTTGTACACGTAAAACAGTTAATATATGACAGGCCAGGTACTATATATATATATATATATATATATATATATATATATATATATATATATATATATATATATATATATATATATATATATATATTCCATTCAAATTTTTTTGTTTATTATTGTTATAACCATTATAGCATGCTTGATAACTAATTTTTTGGGTTTTGCGGGATTCATTATTGAGAGTGACTTTTCCAACGAATAATGTTCCATTCTCTTTCCTTCAAAAATCGAAGTCAGGAAGCAATAGTTAAAAGAACAAGCACAGACCCCTAACCATTTGTATTACACAATCTTGGTATTTTCCATGCATATGTATATGCATGTGGAGGCAAGATGTATATAGCTAATTAAGAATTGTAGTTGTACCAAAAAAATAAAGATTACAGAAGAGGTAAGTGTAAATTTAGAAAAATCTAAGGAGAGGCCAGGTAGGTATAATTTAGTACTATAATTTTTGTTATTATCATTATTATTATTGTTTACAAAGTAATTAAACAAATTTATTAATAATCTAAATTTATCACCTCTTGCATATTTTTTATACACAATTATAATATATATATATATATATATATATATATATATATTACTTATTAAATTTAAATTTATGAGTGTGAACTAATTTTAAATATTAGTTAAAAACTCTTTCATTTAATTTCTTAAAATATAATCAATAATAATAATAAATTTCTCGAAACTATATATATTAAAATACGTGTATATATATATATATATATATATATATATATATATATATATATATATATAGCTAGTAAATATTTTTCCATATAAGATGACTTAGTAACTTAATTTATGACTTCAAATTAAATGTCCTCATTCCAAAATTAGTCAATCTTTAAACATGTATAAAAGTCACACTTTGCTGCCATTATGTTCTAAAAATCATGTGATATGATGGGTAAGATGATGTTCAGTAGTATGGTAGTACTGAATTTCAGTACATTCTTCCAATTAATTGATGCCTAATCCATTCAAGTGGATCCTTATTAATATGAGTTTCTATTAATATTAACAAATAACATTACATAATTGGTGAGATAGATCGAGTTCAGAAGTATCGTAATACTAAACTTTTATCAACTTATTTATCAGTGGGTTAAATCCACTCATTTTTCTTTAATTAGGTGCCGACATTTTTTAAAATCCCACACTAGAAAAGAAAATTAAAGTCTCCTCTCTATAGTCTGTACACAAGTACTATAGTTCAATAAAAAAAAAAATAGTACTTAAAAAGAATTCTTAACAATTTCCCCCTATAATTAAACAATAATATTCACCCACCCACACACACATATATATATATATAAACAACTTAGATATATTGCCTTTCATAGTTATGGTTTGTCGAAAATCCGAGAAAAGCAAGCATGTCCTTATATATAGTTGATTACATATATATATATATATATATATATATATATGGAAAAAAAATTGTGTGCAGTTTTTTTATATCCTTGTCACAATGTGTTTTATTGTAATAAAAAAATAAAAAAATAGTTTATATAACTCATTTTTTATGATATTTTTATATTTAAAAAATCACATATTTTAGTTTACATTTTATTTTTTTGATTTCTCACCGGTATTCTCCTATTAAAAGCAATCTTATTCGAGTTAGCTGAAATCTCATAATGGGGATAGAGCTCTACCAGTAGAGATTTTTTCATACATAACTATCGAATCTGAAACCTTTCTTAAAGACAATAGAGTACCTACTACTCTAACCAATCAGATATTGATTATTTTAATTGAAGAAACCCATAGTAAAAAAATTAAGGAAGTCAAAACTCTACTCATATATATATATATAAATAAAAGAATGCTCATTAATTGAAATGGTAAGTAGGCGTATGTATATATATATATATGTAGATGATATATAGAGATAGCTATGTTGCTTGTGAGCTGTAAGTATCATGTGGTCCACACTGGGATATCTTTGTGTGCCCATTTCTTTGGGTTGGGACACAACCTCCCAATAAATAATTACTACTCATAAATTTTAATATTATATATATATATATACATTTAAAAGATATAATTAGCTGGGTGAGTCTATATATGATGAAACTTGTTGCATGCATGCAATGTAATTTCCGCTGATAGAATTGTGACATGTGGTTAGGATGACTTGAGATACAATGCAATTTTTCACGTGTTACAATCTTATTGGTCGAAATTACATTGCATGCATATCATATACATGTGTGTGTGGGGGAATTATATTGTTAAAGTTGTGAAGAAAGAAGAGAATAGTAGAATTGAAATTAATAATATTTAGGTATAGGAGGTAGGATGAAACCAAGTTGGGTTTGGTTGGGTTGGCAAAAGTAATATGCTGTGTGAAGTCACGTTTCAATGCCATTGTATTGACTTGGCACCCCTCTCATGTGTATTTGTGACTTGGAAATTAAATCTCACTTCTTTTTCTTTTTTAAGGTATCAATATTACGTGCGAGCACATGTTCAATAATATGTGACAGTATTAAATTTTTTCGGTTAATTCCTCTAATCAGTTGGTCCTTAATCCATTTAAAGTGGGTATCCATTTATAATGTACGTGAGTTTTTATTAATATTAACAAATGGTATTATATGATTGAATGGATATATATATATCCCAAAATTATGATGATTTCATTTTTTAAATTTTGATATTCCATGTAATTAATTAAGCTTAATTACTCTTGGAACAAATGTATGATTTTGTTGATATATATATAGATTAACTTTTTCTTGATAGATCATGATAATAAGAATAATAATACTCATTATTATTATTATTTTACAAATTCACACCCATTGAAGCATAGAATGATGGCTTTTAAATTTTAATTTTATTAATTACAATGTGGAATTTTTTTCCCAGAATTTTCCACACCTATTAGAAAGAATTAATTCTCTGGATACTCTTAACCAGTGTTCTAAGGCACTGCCTTTGTGGGTTAAGATTTGATTTAATTGATTAATAAAATTTTTAAATATTAAAAATTATTATTTTTATATAAATTTTAAACCCTTACGTATCTTATCAAACAATTAAAGAAATTATTAACTAATATTCTTAGGACATTGATTAACAAAATTCTTATTTTATAAGTATCCTTCCCATTTCCTTAAAAAGTGATGCAATTGGATTTGAGAATAGAGAATATGTAATGCCATTACAAGAGCAAACCACACTCATCATTTCATTTCGTTTCTTTTTTTCTATCTTTTCCCTCTTCATTCAATTCATTATTAATGGAGCAGTAAGAGAAAAAGAAATTAAGTGATGATCATATTGAGAAAAAAATGAGTTATTTTTAACTGTTTAAATTGAATTGAACAATTAATCGAGATTAAATAATATTTTAAACCTCACAAAACTATCGAATATTTAAATTAAAATAATATTTTAATTTTAACCGTCAAATATATTTTCAACAATTAAAAAAAATTCTCTTTATTATCATTCACATAAAATGATTATTCTCATTTAATATGCTTCCTCTATATCTCCTCTGTATATATGTGTATATATGTGTGTAAACTGTAAAAGACAATACCCAAAACAATCCCATAAAATTGACTCATCAATTTATCTAATCATCATTTATATATATATATAACATACAAACTAACAATCACCCACACACACATGTACACACACATTTTTGTATATATTAAATATAATAAATATAGTAACATCCATTATTATAACCGTTGTCTTAATTAATTTCTGCTTTAAGTTAGTGGAATTATTGTGGAATCAGTTGGAAAGTAACATTTTCCGAGAATTTACGAGGAAATGTCACATTGACATTATATGATATATATATATATATATATATATATATATATATATATATAAAAGAATTAAAAAATTAGTTGAGTGTTAGGGACTCATCTATCCTTAACCAAGTGTTAGGGGTTCGATTTCTGCCTTGGGTATGGAGCAGCTTTAAATCCTTGAGCCGCTTTAAATCCTTGAGCCAGCTGTCTCACCCTTCGAGGTGCTTATAATTCAGCAAGGGGATTAGTAGTCACTGTGCTCGACGGTGGATACCCTAAAAAATGATTTAGATCAAAGTGAAGTGTAAGTGCACAAAATGTTCAGTTCAGACTGTGAGATAGGAATCGAAATTCGTGTCTGTGCAATTTATGAACTTTATCGAGTTTTGTACTTTAACAGATCTGGATCCATATTGTATCCCATGTTGAGGAGAGAAAGAAGAGAATTTTGCATGTATTTATGGTTTAATGAATTGGTTATAGGTATACATAGGAAGCTAGATGCTAGGGCTAATGCTAGATTCCAGCATAGTTAAGGGTGCTTAGGGCAATTAGGAGGAAGATGGTGGCGCCAACCTCACCCTACTCTTTTTAGCTACTAATGCATCTTTAAAGCCTATATCTGCAAACCCACCGCAGAAAAGAGGATAGCCCCATTTCTGCAAAACTATTTTTATTTATTTTGCTATTGGGGACCCCTAGCTGGATGGCTATCTATTTATATATATATATAGCTACCCCTCCCTCCCTCTCTCTCTTTTATCTTCATTTTAAAATTAGTGTTGTACAGGGATTATTAGTCGGGGTGTGTTTGGTTGGTGGGGTTGAGGATGTAATATTGGATGTAATGAGAATGAGAATGTTAGAGGGAATGTGTCATGTCAATATAATGTAATATGATGTGAATAGAAAAAAGTCATTTTACCCTTACATTAAAAGTGTGTAAAAAAAAGTAAGAAAAAAAACTAATTTCATCACGTTGCAAAAAGTGGAGTTTGTTTGGTAGGAAGAATATTTGATGTAATGTAACATTACTGTTGTTGTACAGGGATTATTAGTTAGGGGTGTGTTTGGTTGGTGGGGTGGATGATGTAATGTTGGATGTAATGAGAACGAGAATGGGAATGGGTATGTTAGAGGGAACGGTAATGTCATGTCAATATGACGTAATGTAATGTGAATGGAATAAAAATGGGTAAAATTACAATTTTACCCTTACATTAAAAGTGGATAAACAAGTAAAAAAAACATAATTTCATCACACTGCAAAAAATAAAATTTATTTGGTAGAAAGAATATTGTTGGATGTAATGTTGAATTATATCAAACATTACATTACATCCTAAAAACCACCAACCAAACACACCCTTAGGATTTTGCTATGCCCTAGGGCATTATTTAAATATTCCTTCAACTAATGGGAGGATATTAAAAAATGTGTTTTTTTAACTTTTTACCAACTCCAAAAAAGAAAATGAATCCCCTTCACCAATAAAAAACCTAACACACTTGTTAAATAAACCATATTAATTATGAGTATAAGTAATTTTTTAGGGCTTTAATTTGGTTAAATGTAGTTAAAATAGACTCGATTTTATAGATTATTCAGTTTGATTTTATAAAATATATAGAGTTAGGTTAAATAATTTTAACTCTTAATATCAAAGTGTTATTTTTCAAATTTCATTGTATCTACGTGTCCTAAATTTTCTTTAGTTCTCTTTGAAATTAATATAATCATGTAAGTAATTCTATAATAAATAAATAAATAAAAATAAGAGTGAGTTTCATATAGGTAGGAAAGGTAATTCTGAGTGTGATTCTAATAGTTATATAAGATCGATGACTTATCTGGACTTAATTAACCTATTTTAAAATTAAGATTCATAATGTAAAATCATTACAAAATTAAAATAATTAAAATGTTTCAAAAACCATCAAAATTAAACTATGAGTATATATAATATTTCCATTTCAAAATTTTAATAGAAAATAAATAAATATTGCCATATATCCAAATAAAATTTTTGACACGTCCCTATAGACATTACTTTAAATGTGTGTGTGTGTATATATATATATATATATATATAGATATATATATTATTGTCATATATATCCAAATTAAAGTAGATAAATTTAATTTAACAAATATCCATAACATTTGGGTATTTTTGGTTACCTAAAATTAGTGGTGTATATGTAATAATGGTATGGATGACAATTATTAGTGGTACGTGGCAACTCTTGTCTTCGCAAAATATATGTTAATTTGTACCATTATATATATATATATACCATTTCTGAATTTTTGGACCACCTCTTCCTATATACGCCTGCATATATAAATTCACCAACTCTAGATCATATTATTAATTAATTAAAAACAAGTTTGAGTAAATTTAGTTTAGTAAAAAACAATGATCTTTGTATAAAAAAAAATGATCTTAGTATATATAAATATATTTAAAATGAATTTATTACTTTGCATACATGCTTTATATTTGCTGAGAATTATTTTAGAGCAGACCTACCTAGCTACCGATTAATTCCTTAAATATTATAAAGTTTAGTGTTGGGGCGATCCTTTCAACAAATCAAATGATGTTCGATCCATTTTTATCATTTAAAGGTTAAAATTCAAAATATAACAATTAAGAGAATATAAATGTATTATCAATTTATCATTTATGTCATGTCATATCGTGTTGATATGTATATCTTTAATTTTCTTTCTCTCTTAAAATGTTAATGCATGGACTCCATAGTCCCATTTCTTGGGAACGTTTGGTTTGTTGTTTTGTCTATGTAATGTGTCTTGTAATTTCAAACATTTTTCCTACCAAATATACCTTACTTTTTATAACGTGATGAAATTATAATTTTATCCTTTCTTTTTTACTCACTTTTATTCCATTTTCTTAATTACTTTTAATATAAGAGTAAAATAGTCATTTTACCTACTTTTATTCCATTCACATCATATCACTTTCACATTTTTATTCCTATTTTCTCTTGCATTCGCATTTCTATTTTTATTACATCTAATATTCACGTAACCATACGTGCCCTATACTTTTGTTTATCTAACTCTTTACCAAACACACTCTCTCTCTCTCTATATATATATATATATATTGCATAATGATAAATCTATGTGAAATTTAGCTGTTTGGATGTTATGGGATAAAAATTTCAAAGTTAAATAAATTTAGAGTAAATTAATGTTTTGCTCTATAAAAATAAGCGGTCTTAATTTAATTCCTAAAAAAAATCAAAATCACCATTTTTTTTTCTAAAAATATATAGTCTTAATCAATTTAATTAGTTTCTAAATTAGCGTTGCTAGTATTATATATGAATTATGTAACAAAAATATATTGATCTAACACTAATTGTGTCTAATAATAACTATCATTTTCAACAACTTTAGTGTCGCATCATTTTTTTGTTGATATGATATTTATATAACTAAAGTAATTAATAATTAATTAAGAGCTAAATTAGTTAGAGTTACATCGATCTTTAGAAGATAATAAAATTGATAATCTTTTAAAAATTAAATTGAGATATAGTAATAATTTACACATAAAATTTTATTTTATTAATTAAGTACACACAATATCGATCATACAATAAAATGGTAATGTGACAACTGATTCGTGTTACTAAAATCACATAAAAATAAAAATAATTATATAAAGACTACCTTTTTATTTTTATTAATTAAGTTTCATTCCATAGTGGCATTATTTTTATTTTTCTCTACATTTTCAGACTTCCTTTAATGGAGTTTGAGGAAATGGACCAGATTATAACTAGCCCTTTAATTGTTTCGAATTCTAGGGGTTTTAAAAATTATTAGCACACATCACTATATGTACCTGAATATAATTATTATACCTTTTCAATTCTTTTTCAATTTTCTCATTTGTTTAATTTCTTCTTTTAATAATGAATGTCAATAATTAATTCAACCTTTATTAATTTGCATGAACATTTTTTAGGTAAATATATAGAAATCCTAAACTAAAGTATGACTTTCTAAAATCAGTACTTAGCTTCCTACATATTAATTTAGCTATATTAATCACCTAGGCATATGCTTAAAAGTATGGCTAAAAATTCGATACTACAGAGTATTAAATTTTAGTACATTCATCCAATTATTTAGTATCATTTTTTTAACATTAATTAATAAGGGTCCGCACTAATAATAACTCACTTTAAATATATTAAGGGTCAAATAATTAGAAGGATATGTATATATACTACCGTGGTATTGAATATCCTCTGTTAAAAGTATGGAATAATTGGATCTAATTAATTAATTTGGGTTGCACATATAATAATATATTCTCTTGAGTTTCAAACATTTCCAAAGCATCACATGCATGCCCTTAAGTAGTCTAATATATAGAATAGGGATTAGGAAAATTATAGCTTAATATATAACTTATCAAAATTTGTTGATCTCTACAAATTAACAGATTAGCCACAGAAATATTAGTCACAGACACTTTAGTGGCTAACTAATTTATCCACGGAATCCGTGTCAAATCCGTGGCTAAAGCATATATTAGCCATGAAATCCCGTAACTAATTCGTGGCTAAATTATACGAATTTTCACGTTTTAATTATAAATTTTTTTGTGTGGCTAATGTGTTGTTTTGTTTTAAATCTTCATTGTGAGAATAAATTAACTTTATAATTAATTATTAGCTAGCTAGCTAGCTATAGTTTTCTTTTCTTTTCTTAATTTGTCTATTTCTTTTTCCAACACCCATAGCATACCAATTGTCACACTAAACACTCTGTCTGTCTACAGAACTTTTTGTTAGCCACATGATCTTAATTAATGATCTACTTCAAAAAAATTATTATCTATAATATTCTTTAATAACTTTGTTAATTATTACTTTTCCAGGGTGAGAATTCAAGGTATATATGTCCTAGCCATACATTAAATTAACTTCAAACTAATAAGATTCAATTAGGTCGAGAGAATTCAAGTAAAGGTGTCATCATAAATAAATTTTTTTTCTTCAAATTTAAAGCCTTGGTTTTCATCCTTAAAAGATTATAGTAATATAACAATTTAATTCTTGAAAGATATAAATAAATAAAATGCCCTATTTAGCCACGTCTAGAAAAACCGCGGCAACGTGTATTTTGCTACGCTGAAACGTCACTCTAGCCATGGTATGCATTGTGGCTGAAGACATTTTTTTTTGGTAGTATTGTACTTTTTAGTATTTAAAAGATTACAAAAATCAACTCGTTAGACTTTAAGTCGTTAGTTTTCAATGGAGTGCAGGTGAAGTGCAACCGTTAATTATTTTATTGGACGCAAAATAAGCTTTTTTCGGTGAAAAAAAAATGTCATTTCAGCACGTTATTTCATAAATTCATCTCAAAGTTGGTGTCTAATAAAATACTTAATGTGACGAAGAAGAGATATGAGTTCATGAGATGGTGGTGCACTGTGTTTACGAGCCTTGTAACATGCTTTGTGAATAGCTAGTAGCTCAAGGACTAACGAGTTGATTCGATATGTGATTTTTCAAAAACTAAAAAATATATTATAATCTTTCACTGGCTAATTAAATCGTTAGATTGCTAATTTTTCAAGGAATAAAAAGTAAGTTTACTCAAAAACTTGTGCCATTATACCTACAAGGAGATTGCCATTAATTAACCCAACTATCAACTTTCTATTTTAAACTGTTGATGAGAAGAATCCTAAATCATTAATTGGTGAGTTCATTACAATGGAGGGGTTTCGGATCACACTCCTTGAGCCTGAAGGAGACTAGAAGGTAATTGGGTTATTCCAGTAGTAGCAACTCGTGTCCCAATCCTAGAGGTGTTGGTTGGTGATTGACGTACGTATTGGGGGCTAGAAGTCATTAAAAAGTGTACAATGTTATCAGGGAATGAACAGTATCAGGTGGTGGCATGTCCGTACTCCAAGAATTGGACGAGGTGATGTATGGATGAGCGAGGGATGAAGAGGGCCTATTCGGCTGGGTGTAATTTGGATCGGGTATTGTGGATGTGCCCATCATTAATGACCAAATTAAATCATGTAGAAACCAAATAATATATGCAAGCATTTAATTCCTGAAACCTTAGTTAATATATTAGCAAAATATAGTGTGGTCCATCTAGTTTTCTTTTGAGATTATTACACTATTTTCAGGTAAAATATATAGTCCGATCCTTACATATATAAACTTCTATTAATCGTCCCTGTGATGAAGCCCTAAAGTCATAGCTAGGCTACTTTATTACCAATTTTTAACTAAAAAGTAGTACTAATAAGAAGATTAAGTAATCAATAATCATACCAATAATATAGAATTTTGAAGCTACTTTTGCTTGGTAATTACAAAAGATAGAAGTGATTAAAATTTTCATTTTACAGTGTAAAATAAACATATAAAATGGGGTGGGGTTATTTCAAATTAAACTTGAATTTTTCTTTTTAATTGATTGTTAATTATAAGAGAATGAGATAGGCTAGACTCTAGAGGGGACTGAACCCTAGACAGTAACAAGTGTATTGTATGTATACAGAAATTAAGGACAATATGGAGTACTTGTAAAATTGTAATAAATTGTTGAGGCAATAATTACTGAACCAAAAAATATTTTATAAATCTAGAGTAATAATAGTAACTATGTATGAATTGACTCTATTATGAACCTTCATTATAACAATATATATATATATATATATATATATATATATATATATATATATATATATATAAAATAATAGTTTATTAATTAAAGATTTATAGTATAATTAAAATTTGTAAAATCTGGTTTATTTTTATAAAATTACTACATATATTGTAATATAAAATCTAACAGAATCAAAATATTTCTATATATATATATATATATATATATATATATATATAAATTATAGATGATGTCATAATTAATATTTAAATTAATAAAAAAACTCACAAAATCAAAATACTAATAAATAAATACACCCAAGGGATAAAGGGAGACCACAGAATTAGAGTGGGACCATATGTAAGGGAATGGGGACACATGCAAATCAACCTTGTTTCTGTTAAAGGAAGATATACTTTAATTATTTTCAGTGATGGCCAATTCACCTAAATAATTAAGTACATACAAGTTAATAAATAAGTTATATATAAAATATAAAAAAAATCTCCTATTCTCTCAATTTTAAAAATTAACATATATATGAATATTCATTAATATGTTTTATCCAAATAATTGTACTTAATTTTAACAAAACTGAGGGAGTATTTTAATTTATACACACACACACACACACACACACATATATATATATATATATATATATATATATATATATATATCAACTTCAAATAAATAAAAATAAATCACATTACACCTAAGTTCAATTTTTTTTTTCTTTTCAATTTTATGAAATAGATATAGGGCACAATATGGTGAGAGGAAGTCCAAATAATAGATGGAGGCTGAAGCTATAAAATATATATATAAGTAGCTAGGTGGCTAGGGATCATATATATATATATATATATATATATATATTAATTAGCTTTTCAAATAATGAGAATTAAGGGCAAAGTGCTCTTGCTTCCTCCATCTCTCCCTTTTTTTGATCCTTTAATTTATTACAAAACCATGTAAACTAACTAACCCCACACTATATGGGCTATACTACCCTACAAATTAAATCAACATGCCCTCTCCTCAATATGATCACTAGCTAGGTAATTCACATTTCTATATATTAATTATATATATGCAGCTACCACCTACTTCTACTACACCACTATATATATATATATACCCTCTGTGAAAACCGTTGGAGGACTTTCTTTTTTCTTAGTGTTAGGTCACTTTCCAACCTTCAATTCCATTATTAGGCTTTAGTGAGTTTAATTATAGGCCAATAGGTGCCATAGCTTCTCCCATAAATTCTCTACCATTTATTCATGTATTTGGGGATTTCTATATATATATTATGCTTGGGTTGCTTTCCTATGCAACATTATATATGAGTACCATTATGATGATCCACACTAATCATACACCATGGTGCTCTCTACCATAATATGCACCTTTTTATCAATATTCCTAGCTCTAGCTTTATCGATAGAGGTTAGGTTTCGGGAAGAGACTAATCTTTCGTAACATAATTAGGAATTAAGGTTTAAATTTTTACTGGGAAAATAATTATTGGCATTATTTAAGGCTTGTTTGGGCATGCTACGAGAGAACAATAGTTTCTGTTAGAGAGAAATTTAGTTGGAAAGTACTTTTTATTAAAAGTGGAGAAACAATTTTGTGTTTGAAAAATTATATTAAAAAGTGTTTTCGACTCTAAAATTATATATCAAAACGAGCATATATAGACTAAGGGTGTTATTAATGTTATTAAATAGATAAATGAATATAAATATTTATTATTGTTAATTTTTATTAAACGAGTAAATATAAAATAATAATTAGTTTGTCAATTTAATAAAATGTTAGTTAAATAAATTATTAATTTTAATTAATGGAAATTTGTTAATTATGATTATGATTATTAATAATTAAATATCCATTATTGTTATTTAAATAGATAAATGATAAGGGTTTGAAAAATCAAATAAGGTTACGTTGGAAAATATAGAAAAGTTCAATAAGATTACTCTTATCTTAAAATATTTCAATTTTAACTTATGATTTTTATTAAAAGCAAGAAAAGTTACAATTTTTTACTTATGCTTCAAAGCTATTTTTTTTTTTGCAATTACTTTAAAGCACTTCTTTATACCTAAATTAAGTTTTCCCATATAGTTTATTTTTTCCAAAATAATTAAACTTTTAAAACAAGTACTTTTTGAAAGTAAAATAAGCATACCTAAACAAGTTTTTTTTAGTGTCTCATGACAAATAGTTCCTCGAGCCCACGATTGGCAAATTAATTGTGGCTGGATATTTTAATTTGTATTTGATTTGAAGTTTAACCAATTAAGCATGCACGTTATAATACACCTATATATATATTTGAGAAGGACTTTTTTACTCATTGTTAAAGCGTATATATGTCATTTCTTGTTTTTCCATCATTTTCTTTGTTATCCAAGAGACAAGGTTGTGGCCAAGGTAAACGCACCACCCTGCAGTAGAATGCTAATCATCCACATCTGAATCCAATGCACATCTGAAAAGGCCATAATGTTAAGAGAAGTTGATTTACGAAGGTGAAGGCCATAGTCAAGAGAGCCTCCAAGATATCGGAGGATCTGTTTGACAGCTTGCTAGTGAGATTGTTGTGGGGAATGCATGAATTGAGAGACTTTATTTACAGCAAATGCAAGTTCTGGACGAGCGATAGTGGCATATTGAAGAGAGCCAACAATGGTACGATAGAGACGCGGATTGGGGCATGGGATCAGCTCCATCTTCGTTGACACGAAGGCTAGAAACCATAGGTGTCTGAACTAATTTAGTAGAGGCCATGCCAACTTTAAGGAGAAGATCTTTAATGTATTTAGTCTGAGAGAGAGAAGTAAAGAACCATCAACGAGATAGGTAACTTCTATGCCAAGAAAGTAATGTAACTTACCAAGGTCTTTAAGAGTAAATACATAATGCAGCTTTTTGATTAATAGAGGAATGTCAGTTTGAGATATACCGATTAAAATCATGTCATCAACATAAACAAGAATGAAAATAAGAGAAGTAGTAGTGCGTTTGAAAAAGAGGGAATGATCACATTAGAGTCAATAGTTCGGTGAATGATTGGAGTTGTTTGATCCCTGAAGGAATCATCTGTGTCAAATGATCGTTTGTGATGTTTGGTAACTTTTGGCAATCAGATTTCCTAGAAGGTTTAGATTACTTGTGTGGCAAGAGTATTAGATGATCAACAAAGTTGAGTTGCCTATAAAGATTTGAACCGTTCTATAATCCTTTAACACAATTGGCGAGTAGGAATCAAAAGGGGATGATAAGCTTTAAGTCACAAGACCACCTTTTGATCCTTTAATGGGGGATGAAGGCCCGGTGGGTGAAGCTAGGGAGCTTCAAGGTAAAGGTAATGCTAATGATCTTTTGAAAAAAATGAAGGTGAGCTGGAAAGTTCTTTGATCGGAGGTTAATTTTCTAATCCATTTGGGGATGAGTGGCCATTGACCAAGGTTAAGCAACTTTATGTGAAACCAAGAATCATCCTTTAGGATGGAGCAAGTGGTCGATGCCAAGTTGGAAAGCTCTGAGGCGAGGATTATCCATTGTGAAGGTCGTGGTAAAAGTAAATGTGTGAGGCTAGTCTGTTCGTGCAATGATGGTGTGTTGTTGAAGTCTTCTCATTAACTCGAGGAACATTCTAGCCAATATGCTGAAGGCGCACTTGGTGGGGGTAGAGATTTTATGGGGAGTGTCATTATCCCTTACTCCCCTCGAAAAAAGTTGTCGTTGATGGCGAAGGAGAAAGCTGATGAGCTTTAAGGAGCTTATAAGGAGAAAGTTGGAGAGCTTCCAAGAAGGCGAATGAGGATTCATAGAAACTAAAGCTAAGGTGTTTTTCGTGACGGTAAAAGTTGAAGAACTTTCGTAGTGGGAAAGCTGAAGAAATTTCATGAGGGCGAAAGCTGCGAAGCTTTCATGAAGGAGCAAGCTGATGAGCTTTCATAAGGGAAAAATGTGAGGAGCGTTCGTGAAGGTGAAAGTTGAAGAGCTTCTATGTGGAGCGCCGAGGGTTACTTAACAATCTGGCTTGCTTTAGTGAAGGCTAAAGTACTATTTTGGTCCTCAATGTTTGCATGAAGTTTAATGTTGGTCCTCAATGTTTCAAAAGTTTAATGTTGGTTCTCAAAGTTTTTTTTTGGTCGATTTTGGTCATCGAGCGTAACATCGTTAACTTTTTGCCGTTAAATGATGACGTGTCATGCTTCTGTGGCACACCCTCTCTCCTATACGTGTCATATTTTAATGATGTGGCATGACACATCACTGGCACGTCACCCCACATTGTCACATCATCATCTTCTCTCCTTCATCATCATCATTATCATCATCATCTGGGGTGACGTGGCAGTGATTTTTCATGCCACGTCATTAAAATATGACACGTAGGAGCGAGAGTGTGCCATAGAAAATGCTGATTTAGCTATGAAAATTAGCTAGGGAAGATTTCCCTAGCTAATTAGCTACGGATTAGCTAGGCAAAAAACTCCCTAGCTAATTTGGTAAAAAAGTTTAGCGTGAAAATATGGGAAAATTTAGCTAGGGATTTGCTACGGATTTCCCTAGCTAATCCCTAGCTAATTAGCTACGGATTAGCTAGGGAAAAAAATCCCTAGCTTATTTATTATATGTATATATATAAAATGTTTTACATTAATAAATCAAAAATTCGTAGGGGGTCGCCAGAGGCCGGTGGAGGCGATCGGCGGTGACAATTTTCGGAGGGGGTGAATTAGCTAGGGAATAGCTACGGCTTAGCTAGGGATTGACTACGAATTAGCTACGAAAAAAATCCCTAGCAATTAGCATCCAAATATTAGCTAGAGAAAAATTCGTAGCTAATCGGCTAGAAATTAGCTACGGATTTTTCCCTAGCTAATCCTATTTTTTCTTGTAGTGCATGTGAAGTACTTTAATGCTTACCTTGGTTGTTGTCTTGCCTCCTTCGTTTTTGGTGAGGAGAGCATCGTGCGTGTATCATCCAAGAGTCGTTTGTTTCAGCTAGCAGAGCTTCTTAGGATATGATTGGCGCTGTTATGATGGCTTTAAGCACGGTTCTGTGGCCTGGGTACTCAGTGACATGTGCTGACATGAAAGGGGCGTCCATCCGAGTATTCAGATTGCGTGATATCCGTTTGATCAGGACAGATTCGAATTTGGAGAGTAAGTGTTGGACGTGTTCCAAATAGTGGAGTCCTTGGCTCCATAGTATTTATTTGTATTTCTCTGTTGGTCTGCCCAACATGCCACTGGCGCCCTGACCGGTAGTACTTGGGAGTGCCTTCCCTTACTACCATTTTGTTTACAAAAAAAAAAGTATTTAATTGTATTTGTAGTTGAGGGCGAGATGTATTCCAAGAATGAGGGCGTCGTATTTAGACTAGCGGGTTTTTCATGTTGTTGCTCGATGGTCTCACTCGAATATGGCAGTTTGGATGCTACATCATAATATGGCAGTTCAGGCAAATCATCTTGGCGGGAAGCCAGATGGACCCTCAGGGGGGGTTTATTGAAAGCTGAGGAGCTTTGCTTTAGATAATGCACTTGGAGATGGCGTTCCGAGCGTGTATTTATGTAGTTTATTATTCATTTGCGTTTCGGAGATGTTGGCTTGCTAATTTTCATCATTAATAAAGTTCATGAATTTTTTTAGTGCTCATATCATGCCTCAAATCTCCATTAGACACAGCTTCTACCTTCAACAGGACGAACAAATGCAAACGGTCCTATCCGAAACCCTGTGCATATTAGATTAACTCCTTGATCCTAGTGCAAACAAGCCTAAAGGACATAATCAGGAGAAACACTAACAAGGAAAAAGTCTAATATACTAGCACTGACCCGCTCAGTCAAAAGATTTTGCCCTTACCATAGACAAAACTCAATCACAAGTTTCACGATTAGCCTTTCCGCCTTCGCCTAATGGATCCATCTGAGACTTTAATTGGCGTCCTTCACGGAAAGCTTTTCAATATTCGCTTTTTTTAACAGATCCATCTGAGATCTTAATGAACAACCTTCATGAAAAGCTTTTAAGCTGTCGCATTCACTTGGAGGATCCATACGAGATCCTTTTGCACTACAAGAAAAAACAGGATTAGCTAGGGAAAAATCCGTAGCTAATAATCGGATTAGCTACGGATTTTTCCCTAGCTAATATTTGGACGCTAATTGCTAGGTATTGTTTTCATAGCCAATCCTTAGCTAATAGCCAATCTCTAGCTAAAATTCCCTAGCTAATCCGTAGCTATTCCATAGCTAAGCCGTAGCTATTCCCTAGCTAATTCGTAGCAATTCCCTGGCTAATTCACCCCCTCCGAAAATTGTCGCCGGTGACCTCCTCCGGCAACGGCCACCGGTGACCTCCTCCGGCGAACACTTTATATTTCTGAAAAATGGTCCTAAGAGGCCTCGAAGATGGAACATCATGGATGGTAACATTTAGACCAACCACTAGGCCATTTGTCACTTGTTGATTTATTAATGTAAAACATTTTATATATACACATATAATAAATTAGCTAGGGATTTTTTTCCTAGCTAATTCGTAGCTAATTAGCTAGGGATTTTAGGGAATTTTTCCGATTAGCTAGGGAAATTCGTAGCAAATCCCTAGCTAATTAGCTAGGGAAATCCGTAGCAAATCCCTAGCTAAATTTTCCTGCCTTTTTGCGCCAAACTTTTTTACGAAATTAGCTAGGGATTTTTTTCGTAGCTAATTAGCTAGGGATTTTTTTCCCTAGCTAATCCGTAGCTAAGGGATTAGTTAGGGAAATTTTCCCTAGCTAATTTCCGTAGCTAAATTAGCATTTTCTTGTAGTGTTGGGGTCCTTCAGATAGACCTTGAATGGCTTCCTCCTCCTGGATGGCGGAATACCATCAATAGCTTTCTCAGGGATAGGGACCTTGATAAGATTACCCTCAAAACTTGCCAAAACTCGTAGAGATCCACAAACTCCCTCTCAGATACTAACTCGTTCATCAAATCCGCAGTAGATATCTCCGCCATGTCAATCGTTGTCTCGGCTGCCTAGGTAATAACCCTCATCTCGAATTCGGCCAGCCTCTCAGCCATATCGGTTGAGATGGATAACGGTGGAACATCGGCTCTCGCCCCTTCAGAATTGGAGGAAAAAGGAATTTCGATTTCTTGAGAACACGACATCAATAAATTAGGAACAAGAGGAAATGGAAGGCAAAAAGCGCTGAAAAGAAGAAAACACATAGCACTTTAAAGACTCAAGGACGTGAATAGGAATAGGCTGCTACCACTAATCTTCAAAAGGAACGTTTATCGAGAATCGAACGCCACAAGGGAAATTACCTAAGCATGATTGCAACTCGTCGCAAGATTGACCAAATTAACCGAATTATAATGCAATATAACAGCAAAATTCAGATCGTATTCATTCAAGGAGCCTTTGTTTATGATCCTAAGATAAACTAAGTGTAAAAAACATACAATTAAGAATTTAAAGTGATATGTTGGGTTTTCTTTAACTATCTACTAAAAGAAATGCAATCAAAGTAAATTTTAAAGAAACTAAACTACTATTTTTTTTTTGATATTTTTCTTGAATGGCTAAATGAAAATAGTTAGAATTAATATTAGAAATGATTTGGGAAAATGGAATTATATAGCTATCCTAGTTCAAATTGATATGGGAGTTAATTCTTCATCAAGTCTTAAGGAAAAACCTCAAGTTTTCACTTGAGTCTTGTGTTCTTTTTAGTAAGTACTCATACTACCATAGCTAGCAACCAATCCAAAAGACACAATTAAGAACCACTTAATGTATGCTGAAAATTGGGCAAAAGCAACTTGTTACATTCTTTATGTTGTTTGGACAACTGTCACAAACATAGATGAATTAACATGATATGATTACTACTATCAAAGGCTACCATAACAACATTAATCACCATCATATGCTCAATTGGTTCACACCATTTTCTTATATTGCTTGGAATATCATCACAAACAAAGATGCATTAATTAATCATGAATCCTACTATCAGAGGCTATCATAATAAATTTAAGCATTATCAATCCACATATGGGTAATAAAGTTACAATATCCCATCTAAACCATAATTTCTCATTATGCATAGATAATTTATTAAAAATCTAAATTCCCAAATTGCATAAAGAAAAAACCTAAAACAACTATGAAATCCAATATATAATTTAAAATTAAGTATTAAGATAAAATAACTCCCCTTTGAAGCATAAGAACTTAAGCCATAATCTCCACCTCCAAGAAGCACAACCTCTAGCCACACATGAAGAAATAAATGAAAAACTCCTTCACTTTAAACATGGAGCTAGAGCTAGAGTGAAAATGTGATAATGAAGTAGATGAATGATGAAATTGGGCACTCAAAACTGAGGCAAGAAAACAGAGGATAGGGATGATGATATGATGATGAAGGATGGTGATGATGCGGGTGAGGGAATGAAGTATGTGGTGGTGTGGTGTGAATGAAGGGGTGAGATGGATGATGAAGGTGAATGTTGACGATGGATGAATGAAGAACAAGAAATAGAAATGGAGTGATGTTGGAGGGGGGGAGGCATGGAGCCCTCCTATGCTTGGCCGCCTCCTCTGTCTCAAAAAATTAGGGATTTTATGTAGTCTTCAAGCAAATCGGGTAATGGTTTGGATCTTGGTAATGGGCTCATGGGTCTTGAATATTGGGCTTGGGTCCTGGGTCTCATTTTTGTTTGCTTTCTTTGAAGTTTTTAGACCAACCTACAATATACAAATAAGTCCAATATATATTCAAAAACGAGCATGCTCAGTTGAGAGAAAGGCAGCATCCATCTCCTTTCAGTGTGTATGTTGTTTACCAGAATGACAGAAGAGGTAAAAAGCGGACTTGGGGATCTTATTATACTACTACTACTACTGGTCATTGTGTCCCTATCATTGGAATGGTGACTCCTTCGGATGAACAGCTTCAAGGCACAATGTTGAAAGGGATTAGAGAAACTATGCAGATGCTAAGAAACTACCAGCACCGTCAAGTAACAATTTACATGGACAACAAGTACTTGGTCACAAAGCTGAATAGCAGCACTGGCTTCCGCAATTACTGGGGCACGGTCGCTAGCGATATTGATGCCATGCGCCAGGATTTTATTTATTTTGAATGTATTTCTATAGACTATATTGATAAAACTCCTCTGAACTATCTTAGAGGAGCTCAGGTAGGAACTTACTATAACCTTCAAGGATTGTAATCTGTTTCTTATTAATAAAAAAAAAAGTCCAATATATAGAAGAATTCATCTCAAAATTATGTAATTAAAAAGTAATCACAAAAATGTAACACTTATTCCTCTTAGACGCAACTCTTGAAGTCTTGGGAAATGATGGAAATGCCCTCGCACGTGCCTCCACTCGCAACCCAATAATGATGATTCACTCTCTTGAGTCGCGCATTCGGCTATTAGCATTGCGTCATCACTACTCTCAAACCTCCCTAAAGCTTGGGGAGCAAGCAACCCCATAAGATAACCAGTAAAACAGTGATGCGTAGCGGGGGGACATCCCGCCAAATAATTGCATGCACGAAGAAGCTTCCAGAACCTTCCAAATAGAACCACCGGGGAGGTGGAAGTTGAGACGAATCCACAAATTGAAAGGTTGCCCGAAGGATCACACCAACAGAAGCACTCTCTCCCTCTTACGACAAAGAAAGCTAAGTCTCTCGCCCTTGACAACTTCGGTAGCAAAGCGCCTAAGACCAGGGCTCGTTTGGTAGACAAAATGGGATAGGAATGAGAATGGGAAGACTACGTTTGGTAGTAGGAAATGACTATTTTACCCTTATATTAAAATATTTTAAAAAAACTCATTTGATTTATGAGGGGTAAAATGGAGATTGGACACATTATTGCTAGGGAATGTCTGAAGCCTGAGAATGTTAAAAGCCAGCTACCAAACATGATATGCCATGGGAATGTCTCCATCCCTCCTTCATTCCTTCAAAGATTATGGCTACCAAAGAAGGCCCAAAAGTCCACGAGCGCACGCATCCATTGATTTAGGGGAATTATTATTATATAATATCTAAACCAAGAAACTTTACGAATGTATGGCTTTGGGCTAACAGCCCATCGACCCACAATAGCACTATAAGTAGACATTAAACCCTAGTCGAGAGACACATTGTCTTTCATACTCAAATCTCTACCAAAGTTGACTTCACACTCTCCATAGCTCCCACGAGATAATCTCTGCACGATCTCCAGATTCTATCTCTTCACCCCTCACGTAACCCTACGTGATTCCTTCACTGCCAGGAATATAACCCTCACCACACCGTGAGTGCTCCCACCATCGCTGCCTCCATAGAGCCACCTCGGCTCCCTTTCCAGTGACTTACTCACCTCTTCTATGTCCCAGCCATACACGATCGACATACAGGTAATATATGATCCCTATGGCTGCCCTGGACATCTCTCCAGTCTCGAATTATATGGACTTTGATCCCTGATCAGGGTACGTAGGCACTTAAGTCTTCATTTAGGGTAAGTCCCCTTATCTTGTAACTCCATACACTTGTCAACTAGATTTTCAGCAGCCATACTCATTTGGAGACTCTCCCATTATAATTAGATGCGCGACAAAGGTAAAATTTGGATTAGTCGGGACAAAGCCTCGTAGCCCAAGCGGTCAACCAATAAAAAACAAATACAATTACCAATGAATATTTATAGTTTAATAACACTTAATATAAATTTTTACTATTTTTTCCTAATTAAAAGCGTTAAATAAATTTTAAACTTGCACATGTACTACTTTACATATTTTTTTGGGTCTCTCATAGGAGCTTTCTTGCCAATTCAGCCTTCTTCTGGCAATATCACTACAAGAAAAAACAGGATTAGCTAGGGAAAAATCCGTAGCTACGGATTAGCTACGGATTTTTCCCTAGCTAATATTTGGACGCTAATTGCTAGGGATTTTTTTCGTAGCTAATCCCTAGCTAAAATTCCCTAGCTAATCCCTAGCTAAATTCCCTAGCTAATCCGTAGCCAATCCCTAGCTAACTCACCCCCTCCAAAAATTGTCGCCGGCGACCTCCTCCACCGGCCGCCGGTGGCCTCTCCGGCGATGGCCGCCGGCGACCTCCTCCACCGCCGGCCGGCGGCCACCTCCGGCAACCACTTTATATTTTTGAAAAATGGTCCTAAGAGGCCTCGAAGACGGAACATCATGGATGGTAACATTTAGACCAACCACTAGACCATTTATCACTTTTTGATTTATTAATGTAAAACATTTTATATATACACATATAATAAATTAGCTAGGGATTTTTTCCCTAGCTAATCCGTAGCTAATTAGCTAATTTAGCTACGGATTAGCTAGGAATTTTTTTCCCTAGCTAATTAGCTAGGGATTAGCTTGGAAAAATCCGTAGATAATTAGCTAGGGATTAGCTACGGTTTTTTTTTCCCTAGCTAATCCGTAGCAAATCCCTAGCTAAATTTTCCCGCCTTTTCGCGCCAAATTTTTTTACCAAAATCCCTACCTAATCCGTAGCTAATTAGCTAGGGATTTTTTTCCCTAGCTAATCCGTAGCTAATTAGCTAGGGAAATTTTCCCTAGCTAATTTTCGTAACTAAATCAGTTTTTTTTGTAGTGATAATTTTATGTGGGCATCATATATGACAATGCTTAGAAACACATATTCAAACAACATTGTTGAGTAAGGAAGAAAATTGTATTACTTAATAAAAATTAAAATTTTAAAAAAATAGAAGATAAACCCGAAACTTCAAAGACAAACCAAATTAGTTCATTTTGGACTAAAAAAAGAAAAAGAAATTGGTGATGTACGTAATTAGTTGTATTGAAAGGTTTGTGACAAATCATGTAGATGTACATATTACAATTTACAAGTACCTCAAGTTATATGAAAATTTATTTGTCTGCCTAGGCTATGTAACTAGATTGCTTTTTAGTTTATGGGGTCCTATATATTGGCTTTGCTTTATGAGATAATTTTCAGAGCTATAATGATCCAAAACTATTATGTCAGAGAACATGGTGGTCCAACAGTTGGTTTATATTAATAATGTGGTAGCTATATATATATATATATATATATATATATATATATATATATATATATATATATATACGGAATAAATTTATTTAAGTGCTTGTTATAAAGTTTATCAATATAATTAGAATACATGGCAAAATTTTTTTTTGTATAATCAATCATAGTAGAGAGAGAAAATAAATAATGTTTATGATTTGTGAACTTTATAGCAAGCACTTAAACAACTTTACCTTAGTTTTTTCCTATAACACACTACATTTTTCTTTGTTTATTTAACTTTTTTTAATTTAACCGAAAATTTATGCTTGATCATAAATGACTTACATCTTAATATCTTATGGATGGATATATATACGTAGTTAAATTTTTTCAATTATTTTTCTCATAGTATTTTCCCTTTCATACGCACATATAATTATAACAAAATGATCAAAAAAATGGGAGGAGAGACAAGCAATAATGTACCTTGGAATGATAAAATTACTTTTAAAATTAAAGTATAAAAATATCAGTTATATAAATAAGCCACTTCTAAATTCTAAAATTAAAATTTGACTTTTTATTTTATTAAAATTAGAATATTTACAGTCTAATCCCATTGATTTATTTTAATAATTTATATTTTGATAATCACTTCATTGGTGAAAAAGGTATTATAAAAAATAATATTATTAATAATTATTAAAAAAATATTATTATTAATTTTTTTAATAAGTAGTAGTATCCGTTAAAATATGATCAACCGTTAAAAAAAATACTCTCTCTAACGTATTCATTAATAGTATAAGCCATAAGGCTCAAAACCCTTGAGGTGTTGAATTGCAAGGCTCACTTTCATCTTCGGTTGGCTTGGCAAAATACTATTTAGTTTTTGAATTGTTGGTTAAACTATAATTTAATCTTTGAATTTAGCAAAAATATTATTTTAAGTCCTCAAATTTATAACTCTGTTAACTATTTAATTCTCGAATTTGCAACTCTGTCAACTATTTAGTTCTCTGACTGTTATGCGTTAGATAACCAAAGCTGACGTAGCATGTGACTGACCATTTAACGATGCCACACACATCAGCTGATTATTTAATAGGTAACGATCATGAGACTAAATAGAATTTTACCTCGCTTATATATATATATATATATATATATATATATATATATAATTAAATAGTTGCTTGCGTTGTTGTGTATTTTACTCTGGATTCTAATTATTTTAATTATAGATGTTGAAGTAGGTTTGTTTTTATGTTAATTAATTAATATATAAAATAACAATATATATTAAATAATCAATTGATTGATATATGAAAACTACACATGCATATATCAAAAGATCTCATGTGAGAGAAAGAGAGAGAGAGAGAAGTGGAAGAAGATAATGCATATGCGTATATTTATATACATACATTACAATTTTCGGATAAAAATTTAATATCTTCAGTGTATCCTTCGGATTTCTTTCAATCACGTAGTGTCATTTGTTAATATTAATAAAAACTCATATTAATTAAGATTCACCTTAAATAAATCAGAGACTAACTAATTGAAAAGATATTACCGTAATACTAATTAAACATTTACTCACAATTTACATGTGTGTGTGGATGACATTGAAACGTATTAAAAGAGTACTACGCAGCAAAGGAATACAAGTTAGGTATGGGAAAGTGAAGTGCACAAATAGCACTTGTGGATATATATACACTTTTATTTATAATATATTCGCCTAAAATGTTTTAAATTATGTTACAATCATTGGTTTTGTAGTTTCCAATATAGTTCACTACAAATGACTCATGTATATATCTCTAACTAAATCTTTGGTTGATAATGGAGCATCATCTTCAGTAATAATATTGTAGTAGTATTCAAGAGATTAGTTATTAAGTTTGCTTTGATGAATATTTCGGTCATAGACAAAAAATATGTCAGTGTTCGATATTTAATTATTTTAGGTATGGAGTAATTTTAATTTTTTGACCAATTATTCACTTTTCGAGATATTTATAAACTAATAAAAAAATTAATTATTGTGTTCGACAATACATACTCTAATTTAGACAAAAAAAAAGAATTATTGGTTTTGTGCGGATAATTCTCTTTAGGTTATATGCAGAAAATTCTTTTGGTCTATATCAGCATTTTATGTCTGCATTTAACGGAAAAGACTAAATAAAAGGATTATTTTAGATCAACTTAAAAATATAGAGGATTGATTTTGAACTCTTAAACATATGTAAAAGATCAAAACATAAGAATTAAACATAAGATCAAAACATATGAAGGACCAAAATGATATTTTCATCACCGATAAGAATATTTAACAAGTTGTGAAATGTAGATGAAAATATAAGGGATGGAAATGAATGCGTGAGACACATGGTCTCTGAACAATATTTTGTATTGACATGAGACTACTTTATGTATATATCACACTCTCACAATATGCCCAGATAGATAGATTAATGTATATACATACATCACCACTTGGATTTTTCTTCACCTTTAATTTCTCATTCTCATCATCACCGTCTTATATATATATATGTGTTCACATTGGAGCCGAATCACGCATTAAATTATACATCTCCTTCTTATTATTATTATTATTATTATTATTATTATTATTATATTCTCACATACAAAATATTCTCTCTCACCAAGATTTAATCCAAGTAATAGGTAATTTGGTATCACTTAAATAAAATTTTGGATTTGAGATTTGTGAATGTAATTATTTTCGTTGGGAGATTCTTCCAACATAATTAAGTGTGCGATATGGGTCGAGTTCGGATTGGTTAGGACCGTGCCTCAGAGACCGGACAGGTAACAAAAACAAATTTTCTCTCTCAACGTGACCCAAATGAAAATGAAAATGAATTTCTTTATTTCGAATTTGGCAGCTGGTTTGAGTACTATGGTACATTGAATCTTGATTAGATTTTCTTTCTTATTTTCGGTTTTTTTTTTTATTTCTAATGAAGATGATTTTTTGTTGCTTAGTCATTTCACTTCATATCCCTTGAATTTGGTACTAAGAACTTATGCATGTTCATCATATAGTACTTATGAATTTATTAAGGTCTAATTAAGAGAAATATATTTCATTGAAATATGAATATCAATAGAATTATTGGTCTAATGAAAGGAAGTAATTCCTTAAATCGAGAATCAATATATATTAAAATTTTTACTAAGAGAAATATTTATATTTAGTGTATCTCTTTAATCGGAACTAATTGCTCCAAAAAATATATTAATTTTGCATTCAAAAAGAATATATATTAATCTTAAAATGTAACAAAATATTCACGCTAGGTCATTATAAAGTTTTTTTAAAGAGCAATGGGTATTGGGTAGTGTTTTATTACATGTATAAAAATTACAATTATGTTAAATTTAGAAGTTTATTTTATTACATTTTGAAGTTTATATATATACTCAATTAAAATTGCAATTTTATTTATATTTATTAAAGCTTTTGTTATATTTTAGAATTAGTATTGTATTAAAGTTCTAACAAATTAAGTAGGATACTTGTCATAAATAATGATTGAGTAGCTATGTTTATAAAATAATTTTGTTCACCTATTTTCAAGAAAAAAAATTCAATTTTTTGTTTTCTTCCTATTGCAAGTAATTGCTTTTTTTTTTTTCCAGAACATTACAAATAATTTTGCTTTTGCTTAAATTAACACATATTTTAGAAACTTGATCAAATTATATCTGAAATTAAAATAAATACTTTTTTCGATATAAAAAAACAACTTCTTTCTAAAGATATTTTGCCAAATAAGGCACAAATCAAGAAAGAAATTTGTATGCATATTTATTGCAAGAAGTAGTATCGGATTGATTTATGCTTGTTTATTTATACAGTAGTGATCGATCAGGATTGCATATATTATTATTACTTTTTTTCATATATTAGCCAATAATATTCCATTATTATTTTTTTTACTTTCTGCTAAAAGGTCTGTATAATATATAATATAGAAAATTTACAAATAGTTATAATTATGTACCTTTTCATGATGATATGAAACAAAAATAAGTACAAATTTCATATTAATAAATTATTGTCTCCTAGCAGATAGAACATTAATATTTAGAGCGGATGTTAAGCCCATTAAGAACATAAATAGACCAAGCGTTGGCCCAGATCGTATCTCCTCCTCACTATTAGGCCCATAGATCATGGGCCAAGGCCTTGCATATTGTTTCTCCATTCATTTTTCCTTGTGACAAAAGTAAAAGGTCAAAACTTCAAATTAGTCCCTTATGTTTGCACGAAGTTTCATATTAGTCTTTTATGTTTCAAAAAGTTTAAATTGGTCCTTTATGTTTGCAAGAAGTTCTAAATTGGTACTTCCGTCCAAGTCCGTTTATTTCTTCCGTTAAGTGCTGACGTGTCGTTCTGAGGTGGACATATCTCTCCTACGTGTCCCTTTAAGATGACGTGCTATCATATGTGATGATGTGGCGATAATATGGCAATGATGTGGCATGACATGTCAACTTAGATGGACACGTCAACACTTAACTTAAGAAATTGACGGAAGTAGACGGAAGGACCAATTTGAAACTTATTGCAAACATAAAGGACCAATTTAAACTTTTTAAAACATAAAGGACCAATATGAAACTTCGTGCAAACATAAAGGACAATTTAGAGTTTTGACCAAAGTAAAACTAGGCAAAGATACTCAGAAATTGAATGATTTCATGTATGAATTAGAAGAGACGGTCTAACGTGTAATGTTTATGGAACTAAATAGTTGACAGAGTTATAAATTCAAGTTCTAAATAGTTTTTTTTTTCAAAATTTAGGGACTAAATAGTAGTTTGACCAATAATTCGGGGACTAAAAATACTTTGCCTCTAATTTTTAAAATTTGAAAATAAACTATTTAGTCCCTAAATTTTTACATTCATCAACTATTTAGTCTCTAAGTCATTACCTATTACTAAACTGAGTGACGTGATCGATAAATGCTTACATGTTACCATTTACTTGCTACCCTATCATATCATACTCCAGGTCAACTTAATATTTAATAATTAAAAAAGTCACAAAATTAAGGGGAAAAAAACCACTCACAGTTAATCATCATAATTTACACGAATTTCAAACTAATTAATTACCTCAATTCAAAGAACAACACGAAAATTTGATAAAAATTTCATCTTCAGAATGAGTGTAAATTCCTATCAACCCCATTCACATTACTAAAGATTCCAATCAATTCTTGCCTTCGAGGAAACAATGACTTCTTCGTAATTTTAACCTTCTATCTATCCTTAATCGCACCTTTTCTCGTGTAGTATCAAAATTCCCATCAAGCTCAGATGCCGTCTTTGCTGCTCCTCTTGCTCTGACTCAAAAACACCACCATATCCTTCCTAAGTCCTCAAATTCCATTGCCAATAGTGAGTAAAAAGTAAAAACAGATAGAAGTAAGAAAAAATAATTTAGATTCAAAGAAGAGAAAAGATGCTCAAGAAAAATTCATAGAAGATACAAGAACACCACAAAGCTAAAAGAAGGGAGAAGAGAAAGACGGGAGAGAAGGAAAATGTGTTGGAGAATGGAACACACTTTTTAGTAAATTAGTAAATAAGGAGAGAAAAGCCAAATAAAATGTTGATATGAATAAAAGGGCTAGGCCCAATATGAAGTCCAGCAAAGTATGACAATGGATCACTTGGGTCCATTATTGAGTCCAATTCAGTAGAAGCTGTATATGAGGGAAGGCCAAGTAAGTTAGTGCCAATCATGAAGCCCCTGCCTTGCTATTTAGTTTCTTCCTATTTTGTTATTCATTTTTCCAGCTTGACTTTGATATTGTAAGCATTTTACTTGGAGTGGTCCTCCTCACTTGAATAGGGAATTTCTTATTGTATACTTGCCATCTCTTGAGCATTTGATACAATTTCTTCCATTATCATTCTCTTCTTGTCTTCCACTTTTCCTTTATTTCTCTGTGAATTTAGTCTTATCCAATGCACACTTTAGTATATATGGAGATAGACCGGAGACAAAACACACATTTTATCCCCTTTGTCTTCTTTTCCTTTTTTTTTTTTTAAAAATTCAACTTACTGTGTTCGAGCCGTGTCAAACGCTTGTCTAAGCTGAAAAAAATATTTTTTATTTGGACACCTACGGAGTGTGTCAAACACGTGTCATACCGATATCCATCACCTATGGAACAGTATGGCATAGCTGGAAAACTACCAGGGGAAATATCAAGATGGGTGAGGGACACTACCAAAAAAAAAAAAAATCAAGTCTAGCATCACTTATCATTTATTAATAACTGACATTATAGTCAATAACTTCATTTATTAACATTATTTATTAATTTGGTAGTTATAACAGATGTTAAAATGCTCTTGACATAATCTCTAAAGTTGGTTGTGGCGTGACGCTAAACCCTTCAGCATCAATCATAACCAACAACAAGAACAACAACAATCAAATTTTTTTTTCACTAGGTGAGGTTGGCTATATGGATCAATCGACGCCTACGTATTCTGTCTTTGCTCATTTCTATGGTTAGGTTATTAATAGTTAAAGAATTACATTAGAAAGAAAGTTAGGGTCATGGTAGTCAAAGGCGCTCGCCGGCGGAATTTTGAGCCCAACGCCTCTTGAGGTTCAAGAGGCGATGGCTTCAATGAAGCGCTTTAGGTCGTTCAATCATGTACAAAGAAGGCTGTTAGAGGCTCTTGTACATAGAGTTGACTAGATAGAAGATAGTCCAACAACTAGAAGTAGGTGAAGACCAAAGAAAACAATAGGAAAAACTATTATGATGGATATAAGTGACTTTCTAGAGGAAGTTGGTAAGAAAATAAGAATAAGGCCTGAGAGAGTTGGCAGCGGACAGAAACTTCGTTTTTTTGTTTATTCGGCAAGTAGCGGGTGGAATTTTGAAGGTTCTAGCTGTTTGAAGAGCTAAAGATTTTGTATTAAAAAAAATATTCTATCAAAAAGAAGATTTTCTTGTTTTCTTCTGCGGTTATTCTTACTGCAATTTCTAAGAGGCAATTCAGGTTTCCATCAAAGGCACAGCAGGTTAGGATCACTGAGGCAGAGAAAGGAAAAGGACCACAAAGAATTTTAAAGAATAATAAAACAGTTGACAACAACTTTCCTCATTAGATATATGGGAACTTACGTTTTTATCCCCCTGAAAATGATCCAAAACAGTATTTAAAGTTTAAGATTCTACAACATTTTTTTTTATAGAAAAAGAAATATTATTGATGAAGAAAATAGAATACACAAAGGAGGACAAGAGGTCCTCAAAGAGGAAAACTAAGCCAACAAAATAAAACACCAAGGAGGAAACAAAAACATTAGTTCATAAGAGCCCTCCAGTCCCGTTGGAGATCCATAAGGGAAACCCCTCTAAACATTCCATGAGCCGAGACCCACAAAGAAGCCAAAAAGGTTACTCTATCCCACAAAAGATGAGGTGGGAGGAATCTGTTATTGAAGATCCTGGCATTCCGTTCCAACCAAATACACCAAAGGGCTGCAAGAATTGCACAATGCCAAAGGCCTTTATGCTCTTTATTTCTCCCAAAGCCAGCGAACTTAATAGCAAGAAAGGCTCCTAAATCCGCAGGGCAAATCCAACTCTCTTCAAAGTAGCTAAATAATTTATTCCAAATCAACCTTGCCACATCACAATGCAGGAAAAGGTGACTATTCGTTTCAGAGCTACCAAAGCACATCACACACACGTTAGGTGACAACGCCATGTTGGGTCGTTGAATCTGGAGCATATCATTCGTGTTAATTTTATTAAGCCCGGCTGTCCAAACAAAACCTTTTACTTTAGAAGGAGCCTTAATCTTCCAAAAACTTTTAGATAAAAAGGTAGCGCTATGATTTGGCCTACGAATCAAATATTTGAAGAGCGAGGAACACGTATATATGCCAGACGCATCTAAGTTCCAAGTTCTTGTCTGGAGTAGATTTTTAAACATGATCTAGAGTTTTATACTCCTAAAAGGCATCAAATATGTGTGTGTGACTTGCAATAATTAACTCAAGAGGATAGTTCATACCTGCTCAATGTTTTTGAGAAAAAGTAGCTTTCTCAGACGCCTTTGGAGTCCATATCTTGAAGTCATCATCAATTCCACTGCTCGCAAGAACCTTTGTTTCAGGATGAGATTCAATGCAATTCACCACATGCTTATCAGCTTCCATGACACAAAAAAGCTTTCCATCCTTCTTTTTACAGATGAAGATGACCACAGTTTGACCCACTCAACACACACATTTAAGCCTTTAGAAAACTAATTATTTTTTTTATAGAAAAACAAGTATTTTTAATATAAGCCAAAATAACGAATACCCTTTACTGTCTCACAATTTCTGTGCACTTTATAGACTAGTGGAATAATTTTCTCATCAGCATCCATGTTTGTTAGAGACTTAGAGATGCTGCAAAACTACGATCACCTCCCATTCACTTGCATCACTATTTACAGAAAATGGGGACCCATGAACTGGGTTGGGTCCCAAGCCCATATCTCGTGTAAAAAGATAAATGAACTCATCATTGTATGACACAAGCAGCACACTCTGTTCGGAAAAAGGCCAGGCCTGTTATTCCAACTTGCTCATCACCAATCAAAATATGGAGGGAAAAGAAGTCAGTGGGCTGAGCTTCTGAAAATAGAGGCATATTCAAGGAGAAAAAGTTAAAAAGAAAACACACTCTTATTTGAATGAAAGAGCAGGAAGGTAAATCTAGCATTAAAAAAAAAACACAAGGAACTGTTTGATGAGATTGATTTTGTTTTTTCTAATTTTAGATGATTAATAACATCAAAAGAGTTTGCAATCAAATGAGAATACAAAACGGAAGAAGGGTATATCATTAAAATTGGCATGTCTATAGTGAATTCTGTTTTTTTAATAAAAAAAGGTAAGTTCAAACATCTAAATCAGCTCTTATAGTGATAAAATTACTTTTACCACAAAAAATTAGAGACTGAAGTGGCCGTCTAAAATGTTTGAAAAACCTACAATTTTTGTCTTTTAACAGGGAGAGATTTTATGCCTGAAGAAGAGAAATGCACCTGTATTAGTGATATTTAACAGATGATACTAGTTGACAAAACTTCAAATAAAGTGATGGTCCATTCGGATGTGTCTACACAAAACTAAGTTCATACTTCATGTAGAGACAAATCTAATTATACTTATAAACAACTATATTAATTTGTAGCTACAGCACCATTCATTAAAACAAGGCCACCATTTCAATTTTAGCACAATTTCTTAGCTTCTCTCCATTCAAAAGGTAACCTTCAATTTTCCTCGAGAACCAAACAGAAGTTACCAATCAAAAAAGAAAATTCAACTCAAAAGCAATATGCGAAAAAGAAGAAGTATTCCACAGCTTCAACCTAGCACCACAGGAATGACCTGCAAACCATTGCATTTCCGACACAAAAGTTCATAATCCTTCCAAATATGATATGCTTCAACACAATGCCATGCCAATGTCACCAAAATACCAAATAGATCTTTTAAATGGAACATGGAATGATGTATACGATCTATACTATAACATTAGTATTCATGCTATAAATTTACAAGAACAGAAAGTTACCCCTATCTAAGAATAACAGAAAAATACCATCCTAGCTTACCTCTGAATTCTAGAAGACACACTGATTTATTTCAGAATACCATGGCATGTAGAACAATGTAATCTTATCCACTGAAGCTAATTTTTCCTGTCATATAATGGTTGAATGTATGAACTCTCACAATGGTAGGATCTGAAATCTCATCGATGAGTGATTTCAATAAATAAATTCATTTTTTAAATGGCCAAACTGTCATTGGCAATTGGAAGAATCTACCCAACTATACCCTGTTTGTTTCTTGATTGATTTTCTTTCCATCACCACTCTCACCTTCTCTGCATCATCCCATAGTCCTAAATCAGCATACATATTATATAACAACACATAAGGAGCTGAACTTTCTGGTTCAAGCCTTATCAAAGCTTCAGCCGCTACTTGGGCCAATTCTACATTATTATGGACTCTACAAGCACCTAGTAATGCACCCCACACGGCCTTGTCTGGTTCAAATGGCATATTATTTATCAAATCTAAAGCTTCCTGAAGCTGCCCATGCCGACCAACAATGTCCACAAGGGAGGCAAAATGCTCAACTCGTGGCTCAATACCATATTCATTAATCATGGAATAGAATTGCCTCCTTCCGTCTTCAACTAAACCTACGTGGGCACATGCACTTAAAACTGAAATAAATGTTATATAAGTAGGGTTCACCTTAAACCTCTTCATCAATTTAAAAAGTTCTAGGGCCTCGGCAGCAAAGCCGTGAGATGCATACCCTCCAATCATTGCATTCCAAGAGATAACATCTTTTTTTAGTTCCATCTCATTAAACACAGTACGTGCCTCAATTATTGCCCCACATCTTGAATACATAGTGACGAGGGAATTATTTATTGGCACATCTGGAAGAACAGTCTTTGTCACAAGCTGGTGTACCTGCTTACCAAGGTAAAGATCCACCAAACCAGTACAGATACTGAGGACAGAAGATAAAGTGTGTCTATCTGGTTTCTGTCCTTCAAGTTGCATCTGAGAGAAGAGCTTAACAGCACCCCTATAGTCTTCATTTTTCTCATATCCAGCTATTATTGAGTTCCATGAGATAAGGTTTTTGTGAGGCATCCTCTCAAAGAAATCTTTTGCAAGTTTTATATCACCAATCTGTGCAAACCCAGATATTATTGAATTCCACGAAAATGCATCAGTATTTGGCATTTTACTGAAAAGGGTTGAAGCCTCTTCCATAGCTGATATTTGAACATAGCCATTGATCATGGTGTTCCATGAAAAGGTATCTCGCTCTGTCATCTGATCAAAGAGTTTCCTAGCAGAAACAATATCACCCACTTTCACATAGGACATCATCATAGAATTCCATGAAACCACATTTCGTTTAAATTTTTTTATGCCCACATCTTTTTGACCTTGATAATCAGGGATTTGATCAAAGAAGCACCGAGCTTCTTCAACCCTACCTCTTTGGCCGTAGCCTGCAATAAGGGTGTTATAAGCATGCACCAAATCTTCTTTACCATCATCATTGTTCCCATATTGAAGCAAAATTCTAGCAGCTGCATCCAATTCACCATTTTGAATCAGTCCTGATATAAGAGCATTAAGAGAAGCCGAATCACGCTCAGGCATTTTCTTAAAGTATTCAATTGCTGAAGCTACATTACCATTGAATAAAAACCCAGTAATTACAGCATTCCATGACACAACGTTGCGTTCAGGCATGCTATTAAAAAGCTGCAAAGCCTCATCCATCCTCCCATTTTTGGCATACCCACTAATCACAGTATTCCAAGAAACATAGTCTCTTTCCGGCATTTGATCAAACAATTTTCTTGCTTCCTCTATATACCTACTCGCACGACATGATATGTAACCCGATATCATCAAATTCCAAGACACAATGTCCCTCTCAGGCATTTCATCGAACAGCTGGCGTGCCTTTGCCATCTCTCTCCGTTGAACATATCCACTGATCATAGAGTTCCAGGTTACACTAGTTCGCTGGTTCATGGAATCAAACACTGCTCTAGCTTCACTTAATCTACCAGATCGAATTAAACGGGATATCTTCTTGTTAAACTGAAATGATTGTGGTGTTTGAGAGAAGCTCTTGGTTAACGAAGGTAAGCCACAATAACAGGGAGGTACGAAATCGCTATGAAGTATTGGTTTCAGGGTTCGCAGACAAGGAAGTAAAGGTATTTTGCTCAGTCGCAGAATACCCGAAGAAAACATTGCCACTATTGTCGCAACAAGCAGACGAAAGACAATATATGTGAGCTTTACACCAAATCGTTGTTCATCCTCTAGTTATTATCAACAATGTAATGAAGAAATTAAAACAGAAAAAAGAAATTTCCATGGGCGAATTGAGAATGTGAAGATGACCCAAAGCAAGGGATATCGGAACGGGTCAATGAAGAGGATGAATGGGTTATAGAAGAGACCTTGGAATCACCGGAGGGTCTCACCAAGATGGATCGTTTTCGGCACAGATGGTTTAAATTGCAGTAACCAACGCAGTAGTGGCTGCCTTTACAGTGAAGTTTCTCTGTTCCCTTGCCCTCTCTGATTTATGAAACGTAGCCTAAGCCTACACACGAGGAAGAGGAAGAGGAGGAGCACGCAAATTTACCATTAAACATGGTAAGAAATTTTTTTTTTTAAAAAGAGTCAAAATACTATTTAGTCCCTGAATTGTTGGTCAAATTATTATTTAGTCCCCAAGTTTATCAAAAATACTATTTAGTTCCCAAAATTTGTAACTATGTCAATTATTTAGTCCCTGAATTTGATAAAAATACTATTTAGTCCCCGAATTTGTAACTATATCAACTATTTAGTCCCCAAACTTTATAAAAATATTACTTAATCCCCAATTTGCAACTATGTCAACTCTAACAAGTAACAATCAGGGAGTAATGGTTTAGTGTGTAGTAATGTGTAATGTATAGTGGGGTAATGTGTAGTGTTTAGTGTAGTGTGTAGTGCAATATGTATTGCAGTGTGTAGTGTAATGTGTATTACAGTGTAGTGTATAGCGTGTAGTGTGCATTGTGTAGTGTATATTATGTAGTATGTATTGTGTAGTGTAGTGTGTAGTGTATAATGTGTAGTGTGTAGTGTGTGTAGTGTATTATGCAGTGTGTATTATGTAGTGTAGTGTATAGTGTGTAATGTGTATTGTGTAGTGTAGTGTGTGGTGTGGTGTAAAGTGTTGTGTCTAGTGTGTAGTGAGTGTATAGTGTGTTGTGTGTAGTGTAGTGTGGTGTAAAGTGTTCTGTCTAGTGTGTAATGTAGTGTGATATGTTGTGTGTATTGTGTAGTGAGTGTGTAATGTGTAGTTAATGTGTATTTTGTAGTTCAGGGAGTAGTGTTTAGTAAATGTGTATTGTGTAGTGGTGTAGTGTGTAGCATAGTGTAGTGTAGTGTATAGTGTGTTGTGTGTGTAGGGTATTGTGTTGTGTGTAGTATAGTGTAGTGTGTAGTGTAGCGTAGTGTGTAATGTGTAGTGTATATTGTGTAGTTTAATGTATACTGTGTAGTGTGTAGTGGATTGTAACGTGTTGTGTCTAGTGTGTAGTGTAGTGTGATGGGTAGTATGTATTGTGTAGTGTGTAGTGAATGTATAGTATGTAGTGTGTAGTGAAGTGTGTAGTTGTATAGTATAGTGTGTTGTATGTAATGTAATATAGTGTTATGTACTGCAGTGTGTAGTGTGTAGTGGAGTGTAGTGTAGTGTGTAGTGTACTGTAGTGTGTGGTGTAGTATGTATGTATTGTGTAGTTTATAGTGTAGTGTGTAGTGTAGTAGGGTAGTGTGTAGTGTTTGGTGTAGTGTGTAGTACAATGTGTAGTTCAGTGTAGTGTGTAGTGTGTAGTACAATGTGTAGTTCAATGTAGTGTGTAGTGTAGTGTATAGTGTAGTGTAGTGTATAGTGTGTATTGTGTAGTGTATAATGTGTAGTGTATAGTGAGTGTATTGTGTGTAGTGTAGTTTGTAGTGTGTAGTGTAGTGTAAAGTGTTGTGTCTAGTGTGTAGTATAGTGTGCAGTGTTGTGTGTATTGTGTAGTGAGTGTGTAGTGTGCAATGTAATGTGTAGTTTAGTGTGTAGTGAATGTGTATTGTCAAGTTTAGTGTGTAGTGGTGTAGTGTGTAGTATAGTGTAGTGTACTTTGTAGTGTGTAGTGCAGTGTGTAGTGTAGGGTGTACTATGTAGTGTGTACTGTAGTGTAGTATGTGTATATTGTGTAGTGTGTTATGTAATGTGTAGTTTGTATTGTAGTGTAGTGTACTTTGTAGTGTGTAGTGTAGTATGTGTGTAGAATGTAGTGTGTAATGTAGAATGTAGTGTGTAGTGGGGTAGTGTTTAGTGTAATGCGTAGTGTTCAGTGTAGTGTGTAGTGCAGTGTGTAGTTTGTAGTGTAGGTGTACTATGTAGTGTGTACTGTAGTGTAGTATGTGTATATTGTGTAGTGTGTTATGTAGTGTGTAGTTTGTATTGTAGTGTGTGTAGTTTTTGCTTACGTGACATCCTATGTGGCAAAAATATTTGACTTGGTAAATTTTTTTCACATCAAATTTTTTACTCATCTTTTTCCATCAAAGTCCTGTCGTTTTGGCCTCATCCTATTCCTTCTAAAATATAGTTTGTAGACCTGGGATATGAAGGGGATGACTTTACGTGGTGTAATGGCCGTGACCCCCCCGAAACTACCTATGTTCGTCTTGACAGGGGTTTCGGGAATGATGAGTGGAAGAGTATGTTTCCTAATGCTAAGGTGACCCACCTTACCAAAGGTTCTTCTGATCATCTCCCAGTGATTATTGATCTTGACAGTTCCAACTCTTTGAGAAGTAGGGATAGAGTGAAGAAGAAACCTTTCAGATTTGAGCACATGTGGACAAAACATGTGGGTTGTGGGGAGATCATCAGGAATATATGGAAGATTGATGTTTTGCACGCTCGGGATGATACTGAGAGTAAGCTGCAGATGACTGCTGAAACCCTTTCCAGGTGGAATATAGAGACTTTTGGTAACGTTAATAGGAGGATCAGAGATTTGCAAAAACAAATCTCGGGAATTACTGCTAATGTTGACTCTAATTTGGCGGAGCTTAGAATCCTTGAGCGGGAACTTGATAAGGTTCTCCAACAGGAAGAGATGATGTGGAAACACCGTTCAAGGGTGCAGTGGCTCAAGGAGGGGGATAGAAACACAGGTTTCTTTCATAGAGCAGCCTCCCAAAGGAAGAAAAAAAATTTTATTCAGAGACTGAAAATTGTTGATGGGTCATATGCCGAAAGCTTCGAAGAGATGGGAGAGTGTGCGGTCCAATACTTTTCTACTTTGTTTGACACGACAAATCCCCCCTCTATTGTTGACTATCCCGTACAGATCCTTAGAAAAGTCACGGATGAGATGAATGCCAATCTTGTTAGCCCCTTTACAGCAGAGGAAGTTAAGGTAGCAATTTTCCAAATGGGTCCTACAAAAGCCCCGGGCCCCGATGGCTTCCCCATAGTGTTTTACCAAGCTTATTGGGACTCTATTGGCCCAGAGGTGACTAGTTTGGTCCTTGATGTTCTCAATAACGGTGCCCCACTGAACAACCTCAACCACACTCGCATTGTTCTCATCCCAAAGACCAATAAGCCAGAAGATCTCTCTCAATTCAGACCAATCAGTCTCTGCAACGTGACCTACAAAATTGTCTCCAAAGTTCTAGCTAACAGGCTTAAAGTTATCTTACCCTCCATTATTTCAAAGAGTCAGAGCGCTTTCGTTCACAATCGCCAAATTACTGATAATGTCTTGATTGCTTACGAGCTTATGCATGCTTTAAAGAATAAGCGCTATGGAGGGAAGGGTGCTTTAGCCCTCAAGCTGGATATGAGTAAGGCCTATGACAGGGTGGAATGGACTTTTCTCAAGGAGGTGATGCTGAAATTAGGGTTTGATTCTAATTGGGTGGCGCTGATTGGAGAGTGTGTTTCTTCGGTGTCTTTCTCTGTGAGCATTAATGGTGAGGATTATGGTAATTTCTCCCCAAAAAGAGGGCTTAGGCAGGGAGATCCTCTTTCTCCCTACCTATTTATCATATGTGCTGAATTCCTTAGCTTGCTCTTTCAAGAAGCAGAGAGTAGAGGTACAATTCAAGGTGTTAGAGTTTGCAGGAAGGCTCCAAGTGTTTCTCATCTGTTCTTTGCCGATGACAGCCTTATCTTCTGCCATGCTAATGATCGTAATATGTCCTTGATTCCTATGAGAGAGTTTCAGGCCAAAAAATCAATGTGGATAAATCCGCCCTTTTCTTTAGCCCGAACGTGTCTCCTCAGTCAAGAGCTAGTATAGTGAATATCATCTCAGTGAGGCTGATTGCGCGTAATGAGAAGTACTTGGGATTGCCTACGATTGTGGGTAGAAGCAAAAATAACTCTTTTAAGAGCATTGTGGAAAGAGTGTGGAAGCGCCTTCAAGGTTGGAAGGAGAAAATCCTTTCTAAGGCTGGTAAGGAGGTTCTGATTAAGGCTGTTGCTCAAGCAATCCCGACCTACTCGATGAGTTGCTTCCTTTTACCTCAAAATCTTTACCATAAGTTGAATATGATGATGGCGAGATTTTGGTGGGGTGTTAATTCTCAAAAGGAGAAAATTCATTGGCTGAGCTGGGAAAGACTGTCATTCCCAAAGTCTTCTGGAGGTATGGGGTTCAGAGATCTCCATGATTTTAATTTAGCCTTGCTTGCAAAACAAGGGTGGAGGTTGCTACTCTCTCCTTCATCCTTGTGTGCCCAGGTCTTAAAAGCTAAATACTTTCCTAACGGGGATTTCTCTAGGGCAGTGCTGGGTCATAACCCTTCTCTCACTTGGAGAAGCATTCTTGCTGGGAGACAAGTCTTATCTGTGGGGCTTTTCAGAAGAATTGGCAATGGGGCGAAAACTCTGGTGGATGGAGACAATTGGATCCCTGACTTTCCCAAGGATAAAGTGGCAAGCCTTTGTCCTAATCTATGTTCACAGATGAAAGTGGCGGATCTGATTGATGGGGTTGGTCTATGGGACAGGGACAAAATTTCTAATCTTTTCCCTCAAAATATTTGCAAAAGTATTTTGAGTGTGCCTCTTAGCACCTCTTTCAATCAAGACTCATGGTACTGGTGCTTCAATGTGGAAGGAAACTACTCTGTGAGATCAGGCTACAAAGAATTCAGAAAGGTGAAGCTAGGCGACCTTATTTCCTTTGACCATATGTTTCAGTTTTCTAATGTATGGAAATCAATTTGGAAAGCTAAAATCCCTGGTAAAATTAAGCATTTTATGTGGAGAGCAGGGCGTGAAATTTTACCTGTGTGTGAAAGATTGCGCCTTAGGGGTATGGATGTCCTTCCAATCTGCCCTCTGTGTAACTCTGATGATGAAACGGTTGTACATACCCTTCTCGGACGCCCCTTGATTAGGGTAGTGTGGAGAAACTCAAACCTTCCTTTTGTTAAGGAATATGATGCTGAAATTTCTTTTGTTGAGTGGCTGGATCTTGCTCTTGCCCATTGGAGTTGCAATCAGTTTGAGTTCTTTGCCATCCTCTACTACCTGATTTGGAACAGAAGGAATGAAGCCCGGCTAGATCTCCACCCAATGCCTATAGATCGGGTACTGCTGAATGCTTCAAGTTTACTTACAGATCTCACAAAGCTCTCGGATCCACTGGTGGGCCGCCCTCCTCCCCCTCCGTCGTCGGTGAGATGGAAGCCGCCCCCAACCTCTTTCTATAAAGTGAATACTGATGCAAGCCTCCATGCTGACGGGAAAGCTGGCCTGGGATGTGTTGTGCGAAATTGGGAGGGTCGTGTTCTTGCTGCCATGGCTCTCAACTCTGCAACGTGCTCCTCGACAGCCCAACTTGAAGCTGAACTTGTGCTTAAAGGGGTGGAAATGGCGAGAGACTTAGGTATTAAGAAGATAATTGTGGAGGGTGATTGTGAATGGGTTTGGTCGCTGCTCAGAAGAGGTTTTGAACCCCTCACTCCTATTGGTACTGTGATAGCCAATATCAATACTGTTTTGACTACTTTTTTTGATGTTGATTTTATTTGGATTCCTCGGGTAGCTAACATAGTAGCTCATGAGCTGGCTCAACATGGGTGTACTTTGAATAGCTGTCATGTGTGGTTGGAGGATTATCCTTTGGTTATTGCTCATGTACTTGCCTGAGATGGCTTTTCCTAGTTAATGCAAGTTTCTTCCAAATCAAAAAAAAAAAAAAAACAGTGTTAAATAGTTGATATATCAAAAACAGTGCTAAATAGTTTCTTCCACGTCAACAGATTAATTAATTGGTAACTAATAAGGGGCTAAATAGTTGATATGTGAACAATTCAAAGATTAAATAATATTTTTGATAAATTTAAAAATTAAATAATAATTTAACAAACAAGACTCTTTTTATATCCACGCTCATGTTATTAACTTTGACAAAACTGGGAGGTCTGAGAGCAGATGTAGTCGGATTCGACATAGAAAATGATGACGACGAGTCTCCAACTACAACTATGGTGGAATCAACGGCCAAACCGTGGATTCACGGTGGAATCTACGCTAACGAAACAAGGTCAGCGTTTTCTAACGAAGCTCGCGACCTCAGGAGACGCTTCCTACATAAACAATCTAATCCGAAGATTCGTACACAGTTCACCAAAATCCGTTTCTCTCACCACTCTCTCTCACCTTCTCTCTCCCTCTACCTCCCAACCCCATCTATCCTCGCTAGCCTTCCCTGTAAGTTCATTCATCTATAAATTCTCACTACTCTTTTCTCTCTCTCTCTCTCTCTCTGTGAATTGATGAATTCAGCATTTGAATTCTGCGATTTCTGCAGCTTTATACACGAATCGCCGAAGCGCCTTGGTTCAGTTGGAACCCTAAGATTGTGGCCGACCTAGCTGCTTTGCTGGATAAACAGGGACAACATGAAGCATTTGAAGCTTTGATTTGTGAAGCCACTTCCAAATTAGAGTCTCGCTCGCGAGATCTCGCTCTGTTCTATTGTAAATTGTTGGAGTCCCACTCCAAGCAGGGTTCAGAAAGAGGGTTTGAGATTGCTTACTCTTATCTAAACCAGCTTCTTCATAGTTCGTCTTCTGTTTACATAAAACGCCGAGTTTATGAATATATGGTTAGTGGTTTGTGTGCGATGGATAGGCCTCGCGAGGCAGAGGAATTGGTTGAAGATATGAGAATCAAAGGGCTTGAGCCCTCAGCTTTTGAATTGAGATCCGTTATGTATGGTTATGGAAGATTGGGATTATTTGAAGATTTGGAGAGAATTGTGGATCAAATGGAGGAGAGAGAGGAGTTTGATATTGACACGGTTTGTTCAAATATGGTTCTCTCAACGTATGGAATTCATGGTGAGCACATGAAAATGGTTTACTGGCTTCAGAGGATGAGGAACTCAGGCATTCCCTTCTCGATTAGGACGTATAATTCTGTTTCGAATTCATGTCCGACGATTATGAGGAAATTGGTGGACTTGCGTGGTGGATTTCCATTGTCAATTGCTGAGTTGAATGCTGGTTTGGAAGGAAATGAAGCTATTGTGGTTCGAGAGCTAATCGGGTCATCGGCGATTCTGGAGGAGGTAATGGTGTGGGATTCTAAGCAGGCAAAGCTGGATTTACATGGACTGCATTTAGGTTCATCCTATTTAGTGATGCTACTTTGGTTGGAAGAGATGCATCGGAGGTTGAATGACTCAAATTATTCAATTCCTGCGGAAGTTGTTGTGGTTTGTGGGTCAGGAAAGCATAGCAATGTTAGGGGAGAATCACCAGTCAAAATGTTGGTGAAAGAGATGATGGTGAATATGAGAAGTCCCTTGAAAATCGATAGGAAGAACAATGGCTGTTTTGTTGCCAAAGGTAAAGCTGTGAGAGACTGGTTATGTTTGAGATATGAGTTAAGCTAGTAGAATATGCCTCTGCAGGACGGCTTGATGTTCTTCATGGCGTGACTGAAATACTTTTTCAGGTAATTTGCTACTAGCATTAATTAAATTTAGTTGCTTTGGTGTTCTTTGCTTAACAAAACAAGAAAATTGGGATACAGATCTTTTGAATTGCGAATTCTATTATGTGCATGCCTTAGGTGGTTTGGTCATGTACAAAGAAGGTTGTTAGAGGCTCCTATACGTAGAGTTGACTAGATGGAAGATAGTCCAATAATTAGAGGTCGGGGAAGACCAAAGAAAACAATAGGAGATACTATTAGGAGGGATTTAGCTATTAATAACCTAACCATAGAAATGATTAAAGTTAAAACACTTTGGCGTCACTTGATCCATATAACCGACTACACCTAGTGGAAAAAATCTTTTTTTGTTGTTGTATTCTATTATGTGCACTGTTTTTATACATTAACTTGTCATTGGGTTAATGTGCAAAATAAATTATCGTTGTGTAAATCAAGCACACTTCAGTACTTTACAGAATGCGCAATTCAAAAGATTTGTTATAAAAAAATTGAGGTATTTTTAATAGGGTTTTGCTACTGGCAGTCTGGCACTGATTAAGGATTTCTTTCAATCAATGAGAGAGTTTATAAAATTATTCTTGTTAACTTCTCACCAAGTTCAAGACAATAAATTCTCTCTCAACTAATTAGAAAAAACCTTAAAAAGTGTCTTAGAAAACTTGTTAGATAAACCCCTTTTAATATCATTCAAACTTTTGCGGTTGTAACTTTTGACTTAACCATTCTCAGTATATATTCTTGTCAGATTGGGATGAATATATGTCTAGTTTTTTTACCAAAAGATCAAGATATGGATTGGTAACTAACTATTATGATTATGTTATGAATGAATTCTAATGGTACTTCTGCAGATGAAAATTTTGCCATCTTTCACTGGCTTGCAATGTTAAATCTGAAATTGATGTGAATGAAATATAAATTGGTCGCCTAAAATAGCGCAAGTAAATGATGTCATGTAAGATTAGTACAACTTTGACAATTGTGAATGAGAATGTGTAGGAACACAAATGGTTTCTAGTTTTCTTCTGTTAGGAGTTGTGACTGAGGGAATAGGGACTAATTTGCTAGTGCGGTTTTCCAAGTTAAAATACTCTAAGAATAAAGAAAAAGTGCCAAGAGATTTTACACACTTTTCTTTATCAGCAACAGACTAACCTTAGAAGAGATTAAATGTAATCTACAAATAGATTATGAATTATCCCAATAAACAATCTCTTTCTTTACAGAATCCTACCATGCTTAAATTGAAAATTAATGCTCTACAGCAGATAGTGCCATGGGATTAGTTAGCTTCCCTCATAGGATTAGGCCATTGATTCATTTGATTTTGTTCAACTCTAACTTGTGGCAGTGACCCCAATTAGGAGGAACCTGTTCAAAAGTAGTCATTCTTCGAGTTGGCCAAATTGCTCTTGTTACCATGTTCAATTGGTCATTATCCTTAAACACTATGATAGGTGAAGGATCGTGGTCCTTCTTACTTTATACGTGATTGCATTTTAGTCATTGCGTCAGAAATATGTATATGTATATGTATATGTATACACGAACAAGCATGCATAAGATGTTGTCTCCACCCAAGATGTTCATCTCAAATATATACGTGTATTCACGAGCATTTTGACTAAAACATCATTTAATTTTGGTCCCTCAAAGATGATGATTTTCTCAATTTGGTCCTTCATAATTTGATATGTTATCAATTTGATCCTTTTGTCTGGCTGCCATCTCAATAAGTAATAATTTTGATGATTTAGACATCTAATGTTGATTGCGCAATATTAAAAGTTAGCTAAGTTCCAATTTTTCTCATTTTTTTCCTACTGGACAAAACACTACCTTTGGTCTCCAATATTAAATGCTTACTTAGTCAATAGTCAACACCAAACGTTGCCCGGTTGAAATAAAAGATTAGAAAATTAGAATTTAGCTGTCTTTCAATGTTGTCCATCCAGCCAAACGTCTAAATTATTAGAACGATTACTTATTTATACGACACTTAGGTAGACAGACCAAATTGATAACATATCAAATTATCAGGGATCAAATTGATAATAGATTCAATTATTAGGAACTTAATTGAGAAAAATATCTATAAGGGACCAAATGTGAAAAAAGGTTTTAGGCTTTTGTTTTAAGGTTCCATCGAGGCTTTTCAGTTTTCACCCAATCTTCGCTGCTCTGGTCACACGTTTAAGCTGCTCGTCCCATTTGAACGCCTCGCATTTTCAGTCAAGGCTTTTAGGGTTCCATCGATATTACTTCCCGTCGCTGTTTTGCTGCTCTGTTCGTCCGTTTCCAGTCTCAGAACGTTGCAGAACGACGTCTTTGCTTGTCTCGTTGCAGAACGACGTCTTTGTCTCGCCATCACCGTCGCTTCGGAATGCTACAGAATGCGTCATTTCCAACCTCAGAACGCTGCAGATCGAGTTGCGTTTTCCATCGAGGCTTTTAGGGTTCAAGGCGCTGTTAGGGCATAATCGCAAGCTTTGGTTCCCAACTACAATTGAAGATGAACCTGATAGAGATGTATTTGCCGAAGATGGTGATGATGAACTTGACCCAATCCTTGAAGAAGTAGAGAATGAAACCTATGAATCATCCAACAGTTCAAAGTCTAACAAAAGGTGGCTAATCAATGTCATAGTTAAATGCACTCTACTGCTTTAATTTATGTTATTTGATAGTCAAATCGTATATGTATTTATGGACTAATCTTGATATTGTAGATAATGAAAATATTGTGAGATCTAAACGGTCATCAGTCCATGATGTCTAGGTGCTAACTTTTGGAAAGAGAGTTGTTGTGGAGTTCAACGAAATGAACCAATCAATTGGAGATGCAGGTGACCTACTAGGTCAATATTTAGGCATACTTTAGAGGAATTGGATGTGGTTTCCTCTGAGTTATCAAGACTTGGAGGAAAGTTTCAATTGACTCTAAGATGAATGTTTATCAAAATCAAATACAGGTAACTTTTATACACTTGAAATGTATTGGTGTGTTAGCTTAATTATGTTATTAACTTGATTATAAGAACGATGTTTATCAAAATCTACAAAAAAAAAATTTGCTTTTGATTATCGTTCTAGGAATAAAGTTATACTCAAATCTCTTGGAGATAAATGGAAAAATGGGCAATCGGCGACATTTAACTCCGTAAATGATGGGAAAAGAACAAAGAAAGACATTTTAAAACTTTTTCTGAGTGGTTCATCATTAGATCAGTGGGCCACATTTGTGGAGTATCGTTTGAGTCTAGAGTTCAAGGTACCTAGAAGTTATTATTATTTTTTGTATGCTTAACTAATAAGCTTATATTAATGAACGGAAAGCGTCGGAGAAAAATAAAGCAGATAGAGCAAAGCAAGTAATTTCACACACAGGTGGATTGAAAAGTCTTGCTTGAAAGAAGGTCAAAATGGTAAGCTTGCTTTTGTATCTTATAAGATATTATTTTTTCCCTTAACATATATACAATTTTAATGCATTTGAAGGAAATTGAGCGTGGGTGCAAAGTTAGTAAGGGAGAAATTTGGATTGCAACCCACAAGAACTCTAATGGATCTGTTGTTAATGATAAAGCAAGAGTCATAATTGTAAGTGTTATATTATCTAATTGTTTTTTTTTTTGTGAATAATGGATAAGCTGTTAATGATGAAGCAAGAGATAATTGTAAGTTCAGTTGCTTGTATTGTCGTCTGAAATATGTTTTTCAATACTGCCTCACAATCAGTAAGAAGAAATTGTGTGGCAGTATTGAAAAACATATTTCAGACTACAATACAAGCAATCGAACTTACAATTATCTCTGGCTTCATCATTAACAGCTGATCCATCACTTACAAAAAACAGTTAGATAATCTAACACTTACAATTATGGCTCTTCATCTTTAACAGCCGATCCATCATATCTCTTGTGGGTTGCAATCTTCTCCCTTACTAACTTTGCGCCCACGCTCATTAAAATTGTATATATGTTAAGGAAGAAAATAATATCTTATAAGATACAAAAGCAAGCTTACCATTTCGGCCTTCTTTCAAGCAAGGCTTTTTGATCCACCTGTGTGTGGAATTACTTGCTTTGCTTTATTTTTTTCGACGCTTCTTGTTCATTAACATAAGCTTATTAGATAAGCATAAAAATAATAATAATAGCTTTTATGTACCTTGAACTCTGGACTCATATGATACTCCACAAATGTGGCCCACTGATCTAACGATGAACCACTTGGGAAAAGCTTTAAAACATCTTCCTTTGTTCTTCTTCCATCATTTACGGAGTCAAATGCTGCCGATCACCCATTTTTCTCCAAGATATTTGAGTATAACTTTCTTCTTAGAACAATAATCAAAAGCAATTTTTTTTTCTGTAGACTTTGATAAACATCATTCTTATAATCAAGTTAATACATTTCAAGTGTAAAAAAGTTACTTGTATTTGATTTTGATAAACATTCATCTTAGAGTCAATTGGAATTTGGCTCCATGTCTGATAACTCAGAGGAAACCACATCCAATTCTTCCCAAATATTGACCTAGTATGCTATCTGCATCTCCAATTGATTGGTTCATTTCGTTGAACTCCACAACAACTCTCTTTCCAGAAGTGAGCACCCAAACATCATGGATTGATAACCATTTAGATCTCACAATATTTTCATTATCTACAAGATTAGTCCATAAATGATTTGACTATCGAATAACAAACTAAAACAGTAGAGTGCATATACCTATGACATTGACTAGCCACCTTTTGTTAGACTTTGAACGGTTGGATGATTAAGAGGTTTCATTATCTACTTCTTCAGGGGTTGGGTAAAGTTCATCTTCTGCAAATACATCTCTATCTAGTTCATCTTCAATTATAGTTGCGAACCAAAGCCTGCGATTATGCCATAACAGCGCTTTGAACCCTAAAAGCCTCGACGGAAAATGCAACGCATTTTGAGGCTGGAAACGACGCATTCCGGAGCGACGGTGTTGGCGAGATAGAGACGTCGTTTTGCAGCTAGACGGGTAGAGACGTTCTGAGGTTGGAAATGGACGACCAGAGCAGCAAAATGGCGATGGAAAGCAACGTTGATGGAACCCTAAAAGCCTTAACAGAAAACGCAAGGCGTTCAAATGGGACAAGTAGCATAAATGTGTAACCAGAACAACGAAGATTGGGTAAAAATTGAAAATCCTCAATGAAACCTTAAAATAGAAGCCTAAGACCTTTTAAATTTTTTCTTCACATTTAAGGCGGTTTGTTTAGAATCATGGCTAAATTAACCACAGCTTACAAGAACCGCTGTTAATTTAGCCACGGGTCTAAACAAATCGCGGCTAAATTAACGATTATAAGAAATTGCTACAAATTTAGCCACAGTTAACGGTAATTGTAGCTAAGTTAACAGCAGTTTCCATTAACTGTTATTACTTTAGCCACGGTTATTAGAGGAACCGTGGCTATTCTTTTCCCGCCAGTGAAGATCTGGAACCATGTTTAAACATGGTTTTACTGTAACTGTGGCAAAAAAGAACACTTTAATCCATAAATTTCACAAATTTAATGGAGGTGAAGCAAACCGCCATAAAGTTTAAACTTAACGACGGATATAAGTAACCGCTACTAAAAATTCAACACTCATCAAAACCAAATTTTCATTTTAAGCGGGTTTTTGAATCATTTAAGCTTACCCTGGTCTTTTTTGTAATTTTCTATAGGAAAGAAATTTGTGTATATATATATATATATATATATATATATACCCCTTCATAGGGGTGTAAATGAAACCCGTTCGTGAACGGCTCGGGCTCGGCTTGCATAAGAGCTCGATTGGGCTCGTTCGTTTATTAAACGAGCCGAGCCTGAACATAAAAATAAGCTCGTTTAGTTAAACGAGTCGAGCTTGAACATTTAAGGCTCGGGTCGTTTAGTTCATGAACGGCTTGTTTAAGAATAAAATAATATAAAAATATTTTTTTCTCTATCTTACATGTATTATTATATTTAAATATATAATGAACACTCATTCTACACATATATATATTGAATTTGTTATGTTATTGTGTTCAAATATCTTTTAATCAATAAAAGATATATAATAACAACAACAATCAAAGCATTTTCTTACTCAGTAGAGTAGACTATAATCAATAAAACATATAAAAGGATAAAATCTATAAATTAATATAAGATATAAGTTAATTTTCTTATGTGCATGTATATTCTATGAAAGTTGATAATTACTTAGCTCGGTTCGTTAAGCTCGTGAACGGCTCGGTTAATTAAACGAGCCGAGCTTGATCACAATTTTTTGTTCGTTTAAAAGTTTAGGCTCGAGTTCGAGCTTGCCTAATTTTAAACGAGCCGAGCTTGAACATCTAAAGCTCGGCTCGACTCGTTTACAGGTCCTTCGAAGATGCTACTATATGTGTGTAGCTAATTAACTAACGTGTAAGTGCATTAATAATTGTGGTGTCCATATACTTCTTGACAATTATGTATTGTTGAATCAATTATTAGTACTATATCACCTTAAATGAATCTAAATGTATGATTCCCTTCGACGAAACTTTCAAGTTTAATTACTGAACTAAATGAAATATACATCTTTCAAAAATTTCAGATTAATTGATTAGTAGTTATGGTATAACTACAATAATGCGAAAAGTGAGGAAAGGAAATATATACATTCATTGACTTATCTCGAACCAAGGCAAAGACTAGTTTAATTGATGCAAAATGTTAACCAAATTTCAAAAAAAAATTATAGGATAATAATGCTATAAATACTTAAAGTATAATTTAATTTCATATAAGTTCGTCGCCTTATGAATAATATTCATGGAAATGAATAAATAATAATCCAAAAACCATTTAAATATACATTGTATAGTAAACACTATCCACTCACAGGTATTCCGAGCAGAGAAAATATGTTCCACCATTCTTCAATCGAACTTTGTACTAAGTGCATTCATGGAGGTTCCTAAAATAGTTAAGGCCATAGAGACATCACTCACTCATTCAAATAAATTACTAACATCTCTCATTTAGTCTAAAACTCTCTTAGTAACCCATGACATTATATCCTTATTTAAAATTTTAATTTTCCTTTCTAAGTTCCATCTTTAAACAAATAAATTTTCTAAAGTTACAAGTTTTAACTTACCTTACTCCTATTCTGTAATTTCTATTTCTATTTGATTCCAAAGATTAATTCTACAACATCTTACCTTCTCATATTCTTGCTTAAAAATTTCACAATCACTATATAATTCACCAAGTAAAGTGAAGAAATAGAATGAATGGAGGAATATTAAATTAGCAAAATAGAACTTAGAGGAAGAAAGAAGCTTCACTCACACCAAAAAAAAAAAGCTTAACTTTGTCACCACCATTTTTGAGTTCCACCGTGAAGAAAAAAAAACGACTGGAAAGGAACGTTGAGGAGAGAGAGTGGCGGCAGTAACCGGCAATAATGTGGCCGGCAATGGAGGTTGGAAACCAAATGACAAAGAAGAAAGAAACAAAAATGCAAAGAATAAAGAAAAGAAATGAAGAAGGAAAGAAAGAAACGGCGGAAATTGAATCCGGTGCGATTCGTTTTCTAGTAACAATTTTATTTACACTTTTAAGTGTTTATATATTAATTTTTTTTGTCCAAAATTTATTATTGGAAGCAAATAATAGGAGGTGTTATATTTTAAATTTTCGAATATTCGTCTACTCTCAAAATCAAGGTCATTACACACTTGCTACTAAGTCATGCTATTAGCCTCGGCTTAATATCACGCATTTTTTTTTACTAACAATATTTTTATCTCTTTTTTCTATTATTTTTTTGTTGATTTCTATACAAGATATACCTGGATATATCTATTCAAAAATAAGTCTAATGCCTTTTCTACCTTTGTTGAGTTTCAAAAGATAGCTGAGTTACAATTTGAAACTAAAATCAAAGCTCTTCAATTTGACCACCTGTGACATTTTACACAAAGTTACCTGTCCTCATACTCGGATCCGGATCTACTAAAGTGCAGATCCGGTAAAGTGTGTGAAGTGCACACTTAAGGAATGTATTTGGCAGTGTATGTTATCCTTTATTGAGGCCATATAGAACTCACAAATTTTCTTTTCACACTGAGGAATGTACTTTTCTGGGGTACAATTCAAAACATAAAGGCTACATTCAAATTTCCTTTTTCCCTTAAAACCAAGTCATCTTCTCAACCTATTATGACCCTTAGGTCATATTCTTTACATGGAAATGATGAAGAAATTGAGGAAGGAATGGGTGGGACCCACTGGGTCTCACTTACTTTTTCACTTTTTTATTTTCATTAACTTTAAAAAAAAATATAAAATACAAAATATCTATTATACCTTTGGTTTGATACAATCATAACTTTCTTTTCTTTTTATTATTTTAATATAAGGGGCAAAGTAGTAATTTTAATATATTCCCATTCAATTTCCATTCCTAATTTTTACTACTAAACACAGCAAATACATTCTCATTCCCTTTTCCATTTCTGTGTAAAGCTTATTTTCCTTCTGCAACACCTCCTAGTCTCTGCCCAATTTGATTTATATGCAAAGGATAATTCTGTTGCACAAGCCAATGCTTCTAACAATGTTACTAGTTGTTGTGGCGACATTAATAGGTCTTCTAGTTCAACAAGTGTTGCTACCCCTTCTAATGAAGTTGTTTAAGGGTCCTCCTCTAATGATTCTTCAAAGCAACCAATAGCAGATACTTCTGAGGTTTTTATAGAGCTCCTTGTCAGAACACTATTCTATGGTCACTCGTGGAAAAGCTGAGATTTACAAGCCTTAAGTACTTGTGGCACACAAAGAATCTGATACGAGCACAAGTCTTTGGGAGAATCACACCCCAAAAGTTAGCTGTTAGACTTGGAGAATCCAAGGCCTTATAAGGCCTTTATTTGATTATAGCCTCCCCAATGTGGGACTTGTGCCCCAAAAGCTAGCTGTTAAAGTTGGAGAGCCTAAGGCCTTATAAGGTCTTTCTTTAATTATAGCCTCTCCGATGTGGGACTTGAACCATAACCTCATTCAGTTAAAGAAGCTTTCTCTAATCCAGTTTGGTATGCTGCCATGCAAGATGAATAATTGAATATCAAGCCTTACTTAGAAGAAACAATACTTGGTCACTTGTGTCACCACTAATTGACAAGAATATTATTGGGATTAAATGGATATTTCGAGTCAAATGCAAGCCTGATGGCCGTGTGCAGAAGTACAAAGCTCGTCTAGTTGCAAAAGGTTTTTTGGTAGCAATATGGCTTTGACTATAGTGAGACTTTTTCACCAGTTGTAAAGCCAAACTACAATTGGGTTGCTCTTGAATATTGCCTTGTCAAAGAAGTAGCATATACATCAGTTAGATTTTGACAATGCCTATCTTAATGGCATGCTGTTTGAAAGGTTGTGTCTACTGCCTTGTTCAAGTTTGATTTTAAAGCCAATACCTCACTATTTGTTAGAAGTACTTCACAAAGTTGTACTTATGTTTTAGCATATGTAGATGATTTTAATGGCACGTTCTTTACGCAGAAATGAAAATGGAAAGGGAATGGGAATGCATTTGTTATGTTTGGTAGTAAAAATTGGGAATGGAAATGGAATGGGAATGTATTAAAATTACCACTTTGCCCTTTATATTAAAATAATAAAAAGAAAAGAAAGTTATAATTGTGTCAAATCAAAGGGTATAATAGATATTTTATATTTTCTTTTTCTTTTTTTTTAAAAGTTGATGAAAATGAAAAAGTGAAAAAATAGGTGGGACCCAGTGGGCTCCAGTTCAAACTCAGAAATTTTGGCATTTTTATTTATTTTTTGGGAATCAAAGTTTCTCCTCTTCCTCACAATGGTTTGCATTTGTCTCAAAAACCAAGTACATAGTTAATTTCTTGCACAAAGCTAATTGAGGAGTCTAGAGGCATTAACACTTCTATGTTCACCAATGAAAAACTCACCAAAAATGGTTCTGACCTCATCTCTACAAATCAATAGTATAGCAAGCAAAGTTTTATGGTTTGCATATCAAGTCTTGTAATGAACCGGTAGTTAGATGATTTTGTGATGCTAATTGGGGAAGTGACATCGATGATAGAAGATCTATTTCTGGATTTTGTGTTTATCTTGGGGACAATATTATATCGTGGTCCTCTAAAAAGTAAAATGTCATGGTAAGATTTTAAGTTGCATAGATATGGGTATGGGTGCAAGTACGGGTATGATTAATTTGTCAAAATATAGGGTACGGGTATGGCAATATATACTTAAAAATTAAACAAAAATTTATAATATTTGACAATTTTTATGATAATAAAAATAGATAATGACTAATCAAACAAAATAATAGTAGAATGATATTAAAATCTATATAAATAGTATAGTTAGTTATAATATAATTTGATATTTAAGTATATATTTGTCTTACTCTTATAATTGTCTAATCTATAAGACTAAAAGTTAAGATTTTGCATATATACCTGTAATTTTTTCAATAAAAATTGAAATCAAACTTTTTTCAGAAAAAAATACTATATCATAAATATTTGAAGTATTCAAGAGTACGCAGAGAGATACGGATACAGGTACGTATTAGGTACGGGTACGGCTTAATTTTAAAAGTACTCATGCAACTTAGACAAAATTTGAGGCAGAATTTCAGAGTTCAGCTAACCTGGTGTCTGAAATAAGGTGGATATATTCCTTGTTAATTAAGGGAGCTTGGTGTTTCATGTACTTCCAAATCAGTGCTTTTCTGTGACAATCTTAGCATTGTGCTTACACATAATCCTATTCTTCATTCTTGAACAAAGCATATGGAATTGGATTTGTTCTTTGTGAGGGAGAAAGTTTTGAGAAATGAATAGAACAGATTGTTGATTTGCTCAACAAACCTCTTGCCAGTTTGGTTCCGGTTAGTTATAGTTGTGTTGGCTTTAGTTAGATGAGCTGGCATTTAGTTACGTGAGTTGGCATCCATTAAGTTAAAGCTACGTTCGGTAGAAATGTACGGATGGGAAAGATGTAAAGTACTATTGAGTAAAGGAAAGTACTGTAAAGAAAAGTGAGAAGGGAGATAGAGAGAAAAATTACGAGAGAGAAAAAGTATGCTGAGAAGTGTATTTGGTATGTAAAAAATATGATGTAAATTTTAAAAAAAAATGCAAAAATACATAGATTTCACTGTTTGGTATTGTTACTAGATGTAGCCTAAGGCTCTGCCTTGTGTATAAATAGACGACTCTTGTACTGTTGTAATATACTGTGAGTAGACCTGTTCATGGACTGGATAGTCCATGAGACTACCCAAGCCTAAGCCAATGGGTCAACTACTCAACATTAAGAATTGGGTATGGGTAGTACTTGGGCCTTACCCATCAAATACCCATTTTATTAAAAATACTTGGGCCAAAACTTGGGTAGTACTTGGGCCCCACCTATCACTTACCACCATTCATTACCTACCATCACTACACACTACCCACCACCACTGCCACCCACCACCACGACCACCCACCACCACGACCACCCACCACTAGACGTGCTCATGGGCTGGGTAGTCCATGTAGTAGTGTCAAAACGGGCGGCCTGGCCCAAGACGGGCCGGCATTAAACAGGGCGGGGCGACCCGTTTACTTGGCAGGCATGGGAAGTTATGCCCGAGCCCGCCCGTATTGGCCCGCAGGCTAAACGGGCTAGCCCGCGGGTAGACCTGTTCGTGGGTCGGGCTGGGTCGGGCTTGGGCTTAAGCCCATGGGCTTTACATATATGGGCTTGGGCTTTGAGCCCAAGTCTATATGTTTTATTACCCATTACAATGGGCTAGGTAGTACCCAAGCCCATGGGCTAAGTCCCGGCTTAGCCCATTAGTATACATAACTATAAAATATGTATAGATATTACTTTAAATTTTATTTTTGTTTGCTTAGAACCAATGTTTAAGAATCAAATTGATCTAATTGATAACCGATCAAGTGTTCGATTATATTCGATGCAAAAATCTTATCTATGGTCGATCCGTTCAAAATCAATACTGTTAGTTAAGATCTGAATATTGTTTAATAAGGCATTATTTCAATGATTTGAAAATTATGAAACGTACTAAAAAAATTAAAATACTATTTTTTCATATTCAAAACTTTATCAGTTAATCAATTTGATTAAATATTTATTGTGCCCTAAACACGCATGTATCTTAGATAAACTTATACTATAATATATTAATTATAAAGAAACTTAATTGTAATTAATTTGGATAATTAAACATTACAGTTCTTGAAAAATGAGATTTATAGAAGTTCAAAATATTTTTACATGGATGTTTTGGGAGCAAGAAGATTCATGCACATTTCTGATGGGTGGTGGGTGTTGGTGATGGTGGTGGTACGCTATGGTGGTTGGTCTGCGGTTTGTGGTGGGTGTGGTGGATGGTGAGTGGTGGTGGGTGATGGTGCGTGGTGGGTGGTTCGTGGTGGTGGTGGGCATTGTTGGTTGTGATGGTGGTGCGTGGTGGCGGTTGGCGGTGGTCCATGGTGGGTGGTGGCGGTTGGCGGTGGTGCATGGTGGGTAGTTCATGGTGGTGGCGATGGCAGTGATGCATGGTGGGTGGTTGGTTGGTGGTGGTGGTGGTGGTGTGTGGCGGCGGTTGGCGATGTTTCATGGTGGTGCGTGCGTGCGTGGTGGTGGCGATGGTGCATGGTGGGTGGTTGGTGGTGGTGCGTGATGGCGGTTGGCGGTGTTTCATGGTGGGTGGTTCGTGGTGGTGGCGATGGTGCATGGTGGGTGGTTGGTGGTGGTGCGTGATGGCAGTTGGCGGTGTTTCATGGTGGGTGGTTCGTGGTGGTGGTGGGTAGTGGTGGTAGGTAATGAATGGTGATAAGTGATGGGTAGGCCCAAGTACTACCCAAGTTTTAGCCCATGTAGTTTTAATAAAATGGGTATTTGATGGGTAAGGCTAAACTACTACCCATACCCAATTCTTGATGTTGGGTAGCTGACCCATGGGCTTAGGCTTGGGTAGTCTCATGGGCTACCCAGCCCATGAGCAGCTCTACCCGCGGGCCACTTTTTATTTTTTTTCTAAATATTTTTTTTAAAAATAATTATAAAATTATATATTTACTTAAAAATTAATATTTTTATTAATTTAAATTAATATTTTATTAATTTTAATTATTATTTAAATTATTTATACACATTATTAGAATAAAATTACTATTTAACACATAAAATTACATAAAACATATATATTTATACATATTTTAAATAAATAAATACTAATTTTTCATTTTTTAAAAAATTTAAACGAGCCAACCCGTTTAGGCCCGTTTTTAAACGGGCCTATTTTTCAATGCCCAAGCCCGCCCATTTAGCGGGTGGGCTGGGCCCGTGAGGTCGTGACAGGCCAACATTAAACGGGGCAGGCGGGGTTGAGAAGTGATGTTCAAGCCTACTCGTATTGGCTCACGGGCTAGCCCGGAGGCCCGCGGACTTAAACGAACCAACCTGTTTAGATCCATTTTTAAACTATTCTATTTTTTAATACTCAAGCTCGTCCATTTAGCAGGTGGGCCGGGTCATTTAATATCTCACGCTTGCCAAACTGTGTCCTTTTCCCATTGGCTTATATAAATATCGGGAATTGAGAATTTTAGAATATTACTATATTTTTCAATCCCATTTTCATTTTATTTTCTTTCCCTTGTCCTTTTATTTTTTTTTTCAAAAACGTTAATACAATCTGTCTTAATTTTACTATAATCTTCGAATTATCTCCCTAGATAACCCCACTATTTGTTATAATTTCATCAAATCATGAACACACATTACAATGATCATTCAGCATTCAGTGCACCAATCATTGAAAATAATGCTCTATCAAATAATATTCTGATACAATTTTTATTAGTATCTTAATTAACAGTGTTGATTTTTACCAGACCGATTAGAGATCAAATTTTTGCATCGAACAGGATTGAACACTTGATTGATTATCGGTCAAACCGGTCCGATTCTTAAAACACTAGTTCTAAGCAAACAAAAATAAATTCTAAAGTAATATATATTTTTTATAATTATGTATAAGAATGGGCTAAGCCCATGGGCTTGGGTAAATACCTGGCCCGTTGTAATGGGTAGTAAAACATGTAGGCTTAGGCTCAAGCCCAAGCCCATATATGTAAAGCTCATGGGCTTAAGCCCAAGCCTGGCCCGGTCCGATCCATGAATAGGTCTACTTGTGAGCCTTCCTTTAGTTTGAGTGGACTAAGCAATTCTTGTACCCAAACATTTTTTCTATTATCTGAATTTAAATTTAAATCTCATGAATAAATTTTATAGATAACACAGTAGAATATGATATATGCCAACCAAACAAGATGTTATCCTTCCGTATAAAACCATTCTCGTACCCTGTTTTTTGTTATCTGGACTAGTTTTGCACGTAATGGTTTTCTTTTACTTGTTTCTATGATATTTCTATGATATATGCCAACCAAACAACATGTTATCCTTCCGTTTACTATAAAACCATTTCTGTACCCTGTTTTTAGTTATCTGGACTTGTTTGGCAAGCAATGGTTTTGTTGTTCTTGTTTCTATGATGTTTAATGTGACTCAAGCGTTACGAAATTGGGATGCTAATTTGATAGTTGTAGTCTGTAAACCTCGTTGGACACGCTTTGTATCAGCAAGATATAAATGCACATCTCCTTCTCAGCTTCATCTATAAATAGCTCACCCTTCCATTCACTCTTCACAATCACATACCGAAAAAACCCTTCATGTATAACTTCCATAAATTCTTCTTAATTACTCCAATCCCTAATTCCTATCGAGAAGTTCTAATATCTTCTATTTAGTAGACGTTCCTATTTCCTAGTCCTCATGGTTTTTATTTTTAGTTGATTTACTTTTTACATTCAAGAATAAGAGAAAAACACGATGCAGTATCGTATTAGCTAAGAATGGAGAAACATCACCTTACCAAATAAAAAGATCTTATTTAGTGTCATGTCATCAATATTTACTCACATTCCAAACATTATTATCATATTTTACTCAACATCCAAACAGCGTAGCAGCGTTAACTTTTGCCGTTAAATGGTGAAGTGTCTTGCTTATGTGGCACACCCTCTCTCCTATGTGTCATATTTGAATGACGTGGCATGACACATCACTGCCAGGTCACTTCACGTTGCCACATCATCATCTTCTCTCCACCATCATCATCTTCATCTCATCCCCACCTGGCCAGAAATGGAATGGGAATGTATTAAAATTACCACTTTGCCCCTTATATTAAAATAATAAAAAGAAAAGAAAGTTATGATTGTGTCAAATCAAAGGGTATAATAGACATTTTGTATTTTCTTTTTTTTTCTTTTTTTAAGTGGAGGCACCGATGGGCCCCACCCACTTTATACATTCCATTCCCGAGCTTATTCTGCAAAGCGAACAGGACGGACATTTTCATTCCCATTTCGATTCCTTCCTTTTTTTCTCCTTACTAAACACACCCTAAAGGCTCCCCATATTTGGCAGAGATTTTAAGTATTTTTTTTAATGAAAATTCTTCAAAAATTCATTAAATCAAAATGTCACTCACAGAAGCGCAAATCTTTAAATAAAGGTTTGTTACAAATCCTCAAAAAATGAACGATTTGTGAAATTACCTTAAGAATCTTGTAGGAATTGTCTACTTAATCATATCTTATTTTGATATTTTTAAATCGATTAACTTTTTAATAAAAGATAAAATTCATTTTACTACAATTCCTTTCTTTCCTCACTTTCTATTTTATTTTATAGCAAATATAATTGTAACTACAAAATATTTTTCCCTTAGGATACGTCGCACTAGCCTTCTAGACGGACAGCAGAAACACACACCAGTGACACGTTGCAACACCCGTTCGCATCGTACATGGTCAATACTCACGTCTCCCCCCTTAAGCCCTTGCACCAGAGACAAGGGAAGCCCTCAACCATCGTGGGTCAACCCACGACGAGCAAGAACGTGGGTTGACCCACGACGAGCATGAACGTGGGTCGACCACGTCCTCCGTTGCACTTAATATAAAAGGCCCTCACCCACGGGGACTCAGGATGTACTCAGAACATACAGAAGTAAGACTCAACATCCCCAAGTACGATACACCATCTTCTTAACCCTTGAGCTTGGTTCGCTATCTCACACACTCAACCATCAACATGCATATCTCTGTCTTGGGGATCTCTATCAGCAAAGTTCCCAGTAGCTCAGAGAGACCCTTACTCTCTTCCGGTCTAAGGAAACCTCCATCGAGTGGCTTGCTCGCTCGGAATACCTTACACATGTCCTAGCTACACATGGTCACCTACAGGTAACTATCCTGCCTAACGGCCTACGGGCGTTAACACAGCGAACTACGTGAACTTTGATCCCTTCTCAAGGGTACGTAGGCACCTATGTCATCACCTAAGGACAAGTCCCCAAAGGTTAAGACCCATTGCGGTCCTTATTTCTAACTTAAAATTGTCTGAACCAAAAATGACAGTTACAATAACCATTCTCATTCCCATTTTCATTCCCATATATACTTACCAATTTTTTTTTCTGATAACCAATTAACAATAGATTTTTAAAAGTTCTATCCAATATAATATTATATATATATATATGCAACATTATATAATAGCTTTATAATAAACTTGAATAACTTGTTCAAAATTGATACAATAAATTATCAACGCCATTTGACTTTCTTCAATATAATTTCATCACTGCAACTAATAATATTGCAAGAATCTTCCCTTGGCATTAATAAATTTGGTGAAATTTTGTTAGGATTCTTCAAAAAAATTTCTAATACTCTTGTTTATAGTATAGATCTTCAATTAATAGATAGCCAGTTAGAGTACAAGATACTACATTTCTCTTAAGTAATGTTTTTAGTTCGAGTTTTATTTATAAAAAAATTCTTACTAAATTATATATCGCTATATAAAATCTCAACTTACTCGAGTCAGATTAGTCTGACCTTAATAAACTTTTGGATATTGATGATTTAAAAAAAAATAAAAAGATAGATTGCTTTGTTATTACCATCATCATTTAACTTATTATTATATATTGCCAAAGAAAAATACGTACTAATTAAGGGAAATATAGTAGATATGACAAGAGAGGGGAAACTTTTTTTTGTTGGTGAAAAAAAAAGCTTAGGTGAGGGTAAGTAAAAGTATTCCATCAGGGTCAGAGAATACCTCCCAACCTCTTTGATGATTTAAGGGAGGATTTACATATTATCCATTAATAAGGCCCTCACAATAATCATAAGGTTAAAACTCTCGCCCTTCTAGGATGAGAAGTCAAATTTTAATCAACTGTAAGAGGTGAAACTTGACTTATATATACATACATACATATTGTCAATTTTCACACTATCTTTCCTGGACCACTATCATCTCATTCTCATTAATTGGCTTCCACCCATTTCTCTTTTAAATTTTCTTTTTGCTGCATTGAATTAAAGAAAAAACTAATATTATGAAGCTTAACATATCCAAAAAGATAATATTATTAATATCGTAATTTTTATTCAAATAAAGTTACTCATACCTTTATCTTGGAGACCAATATTTCTCTACTCACTTCCAAAGCATCAAGTCTTCCATAGTTTGAAAAAATTCCTCAAACATCATTTTTTCATGCCATTAAGTAAATAAGAAATTAATAATACTAGAATAAAAAAAAAGAGTATTTTCAACAATTTATATTTTGATGGTCACTATTATTAATTGTTGAAAAAAGATATCTCTTTCAACAATTAAATTTTAATCGTCGAAATAAGTATATTTTTTCAATAATTAAACTTTGACTATCAAAATAAGTTGTTGAAAAAAGTCAATGATAGTATTTTCGACGGTCAACAATTGCAGATATATGTCAATAAAATTATTTTTGACAATATATTTGTTAACGGCGGTAGTTGAGAAAAATATTGTTGAGAACAGTGTTGTAAAAAAGTATTAGCAACAATTGTTGACCGTCGAAAAATACTATAATTGTCTTTTTTCAACAATTTAATTATTTCGATGGCCAAAATTTGATTGTTGAAATTGAAAAGGTTGGTTTTACAACAATTAAGTTGCGCTTAAAATATAGATTGTCGAAAATACTCATATTTCTTGTAGTGAATAAATAAAGAAATTAATTAAAATGAAGCAATTAGTTCGTATGTATTATTTTTAATTGTTTATACCTTGAAATCCAAATAAAGTTGTATTTCTATTTGTTTGTTAGTAAATTTTATCCACGTTTAAAGTTTCTTTAGTCAAGTTGTAAGCCTTTCTTTAAAAGAGCAACAATTATTGTATCCAAACATGTATTTTACTATCCAAATCATTTACTAGAAAAAAGGGTTTTAGCAGCAGCTTAAACTGTTGCTAGAAGTACTAAAAATTGTTACTAACATTTATACCAACAATTGTAAAACTGCTGCTATTTTCCTATCACTATAGAGTTATACCAACAGTTATATCAATTGTTGTTATAAATTTATTTTATAGCAGCAAATATCAAAACTGCATATATGCTCAATATAACTGTTAGTATAAAAGAAATTTGTAGTAACAGATAAAAAACTGCTGCTATAAACCCCAAAAAAAACTGCTGCTACAAACCCCAAAAAAACTGCTGCTATAAACCCAAAAAAAAACTGTTACTATCTTATAAATATAATAAGATACAAATATTCTAATAATTACAATAAATACAAATATAAATATAAATATAATGAGATTGTAAGTAAGAAAAAAAAGAATGGATCAACATTTATATTGCAAACTTCCAAATCAATTTATTATAAGAATAAATCCAAGTTTTGTAATTACAACTATCCATTTCACTTTATTTCCAATATATGCAAAAAAAAAAAAAAAAAAAAACACATGAAATAGAAATATTAGGTAAATCTATTGAGATTGAGCTTTACTTCTACTAACACTCTTCCTAATTTCCCTTTCTACTCTGCTGTGTCCAGCACCATGCCTTTCTCTTCATACTTCACTCCCACCAAGAAGCTTATACGCACCCTGAGGACACAAAAATATTATCTTAGAACAATCATTCTATTATTACATGAGTATATGACAGTTTTGTTTGTGTGTGGTATAATTGTACCTGCTTAGGATCGTACACAGCATACTTGTTGTACTCCAAGGGGCTTTCATTATGTTCGGAGGCATATCATTCGAGCACATGGAACCTTAATGTCATCTTTCCACACAAAGTGCTCTGATTCATCTGTTTTCTTCCTTCCCAATCCCTTCACTCCCTCTTTCTTCTCTTCTAGAGATTTTGTGTCCTGTGAAGAACCATACAATGACATCATGTATAGAATTAAGAAAGAGTACCAAAACTCTATTTTGGTATTTATAAACTATAATAGCTGTCATGAAACCTGAAATTTGTCTAAAATTTAATAGGAAACTTACAAAAAGAAGTATGAAATGCAATTAAAGCCATAATCACCAATATTCAAGCCATCAACAAGTTTTAGTTCAGTAAGCCGTCATAAAGTTTATACCTCAGATATGGATAAAAGTGACCCCATCAATACATAAATCATTTTCAACTCACCAAATATAAAGTAAAACACAAATTAGGAACAGAGCATTGAAGCAAGAATATCTCCTGAAAACTTGATGCATGCACATTTTCTAAACAGGGGCATTGAAGCAAGAATATATATAATCAAATATCAATCATATTACAATTATTAAAATCCAGAAAATATTGCCTATGGTTTTCATCTGTTCATTAACTAAAGATCAAGGAAATGAAATGACTACTTGTATGCAAACTTGTACAGTTCACAGATGGGACATTGCCACTGCATCAACAATTGAACTCCTCACATTAAAGATCATCATGAAAGAGGATCAAAAAATCATGCACCATTTGTTGAAACTCACCTTCCTTGAGCGTTGATTCATTTCTACAAAAACTTCAAGATCAAAACAGCCCATGTGAATATGACTATATATTAATTTCCCTTAAGTTTGGATACCTGCCTGCAACAATCACAGTACTATATGTATATATATAGATATAGCTTTAATTTCCAGTTAATTAATTAGTACTAGACATGACCCACTACATACATACATATAATAAGCTAAGTAATAGTACTTATAAGGTGAAGAGTGAAGAGGTTGAAGAAAGTATATATAAGTAATTAAGTGAGGAAGAATGAGTGAAAGCGTGGGGACTAAGTAGTATGTACTACTTAAAGTGAAAAGTGATGGCTTCAAATTAATTTGATTTTGTGGTGCCCAGTTACGTTGGGTGGCATTAAATTAAAAGGGTTATATATGGGTATTAAATAGAATATCATAAACCCATCGGCCTTTCAAAAAGAGAACAATCATAACAAAGCAGTTTATTTTAGGCTTAAATACCACTTTCCTTGCAAATTATAAGATCATTTAGACAGTCAATTTAACAAGCTGATACGCAGTAGGATCCAAAAAAGGCAAAGATGGGATTGAGACTACACAAGCAACCAACAGTCACTGTATGATCAGAAATTCAGCAAATTTTGGGTTGTAGTAAAATTCAGAAACAAAGTTGAAAATTTTGGGATTGAGACTACACAAGCAACCAACAGTCACTGTATGATGGGCTTGTAATATGGATCAAATAGCATTATTAATCTATTTGTCTAGAATCTAGATTAGTAGTTAAAACTTAAAATGTATAAATTATTAGCATATGCAAATTATAAATATCTGACAAAAAGTTTTGATTCACAACTCTGAAAGTACATACCTGAATCTTTCAAAAGCTTTTCTTTTTATACATAAATATTTGATGTTTTCACTCAACAATCTAATTTAGTAATCAAACATAGTTTTATTTATCTGCGTCTAATCCATATTACATTTTTATAAAAAAAGTTTTCCACAACTTTTATTTGTGATACACCCAAAGAACCAAGAATGAAAGGATCAAATATTTCAAAGAGGAAAAAAAAACAATATGCATTATGCCGAACAGGCTAACCAGAAAATACTACTTGAACAATGGAAAATTAAAGAGAAATAATTCTGGAGGTAAAAAAGCAGCGTTTTTGTATTACTGTGTGAGAAGTATATATAATACAAGAGTTGATCAGTGAGAGCTATAATTGATCCTGAATAGTAGGAGAGATAATAGGAAGCCTAAAATTTAAATTACACCGTAAGGAGAGATAATAGGGAAACAATAATTTAAAATAAATACAGTAATTATCTCCTAAAATAAATAATACAGTTATTATCTTTTAAGATAAATAAAACAGTAATTATCTCTAAGATAACTATCTCCTAAAATCAGGGAAAAAATATGTTACGGTTTAGGCCTTAATTTCAGCTAGGTTAATACGCCCCCGCAAGTTAGGGGTGATATTGATCACACCTAGCTTGAGAAAATGATGTTGAAAGGCTGTCCGAGATAGAGGTTTTGTCAGAAGATCTGCTACTTGGTCTGCTGAATGTAGGTGCTGAACATGTAGCTGGTTGCTTTGAACTTGGTCTCGGACAAAGTGAAAATCAATGGCTACATGTTTCATACGACTGTGTAGCACTGGATTTGCACATATGTAGGTAGTGCTGACATTATCACAATAAACTGTTGGAGGCGTACACAACGGTTGTTTGATTTCTGTGAGTAGATTTCGAATCCAGCACAGTTCAGAAACTGTGGCAGCCACTACCCTGTATTCTGCTTCTGTAGAAGACCTGGATACTGCTCGTTGCTTCTTTGAGGACCATGAGATTGGAGTTAGGCCTAGGTAGATAATGTATCCAGTGGTAGAGGTCCTGTCAATTGGATCTCCAGCCCAGTCAGAGTCAGAATAGGCCATTAATCTTGTGTCTTGTTTAGCTGTTATAGAAATCCCGTAATGTGAGGTCCCTTTTAGATAGCGTAAGACACGCTTCAAGGCTGTCCAGTGGGACAATAGTGGCTGGTGCATTGCTTGTGACAATTTGTTCACAGCATATGAGATATCTGGTCTTGTGAATGCAAGATAGTGAAGCTTGCCAATAATTTTCCTGTATAATTTGGTGTCAACAATATTGTCTTGCTGTGAGGTATCAAAGTTGTTGTTCGACATAGGTGTAGGCATGGGCTTGCAGTCAATCATATTAACATCCTGTAAGAGATCTTCAACATATTTTTGCTGCGTTAGTATGGTCTGTTCTCGGAGTTGTATTACCTCCACCCCTAAGAAATAGTGTAAAGGTCCTAGGTCTTTAAGAGAGAACCTTTTAGAGAGGATTTCAATATATCTTTGAATGTCAGCCATACTATTTCCTGTGATGATAATATCATCCACGTATACAATAACATATAATGATAGGCAACCTTTGTGTAAAATAAACAAAGACGTATCTGATTTGGATTTCAGAAAATTTTGAGAGATGAGAAAATTACTCAGTTCTGTGTACCATGCTCTTGGTGCCTGTTTCAGACCATATATTGCTTTATTTAGTTTGCAGACATGATTGGGGTATTTGGGATCTTCGAATCCTGGGGGCTGTCTCATATACACAGTTTCTGAGAGGGTGCCTTGAAGGAAGGCATTATTGATGTCTAGTTGGTGTATTGGCCAACCCTTTTGTGTTGCCAGTGTTAGTATTAGTCTTATGGTTGCCGGTTTGACTACAGGACTGAAAGTGTTGTGGTAGTCAACACCAGGTCTCTGTGTGAACCCTTTGGCCACTAACCTGGCCTTGTATCTGTCAATTGAGCCATTAGGCAAGTATTTTATTTGAAACAGCCATCTACAGTCTACCACATTTTGAGTATTGGTGAATGGTACTAATTCCCAAGTTTTGTTGGCAATGAGGGCATTGTATTCTGATTTCATGGCTTGATTCCAGTGGGGAATCAAGTGGGCTTGTTTGTAGGTTGTTGGGGTGAGAGTGGAAGGACTGGTTTTGGTGCAGTTTTGCTTTGGCTGAATCTGTTTGGCTTTACTTCTTGTGGTCATGGGGTGATGGGTTATGGTTTGGGAAATTTGGGTGTTGTTGTTAGGTGTTAGGTGGCTGGTTTGGGCATTGGTGGGGGGTGGTACTTTCTGTTTCGGAGGCACTGGTGGTTTAGGGCGTCTTTGGTATGTAATAATTGGTTTGGATGGTTTAGGTGTGGGATTAAGAGAGGAAGGAGTAGAAGAAGAAGTTGAATTAGACAAAACAGAGTTATTAATGTTACCTGGCTGTTGTGATGGTGCACCGCCTGTACATGGATGGGAGATGTTGTTGTAGTGACTCTCCTGGACAATTGTGGAAGATGGTGGCAATTGTAGGTTAGTAGGTGTAGAAGAAGATGGCTGTGAGGGTGATGATTCAATATGTTCCCAATTTGGGTTTGTTTTGGGTTTTAGATATGAAAAAATAGTGGAGAAAGGATAAGAATCTTCAAAGAAGAGTACATCTCGAGATATATAGATTTTTGATGTTTTTGGGTCATAGCATAGGTGGCTGTAATGTTGATTGGAGAAGCCGAGGTACACACAAGGTGTGGATTTGGGATCAAGTTTGTGTTTGCTATATGGTTTGAGCCAAGGATAGCATAGGCAACCGAAAACCTTTAGTTTTTCATAGTTGGGTGTTTTGTGAAACAAGAGTTCAAAAGGGGATTTATTGTTTAAGTTGGGGCTAGGCATCCTATTTATGAGGTGTGTTGCATATTGGGAGGCATAAGACCAGAATTGTGATGGGAGGGCAGCTTGGTGTAGAAGGGTTTTGGTAGTTTCAATGATGTGGCGATGTCGTCTTTCTACTAGGGCCACTCGTTGTGGGGTGTATGGTGGTGAAAGGAGATGTTGAATACCATGAGTGTTTAGGTATTGTTTAAAGGGCTGAAATTCTGTTCCGCCATCAGTGTAGAAAGAGTGCAGTTTGGTTTCTAGTTGGCGTTCTAAAAGTGGATGTAGGATTTTGAATATATTTGGAACTTCAGTTTTGGATTGGATTGGATACAGCCACATGTACTTGGTATATTTATCAACAAATAGAACGTAGTATCTATTTTTATCAATAGAAGTTACAGGGGAAGGTCCCCATAGATCACAATATAGCAACTTTAAAGGTTGATTACTATGTAAAGAATTTGTAACAAAAGGTAGCCTGTGGCTTTTATTTGAACAGCATGAATCACAAAGAAAAGAAGTTCTAATGCTAGGAATAGAAAAGTGTTTAAGAACATCGTTTAGTACATGTGTACTAGGATGACCTAATCTACGATGCCATAGTAGCGGGGAAGTGGTGAGGTAGCATTGAGATGATGATTTGAACTGTCTTATTGGCCATTCATAGAGTCCATCTCTACTCCGTCCATGTAGAAGCAGCGCCCCCGTAGTCAGATCCTTCACAACAAAAGAAGGGAAAAATTCAATAGAAGTTTGATTGTCTTTACAAAAACGGGAAACAGAGATGAGTTTGTTATTAATGTGGCGAGAGCAAAGAGTTTGAGAGAGAGAGAAATTGGATTTGGGGGTTTGTAGAGTTACATTACCAGTTTGAGAAATTGGAATGTTAGTACCATTACCCATAACAATACCATCAGGTCCTGTATAGTCAACTGCATTGTTTAAACTAGAGACATCTGATGTGATGTGATGTGTGGCACCAGTGTCAACAATCCAGGGAGATTGTTGTTGCTGCTGTTGTGTTGCTGCATAGTTTGCACGTGCCTGTATATGATTGTGAGAAGCAGACCTACATACCTTGGCTGTATGACCTTGTTTGTCACATAATTGGCAGTAGAGGGGAGGTTTATTAGGCTGATTTTGGTTACGTCTAGGCCTCCAATTGGAACGGTTGTTGGAATGGGAGTTGGTATTAGGTCTGTTGTTGGTGTTGTTTCGGTTGTAGCTAGTTGGTGGGTTGGATTGGGGTGTGTAAGCAAGGTTTGCAGTAATGGGAGTGGCTAGAGATTTCTTGGATTCTTCATGTTTTATGAAGAGTTCATGATCTAGCAACTTTTCATGTAACTCTTCAAAGGTAATTTTGGATTCTCTGGATCTAATGGCTGCTGAAATTTCACAGTATTCAGGGCCAAGACCCCGAAGTGTTGTCACAACAAGTTCAGCATTGGAGACAGGAGCACCAGCAGTAGAGAGTTCATCACAAATGGAGCGAATGTGATGAAGATATTCAGCAACGGATTGAGTATCTTTGGTAGATGCTGCTAGACGATCACGAAGGCTAAGAATGCGTGTGTGGGACTTGTTGGCATAGGAAGTGTGAAGGGCTGTCCAGGCAGAGTGAGCATTGGTGGCAGCTGCAACAGTTGAGGCAATTGTGGTGTCTACAGAAACGAGTAGAGCGTTTTGAATGAGCTGGTCTTGTCGAAACCAGGGTGCATAGTCTGTGCTTGTAATGGATGGTGATGGTTTGGAGCCATCAAGATGGCCGAAGAGGTTGTGTCCATGCATGAGCATGGACACTTGAGCTTTCCATAGGGGAAAGGTGTGTGGGCCGGTGAGTTTGATAGGAAGTTGAGTGGCGGGATTGAATTGCACAACAGTAGTATTTGTTACTGTTGTATCAGCGTTAAGGACATTGGTAGGAGTGTTGACGGCAGCCATATTAGGGTTGTAGTGTTTCCCAGAAAAAAAAAAAAACTGTGAGGCTAGAGAGGCTGTGATACCATAAAGAGAAATAATTCTGGAGGTAAAAAAGCAGCGTTTTTGTATTACTGTGTGAGAAGTATATATAATACAAGAGTTGATCAGTGAGAGCTATAACTGATCCTGAATAGTAGGAGAGATAATAGGAAGCCTATAATTTAAATTACACCGTAAGGAGAGATAATAGGGAAACAATAATTTAAAATAAATACAGTAATTATCTCCTAAAATAAATAATACAGTTATTATCTTTTAAGATAAATAAAACAGTAATTATCTCTAAGATAACTATCTCCTAAAATCAAGGAAAAAATATGTTACGGTTTAGGCCTTAATTTCAGCTAGGTTAATAAAAATGCTCTCCCATTTGAACTGTTGTGGATGTTAAAACGCAGTGAGAATTGACTAATTACAAGCTCTGTAGACTGCACAGAAGGAATAGCAAAAAAAAAAGGTATTCTCCCCCACAATGAATATAAACAAAATATAAGCCAAAATTTGCTTGGGTTGTAGACTGCACAAGCTCACTAAGCATGGAATCTCATGTTTTACCAAATATGAACACCTAAATATAATCAAAATAAAGTAAAATTCAGAAACAAAGAAAAAAAGAAAGACAGATTCAACTCAATTTCACTATCTAAGCCACAAATCATAAAACACTGTTAAAATGCATCGTTACTTTTAGGTATACTTGAAAATTTTAATTAAAAAAATAAGATGTTAAAATTTATTTGACTATGAAATATTGTTGAAGATTATTCCAATAGCACTTAATGTTAAAATGACCTATAAAATAAGATGAATTACAAATCAATTATTAGACTATGAAATATTGTTGAAGCAAGATTTACAAGCCATACCCAATACCCATCCATGGTGTGTTAGAATTGGTTGCCATGCAAGAAGTTCTTGCTGTGTAAATTTACAAAAATTCTGAATGGCCGGACAAGTCCTTATCATATTACTGATGTACTATTAAATAAATAAAAGCCTTTGTCCAATTCTTAATTTTCTTAATTTCTTGTACTTTACCTCTGTCTTCCTTATCATATTACTGTTATGTTCACTCTTCAATCAAATAACTATTAAATTATAAGATCATATAATTACCTGATGGGAGATAATTCTTCATGGACATTGAACATGTCCTGATTTATCCTTTTTGATGAATATGCTGCAAATTAATTAAAAGAATAAAACTATGCCAACTAATAGCAACTTGGCTATCAAAGAGGCACAAATCAAACATAATAATTAATAATGAACTAGGAACCAGAGGATGAAGGATAAATTTCTTAGAGAAAATGCATTCAAAATAGAAAGGGATAGAGGAAATTGAAATGAAACAGAGATAAACTTCCTTTAACAGATATACTCATGTGCAAAAAAGTACTAACCAAGAAGGAAGAGCAGTACATGAGCCCAGCATGTGCTGTCACTAAGCCTACCACCTTTCAATCCCAGGGATTGTCTTCACTTTCAAACTTCCAATCCTGTCATTGCATTGCATGTGTCAACTTATTATTCATTTTCCCAAAATTAATTGCTACATACAGTCAGATTAATTAATAAGAAATATAGAACTGACCACAAAATTCACTTTAATCCAGGTACATGAGCCCAGCATGTGCTGTCATAATACCAAACAACACTTCAGCCATTAATGAAGGCTTTGCCTAACACCCCCCAAATTGCTGCCCATAATCGCTATATCAATATCAATCTGCTGGGCATATTGTTAAATATATATTTCTTATTCTCTGGTTCAAATCTTCCTGTAATGATTAATTAGAAAATCTCAACACAAATTCCACATGTTTTCAAAGTTTTGATCTTGTCAAGAAGGCCTAAGGGGATATATAACTTAAAGCCACTTAAGTACAATTAATCTGGAGAGATTAATCTTAGCAATGTGTACCAATATTGAATATAGAAGGGACTGCAATAAACAAAACAAGTTACAGTGCCCCACCTCTTATCTTGCATTCAGGGTGGATAACTTGTGCACCCGACAACTTTCCCTTTCAACACATCATAAAAACATTATAAATTTACAAAGTCTTGCTGATTTGCTACAGTAAAAGAGAAAGAACAATTAACCTATCACAAGAGAGTCATTGACAAACATTAATGAGTAAATTAATGAAAAATAACACTGAATTCTCATAATAAAATATTAATAAATTTACCATCTCTGAACAAAATCAAAGATACAGCTAAATCATGCGGCAAAAAATAAAAAATAGTATCCATCTGGTGGCAGTTATAAATTCAGTAGTAGTGTCTACTTATTGCTTTTGTCTTTTTACAAAGAGAAAACAGAGCCACTAACCTTGCAACCAGCTTTACCTAAGGACAAAGTAATTGCTAAACCAAAACCTCTGGAGGCCCCTGTCACAACAACAAATGAATCAATGAAGAAGATCTAATTAGTAAAGCTGGAGAAAGTAATTGAATCGTACACGAAAATACTTGAGACAAATAAAGTAACTGAAAATCAAGCATTCACCTACTAGTTAGATTAGAGTAGAAGGGAGGAGAAGTAAAACAAGAAGAAAATATAGTGAGCAGCAGCCACAGCCGCTTCGGCCACGGAGGCGATGGCGGCCGCCATTCTAATTGCTTGCTAGCCAGGATACACACCGTCTACATGTCCAATGATTGAATCATAGTTTTACCTGATAACAGAGATCTGTTAGAAGACAGCGACGACGACGAGCTATGCCGTAAAAGACGGCTACAAGTTGTGAGACGCCGGCGTGATGCGAGATCTGCTGAGCAAACGAGCGAGGGAAAGCAACGATTTAATGTAGACGATGAACAGAAGCAACGACCTGTAGCAGATGACCAGCAGAAGCCACGGCGGAGGTGGACGGTGGGCTAATCGGCGGCTGTGAACTGATAGTGTGTGATGAAGATGAAGGGATGAAAGTTAGGTCAGTTAAAGTTAATTAGTTTTGATTATTTAATAATTTTTTATTTTATATAAATATAAATAATAAAATATGAAATCAGAAAAATAGATTTTATAATTTTTTTTCCGTAAAAAATAGATTTTATGATTCAATAAATATTTTTGTTATACTAACATGTGTAAGTGCTACTATAGCAAATGCATTTACTAGCACCTATAAATTAAATGCTACTAAAAGTCATATTTATAGTAGCTAATCGAAACTGTTACTATATTAAGTTTTACTAGCTGTTTTAAATAGAGCTACTAAAAAATTGTTACTAATTCTTATTTTTGTAGTAGTGAATTAATTTGAATTTAGATATGAGTAAATTTTGTAGATAACTAGAATATGATATATTGCCAACCAAACAAGCTATAAAGCCTTCATTAGCTTTAAGTGAAAAATATAATTCTTGTACCCAAACAGGTTTTTTTGTTATCTTGATTTAAATTTAGGTTATGAGTAAATCTTATAGATAATTACAAAATACGATATACGCCTAACCAAACAAGTTGTGACTTGTGAGCCTTCCGTTAGTTTAAGTGGACAAAGCAATTCTTGTATCCAAACATATTTTCTAGTATCTGAATTCAAATTTAAATCTCATGAATAAATTTTATAAATAACACAGAAGAATATGATATATGCCAACAAACAAAATGTTATCCTTTCATTTACTGATAAAACCATTCCTGTACCCTGTTTTTGTTATCTGGTATTGGATTACATATAATGGTTTTCTTGTACTTGTTTTTATGATGTTTCATGTGATTCAAGAAACTGGGATGATAATTTGACAGCTGTAGCCAGTAAACCATTAGATATGATCAGCAAGACCCTCTGTCTGCTTCATCTATAAATAACTCTCCCTTCCATTCACTCTTCACAATCACATATACTTATCAAAACCCTCATTCTACAATTTTCATAAATTCTTCTTATCACCTCAATCCCTAATTAAGTTTCATTTCCTCTTGAAAAGTTCTAATATCTTCTATTTATTAGACATTCCTTTTCCTCATGGTTTTTTATTTAGTTGATAAGCTTTTTACATTCAAGAATACGAGAAAAACATCGTCAATATTATTGTATTGAAAGAGAATGGAGAAATATCATCCTACAAAAAAAAAAGGATTTTTTTAGGGCTAAAGTACTATTTTGATCCTCAATGTTTAATTTGCATGAAGTTTAATGTTCGTCCTCAATATTTCAAAAGTTTAATGTTGGTCCTCAAAGTTTTCTTTTGGTCGATTTTGGTCCTCGAGCGTAACACCGTTAACTTTTGCCGTTAAATGATGAAGTGTAATGCTTATTTGGCACACCATCTCTCATACGTGTCATATTTTAATGAAGTGGCATGACACATCACTGCCATGTCACCCCATGTTGCCACATCATCATCTTCTCTCCTTTATCATCATCTTCATCTCATCCCCTCTCTCTCTTTACATCATCATCATCATCATCTTCCCCACCACCACTATCCCACCTAGCCAGAAATGTTATGCAGGTAGATTTCCACCATTGGATGATTGCGGTTTCTTGAGAACATCCTAAGCTGATGAAGGTGAGCACCATTAGAGGAATGACCAAAGTGATGCATCTCCACTTCCTGATCCGCATTTGATATCTCTTTCCTATCTGGCTATCCACAACAAAGAAAGAGATGGAGGCCAATGATCACTACAACAAAACATGAATTTACACACGAAATATATTATGTGGGTAGTCCGTGGGGATTCCATGGGGAAATGAGGGAAAAAAATAATTTTTTTTTGTCCAAAATTACCCACGGAAGCGAATCCGTGGGTAATTTCATAAAATTAGCCACGGATTTCCGTGGGTAATTTGTTAATTATCCACGGATTAATTTCCGTGGGCAATTTCTTGGAATTACCCACGGATTATTGTGGATAAATGTTTATAATTTAAATTTTAGATGTATATATATAAAATATTTTATATTAAATAAATAACATGTGATAAATGGCCTAGTGGTAATTCTAAATATTACCATGCAAGGTGTCCTCTCTTCGAAACCTCAAAGGACCGTTTTTCAGAAATATAACGTGGTCACCGGAGGAGTTACCGGAGGTGGTCGGCGACCGGTGAAGTTCGCCGACGGCCATTCTAATCTATGAATCCGTGGGTAATTTCCCACAGAATAATCCGTGGGTAAAATTAAAATTCCGTGGCTATTTTCCCAATCTCACAGACCCTTCCGTGGGGAAAAATAGCCATGGATGGGTCCGTGGGGAATTCCCCACGGACTCAAAATTTCGTGGGTAAATCTATTTCTTGTTGTAGTGAGAGCGAACTCGTTTTGAACATTCAAGATCGCACGACACAAGTAAACCCTTCAGTGGTTTCATATAAAGAAAGGTTGCTAAGCCTAATAGTCAAGGTCAGGGTGTCCCGGAGATCCCGGATTTTGAATTTTCAGATCAAGAAGTGGAAGACGTAATGGAGGAAGATAAAGAGTCGGCTGAGGACGAGCTGTGCCCTACCCTCAAGATTTCTCTAGATGAAAGGCGAGAGTTGTGCTAGGATTGGAAAATGTCTCTAATTGTGAAGGTCTTGGGCAGATCCATGATGTTCGGCTTTCTAAAAGGCAGGTTAGAAAGGATGTAGCAGAGGAATGGTCCAATCAAGGTTGTGGATATCGGAAATGGGTTCTTGAAGGTGGTTTTTACAAATCCCGCTGATTACCTGTTAGCTCTTCATGAAGGACCCTGGATTATAGCTGAGCACCAACTGCTTGTCCAGAGATGGAGGCCGAACTTCGACCCCTTTAATGTCGAATACTGGAAAGTCCCAGTTTGGATTCGAGTTCCTAGTTTTCCAATCGAAGACTATCAAAAGCATATCCTTTGGATATTGGGGAACCTATTTGGTAGAACATAAAGAATTGATGAGCACACGTTGCAAGAAAAGGATGGGTTCACAGAGGTAGAAAGAGCCAATTTCGCGAGAATTTGTATGAAAGTTGATCTTAGGGAGAAACTTATTTCCAAGTTTAGGTTGCTAGGCAGAATCTACCATGTGGAGTACAAAGGGCTCCGCCTCGTGTGTTTCACTTGTGGTAGATTTGATCACGAGAAGGAAGACTGTAGAACAAACAAACAGGCCTCTGATCCTGGTGAGGATCCTAGTTCCAACAACCTGATTTTGGAAAAAAAAAAAGTCCATGTAGGGGAAGAAGCTTTTGGCCCTTAGCTTGGATGTATGTTCAGAGAAGGCAAAGAAGACAACTTAATCAGAGAATACCCAGAAGCGAAAACCCTTCGAGGGAACAGAAAGCTGGGATGCCTGAGAAAGGAACTATCCAAGGCTCTCGTTTGCTCCTATCATTGTAAATGAGGAAGACAACAACCATAATGACCAGGAACAGAGTACTCTGTCCTTTGAAGTTTCCAGTTCCGAGCTAAAGGACATGGCCACCCATCAGAAAGTGCAAAGTTCGAACCATAAGGAATCTTCCCAACGTCTATCTAGACCTAAGGCTAAAAGGAAAGACGCCTCTTCTATCAAGAGGCCACATAGCACATTTTGATCACTTCCTAGCAAATTGGAACCAAGAATCTGACAGTTCACTCTTCTGTGAAATCACCTGTCAAGGTTCAAGATGCTAAAAGTGTGCCGAAAAGCAACACGGATAGCATCAAAATCAAATCGGGAAGACCCCCTCTTTTGTCTATTTTAGTGAATTGCATGTTTAAAATTGTTTTAATTAAGAAGTTGAATCTTGTGTTGAATTGTTTGAATGCGTGCTACCTATTCTTCTTTCCCTTTTTCAAATGAAAAAAAAAGGGATAAATGCTTATGCTCCACTGGTCGGTAATGACTACGAGTAATGCCAAAGGCAACTTAGGGGTTGGACTTCACCTAGACCGTAAGACGGATAAGAGAAGGCCCTAAGTGAATTGAGATTAGAATTACCTAGACCGTAAGACAGATAGGTATTGATAGCCAAAGTTAGAATTTAGTAAATCTGCTTCTCTAGTTGGTAATACTCATGAGCAGCGCTAAAAAGAAAAGAAAAAAAAAAGAAATAGTGAAAAGAGGGACTTAGAAGGTAGGATAGCATGTTTTCGAATGGTTCTCACTTGGATTCCTCACTTGAATTGATTCCAATTTACGTGTGCAATTTTTACTAAAATTTTCAAATTTCTAGGATGATTGAAGCTTAATGGGTTGACATGTTGAACTTGCTTGAAAATATCTATCTCTTCTTTTGAGCATTTTTGCTATTTTTCATGGTTGTATATCATACTTGAAAGGAAAAGACTTTGGATATTTGTTTGCTCAACAAATGAAATGCTTTTGGCTTGTAAATTGATTTCGGCTTGCTTATAATGTTTAGTTCATGCTTGAGGGCAAGCATTGGCCAAGTGTGGGGGATTTGTTAAGTTCCATTTTATGTAGAATTTTCATTGGGTTTTTAGTGTTTTTCTTCTTCTTTTAATCATTAAAGTGACATTTCTTTGACTTACTTCAGCTTTGATTTATGGAATTAAAATTGGTGCTGATTTGGTCTCTTTTGTACAGTTTTTTTCGTGGCAGCAGATAAGCCGTGGGCACGGCTTATTGCAGAACCAGTCCAGATCTGAGATTTAAAACATCTCAGCAATCCCCTTTATTCCAGCACGTTTTTCTCATGTGGAGGGCCAATGCTGCAGGGTATGGCAAACATGCCTTGATCTTTGCACTTAGGAGGCAACTTCTTTTGAATCACAACAGACATTCTCTCCCATATTAATTCTTTCATTTCCCATTAGCTTCTTCTTGTTAGTTCTGTCTTTGAGAAGCTTAGCATATCTTGGCACTTGCTTGATGGCATCCAAAAGTGGAATATTCACATTCACCTTTTTAAATACCTCCAACGTCTCCTTTTCTTCACTTTCTTTTTTCATCTTTGCAAATCTCTCAGGAAATGGATGAGTGATTAGTACACCATTATGCAAAATTGTTTTCTCAAATTCTCTAACTCTCTTAGGTGGTTTTTGCACAGCAACTTCAGCTTATGGTTCTGCCTCTGCACTTGAGCCGTGCCCACGGCTTACTGTCTTGGGCAGCTCTTGTATTTCTTTTTCACTTCTCAAAGTAATGGCACTAACATTTTGCCTTGGATTAGCTTCGGTCTGGGATGGAAGTTTGCCTTGAGATTCCAGCTTACTCATAGATGTTGCTAACTTGCTCACTTGACTTTCTAAACTTTGAATGCATGACCGAGTCTCATTTTGAAATTGTTGAGTGCTCATTCGAAATTGTTGTGTGTTCAAGGCCAAGGATTTCACAATATCCTCTAAAGATGAGTCCGACCTTGAAGAAGAAGAAGGTTGTTGAGATGGAGGTGGTTGAGGCCTATGTTGAAAATTTTGAAAGTTCGGTGGCCTTACTCCATAGCTAAAATTAGGATGGTCTCTTCACCCCGGATTGTAAGTACTTGAGTAAGGGTCGTATCTTCTTTGCTGGTCAAACCCACCAACACCATTCACTTGATATTGGGCATCCTCTTGGAGAGTAGGACACATATCAGTTGGATGCCCAACGCTAGCACATACTCCACACACTCTAGCTTGCGAAGTTTGATTTAAAGTCAATCTGGATACCACATCTGTGAGTTGGTTCAGTTTGGACTCAAGAGATGCTGTTGTGATCACTTCATTTGCATGTCCTGTAATTTCCCCAAACTTACGTGAAGTGGTTGCCATGGTGTCTATCAACTTTCTAGCTTCAATTGGAGTCTTGTCCTCCATCGAACCACCACTTGCAAAATCGATCTTACTTCTCTCGGTAGGCAACAAGCCCTCATAAAAGTAATGAAGGAGAGATTGTTCAGGGGTGTCATGATGTGGACAATTTGCACAAAGCTTCTTGAATCGTTCCCAATAGTCAAAAAGTGTCTATGTTCCCTTCTGCTTGATCCCACATATGTCTCTTCTCACATTAATGACCCTGGACGAAGGGAAATATCGATCCAACAAAAGCCTCATCATTCCTTCCCAACTAGTTACGGAACCTGTAGGTAGGTAAAACAACCATTCTTTTGCCACGCCATCAAGGGAAAATGGAAAGGCTCTCAACTTGATTTGCTCTTCGGTTACTCTTTCTGGTTTCATGCTTGAGCAAACCACATGGAACTCTTTCAGATGCTGGTAGGGGTCTTCATTCATCAACCCTCTAAACTTAGGAAGCAAGTGTGTCAAGCCCGATTTTAGTTCCAAAGGTGCTTGAAGTGTAGAAGTAGCAATACAAAATGGAGCTTGATTAACCTGTGGAGCAGCATGCTCCCTCAAAGTTTTCTCTTCGGCCATACTCTCACTAATTGGATTGCCTTCAGCAAATAGAGCAGATATATCAAATAAAATTTCCAATTGCTCAGCGGAAGTTGAAGTTTCTAGTGTTTATTTTGCAGCATTAGACTCTTTCCTCAACTTTTTTTGCTGTCTTTTCAATTTCTGAATCAAAGAAAAGTTCTCTCCCACGAGTTGTCCTGGTCATATGAAGAAACAAAATCAATTAAAAACCAACTCCCCGGCAACGGCGCCAAAATTTGTTGGGCGTCGAAACCAACAAATAAAAATTATCCTACTACAATATGAACTAATAGAGCACAGTGAAAGCAGGGTCGATCCCACAGAGGTTGGATGATTCTTAATTCTTCCAAAATAACCAAGATGCAAGTGGAAAAGGAAATAAAAGAAAATAAATGGGGGGTGTGAAATTAGTGATCTAAGCTAAATAAAATAAATAAAGCATAATTAAAATCAAATGACAAAGTAATAAAATCAGCTTCTGTGATAAGACGCGGGCACGGGTAAACAGTAGCGTCGACAAAAAGTGATTAAATCAGAGAAATAAAAATCCAGCCAGGGTATCCATCTTTTGGAACTATTTTGAGTTGTTCATTGATTCAATTTATCACCTTCTAATATAGCATATTGGCTATAATGATCGAATTACATCAAACATCATGATTCTTCCTCAAGTAATAGATTAAGAAACGTTCATTAACCTATTCTAATTAGCTAACAACCTAGGGAACGTCCTCTAAAATTGTTTTGCTAATAGCCTCGCACACATGGAGAATATACCAATACATAAAAGCAAATTCAAGAAGCTTAAATTCACAAATATGATACTTAGCTCCTTAACACAAGCAACATATAACGTATATACTCCTTGTATCAATTGCTACACATGTCAAACTACCTAAACAATTACGGATTTAAATAGCCCAACTAGCAAGAACACTAACTAACATATATATGATTGATCAAGTCATCTATACATCAAGAAAGTCTCAAAACATGTAAATCATGAAACTAGAATAATGCTATGGAAGAAGATGAAGCAAATAAAAGCATTTCCTAATCTCACAACCCAAAATAAGTTCCAAAATAGGATTCCCTAACTAGAAAGAGAGTTTAGCCTCTCCTATACATAATGTAAATAAAAAAGAAGTGAAGGTATAAGAGGAAAAACAGAGAGACAAGGCTGGAAAAGTGCTCCTCTTCAATGCCCAAGAGCTTGGATGCGAATTAGAGGTGGGGAAATGATGAAACCAACTGCTGAAAACTCCAGGCCCTCCAAAGTTGCAGAACGGCACCCTAAAACAGAGAGTGGAGTGATGAAGATGATGAATGAAGCGTATCCCCCCTTCCCCTCACATAAAACCCTTCTTTTCCTCTTACCTACGCCAAAGCCCAAGCTCTCTAGTCCAAAACGACGCAGGATTGGCCCTCCACGTGAGAAAAACGTGCTGGAATAAAGGGGATTGCTGAGATGTTTTAAATCTCAGATCTGGACTGGTTCTGCAATAAGCCGTGCCCACGGCTTATCTGCTGCCACAAAAAAACTTTACAAAAGAGACCAAATCAGCACCAATTTTAATTCCATAAATCAAAGCTGAAGTAAGTCAAAGAAATGTCACTTTAATGATTAAAAGAAGAAGAAAAACACTAAAAACCCAATGAAAATCCTACATAAAATGGAACTTAACACCCCCTGATCATGAAGAGCAGCTGAGGCAAATGAAATACATGGAGAAACAGTAGAACATTGAGGCTATGCTGGATGAGCTGGGAGCCACCCAGGTGTTCTCTAATTTACTATAGTTTTTTTATGATAATTATGAGTTGGAACTGTAGAGGCTGAGCCTCTAATTCTTTCCCTAGACTTATTCGTGATCTTTTCCACTTGCATAAACTTAATTTTTTGGCTTTGTTTGAAACTAGGACACGTCGAGCTAAAGCGGACCAAATCATTGGGAAGTGTGGTGTTCCTCACTTTGCTAGAATTGAAGCCCATGGTTTCTCAGGAGGCATCTGGCTCCTTTGGCAGGATGACTCGTTCCATGTGGATATATTAGAATCAAACTTCCAGTTTATGCACTGCATAATTAGGAAGAACTTTTTGATTGATATTACTGTTACCTTCATTTATGCTAGTCCTAATGAATCCTCGAGAGACTATTGTTGGGCCTCAATTGAGAGCCTGGCTAATCAAATGCAATCCCCTTGGATCTTGATGGGTGATTTCAACAGCTATTGCTTCTCTCATGAGAAGGTGGTGGATCACCTAACTACAGAACTATGGCTAAATTTAATACCTTCATTAACAATTGTGCTATTTGTGACTTAGGTTTCAAAGGCCCAAAATTCACTTGGAGTAGGAACAGTCTCAAAGAGGGCTTAGATAGAGCCCTGTCTAACTTTTTATGGCAGCAAAGTTTTCCTAACACTTCAGTGTTCATTCTCCCATCTATGAAAAGCGGCCACTCACAGCTCCTCGTGAAGACTAACGCTTCATCCCAACCGAATCTCGAGGCTAAACCATTTCGTTTCCAGCTGGCCTGGGAAACTCATGATAATTTCAAGGAAATCGTTAAAAGCTCTTGGCAGAATAAGGACGATTAGCAAAGGGCGGTGGAGGAATTTACTATTAAAGCCTCATCTTGGAATAAAGAGGTATTTGGCAACATCTTCAAAAGAAAGGCGAAGCTCATGAGGTTACAAGGGATTGAAAATGCATTGGCAAAGAAAGATAGTGCTTACATTAGAGAGTTAAAATGGAGTCTATGGAAGGATTATGAACAGATTCTTCTCCAAGAAGAACTCTTGTGGTACCAGAAATCTAGAAACAAGTGGCTGTCCTTTGGGGATCGGAACACAAGCTACTTCCATATTTCAACCTTGGTTAGAAGGAAGAAAAATAAAATTGAAGCTCTTCAGGATGATGTAGGAACATGGATCATGGAGGAGGACGTTCTTAAATCTATGGTAACGAATTTCTATAAATATCTATACACACAAGATGATAATGTCAACCCTGGTATGTATCTTAATAATGAAGATGATGATGAAGGAGAGAAGATGATGATGTGGCAATGTGGGGTGACGTGGCAGTGATAGGGGTGTTCATAACCGAACAAAACCTACGCACTTGAACCAAACCAAACCGAATTAGCACAAACCGAATAAAACCGATCAATGTTTGGTTTGGTTTGGTATGTTGAAAAATCGAACCAAACCGCATACACATACATGTATATATATGTACATATTATGTTAAAATTTCTAAATAATAAAGTATAAAATTTGTTTTTAGAAGGTTATATTAAATTTAGTCAATCTAAAAATTTAATTTTAGAACTAAGTTGATTGTATATTGTAAGTAAATGAAATATTACTATACTTTTTAATTATTTATATTGAATAAAATTATATTTTTTATTAATAAACTTAAATATGTAAGTTTGATGACATAAAAGTCCTAAACCGCCAAACGAACTGCTCAAAACCGCTCGTTTATGGTTTGGTTTGGTTTGACGCTATCAACTTAAACCGATAGGTGCACTAAATTTTCACTAAAAACCATTCAAACCGCCCGCCGAACACCCCTAGGCAGTGATGTGTCATACTACGTCATTAAAATATGACAAGTAGGAGAGAGGGTGTGCCACATAAGCATGCCACTTTATCATTTAACGGGAAAAGTTAACGGTGTTACGCTCGCGGACCAAAATCAGCAAAAAAAAACTTTGAGGACCAACATTAAACTTTTGAATCATTGAGAACCAACATTAAACTTTATGCAGAGAAACAAAATAATACTTTAGCCTTTTTTTAAGTGTTATCTCATCAATTTTTACTCACATTCCAAACATTATGATCATCTTTTACTCATATTCCAAAGAGTACGTCCATCCCAACAATTCTTCCATAACTGTATACATCACTCTTCATAGAGTTGTTATCATGTAAAGGTAATTTTGTAGTTACAAGCTAAGTATTATTAATTTCTTATTTAATTAATGAAATGAGAAAATAATGTTTGAGAAATTTTTTTACAGTATTGGGACTCGATGCCTTGGAAGTGAGTAAAAAAATATGTGCATATAAGATAGTGGTATGTGTAACTTGAATAATAATTATTTTTTTCTTTAATTTAATGCTGCAAACAAATATCTGAAAGAGAAAGAGGTGGGCACTGCTGGTTCATCCTATGGAAAAATCCTCCGTCTCATATTAATTTAATTTTTTTTTCCCAATTTAGGGTCTTATTTATTCGTCCCTAGTTAGGACTTCATCCTTCCATGCATTGCCCAAGAAAGAGATGGAGGCCAATGATTGAGGTGTGACTAATGAGAATAAGATAATGATACTCTAGAAAAAGATAGTGAAAATTGATCATATATATATACAAGTCAAGTTTCAGCTTTCTTCTTGTCATATCTAGGCTACGTTTGGTAGAAATTTATGGATGGGACGAAAAGGGATTTAAAGTACTGTAGAATACAAGAAAGTACTATAGAGAAAAGTGAGGAGAGAGATAGAGAAAAAAATTGGGAGACATAAAAAAATGATAAAAATTGTGTTTGATATGAAAAAATATTATGTAAAATTTTTTTTGGGAACCGTGAAAATATATGAATTCCACTCTTTGGGTTTCTTACGAAACGTAGCCTATATTTCCCTTGATTAGTATGTCCTTTTTTTTTGCCAATAATACATAATATGATGGTGGTGATTTAATCATTGATATTCGAAAGTTTATTAGGTTCAATATAATATGATCCAAGCTAGCTGTGATTTTATATAATGAGACAAAGTTCTTTTAGCAAGAATTTTTTTATATTTAAGACTCAAATCAAAGATATTACTTAAAAGAAATACAATATTTACTATTCTAACTTATTACCTACGATTGAAAATCTATACTATAAATTAAACACATATGATAGACACATATGGAGGTTTTTTTTTGGGCTATGTAGGTTGATGTGAAGCTATTTGTAACAATGAAGGCAACAAAGTAATTATATTGTTTTGGACATTCCATGTTAAATACTAACTTCATTGACAAAATAAAAATTGTGTAATTTTTAATTTTGAAGGGGTAAGAGTGGTGAGTTTAATTTCATCAAACCTCAAAAGATCCTAGCATAATTTACTCTATTTAATTATGTCAATAATAAATTTTTTTTTAAAATGAGTAAAATTATTTCAAAAAAAAAGGACCATATTTATATATACATCTTCATTGATAATTTTACTCATCATGGCATAAAAGATTTACTTTAAATAACCTAATTAAAAGGTACTTTTTAAAAGTCTTATCCAATGTATATATATTGTGGTGACAAAATTTATCGTTTGATAGAGGTCTTAGAGGTGGAAATGTATACGAGATTGAGGTTTCGTTCTTTTGTTGGAAACATCAATGGAAAGGGAAAAAAAGTGATGGGGCCCACCTGGATCCTACCATTTAATGGAAAAGAGATTTTTATTTTAAAATTTATGCCTATTAAAAAAAACAAAATACTTATTATGCACCTTGATTTGACATAATTATGACCTTTTTTTTACTATTTTAATATAAAGGGGTAAAATGGTAATTTTAATACAGTTACATTCCATTTTCATTCTCAAATTCTTATTAACAAACTCTATAAAGCCATTCTCATTTCCTTTCTCTTTCTCTTTCTGCATAAAGAACATATCCTGAGGCTATGTTTCTTTGTAAGAAATGGTAATGGAAAAAGGGAGGGAGAAAAGTTTTCTCCCTCCTCTTTTCTTCCTACTAAACAAACTTAATTTTTTGCAATGTGATGAAATTATGTTGTTGCCCTTACTTTTATACCTATTTTTATTCCATTACCACTTTTAATGTAAGGGTAAAATGACACTTTTATTCTATTCACATCACATCACATTAACATGACATTTTCATTTCCTCCAAGATTTCTATTTCCTTTCCGACTTCTTCCACTTTTCTCCTTACTAAAAACACCCTGAAACTCCCCAATATTTGCAAAGATTTTAAGTATTTTTTTATGGAACTTCTTCAAAAATTCATTAAATCAAAATATTACCCATAAAAGCGCAAATCTTTAAATAAAGGTTTGTTACAAATCCTCAAAAAAATGGAGGGTTTGTGAAATTAACTTTAGAATCTTGTAGGAATTGTCTACTTAATCATCTCTCCTTTTGATATTTTTATTTCTATTGACCTTTTAATAAAAGAAAAAATTATCATTTTACTGTAATTCCACTCATTCATCACTTTCTATTTTATTTTATACCAAATATAATAATTATCTTTCCTATTTTCACTTCTATTCCCATACTTACCATTTTTTTTCTGATAACCAATTAACAATAGAATTTTAAAAGTCCTATCCAATATTATATATATATATATATATTGCAACATTATATAATAGCTTTATAATGAACTTGAATAACTTGTTCAAAATGAGACAATAAATTATCAACTCCACTTCGCTTTCTTCAATATAATTTCATCACTAATTTTCTTTTGACGGGAGTGGAAAGCCTAGCAGCAGCTTTCTCTTTTTTTTCTGCATTCATTTTTCAATCAGCTTCTTTCTGTAAATCTAATCGGCCCACCCTATTTTTTTTCTTCTTTTATTATTGTCGTTACGTTTCATAAATAAGGTAGATATTCAGTCTCCCAATTTTGGTGGTTATTTTCTTCCAGATTTATTTATGAGTTTTTTAGTTCTCTCTCGTGAGAGTGTAGTCTTCAGATCCATTGTTAGATCGATTCAGATCTACTAAGTGTAGTTTGTTTTTTTTTTTGTGTATTTTTTTCTTTTGTGAAATTTTTTGACAATCAAATGGTTCTGAATTCAAGGTTTGTTATAATCATATCTAAAATCTACGAATCATCTATGTTAAAAAATTTTCACTCGTTCATCATGTTGTTGGAAGAGCCTAGCTAGGACAATTTCAACTTTGAAGATTACTCAGATCTAATATGCAGGAGGTATAAGAGTAACAACTTTGTTGGCAACACTAAAGACATTGAGATTTTTCATTCTAAAGAAATAGGATTAGCTGAGCTTACACTTTGTTTACTTCCTTTAACAATTGTTAGGGTTTATTTTTCAGTATTATTATATTGGAGTTTTCTAAATTATTGTAAGTGTCGTTTGACTTTTTCTAATATAATGGAATTTTAATGCTTTATATATATATATATATATATATATATATATATATATATATATATATATATATATATATATATATATATATATAATTTCATCATTGCAACTAACTTCCCTTCGCATTAACAAATTTTGTGTAATTTCTTTGGGATTCTTCACAAAATATTCTAATACTATAGTTTTTAGTATAGATTTTCAATCAATAGATGGTCAATTAGAGTAAGAAATACTGCATTTCTCTTAAGTAATGTCTTTGTTTCAGTCTTATATATAAAAAAAATCCCAGCTAAGTTATAACTTGCTGTATAAAATCTCAAATTACTTGGGTTAGATTAGTCTGAACTTAATAAATTTTTGGATATTGATGATTTAAAAAAACAATAAAAAGATAGATTGCTTCGTTATTACCATCATCATATTACTTATTATTATATATTGGCAACTAGTATTTGTACCCGTGCCTTGCACGGAATTTGTTTGCAGTTATGTCAAATATAAATAAGAATAATATAATAATTTCTTAATAGCATAGGTTTATGTTAGATTGTTTTTCAATTGCATCAATTTTAATTTGAAAGTGATATAATAGCACTGACCTTTGTTAATCATATGTTCAATAAACATGCCACTGACGCTTTGTCCAATATTCAAAAGTGTAGTAATTACGTGATTACAAATTTTTTTATTTCTGATTATAGTTTACTTCAAATATTTTTGAATGGAGCTCCACTAATCAAGGGATCACATCATTATTTGAATGGTGCATTTAAGAAACCGAAAATCTTGTTTTGCAAGGGTTGCATGATATCTCAGCGGATTTCCACGTTATTGGCCAAGTTGGACATGAGTTGGCGCCTAGTAGGACACACATGGCAGGAGAGGGATATGCAAAAAATGTTGATGTGGCTTTAAGAAGTTTCATGCCTCTTACTTTATATAATAGAATTACTTCGTTATTACCATCATCATATTACTTATTATTATATATTGGCAAAGAAAAATACGTACTAATTAAGGGAATATAGTAGATATGGCAAAATACGTACTAATTAATAGCACTGTCAAAACGGGCCGGAGCCCGCGGGCTAGCCCGGCCCGCCCGCTAAATGGGCGGGCTTGGGCAAGCAAAAATAGGCCCGTTTAAAAACGGGCCTAAACGGGTTGGCCCGTTTAAGCCCACGGGCCGGCCCGCCAAAAACTTAAAAAATAAAATAAAATAAAAAATTAATATATATTTGTTTAAAATATGTATAAATATATATTTTAGATAATTTTATGTGTTAAATAATAATTTTATTCTAATAAAGTATATAAATAATTTAAATAATAATTAAAATTAATAAAATATTAATTTAAAGTTAAAAAATTACTAATTTTTAAATAAATATATAATTTTATAATTAATTTTAAAAAATATATATTTTAAAAAAATAAAAAAATTGGCCCGCGGGCTAGCCCGTTTAGCCCGCGGGCCATTACGGGCGGGCTTGGGCATTACTTTCCAAGCCCGCCAAATAAACGGACTGGCCCGTTTAACGCCGGCCCGTCACGGGCCGGGCCGGCCGGCCCGTTTTGACAGTGCTACTAATTAAGGGAAAAGTACTGGTATTTCACGAAGGTCAGAGAATAACTCCCAACGTCTTTGACGATTTAAGGGAGGATTTATATATTATCCACCAATAAGACCCTCACAATAGTCATAAGATTCTAACTCTCGTCCTTATAGGATAAGAATTCAAATTTGCCACTTCTTGGAGCACGATCATCTCATTCTCATTAACCACACCTCAATCTTTTTTTTTTAAATAAGATAAATAATTGGCTTCCTCCCCTTTCTCTTTTAAATTTTCATTTTACATTAAATTAAAGAAAAAACTAATATTATGATGAGGCTTAACATATCCAAAAAGATAATATTTATTAATATTGTAATTTTTATTCAAATAAAGTTACTCATACCTTTATCTTGGTGACCAATATTTTTCTACTCACTTCCAAAGCATCAAGTCTTCCATAGTGTGAAAAAATTTCTCAAACATCATTTTTTCATGCGATTAATTAAATAAGACATTAATAATACTAGAATTCATAAAAAATGAGTATTTCCAACGATTTATATTTTGATGATCGCTATTAATTATTGAAAAAAGATATCTTTCTCGAAAATTAAAATTTAGCCGTCGAAATAAGTAATTTTTTCAACAATTAAACTTTGCCCGTCAAAATAAATTGTTGAAGAAAAAGTCAATGATAATATTTTTGACGGTCAACAATTGTCGATATATGTCAATAATATTATTTTTGACAATATATTTGTTAACGGTGGCTGTTGAGAAAAGTGTTGTAAGAAAGTATTAGCAATAATTGTTTATCGGCGAAAATACTATAATTGTCTTTTTCAACAACTTAATTATTGCAACGGCAAAAATTTGATTGTTGAAGTTGAAAAGGTTTTTTTTTTCAACAATTAAATTGTCCTCAAAATATAGGTCGTTGAGAATACTCATATTTCTTGTAGTGAATAAATAAAAAATTAATTAAAATGAATACGATAATTGTAGAATATGATATATGCCTAACCAAAAAAGTTATGACTTGTAAGCCTTCCTTTACTTTAAATGGACAAAGCAATTCTTGTATTCAAACATTTTTTCTATTATCTGTATTTAAATTTAAATCTCATGAATAAATTTTATAGATAACACAGTAAAATATGAATTTAGGTTATGAGTAAATCTTATAGATAATTGTAGAATACGATATATGCCTAACCAAAAAAGTTATGACTTGTAAGCCTTCCTTTACTTTAAATGGACAAAGCAATTCTTGTATTCAAACATTTTTTCTATTATCTGTATTTAAATTTAAATCTCATGAATAAATTTTATATATAACACAGTAAAATATGATATTTGCCAACCAAACAAGATGTTATCCTTCCGCTTACTGCTAAAACCATTCCCGTAACCTGTTTTTTGTTATCTAGACTAGTTTCGCATGTAATGGTTTTGTTGTACTTGTTTCTATGATATATGCCAACCAAACAAGATGTTATCCTTCCGTTTACTATAAAACCATTTATGTACCCTGTTTTTCGTTATCTGGACTTGTTTTGCAAGTAATGGTTTTGTTGTACTTGTTTCTACGATGTTTAATTTGACATGCTTTGTATCAACAAGATATAAATGCACATCTCCTTCTTAGCTTCATCTATAAATAACTCCCCCTTCCATTCACTCTTCACAATCACATACCGAAACCCTTCATCTACAACTTCCATAAATTCTTCTTATCACTCCAATCCCTAATTCCTCTCTAGAAGTTCTAATATCTCCTATTTATTAGACGTTCCTATTTCCTAGTCCTCATGTTTTTTATTTTTTTGTTGATTTGCTTTTTACATTCAAGAATATGAGAAAAACACGATGTTGTATCGTATTAGCTAAGAATGAAGAAATATCACCTTACCAAATAAAAAAAATCTTATTTAGTGTCATGTCATCAATATTTACTCACATTCCAAACATTATTATCTTATTTTGCTTGTTTTGGATCTGTCACCCAAATTCTTTGGTGTTGAATATGACTTCTGAAGAAACCCTACATTCACCACAAAGGAATGCTTTCATAGAGGTACTATATATATATATATATATATATATATATATATATATATATATTTAATACTAACAAACTTAATTACTGCTTTAATTACATCACATTATAATTATTTGATTGCGCCTCCTCGACTAATTTAAACTCTACCCGAGTCGCACACCTGATTATAGTAGGAAAATCTCCCAACGAAAATAACTGTATTCACAAGGTCTCGTTGGTCATCAGTCATCACATCATAATTAGGCAAGCATTTGGTAGTCCTAAATGGAAGATAATTTTTTCAAACTTTTGGGTGTATTGGATTTATTAGTTTGATTAATTTGTTGGAAAATTATATTTATTTTACTACAATTAATTAGAATGTATTCCAACTAGCTAATTTTACTACAATTTTGCAGTTTCTATGCAAAGAATTATTATATAGGGAAGAAGATTATCCACTTACATGCTGCACAGAAGATACATTATCCAAGTGCTGGAAGCACTTCATGGCAGATGTGAAGTGTTCTGTGTACAAGAACATTGAGGAGAATGACCATATTGGCCTCCCAATTCAACTGCCACAACATAGTAGTCATAGGGTGACTTTTGTTGATACCCAAAGATACCAATGGAGTTGTTATGGTTTTTAGCTTCCAATGGCTGCCATATCCAATATAATTAATTTTCCATATAGCTTGTGTTCTTGATTTACACAGGTAGGAAAGAACGAGATATACTTGATTGGAATTCAAAGTATGAACAAATACAAATACATATGAACTATGTTTCATTTTAATTAATTTCCTTTATTTAATAGTATTATTAATTTCTTATTTAATTAATGGAATAAGAAAATGATGTTTGAGAAATTTTTTCACAATATTGGGGACCCGATACCTTGGAAGTGAGTAAAAAAAATGAGCTTATAAGATAGAGGTATTTGTAATTTTATTTGTAGAATAATTACAGTGTTAATGTTATTATCTTTTTGAATATATGTTAAGCCTCATTATTAATTTTGTCTTTAAATTAATGCAAGATAAAGAAATATTTGAAAGAGAACGAGAAAGAGGTGGGTACTCTAGATTCACCTTCCGGGAGGATCTTCCGCCTGATATTAGTTTATTTTTGTTTGTCAATTTTGTTGAAATCTTGTTTATTCGTTCCTAGTTAAAACTTGATCCGTTCTTTATCCGAGAAAGAGGTGGAGGCAAATGATTGAGGTGTGACTATGAGAACAAGATACTCTAGAAAAATAGAGTGAAAATTGACATATCTATTATGTTTTACCTCCTCTCTTGTCATATCTATTATGTTTTCGTTGATTAGTACTAGCAATATCCTGTGTGATGCAGGGATAAATCAAAATCATATAAAAATGTTAAATATAATTAAATTAATAAAATGAATGAAAATATATATTTGTCAAATACATTTTTTTGTTTAAAAAAATAAAGAAAGTAGTTATATCAATCATGTGTTTTTTTATAAAAAATTCACATATAATTAAAATAAAATTATATTAAAGGTAGTTTTAGTGTGCAACAACTTAATTTTCATTGACTGAAAATTGAAAAGAAAATTACAAAAAAGAAATTAATTTGACTAATTTGCATTAATAAGTCATTAAAACTATGAGAATAATTTCAATGTTAGTGTATTAAAAAAAGCTCGGCTTCCGAACACAATTTTGAAATATATGACAGAGCTTCTTGCATCAAACCGCCCAAGAGCTTCATATATGGAAAGGTAATACAAAACTCATAATTAAATCAAGAAGCCATTTTTCAATGGTTAATGTTGGGGAAGTGGTGCAGTTTTAAGGACGTGTATGGAAAGCAGTTTTTTATTAATTAAAATATGACTAGAGGAGAGGTGAGAGTAAAAGAGATAATGCGTAAGGAAGTTAAGAATAGTGGTAAGAGGAGAGTTATAAATAATAATAGGTAGTTATTAAATTATTTATTATTTTAAAATATAATAATAATACTTTTATATTAAATTTCAAAAACTAAATGTTTGCATGAAGTTTAATGTTGGTCCTAAATGTTTGCATGAAGTTTATGTGGCACACCATCTCTCCTACGTGTCATATTTTAATGACCTGACATGACACATCACTGTCATATCATGCCATGTCATCATTTAACGGCAAAAAGTTAACGGTGTTACGCTCGGGGACCTCGACAAAAAAAAAACTTTGAGGATCAACATTAAAATTTTGAAACATTGAGGACTAACATTAAACTTCATGCAAACATTGAGGACCAAAATAATACTTTAGCCAATATTTAACAGTTTTTGCTAACGTAGCATCCTATATGACAAAAATATCTGACTAGGCATATTTTTTTTCCACATCAGATTTCTAACGTTTTTTTTCTGTCAATTGTACCTCTAACGTTCTACATTTCTGCCAATGTCACCCTTTTCACTAGCACCATGAAATATTTAATAGTTTTTGCTTACGTGACATCCTATTTGGCAAAAATATCTGACTTGGTATATTTTTTTCCACATCAGATTTCCTACTCATCTTTTCCCCATTGAAGTTGTGTCGTTTTGACCTCAGTCTATTCCTTCTAAAATATAACTCAAACGCACGCGCTATTTTGCTCATAAAACATCGGAGACGTTATCCATTCTCTATTTTAGGAAGACATATTCGACCTTCGATTACTAAGAAAACGTGAAAGTTTCCGAGCATCGATTTCGACTTCTCTCCGACAAAGTCTTCCCGAAATAGAGAATGGGTATCCGATGTTTTTGTCTGCACAATGGCACGTGCGTTTGAGTTATATTTTAAAAGGAATAGGGTGAGGCCAAAACGACACGATTTAGATGGGAAAAAGATGAGTAAAAAATCTGATGTGGAAAAAAATATGTCAAGTCAGATATTTTTGCCACATAGGATGCCACGTAAGCAAAAACTATTAAATATTTGATGGTGCTAATGAAAAGGGTGACATTGGTAGAAATGTAAAATGTTATGGGTACAATTGACAGAAAAAAACGTTAGAAATCTGATGTGAAAAAAAAATATGTCCAGTTAGATATTTTTGCCACATATGATGCCACGTCAGCAAAAACTGTTAAATATTTGACGGTGTTAGAGAAAAGGGTGACACTGGCAGAAACGTAAAACGTTAGGGGTACAATTGACAGCGAAAAAACGTTAAGGGTTTAGGAAATGTACTTTTGCCTACATAATAATTAAGGGAAATATAGTAGATATGGCAATAGAATAGGTCAAACTTGACTAATACATACATACATACAAACATACATAGGCCATTTTTGGTTTGTGGAATCTGGATGAGGGAATGGGAATTGGGATTAGGTTGAGTCTGAAAAGTCAATATAGTCCTCCATTATAAAATAAATTTACTCTTCATTTAAAAATTATTAATATTTAAAAAAGACAAAATTGATTTTTCACTATAAATTCTCATTCCCTCATCCCAATTCTCCAAAGCAAACATCGCCATATTGTAAATTCACACTATCTTTTCTCGAGCGATCATATTTTTTATGGTCAACAATTGTCGATATATGTCAATAATATTATTTTTGAAAATATATTTGTAAACGGTGGCTGTTGAGAAAAGTGTTGTAAAAAAGGATTAGCGACAAATGTTTATCGTCAAAAATACTATAATTGTCTATTTTCAACAACTTAATTATTGCAATGGACAAAATTTGATTGTTGAAATTGAAAAGGTTTTTTTTCCAACAATTAAATTGTGCTCAAAATATAGGTCGTTGAGAATACTCATATTTCTTGTAGTGAATAAATAAAAAAATTAATTAAAATGAAGCAATTAGTTGGTATGTATTTGTATTTGTTCATACCTTGAAATCCAAATAAAGTTGTATTTCTATTTGTTCATGCGTGAATTTTATCCGAGTTTAAAGTTTCTTTAGTTAAGTTGTAAGCCTTTCTTTAAAAGAGAAACAATTATTGTACCCAAACATGTATTTTATTATCCAAATTAATTTGAATTTAGATGTCATGAGTAAGTTTTGTAGATAACTAGAATATGATATATGGCCAACCAAACAAGTTATAACTTATAAGCATTCTTTTAAGTAAAAAAATTAATTCTTGTATCCAAACAAGTTTTTTTATATCCATATTTGAATTTAGGTTATGAGTAAATCTTATAGATAATTGCAGAATACGATATTGTTAGGATATGAGTGTGTTAGTTTAATAAAGAGTTAGTTAATATATCCGTTAGGTAGTTTTGTGTTCGGTTGTATTCTGTTACTTCTTCTTTCTCTTGTTCTTTCCCTTTCTTTCCTCTGCCACTCCTATATAGGTGGCCTCTGTACTCTTCTTGGATATATACGTTTTACTTCTTTCCTCAAGTTTTCCATATTATAACATGGTATCAGAGCATTAAGATCCTAGCAAAACGTGAGCAAGAAACATGCAGATGGCTGAAACACCAGAAATTTTCGAGACCTTGAGTGCAAGCACTGGAGTTATTGTTGAGCCACCCAAATTTACTCCACAAGGGTTTGCTCAAGTTATATCCAATAAGTTGGATGATTTCAATTTTCTAACATGGAAGATGCAGGTTGTAGCAACCGTGAAGGGGTTCAACCTATACAAGTTCTTGGTGGATGGGAAGGCCATACCACCTCGGTTCAAGACTGATTCAGATAAAGAAACCGAAGAAATAAAGCCAGATTTTGTTAAATGGGAGTGCCAAGATCAGGTAATCATGGCTTGGATGCTGAACTCCATGACAGATGCTATGGCAAACAAAATGGTTGGTTGTGAATATAGCCACCATGTTTGGAAGAAGGTGGAGACCCTCTTTATTGGTTAAACGCGTGCAAAGGAAAGACAGCTGAGGACGCAACTGCGAAGCACAAAGAAAAACGGAACCACGATGAGTGAGTTCATGTTAAAGATCAAGAAATTGGCTGACTCTCTTGCTGCAGTAGGGTCACCTATCACTGAACATGAGTATGTTGAAACCATCTCTTATGGTCTTCCAAGCGAATATGAGGGATTTATTACCTCGTTTTCGTTAAGGAGTGAAGCTTCCACCATTACAGTGTTTGAAGCTCTCTTGTTGACCCATGAGTCCCGTCTTGAAATGATCAAGACTGCCTCTGACAATGTATCTGCGAACCTGGTGCAAACACAAACTTCCACACAGTCCTCATGACCAACTCAAAACAACTTTGCTAACAACTTTAATGGCTATCGTCCACCTTTCAACTCACGAGGAGGTCAAAACAGGGGACGAGGCAGGAACCAGCGTGGAGGCCGTGGTGCGTGGCAAACAAATAGACCACAATGTCAGGTTTGTGGTAAGCCCGGCCATATAGCTATCAACTGTTATAACAGGTTCAATCAAGCATTCACGGCTGCGACATTGGCACAAGCTCAAGCTCAATATACTCAGAATTCATACACTTCGAATGCCCCGAGTCAGTCTCAGCCTCGACCTCCTTCAAATGCATCTATGGAGGCACTAGTGGCTGCTCCTGAGACGCTTTATGATTCGGCGTGGTATCCGGATAGTGGCGCATCGCACCATATCACTCATGATTCGTCCAATATGCAAACACACCATCCGTATGTTGGCACTGACCAGGTGCACGCTGCAAATGGATCAGGTTTGCCTATATCCAGTATAGGGTCTTCTAACCTTTTGTTATCAAATTCACAGACTCTTTTTCTTAAAAAACTTATTGCATGTTCCTACTGTGACTAAGAATTTACTAAGTGTTTCTCAGTGTGCAAGGGATAAATGAGTGTATTTTGAATTTCACCCTAATCTTTGCTTTGTGAAATCTCAGGACAATCATCAAATTCTGCTCAGGGGTAGGATGTGCAATGGCTTATATGTGTTTGATGATCTCACTCTTGGAAATAAACTGGAACCTCCTATTATAGCCACTGTTGCTTCCTCCACACTTTCACTCACTGATCACTTAGTCTATGGCATTCTAGAATGGGCCACCCATCTATGCAAACTGTAACTACTGCCTTATCTTCATGTAATATCAAATATATGACTAAAGACTCTAAAGTTTTTTGTGAACCATGCTGTTTGGGAAAATCGCGATCCATTTCCTTTCCTTCTTCGAACACTGTATATACTCAACCTTTAGAATTGGTATATTTTGATGTGTGGGGTCCTGCTCCTGTACTTTCTTCTAAAGGATATCGTTATTATATTGTGTTCATAGATGCCTTTACACGTTATTCTTGGATTTACTTAAAGCAAAATCTTATGCTCTCTTGGCCTTTAAGCAATTCAAAGTCTTAGCAGAAAAACAATTTCACACATCTCTCTTGGCTCTCCAAAGTGATTTTGGAGGGGAATACCTTGCATTTATCCCGTACCTTCGAGAACAGGGTGTCACTCATCGCATCAGTTGTCTTCACACGCATCAGCAAAATGGGACTGCCGAGCGCAAACATCGCCACATTACTGAAACTGGACTTACACTCCTTGCTTAGGCTTCCCTTCCCCTTCGTTTTTGGGATGAAGCTTTTCTCACTGCCACCTACCTTATAAATCGCCTTCCCACACCTGTTCTTTCTTCATTATCACCTTACGAGAAGCTATTTTTGGCCAAGCCAGATTACAATTTTTTAAAAGTTTTTGGGTGTGCCTGTTACCCACTTCTTCGTCCCTATAATGCTCATAAATTTGACTTCAAGTCCTCTCGGTGTACCTTCCTTGGTTACAGTCTTGCACACAAAGGGTATAAGTGCTTAGACTCCACGGGCAGGGTGTATGTGGCTCGTAGTGTTCAATTTGATGAGTCTTTCTTTCCCTTTAAAGCCTCTATCTCATACCCTCACGTGGACCCTCCTCCTAATCTTGTCAATTCTTTACCTCTTTTACTTGACAGCTCGTCTATCACTCATCATCCACCTACTCTACCTACTTCACCCACCCCACCTACTCCCTCTCGTTTAAATCCTCTGCCACGTGACCCTCCTCCTGTTCCTCTACCAGCTATTTCCCCTACACCCTCTTCACCTACAATGTCCTCTTCTCCTTCTAACCCTACTATATCCAATGTGCCCAACACGCATCCTATGCAAACCCGAGCCAAGTCAGGCATCTTTAAGCCTCGAGCTCTTCTCACAACTATCCAACCCACCTCCATCAAAGTGGCTCTTGCAGACCCTAACTGGAACCGTGCTATGCTTGAAGAATATGATGCCTTGCTGCGGAACAAGACATGGCAATTGGTTCCTCTTCCACCCGGCAAACATCCCATTGGATGCAAGTGGGTTTATCAACTAAAATACCATTCTGATGGCACCATTAGTCGCTATAAGGCCCGCTTAGTTGCTAAGGGGTTCCATCAGCAAGCAGGTTTGGATTACACTGAGACGTTTAGTCCCGTGGTCAAGCATACCACAATCCGGGTTGTTCTCACTGTGGCCTTGGCAAATCGGTGGCATCTTCATCAACTTGACTTTAATAATGCATTTCTGAATGGTGACCTTCGTGAAGAGGTGTACATGATGCAACCCCCTGGTTTTGAATATTCTAATTCTCAGCTAGTTTGCAAACTCTCAAAGGCCCTCTATGGTCTCAAGCAAGCGCCACGAGCATGGTTTGAAAAGTTGGCCACTGCCCTTCAACGGTTTGGCTTTACTTCAGCCAAGTGTGATCATTCCCTCTTCATTCGTAAGACCTCTCATTCTATTTTGTTCATTTTAGTGTATGTTGACGATGTCATTCTTACAGGTAGCTCCATCTCTGAGATCCAACTCCTCGTGACACAACTGCACAATCTCTTCTCTCTCAAAGATCTTGGTCCCTTACACTATTTTTTTAGGACTTCAGGTCCTTCCCTCGTCTCAAGGTGGTCTTATTCTCACTCAATCAGCCTACATCAAAGACCTGCTTGCCAAGGCTGGTCTCACTGATTCCAAACCGCAACCCACTCCGATGGTTTCCAGCCTCAAGCTTCGAGGGACTACTGATGACCCCTTTGTCGATCCCACTCAATATCGGTCCATTGTTGGGGCTCTTCAGTATACCACCATCACTCGACCTGAGATCTCCTTTAGCGTCAACAAGGTGTGCCAGTTCATGCATAATCCTCAGAACTCCCACTGGCAGGCGGTCAAACGTATTTTGAGGTACCTTAAAGGGACCCTTGATCATGGCTTACACTTCACGCCCTCTTCTTCCTTATCTCTCTTCGCGTTTTCTTATGCCGATTGGGGCTCAGACCCGGATGATCGGCGGTCGACGACAAGCTGGTGTGTGTATCTTGGCAATAATTTCGTGTCGTGGTCCTCAAAGAAACAGGCCGTAGTTGCTCGTTCTAGCACAGAGGCGGAATACCGTGGGGTTGCCAATGTGGTTTCTGAAGTAGTGTGGATTCAAAGTTTGCTATCAGAATTACGGATTCCCGTTCAGGGCGTTCCACGCATCCTCTGTGACAATATGAGTATTGTTCTTCTCTCTGCCAATCCTATCCTTCACTCGAGATCCAAGCATGTGGAACTTGACCTCTTCTTTGTCCGTGAAAGGGTGGCACGCCGTCAGATCGAGGTTCAACATATTCCTGCTGCTGAACAAACAACGGACGTTATGACCAAGGCTGTCTCCAGTTCCAATTTCCTTGTCTGTCGTGACAAACTCAGACTTGTCGATTCGAGCAAGCTGAGTTCGAGGGGGGATGTTAGGATATGAGTGTGTTAGTTTAATAAAGAGTTAGTTAATATATCCGTTAGGTAGTTTTGTGTTCGGTTGTATTCTGTTACTTCTTCTTTCTCTTGTTCTTTCCCTTTCTTTCCTCTGCCACTCCTATATAGGTGGCCTCTGTACTCTTCTTGGATATATACGTTTTACTTCTTTCCTCAAGTTTCCATATTATAACAGATATATGCCTAACCAAACAAATTATGACTTGTGACTCTGTGAGTAATACAATTCTCCTTTCTCTTGAATCTATCTTCTTTTCATCTCTCCTCTAGAAATCTTTAGGGTCAAAGGTAAGAATTAGACTAGACACTTCAACGTTTACCGATTTATCCAGTTAGACTATCTGATCGGATCCGATTCTTGAAACACTTGTGTAATTTCACTCATATAATTCACTAAATTTTACCTGTGATAATGCACCATGGTGGTCGCTTGGTACATGCTCCAATAAATTGTATGACATTCTTATGCCTAAACTTTCTAGTAGTTTTATAATGTACGAACAAAACAAGGGAAAAAATGTTTTAATTTCAAAATTGCACATTCTGCATGCAACTCTGTACGCTAGAGATTGGGGTTGGTTGAATTAGTTTAATTTATTTCAATGGGAAAGAGAAGCGAAAGAGAAACACAAAAAAAAATTTTATTACCCCTAAATTTTGAGATTTCTGTTAATTAGGACTCTTTTGTTACTTTGAATTTTTTTAGCAATGTTACATTTCTTACTAACACCCAAATAGTTAACAATATTGTACTTGTGACTGTTCACGTGTCCTAAAATGCTGTCAAGTCATATATTTAACTTTGAGGCATTTGTCAACTATGCCTCAAAACTTTGTTTCTTATCGATTATGCCTCCAAATTTTCAATTTTTTTAGCCATGGTGTCTTCTTCACTAACACAATCCAAATAATTTAAGGCACTGTATACTGCCCATTTATCCTTTATTTTAATCATATATTTTTAAAAAATGCATTTTGATTTAAAATATCCTCTTTATTTGAATGATATAATTTTTAATGTTTTAATTATTATGAAAAAAATCACAATGTATAGTATATTTATAAAAAAAGTAATAAAAGTGATATTTAGTTAATACCATTTATTTTTAATTCCTTAAAAAAATTTTTATTGCATACATATGAAATAACTCAGGTTTTGTCACGGTTATAACGTGACAAAATAAATGGAATGCTATGATCCTCATTTCAGCACAAAATTATGTATGATTAGTCATGGTTACAAGACTAGTTAAAAAATTGTGATTAAATATATGACTTGGCAACATTGTAGGTGAGTTGTTCAACCATATGTACAATGTCGTTAATTATTTTGATAGTGTTAATAAAAATGACAACATTATTGGAAAATTGAAAGATAGGGAGTATAATTGAAAGAAAACCAAGTTTGATTATATAATTGACAGATGTTCCAAATTTAAATATATGACTTGGAAACATTGTAAGCCAGCAGACAGCCACATGTACAGTGCCGTTAACTATTTTGACGGTGTTAGAGAAAAAATCAACATTTAGAAAATTGAAAGATTGTAGGGTACAATGACAGCAAATAAAAGTTTTGGGAAAGGTACTTTTGCCTAAATATTTGAGTAAATTATCATTTTGGTCCTTGAAAAATACAATTTAGTCTCTAAAAGATAAGAATCTCAAATTAAGTTTTTAAAATATGTAATTTGTCTCAATTTAGTCTTAAAAGATAGTTAACGCTTGCTTTGATTCACTCAGACAGAAGGCTTCACCCTTATTTCCAACATCACACCATTGTTGTGCGAACGGACCAACCTCTACACCAAAATTCTACAAAAGCCAAACCTGGTTGGACAGATGATGAATTGGGCGGTAGAGTTGTCAGAATTTGATATTTGCTACGAACCAAGGAGGGTGATCAAGGCACAGGCCCTCGTCGATTTCGTGGTTGAAATGACGGCCGTCGAATCACAACAACCCGACGCATAATCCGAGCCTATGAACTCGGGCGACGCACCTATACAACAGCCACAAGAACCCTACCGGGTAGTCTATGTCAACGGCTCAGCAACAGGAAGGTCCTCGAGCGCTGGAGTTATAATCAAAAGCCTCAATGGAGTGACGGTGGAACAAACCACCCACTTCACGTTTACCGCATCCAACAATCAAGCTAAATATGAAGTCCTTATTGCTGGATCGCACCTTGCCCTATACATAAGGGAGGAATCAAACTCCACAGAGACTCCCAACTTGTGTTAACCCACTAAACAGTGACTTCAAGACAAAGGATCCCACAATAACCAGATATATGGAACATGTCTGACAATTAATCAAAAGGTTTAAATCCGTCTTGATCGCACGGATACTGCACAACCTGAACACGCAAGCATATGCACTCTCAAAGTTGGCACACGCCACCGGAAACTCTGGCCTCAAAACCGTCCTCATAACAACATTAACAACACCTAGTGTTTCCCAAGAAGTCTTACCAGTGGAAACATGTGAATCATGAATGACACTAATAATGGCGTACCTAGTCCAAAACACATTCCCTTCCAACAAAGGAAAAGCAAGCGGCCAGATATTTCATTTAGGGAGAAGACCTATACATAAGAAGGTTCTCCCCTCATCTGCATTACCTACCCCCCACCACCCCACCCCAACGAGGCAAATTACATGCTCTGAGAAGCCCAAGAAGGCATATGCAGAACACACCAATCCCCCAAGGCGCTAGGGGGGAGGGAGAGAGAGAATACAGGGATTGAAATGAAAATTTTGAAGTAAATGAATAAAAAGATAATTTTTAAAAAGTTCCAGCATGCATCATCATTTAACAGAAAAAAAATAGATGGTGGTACACAAAAAAGACTAATTCAGAACAAATTGAAAAGATAGAGGGTTGATTTGGAACTTTTAAAAGATAAGAACTAATATAAAACTAGTAAAAAATATAAGGGGCCAAAATAAATATTTAACCTAACAATTTGAAAGTTTGGAGTTGGAATCGACAACCACCTCAAATATAGACAATAAATAATACTTGTCTTAAAGTTATTATTACTTGAAAAATCTTTTGTAATTTAAACCTACTCATTCAGCAAACCTATCTATCTATCTATCTCAAACAATGTCACTGTGAGTCTGATTGTTAGGGAGAAAAGAGGAAGGAATGGAAATGAGAATGGAAAAAAGATGAGGGAATGAAAATGTCATGTCAATATGATGTGATGTGAATAGAATAAAAGTGAGTAAAATGATCATTTTACCCTTACATTAAAAGTGAGAATGGAATAAAAGTGAATAAAAAAGTAAGGGCAAAAATATAATTTTATCACATTGTAAAAAGTAGAATTTGTTTGATAGAAAGAAAAGAGGAGGGAGAAGTGGTCTCCCTCCTTTTTATTCATCACAATTTCTATCTACCAAACATAACCTATATTAACAAACTAAAGGACATCCTAAGTATGATTGGGCTATATTAGTTCAATCATATTGTAGAATCACATACTTAAAAGTAAGTCATTATTAGGGCACCAAATACATCTTAAAATAACCACAAAAAATTTAGCTAAAAGATTATGAAATATGAACCTTGCACATGAATCCTTTGTTAATATAGCTAATGTCCATCATCATTTATCATGGAAAAAAAACAATTATTCAAATGCTTTTCAACATCTTTGATGCAATATGCCAAAGGCCTCTTCAACTAATATTTTTGCTTTCTTTGTAGGATATTAAAAAAAAAGGAAATTTAACTATTTAAGCAAGCTAATGAATATGCTAATTGCTAAAAACAATGAAAGTGGATGTAAAGTATTAAATGAGGAAAAAAAAAAGTTTTCCTTTCAATTTCAATTCTATCCCCAATGTTCTAATTCTGTCAATCATTAAGAATTATAACTTACTGAAAGACATAGAACAATATTTTACAAAATTGAAACTCATTCTAAACTTCAGGTAAAGAAACCCAAAGTTTACTATTCCAATCTTGAAAGATAACATTAACATCATATTAACCAAATTAATCATAGGAAACAGATTACAGATGAAGCTAAAAGGTCCAAGATAGAGATATAAAGGGCCTACAAATATCTATTTCAAATTGACAAGTGCTTAACCAAAACATCTAATCAATAGGGATTCCACATGAAACATTTCATATTGAGCACAATTTATGGTCCTCCATAATGATGACATTACAGAAAGTTTGTTCTCCTGAGAGGTCGAATCTCTAATCATTTTTTGAGATCTGTGTATGATATTGATAATAAAGGAATATTTTACACAAATCTCAAAAAATATCTAAGGGTGGAGAGTTCAATATCCAGATAGGTCGAACTCTTTATGGACAAGCCCTTCCCTAAAACAATTAAACTTGCATCACTCACTATTGTCCAATACAGCATATAAATTAGAATTTCATCCAAACATTCAAAAACCTTATAACTAATTAATTATAGTGCAATTTATTATGATTTATTTAAGGTAGCAGTCTTGTCTATCGCCTCAAGGTGTGTAGAATATACTCCGCATACAGATCCCTGCAAATTAAATATACTTAAATAATGATTTTACAATACGGTGAATGATTACCTCTAACTTAAAGACTTATGAGTGAAGGCACATGCATAGATTTTAGAGTAAATTACTATTTTGGACTTTTGGTACTGAAAGATTCCACTTGTCTCAATTTAGTCTCTAAATCATAAAAATGTTAATTTTAGTCCCTCAAAGATATATTTCGTTGCAATTTTGTCCCTTTTAGAAAAAACAATAATATAAAACACAAGGACAAAACTGCTACACAAAATATCTTCTAGGGACTAAATTTTATATTTTCATTATTCACGGCCTAATTTAGCCAAGTGGGACCTCTCAGGGACTAAAATTGATATTTTCGTGATTTAAGGAGAAAATTGAAATAAGTGAAATCTTTTAGGGATCAAAAGAGTAATTTACTCTAGAGTATATTATGATCTCTAACAACTTCTATCAGAGATAGATTAATTATTTGCAATGAAAAAAGGAAAAAGAACCATAGTAATCAGTCAAAATGTACTGACATTGAGTACTGGATGGCTTGAACGGCAGTGGTTGAAGGCAAGAAATCATTAACAGCTACTTCCTTGTTCTCATTCTTCTTGTCTGAGATATATGTTAAGAAACACCTCACAATTTGTGAAGAGACATAAACTATGTTTAAAGAAACTTAGGCAACAAGTTCCTATGTAAATATTATTAAGGATACAGTCTTCAAAGAAGCGTCGAATCTCAGAGAGGCGATGAGGTGGAAGTTCTTTGATGTCAGTATAGTGCTTGTACTCTGGATCATCAGCACAAACTGCAATAATCTTATCATCCTTCTCCCCCTGTATCAATAAAACAACTTATCATATAATTGGGTAGAAAGAAATGAACAATTCTTTTATGACAAGTTTTAGGCAAAGTTTCACTAAGTGTTCGCTGTCTATCAAGTTCTCCAATAAAAATATAACACATGGAAGTTTTCTTCACAACTCAGACAACATTACTGGTTCTCCCAAAAACTTTCAATCAAATGTCATAATTTTATTGGGAAACTTGATATCGAACACCCCAGTTTTCTTTTTCAGTTTAGTTAAAAGCCAAAAGGGTACCTGGTCAATCATGGGCATCAATCCAATGGCCTTGGCTCGAAGGAAACAACCAGGAAGAATTGGCTCCTATCCAGTGTTGATCACCCAGACATCAAATCACATAATTAATCATTAATTTGAAAGCATAATACATCATGCCTAATGCAGCATGAGTTGATTTGGCATCTACATCTTTTGAGTACTAATAAGGATAACTCAGACTACTAGAATTTTCTGGGCAATTAACTGAGGAAGCAAAAGTGAGACATCCACCATTATAAATTATAATTCATAATAAAATTTCAGCAGCAGCCATCTACTTTTTGATAATATAGAAAGGGTTGTGTGAATAGAATAGGAATCTTAGATTCTTGTATAACTATATACTTGTATTAAATTGACTTCCGCACCATGTCTCAGTGCTACTCAATAGAATACAATAAACAGGATTTAATGCCTTTTGTACAACATAGATTAATCTGAAATACAACAACAACAATCAAAGCCTTTTCCCACTAGGTAGGGTCGGCTATATGGTATAGATTAATCTGAAATAAATAAAAAAAATTACCTGCATAAGAATCAAGACATCAAGTGGATAGAATAGGAATCTTAGATTCTTGTATAACTATATACTTGTATTAAATTGACTTCCGCACCATGTCTCAGTGCTACTCAATAGAATACAATAAACAGGATTTAATGCCTTTTGTACAACATAGATTAATCTGAAATACAACAACAACAATCAAAGCCTTTTCCCACTAGGTAGGGTCGGCTATATGGTATAGATTAATCTGAAATAAATAAAAAAAATTACCTGCATAAGAATCAAGACATCAAGTGGATCATTGTCTTCACACAGTGTACGAGGGATAAAGCCATAGTTATGAGGATAAACAACGGATGAATACAAAACCCGATCAACCTGATCATTATTCAGATGGCAAGAAGAATCTAAATGACATATATATAATAAAAGGCAGAAGTTGGAATTGACTTGAAGCAACAGTCTACAAGACTAGAAGACAAAAGTATCATTGAGCAAGCAGGCAATTTGTATGTACCTTAATTAATCCAGTCTTCTTGTCAAGTTCATATTTGACCTTGCTTCCCTTGGAAATCTCCACAACCTGCAAGTGGCGAAAAACCATTGAACATGCAGAAAGACCACATTTTACTTGGAAATTTCTAGTCAGAACTCAGAAATAGGATTACCAAGGTACACAAGTACTGTTAGTAGGAGAAAATTACATGTTTGAGATTGAACATCACTCATAACAAAAAGTGAACAGCTAAAAGGGCCACAGAATTTGATTTATGGGAGCAGGTAAAGGTCCGAGATTGGTTTAAATAAAGTGAGACAAGATTTTGTCACTTACATTACTTCAAAGTCTGAGAATCTGTTCAGTGCTTAAATTCATAATCACATGCCTAAGATGCAAAGAGATCTATCCTACTATATGAAAAATCTATGTACATTCTTCTATATCAGGAAGGAGAACAGCATGACCTTATGCAGCTTTTAGCAACTTGTGTGATTTCTACGTTTAAAAGCAATTTGTTATTTGTCAAAAGCAATGGGAGTAAATATCTTCAAGTCAGAACTTTGGATATAATTCAACGTATATAAATGTGTGTGTATTTGTGTTGTGTTTGGTTTGGTTTATGCAGGAACTGCAGCCTAGAGGACGATAAGGCAGCTTGCCACTAAATTGGACAAACATATCTACTTTTTCCCTCTTCTAACAATAAAATAAGCACATTCTTTTCTCATGTAGAAGTAGATAGTAAGACAATTATTATTCTACCCAAAAGCATAAGATGGAGACTTACACAATTGAAAATATTGGGAGCTCCAGGTCCTGCATACAGTAATTAAGACAAGTTGCAACAAAACTTGAGTCTTCTACACAAATTGGATGTAAATGAGCAGGATTAAAAAAAATGAATGAGCAATTAGATCAAGAACAGTACCAATTTCAAGATCATGCCAGGGGTGGGCAGCAACTGATCTCCTCGACAAAGATGAAAGAATCCTTTCATTCAAACGGGGAACTGATCGGTTTTCTGGAGCTTGAGCTTCTTTATTCTCCTCTGACTGACTCATCTCTAAGACAGGACAAGAATAAAACATTGTTCATAATGAATCAACAGCAGTAAAAATGACCAGACCCAAATGAAATATGTTAGATGAACAATGATGATAGTATATCTCTAATCAATTCCCTTGGGTATACTCTGGAAGGTCATTACTAAATGCTCAATGCTGATGTGGTGAAACGTAATAACCAAAAGGGGAAAAAGTGTTTTCAACAGTGATAAACCATCAAGCCTATATTACCCTTATTTTTGAACATTTCTAGGTCATGACATGCCTCATCAAAGAAATGATATCATTAACTGTCTTATAATTGAAGATTCCTTTGTACTTTTCATCTGATCAGAACACTCGGGTCTGATCAGATCTCAAATTGAATCACATTTCTTTTGCCATATAATTAGTAAAATTACAAAACGGATTTCTTCACAAGCTTCCTAAAATCTTCGGTGCAGAGGCTAATAGCATAACCAGAAGGATCATCATTGATAATCGCTTCCACTGAGTTTCAAAATGAGTGAAAACTGAAAAAGACTTGATAGCCATAGCAGAAGAAAACCCAGGAAGTAGTAAAAAGGAAGATGACTAATTGATGAAATCGAACAAAAATAGCATAAACGCAAAACAAAGAGACTCTCTATTCGAAATCATCATAAACTCGGAAAGAAAGCTGAAAACGTACCTTGACTAAGACCAAGAATAATCGGAAAGGGTGGTAGATGAAGATAGATTGAAATGAACAGAGAGATGCAAGAAAGTGCTATGAAACCGCTATTTATATATGAACGTTAGGTCACACTCACAAGGCAAGAAGAGTTGGTCAACTCTTTATTACACACTAAGTTCAAATTATTAAAAGTTATTGAAATTTTATAAGAGCCAAAATATTATTTACTTGACATAGTTACAAATTTGGGGACTAAATAGTATTTTTGTCAAATTTGGGGACTAAATAGTTGACATAGTTACAAATTTCGGGGACTAAATAATATTTTTGATAAATTCAAGGCTAAATAGTAGTTTGACCAATAATTTAGGGATTAAATAGTATTTTGCCTCATTTTATAAAAAGGGTTTTTTTTTGTTGATAAAAAATGATACTATTAAACAAACCAAGTTACAACATAGTGCAACCAACCGTAAAAACATTAATATTACAACAAGATCTACTTAACCTATCAAACCTGCATTTACTTGTATGATAGTACAACATCATAATACCAACTGTTAACCCAACATCAAGACATATCAAGTTACACAATTTGTTGAAAAGGGCCTTGGTATTTTTAGGGATAATGTTGACAGCACTGTTAATTATCAAGTACTCATCCTGCGATTTGATCCAGAACAGCAGGTTTGCTTCATTACTCACAACTAGTAAGTAACTTCTCTCAGCCTCCTGAGAAGATTGGCTCCAAAGAAACCAAGGCTATGCTGTATGAGATTAACAACTGCAAGCAACATGCACCAATCTCGAAGCATCTGTCACCTCAATAGATGGTTTGATTTTACTAAAATCCATTGTATGGTGCAAACCTCTAACTCTTCTGCCTTTTGAAAGCTTTTCCACCAATAAGATAAGCTGTTATTTTTTTATTATCATCCTCTCTCTCTCTAAAAGAATGAGACCAGAACATTATTTAATTGATTAGTAGATCACCATTAATAATGGGTTCAATAATATTCAAAAGATTAATTTTAAATTCCAAGAAATTTTAAAATTCACAATCCCAAACACAACCTTAAGGACTAATTTTTTTGGTTAAAAAAACTTCATCGTAGAGGATGTATTATGTATATTCTTTTAAATTCGAATATTGACAAAAGACTCGATCAATACTTTTTTTTTATTTATATAAAATGTCTCATTTGTTAACTTTACCAATAAATATAGTTAAAAGATTTGAACAAGTGTTCAAGTTGTCTTTGTACAAAAATTGAGATGACTTTTGTTGACTTTTAAAGTTGAGGAAATAAATTGTACTTCCTACTAATAAGTGTGGGTGTTCTTTACATTTTAACCTAATTTTTAAAAATTCTTAGAAGCAATATTTTTGAACTTTTGCATAGGATTTTTTATATATTTAATTATGTAAATAATTATATCTAATTTATTGAAAATTATAAAATTATACTTGTAAGATTTCCTACAAAATATTCAATTATATTAATGAAATAGGAACAGATTTATAATATTATATACAAAAAAAATGTCTCTTAAGTTTTGAATATTTTATTAAACATGAGCAATTTGTTAATAATTATGTCTTTGTTTGATGATCAATTCTTGTAATTTTTTATATAATAATCGATAACAATGGGATATTTATAAAAAAAAATTGATAGCAATTGAATGTTTATAAAAATCTTTTATGTTAACAGTTGTATAATATAAAAGAGCAAATTCTTATTATTAATTATTGGCGAAGTACTCATTTTGGTCATCTATGTTTCACTCAAATTTTAAATTAGTCTTTTGTCTTTTAAAAATTTTATATTAGTCCTTTATGTTTTCCAAAAGTTTTATATTTGTCCTTCGAGTTTCATTAAAGTTCTATATTGATCTTTTATGTTTCATTGAAGTTCTATATTGGTCCTTTATGTTTCATTGAAGCTTTATATTAATCATTTATGTTTCATTAGAGTTTCATATTGGCCCTCTCAACATAGTTTTATTTTTTGATTAAACGACGTCGTTTGGGTGTTTTTGGTGTGTCTAAGGCCACTTCAGCTAGTTGATACACATAGGAGAGATTATGTGTCCACCTCGGCACGCCACGTCAACAGTTAACTTAAGCAATTGACAGATTTAGATGTAAGGATCAATTTAGAACTTTTGAGAAACATAAAGGACCAATTTAAAACTTTTAAAACATAAAGGACTAATTTGAAATTGGAGTGAAATATAGAGGACCAAAATGAACATTTAACATTAATTATTTAATAAACATAAATATCATAAGTTAAGCCGTCCAAATTGCATTAACTTTAAGGCGCATTTGGTTGCTTGTTATAATTGATATAATTCATCTTATAATTTAACATTTCTTTCAACATTCTTCTTATTAAACGTATCTTATTTTTTTTGTAATGTGATAAAATTATGTTTTTTCTTACCCACTTTTATTTCATTCTATTTTTAATATAAAGATAAAATAATTATTTTACCTTTTATTTCATTCGCATCACATCATTTTTATATTACTATTTTTATTTCTTTCAACATTCTCATTCTCATTCTTATTTCTATTATCATTCTCTTTATCTAACATTTACGTATCTAAACTTCTTCCTTCTTGTAATAGACTAATCGCTTTAAAAATTATATTTAAATTTTATACAAATATAAATCATGGAGGTCACGACGAAGCAAGAAAACATCAATTTTAATATATTTCACAAAGTGTTTGCACGTTTTGGTGAATAGTCACTTTTTATTGCATCGGAACTTGAAATCATGGTCACTAGGATACGTTTGCACATGCAAGAAGATGCCACTTTATTTCTCCATTCATCAATTTTATAATAAGTTGATAATTTGTTCCTAAAGAATGTTTTTTATATAAATTTAATTTTTTAATAATGTAATTATTAAAATATGACATGTGTCAATTTTCTTTTACTTCATATTCTTTTTAATTTTGTTAATATAAAAAATAACACGTATTATATTTTGATAGACAAATTTAATAAAATAAATATAAGTTTTCTTCTCATTGAATTTGGCTTCTCAAACGTGTATTCCCAATGAATTTGTTTTTTTGGCTTCTCATGTCAACGTCGATTTAATTTTTAAAAGATGTTTTAAAAAAAAAGTTGGGTGGGACAAACTTGATGTTTGTGAAACAATGACATAAAATTGGGAGTGGACGGACAAAGATTAGATCGATTCAATTCATCCAAATTTTTAGGGATCAATCAAATTGATTGTAATCGGTTTGGGTCGATTCAGTTTAATCAGTTTTTGCAAAAAAAAATTATTTTTTAAAGTAATAATTTTTTCTCTTTAATTTTAACCTTAAGAAATAGAAAAAAATATATTACTAACCATAAATTAAAATTACAATTTAAATTATAAAATCATAAATACTAGTACAAAAAATATATATCTAAATAAATATAAGGGTATTTTTAATATTTTTAATTAATATATAAATATATAACTATATATTTTAAATATTAAAAAACAATCGGTTGGTTTGGTTCGATTGGAATTGTGCCCCATTCATAAACCGAACCAAATCGGTTGGTAAAAAAAATTCAATCCATTCGATTATGTAGTCAATTTGATTTAAATCGGATTGATTGTATTCGATTTGGTTCGGTTCTGTACACCCTTAAATACAACATTCCTGACTTTAGATTTAGATCTAATGAAGTACAAGTGCATAAAATAAATAATCCAGATTCTTTAATAAAAATTAAAATTCATGTCGGCACTATCCAAGTTGCATTTTGGGCTTGGCTCCTTCCCTCCTAACCCACCCAAGTATGCACCACATGGCGCCATCGTGCTTAATGCATTGCTTTGCACATCAAGCAACGCATTAAGTCTAAACTATACTCTCCAACTAAAAAAAAAAAGTTTTGAAATTTTAAAAAAGAAAGCTGACTAAAATTAAACGAGGTGAGAATCTTGCTTGTAAAACTATGGAACAACTCTAGAAAGAAATAATATATTGAATACAAATTGATATCGTTCATGCACACATGGAGAATGTGTAGCTCTCCAAATGAAAGTATCACACTTGTTTCATCCATCGACGAACTTGCTAAATCTGTTTTGGAAAAAACAAAATAAGATGGGTGAGTTTTGCAGCTCAGTAGCAAATAACACCTGCCATAACAGGAAGGGAACAAACCTGCAGGCACGAACTTTTCGCAAATATTTCATGAATATGGTTTCCAACGGAAATTTCATAAATCAATAATAATGAATGAGCTTTTAAAAATAATTTACTGATCCTTTCTAAATTGAATATTTTCTCAAAGACTTATCAAAATCATATGTATGAAATTAAAACTAACATATAAAATAATAATAATAATAATAATAATATATAAGCTTTCCAGAAACCAAAGTTATAGTATTATCTCAAAATTTATCAATGTTATATAAAAATCAGTTAGGGAAAATCAGATCCACACCAATCAGAACAGACATGAGCAACAAGGCTCAGGCTCACGAATACAAACATGAGCAATAATGCTCATGAATACAGATCCAATCCACGTGTGTTGGCCGGCACACGGGGCTAGCAACACTCCCGCTGATTGAGGTTCCAAGATGTACTAAGGGCTAACAATCACTACAACAAAACACATATTTATCTACGGATTTACAATCCGTAGGTATTCTGTGGGGAATCCGTGAGAAAACGAAAAAAACAATTTTTTTCTTGAAAATTAGTCATAGATTTAGCCACGGAACACGGATTTACAATCTGTGGCTAATATTCGTGGGTAAGTGGTCAACTAGCCACAGATTGTAAGTCCGTGGATAATTTCTTAGAATTAGCCACGGACTTACAATCCGTGGCTAATCCGTAAGTAAGTGGTTTATAATTTTAATTTTAATTTTAATTTTCAATTGAAAAAATTACATTTTTTCTTCTAAAATAATACATAATATTACTATTGTTCAAATATTATAATTTATTGGAATCATAATTTAATTATGATTTTATTTTATTAAAAGTAACAAAATTATTCTTTTAAAAAATTATATTAATCATATTTATGTAAAACATTTTATATCTTTACTGAAGTATATAATAAAACTAACAGATTTAACATAAGCTAAATTGCATGTAATTTTAAAATTAAATTTTTAATACAAGTGAAAAACTAATTCTTTATATTATATAGTTTTTGGGACTAAAATAACAAAAAAAAAATCTCTAAACCATATGTTAGATGTATATATATAAAACGTTTTACATTAATATAACAAAAGATGATAGATGGCTTAGTGGTTATTGTAATCATAACCATGCATCATCTCCCAAATTTGAATCCTCCTTAAACCATTTTTATAAAATATAAGGTGGAGGTCGCCGGCCGGCGGAGGACGTTGCCAGCGACCAGTCGGATCCATGGTGAATTACCCACGGAAATGGTCCATGGCTATTTCCCCACGGATATCCCACGAGATACTTCCGTGGTTATTTTTTCCCACGGATGCGTCCGTGGGAAATTTGTGGGGAAAATTTTACCCACGGAATTTCCTTATTTTACCCACGAATTTGTCCGTGGGTAAATCTGATTTTTGTTATAGTGGATATTGCGTTAGCTGTAGAGTTCTATATCAGATGGCTTCCAAAAAAAATACTTCAAATAAATATACTTCCCATAATTAGAAATTTAATCTCTATAATATCTTTCAGTTTCAAATCACAGAATCAAAGTAACCAATAATCACCATTTACTTTCTCAATTCAATGGCAGAAAACTTTAACTAACAAAATTCAATAACGAGATCTAAATGAAAAATCTCTTCAAATAATAATCCCCATCATATCGTATCATATAACTTAAATACTATAGAGTTCATCAAATGAGGATCGAAAGGGAATTGAAAGTGACAAAGTTTGTTTGTTTCCCATACTATTTAATAGGCCAAATGTAATCAAAATGTATAGGGTCACTACAAAAAATTGGTAATTTACTTACACTTATTTACTGGCGGGTCAATTAAACAGCCAAAAAATGACTCATTTTCTGACGGTTCAGTATCCGCCAAGAAATGAGTATGATTTTTGGCGTTTTTACTCCTTTTTTGGCAGTTAAACCGCCAAAAATAATAAATATTAAATATATATATATATTTTTATAAAGTGACGGGTTAGAACAGTGAAACGAAACCCCCATTCACTTGTCTTTTTTTTTTCCCAGTTCCCTCCATTTTGCCTCATCTCACCATTTTCTTCCGGAGACTCTCAAGTTTGTCATAGCCGGCGCCGGTGCCGGAGCTTTGGCCGTCGAGTCAAACGACGCCGTCGTCAGTCGCACCTCCGACGGCTATCTCTCGCCGGGGTCGAAGTCGCTCTGCGTAGAGACGCCGACTGGTCACGACGTTTTCGCTTTGAAGGAGATCGGCGTTTCGGACTCGATTGGGATTTCGAAGAAAGCTTCGAAGCCATTGGTGAAAGCAGGTTTGGCTCATCGTATGCCCTTTCGCAATAACACATTCGACTTCATCATTTTCACGAACCACACTTTACTAGGTTTCAGCGCGCGGTGCGATTGCATAGTCGTGCTAATCGGAGGCTTTGGTGCGTGAGAGAAGATTGTATTCTTACTATCAGAATCAAGTTGTACCGTCAATAATCTTCGACTTCCCTTTCGGTTGGCCTCCATTGATCTGCACACCAAGTGTTTGAGGTAAGTTTAATTTCTTGCGATGGTGTGTGTTTAGTTAATATGGATCTCCATAATGCTCTCAACTTGAAGATTCTCACTCTTCATTCATTCAGTAAATAGCCTTGAGGTAAGTTTGCCATGGTGTGTGTTTAGTTTTGATGTATGTTTCTTGCAGTGGTGTGTGTTGATTAAATTGCCTTCTATAATTGAGTTCTGCTGAATTTTTTGATTGGTTGATATGTTGCCACAATTTTAGCCCTAAACTATAGAGAAGAAAGGGATCAAATGAGTAATAATAGTATTATTTGTGTTTTCATTGTCTCTCCAATAGGCAAGCCGGTTGGGAATCCTTCATATTATAGACTTACAGACATGGAGAAACATCAAGCACATCGACATGTTTTGATGAATTGTACACATGTGGATCCATTTGTCCAGTAAGTAACATATATATGTTGTTGAATACTTTATTAGACGATAAGTTTATAGGTTAATCTTATAAAAATTGTAGGGAATTTAAAGAGATAACACGAAGGAGGTTGAGGAGCCGTACACGTTCTGCAGCAATAATACAAAGGACTGTTCATAGGGAATTTGCTTCATGGTTTTATAATAGAGTGAGTAAAATTGCACATGACATATCTTATGTTTGACATCTTATATAACCACTCAAGTTATGTCTAATACAATTTGATGTCAAACTTGTAGATTATGAACGATGAAAATGGAACCTATTCAGATGATATCATAAATCTTGTAAAAGGTCCATTGTCACAAGTTAGAAGGTTTATTGCATATAACATTCACGGTTTGAAATTTCGAACAGTGGATCGAGATCAAGGGCTAAAAACTCAAAATAGTGGTGTATTTGACTCATTTGGCACAAATAGTTATGCAAGCAGCAGTGATAATCAACCTAGATTTGGAGGTGTTCCTTATAATAATACTCATAAATTTTATTTTTTTCAATATTGCAGGAGCCTAGGTAGAGCTTTTGGAGGTTGTTTTTGAAGCTTTTCTCATTTTGTAATGAACTAATTGTTTGGTTTTACAAACAAATATTTTTTTGAGAACTACAAGCAAATACTTTAGTTTTATCTTTTTTGAGTATTTTATATAAGTATTTCTATGAGTATTTCTATCTTTTTTTAGCATTAATATAATCAATTATATATATTTCTAAAAATATATGTGACATTTAAAAAAAGTAAAATAGACAGTTTGTGACGGTTTGAAGCCGTTAGAAATTTATAGGTCATTTTGTGGCGGGCATTAAGTGTCGCAAATTTACCTAACAATTTCTGGCAGTTGATGACCGCCACAAATTTACCTTTAATTTTGTGACGGTTATACACCGTTAGAAAATTACTTGAAATTTTATGACAGTTATAAGCCGCCACAATTTTACTTTTCATTTTTTGGCGGGCACTAACCGTCGAAAAAGTATATTTTGTGGCGTTTATTCCAGCAGTTGGCTAGAACTGTCAGAAAATTACTTTGCGACATATCCATTTGTGACAGTTTAAGATCCGCCACAAAATGTCATTTTGTGGCGTTGAACCGCCACAAAATAACAAAAATAGCCGTCGCTAAAAATCACATTTCTTGTAGTGGGTAGGCAAAAAAAACATACAGTAGGTATCATCCACTCACAAGAACTGTGACGTATCTAAGTGTCTAATGATTCCGCAAGTTTGACCATGACTATGAGAGTATCATCAATAGTCCTATAACAAAGGGGAAAAAATCGGATTTCATTAAAACTAATCTCATGTTTAGATAACTCCTTATATCATAAATCACTAACTTAATCACAAATAAGACTTGAGTTAACATCCATTTAAAAAAATTATAATGAGTGTGGAAACTCAATATTTCAACCAAAACATCTCATGCAATAATAATAATAATAATAATAATAATAATAATAATAATAATAATAATAATAATAATAATAATAATAATAATAATTTCTCCTATTTACCATCATACTTTATATTATGTAAAATTTCAGACTCCCATTAAATATTTAGTTTTCACTATGAGTACTCTCCAAAAGTTGTTATAGGGGTTTAATAAGCTAAATCAAGTTATTAATTTAAAGCAAATAATAAAAATCAACCTTTTTCCACAAAATTCCCAAATTTTCGCACTATATCAAGAGGCCAATTTTGAAAGCAATTGAAAACTAGTTTTGGGACCAAACACATCTTCAAAATACTTCTTAATCATATTAGGACAAATAGGAATGAAGAAATCGTCAAGATTTTGCAAGAAATTGTGAGAAAAGCACTAAAGACATACCCTAAAATAATTAGAGATGGGAGAGAGCGAACATCACTCACCACGGTGGTGTTTTTCGGCGACAATGGTGGCCGAAGGTAGAATAAATTTTTGGCAAAGGGAGGTTGACGGTGGTGGTTGGAGGCATGGTGATGAAGTTTTGTGGAGAGGAAAAGAGAAAGAAAGAAGGAAGAAAATAACCCAAAGGAAAATGGAATAGTGATAGAAGAATAAATAAAAAAAATTAAACTAAGGTAAAGTTTATTAGGTGTTTGTTATTAAATACCTAATGAATTTTACTTTAGTTTTTTTACTGAAAATTTTTGAGGCTGAGAAGACGCACCAACCTGGGAGAGGAAAAATATGAAGTTTTTGGTAAAAAATATTATTTTGCCCCATAAAAAAAAATATCCTTTTAAATAAGTTTCTCATAAAATTATATTTTTGCCCCTTAATAAAAAAATCCTTTCAATTAAGTCCCTCACAAAATTTTAAGTCCTTTACACACACTCTCTCTCTCTCTCACTCTTTTTGCTTTTAACTTTTAACTACATTAAAAAATAAGGGTTATTACATCTTCCTTTTTGGAACGTCTGCCAATTCCCAAGTGTTATTAGCTTAAAGAACGTAAATAATCATGTGACGCATGGTGTCACACTAACATCTATTCTTTACGACCTCAGAATAAGAAACATGCTTTGTGTTTGCACTTAGAGTTGCAAGGAAATGTTTGTCTCAAAGAAAACTTATAAAAGTTTACATAATTAGCTATGGGATATATATGAGGAATGTTGTGATGCGAGCGATGATGACATAGATGGACTCATTGTTTGGACAATGTAGGTAACATAATCACAAAGTCGAATTAATATTTCATTTTTGCGTTGCTCACGTACCAACATCATCGGTTGTCCCTCTGTCATGTTTAATTCATCAATGTTCTCATTATGTTCTTATGGCCGCATCGTGTCTTGATGTTCTGTTACGGCTTCTTGGAAAGCACCCCCTTGCTCCTAACTCGGAAAACTCGTCGGGTGTGTCATCAAGAAACTCAAAGTAATTTGGGTTGGCAATGTCAAAAGTTTCAAGGGTAGGAGTATTGGCAAAGGGATATACATTTTTTGGAAATACTACATCTCTGTACATAAAGAAATTTCATTTCTCTAAATCAAATAAATGCCAGCCCTTCTTCCCATAAGGATACCCAACAAAGATACATATTTTACTTTGGCTTGCAAATTTATCACATGTTTTCACATGAGCATAGCATAGACATCCAAAAAGACGCAAGTGATTGTAGGAGGGTCTTCACCATATAAAACACTAAAAGGTGTTTTTTCATCTAAGACTAAGGAAGGGTTTCTATTTATTAATTAAGTATCCAACTCTCAACACACATCCCCCCAAAAATCAATAGGAAGAGATGCTTTAAAACGCAATGCTCTGAATACATTCAAAATATATGTTGATGTTTTCTTTCTATCGTCCCTTTCTGTTGAGGTGTCCCATACAAGGAGTTTGAAAAATAATTTCATTGTCAAGAAGGAACTGTTTTAAGCATGTAAACTCAGTCTCATTATTATCACTTCTCAAAATTTCAACTCTTTTATCATATTGTCACTCAACTTTTAACACTTCACTGTCATGAAGAGAGGGATTGCTATTAGTTGATGATCACTAGGAAGCATCGACACGCTATTTGGCTCAAAGTGTCAGTGTCGAACTCATGTCTGACAGACTGACACTGACACCCCGCCAATACGACCCAGTACGTGTTAGATTTGTGTCGTATTATTATTTTTTTAAATACACATATTTTTTCAGATACGGTAGGATACTCCAGGGGTGTTTCTTACTTCTAACGTTTGGCGTCCCTGTTAATTCTACCCCCAACTTTTTTTGTTGTTAATTGTACCCCAATGTTTTATTTTTCTACCACGGTTACCCTTTTTACTAACGCCGTTAAATAATTAACCATTTTTTGCTGATGTGACAAAATAAGTTGACTGGGCAAAAGTATTTTTCAACTCAAATTTTTCTCTATCATAGCTTGCACAATACTTTCTTCTCAAATAAGTTGAAGTATCGCGCTATTGTGCTCTCACTTTTCTTGGTCAGCTCATTTTGTCACGTGTGAAAATACTTTTGCCCAGTCAGTTCATTTTGTCACGTGCAACGTCACATAAAAAAAACCGTTAATTATCTAACGACGATAGTGAAAATGGTAAACGTTAGTGATACAATTGACAACAAAAAAATATTGAGAGAAGAATTGACAATAACACCAAATATTAAACATAGAAAAACACCCTTTTGCCGAAAAAAAAGAAAGAAAGTATGAAGTATGGTACCAAATTACCGATAAACTTTTAAAATTGAAATATAGTTTCAAACTTCGTGGGTCAACTCTAAAAAAAGAAAAACAAGTTATATCAAACTAAGACTCTTAAATAAATTTTAATTAAGTATGCTACCCCTAAAAACTTGTAAGAGTTTGAAAATTCAAAAATTAATAAAAATTTAAATTTTGGGGACAAAATTTATATAAGAATAAAAGATTGTAACATTCCACTCTCAAAATACATGAGTAAATCAATTAGATTAGTTATTTAAGTTCAGATATGAGATTTTATACAAAATAAATAAATATAATCAAGTTAGATAAATTATGGAAAAAACTTATATCCATTTCTTTATGTCCATTTCCTCCAATTCCACCAATCATATATTGTATTTACATTTTCTTTCTTCTATGATTGGTCATATAAAAGGTGGTTTTCTATATTCTCTCTCTACTGTGATTGGTCATTTAAACACTTTTTGCCACGTGTCATAATTATATTGGGGAATTGGATGAAATGGACATAAGGAAATGGACATAAGTTTTTTCCATAAATTATTTAGGAGAAAGAAAATTATAATAACAAATAATGAAAAAATGTAGATAGAGACATTAATTGGAAATAAAACCTCAAAAGTTAAAGAGAGAAAATCACCTATAAACTAGTAAATAGAAAATTTTATCAAAAAATAAAAACTATTAAATAGAAAAGGTTAGATGTAAATGAAATAAATGCGAAGAAATTATTTGTGGGGATTTTATTGGTTTATAATTAATACAAATAGACATTTTAACTTATTAAAATCATATTTTGAAATTTCCCTATTTTACTTTAATTTAAAAAATGAAGTTTAATAATAAAAATTTCACTTCTTTTAAAAAAATATTTTAATTCATTAAATTAGATATAGAAAAATCTAAAGTTTCATAATTTATGAAACTTGTATATTTTCAAAATTATGATAAAAAAATTTTAGAAAGTCACTTGTTAAATTATTATGATGTCACTCTTTAAATATCTAGAGTGCCATTTGACATATTTTTAGAAAGTCACTTGTTAAATTATTAAGATTTTAAAAAGATAAATATACTTATATACATTCTTACTCCATATTATTAGGGTTCGTTTGATAAGAATTGCGCAAAGTAAAATCACGTTATTTCACGATTCTCAAAATTTTTTTACATCATCTTTTGTACATATCAAACACACTTTTTATCATATTTTTCTCTCTTCTAATTTTCTTTATAGTACTTTAAATCCGTGCATTTATATCAAGCATACATTTGATAATTATGATAATTCACCGCTATCACATATATATATATATATATATATATATATATATATATATATATATATATATAGGCTTGTATCCGTGTTATTTTTTTTCGATTTTCAATGCTCAAGATATATTTCTTTTAAAATTCAAAAGATACTCAAAATAAATATAACAAATATCAAATATATTAAAAATATATGTATATATATAAATAACATTTTTTTTGTTAAAAAAAACACTCAAGATTGAAGCAAGCATTTGTGAATTATATTTATATTAAATAGATATGTATACTAGGTTAGCTTTTGTAAACGTTATTTTAATAAATGAGTTAATTAATTTCATATAATTAAATTAGTAAATTTTAAACCCATTTATTTATTAGTAAATTATATTCAATATACACACAAGAATTGAATATAAGTGTTGCATATGAGGGTGCCCATGGTGTAAACAAATAAAAATGAGAAATTATAACTGAGATTCGAGAATATATATATACTAATGGAGATTTAAGTCAGTAGAAGGGATTAATTCCTCACAGCCTGATGAATTGGAAAAGTGTTTACTTTTAGTATTTGTTAGGGTTTTGAGATATCATGACCAACAATATATATATATATATATATATATATATATATATATATGATTGTTAAGCCACCTGTCTGTGGGGCACAAAGTGAAGGGACTCTCCTATAGTTTAATACCGAATTAAATTTATCGACTATGATTTTTCGACCTAAAAAATATCTAAAAAATTTAATAATGCTAATTATTTATTACTATTTGAGTATTAGATGTTGGTTTGAGTTTATATATATATATATATATATATATATATATATATATATATATATATATATAGGTTAAAACTCCAAATTGGTCCCTTATGTTGTCACCAAGTTTCATATTGGTCCTTTATGTTTCAAAAAGTTTAAATTGATCCTTTATGTTTGCAAGAAGTTCCAAATTGGTCATTCCGTCCAATTCCATCCATTTTTGCCGTTAAGTGATGACGTGTCCGGCTGATGTGTCATCCTCTCTCTCCTATGTGTACTGTTTAGCTGACGTGGCCTAAGTTACCCTAAAATTAGGGACTAAAATGAAACAAAATAAATTTTGACAAATCAAAAATATAATTTCTCCACTTTTTCATCTTCTTCTACTTCATCGCTGCCTACCTCAATGGAAGAGAAAGAAGAACTTTCTGGAAGTAAAACCCTAACTCATGAACAACCCAGAAACCTGAAACACACAGCAGCTCATTCTCATGATCTTGACCATCCTCTCCATCTTCAAGCAGAATCATAGGTGTGAAAAACGCACTAATCGCACAAGGTAAAGCTAAAAAGGCAAAGGACCCAGGTTCGAAAAAGATAAAAGGGATTCAAAGTACTCATGAATATATTTGATGCCATCACATTGTGCCCAGCAACAAATCGAACATGGCTGAAAAATTAGGGTTCGTTCATCAGTTTGTCAGCGCCTGAAATGGTTTGGCTCACTCGATTATATTCTTGGCGGCTGATTTTAGGATTTGGATTTTTCAAGCATGTGCCAATCTATCATATTAATTTCTGACCTGATTTGTCCTCGGAAGCTCTTAGACTTATCTTTGCCACTTTGGAGGAACCAATAGAAACATTAAAGAAAACTAAATTTTATCTAAGGAAATGGAATTTGAAGCACGAAGCAAAAAAGTTGGGTATGGGAGTGTGATAAAGAGTAAATAGTAATAGGGGTATGTGAAAGTCCAGGATGTAGGTTGAGATGAAAGGATTTGTTTATATTTTTTTCCTTCTTGCAGAGATGGATTTGTGAACGGGCGTGATTCACCATAAATGGGTAAAGCATGAGGTGACGATGGAGAGGGACCGATTAAGCATAAACAAGAGTTGTTATTAGATATTTATGGATCGTGTTAATGTTTTTTTGCTTGCTCGTCTTGTACATTCATTAGTTCATCAAGAAGAGGAAGAAGAAGATGGTGGGGAAATTATATTTTTGTTTTGTGAAGAATTAGTTTATTTCATTTTAGTCTCTAGTTTTATTTTAACTAAGGCCACGTCAGCTAAACAGTACACCTAGGAGAGAGAGTGTGACGCATCAGCCGGACAAGTCATCACTTAACGGCAAAACTGGATGGAATTGGATGGAAGGACCAATTTAGAACTTCTTGCAAACATACAGGACCAATTTAAACTTTTTGAAACATAAAGGACCAATATGAAACTTGGTGACAACATAAGAGACCAATTTAGGGTTTTGGCCATATATATATATAGAAGAACTAATTTAGAGTTTGACTCTTCTGTATATTAGTATGTTAGGTTATCTTTTTTTCGTAGTTTTCTTCACTTTTTTTTATTTAAATTTGAGATATCGTAAATTTTTTTTTTGAAGAATAAGAGATATAGACAAAAAAATTAAAAATTCTATACAAATCATGACCTACCATGAATGGTTTAGGGATTATATCTTTAGGGATTAAAAAGTTAGTTCCTAATACATTCATGGTAAATCTTAATTTATGCGGAATTTAAATTTTTTTTGTATCTATATCTTTCACACTTTAGATATTCTTTAGAAAAGTTTAAAATATCTCAAATTTAAATAAAAGGCAAAAGTACCTTTCCTACCCCCAACGTTTGGGGGTCCTGTCAGTTTCGCCCCTAACGTTTTTTCGCTGTCAATTGTACCCCTAACGTTTTACGTTTCTGCCAATGTCACCCTTTTCACTAGCACCGTCAAATATTTAACAGTTTTTGCTGACGTGGCATCCTATGTGAAACCCAGTTTTACCATCATTGCCTCAATGAAACCCCACTCAACCCGATCATACGCCTTACTCATATCCAACTTCACAGCTGCAAAACCATTCTTATTATAGCGCTTTGATTTAAGAGTATGCAACAACTCGTAAGCTAATAACGGAAGAACGATTTTTAATCTGTTTGCTATTGTCTTTGATATAACCTTGTAGATTACATTGCAAAGACTAATAGGCCGAAAATGAGTGAGATCAACAGGATCTGTAGTTTTCGGGATCAAGACAATTCTGGTATGGTTAATCCCTTCCGGAAAGATTCCTCTGTTCAAATACAATAACGCCATTCTACATACATCCGTCCCCACCACCTCCCAATACTTTTGATAAAACAGTGCCAGGAACCCATCCGGTCCCGGTGCCTTTGTAGGATACATCATGAAGCATGCCTCCTTCACTTCTTCCATTGTGAAATTTTCATCTAAAGAATGCATCAAATAATCAGAGATCTTTCTCAGAACATGCACTATCACATCGTCATAATTCTCCGGTTTGCTTGACGTAAAGATCTCTTTAAAGTACTCAACTGCTATCTCTCTCATATCATCCAGCTCCTCTTTCCACTCCCCTGCTCTATCCGTCAGTCGTTTTATAGTGTTCTTCCTCCTTCTTTTTGAGGCCGAATTATGAAAGAATTTCGTGTTCCTATCCCCTTCCTTCAGCCAAGACACCCTCGACCTCTGTCTCCACATAATTTCCTCATGTTCAAGTGTTCCCTTCAACTCTTTTTCCACTTGCCCCACCTGCTCCTTATCAAACCCTCCTACCGGAACGTTGTAGAGGTTTTGGAGTTCCTCTTGCAACTTCCATATCCTATTATTAACGTTGCCAAACACCTCCTTGTTCCATCTAGAGAGCAACTCTTTTACTTCTTCTAGGTTTCCTCTAAGTTCCTTTCCTCCTGCTCCCCCTTTCTCCACCCACGCTTCTCTAATTAGTTCTCCACAATCACTATGCATCGTCCACATTTTTTTAAATCGAAATATCTTCTTCTTCTGCTCATAACTCCTCTTCGAGGTATAATCTGAGTCCAGCAAGACCGCTAAAAGATCATAGGAACCCTTCGGTAAATGACGCACCTTGTAATTTGGATACTTCTCCGCCCGATCTTTATTAATTAAAGCTCTATCTAAGCGAACTTGAACATTCGCTTCTCCATCTCTTTTGTTATTCCATGTATATTTGTACCCTTCGTAACCCCCATCCTCTAGTTGACACCATTCCACTGCCTCTCTGAACATTGTTATCTGAGCCTCCGGTCTTGGATTAATACTCAATTGTTCTTCTACCTGTAACACTTCGTTAAAATCACCTATTAGCACCCAAGGTATCTGAGAATCGTCTCTCAATGATTTCAGAACATTCCACCCATTGAACCGTTGTGCCGTTACAAGTTCTCCATAAAACCCGGTAATTCTCACGTTGCCCTCCTCTTGCATAGAGAGTACTCCATCCACATGGTACTTCGAGTAGGACTTTATAGATAAATTTAATCCACTTTTCCACAACATCATCATACCCCCTCTCCTTCCGTCACACGGCACTACAAAACCATTACTAAAGCCCAACTTCCGCTTCGTGTTCTCCCCCTCCCTAACCGTCATTCTCATCTCACTCAGAAACACTACATCGGGATCTTGTTGCCTTATCATTAGGCGAAGCGAACTAACTGCAGGATGGTTCCCAAGCCCCCTACAGTTCCATGCTAATGTTTTCATCTCTGTCGGCAGGCCTGTATGACAGGACCCGCCGATATATCATTTGGTAATACCTCCACTTCGTCACCCCGCCTTCCCTTCTTAGATGAATGAAACTCATTCCCCATAGTCGTACCATCTCCATTAGTTAAATCATTAAAGAGACGCTTTTTCACTTCTGCTACCGGAACCTTGTTTTCTTTCTCCCTTGCAAGTCTCTTCTACGTTGACGCACCGCCCTTGATGCTCTTCATCCCTTTTCCCACCTCACACTTACCCCCTCCTCCTTCACTCCCATTGACATGGTTCTCGGTTAAGTTGACGTGTCCCATTACACCCTTCCTTCCATCCCCATCATCCAACACGTTGAGTTCCTCACCTCCCTCCTTAGGAACACTTATTTTTATCATTCTCTCTTTAACCCCACCTTCATCATTCTTCATTTTTCCTTCTTGACCTTTTCCTCCCTCCACCGTTTCATCAATTATCATTTTCTCACCTACTCTTTCCAACACTGTAGTTTCACCTTTTCCTTTCTCCATCACCATAACTTGTGTCTCCCTCACTGTCATGCACGCAAGCTTATTCAACAACTCCTCCGTATCGACTTTCTTGATCCTTCCACTCTATGCAACTCTCCTCCATACCCATTATCATGGGTAGCCTTACTTGTTCGAAGCCACGTCACTTTTCTTCCACTCCTATCCGCCCTCATCCACGCTCCTACCTCCTTCGACACAAACACCTCTCCCTTCTCTTCCACCATCTTCTTCGTCAAACAATCCGATTCGTCATGTCCAAATACCCCGCATGAAAAGCAACACCTTGGAATTTTTTCATATAGAAAGTCGACCCAATATACCCCATCCCGTGCGTTGCCTAGATTAACTCCCTTACGTAGACCCTTCCTCACATCAATGTTCACAACGCCTCTCATAAAAACGTTACCTGTACTCTGTTCTTCATACAAACCCAATTCATGCACCTCTCCCACCTTCGCACATAGCTTCGATGCGACTTTTTCAGTTCTGCAATGTAGTGGAACGCCCCATAACTGCACCCTCACCTTCACTTTTGTAAACTCTTCTTCCTTCCCATCCATTCCCGAGATTGGATCCAGTGCTTGGCTCTTCTATGCATTAGTATGCTAGGCCGACTTTTTTTCATAGTTTTCTTCACTTTTTTTTATTTAAACTTGAAAAATTATAAACTTTTTCTAAAGAATAAGAGTTATAAACACAAAAAAATAATAAATTTCACACAAATAAGGACCTACCGTGAATGGTTTAGGGATCATCTTTATTAGGGACTAAAAAGTTATTCCTTAATCCGCTCATAGTAAATCTCAATTTTTGTGGAGTTTTTAATTTTTTTTGTATCTATATTTTTCATACTTTAGATATTCTTTAGAAAAAGTTTATAATTTCTCAAATTTAAATAAAAAAAGTGAAGAAAATTATAAAAAAGAGTCAGCTTAACATACTAATGCGCCAAGCACTGGATATATTCTCATCCATTCCCCTCTTCCATCTTGCTAGAATCATCCATCTGTTACGGAAAGTTCGGGGTCCATTCTGTATAGTTTTCAACATGTCTTTTTCATTCGCAAAATGAAAGAGAAACATATTCGTGTCTACTTCTTCCACCTTCAGCCCCTCCGGCCTATTCCAAATATTTTGGGAAAGCGTTTTCTAGTGCTCCCTTATTCACCGGCTTCGACGATATAATCTTCCCTACAACTGTAAAAACGCCTCTTTCGCCTCCGTTAATGACCTCGTCTTCATCGTATACCACTAGCACTTCCTCATCATCTTCTTTCGTAGCCATCCTAACGTCCTTTAGTAGTCACTCACACCTGCCGAAGCACCACCCCGACTACACGGCCGTCGCCGAAAAACACGTTCAATTAAGTATGCTGCCCCTAAATTTAGATAAATAAATATTTAAATTTTGGCATTTTAAGTAACATTCCACTCTCAAAATACATAAGTAAATAAATTAGATTAGTTATTTAAGTTCAGATATGAGATTTTATACAAAATAAATAAATAAATATAATCAAGTTAGATAAATTATTTAGGAGAAAGAAAATTATAATAACAAATAATGAAAAAATGCAGATAGAGACATTAATTGGAAATAAAACCTCAAAAGTTAAAGAGAGAAAATCACCTATAAACTAATAAATATTAAATAGAAAAGGTTAGATGTAAATGAAATAAACGGGAAAAATTATTTGTGGGGATTTTATTGGTTTATAATTAATACAAATAGACATTTTAACTTATTAAAATCATATTTTAAAATTTCCCTATTTTCCCTACCTATTTTACTTTTAAAAAATTAATTTTAATAATAAAAAATTCACTTCTTTTAAAAAATATTTTAATTCATTAAATTAGATATAGAAAAATCTAAAGTTTCATAATTTATCAAACTTGTATATTTTTAAAATTATGATAAAAATTTTTATTATTATGATATCATTCTTTAAATATCTAAGTATCATTTGACATATTTTTAGATACCCACTTATTAAGATTTTAAAAAAATAAATATATTTATATACATAGATATCTCTTTTTTTATATTATTTTTATTTTAAAAAATACTTTAATAATTTTGATCTCTCAGCAAATATTTTTACCTACATTCTTACTCCATATTATTAGTAAGTATGATAATTCACCGCTATCATATATATATATATATAGGCTATTTTGTTTATTTTCAATGCTCAATATATATTCCTTTTAAAATTTAAAAGATACTCAAATAAATATATCAAATATCAAATATATTAAAGATATATGTATATATATAAATAACAATTTTAACACTCAAGATTGAAGCACACATTTGTGAAATATATTTATATTAAATTTTGTGAATGTTATTTTAATAAATTAGATATATTAGCTTCATATAATTAAATTAGTAAAATCTTAAACCCATGTATTTATTAGTAAATTATATTCAATATACACGCATATATATAGACTAAAAATTTTACATTTCATCAAAAAAAGTTTTTTACATGCAGATCCTTGTTTTTATAATTTAATTTTTAAAATTATAATATAAATAATTATTTTATATTTTAAAATAATAATAAATTAAATAGTTGACAATTTATTTAATTTTTAAAATATAATATAAACACATTATTATATTTTAAAATAGTAAATTTAATATTGAAAGTTATTTATTTTCTTATTTCTTATAACCACCTGAGTATAAAATTTTTTTCACTCACATCCTTCTCAACATATTTTTTTAACCAGAAAATAGGTTTTTTGTACGTACAATAACCCGATACCCAACAACTATATATATATATTGGTATATTTAAATTTACTAAGTTACATATTTTTAACTAATTTTTCTTTACAACAACAACCATCAAAAGTCTTTTTTTACTAGGGGGATCGACTATATGGATCAAATGATTAGGTTATTTGCCCTTAACGTCACTTTTTTGAATTGATTTATTGACTAACATATTTTATTCTTGACTTTCAAAACCATCTAAGATACAATCTCTTCAATTAATTTTAACTATATATTAATAAATTTTATTAATATATTTCATATCTTATTAATGGAAGTTGGATTTACGTGATGAACCCGAGTTCAATTATATTTTCTGTTAAGATATGCCTATATTGAGTGTCGATAGAACCTCAAACAAGATTACTTCCAATAAAAAATAATCTATAAAAAACCAAAAAAAAATAGATTTCATATCAAAATATTATGATTTAAATTTAGAAAAAACATAAGAATATTACCGTTATGATATTCCGTTTTTTCTATATTTTAAAAATATTTCATGAGATTATATATACTAGACTCCTTAAAAGTAGGAGATTATGATACAACATTACGATATTATATATTATATATATATATATATATATATATATTATATATATAAAAGAAAATATAGTCAACCACTCTGCCTAGTTTATTTAGGTTTCCTTTAGATTCGTAATATATAATAAGTATCATAACAACTTTTCGTTTTCTTTTTGAAACCACTCACGTCGTTGGTGTCAAGTATGACAATATATACAATTGGTGATAATATATAATTTTGAAAACAAAGATACTAAAACGTCTAAATTATATAATATATATTCATAATTTTTCATGTTTGTATGTACATAACTACATCGAAGTAATTCATAGGCATCTCAAATCGACATAATGGACATAAATGACTAATTTTAAGCCACTCCACAATACAATTATTATGATAAACATGGTGGCAAGGCATAATTGAAATCTCAACTTCTTCATCGTGGTACTCTTCGAAACAGATGCAACAATAATCGCCATCAATAATAGCGACGTCGTTAACGTCTCCTTTAACCATCGCAGTATTCAAAGACTCAATAGCTTCTTGAGATGCGGGGATCATTCTCGGCCGATATTCTTGCATAGATTCCCACATGACCCGATCATCAAGAATATCCTCTTCCTCCTCCTCCTCCTCATCACCATCATCATTATCATCATCATCATAATTGTCGTCGTCGTAATTGCCATCATCATCATAATCATCATCGTAGTCATCATAGTCATAGTCATCGTCGTCGTCGTTGTCATCATCATCTTCTTCTTCATCGACCGTAATATCAATAGCCAAAGGGTACGCAGCCGAGGAAGTGTCCCCGACATAAGATCGACGATACTTGTCGTAGTAGAACCGAGCGCTCTCTATTATGAAAGGTATCGCCTCATCCTCTTCAAGATCATCATAAGGAAACCAAGGTTCCAATAGCCGTCGAAGAAAGTCTTCGCCCTCTCGGAAGAATTGTTCACACGTCATGGAATGACAAGTGTAGAGTAAAGAAAAATTCGGCAGAGGACGAAACTCAGCCCGGCATTCGTAGTTGATGCTAAAATAGATATTAAAACTTTCGGCGTTCAAAGTCACGAAAAAATCTTGAAGGTTTTGCAAGTTTTGATCTCTAGGTTGTCGAGTAACACTATAAGTGTTGTATATGAGGGTGACCATGGTATGGTGTAAACAAATTAAATAAGAATGACAAATTATAACTCAGATTTGAGGATATATATATATATATACACTAATGGAGGGCCATAGAAGGATTAGTTTTCCCAACCTGATGAATTGGAAGAGTGTTTACTTTTAGTGTTTGATAGGGTTTGGAGATACCATAAGCAACAATATATATATACAAATATAAACCATAAGGACCGTGTATATATATATATATATATATATATATATATATATATATATATATATATATATACACTAGAGGTTTTGTATGTACGTATTTATTTTTTTAAAAAAAATATATAAGATAAAATTATTATTATGATTTAAAATAATAAAATATTAAATATTATATACAAATATAAACCATAAGGACCGTGTATATGTATATATATATACATTAGAGGTTTTGTATGCACGTATTTATTTTTTTAAAAAAATATATAAGATAAAATTATTATTATGATTTAAAATAATAAAATATTAAATATTTGATAATTTTTTAACTTTTAAAATATAATATAATAATTATATTTTAAATAATATATTAAATCATGAAAAGTTATTTGTTGATAAGTTATTTTTAGTGGGAACGTTATTTTTTTGATGTCACACTTTGCTTGTGTGACACCAAAAAAATCTAAAGCCATATATATATAGATATATAGATATATGATATGATTGTTAAGCCAACCTGACTCTGTAGCACAAAGTGAAGGGACTCTCCTATAGTTTAATATCAAATTAAATCAATCGATTATGATTTTTTGACTAAAAAAATATAAAAAAATTTAATAATGCTAATTTTTTACTACTATTTAAGTATTAGATGTTGGTTTGAGTTTATATATATATATATATAAGAACTGATTCAGTGTTTGACTCTTCTGTGTATTAGTATGTTAGGCTATTTTTTTCTTTAAATTTGAGATATCGTAATTTCTTTCTTAAAAATAACAGATATAGACACAAAAAAAATTCTACACACATCGTGACCGTGAATGGTTTAGGGACGAAAAAGTTAGTCTCTAATACATTCATGGTAAATCTTAATTTATGCGGAGTTTTAAATTTTTTTTAATTATATCTTTCATACTATAGATATTCTTTAAAAAAGTTTACAATATCTCAAATTTAAATAAAAATAAGTGAAGAAAACTAAGAAAAAAAAGAGATGATTTAGCATACTAATTTTACTTATCTGGTTTGATTAAGATTAAACTTATAATATTGTTTAATTTATTTTATCTTAAAAAATTTGTTATTATCGTTAATTCAGTGGTTTGAGCATACGTTAAAGTATTTATCTATATATATATATATATAGTTTAAGATTCAATTTTCAAATCCAGAGATTAATTTTAAATTTTGTTGTGCATAATTAGTTCTTTTATTCTTATCATTTAACGGCACTTTAATGAAGGAGGGATTTTCTTTTTCTTTTTCTTTTTTTAAGAAAGAAATACTGAAGATGCATTTTATATATAACTAAATCATTATATTGACTTATCTTCAAAATTAATTGTCTTTCTATCTCTTTTTTCTTTTAATTTTGGGAATTGTCACGGTAAATTTCTTTGAAAACTTTTGGTTTGAAGGAAACCTTATAATTTAAAGATTATTTTATGTTCTGTTACAGAATTGATTTTTTTTTTTATGGAAGTTACAGAATTGATTTGATGCCTTTATAGTGTAATCTCTATTTTTAAATAAATTAAGATACTGTTTGTTGCTAATGGATTTGTTACATAAATTATTTTCACAAGAAACTTATAAAATTAGATATTATAATTAGCAAATCAATAATATCTCGATTTTATGGGATTTAGAAGAGAGAAGAGAGAAGACGAATTTCAAATTTTTGTTATGATTCTGTTTGTTATGAGATAAGTAAGAAGGAACCGAAAAAGTGGAAGAAGAAAAGAGATGAGAGGGAATCTTGTAAGGAAAAAACTTAGGTTCATTTCCTTATGTCTATTACATCTAATTTTATCAATCATATATTGTATTTACACTCTCTCTCTTCTATTATTGGTTATATAAAAGGTGATCTTTTATATTCTCTCTCTACTGTGCTTGGTCATTTAAACACTTTTTATTAAGAGTAAATGGGTAAATTAGTAAATTAGAATAAGAGATTTGGCTAATATATCAAATTTTAATAAATATTAAATATAATTTTCTGAAATAAAAATATTAAGTCACCAAACTAGGTTAGTATAATATATTTCTTATTTAATAAGTTCAATTAATTTTTTGGGTACATTATATTTTAGTGGCATGTAATTTTGATCTGTTTTTAATCATGTATTTTGTGATTTCATTTTTGTCAATCAAATATCTGTGATTCGCACCGTTAACAATTTAATGTCCCGTAATTTAGTCGATTACTTTTTTAATAGAAGTGCTCTATGTGCCACACACGTTTTACCTATAAAAACACTCAAATCCTTCTTAATCCACTTTTTTTTTAAAAAATCTAAATTCACAATTTTAAACTTATCTCAAAAAATCATTTTAGAAATTCAAACTTTAAGAACCAAAATCAAAGTATAGTAACTTATTTTAATATTTAAAAATTTTCAATATAATTAATTTTGGTATTGTTCACTCCGTAACCTTTGAACCCAAATTTGTGCGCTTAAGCTAGCTCCTTGTCATTGTATTGATACACTACTAGAATGTTAGTTTATTCCTACTGAAATATTGCGACTGAAAAACGACTGAAGTGTTTTTTGGATTATCCGATTGCTTTTTAGTTGGATAGAAACAACATTGTACAAAAACCGATCGCCATTCGACCGAAAAAAGTAGCCAAGCAGGAAGCATAGTTTCCGACTACATTGTAGTCGGATATTGAATGAGAACTTGAAATTAAAATTTAATTTATCTCTAAAAGTTGTCAGATTCTACAATTTTATTTCCCCCCAAAATTTTTGAATTCCCACACAATATTTTGAAAGTGCCGCCATGCTTTTTATTATAAATGAGGAACTTTCGTTCTTCTTTTCATTTCTTTCTTCTGCTTCTTTTATCTTTCATATTCTTTCATTCTCCTTTACTGCAAAACTGAAGGAAGCAACACACAAGGAGATGCTGCAAACAAAATGGTTTTTTTTCATCATCTTTTATTGTTGCTAATATTTTTCGATTAGTTCCTTCTTTTTTTCTCCACATTTTTTCCATTTGATTTATTTATTTATTATCTTTCACTTTTTTTAATAGACTCTTGCTGGAAAGACAATGGAACATTTGCTAGCTTTGTTTGGAATTTGGAAGACGCCTTTCTTGTTGAAAATTTCCATAAATTTTAGTCTTAGACATGTTTTCTGGTGGTTCATAATAAAGCTTTCACAAGATGCATCTCTTCCTTGTAAAAAATTTGTTGGAAATTTCACCATCTCAATCCGGACATGCTTTATTGTGATTTATGTTAAAGTTTTGACTAATAAAAAAATACTAGAAAGAGAAGGTTCAAGAAGTTCAAGAATAATTGGTGATAAAATATATAAGAAAAGAATTATAAGAGACAATAACAAAAATTTTTAACAAAACGTCGTGCAATAATCATTTTAAAAAAGGGTCATAAACCATTCCCTCATGTACTATTTGTAGACTATTAGCTATAAAATTTTTATTATTACAAAAAATCTTTTTCCGACTGCATAGCAGTAGGAAAATAAACTTTTTCAATTGTGTCAGACACAATTGTTCGACTGACCGGCAATAGAAAGAGTCGGTAGGAAAAATTTGTTCAGTCGTAAATTATTAGTCGGTACTTCATTTTGCGACCAGCGAAATTCCTACTACCTTATGTAGTAGAAAGTCAGTCGAAAATCACATATTTCCAACTGCATATCCTTACTTTTCTACTATATTTTCAGTAGGAAAATGGATCAATTCTTGTAGTGATATATTCCAAGTTTTTCAATAGAAATATAGAATTACTTCCAATTGTTTCTTCGGTGCATACATGCAATTTGGATTTTGAGAAGAATTGTTGAGAACCATTTGATTTTTAAGATAGAACCAGCACACAAATTCCGAGACGAATGAAAGAAATCTAAAGCATTATAGAATAAAGGAAAATACGATAGATGTATGTTAAAAATATAAAAATATGATGAAAAATATATTTAATATATAAAAAAATATGATGTAAAATTTATTAGGATGTGTGAGATTACATTATAATATGTACTATAACGCAAAGTTATAAACGCAGCATTGGTGTGATCTAGAATAATTATTTATTTGAAAGAATAAATTATATAGAAAATTTAAATATTAGAAAAAATTAATATACCTTGAATTTGGTTCTTAAAATTTGAATTCTGAATTGGTTTTGAAGAAGTTTGAAAGGGAGAGTTAAGATAAAAAATGGAGGATAGAGAAGGATTTTTGAGTTTTTCAAGAGTCATATGCGTGGTACATGAGGTACTTCTGATAGAAAATTAACAAATTAAATTACAAGACACTAAATTATTAATGTTACAAACTTTAAGGCACTTGATTGACAAAAATGAAATCACATGACACCTAATTGAGAATGAGTTAAACCACATACCATTAAAGTATAATTAACTCTTTTTTAAAACTCCCAAAATTGCTTATTTGAATTATTCCATTCCATCTCAATCTAGGGATAGCAATGGACGGTTACCTAGGGGTGTTCGGCGGGCGGTTTGGGCGGTTTTTTATTGAAAATTTAGTGCATCTATCAGTTTAAGTTGATAGCGTCAAACCAAACCAAACCAAAACATAAACGAGCGGTTTTGAGCGGTTCGATTTGACGGTTTAGGACTTTTATATCATCAAACTTACAGATTTAAGTTTATTAATAAAAAATATAATTTTATTCAATATAAATAATAAAAAGTATAGTAATATTTCATTTACTTACAATATATAATCAACTTAGTTCTAAAATTAAATTTTTAGATTGACTAAGTTTAATCTAACATTCTAAAAACAAATTTTAAATTTTATTGTTTAGAAATTTTAATATAATATGTACATATATATACATGTATGTGTATGCGGTTTGGTTCGGTTTTTTAACATACCAAACCGAACAAAACCAAACATTGATCGATTTGATTTGGTTCAAGTGCGGCGGTTTTGTTCGATTCTGAACACCCCTACGGTTACCTACCATTTTACTATCTGAATTCGAATCCTCCCATTACATCAAATACCAAAACCATAAACAAATAAAAAAATTGACATTTTCAATACCCGTATTTAAAACTATTCAATACTCGAAATATGTGAAAGAAGTAATTGATATAGGACACTGAATATCATATTACCAATATCCATCCAATAAATAAATTGCTATAAAATGTTTAATATTTTTTTAAAAGAATATATATAATTTTTATAAATTAAAATTAATAATCACAATTTTAATAACATTGAAAACATAAATTTTATTTAATAATATATAATATGTATTATTTAAGAATCGGATATTATGTACTTTATCTGCACATTAATTTCAAACGAATATAAGATATTCGAAGTTAATATTCATAACCGCCTAATACATGATAAATAATTACATTTTATTACCCATTCCCTATGTGATATCTGGGGGATAGGAGTACCCATTGCCATCCCTTTCTCTGTCCATACTATTCCATTAATAATAACCAAACTCTCTTCAAAACTCTTATCTAAATCCTAAAAGTTATGTTCAATTTAAAAAAAATATATAGTTATGAGAATTAATATTAGGAAAAAATTTAGATAATGTTCCTTAATCCTTATATCTTTGTTATAAGGTTCTTCCAATCATATGCTTAATTTACACTCTCTTCTATAATTGATCATATAAGAGATGATCTTCTATATTCTCTCTAATGTAATTAATCACTCACACTTTTTGTACGTATCTTATTTTTATTAATAAGTTCTGTATTAACATATTACTGAATATAGGGGTGTTCATAACCGAACAAAACCGACGCACTTGAACCAAACCAAACCGAACGAAACCGATCAATGCTTGGTTTGGTTCGATTTGGTATGTTGAAAAACCGAACCAAATCGCATATACATACATGTATATATATGTACATATTATGTTAAAATTTTAAAAAAATAAAGTTTAAAATTTATTTTTAGAAGGTGAGATTAAATTTAGTCAATCTAAAAATTTAATTTTAAAACTAAATTGATTGTATATTGTAAGTAAATGAAATATTACTATATTTTTTTATTATTTATATTGAATAAAATTATATTGTTTGTTAATAAACTTACATATTTAAGTTTGATGACATAAAAGTCTTAAACCGCCAAACTGAACCGCTCAAAACCACTCGTTTATGATTTGGTTTGGTTTGACGCTATCAACTTAAACCGATAAGTGCACTAAATTTTCACCAAAAACTGCCCAAACCGTCCTCCGAACACCTCTGAATATCTACTCAATTTATAGAATCTTTTTATTTTATGTCTTTTGTTTCCAAAATATATTTTTCTGTGTTTTTTGAGTCAAAAATATTAAATTAATATTTTTTATTTTTAATAATAAAAATCAAATTTTAAATTATTTTTTTTATAACTATTACTTGAAAATTAAGAAACAAATAGCATACACATGGCCCAAAAAAAAACAAATAGCATAAAAAAAAAAGAAATAAACAATATTTTTCTTTTTCCAAGTCACAGATAAAGTTAAAGTTCTTCTTCGTCCACTAAGCAATTTCGCCCCATTCTTCTTCGCCTACACTGCCCAATATCGGCGTCGTTTCTGCACAAAAATATAATCCTAAAAGCCACAATGTGAAGCCTTCTTCGTTGATTCCTTTTTCAGACTCACTTCAATCCTTACGATTTCAATTTCAGGAAGAATCAATCAATAAACTCCACTATCTCCTTCATCAAAGCTATCATCTATGTTTTTCAGTTCGTTTTTAGCCACACAGTAGTACCAAGTAGGTTTCTGTGAAATCCTACGAAAAACCCACACACACACAGTTTCAGACCCACTTTGCGTATCCGGGTTTATCTGATTCGGATCCCCCATGGATTTCGGAGGCTCCCGCTTGATCGGAGACTACATACTGGGGCCGCAAATCGGGTCGGGCTCTTTCGCGGTGGTGTGGCACTCACGGCATCGTCACTCGGGTTTGGAGGTTGCTGTTAAGGAGATTGACATGAAAAAGCTTAGCCCTAAAGTCAGTGAGAGTCTGCTCAAAGAGATTTCTATTCTCAGCACTATCAATCACCCGAATATTATTCGGTTATTCGAAGCAATTCAGGTAATAGAGAAATTGAGTGAACTAACGGTTTGTTTGTTCACGCTATTATTAGCTCAGTTTCGAGATTTTTGAATTTGAATCCACTGGTTCTCAAAATTAATAAAATGTGACGATTCTGATTCACTGGTGTGCGCGTACTCACTAATTTTTGGATTACTTAAGTTGATAATTTAAGGATTAATTTGCATTTGATTATGAGTGTGATTTTGGATTCTGGGGTTTAAGACCAATGATAGGATTTACCTTATATTGGAGTATTGTAACGGTGGTGATCTCGCTACTTACATTCATCGATGCGGAAAAGTTTCAGAATCCGTTGCTTGCCACTTTATGAGGCACTTAGGTGAGTAAATTTCATGCGGTTTTTAGCTTTTTGCCTTTAAAAACATAGATTTTAACTTTTTTTGACCTTGTGATTAGAAGCGGACTCTGTCAGTGAATTAATTACGCCAGTTAGGCGTTACTTACTAATAAAGTTAATTTCTCCAATTTATTTGAGTTCTGCTTATGGTTTGGCAGATCTGCAAGTACTAATTTGATCCTCTAATCAACCATCTGCTGTACATAAAAGTATGAATTTCTAATATTTCTGTGTCGGTTTCCTGCTTTAGCTGCGGGGTTGCAGGTACTTCAAGAAAAGAACCTCATTCACAGAGATTTAAAACCACAGGTATCTTATTGCATCTTATCAAACTATACAATTTTCTAGCTCTTTCTTAGATGTTTGTACTTGTATGTCTTCATGCAAATAATTTAGTGTTTTTCAAGTCTCCCCTTTTTCTCCTTCATGTGATCCGACCTTTGTACGTGAAGGTCAATAAATATGCACATTTTTTAAATTATCCAGTTCTCTTTTTAAATTCATTATAGGTTTGTCTACGCTTGCATTAGAGAGAAATTTGGAGTAGTACCTATCATGTAGAAAAGTTGGTAGAAACATGCCTTAAGTGGTTTGGTCATGTATATCTCGTACAAAAAGTTTACTAGATGGAAGATAATTCAATAACTTGAGACCAAAGAAAACAAATAAAATAATAGGAGAAATCCATGTAGCCGACCCCAATTAGTGGTAAAAGACTTTGTTGTTGTATTATAGCTTTGTCTAAAGAAGCTCCATTGAAAATAGAACTAGACAGTATTAAAAGGAAACAAAACTTGAGTGAAGCTTCAATTACTGAAGGAGGAAGCGATCAGTGACAAAAGCCTCATAACTTGTAGGGATTTTCTTGGTTAAAAAATGATGATATGAAAATTGAATTTTTTGTAGGTATTATTGTATTAACTCCTTTACAATCCTCTATGGTTGTTTTTAGTTACTTTTGCATATATTCTAACCTGTTTATGTCTTGATGAGTTGATTCTGTTTTTTCTTCCAACTTGCAGAACTTGCTATTATCTACTATTGGAGGTACACTACTTCTGAAAATAGGGGATTTTGGTTTTGCAAGGTAGGATGCCTTCATAAGTGCTTTAGCATTTCAGATGCTGTCATTACTTTTTAATTCACTGCCGTGACAAGCTTGAGTAAACGGTTATTTTCTTGTATATTTAAAGAGATTTTAAACCAGAAAATCCTTACCCTCTTTTATTTGGCTTGATAATTGGTCTTTCCACAGGTAGTTGATGATTGAGTCATGCAGATTTTGTGGGTGATACATTTGATAGCAGGAACTATTAATCTGATTTACATTTGAAAATTGAAATGGAAATTATGTTTAATGACGGTTCTGCTTTTTAATGAATATTTCTTTATATAATGTCCCTTGTAGTTTTATATGGCAAGTAGTCAAATGATCCGTTTTTTAATTGATTCTTTCAGAATTTTTTACATCAATTTGATAAACATAAAACTAAGAAGATATTAGAGATTTCTTTTTCCCTGTGTTTCTTCAATTTTGTAGCTTTCTGATTAATGAATGTATTAGGTCTCTCACACCCCAAGGGTTGGCAGACACACTGTGTGGCTCGCCTTTGTACATGGCTCCGGAGATAATTCAAAATCAGCAGTATGATGCTAGGGTAAAAGATAGAACTGACATTACCTATAGTTGCAGATGTCTGTGGTTCCATTTTTCCCCTTAATTAAGTAATATTATTTATTCAGGCTGACTTATGGAGTGTTGGAGCAATATTGTTCCAGCTAGTGACTGGGAGGCCACCATTCGAAGGAAATAATCAATTGCAGGTGTTAAGGGTTCCAAAATAATAATAATAATAATATTATTATTATTATTTATTTATTTAAAATAAAGATAGTGGTTCTTTGTTTTTATGGGCATCCTTTTCTGTTCCCTGATATTTTTTTTTTGTGATGCAGCTTTTTCAGAACATTTTGCAATCCACCGAACTGAAGTTTCCACAAGAGGCTATAAATAAGTTACATCCTGACTGCTTGGATCTTTGCAGAAACCTTTTACGTCAAAACCCAGGTATTGATTGCAACTGTATGGCATCTATATCTATATATATGCAATGTGTATTCAGCTGCATGGTTGTGTATAAGTTGAAAGATGCTTGGTCGGAGGTTGAGTAAGACTAATTAGTAATTAGAAATTTAAATGTCGTTTACATACAGCTCGTGGGCTGTATGGGCACTCTCTAAAGTTGAACTTTGATGTGCAGATGAGCGATTAACATTCAAAGAATTCTTCAATCACAATTTCTTACGGGAACCCAGGTCATAGTTTACATCTAAATTGACATGCCTTTCATTTCTTTCTTCTAAACTTTTCAGTTTTCACATTTCTGTCCATCTCATAGTGATATCATATAAATCATAAATTTAGGTCAATCGTGAATGTTGAGCAGTCTTCTCTACTCCCACCAGAAAGATTAATGGTTCAGCAATATGGTAGTATCTCTACCTCTGACAAGATGCCTCGGTTGCATTCTGGGCATCATTTTGAGATATCTGCATATGATCCTGTGGTAATCAGTTTGCCTGTCAAAGAGACTATGCTGTTACAAAGAAAGGATACTGGAAGTACAGCTGGCACTAAGAAAGTTCAGGGGAGAATTTCAACTACTTCATGTGATAAGCAGGGGAATTTTGTTGGTACGGGTTCTCATTTGTCAAACCAGCCTCGAGGTCTAATACTTTCTGTATATTGTGATCTCATTGTTGCATTGCTTTCTACCTGTTATTCTGTTTCCAATTTATGATCCTTTTTGTTTATTTATTTTTATTTAGTTCCTCGTTTGATGGAATCCATTGAGAAAGGTTATGTCCTAGTCAATCGTCATTTTGCATCAATGGAGGGTTTCTCTGATTACTTTGAGGCACCCATGAAAGAAAATCTCACCAGCAGGCTTTCTATCTGTCCTCCAAAGAGGGTTGAGCCTGAAGTTGAAGTTGGAAAAAAAATGACAGATTCAGCCTCTTGCTATCTTGACGGATCAGAAAAGTTGAAAAGTGATGATCTTGAGGCATCCACTTTGTTTCCTGTCCTGAGTAAAGTGCAGGGAGTATCAATGCTGCAGCCATCGAGTAGGTTAGAGTTGTTGCATCAATATGTGCAGATCCTCAAAGAACTTTCACAAGAAAAAGTTAGTCTTGTTCTTTTAATTATTTGGCATTGTGATAAGATATCATACTAATTGACTTCAAAACTATGCTTGAAAAATTGTTTTTATCATCTACATTGTTCAATGTTCACAACTAGTTACAGAGGAATATGCTTCTACGTTTTGCTTCCATTCTTTTCTCACCCTTCTATTTTCATTTTCCTCCCTTGGTCTTTGTTCTGCTTATTCTTAAGAACTTGTCTATCAGTTACTTAAATATAACATTCACAATCCAACAAGAAAATTTATACAAGTTGTCTTTTTTACCTGTTAAATACTGATCGATAGCAAGTGGTGAATATGGCAGGATCATCTTCCCCTCAACCTGTGCTTCTTAGTTGTAACAGTTAAGTCATAGGTGTTGTCAGATGTCTAGGGTAGTCTAAATCTGAAGATTATTTATGTCCACAGTTTCCCTTAGAAAGTGCAAAGAAGTGTTTCCATTCACTCATGTCATGTTGAAAAACAAAACAAGACACAACATTGCAGGAGACATAGCAAGTGCAGTTGCACCTTTTTTTTTAAAATGTTACAAAGGAGGCACAAAACTTAGGGGAGTATGGAGTGAGGAAACAGGCAGGGTAAGGATTGAACTCATGTACATCAAGACCCCTTGGAAGGTTGCTACTTGAGCCAAGGCACTTGGGCTAGATGCTCATGCTATCAAATGCTAGTCATATATATGTTGTGTCCTAGATGTATTGCTCATGGAAATGTCATCCCTGTCATCTTCATTGAGTTCTTTTTAAGTTATTCTTTTCACATTCTAGAGCCTGAACTGTTGTAGTTTGCTCAATGATAATAGGTGTAGAAATCTTAGTTTACTAGAAGTGGCTGCCTATTTAATCTGTATCCTAATTGTTCTTATCCCAAATTATTTGAAAACTGAACTCATATTTCTTGTTCTCTTACAGTATAATGCAGGACTGTATCTAGAATCATTTTCAGTTGAGCTGGTGGTTTTGGCTATATGGAAGAAAGCTCTAGAAGTTTGTAATTCTTGGCTGGCTTCTATCAGTGAGGGCAAGATTCCTGAAAGCACTTCAGAGAAAGAATCCACATTTTCCTGCAGAGATGTATGCACATCAAAGACCATGGAACAGAAAACAGATTTTAGTGAACCTTCATCTGTGTCCTTGTGGGCCAAGCAAGGGTTTATATTTGCCGTGGATCATGCAGAGAAACTATCGTGCCATATTCAAAGTGTGGATGGTGAGATTGCAATTTTTGTTCTGAATATAATTCTTTGAGATTTTCTGAAAAATTGGCTACTCTATTTATTAAGTATAAAATATATTGCAGGTGCTGCTGAGATGCCGGATGCAATGGAGATCATATTTCAAAAAGCTCTATCAGTTGGCAGAAGTGGTGCTGTAAGTAGACCTCTATTTTCAACTCATCAATTTTTTGTTAGCCTTCTAGTCTTATCGATGGCAGAGACATGAAAATGGTAACCAATATAAATAAATGGTAAATGACTGTTTATTTTGAGGTGGTTTAAATTGTGTCAATGAAAATCTTTGAATTGTTTTCAATTACCACTTAACCACCCTACGGCTTTGTCATCCAAACTTTTAATGAAAATAAGCATGTGAATGTTAAAACAATGAACTATTTTATTGGTAAATGCCCTTTTCACTAATAACTTGGAACATTTTCCGTGTTCTGAAAGTCTTTTTTTTTTTGGAGTGTCCTGATATTCTTGTTAGTATTAAGTGAATAATTTCCATTTTGAAATATCAGCTTAGTTGTAGTAATAACCATAAAAGACCATGAAACTATTCAAGATATTAGTGAAACACACTTTTGAAACTGAACTTGTTCATCATTTTGACACTTGAGTGCTTATTTTAGTTAAAATGAGCAAAAGATAGAACATGTTGGCGTAGCTTGATCCTTATAGCTAACCTCACCTAAGTGGAACAAGGCTTTGTTGTTGTTGACTACCCTGTGCTACTTTTAACAGTGTGTTTCACTAATATTTAAACAGTTTCATAGTCTATTTATTATGGCTATTATTAGGATTAAGCTGATATTTCCTACTAGCATTGGGGGTAGTCAAGTGACAATAAAAAGGATTAGACTTGTATGCATTCTTTTTATCTTTACTATCAAGATTAAAACACGTGCAATTTTTTCTTAAAGAGAACCAATCATGAGAGAGATAAGTTGTATAAACTATACACTTATCAGTTTCTGATTGGAAAACCTTATGGCAAAAATATAAAAACTACACCAAAGTTTTTTCCTAAAAAGAACTACATGGGGGTTGAATGACACATTTTAAACCATAAGAGAACAAATTTCATGCCAAACCATATGAATTAAACTATAATCTATCCTAAATAAATTATTCACTGTATAGATCATTGTCAATTCTCTAGGTAGATGAGTATATGGAGAACAAAGGTAGAGCAGCTGAATCTTACTCAAAAGCAATGCTGCTACTTTCATTTATTGTGGGAGAAGCAGTGCAGCTCCCACTGAACCCACCATTTTCACTAACTCCTGCTAATAAGAAGAGAATTTTGCAGTATATTCTTTACCTGCAGTCGCATCAACTTCAGTCTTCTTCATCAGAGCCTTCTTCTAAGGCATCTCGCATTCTTTTGTAAAGGAAACAACCACGTATATATATATATAATATATATAGCTATCCTTTCATAGTCATATTATGTGGGAGGAATGCTGATATTGACTTGTTTTCAATGTGGAAAAATTGAGAGAAAAACCTTTGACAGATATCTTGATGTACAGAGAATTGTTTTTAACTTACCATGATATTATTGAGGGGACGTTTCCTTTATCGAATTTGGTTTTGTATATAATGATTCTACTACATGGAATTTGTATAGTTGTGAATATTGTACAGTTCTAATCAAAGTATATGATCAATTTAAATTGCTTGGCGCAAAGTTTTAGTTTTATCTCACTGCCCATGATTGTGCATCAATATTGCTTTCTTTCACACTTATCCCAGCAGATATGGTTCACAAATATCTATGGTTGTACATCTTCTAAAGTTTGGTAATTTTTTATGGTGAAAAATGAGAGAATGGATTAAGAGCGGTACGGAGTGGGATGAGGTAGTTTTGACTTGGCATCTAAATTTTTTGGAGGTAAAATATTATTTAGTTCCTGAATTGTTGGTCAAACTACTATTTAATCCTCGAATTTATCAAAAATATTATTTAGTCCCCAAAATTTGTAACTATGTGAACTATTTAGTTCCAGAATTTGACAAAAATACTATTTAGTCATCGAATTTGTAACTATGTCAACTATTTAGTCCCCAAACTTGGCAAAAATATTATTTAATCTCCAAATCTGTCAACTCTAACAGGTAACAGTCAAAAGACTAAACATAAATGAATTCATAAGGAACCCTAGGGTTGCCGCTCTTTAATTCACACTCTCACGCCTCGGCTGCAAAGTTGGAAAAATGTTTGAAGGGTTGCCGTCCGGCCTTGTTGCTGCAGGCGCCGGCGGCAACCCCTCCCTCTCCGTCATTCCTTTCTTTCTTCGTTTTTTCTTTTAGATTGTTTGAAGTTCCCTGTTTTCTTTTTCTTCTTCTTTGTAAGGATCACCTCTTCTTTTAGGAGAGATTTCCTCTCTTCTCATGGAAATTTTATTTTTCATTGAGTAAGAGGTTTATTATGGGAAGATTTACACTCAAACTCATCAGATCTGCATCAAAAGTTCTAGCAACGAAGAAGACTTAATCCTCGTAGAGGATTAAGGGATCTGTTGCCTCTCCTTGAATGTTTTTTTATTCTTGTATTTGGGAAAAAAAAAATTTATTTAGTTTGAGTTGTATTTTTGCCACTCTAGTTAGTAGGGGTGTTCGGCAAGCTGTTTGGTCGATTTTTGGTGAAAATTTAGTGCACCTATCGGTTTAAGTTGATAGTGTCAAACCAAACCATAAACGAGCAATTTTGAGCGATTCGGTTTGGCAGTTTAGGACTTTATGTCATCAAACTTATATATTTAATTTTATTAATAAAAAATATAATTTTATTCAATATAAATAATAAAAAAAGTATAGTAATATTTCATTTACTTACAATATACAATCAACTTAGTTTTAAAATTAAATTTTTAGATTGACTAAATTTAATCTAATCTTCTAAAAACAAATTTTAAACTTTATTATATAAAAATTTTAACATAATATGTACATATATATACATGTATGTGTATGCGGTTTGTTTCGGTTTTTTAACATACCAAACCGAACCAAACCAAACCAAACATTGATCGGTCTTGTTCGGTTTGTGCTAATTCGGTTTGGTTTGGTTCAAGTGCGGCGGTTTTATTCGGTTCTGAACACTCCTACTAGTTAGTGCATTATGAGGTATGTTGTCTTTGTATTTCGATCTATTGTATTTACTGTCCTGCAAAATCTTCTAAATTCATGGCTTTTGTGCCTGAATGAAAGTTTCTGTTTAACCAGGAAAAAAAAGTACTACTAAACAATCGAATAAAATAAATGGTTATGAAACATTGGCAAGACCAAATACTTGGTTGATTCCTAGTCCAATTTGTCAAATTGAACGTTTCATTTCGATTTTCAAAACTATAGTAACTCTTTCAACAAAGTTTTGATAGAAAATTCAAGTATAGAACTTTTTTACACAATAAAACATTTTGGAGATTATTGGCGGAGTTTGATAGTAAAGGTAAATTTATTACACTAAACCTTAAAAATGAAGGCATTGGTTTGATAGTAGTAGTGTAGTACAAGGTAAAATGAGGTGGTTTGGGTATCTAAATTTTTGGTTGATTGTTTGAAAAATTCATGGCAGATGATTTAGGTTAGTGATATGAGCAGAGGAATTGCAACTAGAGCTAGCATAATCATGGAATTATTGAAGGAGCTTATGGAAGAGACTTGGACAAATCAAATAGAAATTTACCCTTCAATAATTATTGAAAACGTCATTTGCACCAAGTGGGCTGAAAATGAAGCTTCACAACATGTATTGGGCTTGGAAACATTAATCTGGAGAGCTTGAACCAAGAACTATATATGTGGAGACTTAATTAAGCCCAAATCTTCTTATTTTAGGTTTAAAATGCTAATTATAATTTGGGTTATTTATTTGTGCGAAAATCACTATATTTAGACTTTATTATTTAAAGCTCATTAATGATTTAAGACACATAATTCAGATTTAAAGTTTTAATTAGATTGGGCTTAAGTAAGGTTGTTAGAAAGACTCAATAATTTTATTTTAAAACATTGTCTTTTGTTTGAGCTTTAGTTTATTTTATGTTAGGTTTGTCCGTTAGTTATTTTAGGTTTTATTTCTCATGGAGTATAAATACTCCTTTTAATACTTTTAGATTGGAGATTTGGAATTGAATAGAGAGTTTTCAGCTTTTCTTCTTCTTTTTGGCTAAAAGAAGAATCCATAGAGAGGTAGCTTATCTTCTTCTATTGCATCAAGAATTTATTCTTCTATTGTGTTCGGGATTTCGGATTCTATATAACTTTGGGGTTCCGCATAATTTAGGTTTGAAAATCATTTCAAGCTATTCAATGCTCCAATTTTTAACTCTTTTAAATTATTGCAATTCAATCATTTGAAGCAACATTTGCAATTTGAAGAGCTGAGAGATTAAAGCATACCTATGAGTAGAGCGATTGGTCAGAGTGACAAGCTAGAAAAGGCATAACCTGCTGGACTCCAATACTGGATAACCCACCACACACTCACACTTCACTTCTTTTGGATGTTATATAATGGTCCCCCTTGCCCTCTTTATGTAGAGCTTAGGTGTGAGGTCCCATGGTTGATGCCGTGAGTGATTGAGTTATGTGAAGACTTAATCCTTTGAAGAAATTGAAGCCCATTGCTCTCCTTAGAATCGTCACAATAAGAGCTTGTTCCGGTCTTTATAAAGTTTTACACGTTCTTCCACAGTAACTTTTAAGGTAGCACATAAAAGATCTTCCTCCTTCTCTTCTTCGTCAACTGGCTCATCATCCTCCAAGTCTGGATCCAGAGGGTTGTCATCTGGCTTTTAGAGACTCTCATCATGGTCACCAAAGGTTTCCATGTCTTTCAAGGGCTCGCTTGAAGCTTCTCCATCCTGTCACTTAGGGTACGCTTGGTATAAATGTACAAATGTTAAGTACTGTAAAGAAAGTGTTGTAGAATAAAGTACTGTAGAATAAAAGAAAGTACTGTAGAGAAAAGCGAGGAAAGAGATAAAGAGAAAAGATATGATAAAAAGTGTGTTTGGTATTTATAAAATATGATGTAAAATTTTGTTAAGAATCGTAAAAATTCATGATTTTACTATTTGGTAAGGATAGCAAACATATCCTTAGTTTTCTTGTGACTTCGACGAGATCGCCGAGAGGGTGTTTCACGTTCTAGCTTGGACTATTCTTGGAGCTCTTGCGTGAATAAAAAAAAGCATTTACATTTTGATTAATAAAAAAATATTTTTCTAAATTTTAAAATATAATTTCTGTAATTTAAAATTAAATTACATAAATATAAATAATTAAAGCGACATAATAGTTAATACATTTACCTAAAATTTTTCAAAGTTGATGAGTAATCACTTGAATTTAGACAATATAAATATTGAAAAGTGCACCAAAATCTTGAGTGAAATTATTCAACAACATGTTGTTTCAGATTCAAGAGATTATTAATATTGGGTTGCATTCCCCTTAATTTGTTTCAATCTTTGACTGCCAATGTGTTTGCACCAGAGTAAATTAAGCATTGATTTGGTCCTAAAAAATTGTAGGCTAAAATACTCTTGTTGCTCTTAAAATTTGATGAATTGTTCAAATCATTTGATTAATATGATGAATAAAAAGTACACTAAAAATATTATTGGAACCTGTTTAGATAGGTTTTTTTTTAAATAAAAAGTATTTTTATTTTAAATATAAGTACTTATACCATAAAATGATATATTTGGATAAATTTTTTTAAAAAGAGCAAAAGCATTAAAAAAAAGTGTAAAAACCTCTTTTGCGGGAAGCTCAATTTTGTGGCTTTAATTAGAAGTGCATGCGGTAGAGTATGTAAGAAACCGGCACTCTTATACCACACGTGTTTCAAAGCTCAAACATCAATTTTTCCTCCTTTCTTTTTTTTCTTCTTTCTGTAGGTATGTTTGAATGGGACATTAAGAGTAGAATAGAAGGATATGAGACACTTAAGATATTTTTATCTTAGAGTATTTTGGATGAGGTATCAAAACCCAAACAAAATGAAGACATATAGAAGGTTAACATTCCCTTCCTCTCTCCTCCCTTCTCCTCTAATATCTTCCCTTCCCCTTTTAATTTCCAAACAAACTCTAAATTTAAGGGAAAATTTACATATCACTCACCAATAAGATCTTCACATCGGTCATAGGATTTGAACTCTCGCCCTTGTAGGGTAAGAGTTCGAACATTAACCAATTGGACAGATAAACTATTTTTTGGTTCCTAAATCATTTTGGTCAAATTACTTTTTAATCCTTAAATTATAAAAATAGATTATTTAACCTCTGAATTTACACTATTGTCAACTATTTAATAGAGATGATCATAAGTAGGATTTAGGTAGAGTACTATATTCTCCGTCTTCTATCCAAACTTAGTGGGTATCAAAATCGATCTTCATCCTCGAACCCTACGAATAGTCGAATCCTTATACCCAAACTCAAACCTATAAAACTTTTAAAATAAATTATTATTTTATTAATATAAAACTTATTTCTATCAAGTATCAATTTTTTGTCTGTAACCACAAAAAATAAACAAATTAAATCCTAAATATAAATGTACTATATTTTATAAGAATATGAAATTTTGTATAGATATTTTATTATACTTTCAAATGCTGGTCATTTTTATTATTAAAAAGTACTTCTTTAATTTTATGTCTAAATACTTATTATTTCTTAAAGCACTTTTTAATTATGATATACAAACGTAAAATAATTTCTATTTTTTTCAAAATTCTATTTATACAAAGCTCTATAAAAAAATACTTTCAATTAAAGTCTATCCAAATTGAATATATACTAATTAAGTAACTATTAAATGATAAATTAAATTTTATTCAATAAAAAATAAAACACATCATTTCTACATATTAAATACTTTTTTTGGTAAAAATATTAAATACTTTTTTATGTATGTATAGTTTGATAATATCATTATTTTTACAAATGACACGTACATTGTCAAAACGCTTTATTTATCATTTTTTAGTCAGCATTTAATGATCAATTAATTTTTATTAATAATACCATTAGTCAACTTTTTTATTTATTATAAAAAGTCAAACTAATTGAGAATTAATTTTTTGGATACAATTTATTTTTTAATAATCAAATCATTAGAACACGCATCTTTTGGGACTAACTCGTTGATTTTTTTTCATAAGTAAAATAGTAGTAAGGGAAGACATTCTTAAGTATTACTGGAAAGGACTTCAGTGGCATGTTAGGAAGACCAATAGAGACCCAACCCAAATGATTACTGCACAGGCCTAAATCGCAAGCATTTTTACCCAGTTACAACTACTCAACTAGTCCTTAGGTGCCAGAAGATCTCCCTAAAGAGACATGCCCGCCAAAATAGAATTTTGAATGACCATTTGTCCCAACCCGCCATTGATTTATTTTTAGAATTAAGATGTTATCATTGTCTAAGATAGGACACGCCGGTACATATAGGTATGGGACCTTTCCTAATTACCAAACGCATTACCACGTTACCTATCTCATTTTATTCATTTATTAATTGTTATACGCATTTTTGCTTCACCAATTCAAATTTTCAAATATTTCCGCTTTCATCTTTGAAAAAATGATAATATATTCTTTGGTAATCAATAAGATGTGAGGTGATATGGTCTGTTAATTATTAAATATGATAAATACTTTGTTAAACATCCAATTAGCATGCATCCTACCTAATTTGGTTTCTCAAAAAAAATATTTAACATTATCACATGTATTATGTGAACATAGTTTTCTACGTAAAATGTTGATTAGGCGTCTAAAATAGAATTTAACACTATAGATAAAAGTTTAGTACTACTGTATCGATCACTGAATTTCAATTTAATTATGTAGTGTCATTTGTTTTTTTTATAAAAACTTACATTAATTAGGACTCACCTTAAATGGATTAAGGACAAACTGATTTGAGAAATGTACTAAGTTCAATACTATTATACCACTGAATATCTTCTCCTAACACTACTATGTCATCATTTAATAGGTTATGTCTCCTATTCTTAATTGCTAACAACTCAAAGAATACCAAATTGATTGACATGATTTTTTAAAAACTAAAAAAATATATTATGATAGACAAAATCATAATATTGAAGAATCAAAAATAGATTTTCTCTTCTAGTTTAAAAAGTCAAACATCAAATTTAAAAATTTAGTTCATTTAATTAAATAAAATTAATATAGTCCAAATAATTCACCTACAAAGTTTGATTTGCTTACACCTGACCAGCTAGAATTAAAATGATGACCGACATAGTTGGACATTTTTTGAAAGGATGATTTTTTTAATTATACAATTATTTTAAAATTTATATTATATAACAAAAAAAATATTTGATGACAAAAATTAAAAAATCAAATAATAAAAGTTTTGTATTCGGTCAAATCCCTAGTTCTTATTTCTTTTTTAAAAAAATCTGATCAAAATCATCCTTTTTTTTATTTAATATGATCAAAATTATCTTATTATGATTGATGAAGAGAGAATTTATTTTTTTAAAATTAATGAAAAATAATTTAAAATTTTTTTTAATTATTTAAAATGATGGGAAACATTGATTAGCAAAAATTTAATTTGATATTTCTTTTACAAAAGTTGTACAATTGCATAAGGGATGATGTCATAAATCCTGCGTCAGCTGCTGCAGATACGTGTACGTCACATCCTTAATCCATCTACCACTGCACGTGCCACTATACTAAGGATGTTTTTGTTGGTGATTTTAAGGATGTAATGAAAATGATGAACGAATCAAAATATTAAATCAATATGATGTTATGTAAATGAAATAAAAGTGAGTAAAATGATCATTTTACTTTTACATTAAAAGTGGAAATAAAATAAAAGTAGATAAAAAAATAAGGATAAAAATGTAATTTCATCACGAAGTAAAGTTTGTTTGATATAAAAAATATTAGATGTATAATCTTACATTCAATATTATATCTTCAAAACCACCAACCAAACACACCCTAAATCAATCTCAATTTTTTGTTTTTATAATTTTAAAAGAGGCTAAAATCACGTATTATGTAGGCTACATACGGTAATTTTTTGTCATGCTCGGTAATTTTAATTCTGGACACAGTCACACAGATCTTTGTAAAAAGTTTTGTTAGTTTTTAAATGAAAATTTGTCACCTTAATAAATGTTTTGTCATGATCCTAATTTTTTAATTAATTAAAGGATATTTCAATTATTTTAAAATAAAAATCTCAATCAAAATTACTATTAGAGTCATTATTCAATTAATATCAAAATAATTAAAATATATTTATTTCAATTAATTAAAAAAATATTAATATAACAAATTATTTGTTGACATTAGAAAATTTAGTTAAAAAATAAACAAAATTCTTTATGAAGAAGATTCCATACCTTTAAAAGCTCATCACTGTTGGGTGAATGACCCAAACCTTTATTAGCAAAAATTCACTTTATTTGATATATATATATATATATATATATATATATATATATATATATATATAATTTTATAATTAATAAAATATATAACAAAAATATAAAATATAAAAAATTACATATGATATAATAGGTAGTTATTAAAATAATTAAAAAATATTATTATTTATTGTATTATCTTAAAATATAATAATAATAATAATTTTATATTATATTTTAAAAATTAAAAAAATAACATGCACATTTATGCAATTCAAGCCTTTATATAATATATTATAATGATTTTGAGTTCTTGGTCTCCCATATTATACTATATACTAGAGCTACTTTTGGTAGCAACTAAAATAGTACTTTTTATGTATTCTCACAGTTCTCACACAAAATTTTACATTATAATTTCAATATATCAAAGATATTTTTTATCATACTTTTTCTTTTTAATAATTTTTTTTTCTATCTCTTTCCTCATTTTTTTTCTACTGTACTTTCCTTTATTCTACAGTCTTTTACATCCCTTCCCTTCTCTTATGTGCATTTCTACCAAACGTAGCTTGAAAGTTTTATGTCAGAAGTGCATGTAATTTTTTTTACTTTGAAATATATTATAAATTTTTTTATCATATTTTAAAATAATTAATTAAATAACTACCCATTATCTCTACTTTCTCAATCACATTTTTCTCCAATCATGTATATTGTTTATATTTTATTTAATATTAAATAACTATTTGAGAATCATATTAATATATATTTAAATAATTATAATATAAAATTTAATTGAATGCGAGTGAAATTGGCCATATATTCATAATTAACTTACTCTATGAGTTAAGGATAATGGAGTATAGCGGTTTCCCAAATTATTATATATTTAATTTAATCGGTAAAAGTATTTTCTAATTATATCCTTAAATTTTACACAAAATTTCATCTCTTTATATATTTTTGATAAAAATACCTTTTACGTCTCTAAACTTTGCATCGGGATTCTCAATTTTGTCCTCAAAATTTGTTTGCGGTCAATTTCGTCTCTAAATTTTTTAACTCTAACACCGTTAAAATATATAACGGCAAAATCCTACTTGGCACATGATGTATAAAATATTTACTAACTTAATATTTATTGTATCACATAAATGCCATATATAGATGCCTGAGTTAATTTTTTTTTTTCCGAAACTTTAACCAAAATTGAACAATCACAAAAAAGTTTAGATCAACCTCTCCATTCAAAACAAAAGACTGCAATTACAATCTCCATGAAATCCGGCTAGTTAATGCCAAGTTATTCATACCTTAATATAATCAAATCAATTGAAGACACCTTCGAATTCCACTGATTAATAAATTCATCAGCAAGTTGTTCAAATTCAAATCTCATAATCTAAACTCATTAATTGCATCTTCACGACTAAGGTATGGATGACATGTAAATTGTTGATTTTTTCTTTTCGAATCATGACCTACAAATGACATTATATGCCAATATTAGTGGGTAATTGTTCTATTCATCAATGGGTTAATATATATAAGGCAAAAGTACATTTCCTAACTCTAATGTTTGGGGGTCCTATCAGTTTCGCCCCTAACGTTTTTTCGCTGTCAATTGTACCCCTAACGTTTTATGTTTCTGCCAATGTCACCCTTTTCACTAACACCGTCAAATATTTAACAGTTTTTGCTGACGTGGCATCCTATGTGGCAAAACGTTTCTTTTTTCTGCCAATTGTAACCCTAACGTTTTACATTTCTGCCAATGTCACCCTTTTCACTAACACCATCAAATATTTAATAATTTTTGCTTACGTGGCATCCTATGTGGCAAAAATATCTGACTTGATATATTTTTTTCCACATCAGATTTCCTACTCATCTTTTCCCCATCAAAGTTGTGTCGTTTTGACCTCGGCCTATTCCTTCTAAAATATAACTCAAACGCACGCGCTATTTTGCTCATAAAAACATCGGAGACGTTATCCATTCTCTATTTTAGGGTAACGTCTCCGACAAAGTAGAGAATGGATAACGTCTCCAATGTTTTTGTCTGCAAAATGGCATGTATGTTTGAGTTATATTTTAAAAGGAATATGATGAGGCTAAAACGACACGGTTTTGATGGGAAAAAGATGAGGAAAAAATCTGGTGTGGAAAAAAATATATCAAGTCAGATATTTTTGTCACATAGGATGCCACGTAAGCAAAAACTATTAAATATTTGATTGTGCTAGTGAAAAGGGTGACATTGGCAGAAATGTAAAACGTTAGGGGTACAATTGACAGAAAAAAGAAACGTTTTGCCACATAGGATGCCACGTCAGCAAAAACTGTTAAATATTTGACGGTGTTAGTGAAAAGGGTGACATTGGCAGAAACGTAAAACGTTAGGGGTACAATTGACAGCAAAAAAACGTTAAGGGCGAAACTAACAGGACCCCCAAACGTTGGGGTTAGGAAAGATACTTTTGTGTTGTTTTATGTAATTAATGGAAGGTTTTATGATGGGTTGAATATGTTGTTGTGGTCTTATAGGTAGGGTTACTTTTTTTTTTTGGTAATTTAGGTAGGTTTACTTTTCTTGTTTGTAGTATTGCGTGCACACAATTGTGTATATGTATACCATCTTATGGAGATTTTGATTGAGGCATGAGTTGAACTTTTTTTTTTTTTAAGGAATGAGTTAAACAACTTTAGGTTAAAGTTTTAGAAAAGAAAATTTTAAATACAACATTTCTCGTAGAGAAGAAATTAAGTTATTCAACCTATATTTGGTTATTGCTTAAAAATGTAAAAAACATTAATGTGTTAGTTAATATAATTACAAAATTTATAATTTTGTAATTCACTCTCAATTAGGTATTTGGCTTTCCTTCATTTTAAAAATTTGAATTTAGAATTCTATATTTTATACATTAAATTTTTTATTTAGTCAAATGATTAAACGTTTAACAAAGTACTTAATGTCGTGACATCACCTGGAAAGTTGACTGATGTAAAATTTAATTTCTTAGTCTCCTTGAAGTCATAAAAAATATTATTTGATTAGCATCTTTCTCTGAGACATCTCTTAGCTTGATACTCAAAAGTTAATTGAGTAGTTACGATTGAATAAAATTACTTGCATTCTATACTTTTGCAATAATATTTTGATTATTTAGCTCTCTATTGCTCTTTCTAACATATCACCGACGCCTTTCTCAATAACAATCGAACAGTGTAGTTTCCGTTAATAATATATATATATATATATATTTTGATTTTTTAAGAATTAAATATATAAGTTCATTAAAATTTATTGGGATCTGCAAATATTATAAAGTGGCTAGTGGTGTGGATCCTCTTAATTTTTTTTCTCTATCATTCTTAATGGCCACCGAAAGGGTAGAGTTCTCTTCTAACAAAAAATTTTTTATATATAAGACTCGAACAAAAAATCTTACTTAAAAAACATAGAATAACTACCACTCCAATCAATCACACCAATCACTTGTTGGTAAGAAGAAAATTATGACTAAAATAGGCTGTAAGAACTATGAAGAGGCAACCATAAATGATCCCAACTCGTGTGGTCACTCACACACACATGACACATACCTCGTGCTGAAGTCATCCCCCATACGTAAGCATGCCGGGTAAGCATATTGAGAAGAGAATGAGACGTAGACGCGCCTTATGCACATTACAAATTCACAACGCATAGGCTTATACCTTCCCTAATCCCTATTCCCTCCTTTCACATAATCACCATTTATAAATACAAACCTTTTCATTCCTTCATTTCTCATCCTTCTACTAACCATTCAACCCTCTCTCTTCTAGAAATTAATTTCTTGCACCCTCCTCCGTCATGGCCACCGCAACCGCCGCCGCCGCCGACACAAAGCCGTCGCTATTATCGGACCTGGCCTCCTCCGTGAGCCGCGTGCCCTCTAACTTCGTCAGGCCCATCGGCGACCGTCCAAATCTCCAAGACGTCCAATCCTGCGACGCTTCTTCCATTCCTCTCATCGACCTCCGAGATCTCGATGGTCCCAGCCGCCCCGACACCGTCCGGAAGATCGGCGAAGCCTGCCAAAACTACGGCTTCTTTCAGGTGCGTATTATTAAATTATTATTAATATTGACAAATAACATCACTCCAAATTATTCTTGCTTTGGTCGATTTGAATTAGGTTAGGAACCATGGAGTGGAAGAGGAAGTGGTGGAGAAGATGGTGGATGTGTCGCGGGAGTTTTTCCGGTTACCGGAGAGCGAGAGGATGAAGAATTACTCCGACGACCCGTCGAAGACGACGAGGCTGTCCACTAGTTTCAATGTGAAGACGGAGAAAGTTTCCAACTGGAGAGACTTCTTGAGACTTCACTGTCATCCTCTCGAGGACTTTGTTCATGAATGGCCTTCCAACCCTCCGTCTTTCAGGTATAAGTATTTTATTTTCGATAAATCAAACCTGCTTCTTCTTTTAAGTCTTTTGAAAATAAACTAATTGGTTATTACCTTAATTAATCAACAACTTAATTACATTCTCTGTGTACCTGTTGTGGGACCTCAGCTAATTTGAACAAGATTGTTTCCAATAAAAAGATACATGTAGGAAAGGGCAAATTATTTTTTTGGTCATCAACGTTTGTATGAAGTTTAATATTAATTCTCAATGTTTCAAAAAGTTATTTTAGGTCATTAACGTTTGTTTTTTTGGTCAAAATTGGTCCTCTAGCGTAACATCTGTCTGATTTTGTCATTAAATGCTGACATGAAAGGCTTATGTGGCTCATCCTCTCTCCTACATATCGTATTTAAATAACATTACACCATCTCTCACTCAAATTCAGCAAAACGACGTCGTTTTGATTCATTTAAATGTTCTATTTTGATTATTTAAATGAATTTTGGAGTGAGAGAGGGTGTCGTGTCATTTAAATATGACACATAAGAGAGAGGGTGTCAATTTTGACAAAAAAAATAACGTTGAGGACCTAAAATAACTTTTTGAAACGTTGAGGACTAAAAGAATAATTTGTACAGTATGAAAAAAAAAAAAGAATTACATTCTTTATTTTTGTGTGTGTGTAGGGAAGAGGTGGGAGAATACTGCAGAAAGATGAGAGGATTGTCAATGAGATTAGTGGAGGCGATATCGGAAAGCTTGGGATTAGAGAGGGATTACATAAACAAAGCACTGGGGCAGCACGGGCAGCACATGGCCATCAATTACTACCCGCCGTGTCCGGAGCCAGAGCTGACGTACGGGCTGCCCGGACACGCTGACCCAAACGTGATTACCATCTTGCTGCAAGACCGCGTCCCTGGATTGCAGGTCCTCAAGGACGCCAAGTGGCTCGCCGTTAATCCCATTCCCAACACCTTCACCGTTAATATTGGCGACCAAATTCAGGTATATATATATATATAGAAAAGATAGGGTGAGTTAATTACATGTGGGTCCCACCACATGTGGGACTCACTGCTTTGTCTCTTCTTTGATCCCATGTTGTCTGGTCGGAGGCCATATTGGTCTACTACATGGCATGGAGAATTCAAAAGGTCTATATATATTTTTGGAGAGTCGGAAAGTGTCATTTTAGTTCCTCACAAAAACTTCTTTTATCAATTTGATTACTCACATATTTGCATTGTTAATTTAGTCTCTCAAAAATGAATACCTTATCAATTGGTCCTTAACAAATTAAAATGTTGTCAATTTGGTTACTCAATCAGCCAATTGTTTAATGAAAAAAACTAAGCAAATTATTCCAAGTTTTATATTATTTAAATTTTATGAAAATTCTAGCTTGCCTTCCTAAATTGTCTATAACTAACCTAATGTTGAATTCATTACTTTCTTCTTCAAGTCCTCATCGTGCCCTAGCCTATCTGCAGTTTTCTAAATGATATAAAACTTAGATTTCTTTATAAAATAAAATAATATAAACCTTCAATAATTAATTTGCTAAGTTAGTCATTAATTACATATATACATATAAACTTTGTTAAGTATTTTAACGGTTGGTTAACTGATCAAGAGATCAAATCGACAACGGTTTAACTAGTTTGTAAGGTACCAAATTGATAATATTATGTAAATCTCTGAGGGACTTGAACATTGATAATGTTTTGATATATGAGAGATTAAGTTGACAACACGAATATATATGAGGGACCAAATTGATAATGATGTTTTGATATTTAAGATATCAACTAAATTTGATAATGTTAATTTGTGAAGGACCAAATTAATAAAAAAAAAACATTGATAAGGAACCAAAATGATGTTTAGTCTATTTTTATTTGGTGGGTCTATGATGCAACTTGTTGTATGCATACAATGCAATTTTGATCGATAGGATTGTGACATATGAAAAATTGCATTACATCTCAAGTAATCCTATTCACGTGTCACAATCCTATCGACTGAAATTGTTTTGTATACATACAATAAATTACATTATAGACTCACCCATTTTTATTAGAATACATATGGTTAGAATTTTTCTTTCATTCTTTTATGTGTTATTAGTTTTGCATAGGTGTTCTGGGAGTAGATGTTTAGTGGTACGGTAGTACTGAACTTCAGTACATCCCTCCAATCAGTTGGTCCCTAAACCATTTAAGGTTGGCCCTAATTAATGTGAGTTTTTATTAATATTAACAAATGACACCACATGATTGGAGGGGTGCACTGAAGTTCAATGGTATGGTACCATTGAACTTTTATCCGTATTCTGAATCCGTTAAAGTATAATATAATTAAAGTGTATGAAATACATAATATAAATCATTAAATGTGAATATTGCATAAGTATATTAAATACGAATTTTAATTTTAAATAGTGCATTCATATACTTATAAAGTACACTAACTGCTGTGTCCACACAAGACATTATTAAAACTAATAATACGTCAGTGTACTTTCACGTGGAACTAACTTTCGTATCCTTTTATGGCCATACTCTTGTCCTTTCATCCAACCTTATGCGTTTGTGGCTACAACAAAATTTGGATTTATCATTTTTTTTGGATGAGATGGATTTATCATTGTATTTGTGGGTAATTTCATGGAAAAATTTATTTTTCTACGAAATAATACAAATTTATTCACGAATTTATTCGTGGGTAAATCTGAGTTTTGTTGTAGTGACATTTAGCTATTAGAGTAATGCAGTTATAGAGCTATTAAAAGCTCAAATTCATTATCTGTTAGTCGTTGGATATGCCTGGAGACTGTGCTAAAATATTTTTTTTAGAATTTAAGATGATACAGATCTCAAGACAGGTTCAATGGCTTGCAATTAGTGAGCTTGGGCTCTTGATAGCTCCAAATACTCACCCTTAGGGTATACTTGGTATAAATGTGTAGATGTAAAGTATTGTAGAGAAAAGTAATGAGAGAGATAGGAAAAAAATTAGAAGAAAAAAAAGTATGACAAAAAATATGTCTAGTATATATAAAATATGATGTAAATTTTTTAAAAAATCGTAAAAATTACTGTTTTGTGTAACGTACCCTTACTATTATATGTTTTTTTTTTTGGCCAGACTTGCTATTATATGTTTGAATCTCTTCAAATTGATCTAGTACCTAGTACCAAGATATTTTTTTTCTTACAATGTGCCCGTTAAGTACATGAAATGACATTTTTATGCTGGAAAATTATGATTTTCACATATTTAAATAAAAAAATCGTTTATAAAAGATTTGGATTTTCTATATATATATCATATATGTACACAGTTATCATCATAATTTATATTAAGACATTTATATACCAAACACTACTTAAAAATGAAAATATAATTTTTTTTCCCTTGAGTAGAGGTAGATATAGGGAAAAAAAAGCTAAAATATGCCCCCAAAAAAAGTCCCATATATATATATATATATATATATATATAAGGGATTGTTACGTTTAATTACTCTCTTAAATTCAAAATTAAAAAAAAACAAATCCTTTAAGTTTTTACTGAAACTATCAATATTCAAAATCTATAGAGAATTGACTAATCTAGCTCGAATTCCTTGAAATCTTTTTTACCCTTTTGTTAATAACAAAAAAAATTGTTGGTATCAGATTCTTTAATAAGAAATTTGACATTTGTATGATTTGTAAGAATCATTTCTCTCGGAATTGTTTTAAAATTTTGTTACATATTTTATTTTGATTAAAAATTTTGATAGTAATAATGTAAAAAAATGTATATAAGTATAATCTTTATTAACAATTTTTTTAAATAACTCGGTGTGATATATATATATATATATATATATATATATTTTTAAAAAAATTAAAATAATACAGATCTCAAAATAAATTTAATAATTAATAATATAAGAGTTTTAATTATTTATAACTTCACTTGTTGTTTTGTGAAGGTGATAAGCAACAATAGGTACAAGAGTGTGTTGCATCGTGCAGTAGTTAACTGCGAAAAGGAAAGGATGTCCATTCCAACATTCTATTGCCCATCACCCGACGCTCTGATTGGTCCAGCTCCGCAACTTATCGTACACCCTCATCATCCGCCGCTGTACCGGAACTTTCCCTACAGTGAATACTATGAGAAATTCTGGAATAGAGGACTCTCCAAGGAAACCTGTGTTGACATGTTCAAGCTTTCCTCTCAATAAATTTTTAAAGTTTATTATTATAATTATTATTATTATAATTATTATTATATATTTAATAAGTGTCATAAAGCATTTGTTTAGTTTTTTAAAAATTTAGGTTAAATCATTTATATCTTTGCTTTAAAATTATTTAATCATAAATTTTATTTATATTTTCTTTCTTTTACAATTAATTGGTCATGTAAAATGTGGCCTTCTATATTTTCTCTTCCGTTATTGGTTATACATATTTTTTTGCCACGTGTTATTTATGTATTAGAGAACCTTATAGAAAAGATACAAAAATTTTTATATAAGTTTAGTCATTTTTTATGAAGAGAGAACTTATTACCTTAAAATTGATAAAAAGTCAATAAAGATAAATTTTTAAGCTCCCTCATTAGTTGAAAGGAGTACAAATCTAATTTTTTGCCCGTATAATATCTGAGGTGAAAGAATCTTTCAATGAGAATAGTTATATTCACAATGTCTCAAACTCAAGAGCTTATTTAAACAATACCAAATTATTTATCACTTGGACCAACCACTCATAAATATAAATCCATTTATTAATTCACTCTGACATAACTATTTTTCTCTCCTAAAGTAATATACTTCTTCCTTAATTGGCTATGATAGTCTTTTCATGAATTGATGAATTGTCCAAATATCATTAAAACTCAATCCACCTATTCCAAAATAAGGCAATTCACGGAGTAGATGTTTACTAGTACGGTAGTATTGAACTTCAATATATCCCTCTAATCAGTTCATCCCTAATCCATTAAAAGTGAATCCTAATTCATGTGAGTTTTTATTAATTTTAACAAATGGCACTATATGATTAGATGGATGCACTAAAGTTCAATAGTACAATAGTATTTATAATGGTCCTACCCATATATTATGATGTTTTGGCCTTGTACAAGTATTTATGGTTAGTCCAACAAAAATAGGTCCACCTAAAAGCCTGAAAAAAAAGGCCAGCTTTCATAAGTTTACCAGCATTAGGATTAGCTAAATAACCTAAAACCAATCATATCCAACCCAAGACAATTCCTATATAAACCTATATGAACCCATTATTTGGGCTCATGGGTTTATTTTAATTTGGGCCAAAAATTAACTAATTGGCCCATGGGTTACCCTTGGGCACATTCAATCTTTTTTCATTAGAGTATATTAGTGAAATGAACCCGGTAATTTAGTACACGAATGTATTTTCTATTCTTAAAATTTTTATTATGTGATTCCCGTAAATATTATAAAACTTGTTTGGATTATGTAGAAATTCATGGGAGTATTTTAAAATATTCTCAAGAATGTTACAATAATGTATTTTAAATGAACTTTCAAATTTCTTGGAATGTTGACTAATTTTTCAAATATGTCATTTACTGTTAAATAAGTTAATAACTATTTTAACTTTAAAAAATATATCTTTTTTTTTTAAAAAAAAATCCTTATATCATACTTTTACTTCTAATTTTAAAAAATATTTTAACTTTAAAATCTAGTAACTTAAATTACACCTAACATTATTATGATTTTTATAAAATATATTAGTAGCGAACAATATATACAAAAAAAAACTTCTTTCAGTTTATATTGGTATTTAAAATATTTTATACAAATTAACTATTTTATTTATGTAATAACTAATTTTTGACCGAACTACAGTGGGAACAAAATAAGTGATGGGCGCACCGAGACCATCAGTTGTGCCTCTTGTGACAGCCGCCCCGAAAATCAGGCGGGTGTTGGAAGTTGCCACCAAGTTTTTATCCTCAAAACTTGAAAAAGGAGTTTAAAAATAATTGCTTTGAAAATGGTTAAAAAATGGGTGAAAAGTAGTTACGGTTTAGAAGTCTATTTGAGATGCAGGGAAAGTGTTAGGCACCTTTCATCTTCCATCCAAAGATGGTTATCCCAAGATTGAAACTCAACTTGATTTGGCCATCAAATAATTAGGATCTTATCAAACAACATATAAACAGGCTCGAACTAAAATCAGAGCCTGTGGCCTATACTCACTTATAAGAGTTCACATAGTTCTTGGTGCATATAAGTCACTACAACATTCATGGCTTTTTGCAATGACCAAAACTGTTTTTTAATATTACAAAACCGTTGCTTATTGAAATACACAACGGTTTTTGGCCGTAGTATATTTGGCCATTACCTATTGTCTAAGTCAACAGTTTTAAATAAAAAATAAGGAACGGTTTTTAGGTGATAAAATAAATAACATTTTATAACCGTTTCTCTTTTAAGCAGTAAGAGCTACCTGTTGCCTATAAGATGTGCCCACGATTTTTTGAAAACCGTTTCCTATACATAACAAATAGGAAATGGTTTTTAGGTAATAAAATAACTACTTTAGAAGTAGGGGCCCATATGTTGTCCCAGAGTAAACTGTCCTATAGAAGCGAAAGCTCCTCGGCACCTATCTATCATGCATGAAAGACAAGCAAACATGTGTGACAATGATTGTTAGCTAGGGGCCCATACAACACCAGTGGATTTATGCATGAAGCAATACAAGTTCCCCAACCTTTACAGAGATTTAAAAATAACAGAACAAGCTACAATCTCAATAAAATGAATAATAAAAAGAGAAATTTCTGCCTTTGGGGTCGTAACCCCTAGTACTTTAGAATGAGGCTGGGAAGAGAAAACATATGGGGAATCGCAACCTTAGGTCGTAACCCTTGAACTCAGAAAACCCAAAAAAAAAATAGTACCCAGAGAAAAAAATGATATGAATCATGAAGTGGCCCATGAAGCCCATTAGTGATGGAAACCACATATACCCAATTTTGGATCCAGCCCAGTGAATGGAAGTTATGGAGAGTATAAGAATTGCATCTTGAAAGCTTTCAGATTTTATGTTGAGTTTTGTAGTAGCTTTTGCTGGAGTGTGCTTTCCACTCGAAGGGGAGGCGTTCATTTTGTATATTTTTCTATCTTGAGGAATCTGATACAATTCATCCATTTCCACTCATTTTATTTCTGCCATTGTCTTCTTTCTTCTCTGTTTTGATTTTACAGCTTTATCATTGCTGCTCTTGTTGAGACATATGGCAAGGCCAAACAGAACTCCCAATCCAGAAATTTTCGAGAAGACACCAGCTGATTCACGCTTCGAGACGATGGATCTGAGGCTTGCCAAATTGGAGGTATTTTTCAAGCGATTGTTGCAACAACAATCGAAACCCAACCAGGGAGAGAATGGAGCAAATAATCACAGTTCATCGTGGGAAAAAAACCTAAAAGTAGAGGTGCCGCCATTTGACGGTACTGATGCTGAATTTTGGGTGTTCAAGATTAAGCAATTTTTCATGGCTGCCAATGTGCTTATGGATCAGAGAGTCATTCTTGCGTCAACTCTCATGATTGGTCCTGCATATGTATGGTACAAGTGGTTGTGTCCGAATCAACAATTACCAAGTTGGAATGAAATTTTAGAGGTTCTGTTATTCAGATTTGGAGCAGAGTTGAAGCCAAAATCGAATGCTGAACACAATGCACAACATCCATCGGTGCCAATAATAGAAGAGAAACTCCACCATCCATGTTTTCCGGCCTTGTCAACGTCAGAAGTAGTGGTGATTGCAGCCGAAGATGATGAACTAGGAGAAACTATAGTTGATTCACAACAAGAAAATATCACTAAAGAGACTCTTCAAGTCGACTTGAGCTTGTACCTACTTTTAGATCGAGTTGAAGTGTACAAGGATAAGCCGAAAGGTACCCACTAGTTGGGAAAAAAAGTGTCGTTGATAGGCAGTGGGTCGAAGGCCTGAATGGAGGAGGAAGGGCGCTATCACCGGTTTGGCATGTGCATAATCAGATTGGACAGATCTTTTGGCCAACACAAATGGGTAATTCAGTTCCACTTACAATTGTGCAGCCCATTATTTTGCAGAATAATTGCATAGTAATTGATCAATTGATTTTTAGTTATGCAAAGTGGAATATAAGGGATAATGATGGCTTGATTTATGTTTTTGATCCCGGTGAATTTTCAATTGAGTATGCCCACAAAGTATTTAATGAATTGCTTGACAAAAACATTGTAACTAGAACTAGTAAAGTTGTTGAGACTGATTGGGGAGACAAGAAGGACATGCTTCGGGGTGAGGTATTTTTAATAAACATTCCTTATCTTGTTCAACTTATTCTTGATGATTGTCTACTGTTACAATATGAATTGCTGGGTTCAGTAAACTTCTCTTGGTATGAGCTTATAATTTGGGCCAGTGATGTGTTGATTGCTCTTAATGTGATTGATCCGGGTGGATCCATTTGTTGTGTTTCCATCCACTATAATTACAAAGCTTGATTTTGTAAGAGTCTTTTGACTGTGGAGTCTTGCTTCTACTCAAAAGGAGCTCTATCTTGTGTAATTTCCTATTTTCTACTGGGAATCAATACACATTCAGCCATACTTTTCATCTTCAGTCTTTTCCATTTTCTCTTTTCTACATGTTCTGTTTTTGCTATTCTTTTGAGGCTGTATCATTTCAATTGATACGAGCACAAGTCCTTGGGAGAACCACACCCCAAAAGCTAGCTATTGGAGTGGGAGAGTCCAAGGCTTTATAAGGCCCTTCCTTGAAAGTAACCTCCCTGATGTGGGACTTGTATCATTACCACCCCCTTCGAAAGCTGGCGTCCCGACGGCTGCACACTGCGACACTTCACTCAATCACGGTCAGCCCCTCCACCGATCAGAATCCTCCGCAGGTAGTCCTTTTCGGTTGGCCGGCTCTTAATGAAAGCACTAATTGATACGAGCACAAATCCTTGAGAGAACCACACCCCAAAAGCTAGATATTGGAGTGGAAGGATCTCCACCTGTCTGGGAGAAGGCTGGTCTTGGTCACTTGGAGTGCAGAAAGAAATTCTTTACTGTATTTTTAGTGCTATTACTTGTTTCTCTAATAATGAGGAGGTTGAAGGAACCAATACTGTTGTCATTAGGAAGCTCAAGCTATCTATTCATTTATTTCACATATGCATTCCTCAAATACCTTCCATGTGCTCTTGGAAATTCTACAGATTTAATTTCATAAGGAATTCATTGAGTTTGTGCTTTGCAAGGTATCATGTAATGAAGGTTGATAAGGTGTTTTGGATATTAAGAAATATTAAATATCCAAGACTGCAACTACTTATGATAGGTAAAGATATAAATGTGGGGTGGCATTCTATCTTACTTTACATGACAGCCTAGCGGGGAAGTTTTTTGATAGACTTGTGAAATGGATCAAAATTTTGTATGAATTTCACGAAGGTCATATTTGGTGGGAATCCTTGCTTGAGAATATACCTACCTATGGAGTTAATTCTCTATATAAACTTGAACATACCCAGGCTATAACTCAGAAACATGGTCATTTTGGAGAATTGTTTCAAGTTATTTATTTCTTAACACTCACATTTGGCCACCACGTAAAAGGGAAGTCATATGCATTTAGAGAAACTGTACTGCAAAGTACTTGTTGTGACTTCATGATAACCATAGATGTTTGGGATGGGAAAAACAATTCAAAGAAATTATTTGATTTATTGGATATTCAGTTTGAGGATAAGGTATTGCTATGTTTGAAACAAATTGGAAACCTTACATGTATTAAAATTTTGTCAGAATGGGGAGACCATTGCTTGCTATTTGAGAAAGGTCTAGAGTTTTCACTTGCATGTTTGAAAGCTCTAACAAAATTTACCTTTGAGATTCGGTTGACTTTGGAGAAGGGTATTTTCTCAATTGCTAGATTCAAGTCCTTTCCATTTGATCCGGGTGGTAGTTGGCATCATAGTTCTTATTTTCATACTGGGTTCAACCTTGAGGACAAGGTTGTTTTCATGGAGGGAGTATTTGATATGAATCATGAAGTGGTCCATGAAACCCATTAGTAATGGGAGTCCAGATCCTCCACGGTTATAACCGTGGCTAAATCGGACAGCACAACTTTGGACAGCAGAGGATCCACGCTCTAGTAATGGAGACCACATATACCCAATTTTGGATCCAGACTAGTGAATAGAAGTTATGGAGAGTATAAGAGTTACATCTTGAAAGCTTTCAGGTTTTATGTTGAATTTTGTAGTAGCTTTTGCTGGAGTGTGCTTTCCACTCGAACGGGAGGCGTTCATTTTGTATATTTTTCTATCTCGAGGAATCTGATACAATTCATCCATTTCCCCTCTTTTTCTTTTTGCCATTTTCTTCTTTCTTCTCTGTTTTGATTTTACAGCTTTATCAAAAAATCACGAATGTAGAATCAAAAAGAACACGGGCACAATACTAGAAATATCTTTACCTTGCCTCAAAGAACAAGATTTAGAACCTCACTCACACTCAAGAACCACATAAGAAACATAGAGAAACAAGAACACATAGGAAAAAAATCTCAAAGTATTTGGGCACTCACACAGCTCAATCGTATCGAAAACGTGGAAAATTAGCCACAATTTAATTGTAGTGGCTGGGAGGGGAGCAATAATGGAAAACAAGGAGGGGTCGCTGCCTCTGTAAAAACCTAATTTTTCTTGCAGCCTACATTACATCTTTTTCTTGATGCTAAGCCCACACAAAAAAAGTATAAAATGAGATAGAATTAACTTAACTAAAATTTTTTTTTTATTTTTTGTGCCATGATATGTCCTACTATTCACCTAGAATAATTAATCTCTTGGTACAATGTTTTTCCTAAAATGTAAAAAAAATAAAAAAATATATATATAGTAATAATAATAATAATATTATAACTACGGAATATTTTGCCTAGGGACACGTGGCATTAGGCTTCCAGAAGCATCACGATAGCTTGCCCCAGTGACATATGCCACCACTCATCTATCTCCTACGTGGCCGGTACCCACGTCTCCCATCCTGGGCTCCTGTCCAAGAGACGTGGAAAGCCTCCAGGCATTGTGGGACGACCCACGTCCAGCAAGAACGTGGGTCGACCACGTTCTCCCCCACACATGGTATAAAAGGCCCTCACCCGGGGAACTCAAGGACATCAGAACAAGAGGCAAGTAACACAAACTCTGACTACACCAAAGCCAGACTTAGCTCCCTTACACAATACCTCTCCCTACCAACTCCAGAGCTTAGCCCACGGCACTACTAAGCTCCGACCATCAACCGGCGTATCTCCGCCCAGGAGATTCCCTCAAACAGAGCTCCCAACGGCTCTAAGAGGCCCTTGCTCTCTCATAAGCTAAGGCAACTTCCCACGAGTGACTCACCCGCCCGGAGTACCTTATACACGTCTTAGCCGCACACGGCCCCTTATAGGTAACTACCTTGCCTAACGGCTCCTACAGACGTCATCATGACGAACTACGTGGACGACTTTGATCCCTTCACAAGGGTACGTAAGCACCTAGGTTCACACCTACCTAAGGACAAGTCCCCCAAGGTTAAGACCCCTTGCGGTCCTTATTTGCAAATTAGAATTGTCTGAACAAAAAACGACAGTTACAAATATTATTAACAATTCAAAACATGCCCAAATATACAACAAAAATAATCAGATGTCTTCTTTAAGGGTACGTTTGGTATGCATAATGAGAAAGGGAATGGGAATGGGAATGGAAATGAGAATGAGTTTACTATGTTTGGTAGTAAAATTTGAAAATGGGAATGGGAATGGATTAAAATTACCACTTTATCCTTTATATGAAAATATTAAAAAGAAAAAAAAATTATGATTGTCTTAAATCAAAGGGCGTAATAAACATTTTACAACAATTTTTTTTTTATGATGTGGAAAACATGCACAGTACACTTGGGAAACATGCACACCCCCATGATGGTGGGGGCACTATTTTAAAGGTGGACCCACCCATTCCATTGCCTAATATTTGTATAGCCTAAATATAATAGGCTAAAGTATTATTTTGGTCCTCAATGTTTGCATGAAGTTTAATATTGGTCCTCAATGTTTCAAAAGTTTAATGTTGGTCCTCAAAGTTTTTTTTTTGTCGATTTTGGTCCTCGAGCATAACACCGTTAACTTTTTTTGCCATTAAATGACGACATGGCATGTTTATGTGGCACACCCTGTCTTCTACGTGTCATATTTTAATGACGTGACATGACAGATCATTGCCACGTCATCCCACATTGTCACATCATCATCTACTCTCCTTCATCAGCATCATTATCATCATCATCTGGAGTGACGTGGCACTGATGTGTCATGTCACGTCATTAAAATATGACAACTAGGAAAGAGGATGTGTCACATAAGCATGTGACGTCATCATTTAACGGCAAAAAGTTAACGGTGTTACATTCGAGGACCAAAATTGACCAAAAAAAAAACTTTGAGGACCAACATTAAACTTTTGAAACATTGAGGACCAACATTAAACTTCATGCAAACATTGAGGACCAAAATAGTACTTTAGCCAATATAATATGTTCAGCCAAGTCATTAAGGGAAATATATATAAAAAAAGGGAGATTATGACGTCTAAAAATTTTACCACTTTTCATATGTATATTAAAAAATCTGAAGAGAAAGAAAGTGGACCCCTTATCAAAAAATAAAAGAAAGAAAAAAAGTGAACCATACACTAAAATGAAAAATGGTTGGAGTGGGTTGAATATGTCAACTTCTGAAGATAAGTTTTCTATCATTTTAATTCTAAAAATCCCCAACTACGTTCAAGAGAAATAATATAGGTCAACAAGAAATATATAAATTCCTACTATAAAGTGAAGCAGATGAAGCCAATTAAAGGAGGAAAACTTGAACTATTCATCCTCACTATAAAACTCCAGTCATTGTGGGCTAAAGTTAAGTACCTTTCTGAAAAACTTTTTTTACCAGGGCTAAAGTGAAGTACCTTTTTGAAGAAATTTTTTACCAAACGTAGCTCTAAGGCTGAAAATTGATGAAAAGATAAGACTAACATACTAGATCTAATATAATATATATATATATATATATATATATATATATATATATATATATATAACTGTTATTTTTTGTTCAGATAATTCTAAATCAGAAATTAGGATCGCAATAGATTGTAACCTTGGGGGACTTGTCCTTAGGTGATAACCTAAGTGCCTACGTAGTACGTACCCTTATGTAGGGATCAAAGTCCACGTAGTTTGAAGAGTATACATCGGAGCCATTAGGCTGGAGCGTTACTTGTAAAAGCCGTGTGTAGAGTATTCCAAGCGGGTGGGCTACCAATTGGAGGTTTCCTTAGAGGAAGGAGAGAACAAGGGCCTCTTTGAGTTGCTTGGAGCTTGTGGATAGAGATATCCAGAGGGGTAAATGAGTTCTGATTGTTTAACCGTGAGAGGTGATTGATCAGGCTTGGATGTGGCGGTGATAGAGTGTTGTATTTAGAGTGTTCTGTCTTACTTGCCTTTAGTCAAGTCCCCCGGGTGAGAGTATTTATACTAAGTGTAAAGGAGAACGTGGTCGACCCACGTTCTTGCTCGTAGTGGGTCATCCCACGATGGTTGAGCGTATCTCATGTTTCTAATACAAGAGCATGTGTGGGAAGTCATGAGTACAAGTCACGTACGAGGCCGGATAATGGTGCCACGTGTCACTAACTTGCGTACCTTCCAACGTTCTAGAAGGCTAGTGCCACGTGTCCCAAAGAGGAATATTCTATAGTTACAATATTTATATACCATCCTTTATTTGGTTAAGAATTTTACTTAGTGGGTGTTCCTACATAGGTTTATTTTATTTATTTATTTACATGTTTATTTATTTATGTATTTTCTTGTTTAAATCTCATGACCTTAACGACTATGTAGAGTGGCTTATTTCATGAATAAACGTGTCATTCAAACCATAGAAGGTGCCTCCACCTGTCATCCGTCCCTCAGACAGTAAATATAAGTAAGGTACTACTGTCCCAGTGAAAAGTTCCGTTACTGAGCGAAGTGCTCCAAGGTGCTCAGTGAATCCGTCCCTTGGACAGTAAACATAAGTAAAGTGCTAATTAAGTCCCAGTGATAAGTTCCCCTGCTTAGCAAAGTGCTTCAGGGTGCCCAGTGAATCCGTCCCTTGGACAGTAAACTAAGATACCTCACTTTCCCTCTTTTAATAAGTATGAGATAGTGGAAAGTGTGATGGGGTCATCCCCTCGCTCAGGGTCAGCGCAGTGTTGACATGAGAAGAATCACGTCAAGGTCATTCCAACTTCGCGAGGAAGCAATGCTCTTGGAATGGGTTTGACGTAGGCCAAGTGCCACCCGCGACGCCCAAATTTAGACAAGGTTGGGAATGTCGTGAAGGAGCGATTTTCATCCTCTTTCCCGGGAACAGTCTTAGGGAGTGGCTTGGTAGGATTGAGGTGAAGGTTCTTCGTGCTTAGGCATGATCGCCCTGGTAAACTAGGTAAGGGCTTAATATTAGTAAATTTATTATTGTTTTTATTGAGCTCATAACCCCTTTTTCTTAGACACGTCATTAGTAATTGACACTTCATACATACGTAACCACATCGACATGCCTAATCCCACTCCCTCAACTTCATCCCACTACTTACCTCATGTGGCTCCATGTTCTCCCATTTCCTCAACCTTAGCCCATTACGTGACACCACTACCATGTCAAGAAACGCACTACCCATGTTTTTAGGATGTGACTCATCAGCCTGTAACTGACTTATCTTATCCTCCACTATAAATAGACCCTCGTGAGACATTCAAAGGGGGACGGATTTTCAGTTCAGAGATAGAAAGAGACTCTTGCGAGATACAAAGAGAGAAACCTTCATCCAGAACTCCCAAATCCTTGAGCTTGGTAAGAACATAATTTATTTACTAATGTTAATCTCTCTTGTCTTACTTACAGTTTGCCCAGAGTGCTTCACTTCTCGCCCACTAAGTACTTCCCAGTGACTGGCTCCCGGATTGCTCTGGACCTCCAAGTTCGAACCCCCCATTCCCGGAACAGTAGGTAAATAATAATTGCAAGAAAATACCATTTGGAAGAGTTGACAATACCAATTTTAATATGATAATAAAACATTTATACGAATTACGTGGACTTTGATTATGGGTTAAGTTTTGGAATGATATTCCATGTTCAAGTCTAATTTTAAATAATAATTTTTATAGCCTCTTTCGACTTTTATTTGGGGAGGTTAAATTATATTAAAGGATTAGCATCTTAACCTCTTTTCAATTTCATTTAGAGAGGTCAAATTATATAATTAGAATCTTAACCTCTTTCAAATTTTATTTGGGACGGTCAAATTATATTAAAGAATTAGAATCTTAATTTGAGGAAGGTCCAAATCATAGTTGTTAAAATTTAGATTTAAATCTTAAAATCTTAAGATTTTACGATTTTACATTCTCAGATCTTGTTAAATCTTGTACAAAATCGTGTTGGTGCAAAATCGTGGTAGAATCAGTGAAATCAGGTAAAATCCCATGAAATCTCGATTTTACTAGCGGTTCTACGATTTCACCGCAGCCCAAAAAAAGGTTCATATAGATTTATTTATTTTACTAAAACATGGGTATGTTTATATAGATATTCATAACTTGTTCCAACTAAAAAAAATCCACCTATTTCCTTAAAACCTAATGTCCCGAACCGGACTCCTTACCCCGCATAACTTATTCCCTTCCCATTCTTTCTAAGTTTTAATGTTGATGATGTCTGAGTTGGTAGTACTTCAAATCATGTATGTGCTTGAGTTTACATAACATTAGGAATGAAGTACAAGTGGTGATGATGGTGGTAGTAATTGTAGCGGTGAAAATTGATCAAATGAATTTGACAAACTTAATTGAAAATGTAGTAATTGTGGATATTGAATTATATATGTTTAATTTTTTTATGTAACTAAGATATAATAGTTAGGTGTGTGTATATATATTGGTAAATTCATACAATTTTGTTATAAGTAAACTCTTACGATTTTACAATACGTTTTTACAATACGATTTTACCCTCCTTTCTACGATTTTACCTAAAATCTAAATTTTAACAACCTTGGTCCAGATAAATACAAAACAGGATTTTTTTTCGAATTTTAATTTGGGGAGATCCAATAATTATAATAAAAAATTAAAATTTTAACCTCTTTCAGATTCAATTTGGTCTAACTATAGAAAATTAAATGTTAAAACTCTAAATTGGTCCTTTATGTTTGTAAGAAGTTCCAAATTGGTCCTTCTGTCCACTTCCGTCAATTTTTTAAGTTAAATGCTGACGTAGTGTGCTGATGTGTTCATCTAAGTTGACATGTCAGGCCACGTCATCGCCATATCAACGCCATGTCATCACATATGATATTGGAGGATAACGTGGCAATGACATGGCATGACACGTTAGCTTAAATGGAAACATAGGAGAGATAATATGTCCACTTCAGCACGCCACATCAGCATTTAACGGAAGGAATAAACGGACTTAGACGGAAGGACCAATTTGGGACTTCTTGCAAATATAAAGAACCAATTTAAACATTTTAAAATATAAAGAATCAATATAAAATTTGTACAAACATAAAGGACTAATTTAAAATTTTGACTAAAATTAAAATGGGATGAAAAGGATCTAATAATAAAATAATAAAAATAACCAAACAAAATGTGATTTTAGTACCATCACTAAATATTAGAGATGTTGAAGTGTTGATACCTTCTAACTCGCAACCGAACACTTGATTGAAAGGTATAATGCTATAGAGATAGGTCACGTCAATAGTACTGATAAATTGAATGTTTTGCTATCATCGAACAAGGTCAAGTCTTTTTATCGATCCTCTCAATTTGTCAATAGTTGGAGTTTTATTTTATTTTATTTTAATATTATATATATATATATATATATATATATATATATATATATATATATATATATATATATTTATTTAAAAAAAAACATATACATATACAGGTCGTTGAGCTCAAAAAAAGTTCGAGCCCAGTTCTTTTTTGTGGATTTTTTTAAAAAATGAATATTTGGGTTCGAGTTTATATTTGTATTTTTTTGGATCGGACGAACTTTAAAACCTATGATCATGTCTAGGCAATAGTATTGACAAATTGAATGTTTTGCTGTCATTCAACAAGGCCAAGTCTTTTTATGAGTCCTCTCGATCAATTCGTCAATGGTAAAGGCGAATTGATAGTTGACTTCATTGATCACCAATTTGTCATTGTTTACAGCGAATGACGACCAATTTTTTTCTCAATTCGTTGATGACAATAATAAGTTAGTATTAGAGAAAAGAGACTGAATCCATAAAAAAAGAACGATAAAGGCATGCAAATCCCATATATGTAATTTTTGCACCACATTTGTTTGCAAGAAACACATGGTGTGGAGGCCATAATGAAAGATCTAGACAAAACAGTCATCACAACAATCAAATACATATCCATCTCCTCAATTCCTCTATTATTTATTAGCTAGATATATATATATATATATAGGGAAGGAGAAAATTAAACCAAACACGAAATTAACTAATTAATTAATTAATTAATTAATTAATCAACCTACTTGTAAAACTCCATGACGCACAAGTTGCGAACAAAGCACTTAAATCTAACGCCAGTGAAGCCAGTGGATGTTGCCAAATCTATAAACTCTTGTTCACTTCTCTCCTTCCCACCAGCTGGAATATAAGTCATCATCATGACGTCAAACTGAGTAGAGCTTTTCACAGAAGCACTTGTGTCCGGCACGACGGGGAGAAGTGCGTCCACCACAATCACTTTTCCGTTGTCGGGAAGCGATTCGTGGCAGTTCTTCAGAAGTTTCAAGCACCGTTCGTCGCCCCAGTTATGAAGAATCCACTGCACGAGAAAAAAAATAAAATAGCTCAAATTAATCGATTAATTAAATGGTCGAACGTCCATTTTGATCCTATATCTTTTAGGAATTTTATATTGGTCATTTCGTTCGATTCTCTCAATTTTTTTTTGTTTGTTTGCACGTGAGCACCACATCGTAATCTATTTCATTGTCTGTGATGACGTGTCGATGATGTGGTGTGACACGTCAGCTTAAATGGACACGTAGGAGAGATGATGTGTCCACCTAGACACGCCGCCTCAGCAGTTAACTTAAGAAATGGATGAAATGAACAACTTAGAACTTCTAGGAAAGATAAATGACCAATTTAAAACTTCTGAAAGATAAAAGATTAATATGAAACTTGAGTAAAAAATAAATGACCAAAATGAACATTTGACATTTAATTAAATTGTCATTTTCAATGATTGCACACCAGCTTTGATCACTATTTTTAATGAAAAGTAACGCTATAAAGCTATCAAGAGCTTAAGCTTATTATCTGTCGGTTATTGGATCTGTCTGAAATTCTGTGTCAAAATATTTTTTTTTAAAAGTTAAAATGACACAAATTTTAAAATAAATCTAATAACTTACAACTAATGAACTTGAATTCTTAATAACTTCGAATTCTCACTATTTAATGAATCTCTTGAATTTTGAAATTTGTGTTATTATAATTTTTTAAAAATATTATAATAACACAAATCTCCAAAATAAATTCAAGGAGATGTGGAATAAGTTAAAGCATACTATTTTTCCTATAATGTTGTTCTTTTTTATTAAAATAAGAATAAAAATAATAATAATAAACACAAAAGTTCAAGAAGAACCGAGAATTAAATTAAAATTTGATGATGTCAAGTCGGTTTTAGATTAGTGATTTTTAATTGAAACGTATTTCATTGACCAGAAATAGAATAAAATTTATTGTTGTTTCCTAAGTATAAAAAAAATAAAAAAATTATAGGGTGAATAAAGTATGATGCACTGAAATATTTTTCTTCGTTCCTCCACTTTCATCACCATTATAGTATATTTATTTATCTCTCTCCAAATGTGTCTAATCTTAACTTCCCAATCCCTATTAAAAAAAGAAAATTCTAATCTTAACTTCCTCTTCAACAGATAAAGATACAGTATTATCATATTATTAAAATTCAGTATATTAATATGAATTCAGTTTAAATAATTTAAAAACTAAATGTACTGAAATTAAGTATAATCGTATTATTAAACATCTCCTTCTCTTTCATACATCTCTTTGATAATTTTTTAGGTAAATGTATTATTATTATGTCATAAATATTTGAGAATTGACAATAAATTAATTAATTAATTTTTATTTTAATTACTATACAGATTCTTTCTTTTAAAAAATAAAATAAAATTATTTGTAAATATATTATTTTTAAGAATGACAACTGTAAGATCCTCTAAAATATCTTCTTAGATGTTTTATTTATGAAGTTTCTTTCTCTTTTATTATTATTATTATTCAGTATTCATATCTCTTTCCCATTTTATTTATAAAAATCCGAGAGAATCTTTTTCCCTCAGACACGTATTAACACCCACCATGGAAAGATGGAGAGAGTACCCTTATCATCAATTACAAAACTGAGCATATGATGACAAACCTTATCATCAAAAGTCAGAACAATTATTAAATGCTTGAGATAGAATTTTAAACTAATTCTCTATATTTTTTGTGTGAAATTATGAAAGAGATAAAAAAAAAATATATATATATATTTTCTCTCAATTTTTCTTATCTCTATCTCTTTCATAACTCTAACAAGAAATATAAAAGATTACTTTAGAGGATCCAATTTCTAAATGCTTATCCACAACTCACATATTGTTTTTTTAACCAATATTTCTTTCAAATAAATCCTCTAGGCATTTGATTATACTCAAGTTTGAAATTGAAATTAGAATCGGTAAGAATTGAAGAAATGGATGAAAATTGGCATTCTAATTGATTTTTTTTTTTGAATTGGAATGGGCAGAATTGAATTAAATTGATTTTTTGAAATTGAAAAGTATGTTATGTATGTAAAAATAAAATTGAAAGTTTGAAATTAAAAATGAGGTAAAAAGACTAAAATGCCTTTCATTAAATCTAATTATAAATATTCTAAACCACAATAATTCAACCAAGGATTGAAATTTATAGGAAAGTGTGTAATTTTAATTTCAAATTCAATTCGAAAGCCAGCCAAACGTTAAAATTCTTTAATTGTCATACAAATCCAATTCTAAGGTGTAGGAGTTGAACCAAACATTAAAATTGGTTGGAAAATGTGCAATTCCAATTCCAAGTTGAACCAAGCATAGCTCTAGAGTAATTTTTTTTATATTTTTTTGGTGTTACAAGAGAGATAAAGAGAAAATTTTCTCTTTCGATCTCTCTCATAACTCCGTAAAAAATGTAGAGAATTACTCTAAAAAATTCACTTTCATAATTTTTAGACTCATCTATAGAAAGCTCAACCACTTAAGAGATTGAGTTTTTATATCTATCTCTCTTTTCTATGACTTATTTTATTAAAAAATTCAATTAAAATAGAGAAAAAGTAAAAAAGAGACCGAGAAAAAGCTTAACAAGACTGAGCTCTTGATCTTACTCATAATTTTTAGTGTGAACTAATATTTTAGAACTTCAAAATTATACTTTACCTCAGTTTAATTTATTAAGATGAACATGCCAGATATAATTTTAATGCTTAAACTAAGGCCAACATTTTTTAAAATTCAAGTTTGACATTTCAATTTTTTTAATGATTAAATTAAAATAAATTGTACTCTTTTTAATTAAATTTAAAATTTTCATTGTTTTTTTTAAAAAATAGATAAATTATATCTGTTATGAGCAAAATATTAATTCATTCTAATTTTGAAAGCACATATTTATTAATTATTATGAGCATTGATTTTATAAACAATAACCTACCTTGAGAAAGATGGCATCTCCTTTGGGCACACTTTCAAACATATCTCCCATCACATGTTCCACTCCTGCAAGATTCAATTATTTATAAATAAAATTAGATTAATATAAAAATTGGACAATAATATAAAAAAAAAATTTAAGAATTAGATAAAATTAATTAATCAAGAAAAAAATAACTTTTGATACCCCTAAATTTTATTGTATTTGTTAATTATACTCACAAATATTATTTGTTATCAATCGTACCTTAAATTTGAAATTGTAACTACTTTTGTTATTCATTTAAATTTTGTGTAAATAATTAACAAGATATAAATATAACCATCTTCATGGTTTTTAATATTGATTTTGATGTGAAATTATACATTTAACTACAGGTTTTCGTTATTGATCATCGTTGTTAAATATATGATTTGACATCACAATCAATATTAAAAATCATAAATAAAGTCACATTTATATCAGCAATTAATTATTTATACAAAATTTGAATAAGAGACAAAATTATTTATAAATTAAATATTTGAAAATATGGACTGCAGAAAGTATTCTAGAAGTATAATTGGTAAAGACCTTAAAAATATTTTGGTCGTTTCAAAATTTTATGTGCGGGAAAAATGGACCACAAAATTTGAAATTTAAGATTGCTGAAACATTAATTTTATCAGACTTTTTTTTTTCTTTTTTCAAAATTGACTAGTAAGTAGTAACTATCAAACCTGAGAATATCAATTCCATTCTCATTTTCTCACCAACAAAGTCACCAACCAAACCTAAGACTATCCCATAAGAATTAGGATCGACTAAAGTGTACTACAGTTGATAATTTATTTACATTGTTGATTAGTTAAAATATAATTTTGCTGTAATTAATGACATTTAGTACAAATTGTAAGGAGAGTCGCATTTACATCAGCTATTAATTATTAATGCAAAAATGAAATGAGAGACAACATTACTTATAAATTAAGTATTTAAAAACCCCAACAACAAAAAAATATTTTAAAGTAGAATTGACAAAGATGTTAAAGAAAGATATTTTATTCATTTCAAGTTTCGTGCGATAACGAAATGAATCACAAAATTTGCATATTCAAGATTGCTAAAACATGCTTTGACTCATGGTCATGGGTGGGTTTCTACTCTCCCTCATCGTTGACTACAAAGTCACACCCCTCACGGCTTCACCCACCAAACCTACGACTATCTCATACGAATTAGAATCAACTAAAGTAACTTTATGTAAAGTGCACCCCAGTTAATAATTTAAATCACTGATTTGCTAAAATGCAATCTTGTTGCAGCCAATCAACGATTCAGATCATCGATTAAAGTGCATTTCATATAAAATCCATTCTACTTAATTTAAATTATTACGAGTACCTAAAAAATATTCTTGCCGATAATTAATTAATTAATTAAAGTAGTACCAGGATAAGAAGTTGCTTGTCGAATGACATGAGGCAAGTCGAAATTGATGCCCTGAATCTGAGGGTATTTGGAAGTGATGGCTTTGAGAGTTAAGCCTAAACCGCCACCAACATCAACCAGTGTCTTGATACCCTCAAAGCCATCGTAGTTTTCTAGAATCTTCCTCATAGCTATAGTGCTTTCGTTGAGCATGGCGGTGTTAAACAACGCGCCATAGCTCGCGTCCTTCCCGTAGTACTCGAACACCGGCATCCCGAACAACTTATCGAATGCCACACCACCTTCCAAAATTGCATCTTTCAAATAGGGCCTACAATATTTTCCTTTTTGCGATTAGTGACCCAACAAATATCATTATTATATTTCTATATCTGGCTAGATCTGAAGAGAAGTGACACGTTCTATCAATTAATTTCATTTGTCAATTAGCAATTGTTAGACTTTACTTAAAGATAATAAATATCATTGACTAAAGTAAAATGATTCGTTTTAATTTAATTTTTAATTATAAAAATATTAAATTAAATTTAATCTCTTAAAAAATTTATTTATATTAATTTAATCTCTAAATTATAAAAATATTTGATTTAATTCTAGAAAAAAGTGTTACATGGCAATTTCATCCCTACTAAAAAAAAATAAAATGTAGAGATAAAATTGTGACATAAAATAATTTTATTATGATTTAAATTTAATATTTTCATAAATAGATGACTAAATTGGCACATACAAAATCATTTATAGTTCAAGACTATAATTTACTCTTTGTTGATTGCAAGTGACTATTAATTTTGATAAATCATATTAAATAAATAAAATAATTTTTTTTTATCTTAGAATATAGTGAGTATATGTGTGTTTGGTAAAAAAAAAAAAAAATGAGAATGAGAATGGGAGTGAGAATGAAAAAAAAAAAAAATGAAAATGTCATATTAACGTGATGTGATATGAATGAAATAAAAGTAAGTATAATGACTATTTTACACTTACTTTAAAACTAAAAATAGAATAAAAATAAATAAAAAAATAAAAACAAAAATATAATTTTATAATATCATTATAAAAAGTGTAATTTCTTTCATCCAAAGAGAAAAAAATACTGAAGACCTGTACCTCCTTCTTTTCGATTTTTTTTTTGCTATCAATCATAGCCTAAAAATTGAACCTCCTACTCAACCACTCGTCTGAGTTATTTAAGTATCTCAAATATTAGACTTTTATCCTCTTAAAAAAACATAATTTCCTCTAAATCATTTGAATTAGAAGCAAATTTTTTTTAAAAAAAGGAAAAAATGGTTAAAGAAACTGACCAGGTATCAAGTGCCACTTTGTGTTGAACCAATGCTTGTAAAGGGCCCAAGGACACGCCATCCGCATCTTTCACAAAGAATTTAGCCACCGGAGCGAGGCCGTACAGCCGCCGGAATCCTCCTTTCCGGCCGTCGTCGTCGGCGGCGACGACGGAGCACCGGAGCATGGCGTGGGAGGCCAGGAGGCAGAGGAGCCGGTCGAGCATGGACGGCGCCTCGGGATTCTTGCAAGAGAGCTGGGACGCGATCTCCTCGGCAGAGAGCTTGGCGTCGAGGCCGCCGGCCTTGTCGATGATGTCGAAGACGCCGAGCTCCGTCGCCGTCTGGATGGCGAAGGAGGCGACGGTGGAGAGCGCAATTTGCATTGCGTAAGAGAAGCTTTCTTCCTCCTCCTTATCGTGATCAATCTTTTTTTCGAATGGTGATGGTTCTTCATTCTTCTTGTTCTTGCCATTGAGAAGAATGGCTTGGGTTTCCTCTACATGTGCCATTATTAGGCCTTGAGAGGAATTAATTTGATAGGGGTAAAGTAGAGTATAGAGGATTTGATACGTTTTGGGTCTAATAAGAATTGGCTTATTTATAGACACCTCAATGAACTTTTTTCCTTTTTCTTTTAGGGTAACACCAAGATATGTCAAAATAATACGCTTTCATTTTATTTTAAAAGTATACTCTTATTGCATCTTGATTGGTTGGTTAGAGTGATAGGTACTTCATTTTTATTAAAAAGTAAATTACACTGTCTTCTCTTGAGAGATGCTGAAATTACACTGCCCTCCCCTCTAGTTTGCAAAATTACACTGCCCTCCCTTGAGAGATCAAAAGTCATTACACTTTGATCCAAAACACCATTCTCCAATAAAAAAAAGTCTAAAAGGTCAAATTTTTTTAACTTCCAATACAATAAATATTCATGACTAAATTACCCCTCATAAAAGAATTAAACTCTATAAAATGTGACTTATACATACTTTTATCCTCTTATAATAACATTATTTCATTTTTTTTATTGTCTTTTATTATCTTATTAGTATTTATAGTAATTATTATTGCTAACAAAATAAAATTCTAAAAACAAGTCTATAATTTAAAATAGTTTACAGATTTTTATATTAATAATGTAATGTAATATAAAATATCTATTATTTTACTTAATTTTCAACAATTAAGTAATATATAAATTTTTTGGTAAAATATATCAAAAAAATTTTGTTAGGTGTACTTGAATTCAGTTTTATAAATTTCTTTTGGTAAATATTCAGTTTTATAAATTTCGATAAAGCATAACGTTAAACATTTTTTATCTTGTGTGAGGGTCAATTCAGTCATAAATATTTATGAGTCATTAATATTTATTATATTGACTTTTTAGACCTTTTTTTTAATAGGAGAATGGTGTTTTGGATTTAAGTGTAATGCCTTTTGATCTCTCAAGGGAGAGCAGTATAATTTTGCAAACTAGAGGGGAGGGCAGTGTAATTTCAGCATCTCTCAGGGGAGGGCAGTGTAATTTACTCTTTATTAAACAAAGTTTCGAGTTTGAGATTTTTTTTTGTCATTCATATCATTCCACCAGAAAAACAAAACACAACAACCAAGAAAACAAAAAAACAACGACAAACGCAGAAACCACCAGAAGAAACAGCAAAAAAAAAAAAACCAACAAAATCAAGAGAAGAAGCTAGCCAACCCCCACACGACCAGAGTTAGTCCAAGTTCGAGATTTGCACGTAAAAAAATTTCTACTCAGAGAATTCTATCTCTGTTATAGGATCTTTGCTAGTTCGAACTAAATTACATATAGGTCAAAATCCCAAATTGGTTCTTTATGTTTGCACGAAGTTTCATATTGGTCCTTTATGTTTCAAAACGTCCAAATTGATCCTTTATGTTTGCAAGAAGTTCCAAATTGGTCCTTCCGTCCAAGTCCGTTTATTTTTTAAGTTAAGTGCTGACGTGGCATGTTGACATGGACACACCATCTCTCCTACGTGTCAATTGAAGTTGACGTGACATGCCACGTCATCATCCAATATGACGTGGCGATGACGTGGCATGACACATCAGCTTAGAAGGACACGTCAACATGCCACGTCAGCACTTAACTTAAAAAATTGACGGAAGTGGACGGAAGAACCAATTTGGAACTTCTTGCAAACATAAAGGACCAATTTGGACTTTTGAAACATAAAGGACCAACATGAAACTTCGTGCAAACATAAAGGACCAATTTGGGGTTTTGACCTTACATATAATAGGAAGATACATGTAAGAAACGAAAAATATACACTTACTTCCCAACAAAAAATTAAAAAAATGTATAATTTCATTTTTTATTAAAAGATTTTTAATAATATTACTACATTTTTAAAATAATTATAATTTATTAGAAAAATAATTTTTAATTTATCATTTTATCATTATTTATTTTGAATAAAAATTAATTATTTTATTTTAAGTTTTTTGAATAATAATTTGTTTATATTAGTCTAATACATACTTAATAATATAAATAACAACATAAAAACCTTTTGGTCAAAATATATATAATTGTTAAAAGGAAATGTAATTTACTCTTTTTTTAATTAGATTTATGAGCAATTTCTTATAATTTTATTATCGTATCTTTCAATAAAAAATGTAGAATACAATTTTAAAAAGTATCAATCATTGAAAAGAGATAAATTGTATAAATTATATATTATTATTTTCTATTAAAGAATTTTTTTAGGGAACTTTTTATTAAAGAAGTTAATCACAAAATTAAAAAAAAAAGTGTATATAAATTTCTTTTGGGCCAATAATAGAGACTTGAATATAGTTGACTAATAGCCTTGTAAAATTATATTGTAATCAATTTTTTATTTCTTCTAATTTAGAAGTTTACTCAAAGTTTTATATATATAATTTAAGCAAAAGTACATTTTCGGTCCTTAATGTTTGGGGGTCCTGTCACTTTCGCCCCTAACGTATTTTCGCTGTCAATTGTACCCATAACGTTTTGTGTTTCTCCCAATGTCAGGCTTTTGACTAACACTGTCAATTTTTGAATGGTTTGTAATGACGTGACATCCTATGTGGCTAACAATTCTGGCTGGACTTAATTTTTTCCACATCAGCAGTCAATAGTACTGAGTTTTTGGGGTCCATTTTACTGATATAATAAGTATTTTGGTATACTGAATTTACTCATGTACTGAGCTTTTGGGGTCCATTGTACCACTAAAATATATTGCTTATGTGAAAAAATAAAATCCAGTTAGAACTGTTGGCCATATAGGATGCCATGTCATAAAAAATCGTTCAAAAATTGACGGATGTTAGCCAAGAGCTTGACATTGGGAGAAACACAAAACATTAGGGGTACAATTGACAGCAAAAAAACATTAAGGGCGAAAGTGACAGGACCCCCAAACGTTGGGAACAAGAAAGGTTATTTTTGCCTATAATTTAATATATACTTGTCATTTGAATCTTTAATATATTAAGATAAAATTTTTCATCAAGCTCTGTATAATTATTAATTAAGTTAATTTCATATAGTAATATCTTAATTAAAGAATTCAAATATGTGATTATTTTTGCGAAGAAAACAAATGGTAGTAGCTAGTCAATGTATATGGGCACATTGTATGCACTTGTTGGAATATTGTTTAGTATTATTCTGTGTTTAGAATATTTTTGCTTATTTGTCAACTTAACCATATTATTTTATTAATTTGAGACTTAAAAAATAGAAAGCCTACATTGTATGCACTCACTTGTTGGAATTTTTAAAAAAAGTATTCAAACTAAAAGAATTGAGGTTGAATCTAAAGGCAAAGAGCCAAAGACCAAGGATTATTTTTGTTAAGTTAGGACTGAACCAAATTTCTTTTATGAATTTAATTATTATTTTTTTGGTTAGTTTTAATTTTTTAGTTTTGCTAAGATTCAGCAAAATTAAATTAGCACAAGGTAGTTTAATAACACTTAAGATATGTTAAATTCGGTGACAGAGTTGCAAATTCGGTGATTAAACGATATTTTTGTCAAGTTTGAGGATTAAATAGTTGACATAGATACAAATTCAAGGAGTAAATAGTATTTTGTTAAATTTGGACTAAATAGTTGACATAGTTAAATATTTCGGGAACTAAATAGTATATGATAAATTTGAGAACTAAATAATAACTTAATCAATAATTCAGAGACTAAATAATATTTTAGCTCTAAACCTTAATATTATCGGCTTATCGCTGATAGTAAAATTAAGCGGTTAATTAGGGTGAGATGGTGTTGGTGTTGAAATGAGTGGGTGAAAGGAAAGGATCCACCTTATGTTATTTAAGAATAAAGATGAAGAGAATCCATCTAGACCTTAGACTGAGACAGATTAAACTAAGGGTGTGCAAAATTGATCCAAACCGAATCAACTGATCCGAACAAAATTGATTACATAAACAGATGGATTGGTTTTATTTTTCTTGAAAACCGATTTGGTTTGATTCGGTTGATAAATGAGGTCCAATCTCAACCCAACCGAACCGAACCAATCAATTACAATTTTAAAAAAATATTAAAAATAATTTATGATGTTGATTTTTATGGTTGTATGATGGTTGATTATAATTTTAAGTTTGTAATGTTGGAATATTATACTAATAACTTTAGTTTTGTTGGTTTTGATGGTTAGAAATATCTATTTTTTATTTTTTAGGGTTTAAATTGAAATTTTTTTTTTTTTTGTCAAAAAATCGATCAAACCGACTATAATCGGTTTGGTTTGGTTCGATTGATGCTCAAAGAGCGGATTGAATTGAATGATTTTTTTAATCATCGAATTGAATTAGTTCGATTATCTAAATCGTCCAAACTGAATCGATCCACAAGTTTCAATCTACTTGTTTTTAATTTTTTTTTTACAAAAATATAATCGGTTTGCCTAGCAGATGGATTACATTAATTTTTTTAAAAAGTTTAAATCGTGGCTCAGCTTTCCTTTTTTGTGTGTGTGTACACACACAGAGTATTGTATATATATTTAAGCCTTTTTTTACTTAATGTTCGAGAATTTTGTCGCTTTTGTCATTAACATTTTTTTATTGTGAATTATACTTCTAATATTTTGTGTTTCTCTCAATGTTAAGTTTTTGGTTAACAGTTCTAACTGAACTTTATTTTTTCACATCAATAATATATTTTAGGAGTACAATGGACCTCAAAAGCTCAGTACATCAGTAAATCCAGTACACCAAAATACTCATTATATCAGTAAAATAAACCCCAAAAACTCAGTACTATTAACTGCTGATGTAGAAAAAATTAAGTCCAGTCAAAATTATTAGTCACATAAGATGTCACGTCATCAAAAGCCGTTCAAAAATTGACAATATTAGCCAAAAACATGACATTGGGAGAAACACAAAACATTAGAAGTACAATTGACAGCGAAAATACGTTAGGGAGAAAAGTGAGAGGACCCCTAAACATTAGAAATAAGAAACGTACTTTTACCTATATTTAATTATATATTTTGATAATATAATTATAATTATTTTATATAGAATAAAAAATTAATAACATTCTTAGTTGTATATATGTTAAATTTTTTAATCATAATAAAAATAATTTACCGTAGAAAAAGTTGGTCATTGTTCATTTAAAGGAATCGCACAAAAAATAATAAGTACTTATTAACGTGAGTTATTATTATTATTTAACAAATAAAATAAAAATATATATTTTAAAAAAATTACATCATAATTACAAAACTACATAAGATCCAATTTCGTGAAAAGAAACGATCCACCTTCTGATAATTAAAAAGTTGAATGGTATTTCACTTATTATATTATAATCTAATTTTAAACATATCCTGTACTAATATAATTAATAATAGAGTAGTACTGAGGTAACTTAAAGTAGTCAAATTTTCAATTTTATTTTTCTAATACTAACTCTATCAATAAAAAACGCATGCAAGTGGACATGAGTCACATGACTAAGAAAAGGTGAATAAATTATACTGATTATCCCATGATCATTAGCTCCAAGCCTCTAATCACATTAGTCAATGCACAAATAAAACAACTTTTTATTTTATTCATAACTTTTAAAAAAAAAATTTATAAACTAAATATCCTCATCACACAACCCTTATGTGGGTCCTCCAAAATTGCTGTCTAGAGAGAGAGAGAGAGAGAGGGGTCCACACTCAAGATAAAAATAAAATAAAAAATTTATATTAATAGAAATTTATGAAATTGGATTATCTGCGTTAAGCAGTGAAGTATTCAGTGAAGTGAAGAGAGTGGCAAAAAGAAAAAAAAAATTATGAAATAGAAAAATTAAAAGAGAAAATTTGATTAATTGAGACCCACAATTTTTTTTTCTTTCTGTCTCTCTCCTCACTTCACTGAGCATTTTACTAAGAAGATTCAATTTCGAAATTTACCTTAAATGAACTATACATGATTTTTTTAATGTCTCTAATTTATCCAAAGTCCAAATCCTTCTTCTGCTTCATTTATGAAGACTGATCTTAACTTATTCACCACCATATATATATATATATGCACAAATGATTTTATTCTTATGAATTGTCATTTTCTTTTTTGTTTCCAATCATTGCTATTTAAATATTATTCTAATTCAATGTAAATTAAATAATAAAGCTTCCTTTTTTGCACGGAGATTGAAGAATACTAATTAGTATAAGTTGTTATAAAGATTTTTTTTTCTGTATTTTATTTCTAAATGATGACATTTTTGAGTTAATTTAAAATTATATGAACTCGTTACATGTTTACTTTTAATAAAATTTCACAAAGTCTCACAATTTTGAGTAATACATGCAATCAAAATACCAAAATGCTAAAGAAAATGACTAATTTGACCAAATATACCATTATTTGACTGTGTAAATTAAAAAATATATATAAATTGTAATTCTACTTTCAAGATCACCTAAATCCTCTAAATTACACTAAATGTTGGCTAGAAAATCAAAGTTTAGGCATAAATTGAATAAATACCAAATACATTGAATTTAACTGTAGAAATTGTCAAACAAACATAATCTCCATGCTAGAACACCATAACCTTAAGATAGAAAAGCCTAGCCTAGCATTGTCATTGAAAAAACATAATCCTAGAATTAAACATCAGAAAATTCAAAGAGAAAAGAGAAAGAAGAAGAAGAAGAACTTCGTCTCCAAGCTCCAAACAACACTTAAATCGACTCTGAACCACCGAAAATTTAATTTCTCCCTAAATGTATCTTTCTTGAACCCTAGCAAACCTTCAACTCCAGACTTCACTTATAGCTCCGAATCCCCCCATCTCGGTCTAAACGCGCTTTATATAAGTAAAATCGCGAATTTCGTTTATGCCCTTGTTATGATGCTGCTGCAACATCATATAATGCTGCTGTAGCATTAACTCTCTGTTTTTGCACTGGTGTTTTTTTTTTTTAAATTTGTTTACAAATGCTGCTGCAGTACCATATAATGCTGTTGCAGCATCAACTTTCCGTTTCCATCTTTTTGCTTACGAATGCTGTTGCAACACCACATAATGCTGCTGTTGCATTAACTTTCTGTTTCCAACCTTCTTCAACACTTTCCATGGTCGCTTCCAATATGCCAAACTCGATGTGATCACTTCCCAATGCTTCCTTGGCCTCCCAAACGCTTAACTTCATTGCTTTACACATTTTAAGTCTAAAAACAAGAACAATGCATCAATGACAATCGGAAAACCATCAAAGCATAATCAAAATCTCTTAAATTATATCAAAACTCAACAAACCCAAGTAAAGACGCCACTAAACAATTAAATATAGCAATTCCTACAGAACTCTACCAAAATGTGACTTAATAACAGCTAAAGCGATTAAATTTGCCTGTAATGAACGCCTAAATAACTCCATTTTATGGAGTTATCAAATAACTCATTCTCTAACTCTAAAACACATTCAGAGACCCTTGTTCTCTCACCTATTACTCAACAGTATACCTCCAACAGGTAGCTCGCCTGCTCGGAGCAACACACGCGTCCTAGCCGTACACGGATACTACTGGTAACACTCTTGCCTAACGGCTCCTATGGACGTTTCCTCTTCGAACTACGTGGATTTTGATCCCTTAACAAGGGTACGTAGGCACCTAGGTCATCACCTAAGTACAAGTCCCCCAAGGTCACGACCCCTTGCGGTCCTTATTTTCAATTATGAATTTTCTGAACAAAAAATGACAGTTATATAAATTATTATACTTCTCGTTTAAGATACATACAAGCTTTTGATAATACCATGGTTGGTACAATTTGATTAGGATTTGAAAAGCACGCCTCCTGAGATCCTCTTCCTAATTTTCTGTCTCTCGAGCGTTCGGCCTACTATTACTCCAAGACTATAAATACGCCTCTTACACCTAAACCTAGGTTCTCCCCCATCTGTGAGTAATACATACTCATGTGGAGAATATGGCAAAAATACTATTTTGATCTTGTATGTTTCATCGAAGTTCAGTTTTGATCCTCTATGTTTCAAAATATCGTTATAAGTCCTCTATATTTCAAATTTTGTCAAAATTGATCCTTTTGCCTCACACAATCAGCTTCCTCCGTTAAATGATGAACTAAACCGCTTACATGGCTCGAGTCTCTCTCCTATGTGTTTTAAGCTGATGTGGCTATCCATGTCACTGGTCACGTCATCATGTTCTTCTCTCATTCTCTCCCATGTTTTCTCTCTTTCTCTTTTCTCTTTTCTTCCTCTCACATCTTCTTCTGCATCACCCATGGCCATTCTCTTCTCAATATCCACCATCTTATCCTCCTTTGCCTCCTTCGTCGTCGCCAATTCAAAACCACTCTCCATTATCCCCTCCTCCAAACAACCCCACACCACTGCCCGTAACCACCGCTATAGCCACAATCCTAACCACCACTTTGTCGAAACAATCTCACAAAGGATGAAGTTGCAAAGTTCTGGTATGTCGTAAAGAACAAATTTGAATACAACATGTAGTTCAACAATATTCTCTTGCGAAGCAACATGGTAATGGTAGTTGAAGAGAGTATAAAAAGTTCCTCGTGAAACCTTGTTTCGACACAAGGATTAGCCTCTCTAGGCTTTTACAGCTTATAGAACCCTTCAGATATTAATTCCTTCACCAAACCAGGAATCACATTCCTAATACTAAGAACTTAATATATAAAGTTTCTCTTTGCAACCTTGATTCACCTCAAGGATAAGCCCCTCTAGGCTTTTACAGCTTAGGACCCTCAACTATATTAATTTCTTCGCTAACCAAAGCAAAAGAAAAATAAATGTCTAAGTCACTAAGACTCTACTCACACGGATACAATATCACTCAGATACAACAGCCTTGATCTCACATAAAGAGAACTTGTTGCAACAAGAATATTAGAGAGAAGAGCTTTTAATGCGCAGTTCATAGCTCCATGGAATATAGCTATTTAGGCTATTATTTCTTTGATTTTCTGAGGATAAAGGTGTCAATGAATCAATTTTGTTAGCTTTTTAATTAGTTTTTGTGTTTTTAGATTGTTAATGGATAGTTGCTTAACTGTAGTTATATTTTATTGTGTTTTTATAGATGTTCTCTGCTTTTCCAATCTTGTTGAGGGACTTATATATGTTTTACTCTTGTTTTCAAGGCTTTATTTCAAAGATTTAACTTTTATGGATTCTAGCTAGGAGCCGGTCATGAAGCAGGATGCTATAGCACCAAAATTTGATGCTATAGCATAAATTAATAAGAAAAGATGAGTTATAGCGCTCCCTGAGGGCTATAGCACTTTCTGTATCCAAAACAAGGCGCTATAGCGCAATTTCAAAGGGCAGAATCGAAATATTGGATTTTGGCTGGTTTAAAAGGCTTCCCTTGACCTAGATCGATGGAGGGAGCCATTTTGGAAGCTTAGGAGTTGGAGGGAGCCGAAAACAAACAGGGAAACTAATCTCTAAGGCCTATTCAAGCAGATTAGAGTGTTGGAAACAAGATTCTTCTCCTTTTTCACTCTTTTGCTTTGATATTTGTTATGTTTATTGATTTTGGGTTGTTGGATCTCTTGAATATGATTGGCTAAACTCTTGTAACCTAGGATTGTAGTCTCTTAGTATGTAATTTGTGGATTTAAGCACTTTTACTTCTTGATTTTATGCGTTGTAATGTTTATTCAAATTGTTTTATTGTTGAATCCTATTTGCTTGATCAACAATTAGGATTAAGAGGAGAATTAGGGGTTACCTTGGAAGAGAAATGTTGATTTAGTCTTAGGGTTGAATACCATTTAATCTAGGCTAATTAAGCTAAATGATTAACTAGATTTACCCAAATGATAGAAATATACCAATGGGTCTTATGGAGTCATGGTTAGCTTGAGCCGAATGCATTGCTTGAATTAGGTTCCCATAGGAATATAGGGGATTTGATTTAGGTAATAGATTTTAGAGGCTAAGACTAAATTCAAGGCATTAAATAAAGTAGTTAAGAGTGTCACTTCTATATACTTTAGTGCTAAGAACAACTACAATCCTAGATGCTTTGCTTCTGTTTGTGTTTGTCTCTTAATTTACAACTAGTTTAATTTTAATTCGCTTACTTTGAATTAAACACTCGATTATGATAGCTTGATTTAGGTGAATATGAATGCATTAGTAGTTTGAACATTTTAGCTCAGTTCTCTGAGAACAATACTCTTTCTCATCACTTTACTACTTGTTGGCGATGTATACTTACACCGTGTCGTTTCGGCATCAACAACAATTGGTTAATTTTAGCTCAATTCCTTGAGGACGATACTCTTTCTCATTACTTTACTACTTGTTGCGGTATATACTTGCACTGTGTCGTTTCGGCATCAACAACAGGAGCAATAAATGGCAGATGAAGGAACTAGCCGTTGCTGGAGGAGATTCAAATCTTGTTCACCATCCATCTTCATTAGCATTTAATGCTCTCAATCGATGCACTCAAAATTTCAGCCATAAAGAGCTCCCAACGATCAGCTTGATGAAGAGGGAAGAGACTATAAAAGATGAACCCATTCTTCTTTCCTTAATGGTCATATTCACATTTTGAAGATGAATGATGGCTATATATTTTTGTCCCATCTTAGCCTATCTAATATGCACAAACCCTCAGCAAATCCACTTTTTCATTTGATTAGATATCCATAAAATAAAGAAAAACAAGTGTAATATTTAATAGAGTATAGCAAAAGGCAAACTTATATTTTAACCATGAGTAAAAAAATCCTTACCCATTATTTTGTTGAACAAATCCCTTCTTCTTTTGAAATTGGCCAAGAGAAAATAAGAAGAAGCAAGACGTGATGATCATTCCCTTCTTGTGTTTAAGCCTGATAAGAGTAAGGAGGACTAGCAAAAAGTAGCTGCACAAGAACATAAAGAAAGGCTACCTATGCAAATGTAAAGGCTCAATATCCAATATCCAATGTTAGAAAAGGCCATACCTTTTCAAACCTTTCTTATGCTAAGACCGAGGAAGATATAAAATTTGGGTGGTATTTGATATTCAGTGAGTGTTTTAGTGACAAGTGAGAAGTAAGAAGTGGAAGTGAAAGTGAAAGTAGAAGTAAGTGTTAAAAAGTATGTTTGGTACGCAGGAAAATGGAAGCGGAATATAAGAGTAATATTGTTTGGTATGGTGGGAAGAATATAAGGAAATAGAATATGAAAGTATGAAATACCTTTTTTGCCCTTACTTTTTTAAAAGCCACAAATTTTTTAAAGGATTTTGGTCTTTAAGCCTCACCTTACAACAACTTCCCTCCTCACATACAAACAACCTTATTCACATCTCGTGAAGGAAGCTTCTTCCCTTTCCCACTCACCTCACCACCTACCAAACATATCAAAATCTCACCTCACCTATACTTCCTCCCTACCAAACATGCCACTAAAGCGATCAAGAGTATGTGAAGACAAAACACATCATCAAAGCTGCCACATCATAAAAAATCGTCCAAAAATTGACGGTGTTAATGAAAATGGTGACATTGACAGAAACACAAAATGTTAAGGGTACAATTAACAGCGAAAAAACGTTAGGGGCGAAACTGACAAGACCCCCAAACGTTGGGGCAGAAAATGTCATTTTCCCTATGGAAGATATGGACTTCTTGTTTATTTAAGCCATTAGACGTTTGGGCTCTTGTTTAGAAACTTATTGAATAGAAATTGATGACATTCCTCAAAATCAATTTGGGCCTTGTGTAGTAAAATCACATTAGCTAAATCAATATTGATCCAATTATTAAGTACTTTAAGTCCATTTTCTCTTTCTAATAAATACACAATCTCAAATGATTGTTATTATCAAAATATATTTTCATTGAAAATTCCAATAAAGCCTTGGGAATAAATAAACATTTTGCCTCAACGGTACCTTTGCCACCAGAGTCGCAAAAACCTGCTTCTTCCGGATCACACTGCACATGGATAGATGTTGGTCTAAAATTGGCTGCATAGAACTCCCATTATTTTTTTTTTCTCCTATTTCTAAAGCAATACTCCAGAAACCCATGCATATCGAGATTAATTGGATTTTTGAAAGTTAAAATTATATGAAGTTTTTAAAGTTTATTTAATATTAACTTCTGATTGGTTCAAAGTTTGTAAAATAAAAAATTAAAAGATAAAATATGTTAAAAAAATTTTAAAATTTTAAAAAATTCTAATTTTAAAGGATCCAAACCGCAGCTTTGAAGTTTCAATCATATATAGTACCACCACTTGGACAGTTGGACCTGCTCTGTCCTGGTGAGTTGTGACCTTTATTGGTCCATCATTTATTGGTCACATACTTCAATTCTTTTGTTATTAATCCTCACCATGTGATTAAAGATTAAATTCACATGAAATAATATGGGTAAATCCATGGGTTTCGTTTGCTTAAAATATTTGTAATAATACTCATTTCGATTTATAATATCTACTGTGTTAGAGTTTTTTTTTTTCAAAATATTTGTTATTTTGTAAAATTAATTAAGAGAATATTAATTAAATATTTTTTTTATAATTTTATCTCTATATTTTTCTCTTAAACTCTATCTAAATTTAATTAGTAGAGTCCTAATGAAAAAAACGTTTTCCAAGTATTATGATTCCCAATATCTGCTTAAGCATGTTTGCTTACTTTCAATAGGATATGACTATTGGAACAAGAGATAAAATTAATGAAGAAATAGTAAGTATGATTATTTTAGTAAGGGTAATTTAGTCTGTTTATCTTATATTTTTCTACATTTTTTTATTGGTTGCGCCCATCCGGTTTTCGAGACTTTGTCCCGACTAATCCGGACTCGACGCGGGTTGCACACCTGGCTATAGTGAGTCTCCCATCAAGAATAGTTGCATTCACATGATTTCAAACTCAGGATCTTGCTTAAGCGATACCAAGCCGTTTCTACGTTTTAGATAAAAAGTGTATGAATTGAAGTATAAAAAGTGTAAAGTGTATAAAGTATATCATCCAGAGTCCAGACCACTTAGCCAGAAAATAAATCAAGAGGGGGGGGGGGGGGGAATTGGTTTTCTTTGAATTTTGGCTGTAAATTAATTAATATCTTGACTAGGACTCTTAATGCACGTAGGACTCTTAAAGCGTTAGGTAATAAAAGCAAGTGTAAGGTAGAGATTTGCACCAAGAGCTTTATCTGGAGAGGTTCACTAATTGAGTTTGCTCAATTCAGCTACGTCCTCTCCCTTTCTAACCAACTAGTTAGAAGAATTCTATTAATTCAAAAGTTCTTTATAAACAAGCAACCCAAAACACCTTTTGGGGAAGCACACAAGCTTTTAAGCTTCACCACAACCTTTTCCCAACAGAACAACTCCTGCACAACCTTAATATACTAAGGAGTTACAGCAACCTCGTACAAGATCAGCTTTTAACCTAGCTTTTACAAGACACTTCCTTAGTACATTAAGTTTCTGCTTCTCTCAGAGTCAAATCAGGACTCTCAGAGTATTTAAGAATTGAACACTCCTCTGCAACCTTGTACCACTAACAAGGATTATAATTTTTACACCTCTTGAGAGTGTTCAATGCTTAAATACTGCACCAATAGATAAAAAGAAGATTAAGCAAAGACTATAAACTTATTACAGTCAGGACTCAAGCTGATTTTATGGCAGCAGTTAATGCACAAGCAGCAATCACACAGACAGCTTCCTGATCTCTTTCTTTCTTGGATTGTATTTCGAATTTTCTCTGAACACTTAGTTGAGAAACTCCAGCAACTGGCTCTTTGATATTAAATAATAGAATGATCACCCAAGTTGCCGTTATGCCTTTTTGAAATTTGAAACCATTTGCTTTTCACCTTTTTCTTTGTTGCTGTAGGACGCTCCTCTCATTCTAGGAGATGTGACTTGCTTGAAACTCTTAGCTTGCAGAGTGAATAGTCTCCTACTCCAGCTTATAGATTAGTCATGATAAATATAGGATAATAATAGCTAAAGAGTGGACTTGTGTCTGAGGGTTGAATTTATGGGCCAACACTTTATTGGGCTTTATACATTTAAATACCTTTTGGCCCGAAAGAACATTTGGTCCAACAAAATTAATTGACATGTTAAAACTCAGAATTAATTGGGCTGATTTTCAATCAACAAGACCATTAAATAAAAATCAATATTCGTGTCCGTACTGTAACAATTTTATCCAACGGCCCTTAAATATGCACTTTACATATTTCACCAAAATTGGACTTTAACATATTGTGGTCTGTGGATAAGAATGGGACAATGATTTTGGATGCATGGTCACTTCAGTTCATATCAAGTCAAGTCAAGTCAAGTCATGTATGTCCATGTCCTACTATTAGCATGTCTATGGACATAAATTATGTACATGGTGGGGCTATGTGTAATGAATGTATCGTGATATTCTTGTAATTTATTCATCACTTGAATCACCATATTATATATATATATATATATATATATATATATATATATACACACAAAAGTATGGGAAAACATTAAAAACCCTATAATTTCAACTTCTGCTTGATGACCTTTCTCTGTGCCAAAGAAAGCTTGTGCTGAAGCCTAAAAAATTTCAGCATCTCCAAAATTAATCTTCACCACTCTGTTGTTTTTTGCTACTACGTATATTTACCGGCAAGTAGAGAGGTTCAGTAATATAGTAGTACTGAATTTCAATACATCCTTCCAATCAGTTGGTCTATATTCTATTCAAAGTGACTCCTTATTAACATGAGTTTTTATTAATATTAACAAATGACATTACATGATTGAAGAGAAGCATCGAAGTTCAGTAGTACAGTAGTATTGAACTTCTATAAAACCTAATGCCAATTAATTAAGGATCTTATCCACTTAATTACCTAAATACACTTGCTTCCTACAATCCCAGCACTCACCACACAAAGAATTAACTGATGACCAAATTAAACAGTGACCACTTTTATCCCTTTAATTTAGATTCATCAAATAATTCAGTGATAATAAATTTTGGACAAAACAAAACATGACAAATTAAAGTAGCAAAATTAACAAACTAGACAATAGGCATTAATTAGGAGAATTTGGATCTAATTTGAGCTTTCTTAGCATCGATCCCAAACACAAATTAAACTAGGCAAAAGTACCTTCCCTACCCCCAACGTTTGGGGGTCCTGTCAGTTTTGCCCCTAACGTTTTTTCGCTGTCAATTGTATCCCTAACGTTTTATGTTTCTGCCAATGTCACCATTTTCACTAACACCGTCAAATATTTAACAGTTTTTGCTGACGTGGCATCCTATGTGGCAAAACATTTTTTTTCTGTCAATTGTACCCCTAACGTTTTACATTTCTGCCAGTGTCACCCTTTTCACTAGCACCATCAATATTTAATAGTTTTTGCCTACGTGGCATCCTATGTGACAAAAATATCTGACTTGGTATATTTTTTTTCCACATCAGATTTGCTACTCATCTTTTCCCTATCAAAGTTGTGTCGTTTTGACCTCGGCCTATTCCTTCTAAAATATAACTCAAACGCACGCACTATTTTGCTCATAAAAACATCGGAGACGTTATCCATTCTCTATTTTAAGGTAACGTCTCCAACAAAGTAGAGAATGGGTAACGTCTTCGATGTTTTTGTCTGCAAAATGGCACGTGCGTTTTGCCACATAGGATGCCACGTCAGCAAAAACTGTTAAATATTCGTCGGTCCGTCCGCTCTTTGGTCTCGTCATATTGAAAATTGCACTCATGTTTATGCTAGGAGCGAAATAGAAGTTTAGAGATTCAGAGGTTCAAAGCCCCTAAGCCCCGATGGAGATTCAGATGGACACTCACCAGGGAGGGTTCTCACCGAGGAAGAAGAAGAAGAAGAAGTGAAAGGAGAAATTACATTTTTCATTTGTAAAACATTATTTTGTTTCATTTTAGTCCCTAGTTTTAAGGTACCTCAAGCCACGTCAGCAAATATAACACGTAGGAGAGAGAGAGTGTGACACCTCAGCAGGCCACGCCATCACTTAACAGAAAAAATAGACGGAATTGGATGGAATGACCAATTTGGAACTTCTTGCAAACATAAAGGACCAATTTAAACTTTTTGAAACATAAAGGACCAATATGGAACCTGGGTGAAACATAGAGGACCAATTTAATTAAGTTTTGACCATATAAAATTTTTGAAAGATAAAGAATCAATTTAAAACTTAAGTAAAAGATAAAAAACTAAAATGGAATTTGACCTTTAAATAACTAATAAAGTTATACTAGAGGCTTCGCATGCACCTACGTGCATACATGTAATTTATTCTTAAATTTTTTTAAAATATAATATAAATTAGTTATTATATTTTAAAATCATTAAAAAATAATTATTTTAAAATTTTTAAATAGAATTGTTATTATAATTTAAAATTAAAAAATGAGAAGTTATGCACTTCTTTTTTAGTAACCACTTATCATACTTTTTTCTCTCTCCCACATCCTCCAATCTTATTATTTTTTTTGTATTTTTAATTATAAAATATAGTTATTTTGTGAGAAGTTGGTTATTTATTGGGAAGTTGAGGGGGAAGTTATTTTTTTGGTGTCACACTTTGCTTGTGTGACACCAAAAACTGCAAAGCCATATATATATATATATAGATATATAGATATATATATATATAGATAAGCAGGGTTTCAAATTAAAGTCACAAAGTCACACATACAAACTAAAATAATAATGTAATAATAGGTATTTTAAACAATTATTCAATATATATATATATATATATATAATTAAAAGAAAAAATAATCACAATTAAATTGCTACCACTCACAACAAACACATGAAATAAATGTAGAGAACATGCATAGCCGTCTCTCTGATTATTACAGAGACATATATAGAAAAGTAGAAAATTGATAAATAAATAAAACATGAAATAAATGAATAATATCTACTTGAAGAACTCCATAACGTGTAAGTTACAAACAAAGCACTTAAATTGAACGCCACTGAATCCAGCTGATGTTGCCAGATTTGTAAACTCTTGTTCACTTCGCTCTCTGCCTCCAGCTGAAATAAAAGCCATCGTAAGAACATCGAATTGAGAAGTGCTTTTCACAGAAGCACTTGTATTTGGCACAATAGGAAGAACAGCTTCTACCACAATCACTTTTCCATCATCAGGAAGGGCTTCATAGCAGTTCTTCAAAAGCTTCACGCACTCTTCATCACCCCAGTTATGAAGTATCCACTGCAAAGATTCAATCCAACAAATCGTTATTTTAGTCATTGAAAGATATAATTTGTCTCAATTCAGTCAATGAAAAATTTTCTATCAATTGTGGGAATAAAATTTTTCAAGAACTAAATTGAGAGAAATTTATATTTTCTAGAGATTAAATTTGATATTTTTATTTTTCAACGATTTAATTGAGGCCAATTACATTTTTAGGGATTACAATTGTTGGCCGCCAAGGTGTGATATATAGCAGTTGTTTTAAGGTGAATGCCCGAATAAGGACCAATTCATAGTAAAACCATGTGACACTCATCCTCGGTCAAGTTAAGTAGAAATGGTTATGCATTAACTAATAACTATACGTTTTAGCTTAATGATAAGCGCTCAATCTAATAATTGGTATAAGAACAATTGCCGATGAGAGGTTGTAAGGAGTGACAACAATTGTCTCATGACAAAGGTTCAACGCGGATAAAATCCAAATCACGATAAAGAAGCTCAAACTAATTTTAACCTACTGATAAGCACTCGATCCAATAATTGAATAAGATTGATTTAACTTTATTATAAAAGGATAAGCCATGTTTTTGTTGAGAATCACGTTTACCAATTTTCTTAATAAAGCAATTAGTCAATAAAATATTTTATTTTTATTGATACCACTCTTAAATATAATACCACAAGATACTTTTCTAATAAGCATTAGTTACTGAAACCTTAAATTTATGAACATATTCTTGTTAGTTGAATAACTTTTAGAACATATATAATTAAATTAAGAGACGTTCATTATCTCATATTTGCTTTAGCAAATAATTAATATAATATTCAACACGCTAGAGGATTCACTTTAAATAAGAGAAAATAGTTTAATTAATTAATCTATTGACATATAAATGAGATAAGACAATAAACGTACCTAAACAAATTTTATCATTAAGTAAAATATGAATATCCTATTTCTAAGAGTATTTAATACTCTTTGTAGAATTTTAGGTAAAAGAATTTCTGTATATTGCATAATAGGAGATACATGTATATATACAAGAGGAAACACAAATCCTAATAGGAAACTAAGTCACAAATCCTAATAGGAAAATAAGTCTTAGTTATCTTTATCTAATTATCTCTATTCAAATATACTTAGTTATCCTTATCTAATTATCTCTATACAAATATATTTAAACAAATAATATATATATATATATATATATATATATATATTCCTAACACTCTTTAATTAACTATATCTGAAATTATGGAGATGAGAATCCTATTAATGTATTAAAAGAATAATTTTTAACTAAAAAATTATTAAATATATTTTTTTAATAAATAACTTTAAAGCACCTATTAATTAATCTTTTATCATTAGTAATTAATTTACTTTTTATCAATGAGCAGTCGGTTAAGTAGTTGAACAAAGTCTGTATTTAAGACCTTGTAGATGCAATTATCTTCGTTGGAACTCTCCCACTATAATTAGTGCATGACATGAGTTAAATTTAGGGATGATCATGAGTAAGGTATGGGTAGGATACTATAATTCCCAGACCCGAACTCAGACTTGAACTGGTATCAAAATCAATCCCCATTCTCGGACCCTACGGGTAGTTAAATCCCCATACCCGGACTCAGACCCATAAAAATTTGAAATAAATTATTATTTTATTAATATAAAATTTTTTTTATGAATTTTTTTCATCTATAATCACACAAAATAAAAAAATTAAATCATAAATATAAATGTACAATTAAATTAATTTAAGATCTACAAGATATTTAACATTTTTTCTTAGAATTATAAATTTTTTCAACACAAAAAAATTTTAAAATAATACTTTATATATATATATATAAATAAATAATTACTATTGCGGGTAGGGTACGGGTAGGATACCTCCTTACCCGGATCCAAACCCGTTGACTATGTACCCGAACCCATACCCAAACCTACAGGATAAATTTTTAGGGTATCCATTACGTATATGTATTTTGATCATTCCTAGTTAAATCTATATTAATTAGGACAAAACTTTAGAGACCAGATAGACAGCAAAAATAATTAAAATAAAATTTCTATCTCTATAAAATATAAATAATATATAACCTACCTTGATAAAGATGGCATCTCCTTTGGGTACACTTTCAAACATATCTCCCATCACGTGTTCCACTCCTGCAAGACTAAGTAATATGTAATAACAAGTACCTAAATAACTTTATCTTAATTTTTTTCTATATAATATTTGATATGGAATGAGTAGTAAAGAATAATAACTATATATTGAGTATTGGAGAAATGTAAATATTAAGTTGAACAGCTCCTCCGAACAGTTCATATTATTATACTAAATAATATTAGTTTTTATAAATTAATTTTTTTTAGACTAAACATATTTTTTGTAAATCCTATTCTATTTTTCTCTTATTTACTTTTACTTTCACTTCCTATCAAAACATCTCCCCTACAACCAAACTCCACATAAATGTTTCTTTATTTCAATTTCAAGATTTAAATTAATTCATTACTATTTATGCAATTTATAAAATAAATAAATAAATTTCAAATTTTAATTATTTGAAATTAAATCTATCACGAATATTATTTATTAAAATTTATTTAAGCTTTAAATATTTTAAAATTTTATTTTTAATTAAAGTATAATTAATAACTATACAGTAACTGAACTATAATTATCTTTTTCATAATTTGAACAAAAAATTTTATATTATATTCTAAAAATATTTTTTATTTCTTTTGGGTACCCCTAATTGAATTTAACAAGTTACATGATTTTAAATTTAGATACATAGTTATTATAAGAAAATTCAAGTAACAATAATTTGTCAACGATGACAAAAAAGAAAAAAAAATTTGAAAAAGTATTATTGAAAAAAATATTATTAATAATTTTTGAATGTCAAAATTAAATATCATTATTTTTTAACAATTTATTTTAACGAATAAATTTTAATTATTAAAAAATATTTTTTTAATAATTAAGTGATCGTTAAAATATAAATTATTCAAAATACTCATTTTCTTATAGTGATTTTATTTTTTAATTACTCAATACCATGAGTAAAAGAAACAATAGCTAACGCATAATTATATTTCAAACATTTTAAAATAGTGAATTTTTTATAATAATCAAATTTCAAAAATTTTAAAATAAATCATGTGATAGATTATATAAATTACTGTTAAAATAAATTTTTAAAAACTATTTTCATACTGATTTAATTTGGTGTTTAGGGCCAAAACTATCCACCCATGTTGCTCCCCCTTTAATTAGGTATGACAATGTGTATCTAAAACATGAATATCCGATGGTTTTTTCGAAAAAAGTATTCGATATTAGATGAATATCGGATAATGTACAAGTAGTAAAATATAATTATTCATTAAGCATTGAACGGATGCGAATATTAGCTTATATCCTATATTCGTCGAAAATGAATGGGCAAATAAGGCACTGTAATATATATTATTAAATAAAATTTTGTGTTTTTAATATTATTAGAATTGTTTTTAATTTTTATTTATAATAATTATATATTTTTTAATTTTAAAATATTATTTTTATAACTATTTATTTTTTTGGTGGATATTGAGTATTGGATATCGGGTAGTTCACTTGATTATAAAGTATCCAATATTTAATATCCATGACTTTTTTTGAGTATTTTTTTATATTTCGAGTATTTTGGATATAGATATTGAAATTGATATTTTTTTGGATTCGGATAGGGTTCCGGTAGTGGATGCCTATTGAGCAAATTCGAATGCGGATAGTAAAAAAATAACTGGTACCCACCCATTGGCATCTCTATCCCCCTCCCCTTCTTTCCCTTTTGTTGTTGTTGTCAAAATTATACTTTCTTTAAATATTTTCTTAATTCGTTTCTTTTATATAATAATTGTATATATTGAGTAAGTTCAAGATATAGAATAATTAAATTTTTTTTAAATAGAGAGTGAATTAGGTCGTACCATGATAAGGAGTCGCATGTTGTATGACATGAGGCAAGTCGAAATTAATACCCTGAATATGAGGATATTTGGAAGTGATCAATTTGAGAGTCAAACCTAAATCGCCACCGACATCCACAAGTTTCTTGATACCCTCAAAGCCTTTGTAGGTTTCCAGAATCTTCTTCATAACTATTGTGCTTTGATTAATCATTGCTTGATTAAATAAGTCACCATACCTCTTGTCCTTACTCGTATACTCAAACATAGGTGAGCCATTCAACTTATCGAAGGCAATACCACCTTCTAATATTGCATCTTTCAAAGCCGTCCTGAAATATTATTATTGTGAGACAACACAATATCCTAGATTGATTGAAGAATTTAACTTATTATTATACACTTCTTTACCTAGATAAGTCCATTACTTCCAAAATTTGTTTACTTTTAAATGATTTATTTTTAAATAAAATTTGACAAAATGTGCTATGAGCCTATGAGTGAGAAGTGAAATATTTTGTGTTTAAAAATTTAGATAACAAAGTTCTTTTCACCGTAGTGTTATCAATATTATTAAAAGGATAAAATAAAATTTCATTAAACAAATAAAATATAAAATTTTAATTAATAAACTAGTGTTATTTATAATTATTATGTCTATTAATTAATATTTGTTAATGTTTTTTACATAGAAAAATAATGATAGCTATATAGGGTGTTGAAAACATAAATAATTAAGTGTCACCACTTAAAAAGCAATGCTATGTATGTATTATTCAAAGTTTCAAACATCACAAAATTTTTAAATAAGTAAACATGCACTTCTTTAGGTTATCTTTAGTAGTACAGTAGTAATTTAGTACATCTTTCTAATTAGTTGGTCCTAGTTAATGTAAATTTTTATTAATATTAAAAAATGGCACTATATGACTGGAAGAATGCACTGAAGTTCTGTAGTATAGTAGTACTGAACTTTTATTCATTCTTTCCAAACACAATTAGATAATTGATCATTTTAATTTTTTGGCAAAAGTATCTTTCCTGCCCCCAATGTTTGGGAGTCCCGTCAGTTTCGCCCCTAACGTTTTTTCGCTGTCAATTGTACCATTAACGTTTTACGCTGTCAATGTCACCCTTTTCACTAACACCGTCAAATATTTAACATTTTTTTGCTGACGTGGCATCTTATGTGGCAAAATTATCTGACTGGACATATTTTTTTCACATCAGATTTTTTAATGTTTTTTTTTTCTGTCAGTTGTACCCCTAACGTTTTACATTTCTGCCAATGTTACACTTTTCAATAACATCATCAAATATTTAATAGTTTTTGCTTACGTGGCATCCTATGTGGCAAAAATATCTGACTTGGTATATATTTTTTCCACATCAGATTTCCTACTCATCTTTTCCCCATCAAAGTTGTGTTGTTTTGGCCTCACCCTATTCCTTCTAAAATATAACTCAAACGCATGCGCTATTTTGCTCAAAAAATCGGAGACATCATTACTGACAAAACGTGAGAGCTTCCGAGCACCGATTTCGACTTCTCTCCGACAACGTCTTCCCGAAATAGAGAATTGATAACGTCTCCGATGTTTTTGTCAGCAAAATGGCATGTGCGTTTGAGTTATATTTTAAATAGAAAAGAGTGAAGCCAAAACAACACGATTTTGTTGGAAAAAAGATATGTAAAAAATCTAATGTGAAAAAAAAACATGCCAAGTCATCAGATAATTTTGCCACATAGGATACCACATAAGCAAAAATTATTAAATATTTAATGGTGTTAGTGAAAAGGTGACATTGGTAAAAATGTGAAACATTAGGGGTACAACTGACAGAAAATTAGAAAATCTGATGTGAAAAAAATATGCCCAGTCAAATAATTTTGCCACATAGGATGTCACGTCAGTAAAAAATGCTAAATATTTGATGGTGTTAGTGAAAATGGTGACATTGGCAGAAACGTAAAACGTTAGGGGTGCAATTGACAGCGAAAAACGTTAGGGGCGAAACTGACAGGACCCCCAAACATTGGGAGCAGGAAATGTACTTTTGCTTAATTTTTTTTTTTGTAGTGAAAAATTTAGGTGAGGGGATGGCGCCCCAGTCAAGATCAGGGCAGGCTTGCGGGTTCAGAAAGCACTTACAGAGATTCTTACAAATAACCCACCAAACGAGGCATCAACATGAATCAAACCCAAGCCATACAATTGTCATGGGCGGAAGGTGACCAAGTAAGCCAAACCTCATTATTGGGCAATTAATTATTTTAATTTCTAGGTCAAAGGTTCATTTTGGTCCTCTATGTTTCATTCAAGTTTCAAATTAGTCTTTTATGTTATAAAAGTTTTAAATTGGTCATTTATGTTGCAAAGAAGTTCCAAATTGGTCCTTCCGTTCACTTTCGTCAGTTTCTCAAATTAATTGCTAACGCGACGTGTACGTTGACGTATACATTTAAGCAGACGTGTCATGCCATGTCATTGCCTCATCATCACCATGTCATCACATATGACGACGTAGCGATGACATGACATGACACGTTAGCTTAATTAGATACGTGGAAAAGATGATGTGTCCACCTTAGCACGTCAGTCAGCACTTAACGAAAGAAATTGACGGACTTGGACGGAAGGATCAATTTGGAACTTCTGAGAAACTTAAAAGATCAATTTAAAACTTTTGAAACATAAATGACTAATTTAAAATTTAGATAAAATATAAAAGACCAAAATAGACATTTCACCTGATTTTTAATCATCATAACAATAAAATTAAATTAACTCACCAGCTATCAAGTGACACTTTATCTTGAGCCAAAGCCATAGAGGGGCCCAACGACACACCATCAGCATTTTTCACGAAGAATCTAGCCACCGGAGCGAGCCCGTAATGTCGCCGGAACCCTCCGATGATCCCTCCTCGGCTGTCATCGGCCAAGGCGGTGCAACGGAGCACCGAGTGAGACGCGAGAAGGCACAGGAGACGCTCGAGCATGGAAGGAGCCTCAGGGTTCTTGCACGCGAGCCGAGACGCGATCTCGTCGGCCGAGAGCTCGGCGTCGGGGCCGGCTTTGTCGATGACGTCGAAAACGCCGAGCTCCGCCACCGTTTGCACGGAGAAGGCAGTGACGGTGGAGAGTGCAATTTGCTTGGCGGAGGAGTAGCTCTCTTCTTCATCTTCGTCATGATGTGTTTGGTTCACTGCTGTTTCATGTGCCATTAGGACTTGGAAATTAGTTTGATGGGAAAGGGAAGAGTAAGTATAGAGGATTTGGTAACGAAGGAGTTATATGATAGATTTAGATATGGATATGAAATTACTTTTGTGAATTGTGGAGAGGTCACATACAATGGATGAACAAATTTTTTTTTTTTTTAATAATTTGAAAGGATTTCGATTAACATTCAGCTGAAATCTTTTCAATGTTTTGATATTGAATTTTGGCTGAGTGTTAGCGAAATTTAGCTTTTGTACTTAAAAATATATAAATATATATAAAAAAATTCTTAGGGTCTATCTCGCAATTATAAATGGCTACCGTCTATTTTGGGTATCCTCTCAAGCCACGTGGGCTTGCAGGACTCTCGTACGTATGGCTATGAAAAATTGTATGTCTTTACCGTTAAATTGTAGAGACGTGATTTAACGAGAGATGAGAGTGGAAATGGAAGTGAAAATAAGTGATAAAAAATATATGTTTGTTGTATAGAGAAATGGAAATCAAATGTAAAAGTAATATTGTTTGATATGATGGGAAGAAGATAGGAAAATAGAAGATAAAAGTATGAAAAATTATTTTTGTCCATATTTTTTTAAAAGTCACAAATTTTTTAAGAGCATTTTGATATTTAAATCTCCCATCACCTCATGTTCCTCAACTTTCATCTCTATTATGAGGGAAGGAAGCTTCCTTCTCTCAAGGGAACCTCAACCTCACCTCACCTATAGTGAAGACATACCAAACATGCTCAAGCTCAAGTTCACCTCACCTTCCCTATTAGTAAGATGTATTCCTTAGTGGGAATGAACTAAGTAAAAGAGGATGGAACGTTGTGTCCCCCATAAAGTGCAAGAAGGAAGGAATGCATGATTTCTTCTTGGGAATGGTACAAGTTTAACGAAAAAAATTCAAATGTAAAATATTTATTATATTATTGGATTTGCCACAACTAAATTTTTTTAATATTTTAATATAAAAATTAAAATAATAATTTTAATTCACTTTTACTCTATTTCCATTCTCAAATTTTATTGATAAATGTAGTAATCTGATTCCCTTTTTTATTTTTATTTTTATTTTGCGGAACAAACATTTTTTTTAGATATGTCTATAAAACCATGCCACGTGTACAATTTTCGTTGGAGGATCAAGATTAGAATTGTCAAAGTGGGCCAACTCGGCCTACACGGGTTGCCCCACCACCAGTTGGACCCATGACGGGTTGGCCCACTCGGGTTGGCCGCGTTAAACGGGCTAAGAATCTCAGCCCGACCCACCAAGGTGATGGGGCAAGTCAACCCACCTAACCCACTCTTTTTTTGAAATTTTTTTAATTCTAATTTTTTTTAAAAAAGAAATCTATACTTTTTTATACATTTTTTTCATGGACTAAAAAATTTAATATGATAAATGAAAGAAAAGATTTATCATTCATCATGTCACTCACAAATAGTTAAAAATAAAACAATGTAAGTGTGAAACATGGTCAAAATATCACAATATTCTTCATTTCTTTTCCTCCTGGCTCCTGCAAATATGGTGAAAATATCACAAAAATAAAGAAACATGATTAAATATTACATCCCAAATTAAAATGTAAAGAAAAGAACTAGCAGCTATAAAATTTAGAGACAAAAACTAAAGACAACTAGAAGGAAGTTAGGTTATTTTTAAGTTAAGTGGGTTACGGGCCAACCCAACTAACTCGGTGGGTCGGGTTTCTCCAATCCGTTTAATAAACGGGTTGGGATTTTGCAATCCAACCCACCAAATTGGTGGGTTAAACGGGCCAAACCACCGGGTTGGACCCGTTTTGACAACTCTAATCAAGATATAACCGTTATCCCAAACTGACAAAACGAGAATGGATCCTATATATGTTGTACAACATAAAAAAATAAAAAAAAAGAGTGACACATAAATGAATTCTATGTTCGATTATCACCTTGAAAAAACATGATCTTTCTATGTCTACCTTCTTGACAATGTTTAACTCTAGTCTCTAGTGTTACCTACTTTTCAGCTCCAGCTTCAGCTCAAGCTCCAACTCCACGATTCACCTTCCATCATTTATCGAAGAAGCAATTGCATAACGGAAGAAATTTAAACACGTTCTTTACGCAGAAATGGAAAGGAAAAGGGAGAGGGAGAGGGAATGCATTTGATGTGTTTAGTAGTAAAAATTGAGAATGGAAATAGAATGAGAATGTAATAAAATTATCACTCTGCCTCTTATATTAAAATAATGAAAAGAAAAGAAAATTATGATTGTGTCAAATCAAAGGGTATAATAGATATTTTGTATTTTCTTTCTTTTTTTTAAAGTTGATGAAAATGAAAAAGTGAAAAAGTAAATGGGACCCAGTAGGCCCCACCCATTCTCTCCTCATTTCCTTCCCCATTTCTTTCTAAAAAACATACCCTTAGGACACGTTTTTTACGGAGAAAGAAAAATAGAATGTATTTATTGTGTTTATTAGTAAAAGTTGAAAATAGAAATAGAATGAAAATGTATTAAAATTACCACTTATATTAAAATAATAAAAAGTAAAAAAAGTTATGATTGTGTCAAATCAAAAAGTATAATAGACGTTATATATATATATTATATATATTTATTATACACACTTTTCAAGATGAAAATAAATAGTGAGTAACATGTGGGGCTTACTTTTTTTCCTTCCCCTTTTCCCTTGCTACCGAACACGTCCTTAGGTCAAATTCTTTATATATTTGCAATCAAATTCTATCAATTATATGTTTTATTTACATTATCTTTCTTTTATGATTGGTTATATAAAATGTGATTTTTACATATTTTCTCTAGTCATTTAAATATTTTTTACTAATTGGTCATATAAGAGATTATCTTCTATATTTTTTTGTCTATTATAATTAGTCATTTAAATCCTTCACGTGACATGGAAGAAAAAGCAGTGAAATGATGAGCACCACACTACGGGACCACCAAGGGTATGTTTGGTAAGAAAGCCAAACAGTAAAATCGTGGTGTTTTACAATTCCAAAAAAATATTACATCATATTTTATATATATCAAACACACTTTTTACCACCCTTTTTTTCTTTCATAATTTTTCTCTCTATCTCTCTCCTCACTTTTCTCTACTGTACTTTCTTTTATTCTAAAGTACTTTACTCTACAATATTTTTTTTACAGTACTTTACATCCGTACATCTATACAAACGTACCGTTAATTAGCACCTTGGATTCGATTTCATGCTGATTTGCGATGACGTTGAATTTAATTATGATAAGTTTGAGAGACATGGATTCTTTTTGCTGATTGTTTTAATTGTTTTTGGAAGAAAATATTTTATCATTTTACCAGGTTTTTTACTTCAACAAATTAAAACATCAACGGTTTAAAAATAATAAAAATATAATTTTGACACTTTGAACTCAAATCAACTCGAGAATGGATTTAGTGCTTAGCTCTTTTATGCATTAATATGTTAGGTCAAATTTTTTTCATAGTTTTCTTCACTTTTTTTTATTTAAACTTAAAAAATTGTAAACTTCTTATAAAGAATAAGAATTATAGACACAAAAAAATAAAAAATTCCACATAAATAACCTACCATGAATGGTTTAGGGATCACCTTTATTAGGGACTAAAAAGTTAGTCCCTAATCCATTCATAGTAAATCTCAATTTATGTGGAGTTTTTAATTTTTTTATATCTATATCTTTCATACTTTAGATATTCTTTAGAAAAAGTTTATAATTTCTCAAATTTAAATAAAAAAGTAAAGAAAATTATGAAAAAAATTTGACCTAACATACTAATGCATTGAAGAACCAAACACTGACCATGAATGATTTAGGGATCACCTTTATTAGGGACTAAAAAGTTAGTCCCTAATCCATTCATAGTAAATCTCAATTTATGTGAAGTTTTTAATTTTTTTATATCTATATCTTTCATATTTTAGATATTCTTTAGAAAAAGTTTATAATTTCTCAAATTTAAATAAAAAAGTAAAGAAAATTATGAAAAAAATTTGACCTAACATACTAATGCATTGAAGAACCAAACACTGAATCCATTCTCCATGAACTCGTACTAACCCACCCATTGCTAGCTTGATTAGGTTCAAGTTTAGAATAAAATTTTCTCAAATTTGGCCAAATTCAATCCGGTACTTTTAATTATTTCGATTTCACTCTTGTACAATGACGTGGCAAAAGAAATACACATTCGTTGTCCACGTTAACAAATTCCGTCAAGAAAGTTAACGGTGTTAGCAAAAAAGGTAGACATGAACAAAATTAAAAGTTTGTGGGTAGACATGAATCAAAAAAAAGTTTGGGGACAGATATGAACATTGTAGCAAAATTTGGACACAAGAAAGATACTTTACCCTATATTTTTTTTTCGTAACAAACGTACCTTTAGATATGTCTATGAAATTATGCCACGTGTACAATTTTCGTTGGAGGATCAAGATATAACCCTATCCCAAACTGACAAAACTGGGCCTTCTCTTCCGCCAAAAGTTGGATTCCATTGTATTTGAAAAGAAATGGCATAAAGATATAGAGACATCTCACCCTCCCAAGCCACGTGGGCTTGTAAGACACCGGCCCATGTAAATATAACTATGAAATCAAAGTGATTATTACGATAAAAAATTTGTATTTTCTTAACTATTATTTTTTAGGTTTAATCATTAAAGGTATGAGAATGAAGCGTTATTTATTAAGAGAGTCTCCCTAATAATAAACCTTGCAATTAGAGCTGGAATGGAGTTGAACCATAGATGTTCAAGCTCAAATCGTTTAAAATAAGACGAATTCGAGCTTTAAAATGAACAAAAAATTATAATCAAACTTAACTCGTTTAATTAATATATAGAATTTGCTCACGAGTTTAATGTGCTTAAATAAGTAATTTATGAACAATGATATATATATATATATATATATATATATATATATATAAATTTTATTCTTAAAGGAATCATTCATAAACTAAACAAGTCGAGTTTTAAATGTTCAAGTACGACTCGTTTAACTAAACGAGTCTATTTTTACGTTTAGGCTCAGCTCGTTTAATAAAGAAACGAGCCTGATAGAGCTCTTATACGAATTGAGTCCAAGTCGTTCATGTACACCCTTACCTGCAATATTCGAAAAATTAGTCATCAGACCTACTCTAATGATTGCTATAAAATTTTTTTTATATTTTTGCAATCAAGTGATAAACTTTTACATTTTTCTCTACGTCACATGGAAGAAAAAGCAGTGAAATGATGAGAACCACACTACGGGACCACCATTAATTAGCACCTTATGCTGATTTGTGATGACGTTGAATTTAACTATGATAAGTTTGAGAGACATGGATTATTTTTGCTGATTGTTTTAATTGTTTCTGGAAGAAAATATTTTATCATTTTACCAGGTTTTTTACTTCAACAAATTAAAACATCAACGGTTTAAAAATAATAAAAATATAATTTTCACACTTTCAACTCAAATCAAGTCATACTAACCCACCCATTGCTGGTTTGATTCGGTTCAAGTTTAGAATAAAATTTTCTCAAATTTGGCCAAATTCAATTTGGGGGATCAATTTGGTCCCCTACAGATCAAACTGTTAGCAATGTGGTCCTTTCATTAATTAACTTGATGACATGTCAGGTTAAGTTGTGACTCAGCAATTTTTTATCTGACTAGGCATTAATTAATTTAGAGTAATTTATTTTTTATTTTAAAAACCTTTTAAATTAAAAAAAAATCTTTGACATACCTCCTTTTAACGCAGAAGAAGCATATTTGTGCCCTAGGTGAACACAACATTCTCCAACTTCATCGAACACGACAAAATCTGATCGAGAAGAAGAAGCATCGGTTCGTGATAGCAACTCGCGTGCGTGACGGTGAGAGTATCGCATTCCGTTCCGTTCCGTTCACGGTGAGAGTATTTTGTTATGTGATTCTTGTTTCTCTTTTTCTTCATCCATTATTCAATCCCTTGCCTCTCTTCTTCTTCATCCTTCATACTTAGTGCTTCACTGCTTGTTCTTCTTCTTCTTCTTCTTTATCCTTCATGCTTGTTCTTGCTAAATTTAACAATGAAAATTTAATGGACTGCGTTTTCTTAAAAGTGCCGGTCAAGTTGTGCATTCTTTATCCTTCATGCTTGTTCTTGCGTGACATGGTAGGAATTGGCTAGTGTAAACTTTGTTTTCTAGTTTATGTATTTACTGTGTTTCTTTTATTGGTGAAGTCCCTAATATTTTAAATCTGTTATGGTTTTCTTATACTGACTTTTTGTAAGACTATGTTGTTTCTATAATATTAAATCTTTGAAGAAAAAAAATTGTGGTCCCTAAAGTGATTATACAGAAAGCTTTGGCTTATATTAAAGTAGTTGTACCCTATCTATCTTAATGGTTTTTGGTGTTTGTGAAAAGCGGTGGTCCCCTAAAGTGATCTCCAAAAAAAAAAAGTAGTGGTCCCCTAAAGTGATTTCCATATAATGGCAGGATGTCAGAGGCTGGTCAAGAAAATGTGTTGTTTGAGATTGAAATATAGTCTCTACAACCAAATGAGGAAGGTGGAAGTGAAGAGCATTCAAGTGGCTCAGAGGGGGATGATGAATATGGATAAAGCAATAATGATTCATCTAATGAAGAAGATCCAATGACCTGTGTTATAGGTATGCATTTAAAAAAAATTAAAACTAATTTGTAAGTGTACAATTGACTTGTGAGACAAACTAGTATGTTTTTCTTTAATGGCAGATACAAAGATCCAATACTAGAGCTAGGTGTAAACGAAAACAATAGTGCCATTCTGCAATATGAAGGAGGCGACAAGTACCATTCCGAAGAGATTCATAATTCCATAGAATTTAAAGATGAAGAAAAGGAAGGGAAGAAGAAGAAAAAAATGATTAGATGGCCTCAATTCAATGAACGTGTTCAGTACGGTAATGTATCTTTTGAGTTGGGGATGGAATTTAAAATTTTGGCTGTATTTAAGCAAGCTGTTAGGGACTACACAGTCAATAAGGGAGTGCAGGTTTCATCTTGAGCATACTTATATTCGTGCAGATCATGTTCGTGGCTGTTACTGAGACCAGTATCGTCTTGGGTGGCCCTCTTTCCCCTTATCTATTTGTTTTATGCATTGAAAGGCTTAGCCACTGTATTACTGACTCTGTGAATAGCAAAGACTGGATTCCCATTAGGCTCACTAGAAATGGTTGGCCCCTAACCCACTTATTTTTTGCTGACGACTTGATTCTTTTTTCTGAAGCTTCCCTTTGGCAAGCTGAAGTTATTAAAAATTGTCTTGAAACTTTCTGCAATAGCTCGGGTCAGAAGATTAATAAATATAAAACCAAAGTCTATTTTTCTAGGAATGTAAATCATACTAGAATCTCTCAAATCTGTGACCACCTTGGGTTTTCTTCTACCATTGACTTTAGGAAATATCTGGGTGCCCCTTTACACAGCAATAGAGTAAATAAGAACACCTTTTCTTACATAACGGATAAAGTGGATAAAAGGCTTGGGTCCTGGAAAGAAAAGTCCTTGTCTCTTGCAGGTAGAATTACTCTAGCTAAAACTGTCACCTCAGCGATTCCTAATTATTCTATGCAAACTGCTCTTCTTCCTTTTAGTATCTGTGATGAGATTGAAAAGAAAGAGAGAAAGTTCATATGGGGTAGCAATAATGGGTCTTCTAAGCCCCATTTAATTGCTTGGGAGACTTTGTGTAAGAAAACTGAGCAGCGGTGGTTGGGAATTCGCAACCTTAAAGCCACAAATGAAGCTTTTCTTATGAAGGTTGGATGGAACCTCATTAAGAATACTGATGACCTATGGGTGAAAATACTCAAAGAAAAATATAAGTGTGGTAACTCTACTTTTCCAAATGTTAAACCCTATAAGAATTGTTCTAATATCTGGAGGGGTATAAACAAAGTTTGGGATAAGGTCGTTGCTAATTGTCATTGGATTGTTAGAAATGGTTCCACAACCTGTTTTTGGACTGACTATTGGGTTCCAGGTTTTCCTTCTCTTGTTTCAATTGTTAATGGAGTTCTTCCTCAAGATTTTGAATATCACAGGGTTGAAGACTATGTTACCCCTTCAGGAGGTTGGAATTGGAATATCTTCCATCACCTCCTTCCTCCTTAAGCTCTTATAAGTATTGAGAACATTAGACCTCCTATGGAAGCTCTTGGTGAAGACACAATTGCGTGGTCCCTCAAACATGATGGTAGGTTCACAGTTAAATCCGCCTATGAATTTTTAACTAGTTTTAATGAGTGTAGGGACAGGTTTTGGAAAAATCTCTGGAAATGGAAAGGGCCGCAGCGCATAAAAAATTTCCTTTGGCTTGCTAGTCATGGGAGAATCCTCTCCAATAGCTTGAGAAAGGCCAAAGGCATCTCCACTAGTGATACCTGCAGCAGATGTGGCAACCATGTTGAAGATACCCTCCACATCCTGCGGGATTGCGAGAAAGTCAAACCCCTGTGGAAGAATCTTGTTGACCCAAATAGATGGCAAGCCTTCTTCAGCTGTGATTTGAGAAACTGGATTGATCTCATCTTAACCAAGGATATTGGCATTCACAAGAATACCTGCTGGGCTACCCTTTTTGGTGTGACTTTATGGTACATATGGATTCAACGCAATGAGAGTATTTTCTCCAACAACAATTCCTCTGCTGATATTTTGTTACCAAAAGTTACTTATGTGACCAAAGAGTTTTATGAAGCCAACCATATTCCCAAGATCCTTAGCCTTCCTCGTAGTGACAATACCGCCCCTCTGAAGTGGACTGCCCCTACTCAAGATTGGATTAAGGTTAATGTTGATGGTTCCTGCTATGATAACCAAGGAAGCATAGCTTGTGGAGGTCTCTGCAGAGACTATGCTAGCCACTTTCTTAAAGGTTTCATGAGAAAACTTGGGAGAGGCAACCCCTTTGCTGCTGAAACTTGGGCTGTGTTTCATGGTGTGGATTATGCTTGGAAGTCAAGATATAAGAAAGTAATTATTGAATCTGATTCCAAAGATGTCCTTGAAGCTATTGATAAAAACACTCATGACAATCATCCTCTGGAGCATGTGTTAAAAGGTATCAAGGCTTATAAGTCTTACGATTGGCAAATCTGTTTCAACCACGTCAACAGAGAAGGGAATGAAGCTGCCCAGGCCCTCGCTGCTATAGCTAGAAATGCTTCTTTTGGGTTTCATAGCTTTGATAGAATTCCTCAACAATGTATAGCCATTTTAGCTAAGGATTGTGGGCCCTTGAGGCCTGTGGGCTCTTAGTGTAGCCCCCCATGTATTTCCCATAAAAAGAAAAAATCATGTGAAGTTATTCACTTATCCACTTTTATAGTAACTACCCATGTTTTCTCTCTCCCATATCCTCCAATAATATTTTTCTTTGTAATTTTTTAATTATTAAATATGTATTTTGTGACCTCAATGACCAGAAGTGTCCAAAGCCACTAGAGGCTTCGCTTGCACATACGTCCATGCAATTTATTCATAATTTTTTAAAATATAATTATTATATTTTAAAGCAATAAAAAATTAGATATTTGATAATTTTTAAAATTTTAAATTAGAATTAAAATCATAATTTTAAATAATAAATTAAATGATGAGAAGTTATTTACTTGCCTACTTTTATAATAACTACCCATCATATATATTTTCTCTCTCCCGCTACCTTCCATTATATATATTTTTTGTATTCCTTAATTATAGAACTATCTATTTTGTGACACCAATGACCAGAAGGGTCCGAAGTCATATATATATATAGATATAGATATATACTAGAGGTTTACATGCACGTACGTGCATGTAAAAAAATTTAATTTACAAAATATAAAATAAATTATTATTAATAGTAAAATAATAAATTAAAGATTAAAAAATTATTTTCTTTGATAACTACCACAATCATGTTTTTTTTTTAAAAAAAAATTACCACTACCACTATTCTCCTATTTTCTCTCTCGCGTGATTTTTTCATCATCTTTTAATTTTTTAAATGAATTAAATGGCTATTTTGGGAGACCATTGACGTGAAGGGTCCACGGTCATATAAATATAGATAGATATAGATATGTTGTAAAAAATAATGCGTGCCTAATAAAATTTTATATTATTTAAATTAAATAAGATCTAAATGTATATGTATTAATTTATAATAATAATACTAATAAAAGGGAGATTATTAAATATTAATAAACCAATTAATAAAAACAATATGTTAGGAACTAGATTAAGACCCATGCAAATGAATGGGTATCACATAAATATAGAGAGGATAATGTTATGGGGAGTTGGTGAGCTTTGGCTCATCAATTCGTAGTTATTAGACCTGTCTCGGTATCTGTATGATGTTAAATATAAAAAGGAAAAAGGTATTTTAATATTAATAACAATGGTTATTAATTGCATAAGTTTATATTTTAACTTTACACTATTTTTTAAGTTTGTCACTAAAATATTATTGTAGTAAGTTTCGACAAAAAAGTTTTGAATTTGCAATTGATTTTGTCCTTAAAGTTTTAAATTGTTTCCTAACATATAGGGTGTGTTTGGTTAGTGTAGTGGAGAATGGGATTGAGATTGCATAAGGGAATGAAAAAGTAATATAAAAAGGATGTGATGTGAATGGAATAAAAGTGGGTAAAATGACCATTTTACCCTTATATTAAAAGTGAGAATGGAATAAAGTAGATAAAAAAGTAAGGACAAAAATATAATCTCATCACATTACATTTAGTAAAGTGTGTTTGGTTGGAAGGATGTAAAGGGATTACGTTTACGATTACGTTGACAAAACTGCAAACCAAACGTGCCTATAGTATTGTCTAAATTATTAACACCAAATGAAATAGTCTAACTTTTGTCCTAACTTATCGATTTTAAAAATAAAATTGATTGCAATTTAGAACTTTTAGACAAATTTGATCTAAAAAAAAAAAGTTTATGAATGAAATTAGAAATTAGTGTAAATTCGAAGATACTTTTATTGAAATTAAAGATAGGCTAAAGTACTATTTTGGTTCTCAATGTTTGCATGAAGTATAATGTTGGTCCTCAATGTTTCAAAAGTTTAATGTTGGTCCTCAAAATTTTTTTTTTGTCGATTTTGGTCCTCGAGCGTAACACCGTTAACTTTTGCCGTTAAATGATGACTTGGCATGCTTATGTGGCACACACTCTCTCCTATGTGTCATATTTTAATGACGTGGCATGCCGTGGCATGCCACTCCACCATGGCCACATCATCATCATCATCATCTTCTTCTTCTTTGTAAACCAAAATGAAAAAAAAAATAAAAAGCTGCCCCTTATCCTCTTCTTCTGCCTCTCTCTTCTCTCCTTCCTCCTCTCTCTAACTCCCAGAACCTCCATATGCTGCTCGAACTCCCTCTTCCCTCCAATTTGCACGTCCTTCAACCTCTTCACCGCCACCACACTCCCATCGTCCAGCACCGCCTTGTACGCCGTCCCGAACCCCCCTTTCCCCAACATCTCTGCCGAAGCTCGAAGAAGATCCTCCAATTAAAACCTCCTCTCCTCCTCCAAGAACACCATTCGAACGTTCTCCAAGCTCGATTGCGCCGGGTAAGGACTCGACAAGTACACGATCTTCTCGGTTTCTAGAATCTTCGATGATGATGATGCTCCCTTCCCCCTGTTTCTGCATCGCGGGAAGTTACGCCAGAAGTAGCAGTAGAGGAGGAGGGAGACGATGGCGAGGACCGTGATGCGAAGATTGAGAACGTGGGCCAAGTGGTTGACCGTCACCGGAATCTCGCCGGAGAGGTTGTTGTGAGACAGATCGAGGCGGTAGAGCTTGAAGAGGGAAGTGACCGTGGACAAAAACTCGCCGTAGAAGTCATTGTAGGAGAGAAAGAGAAGCTTGAGAGCTGTGAGGTTGGAGAGATTGGGAATGGGGCTGCAAAGAAAGAAGAAGAAGAAGAAGTTGATGATGATATGGCTATGGTGGCGTGACGTGGCGTGTCACGTTATTAAAATATGACACGGAGGAGAGAGAGTGTGTCACATAAGCATGCCACGTCATCATTTAACGGAAAAAGTTAACGGTGTTACGCTCGAGGACCAAAATTGACAAAAAAAAAACATTGAGGACCAACATTAAACTTCATGCAAACATTGAGGACCAAAATAGTACTTTAGCCTTAAAGATATTAAGAAAGTTAGAAAGTTATACTATAAACTATAATTTTAATACGAAATTTGATTTTAATTGCTAATTAATTTGATAATAGTTAATTAGGGACCCACATGTTTTTTTATTCAGTTTTTCCATCCTACTTTCCACCCTACCGAACACGCCCTATATGTTAGATTTAGGTTATATTTGATATTCATATAAAATTATGGAAAAAAGGAGGGAGAAGCCTTCTCTCTCCTCTTTTCTTCCTACCAAACAAACTTCATTTTTGGTAAAGTGATAAAATTATATTTTTGTCCTTATTTTTTTACTCACTTTTACTGTAAGGGCAAAATGGTCATTTTACTTACTTTTATTCCATTCATATCACATTATATTGACGTAACATTTTCATTCTCATTCCCATTCCCATTCCCATTCCCTTCTCTTTTCTCGGTACCGAACATACCCTTAAGGGTGTGTTTCTTAGTGGGAATGGACTAAGTAAAAGAGGATGGAATAGTGTGGTCCCACATAAAGTGCAAGAAGGAAGGAGTAGATGATTCTTTCTTAGGAATGGTACAAGCTCGGCAGAAAAAAAGTTAGAAGTAAAATATTTTATGTTATTAGATTTGACACAACCAAGATCTTTTTTTTTTAATATTTTAATTTAAAGAGTAAACTAATAATTTTAATTTACTTTTACTCCATTCTCATTCTCAAGTTTTGCTGATAAATATAATAATCTCATTCTCATTTTTATTTCTGTTTTGCGTATCAAACATACCCTTAGATATGTCTATGAAACCATGCCACGTGTACAATTTTCGTTGGAGGATCAAGATATAACCCTCATCCCAAACTGACAAAACTGGGCCTTCTCTCTTGATTTTCCACCAAAAGTTGGATTCCATTGTACTTGAAAGGTTGGCAGAAATGGCATAATGATAGAGAGACATCTCACCCTCCCAAGCCATGTGGGCTTGTAAGACACCGGCCCATGTAAATATGACTATGAAATCAAAGTGGTTATTATAGTAAAAAATTTATATTCTCTTAACTATCGTTTGTTGGGTTTAATCATTAAAGGTATGAGAATGAAGCGTTATTTATTAAGAGAGTCGCCCCCAATAATAGACCTTGCAGTTAGAGCTATAAAGGAGCTGAGCCATAGATGTTCAAGCTCAAATCGTTTAAAATAAGGCAAGTTCGAACTCAAATTCGAGCTTTAAAATGAATAAAAAATCATAATCAAATTTAACTCATTTAATTAATAGAATTTGCTCACGAGTTTAATGAGCTTAACTAAGTAATTTATCAACAATGATATATATATATATAAGTTTTATTCTTAAACGAATCATTCATAAACTAAACGAGTCGAGCTTTAAATGTTCAAGGACGACTTGTTTAACTAAACGAGTCTACTTTTACGTTTAGGTTCGGCTCGTTTAATAAAAGAACGAGCCTGATAGAATTCTTATGTGAGCTGAGTCCAAGTCGTTCATGTACGCCCTTCCCTGCAATACTCGAGGAATTAGTCATCAGGCCCACTCTAATGAATACTAAATATGGCTATAAAAAAATTTTATATTTTGCAATCAAGTTTATAGTAATTATATTTTTAATGTGTATATTTTATTAAAAGATAATCAATTATTTATTTATTTAATATATTGGACATTTAAACATTTTTTACTAATTGGTCATATAAGAGATAATCTTCTACATTTTTCCTCTACTATAATCGTATAATTGGTCATTTAAATCCTTCACGTCACATGGAAGAAAAAGCAGTGAAATGATGAGCACCACACTACGGGACCACCATTAATTAGCACCTTGGATTCGATTTCATGCTTGGATTATTCTTACTGATTTGTGATGATGTTGAATTTAATTATGATAAGTTTGAGAGACATGGATTCCTTTTGCTGATTGTTTTAATTGTTTCAGGGCTTTATTTCAAAGATTCAACTCTTATGGATTCTTTCAAGGAGCCGTTCGTGAAGCAGAATGCTATAGCACCAAAATTTGATGCTATAGTATAAATCAATCAAAAAATAGGCATTATAGCGCCCCCTGAGGGCTATAGCACCTTCTGTATCCAAAACAAGGCACTATACTACAATTTCGAAAGGCAGAAGCGGAATATCGGATTTTTGCTGGTTTAAAAGGCTTCCCTTGACCTAGATCGATGGAGGGAGCCATTTTGGAAGCTTGGGAGCTGGAGGGAGTCGAAAATAGAGAGGGAAGCTAATCTCTAAGGCATATTCAAGCTAATTAAGTTGAATGATTAACTAGATTTATCCAAAGGATGGAAATATACCAATGGGTCTTATGGAGTCAAGGTCAGCTTGAGCCAAATACATTGCTTGAATTAGGTTCCCATAGGAATATAGGGGATTTGATTTAGGTAATAGATTTTAGAGGCTAAGACTAACTTCAAGGCATTAAATTAGGTAGTTAAGAGTGTCACTTCTATACTTTACTGCTAAGAACAACTACGATCCTAGGTGTTCTGCTTCTATTTGTGTTTGTCTCATAATTTGCAATTAGTTTAATTTTAATTAGCTTACTTTGAATTAAACACTCGGTTGTGATAACTTGATTTAGGTGAATATGAATGCATCAGTAGTTGGTTCATTTTAACTCAGTTCCCTGAGGACGATACTCTTTCTCATCACTTTACTACTTGTTGGCGGTGTATACTTGCATCTTGTCGTTTCGGCATCAACAACAATTGGTTCATTTTAGCTCAGTTCCCTTAGGACTATACTCTTTCTCATCACTTTACTACTTGTTGCGGTATATACTTGCACCGTGTCGTTCGGCATGAACAACAGTAGCAATAACTGGAAGATGAAGGAACTAGCCGTTGCTGGAGGAGTTTCAAATCTTCTTCACCAACCATCTTCATTAGCATTTAATGCTCTCCATCGATGCACTCAAAATTTCAGCCATAAAGAGCTCCCAACGGTTAGCTTGATCAAGAGGGAAGTGACTATAAGGACACGTTTGGTATACCTTCCTTACAGGGAAAGTGAGGTGAGGTGAACTTGCTGTATGTTTGGTATGCCTCCAGTACAGGGAAGGTGAGGTGAAGGTTCCCTCTGCAGAGGGAACCTTGCTTCCCCCATGATGTAGAGGAAAGTGGAGGGAAGGTGAGGTGAGGTTTGATTTAAAGACCAAAATGTCCTTAAAAAATTTGTGGTTTCTAAAAAAGTAAGGGCAAAAAAGGTATTTCATACTTTTATTTTCTATTTCCCTATCTTCTTCCTACCATACCTAATAAGAATAAGGAGGATGCAAAAAGTAGCTGCACAAGTACATAAAGAAAGGCTACCTTTTCCCTTGATTAGGTAGAAAAGCAAAAAATGCAAATGTAAAGGCTCAATATCCAACGTTAAAAAAGGCCATACCTTTTCAAACCTTTCTTATGCTAGGACCGAGGAAGATATAAAACTTAGGTGGCGTTTGATATCCAGTGAGTGTTTTAGTGAGAAGTGTAAGTAGAAGTAAGTGATAAAAAGTATGTTCGATATGAAGGGACATGGAAGCGGAATATAAAGGTAATATTGTTTGGTATGGTTAGAAGAAGATAGGGAAATAGAAGATAAAAGTATGAAAAACCTTTTTTGTCCTTACTTTTTTAAAAGCCATAAATTTTTAAGTGATTTTGGTCTTTAAACCTGACCTCATCACAACTTCCCTCTTCACATACAAGCAACCTTACTCACCTCTCATGAAAGAAGTTTCTTCCTTTCCCACTCACCTCACCACCTACAAAATATATCAAAACCTCACCTCACCTATATTCACTCCCTACCAAACATGCCATTAAAGCAATCAAGAGTATGTGAAGATCAAACACATGTGATCTCTTTAATTTGGATCAAGTAAAGTGCATTTCATGTGAAGTGCAGAATGTGAACTGTTAGATGAAAGTGTTGTAATACAGACACAGATCTCGGTGCTCATTTAACGGCTCACTTCCTACACTTCACTACAAAAAATACAAATTTCAACGTTGGTCAATTAAAAATGGTTATCACAACCGTCGCAGGGGAAGAACATATTTTATATCCAACTACGGTTATATAACTTCGGTTAATGAACCGTAGTTAGATTTAAAAATTTTAAAAAATGAAGAGAAAATTTCAACTCTGCTCTGATTTGTAACTTTTTTCCTAGAGAGTTTCTTTTGCGCTTCGTCGAGTCATCGACGTTTGCTCAGAGAAAGGTTGTATCAGTCGCCGCTCATCGTCACTCACCGCCGTCACCTCACAGCCATTGAACGGAGTCGACACCGCTGCCAAACCCCACCTCAGTCCATCACAGGCAATATTGGTAATGATCGCTTCCTCTTCATTTTGAATCCATCGACACAAGGTGCTATATTCCACATTGAATGTGTGTGGATGCTTTTATTCAGTATCTCTTGCCTCATTTGGAATCACAAGGTGCTTCCTATTCTTCTTTCTCTCAATTATTGTTCTGTTTTGCTTTCATCGTTTAAATCTTCTAGTGCGCACTGCTTCACTCTCTCAATCGCCGATTCTCCATGGCGGATTCCCTTTCTATTTCTAGGTTTTTCCTCCTTTCTCTCTTTAACTTTTCATTTCTCCATATATCTGCTTATCACTATGAATTTATCTTATTCACCTTTTTGTAATTATGATTCTCTATCTTCAATTTATCTTTGCTCTGCTCTGCTATATAAATAATGCTTCTCATGTCTTTTTTAAACAAGATTTCTTTCCTAATCTTAATCTAATTAATAAAGATGCTGGTTATAGCTCTGACCATCTGAAGTATGCCGAGATCGTTGTGGTACGACATGGTGAAACAGCGTGGAATGTTGATGGAAGAATTTGTATTCTTCATCACAATTTTTGTATGTCTGCAAAAGTGAAAATGCTGTCCTTATACTTCTAGAGCATACCGGATCAGATATAGTTTGAAAAGTAAACTACTTCAACCTGTGCTGTATTTCATAATTTTTCTGGAACCTTCACACTGTTTTCAAAACCTATACAGATATTCCTTAAATCTTTATTAAAAAAAAAGACCTACATAGACTAGCCTGAAACACAACATGAATCACCCTTGCATTTTCCTAAGTTTTCAGAAACTTTCCCTGTTTAAGGGAGGTTTTTGTAACTCTTGAAATTAAAGGAGAGACACTTGTAAAATCCAAAAATGGTTGAACAAGTTTAATGTAGTTTAATTTATTTAGTTTTAATCATTTTTATTTTCTTAGCATGTATCTTATCAGATTTAATTAGATAGCATAAATATAATGAAAAATGATGGACATTTTATTTACCCCTATGGATTATGGTGTCTGTATCCGAAATAAAAGATTTTTTTTCTGTAAACTGAAGATAGTAACATTTATTCTGAGATAAATGACATACTACTAGGGGTGGCAAAATGGGTGGGTTTGGGTTGGGTCATAAATGGGTCAAATTTTAAATGGGTTATATGGGTCATAACCCATTAATTATGGGTCAAACCCACATAACCCACCAACCCATTAATTTTTCTTTTGTTGTTTTATTTGATTTATTTTAATTAATTTAGCCTACCAACCATTCTACTTTATATTTATATCAATAAATATAATAAAAATCAAAACCATTAGACAAAGAGTATAAAGTTCAACACTAATACAATTCTCCACCGGACATAGGAAACAATAAAAATCAAATCTTACAACTACTTGTCAAAAATTACTGATTTCTCTTGGAAATCTAACTCCAACAAAGTTAGCATGAAAACATGCTTTCAAAAAATTAGCCAATACTTTTGTTATGTAATTAAAATTGGGGTTTGCTAACCAAGAACAGTAGTTAAGGAGGCATTTATTGGGTTAACCATGGGTTTTACCCAACCCAACCCATATTTGCATGGGTCAATTCTGACCCGACTCACATGACCCATTTATTAATTGGGTTGGGTTGGGTTGGGTCAAAATGCAGTTGGGGGTTGGGTTGGGTTAATGGGTTTGGGTCAAAATTGCCACCCCTACATACTACCAGAGTGTGTATGCATGAAACTTAGTCTTGATTTGTTGTATGTCTTCCTATATGACCTCTTCCTGTAGGCAGTTTCACTATTTTGCATTTGAGGTATCTTTGTAAACTATATACCCATGTAGGTTCAAATTTTTTACTCTGGTTAGCAATGTAAACCAAGGTTTTAAATTGCAGACCGCAACACGAATTGCAGCCACAATATTGCGGTTGCGGTCCGTTTCGCAACGGCAACAGACCGCAATTGCGGTGTGACTGATATTCACACCATTGCGGCCGCAATACCGTTACGTTGCGTTTTTACCATAAAAAGAAAAAAAAAGAGCAAAACAGATCTGAAAAATTGAAACACAGTGAAAACAGAGCTGGAGTGAATCTGAAAGAAGAAGAAGAAGAAGAATATTGGCCTTCCAATCCTTCTTGATTCAAAGATCTCCTTTTTTAACATTCTGTGCAACTTAAAAAAAAAATCACGGCCGCAGTGACCGTAATCCGTAACGTAACGTCCGCATTACCCGCAACCGCAATTTAAACCCTTTGTAAACTACATAAGAGCCAATAAGACACCCGAGATATTGTGCCGTCTACTATTATTGCTGACCTTATTCACAAGCGTTACCAAGCCAATGATATTAATTAAATTTTGGATGCAGAAAATGATTTCTTTTTATCTGCCTTTTCAGTTGTATATTCCATTGAAAATTTTTCCCTAGCAACAGTGGATGAATTCGTTGGTTTAAATTTGTTAGGGGAAAAAAGTGACTGACTGGAATGAACAGTGATTTCTATACAATTTTTTGCAGTTTTGGGAAACTCTTATACATTTGGGTCCCCTTTCTACATTAAGGCAAGTTTCTTTCACAGACTATTTACAGTTTCTTGTCACTGTTTCTAATACATCAAATATGTTTCCTCATTCATGGCATTGCTGTTTCTTATACATCAAATATGTTTCCTTGTATGCAGCAAACTTCCATTCAATTCATGGTTTCTTTTAGCGCATGTTTGTTAGACAGAAACAAAAATATAAATAGAAACGGAATGCGTTTATTGTATTTATTTGTAAAACTTAGAAAATGGAAATGTAGAGGGAGAAGAAAAAGTGAGGTGTAAAATTACTTATATGCCCCTACAATTAAAATATATATTTAGTTATTTAAATATTTTAATGTTTAAACAAGAAAAAATTGGAGGACCTGAGCCGTAAGAAGCGTCCGAGAAGCAGAGCAAGCAAGAAAGGAGGACCTGAGCCATCGTCGCTGCCGGAGTCGTTGTCGGAGTAGCTTGCCGGTGATAGAGGCTGTAGTGTTTCCGTTATCGTTTCTGATCTTCTTGAGGCATAGGTATTTATCCGTTTCGATTTCTTTCTCTTTGCTTTCTCGGTTTTCTCTTTCTCTTTCTCGGTTTTACATTGTTAATAATTACAGAAACATTCTCCAACGGAGCTGTTCATGCTAATTAGATCGGTTTTTTTTAACTAATCTTATTGTTGCATAAGTTTATGCTTAAGTTTGTTCTGCTCAAGGCATTGTCTTATGACATAATACATATACTATAGTCTATAGGATCATGTAAATACATTATTATGGATATATGTATTACCATGAAATAGCAATCAATCAACATTAGGTAAAAAAAAAAAATTTATGGTATGTTTTGCGTGTGGCAAGTACGTCTAAATATTGGTAAAGGGTTTGCAAGTGAAATTTAATAAATTTTAGAGTAAAATGCAGTCAACCTCTTTGAGGTTTGTTTAAATAACCTGTTGCTCCAAACTTGTCCAAATATTACACTCGATTCCATTTAACTGATTTTATTGCTTCGTTATACTTAGAATATGATTGAGAGATAATAAGTGGTTATGGTTTGAAGTTATGCTTTACCTTCTTTTGCCATAATTGCTGATATATTTTCTGCAGGAGAACAACTCACAGAATTTTCTGATGGTAAACATAAGACTTCTCGATATATAAAAGGCGCACCACTTGAATCTCTTTTTGCACAATTTTGTTTACATTCTCTTTGGTTTGGAAACTGCCATATATATATATACGTGGTATGTGCCAAAATTTATTGGAATTTATTTGTTCTAATCCTATCAAAATCAAAGACAGTATCACCATTGATCATCTATGGCCCTGATGCATTAATTATCTGAGTTCTGAGATATCTTGCGAACTATATGTGTTATCTGTATGACTTGGTTTGGTCTGTATATCAGCTATTGCTGTGCTATGTGGGAAGAGTCACAATCGTTAACCCGAATGCCAGCAAATGGTTTACTTGACCTTTCCACTTGTTTGATCAACCAGAAACTTCAGATGGTAATTCATTTTCTATCATTGAATGATCTTTGGTAGAACTTATCCTTTCGTACTAAAAGCTACTTTTATATATTTTATTTGAAACTTTATGACAAACATTAATTTTGTTTTCTATTTCATTCTGAGTTTAGTGTTTCTTCATTTTACATTAAGATGGCACCTTCCATTTTCTTCTTTTATGTGCAGCTTGCAATATGCATTGAGAAGAAGCGGCAATTGAATGAAAATTTTCAAGATTGTATTGGAAGTGAGGATCAGACAGACTACTCAACTGAGGTCACAAACTTAATTTGTTCTTTTCATTTGTTACATTGATTACTATGTAAGTAGTAATTACTTCTATATCAACTCTGATCTAAATTGAATTGCAGGAGGAAAGTGTTGCTGGCGATGAGACATCCAATAAGCAGAAACCAATGGAAAATTTTTTCTGGGAAAGTTGACAGGTGAACTTAGCAAGTGAGAGCCCACTTGGTCATTTTCATCCAAATCTGTGGATATTTAATATTTATATTGATTGTTAATGTTTTCTTATCTATATGTAGTTTTCGGTGAAAACCTTGTACGCCAGATGTCTGAACTAAATCAGTTCCATCAATTTAAAATATTATTTTTCATCCATTTGAAAGGTTTGAATGTGTCCTGGCATTTCATTTGCATTACCCAGTATGGAGCTTCCTCTGGCTCACTTACTTTACCACTTCAACTGGGAACTCCCAAATGGAATGAAACCAAAAGAGTTGGATATGACTGAATATTTTGGAACTGCAGTTGGAAGGAAAAAAAATATGTACTTTTGATTCCCACTCTGTATAATCCTTCAGAATAATTTATGTACTTCATATGGTACTATTTTCATGTTTGTAATATTGATTAGCAGTAACGTCATAAATTCGAAATGGGCGTTTGGTATGGTGTCAATTTAGATAACATGGTATCTTCTATCTTGTATACCATAATATAATGTTGAGTAGTTTGTAATATAGGGATGGAAAAGTCCCACATTGGGCAAATCAAAGAATGCTTCACTTATATATATAGTACTTGGACTTGGACTTGGACTTGGGATCGGGCTTGAATATCAAATCAGAATAATATTTTAATTTTAAATAAAGTAACTTTCTTAGACTTTCAACACATGGCAAATAACTTGTTTTGTTTACTAGGAAGTATAAGAAAGTAAGGTTAGAGGAAAAATTGAATTGGATATTTGGTGGAACTATATTTGAGGAATTTACTGCATTTCTACTAAATGAACTCTTTTTTTTTTAAAAAAAAGAAAAGGATTTAAGCAAATACTTAAGATAATAATAACCACATATAAAGATCAGAGGCTAAAAAAACAGAACAGAAATAGAGTGACTCCCTTAAAGTTCTTGCTCATACCAATGATAGTAGCCACATAAGTATAATATATTAAAAAGAATCATAAAAGCCAATGATATTTGTCATTAAAAAAAATCATAAACCAATGATAAGATCAGCCCAAAATGAACACAAGTGCTGTTCTATAATTAAGTACCATTCATAAACACAAGTGCTTCAATGATTCTATCACTTTCAACACAAGTGTAAATGGTTGAACCCAAAAGTAAGATCAGATAAGCAGTTAGGAACCCATACTTGATTGAGCAGCTTCCTGTCTTTTTTATTTAATGAATGGAAGGGGTTATTGTGTAAAATCTTGGTTAGAGAAGCAACCTCAAGCTTATTTGTAGAAGCGCTACATGATGATGATGATGATGATGATGCATTCTGCAGAATGCATTTGTGCAGCAGAATGCAGAAATGCATTTCTGCATTGCAATTCTGTAAAATGCAATTTCTGCTGCAGAATGCATTTGCATTCTGCAGAATGCTTCTGCAGAATTGCATGTACCATAACTATCAGAAACAAGCTGCAAAAGGAATCACATACGAAGTTTATTTATCACCCATAAGAAGTGTTTGAGTCAGACATGCAAGTGCGATATACGTACATAGAAGACACTTGAAAGTGTCCTATGAAGAAATTACATTACAACACATAATTAAAAACTACATAGTAATTTTCTGGCCAGAACCAACGCTTGAAAATCTTCCAGCAGTGCATCCGTTAAACCTGCAAGCAAAACACGAAAAAGGTCATGTTATGGTGATTGTGATTGTGATTGTGAGTAGGGACTGCATAATTACTAATGCATGGCTCTTTTTTTTATTCCATGAGTGAGTAATGTATATATATATGAGCTAGTACAGTCAGAAGATGGCAACCATTTAGGTTTCTCTTAAAAAAAAAATGGAAGCAAATGCTTGAACCCAAAGTAAGATAAGATAACCAGTTAGGAACCCAAAGTTAGAGATGCAGAAATGCATTTTGCATCTGCTGCAGAATCACCTACTTGCTTTTTAATACCTAGATCTAAACTATATATTAACTAAAGATTTGCTAAAAGGTAAAAACTTTAATGCATACCATTGGTGTGTAGATTAAAAAGCCAAGTTCTGCATTCAGCAATTCTGCAGAATGCAGAAATGCATAGCATTCTGCAGAATGCATTTCTGCATCTACAGAATGCAGAATTGCAGAAATGCATTCTGCTGCAGAATGCAATTCTGCAGAATGCATGCAAATAAGATAATGTAATCCCAAGCCAAGGCCATGAACTTGAACTGCAGCCAGCTAGCCAGCAAAGATTTTCTTATTGATCAGACATGAGAGCTGGATGAACTTCAATGAAAGAAATTTTACTATGAAATTAAATAGCAAACAAATAGAGAACTCTTGGCATGGAAAATTACGGAGTAAAATCACCAGTTTATATATAACGGATTGGGAATATGATGTACTCTATTATTGGCTTAAGTTTATTCCATCTGAATATGACTTAAAACATCAGGTTTTCTTGGAGCTTTATTTATTGTTGGATTAGACAATAGGAGTGTTCTATAACACACGCAATCTTCTAACAAATTTAGTAAATGTCTGCTGTCCGACATTAATGAAAACTACAACAACACAATAATGTCAAACATATGTCCTTTAGTTGTGTTAACTATAAGCTCCTATTTTATCCACCTTTGTCTTGCTATTACACTCTCACTTTTAGTGTATTACCACTTCCCCAATATCCACATACATATTTTCAACAACACATATGGCTCTTGTCCTCACTTATATCATAGTTCTATACTATACTAACATATCCTTCAACTACTTCAACCCATCCAAATATCTTTCTATCCAATTCACTCCTTCCATTTATACATTGCTTCATCAAGTTTTATCTTTTCCATGCTTCCAAATGCTTTTTTATTATGTGTGTAATTCAAAGTCCCACATTGGTGGGGTGTGTGGAGTGAGTGGGTGAGGAGCTTATATAAATAGGTGTGAGTTATATAGGTTCCAACACACATAAGAATACTAGCCTATAACCATTGGGTGTATTGGGTTTTGGGTATTTTTATGTATTGAGGAGGGTTTGTAATTTTTCCGTTCAAAAATTACAAGTAGTAAAGTTTGTCCCAGTTAGGGTCGTGGTAGTAGGTCTTGAGGCACCGAACCACGTTAAAATTTGTGTGTGTTATTCTTTCTCTTTTCCTTATATTTTTGTGCGGGGCCTAACAAGTGGTATCAGAGCTTTGGTTCCGGCCTAGGGAGGAAGAAGAAAGAAAGAGCAAGAGGAAGGAGTCGTCATCATCTAGTCAGCGCCACGTCAGCAATTTGGAGAGAGGTTGGTTCTAGCTTATTTTCTCTTTTTTTTTTAAGTCAGATTTTCTTTTGAGTTTGTGTTGTTTGTGGTGCTGGTTGGTTGGCTGTGTGAGTGAAAGTATTTAGCCAAGAGTTGGGTTAAATACAATGAACACCTTGAAGTTTGAAGTTCCGTTGTTTGATGGGAGAACGGATTTTACACTGTGGCAATGCACGATTCAAGATTATTTGGTCCAGTAGGGTCTTGACTTAGCATTGCAGAATGAGAAATCGAGTGAAATAATAGAGTCAGATTGGAGTACAATTCAGAAAAAGACTGTTAGTACAATTCGGTTGGCACTAGCCCCATAGATAAAAGTGACTGTGCTGAAGGAGACATCACCGAAGAAGTTGTGAGACACGTTAGAGAGCAAGTTTGCTTCGAAGACATTGACCAATCGATTGATGATGAAGATGGATTTGTACTCATTGAAGATGGAAGAGGGAGGTAATGTGACTGATCACATTAACAAATTTAATGAGATGGTATCTAGATTGTTGAATGCAGGGGAGACTATTAAGGATGAAGAGCAAGCGCTGCTTCTCTTGGCTTCACTACCAAAATCCTTCAAGCCTCTAGTCCAGTCAATGCTAGCAAGAAAGAGCACACGGAATCTAGATGAAGTGATGAGTACCTTGAAGGAGAGTCAGAGGATGATGAGTGGTGAAGAGTCTTTCAGGGACAGTCATATTCTAACAGTGGATAGTGACTGGAAGAAGAAGAGTGATCAACTTGGAAGAAATTCTCGATCGAGAGACATGAGCACTGTTGAGTGCCATTACTGTGGACAGTTGGATCACATGCAAATGAGATGTCCAGACTTCAGGGAGGACTTGCAGAGCATGAAGGAGAAAAGAGGCAGATCGAAGGGAGCTTCTTCTGCTAATGTGGTTTCTTATGAGGATGAGTTAATCTGAGGATGTTAGAGAATTCTGCAGCAAGGGAAGATCGCTGTAGAAACTAAATAAAAAAAATGAGAGTTTAGTTTTTTTTAGAGAGAAATAATGTAGGACTTTGTATTAAGTGAGGATTTATTATGTGTGTAATTCAAAGTCCCACATTGGTGGGGTGTGTGGAGTAAGTGGGTGAGGAGCTTATATAAATAGGTGTGAGTTATATAGGTTCCAACACACATAAGAATACTAGCCTATAACCATTGGGTGTATTGGGTTTTGGGTATTTTTATGTATTGAGGAGGGTTTGTAATTTTTCCGTTCAAAAATTACTAGTAAAGTTTGTCTCAGTTGGGGTCGTGGTAATAGGTCTTGAGGCACCGAACAACGTTAAAATTTGTGTGTGTTATTCTTTCTCTTTTCCTTATATTTTTGTGCGGGGCCCAACATTTTTATCTTTCTTTTTCTTGAAAACTATATAAGCATAAGTTTTAATGGAAAGAATACTTACATGAATTATCATAATCAATTTATACTGTACTATAAGTCTTTTTATTATCAACATATAATATATATATATATATGGAAAGAATACTTACATGAATTATCATAATGAATTTTTTAAAAAATAGCTTTATTAAATGAAAATTAAAGCAGAACAACATTTAAATATGCGCTTAGTCTCCATCCCTTTCATTCTATTTTAAAAAAAAAATAACTTCATTTTTTATTAATAAGAATTTATAATTTCATTCCTTGTGATATATTTGAATACTAAAGTGTCGCAAAAAAAATACTACTGCTAGTGGGCATCTCAAAGTCTAAAATAGCTGCACCCTACTTTTATTGTGCCAATTGCTTCAGTGCATTGCCCCGTGCTGTTTTTTTGCCCCTTTCCTTCTTGATATGGTCTCCTATTTGACCAATTTTTAAGAGGATTAATTTATAATTAACATTAGCACATCTGGAAGGACACTACTGCTAGTCATGTTTCATCCCATATATATCAAACATTCAATGAATCATACTAGACGGAGATAACTATGTGATAATATCAAGTAATTCATCAATCAATTTATTAGTTGAATGGATATTTGTCTTTTATAATTGTCATGTAGTATAGTGGCAACCTTAGAATTTCATAGATTAGGGTTTTCTTGAAGGTTATTTGAACAAAAAACTTGGTTTATCAATCACTATTTCTCTTCTTGCACTGCTTAACCTTGTTGGTGTAGCTCACACTGAGATATGAAATGAATATGATTAAGTAGTATTTGTATTTGTGGTTTGACCTTTGGCAATTGGTAGGTTACTCTAACCTTTACGTAATGAGCCTGATTAATTCAAATTCAGATTACTCCATTTGGCTGAATTTGGAATTGGATCATCAACGGGGACCTAAAATCAGGTGCTACCCCCTTATTACTGGTGAACACTACTAGCACCTAGAACAAGGTCAAAAACTTAGAATCAATCATGCTATTATTTATTTGCCTTCATTTTAATTCAAACATATATTTATAACAAACTTTTTTATTTAATGTGTAAACTCTCCAGTCTAAATGATTCCTCATCAACCAAGGGGATCTTCTGAAGATGATCAAGACACAAACAAAGCTGTCAATTATAAGGTGATGAAACAAAACGCAATTTTTTTATCATGCATGTTTTCTAAAGTCACTAACATTTTCATTGTACTATTACATTACTACTGTATCTTACTCTCATAAAGTTTTGAAATTAAAGTGATCATTAATTCATTCATTTGTCTTAAATATTTGGAAGGAAGCAAAGTATATACAACTTTTGAAGACCTCATCTAAAATGATAAATAAATGCCATTTTTTAAGTTCTGAGTCTGACAACGAATGTAATTATATTAGGGTATGACTATCCATTAGAGTCATTATACTTGTGTATAGGGGTGCGACTACTATTCCTTGTGATTATTCTATTTTTATGATGCTTCTTTTGGGTTAAACTTCTAGTAATGAGTAATAATTGGGAGCTCAATTCCAATAAGCTTGGTTGAGCGTTTTTCACAATTTTTTTATCTTGACATACTTCTTTAATTGCCCATTCATAATGTTGATAATTGCTAAAGTACTATTTGTCGTTCATAATGTTGGTACAGATCAAGTTGCTTCTAGAGGAACTTCATTCAATATTAAGAATGACGAAAATCATCGGAAGGGAAGCAAGTCATGATCTTTGAAGCATTGGTCTTGAATATATATATATATTTTGGTTATCGATCAAACTTATATATTAATATAGCTATTGTTGCTATAATATGTATTAGTAGTTATATTGTATAACTTTTGAGTATAGCATTTGTTGGATTGGTGATTATGGATTATGTATTATTAATATGTTTTGATTGTAAAATTTTAACTACAGTATACAAATGATCAAAAACTATTTGGGTCGAATGAGTATTTATTTCTTTTAGGAAAATTAAAATATAACTAAATAAATTAGATTTAAAAAAATTGTGATCTAGCGACGGTTTAAACCGCCGCCAGAAAGACATATTAGAAAATATCACAGTAACAACGACGGTTAGAACCGTCATCATATTTATAAAATGATGATGGTTACGAACTGCTTTAGCGACGGTTTTGACCGTTGCTAGACTTAGCGATGGTTATTGTCGACGCTTGTGTCAAGCATCGATAAATTTACTGTCGACGCTAACTTTAAAAACGGTCAGAAAAACCGTCGCTAAAATTAAATATTTTTGTAGTGCCTCATTCATTTTTTGCAAAATGTACTTTAGTGGATATGTCTTTTCCTTTTCGTTCCCGCCTTTGACTTAATAATTTATATGGACTTGTGAGTTGTTGACTTCTTCATAAACAAATGTGGGCTTTATGGAAAAGGCAAAAGTACATTTCCTACCCCCCGACATTTGGGGGTCCTGTCAGTTTCGTCCCTAACGTTTTTCGCTGTCAATTGTACCCTTAACATTATGTGTTTTTGTCAATATCACCATTTTCACTAACACCGTCTTTGAACGGTTTTTGCTGACGTGGTAGCTTATGTGGAAAAAAATTTGACTGTACATATTTTTTAGCTTTCCTTCTTCCCCTGTCTCCATTTTTCTTCTTCTTCTACTTCTTCTTCTTCTTCTTCTTCAAAAATCTATCAAAAACCTACTTTTCCTTTCTCTTTCTTACCTGGTTGTAGCCACCCTTCCTCTTCACCTGCATTTTCCTTATCTTTACATCAAAAAAGCCTTAGCAATACTCGACAATTCACCCTCATTACAAATCAACGATATGATTACTTACCCCGAGAACTCAGTGACCTAATTAAAAATCGACGATATGATTAGAGTCTGAATAATATCTCTATCACAATCGCTAGGCGATGATAATTCACGCCATTGTTGAACCACATTTTTGGTGCCGCATGACATATGACGTGTAAAATTTGTGAAAAAAAAAATCAAATCAAATCGATTAACAGTCACGATCTGAATCACGGACCGTCAAATTGATCGAATCATATTCTGCAATCGCGAATCGCAACGATCGGTCGAGAGAAGTTGAAGTACTAGTAATTAGTTATGAGAAATTGAGGATGTGTGTGTAATGATGAACAAGATGGATGAAGAAGAAGGACATGCTTGGAGTTTAGTGGTGACAGGACACTCATCCATGTCGACATAGTTCTTGTTGATGGCGGACATGATGAGCTTATCGCACTCTGGCTCCATCCAAGTGGGGATGAAAGAGGCTAGATTCAGCCTCGGGTTGCCGTCAAGCATAAGCTCGTCGTTTATGATCTGATACGCCGACTCCTTTAGAGTTGACTCCTCCGGCATCCTGAACCTACACTCATCGCTGTCGTTGCCAGCCATCGTCAGCGTTGATTCATCGGTATATATCCTCCGTATATATAGTTATATATAATCAGATATGACAATTATTGTGTGATTAATTAACATATATGAAGGATACCTGGGAAGCGAAGCGCGTACATAACGGGAAGCGAAGGTGGAATGGACGGAGACGTCGGACTGAGAAGAGAGGTTTTGGAGAGAACCATGGTAAAGACAGAGTGAGAGAGAGACAGTGGTTGATAGTGATAGATTTGATAGATTGAAGAAGAAGAAGAAGAAAGATTGAGACAGGGGAAGAAGGAAAGCTGATGTAGAAAAAAAAATGTCAAGTCAAATTTTTTGGCCACCTAAGCTGTCACGTTAGCAAAAACTGTCCAAAATTTGACCGTGTTAGTAAAAAGAGTGACATTGACAGAAACACAAAACGTTAAGGGTACAATTTGACAGGAAAAAAAACGTTAGGGGCGAAACTTAGAGGACCTCCAAACGTTGGGGAAAAAAAAAGTAATTTTTCCTATGAAAAATATGGACTTCTTGTTTATTTAAGCCATTACACGTTGGGGCTCTTGTTTAGAAACTTATTGGATAGAAAATGATGACGTTCCTCAAAATCAATTTGGGCCTTGTGTAGTAAAATTACATTAGCTAAATCAATATTGATCCAATTATTAAATACTTTAAGTCCATTTTCTCTTTCTAATAAATACACAATCTCAAATGGTTGTTATTATCAAAATATATTTTCATTGAAAATTCCAATAAAGCCTTGGGAAATAAATAAACATTTTGCCTCAACGCTACCGTTCCAACCAGGAGAGAGGATCCTCTACTGTCCATATATTTTGCTGTCCATGCTGTCCACAAAAACGGCGTCGCTTTTTGTTCATTTCACGCGTCCAACATGTGCAATGTTAAGGATTCAAGGAGGAAATCATGTTTATGAATTGGGAATCATATTTTTTTTTCATTTTAGTCCCAATACAGTTTATTTTTGTAATAAAAATTATTGTAAAAATTATATTTACATGTTTGAGATAGAGCTGTAAAAAATAGGGAGTATCTTTTTATTTTATATTGTTTGCGGTTTAAGTCTGTGCAATATAAAATAAAAAGATACTCCCTATTTTTTACAGCTCTATCTCAAACATGTAAATATAATTTTTACAATAATTTTTATTACAAAAATAAACTGTATTGGGACTAAAATGAAAAAAAAATATGATTCCCAATTCATAAACATGATTTCCTCCTTGAATCCTTAACATTGCACATGTTGGACGCGTGAAATGAACAAAAAGCAACGCCGTTTTTGTGGATAGCATGGACAGTAGAGGATCCTCTCTCCGCAAAAACCTGCTACTTCCGGATCACACTGCACATGCATAGATGTTGGTCTAAAATTGGCTGCAGAGAACTCCCATAATTTTTTTTCTCCTATTTCTAAAGCAACACTCCAGAAACCCATGCACATTGAGATTAATTGGATTATTTTAAGTTAAAATTATATGAATTTTTTTTAGTTGATTCAATATTAACTTTTGATTGGTCTAAACTAAAGTTTGAAAAATAAAAAAGAAAAAACATGTTGATAAAACTTAAAAAACTTTAAGAAATTCTAATTTTAAAGGATCTAATCTCAAGGCTAAGCAGCTTTCGAATTTCAATCATAGTACCATCACGGGAAGTGGATTCTTTTGAGAAATTTTTTATATTTTTTTGAAGTTATGAGAGAAATAAAAAGAAAGAAAATTAAGAGAAAGAACAATTTAAAAAAATTCTCTCTATATCTCTCTTATAACTCTATCAAAAAAAATATAAAATGATTAACGTAAACGATTCATTTCCTCCGCCACTTGAACGGTTGGACCTGCTCTGTCCTGGTGAGTTGTGACCTTTATATATAATAATGGGCATGAGATAACAAAATTTTCTGGATTTCTTGATCCATCATTTATTGGCCACATACTTCAATTCTTTTGTTATTAATCCCTGATTAAAAATTAAATTCACATGAAATAATATATGACTAATTCGGACTCGATTCGGGTTGCGCACCTGGTTATAGTAAGTGAGTCTCCCATCAAGAATAGTTGCATTCACAAGATCTCGAATTCAGGACCATGCTTAAGCGATATCAAGCCGGTTACTAATTGGACCAATCTCTTGTTGGTTTCTACGTTTTAGTTAAACCATTGATTTCCTTAGTCTATATACATCTATTTTTTAAATAATAGATATTGTGAACCGAAAAGAATAATAGTAAAGCAAAGATAAGGGAAGAAAAAAAGGTGTATTGTGGTCTATGGATAAGGGGTTTTGCACAATTATATACAAAAAAAAAAAAACTTATACACAAATTCAGCAACATTTTAAAATTATCTACAGATCTATACCACTTTCACTGTGCACCTTCAAAAACGTCATCACTGAGGGCGTTTTATTGATTATTTTGAGAAGAAAAACGCCCTCAGTGAGAGCGTTTATAGGATCAAATTTTCAACCCTATAAATGTCCTCAGTGAGAGTGTTTTTAACGGTAATATTTACATGAAAACAAGTGTGATAAAATTGTAAAAAACGCCCTCACTGAGGGCGCTTTTTTGTAAAAAATTAAGAAAAACGCTCTCAGTGATGACGTTTTTTAATATGCACAGTAAAAGTAGTATATATTTGTAGATATTTTTAAAGGTGGCTGAATTTATGTATATATTTTTTATTTGGTATATAAACGTGCAAAACCCTATGATAAGAATGGGACAATGATTTTGGATATATATATATATATATATATATGTATACAAAAGTATGAGAAAATGGGCAAAAACATTAAAAACCCTATCATTTCAACTTCTGCTTGATGACCTTTCTCTGTGCCAAAGAAAACTTGTGCTGAAGCCTAAAAAATTCCAGCATCTCCAATTAATCTTCATCACTATGTTGTTCTCTGGTACTACGTATATCTACGAGCGAGTAGAGATTCAGTAGTATGGTAGTACTGAACTTCATTACATCTTTCTAATCTGTTGGTCTATATTCCATTCAAAGTGAGTCCTTATTAACGTGAGTTTTTATTAATATTAACAAATGACACTATATAATTGGAGGAATGCACCGAAGTTCAGTAGTACTGAACTTTTATTTCTACCGGTGTTTACATAAATGAATTAAGAACCAATAGCAATATATAAAACCTAATGCCAATTAATTAAGGATCTTTTCCACTTACCTAAATACACCTGCTTCCCACAATCCCAGAACTCACCACACAAAGAATTAACTGATAAGAAAATTAAACAGTGACTACTTTTATCCCTTTAATTTAGTTTCATCAAATAATTCAGTAATAATAAATTTTGGACAAAACTACACATGACAAATTAAAGTAGCAAAATTAACAAACTAGACAATAGGCATTACTTAGAATAATTTGGATCTAATTTGGGCTTTCTTAGCATCTATCCCAAACACAAATTAAACTAATTAAAAAAATAGAAGAAATTAAAGCTCAATTAGAATCATGTACGTACCATATATGTGATTGCATCAATCTTCGCATCATCACTTCCAAATTCTGCATTATATTGATTCAGAATTGCTTTTCAAAGTGGCCTCCGTACTCGATCGTTATTCGTTCACCATTGTTGTCAATCTGTCGTCAAACACCGTTTGCGCCGTTCGTAATTCTGTCGTCAATGCTTCCGATTTTGCAAATCCGTTTGCGTCGTTAGTAATTCTGTCGTTCTCTCAACAAGAGCACCAAATGATACAGAGAAAGAAATGTAAAAATGGAAAGAAAGGAATGGAAGAAATGGATGAAAAAGTGTGAGAAAGTAGGAAATAAATACACTCTAATAAGAATCCTCTTAGAGCAAGGAAAGCTCACAATTCACACACTTCAAACCTTTTTTTCTCCCACGGTCCCACCTAAATAATTCATGGATAAAAGTTTAGTACTATCGTATTATTGAACATCGATGCATCCCTCCAATTATGTAATGCCATTTGTTAATATTATTAAAAACTCACGTTAATAAAAATCCACCTTGAATGGATTAGAGACCAACTGATTGAAAAAATGTACTGAAATTCAGTATTATTGTACTACTGAATATTTACTCCTAATTCAGCTCCTTCATTTAGCTTAGTCATCAACCCCACCACTCATGACATAGTCATTAGTCCATGCTGGCAGTCACTTAATCCAAATTTGGAGGAATTGCAACATTCCCAAATCAATCTTTCATGAAAAGTTTAATTTACCCTTGCTTTTTCTTTTTCTTTTTTTTATTATTTTAATATAAGAATAAAATTGTCATTTTATTCAACCTTCAAGTAATTGCTTTTCCACTTCTATTTTCTACTTCTAAATATGATCTTAAAAATTCTCATTCCCACTAAATTCTTTCTGCCAACCAAACAAGCCCTTAGTCGTACCCATAGTTATTGATTGCGCGTCATGGCGCACGCCATTGCCCTGTTGCGCGCCATGGCCTTTTGGGCAACACCACAGTTGTTACATGTGTGTCTTAATGTTACCCGTGTGTTGCACGCGCAACGTGCGCCATGGGCAATGGCGCACGGCGTGCACAACGTTCGCCACCTTCATGCAGCCATAACTTAAAAAAAAAAAGATGATGTTTAAAAGGGCTTCTTTATCTTATTGACAACCCTAAGTCCAAAGCCCATTAAAAAATAGGTTTTAAGATTATAAAATATATTCTTATTCATGTCTCTTTATTCCTTCTCTACTCATTTTCTACGTAACATAGCTTCTTTCTTCTCAAGTCTCAACCGTCTTTTTCCTGCTCTTCATCTCAGGTTTTTTTTTCTTTTGTAACATCAACGTTACCTTGATTGATGATTAGAGTTCTCTTTTTTACATGGTTTATATTCTTGTGAGTTTTTGCAATTTACAGAGTTTTTCACCATACTTGATGTATTTTGGAGAATTTATGGTCATACTCAATATATTTTTGAAATTTGAATGTATTAAAAGTTCTTGTGAATGAGTTAAAATTAAAATTTTCATATATATATATATATGACTATATGTGTATGTGTGCATTTATGTGCGCACGGCACTTTAATGTTGCCAATGCGCAATGCAGTGCGCAATGCGCCATGGCTTCGAGAGCCCTCATGCGCCATAAATAACTATGGTCATACCAAAGAGACTCGAGAATGGAGAAGAAGAAACTCACGAATATGGAGGGACTCTAAGCGAACTGAAAGAGGGAAAACAACGAAGGGAATTGGCTAGAGATGAGGGAACAGAAGGCTTCTTTCACTTGTCATTTTGTCACGGCTATAACTCATAACAAAACGCATAATTAACTCGTAACAAAACGCATAATTTTTTATGTAAAAAAAAAAATTATTTAAATAAAAAAAAATTTTAGTAGTTTAATTTTAAATGACATTCTATTTTGAAAAAAAAAAATTCATCCCTATAATAGTACTGATATATGCTTCAAAACGGTACTTTCAAAGTTCTCTCATCTTGGTCCATTTCGAAGGTCTTTAGTCTATGGATATGGGTTTAGGCTGACCAAAATTTGCTTCTTGGATGATTTGATGTGCTTCTTACATGGATGGGTTCGACATATTAATGTCTAAAAATGCACGGTTGGGAAGAGAAAGAATGTAAAGTAGTAGAGTAAAGAAGAGTCTTGTAGAGAAAAGTGAGGAGAAAGAAAGAGAGAAAAAAAGTGAGAATGTATCATATGCTGCGCAGCATAAAAAAGTAAGGAGAGAGCATAAGATCCAATCTCAAAAAAATATGATTAAAAATGTGTTTGATATATAAAATAAATGATGTAAATTTTTTTAAAAAAAAAGCGTGAAAATACATAAATAAATTTTACTGTTTGAAATTCATACCAAATATAACTTAGGGATTATGGAAGATGGGTTGGATATTTTGGGTTATATGCATAGGTAAGGTGTTTTGTGTTTTGTGGGAAATTACCAAAATGTCCACACTAATTTAAAAAGAAGGTTGACATGGCCGAAGACTATAAAAAAAATGGACGGATATGCTTCACGAATGAAGATTTTGTGCATCTGATGGGTATCGGATATCAGATAGAATACGGATGGGATAGTAAAACATAATTATTTATTAGGTATTGAGCGGATGCGAATATTGACTTAAGAATAATGAGGGATTGTGCCTTCCAAAAAAAAACTTAAGAATATTCTGTGCACTTTAATGTAAAACTAAATTAAGTACAATCATTTAAATAAGATCAAAAATCAATTTTGGTCCTTTAATTTATCTTTTACCTAAATTTTAAATTGGTCTTTTATATTTTTCAAAAGTTTTATATTGATCCTTTCGTCCAAGCTCCGTTCATTTCTTTCGTTAAGTGCTCACGTGGCGTGCTAAGGTGAACTCATTATCTCTCTACGTGTACCAAATAGCTAACATGGAAGAAGAAGTCCACTCAACATGCCATGTCAACTATCTAGTACACGTAGAAGAGATAATGAGTTCACCTCAGTATGTCACATCAGCACTTAACGGAAGAAATGAACGAACTTGGACAGAATGACCAATATATAACTTTTGAAAAATATATAGGACCAATATAAAATTTTAAAAAAATAAAAAACTAATTTAAAACTTAATTAAAAGATAAAGAACCAAAATAGACTTTTCACCTTTAAATAACTAATAAAATGATATAAGCAGGGTTTCAAATTAAAGTCACAAAGTCACACATACAAACTAAAATAATAATGTAATAATAGGTATTTTAATCAATTATTCTATATATATATATATATTAATTAATTAATTAATTAATTAATCCAACAATATAATGAAAACACACATTGCTTTTATGAAATTTGAGAAAACTTTTAATTTTTTTATAATAAAATATATATATATATATATATAATTAAAAGAAAAAATAATCACAATTGAATTGCTGCCACTCACAACAAACACATGAAATAAATCTAGAGAATATAGCAGTCACTTTAGATTGATACATCTCTATGATTATTGTTGACAAAAAACGTGGTAAGCTTGTGTTTGTGAATTTGTGTGACAAGGGATAAATATATTTATGTTAACATGTGTAAAAATACACTAAATATTTTTTCTTCACTCAAATAGCAATAAAATTACAATATTCTTCACACATCAACAAGGCATTCTCTCTTACATTATTTATCTCACACTCACACTATTTTTTCTCACACAATTCTTCTCAATTTGTGCCTTACATTTTTCTTACGTAATTAACCATGCATCCCATACATATTTATAGATACATAAATCAAACAAGACAAAAATTAAAAGTCATACATACGTTAATTGTCAAATCACATTTTCTTTGCCTACAACATTATAGAGTGACTATGCATCTTATTTCAATATTGTAGAATATACTTGTCTCCCATACTTTGTCTCTTATTAATAAACAAGTTTACTCCATCAATTATTACAGAGACATAGAAAAAGTAGAAAATTGACAAATAAAACATGAAATAAATGAATAATATATATATATATCTACTTGAAGAACTCCATAACGTATAAGTTACGAACAAAGCACTTAAATTGAACGCCACTGAATCCAGCTGATGTTGCCAAATTTGTGAACTCTTGTTCACTTCGCTCTCTGCCCCCAGCCGGAATAAAAGCCATCATAAGAACATCGAATTGAGAAGTGCTTTTCACAGAAGCACTTGTATTTGGCACAATAGGAAGAACAGCTTCTACCACAATCACTTTTCCATCATCAGGAAGGGCTTCATAGCAGTTCTTCAAAAGCTTCACGCACTGTTCATCGCCCCAGTTATGAAGTATCCACTGCAAAGATTCAATCCAATAAATTATTATTTTAGTCATTAAAAGATATAATTTGTTTTAATTCAGTCAATGAATTTTTTTTTTTTGTCAATTATGTGAATAAAAATTTTTAAGAACAAAACTGAGACAAACTTGTGTTTTTCAGAGATTAAATTTGATATTTTTATTTTTTACCGATTTAATATAGGGATTACAATTGTTGGCCACCAAGGTGTGATATATAGCAGTTATTTTAAGGCGAAGGCCCGAATAACGACCAATTCATAGTTAAAAGTAAAACCACGTAGTATTGGTCCTAGGCTAAGTTAAGTAGAAAATGTTATATATGCATTGACTAATAATTATAAATTTTAGCTTAATGATAAACGCTCAATCCAACAATTGGTATAAATGAATATCCTATTAAGTAAAATGTGAATATCCTATTTCTAAGAGTATTAATACTCTTTAATTAACTATATCTGAAATTATAGTGATGAGAAATTGAGAATCCTATTAATGTATTAAAAGAATATTTTTTAACTAAAAATTTATTAAATATATTTTTTAATCAATAACTTTAAAGCACCTATTAATTAATCTTTTATCATTAGTAATTAATTTACTTTTTATCAACGAGCAGTCGGTTCAGTAATAAATAATTTGATATCACTTAAACAAAGTGTATTTAAGACCTTATAAATGCAATTATCTTTGTTGGAAGATTCTCCCACTATAACTAGTGCACGACATTAGTTAAATCTATATTAATTAGGACAAAATCTTAAAGACTAGATAAACAAACAAAAATAATTAAAATAAAATTTCTATCTCTATAAAAGATAAATAATATATAACCTACCTTGAGAAAGATGGCATCTCCTTTGGGCACACTTTCAAACATATCTCCCATCACGTGTTCCACTCCTGCAAGACTAAGTAATATGTAATATTTGATATGGAATGAGTAGTAAAGTATAATAACTATATATTGAGTATTAGACAAATGCAAATAATGAGCTGAAAGGATAGTTTACTTGACACACTATTTTGTGTTTTAAATTTTATTAGAATGGCTGTTTTTAATTTTAATTTTTAACAATTATGTGTATTTTTTATTTCAAAATATCATTTTGATATTTCGAGTATTTAAACCCCACATAAATGTTTCTTTATTCCAATTTCAAGATTTAAATTAGTTCATTACTGTTTATGTAATTTATAAAATAAATAAATAAATTTCAAATTTTAATTATTTGAAATTAAATATATCACAAATATTATTTATTAAAACTTATTTAAGCTTTAAATATTTTAAATATTTCTTTTTAATTAAAGTATAATTAATAACTATACAGTAACTGAACGATAATGATCTTTTATTCTTTTTCATAATTTAAACATAACATTTTATATTATATTCTAAAAATATTTTTTATTTCTTTTGGGTACCCCTAATTGAATTTAACAAGTTACATGATTTTACATTTAGATACATAGTTATTATAAGAAAATTCAGGTAACTATAAGTTGTCAACGATGACAAAAAATTTTTTTTTTGAAAAAAGTATTATTCAAAAAAATATTATTAATAATTTTTTAATGTCAAATTAAATATTATTATTATTATTTTCAAAAATTTATTTTAACGAATAAAGTTTAATTATTAAAAAAATTTAATAATTAAGTGACCGTCAAAATATAAATTATTAAAAATACTATTTTCTTATAGTGATTTTATTTTTTAATTACTCAATACCATGAATAAAAGAAACAATAGCTAACGCATATTTATTTGGACTAAACTGAGGTAAAGTTACTTAGGTGCTTGCTATAAAGTTCACCAATATAATTAAAACACGTGGCAAAAATTTTTTTTATAACCAATCATGGTAGAGAGAAAAAATGAAAAGCAATAAATTACATAACCAATCAAATAGGAGAGAGAATATAAATAAGGTTTATGATTGATGAACTTTATAGCAAGCACCTAAGCAACTTTACCTTAGTTTTTTCCTATTTATATTCCAAACATTTTAAAATAGTGATTTTTTTTATAATAATCAAATTACAAAAATTTTACAATAAATCATGTGATGGATTATATAAATTACTGTTAAAATATATTTTTAAAAATATTTTTATACTGATTTAATTTGGTGTTTAAGGCTAAAACTATCCACCCATGTTGCTCCCCCTCTAGGTATGACAATGTGTATCCAAAAAATAAATAACCGATGGTTTTGTCGAAAAAACTATTCGATATTTAATGAATATCGGATAGTGGACGAATAAAAAAATATAATTATTCATTAAGTATTGAACGGATGCGAATATTGGTTTATATTCTATATCTGTCCAAAATGAAAGGGCAAATAAGGCACTCGATATTCGATGCCTAAATAAAATATATTATAAAATATAATATATATTATTAAATAAATTTTTGTGTTTTTAATATTATTAGAGTTTTTTTTTAATTTTTATTTATAATAATTATAAATATTTTTTATTTTAAAATATTATTTTTATAACTATTTATTTTTTGGGTGGATATTGAGTATTGGATATCGGGTAGTTCACTTGATTATAAAGTATCCAATTTTTAATATCCATCACTTTTTTTGAGTATTTTTTATATTTTGGATATTTCAGATATCAGGTAGTTTTGAATATGGATATTGAAATTGATATTTTTTTGGATTCGGATAGAGTTCCGATAGTAGATGCCTATTGAACAAATTCGAATGCAAATAATGAACAAATAACCGGGTACCCACCCATTGGCATCTCTATCTCCCTCCCCTTCTTTTCACTTCTTTTTTTTTTTGGTCAAAATTGTACTTTTTTTTAAAATATTTCTTAATTCGTTTATTTTATATATTAATGGTATATATTGAGTAAGTTCAAGATATATATAGAATAATTAGATTTTTTTTAAATAGAAAGTGAATTAGGTCATACCATGATAAGGAGTTGCATGTTGTATGACATGAGGCAGGTCGAAATTAATACCCTGAATATGAGGATATTTGGAAGTGATCAATTTGAGAGTCAAGCCTAAACCGCCACGACATCCACAAGCCTCTTGATACCCTCAAAGCCTTTGTAGGTTTCCAGAATCTTCTTCAAAACTATTGTGCTTTGATTAATCATTGCTTGGTTAAATAAGTCACCATACCTCTTGTCCTTACTCGTATACTCAAACATAGGTGAGCCATACAACTTATCGAAGGCAATACCACCTTCTAATATTGCATCTTTCAAAACCGCCCTGAAATATTATTATTGTGAGACAACACAATATCCTAGATTGATTGAAAATTTTAACTTATTATTATACAACTAAAATCTCTCTTTTTTCTCTTTTTTTCTTTTCAATACAAAAACTAAAAAAGCAAGAGAAAAAAAAAATAAGAGAAAGCTAAGATAAAAAAATTCAACCTCTCAAAACATTAAACTCTTTGCAATCTCACCCTTTGAGAAATCAAGCACTACATATTGATATGAAGAAAAACTATACACTTCTTTACCTAGATAAGTCCATTACTTCCAAAATTTGTTTACTTTTAAATGATTTGACAAAATGTGCTATGAGCCTATGAGTGAGAAGTAAAATATTTTGCGTTTAAAAATTTACATAAAAAAATACTTTTCACCATAGCGTTATCGATATTATTAAAAAGATTAAAAAAAATTAAAAAATTATTTTTACTAATTTCATTAGACAAATAAAATATAAAATTTTAATTAATAAAAGTGTTATTTATAATTATTATGTCTATTAATTAATATTTATTAATGTTTTTTACATAGAAAAATAATGATAGATATATAGGGCGTTGAAAACATAAAAAATTAAGTGTGTCACCACTTAAAAAGCAATGCTATGTATGTATTATTCAAAGTTTCAAACATCTCAAAATTTTTAAATAAGTAAACATGCACTTTTTACCCTCTTTAGTATAGTATTATTGAACTTTAGTACATCTCTTCAATTAGTTAGTCCCTAATCCATTCAAAGTGAGTCCTAATTAATGTAAATTTTTATTAATATTAAAAAATGACATTATATGATTGAAGGAATGCAATGAAGTTCAATAGTATAGTAGTAATGAACTTTTATTCATACTTTCCAAACACAATTAGATAATTGATCATTTAAATTTTTTTTGTAGTTAAAAAAATTTAGGTGAGAGAATGGAGCCCCAATTCAAGGTCAAGGCAATTTTAATTTTTAGGTCAAAGGTTCATTTTGGTGCTCTATTTTTCACCCAAGTTTCAAATTAGTCCTTTATGTTTCAAAAGTTTTAAACTAATCCTTTAAGTTGGACAGAAGTTCCAAATTGATCATTTCGTTCACTTCCGTCAATTTTTTAAGTAAATTGCTGATATGACGTGTCTATTTAAGCTGACGTGTCATGCCACGTCATTGCCTCATATCGCCACATCATCACATATGACGACTAGAAGATGACGCATGGTGATGACGTGGCATGATAGGTCAACGGAGAAATAATGTGTCCACCTCAGCACACCACAGAAGAAATGGACGGAATGACTAATTTGAAACTTCTAAGAAATATAAAAAACCAATTTAAAACTTTTGAAACATAAAGGACTAATTTAAAATTTCAGTGAAACATAAATGATCAAAATAAACATTTGACCTAATTTTTAATCATTATAAAAAAAAAGATTAAATTAACTCACCAGGTACCAAGTGACACTTTATGATCTTGAGCCAAAGCGATAAAGGGGCCCAACGACACACCATCAGCATTTTTCACGAAGAATCTAGCCACCGGAGCGAGCCCGTAAAGCCGCCGGAACCCTCCGTTGATCCCTCCTCGGCTCTCATCGGCCACGGCGGAGCAACGGAGCACCGAGTGAGACGCGAGAAGGCACAGGAGACGGTCGAGCATGGAAGGAGCCTCAGGGTTCTTGCATGCAAGCCGAGACGCGATCTCGCCGGCCGAGAGCTCGGCGTCGGGGCCGGCTTCGTCGATGACATCGAAAACGCCGAGCTCCGTCGCCGTTTGCACGGAGAAGGCAGTCACGGTGGAGAGTGCAATTTGCATGGCGTAGGCGAAGCTCTCTTCTTCGTCGTCAATATGATGTGTTTGGTTCACTGCTGCTTCATGTGCCATTAGGACTTGGAAATTAGTTTGATGGGAGAGGGAAGAGTACGTATAGAGGATTTGGTAATGAAGGAGTTATATGATAGATTTAGATATGGATATGAAAAATTGGCATATTTATAGACAATTTTTAAAGGTTTTTTTTTTTACCAAAAAGGGCAATATATTTTTTACCAAAAATGGACGATCTTTAAAAGGAGGTGTTTTTTTGGAGTGGTCACAGCTGTTTCAGTGTCATATGGCTAAAGCCACGTGGTTTTGCAGCGACAGCCGGTAACACGGAGCCTATGGGCATAATCAGAGTAGAATAATGGTTCTTTGGATCTCTTGGGTAACAGATATATTAAATTATGACTAAAGTATTATTTTGGTTCTCAATGTTTGTATAAAGTTTAATGTTGGTCCTCAAAATTTTTTTTAATGTCACGTCATGACACATCACTGTCACGTCACCCCAAATTGTCATCATCATCTTCTCTTCTTCATCATCATCTTGACAGTGATGTGTCATGCCACGTCATTAAAATATAACACGTAGGAGAGAGGGTCTGCCGCATAAGCATGACACATCATCATTTAACGGCAAAAGTTAACGGTGTTACGCTCGAAGATCAAAATTGACCAAAAAAATTTTGAGGACTAACATTAAACTTTTGAAACATTGAGTAACAATATTAAACTTCATATAAACATTAAGGACAAAAATAGTATTTTAGCAAAAAAAAATAGTACCTTTAAATGGAATAGAGTACAGTAGAGATGTGAGAATGAGAGAGTTATATGTTAGATTTAGGTCAATTTCATAGTCCGTGAGTGTTTTAGTGAGAAATGGAAGTAAAAGTAAGAGATAAAAAATATGTTTGGTATACAGGGAAATGAAAATAAAATGTAAAAGTAATATTGTTTGATATGGTCGGAAGAAAAAAGGAAAATAGAATATAAAAGTATGAAAAACCTTTTTAGTCCATATTTTTTTAAAAAATTACAAATTTTTTAAGGGCATATGAGGGAAGGAAGCTTCCCTCTCCCAAGGGAACCTCAACCTAATCACCTCATTTATGGTGAAGACATACCAAATATACTCAAGCTCACCTCACCTTCCCTGTTAGTAAGGGATACCAAACGTGCTATTAGGGTGTGTTCCTTAGTAGGAATGAACTAAAGAAAAGAGAATGGAATGGTGTGGTCCCACATAAAGTGCAAGAAGGAAAGAATGCATGATTTCTTCTTGGGAATGGTGTAAGTTTAACGAAAAAAAAGTCAAATGTAAAATATTTATTATATCATTGGATTTGACATAATTAAAACATTTTTTTAATATTTTAATATAAAAACTTACTTTTACTCCATTTCTATTCTCAAAATTTATTGATAAATGTAGTAATCTATTTCTCATTTTTATTTTTATTTTACGTAACAAACATTTTTTTAGATATGTCTATAAAATCATGCCATGTGTACAATTTTCATTGGAGGATCAAGATATAACCCTCATCCTAAACTGACAAAACGAGAATGGATCCTATGCTGTATAACATAGAAAAGTAAGGAGAGAGAGTGACACTCTCCCCTTACACGGGTCAGACTAAAAAAAAAAAGCTCGAGCCTGGCCCTTTTTTGCAGGCTTTTTCAAAGAAGGGCTATCGGGCTCAAGCTCATTTTTGCATTTTACTGGGCTGGGCGGATTTTAAGACCCATGATTAAGTCTACCCTCTAACACTATTAATTAAGGGTGTGTAGCGGTTTGAATCAATCTGCCAATCACCCAACCTGCCAAATCGAATCTAACCTACCCATTTAGGTTGGGTTGATTCGGATTGGTGGGTCTAATTGGTTTAAAATTCACCAACTTCAGGATGTTGGTTTGATTAGCAAATTTTAGTTCAATCCAAATCGACCCATCCAACCTGCGTGCCATCTTAATATATATATTTTTTTCTCAAAATTATTACCCTAATATGTAATTATCCAAATCAAATCTCAAATCCCAATTAATGGATGCTTCAGCTCGAGCTCCCACTCCACTATTCACCTGCCATCATTTATGGAAGAAGCAATTGCATAACGAAGAAATTTAGGACACCTTTTTTACGGATAGATGAATATAGAATGTATTTATTGTGTTTGTTAGTAAAAGTTGAGAATGAAAATATATTAAAATTATCACTTATATTAAAATAATAAAAAATAAAGAAAATTATGATTGTGTCAAATAAAAGAGTATAATAGACATTTTATATATTTTTTCTTTTTTTAATTACACACTTTTCAAGATGGAAGTAAAAAGTGAGTAACATGTGGGGCTTACATGTTTTTTTTTCCTTCCCCTTTTTCCTTGCTACCGAACACGCTCTTAGGTCAAATTCCTTATATCTTTGTTATCAAATTCTATCAATTATATGTTTTATTTACATTCTCTTTTTTTATGATTGGTTATATAAAATATGATCTTCTACATATTTTCTCTACTGTAATTGGTCATTTAAACATTTTTTTACTAATTGATCATATAAGAGATAATCTTCTACATTTTTTTAATATTATAATTGGTCATCGAAGAAAAAGCAGTGAAATGATGAGCACCACACTAGGGAAAACCATGAGCACCTTGGATTCGACTTCATGTTTGGATTATTCTTCTTGCTGATGTGTGATGATATTGAATTTTATTATGATAAGTTTGAGAGACATGGATTCTTTTTGCTGATTGTTTTAATTGTTTTTGGAAGAAAATATTTATATCATTTTACCAGGTTTTTGACTTCAACAAATTAAAACATCAACGGTTTAAAAATAATAAAAATATAATTTTGACACTTTCACCCATTGCTGGTTTGATTAATTAGGTTCAAGTTTAGAATAAAATTTTCTCAAATCTGGCCAAACTCAATCCGCCACTTTTAATTATTTTGATTCCACTTTTGTCCTCGACTTGAACCAAACCGACAATGTACCCACCATTATAATTAATATTGTAAGAATCGAATCGAATAAAAATTCGAACAAGTGTTCAGTTTATGGTCTGATCAGTTTAGCCAGTCGAACCGTCGGTCGAACTAGATGACGTAATTAATAATAAATATTAATTATTTTTAATATATAAAATGACATCACTCAAATTTTAGGTTTCAACATACATAATTTTGAAGTTTTAAATTACATGACTTTTCAAAATTTTAATTTTCAAGACTTATCAAACTCTAAAAGAATTTGATCAAATCAAACATAAAATTCTTAATAATCATGACTTCTTAAATTTTAATTTTCAAAACATTTCTAATTTTTTTTTTTTTTATGTTTTTTTAAAATAAAATTGGACCGGTTGGACCACGGTTAAAAGTCGCCATATATACACTAAAAAGTGTAAAGCCATATATATATATATATATATATATATATATATATATATATATATATATATATATATTAGAGGCTTCGCAAGCACGTACATGCATGCAATTTATTCTTAATTTTTTAGAATATAATTATTATATTTTAAAGCAATAAAAAATTAGATATTTGATCATTTTTAAAATTTTAAATTAAAATAATTATCATAATTTAAAATAATAAATTAAATGATAGAAAATTATTTACTTGTTCACTTTTTTAGTAACTACCTATCATATATATTTTTTTCTCTCCCACATCCTCTAATCATATTTTTTCCATATTTTTTTATTATAAAATATCTATTTAGTGAGTCCAATGATGAAAAGGGTTCAAACTTCAAAGCCATATATATACTAGAGGCTTCGCATGCACCTACATGCATGCAATCTATTCTTAATTTTTTTTAAAATATAATTATTATATTTTAAAATAATAACAAATTAGATATTTCATAGTTCTAAACTTTTTAGATTAAAATTATTATAATTTAAAATAATTAATTAAATGATGAGAAGTTAATTACTTGCCCACTTTTCTTGTAACTACCCATCATATATTTTTTTCTCTCTCCCACTACCTCTCATTATATATTTTTCTTGTATTTTTAATTATAAAATATAGCTATTTTGTGACACCAATGATCAGAAGGGTCCAAAGCCATATATATATACTAGAGGCTTCGCACGCACCAAGGTGCATGCAATCATTTTTTCTAAAATTTACTATAAAAATATTTTTATTATTATTATTTTTAAATATAATAAATAATTCAATAACTACTATTATTTTTAATTTCTCTCTCACCATTTTTATTAACTACCCATAATCTCCTTTTCTCCCATATCTCCTCCAATCATGTTTTATTCCATATTTTTTAATTATCAAATATAATTATTTTGTGACCCCAATGACCAGAAGGGTCCAAAGCCATATATATATATAGATATAGATATAGATATGTTGTAAAAAATAATGCCTGCCTAGCTAATAAAGTTTTATATTATTTAAATTAAATAAGATCTAAATGTATATGTATAAATTTATTATTATAATAATAATAATAATAATAATAATAATAATAATAATAAAAGGGAGATTATTAAATATTAATAAACCAATTAATAAAAACACCCGTGCAAATGCACGGGTATCATATAAATATAGAATGGATAATGTTATGGGGAGTTGGCAAGCTTTGGCTCATTAGTTCTTAGATATTAGATCTGTCTCAAGATCTGTATGATCTTAAATATAAAGAAAAGTATTTTAATATTAATAACAATGGTTATAAATTGCATAAATTTATATTTTAACTTTACACTATTTTTTAAGTTTGTCATTAAAATATTATTGTAGTCAGTTTCGACAAAAAAGTTTTGAATTTGCAATTGAATTTGTCTTTAAAGTTTTAAATTGTTTCCTAACATATAGGGTGTGTTTGGTTAGTGGAATAGATGATGTGAATGGGAATGGGATTGGGATTGAACAAGGGAAAGAAAAAAGTAATATAAAAATGATGTGATGTGAATCGAATAAAAGTGAGTAAAATGACCATTTTATTCTTATATTAAAAGTTAGAATGGAATAAAGTAAATAAAAAGTAAGGACAAAAATGTAATTTCGTCACATTACAAAAAGTAAAGTGTGTTTGGTTGGAATGATGTAAAGGGATTACATTTACGATTACGTTGACAAAACTATAAACCAAACGTGCCCATAGTAAGTCTAAATTATTAACACCAAATGAAATTGTCTAACTTTTGTCATAACTTATCGATTTTGAAAATAAAATTGATTGCAATTTAGAACTTGTGACAAATTTGATGTAAAAAAAAGTTTGTGAATAAAATTAGAAATTAGTATAAATTCAAAGATACTTTTATTGAAATTAAAGATGTAAAGAAAGGTAGAAAGTTATAGTTGTGATAATATACTATAAACTATAATTTTAATACGAAATTTGATTTTAATTGTTAACTAATTTGAAAATGGTTCATTAGGGACCCACGTGTTTTTTTATTGAGTTTTTCCATCCTACTTTCCACCTACCGAATACGCCCTATATGTTAGATTTAGGCTATATTTGGTAGTCATATAAAATTATGGAAAAGAGGAGGGAGAAGCCTTCTCCCTCCTCTTTTCTTCTTACCAAACAAATTTTATTTTTGTAATGTGATAAAATTATATTTTTGTCCTAATTTTTTTATCCACTTTTATTCCATTATCACTTTTAATGTAGGAACAAAATGGTCATTTTACTCACTTTTATTTCTTTCATATCACATCACATGGACATGACATTTTCATTCCCTCACTTTTTTCTCATTCTCATTCACATTCCCATTCCCATTCTCATTCTCATTCCCTTCTCTTTTCTCGATACCAAACACACCCTTAGTGTTTGTTTCTTAGTGGGAATGGACTGAGTAAAAGAGGATGGAATAGTGTCGTCCCACATAAAGTGCAAGAAGGAAAGAGTACAGGATTCTTTCACAGGAATGGTGCAAGCTTGGCTGAAAAAAAGTTAGAAGTAAAATATTTATTATGTCTTTAGATTTCACACAACCAATATTTTTTTTAATATTTTAATTTAAAAGATAAAGTAATAATTTTAATCTATTTTTACTCCATTCTAATTCTCAAATTTTACTGATAAATATAGTAATCTCATTCTCATTTAATTTTTTTTTCTATTTTGCGTATCAAACATACCCTTAGATATGTCTATGAAACTATGCCACGTGGACAATTTTCATTGGAGGATCAAGATATAACCCTCATCCCAAACTGACAAAATTGGGCCTTCTCTCCTGATTTTCCACCAAAAGTTGGATTCCATTGTACTTGAAAGGTTGCCAGAAATGGCATAATGATAGAGAGACATCTCACCCTCCCAAGCCACGTGGGCTTGTAAGACACCAGCCCATGTAAATATGACTATGAAATCAAAGTGGTTGTTATAGTAAAAAATTTGTATTCTTTTAATTATTGTTTTTTGAGTTTAATCATTAAAGGTATGGGAATGAAGCTTTATTTATTAAGAGAGTCGTCCTCAATAATAGACCTTGCAATTAGAGCTATAAAGGAGCTGAGCCATAGATGTTCAACCTCAGATCATATAAAATAAGGCAAGTTTGAACTCAAATTCGAGCTTTAAAATGAACAAAAAATCATAATCAAACTTAACTCGTTTAATTAATAGAATTGCTCATGAGTTTAATGAGCTTAACTAAGTAATTTATGAACAATGATATATATATATATATAAATTTTATTCTTAAACGAATTATTCATAAAATAAACGAGTTGAGCTTTAAATGTTCAAGCACGACTCGTTTAACTAAATGTGTCTACTTTTATGTTTAGGCTCGGCTCGTTTAATAAAGGAACGAGCCTGATAGAGCTCTTATGCAAGCCGAGTCTAAGTCGTTCATGTACACCCCTACTTGTAATATTCGAGAAATTAGTCATCAGGCCCACTCTAATGATAATTATAAAACATTTTTATATTTTTGCAATCAACTTTATAGTAATTATATTTTTAATGTGTATATTTTTATTAAAAGATAATTAATTATTTATTTATTTGATATATTAATTATTTAAACATTTTTTACTAATTGATCATATAAACTTTTACATTTTTCTCTACGTCACATGGAAGAAAAAGCAGGGAAATGACGAGCACCACACTACGGGACCACCATTAATTAGCACCTTGGATTCGATTTCATGCTTGGATTATTCTTGCTGATGTGTGATGATGTTGAATTTAATTATGATAAGTTTGAGAGGCATGGATTCTTCTTGCTGAGAGACATGGATTCTTTTTGCTGATTGTTTTAATTGTTTTTGGAAGAAAATATTATATCATTTTACCAAGTTTTGGACTTCAACGAAACATCAACGGTTTAAAAATAATAAAAATATAATTTTGACACTTTCATCTCAAATCAACTCATACTAACCCACCCATTGCTATTTAATTCGGTTCAAGTTTAGAATAAAATTTCTCAAATCTGGCCAAACTCAATCCGCCACTTTTAATTATCTTGATTCCACTCTTGTTCTCGACTTGAACCAAATCGACCAATGCACATCCCCTTAGGACTATATATATATATATATATATATTAGAAGTTTCGCTACAAAAATATAATATAAAATAATTATTATATTTTAAAATAATATCAAATTATAATATTTAATAATTTTTTAATTTTTAAATAAAATTGTTATCATAATTTAAAATAATAAATGAAGTAATGAGAAGTTACGCACTTCTCAATTTTTTTTAATAACTAATTGAATATCTAGTTCTCAACCACATCCTACAATAATATTTTTTTATTTTAGTGAAAGAAAATGGAGTTAGGATAATTATTTTTTTGGCTATTTTATTTTTATATAATTTTTAAAAAAATTAATCTTCAAAAATTAATAAATATAATCTTATTTCCCTACTTATAACGTTTACAAAAATTTATTTTTTACCAGGGCCCTGTCATTGTCAGGGACCTTCGTCCATTTTGAGGGCGAAGGCCCCTGACACAAAAAAAAAAGTTATATAAATGGAGAAAGGTCCATTCATATATATATATATTGATATTAAGTTTATATTTATATATAGAGTAAGTTACACTGTCCTCTTCTGAGAGATGCTGAAATTACACTGTCCTCCCCTCTCGTTTACAAAATTACACTGCCCTCCCTTGAGAGATCAAAAGTCATTACACTTTGATCCAAAACACCATTCTCCAATAAAAAAAAAAGTCTAAAAGGTCAAATTTTTTCAACTTCCAATACAATAAATATTCATGAATAAATTACCCCTCACAAAAGAATAAAACTCTATAAAATGTGACCTATACATACTTTCATCCTCTTATAATAACATTGTTTCATTTTTTTATTGTCTTTTATTATTTTATTAGTATTTATAATAGTTATTATTGTTAACAAAATAAAATTCTAAAAAAAAAGTCTGTAACTTAAAATAGTTTATAGATTTTTATATTAATAATGTAATGTAATATAAAACATCTATTATTTTACTTAATTTTTGATAATTAAGTTTAATATATATATATATATATATATAATAATAATAAAATATATCAAAAAAATTTTGTTAGGTGTACTAGAATTCAGTTTTATAAATTTCGATGAAGCATAACGTTAAACATTTTTTATCTTGTGTGAGGGTCAATTTAGTCATGAATATTTATTAGTCATTAATATTTATTATATTGACTTTTTAAACCTTTTTTTTAGTGGGAGAATAGTGTTTTGGATCAAAGTGTAATGACTTTTGATCTCTCAAGGGAGGGCAGTGTAATTTCAGCATCTCTCAGGGGAGGGCAGTGTAATTTACTCTTATATATATATATATATATATATATTAAATAATATTTATATTTTATTTTATAAAAATAATACTTTTATATTTTAAGATTAATTATATAAAATATTAATTTGATAATTTTATCCACTTTTCATTTTCATTCCATTCTATTTCTTACTACCAAACATAGTCTAAGCAATCTCATTGTCATTTTCTTTCCCACAACATTCTCAGTACCAAATGAGCCTAGGGGTGATCAACGGTTCGGGTCAACATGCCGACCTGCCAGTTTGGATTGGGTTGGTTCGGGTCCAAAATTTTAACCCGCTCATCGATTGGTTCGGTTAGCGGATTTGAAAATTATGAACCCGTTAACCCCCTTTAGTATATATTATTATTAGAAAAAGAATTTATAACACATTAAAATATTAAATCACTAATACATAAGCAACAAATACAAATTGTTCATATCTTGAATATGTCAATTTTAGTTTTTTTCAAGTTCTTGACTTTTTTCTAAATGAAAATAAGTCTTTTTGGTGAAGATAAATAATTTAAAAGTTCAAAGAAAAATTAAAAAAAAAAGGTCAAAAAAATAATAAAAATAAATTTGACGGATTGAACCCGAACTAACCCAACCCAACCCGCCCATTGGCGGGTTGGTTCGGTTCGGGTTCAAGACTCTTTTTTTTCAAACCCAACCCGCCGAACTTTGATCGGGTTGGTTTCAATTTTTTCTCAAACCCGAACCAAACCAACCCGCGATCACCCCTAAATGAGCCCCTAAGAACTAAATTTATTTTTTGATAAATGAAAATGTAAAATTTAGTCCGCAAAAATACAATGGGTCTTAATTTAGTCTTGATGGATAGAAATATTAAATTTAACCCCCAAAAAATATAAGAAAAAAACTTAGATCAAGTTTTTTATATCATTTTCATCAAGTTCCCCAATATAAATATGACACATGGCAAAAGGTGTTTAAATGACCCATCATAATAGAGAGAGAATATAAAAGACCACCTTTTATATGACCAACTAGTATTGAACCCGTGCTATGCACGGAATATGACTGCAGATTATTTTATATTAATTTAAATCATTTCATACATTTAAAAATGTAAACACATAATTTAAGGTGTATGAGTTTTTGATATTTTCGTAAACAAATAATGTTCATTGTTTATTTTTCAATACAACAAATAATTCTTATTAAATTTATTAAAAATTGCATTAGTTAAAAAATATTACTCATTATAATTATAAATAAATATGTAAATATTTAATGATAATGGTTAATACAAAACACAAATGCTTAAATATAGATACATGTAGTATAAAATTGTATAAATAAATTTATTAATAATAATTAATAGTAAGCATCCTACTCTTCTATAATCATATAACTACAATATTTCTTGGTTAAACTTGCACTTTTCACAAATATTTGTATCATTCACATCATCGTGCAAAGAAACCATGTGTCAACTGGCAACTTCTAAGCTCCTGAGTGAGGCCATTAAAATTTTAAGAAAATTTGACAAAATAAACAGTGACATAATAATTGATAACATTACCGTGTCTAGAAACAAATGCCGATCATCTTCTAAGACTATGGCTACGTTTGGTTCAATTCTAATAAATGAAAGTGGAATCCAATTCCATAAAAAACAAAATTTTCTAGTGTTTGGTTCGTTCTCTAAAACTGAGAATTGGATTCTATGGAATTGTCCCAATTCTTTGGAATCCAATTCTCAATTCCATAAAGTGGGTTTTATTTGGTTGGACATGGAATTGGATTCCACATAGAATTGCACAATATTCTAGGGATTATTTAGTTTGGTTGAGTTATGTGGAATTGGAATTGAATTACGTGGAATTGGTTTTTTAGAATTGGGTGTGTAAATTTTGTGGAATTAGATTGTGGGGTATTTTGGAGGAATTGAGATAAATTTTGTGGAATTGGGTTTAAAAGACATTTTTGTCCCTACTTTCTTTCTCTCTCTCTTTACTATTTTTTATTTTTTATAATGAATATAAAAAAAGTAATTATATACTAAAAAATATAATTAAAAAAAAATTATTTAATATTTATTAAAGAGCAAATTAGTCTTTTTATCTCACATTTTTTATAAACTTTCAATTCCATCTTTTCATACCAAACACACTTTTTCAATTCAAATAATTCAATTCCAATTTCATCTTTTCATACCAAACAAACTTTTTCAATTCAAATAATTCAATTCCAATTCCAATTCCACTTATAATCCAATTCCAATTCTAATTCCATATTTTTTTTCAACCAAATGTAACCTATATTGTTGGTGTTTCTATAGAAATCAAAGTCCCATTTTCTCCACTTTCATGACGCCCATTTGTGACCCAATCAACAATGACAAAACATGAGTCCATAGACACCTTGAAAACTTGCTTCTGAGAATATCTAGCAGTGGAAATACATGAATTCACAAAACCCACCAATAGCCACATCAAGCACAATAAAATTCCCTTTTATAACAAAAGTCGCATTATGAATACTATGAAAAAAAAATCAATTTCTATTACTCAGAGTCATGTCCTGTTAAAATTATACCATGTCATAAGCTCACAACTGTAAAGGTTGCAAACAACCGGGTAATAAAATGGGAAAAACAATCATTGTTTAGCTGTAAATCCTTTCTCTATTATTTAAATGGACAAGTTAAGATAATAATGACAAGCACAAATACAAATCCAATAGCAACAAAACTTACAGCAAGAACACCCCAAATAGTAAAACGTAAATTAATAGCTTTATTAATATTGTTAGCTCCAATATTTGTTTAGAGCACTTTGAACCCATAGATTTCTAAACCTGTACCAGCACAAAGCATCAGTAATTTCAGCATTAGCTAATTCAACATGTTAAGTGAAAGATATAGTATGTCATAAAATTTGCAATGAATCTATAAAAGCAGGAAACTTGCATCTTCCCACCTTCAATTATTGTTAATGGCAACTATATTTATAAAGAAAATGGAAAATCTTGATACCTGAAAATAAAATCCATGCCTCCTCCTCCTCCTTCCTCTGAAGCCCAATGGAAATTCTACCTCGACGTGTTCTTAAATTACAGAACCAAATAGCCCTCAATTTCGACTCTTTAAGAGAAGCTTCAATCGACAATAACAACAACAACCATGTGGCGATGATGCCACTCTTACGGCCATAGAAAGATGTACAATTCTCATCGTCATTTTCACGGAAGGATTTGACGATTCCAGAATATGTCTATAGAAATTGGAGAAAATTATGGCTTGTCGCAAGATGCCAAAATATTTTATTTATAAATAACAAAGATCAAATTAGCATAAAAGTAGCACGCAAGTCAGTGAAGTTACCAGAAAAACAAAAACTATAGATGCCAGTAAATAGAAAATCTCCCCTGCTCACTCAGATATTGAACTCCCTCGAGAGAAAAAGAAAAAAAAAGAAAAGAAAATCAGTACTGCTCTTAGCATCGTAGGAAAAAAAGAAGAAAATTAATATATACATGAATTTAAGAGATGGAAAAAACTTATGTCAATTTCCTTATGTCCATTTCCTCTAATTCTCCAATATAATTATGACACGTGGCAAAAAGTGTTTAAATGACCAATCACAGTAGAGAGAGAATATAGAAGACCACTTTTTATATGACCAATCATAGAAGAAAGAGAATGTAAATACAATATATGATTGGTGGAATTGGAGGAAATGGACATAAGGAAATGGACATAAATTTTTTCCTTAAGAGAAAGGGAGAGATTTTGGTATAATGAATTACCGTTGACACAATTGATCAAAAGACGTCTCCGAATAGCAGAGAGTAGCCGGCGGCATTAAAGGATATGGTGGCAAGATTGAACGTTGCAATGGGGGGAGCTGGAGAGGAAGAAAAGCAGAGTTTGACATGAAGAAGAAGAAGACCCTAGAGTCACTAAATAAATTTTTAAATTCAAAATTATGTATATTTGAATGAATTTTGAAAATAAATTGATATGATTCTAATTAAATTTCACAATTAATGTCTTAAATCTGATTGATGGTGTTTAGCAATAATCATAAAGTTGAATATAAATGCCTCCTTTTTATTTCCTATTATTGGATTACTCATTGGTATAAGGTTTTAAGGTATTTTTTATTTTTTATAACTTCAAATATTGATTGTAATTAAGACATAATTACAAATATTGATTGTAATTACGAAAATAGAAATTTGAGACATTTGGCAATGCTGTTCTAATATTGCATCTTGATGCTGACATGGCAATATTGCAAAGCATGTACTTAAGGCCAAATGGCAAGATTTTACCCCATGTATATTCCTTTAGTAATATATATATAGATATATAGATAATAGAAGAAAGAGAGTGTAAATACAATATATGATTGGTGGAACTTGATGAAAATGATATAAAGAACTTGACCTAAGTTTTTTTCCAAAATATAATTGATTTCTATTTAATTCCTCATAAATAGAATGACAATTTAATCTATAAAAATACAATTAATTAAATAATTTAAAGTATAATTAACAACAAGTAAACTTTAAAAATATAATTAATAATAATTTCAAACATTAAAAATTAACAAAAAAATATATTTATCAAATTAATTATATGTATTAATTTGTAAAAAATAATGTGTGCCTAATAAAGTTTTATATTATTTAAAATAAATGAGATCTAATTGTATATGTATTAATTTATAATAATAATAATAATAATAATAATAATAATAATAATAAAAAGGGTGATTATTAAAAGAGGCAAAATACTATTTAGTCATTAAATTGTTGGTCAAATTACTATTTAGTCCCCGAATTTATCAAAAATACTATTTAGTCCCCGAAATGTTTAACTATGTCAACTATTTAGTCCTCGAATTTGACAAAATACTATTTAGTCCCCAAATTTGTAACTATGTCAACTATTTAGTCCCCAAACTTGGCAAAAATACTATTTAATCATCGAATTTGCAACTCTGTCAACTCTTTAGTCTCCTAACTGTTACCCGTTATAGTTGACACAGTTGCAAATTCGGTGATTAAATAGTACTTTTGCCAACTTTGGGGATTAAATATGTGACATAGTTACAAATTCGGGGACTAAATAGTTGACATAGTTAAACATTTCGGGGACTTAATAGTATTTTTGATAAATTCAGAGACTAAATAGTAGTTTGACCAACAATTCAAGGACTAAATAGTATTTTGCCTCTTATTAAAAATTAATAAACCAATTAATGAAAACAATATGTTACGAATGGTAATCTATCTATTAGTCGCTGAAATCATTTTATGCATTAAACGTATATATACAATTTGGTTTTAGAAAGATTGGTTTATTGACAGTTGGTTCCTCAAAGATTTTGGTTTTCCAACTTAGTCTCTGAAAGATTAATCTATTGTACAAGTCAGTCCTTCCATCAAATTTTGTTAAAAGGCATTAACAGAAGTGCTGACGTGAATCGTTAAATATCTACGTGGCATCGTTAATTGTCTACATGACACCACTGATTATTAACTATACCAATTAGTCCCTAAAAGATTATATTGTTATACAAATTAGTCCCTAAAAAATTATATTGTCATACAAATTAGTCCTTCAAAGATTTATATTATATTATAGTTAAGTTCTTAAAATAATAATATACGTAAGGTAGCTAGAAGGTTTTAGTATATACACTTCTACGAGGCTAATCTGAATGTCAGTTGTCTGGAGACTTTGATAGTGCATGCAACGACAACGTGGTGGGATGCAAAAGTATTTATTTGGCTGGACAATCGAATAGGAGTTGTTGTACTGGGGAGCATATATGCTAACCCTAATGAGAGTAAACTCACCGTGGTTGACTTAAACGAAACATATGTTTGCTTTAATTAAATTAGTTACAATTCAATGAGTTTTTGAATACTAGCAGTTTCAAATTTTTTAAATGTGTATTTTTCACAATGAAAAAGTTTGTAAGAATAAATAATTTATGTAATATGATAAGGAATAATAGTTATTATAATTCTTAATATGATAATGAAGAATACTTATTAATGTGAGGGATCATTGGGTTTTACATACAAATGAGTTATAAGGTTTACTAATGTTAATAAACTTATTGAACTTTAACTAATTTATTGAATTATCATTATGTGCTTTTACATGAGCTATTTTTTTGAAGTCAATCTTTATCTAGATTCTAGTCCACAATTTTTCCAAACAACGTAACTAATTGTCAATTCATTATTAATAGTAATATATTACTCATAATAATAATTAACATCAAAAGCAAAATGTTTAAAATTAAGTTTTAATTTTATATATATATATATATATATATATATATATATATATATATATAATATTGCAAATGTTGTTAAGTGCCGAATTATTAATAGGCATAGTTTGCCTTGAAGAGCATTGTTAGTTGACTAATATATTCTTGTTGGGATTAGCATACTTCTCGGTACAATAATACCTATTCAACTTTGCAGTCAAATAAGTACTTTTGCATTTCACTGCCTTATTATTGCATTGTGCTACTATCAAAGCCGATAAGCAACTGACATTTAAATTAGCCTCATAGGACACCACTCCACAACCCACACCACCACTCATTGATTTCAAGGACACATTAGAGGTTAAAGCCGTCCACCAATCTAATGTCGTAGACATGTATGAACTAAAAGAATCTTTTTATTATAAATTAGTCTTTAAATACAACTCAAAGTCTGAACTAAAATATAAATACAAATAGGCCTTTTGGGAGGCTCTATATCAAACTCATAAAAATATCATTTTCACTTTGCAGCTACACTAGAACACGCTCCGGATGCCGTCATCCTTTTCTCATGCTCCAAGTGCAGCTATACCTGAACAACTTGCATAATGAGATATAAAATCCCAATAGCGTAACTTATAAGTAATTATAAAAATAGTTTCGCTAGTGTCTCAACCGCCCTAGTTTCTAATGCGGAAAACCTCTCTGTTAAACAACTACTTAAATTCATAACAAAACATGTATAATTATAAGTGGACAGAATGGAACTTGATCACTCTTAGCCAAATAATTAAATATACTAGCTGATCATTATATATATTAAATTTAGTGCACTTAGTCAATGATAGACATTCATATGAAAACCTTTATTGTCTCCAAGTAATAGAATCATACCTGTGGAACAAGACTTATCCCATTATGGGTAAACTATGTAACTGACATCCGTTAGGGCGTCCCCTGATGTGTGCACAAACCGTCAATCAAATAGGATCATCCACCATACCTCTGTACGTGAATCGCCTCCTATGTCGCATTGAGCAAGGGTATATTAGTCGTGACTATAACATAAGATCATAGAAACTGCAATATTTATATAAGCTACCCCAACTAACCTCCATCACCGATAGGGCTAACTATAACCTAAGCATTACTTTTCTAACACATACAGTAATCCCTAACTGACTAATTATCACTGCATGCAGAATATCCTATAATCAACCCATACCAATTACCAGATGTAACTGTCATTTTTTATTCAGACAATTTTAATTTGCAAATTAGGATCGCAAGGGGTCGTAACCTTGGGGGACTTGTCCTTAGGTGAGGACCTAGGTGCCTACTTACCCTTGTAAAGCGATCAAAGTCCACGTAGTTCGTCATGGTGACGTCTATAGGAGCCGTTAGGCAAGGCGATTACCTGTATAGGACCGTGTGGGGCTAAGACGTGCGTAAGGTACTCAAGGCGCGCAAGCCACTCGTAGGAGGTTACCTTAGGTTGTGAGAGAGCAGAGGTTTCTTGGAGTGGTCGTGCGCTCTGTTGGTATGGATCCCCGGGAGGGAGATACGCCGGGTGATGGCCGGGTGACGATTGGATGACGGCCGGAGCTTGGTAGTGCCGTTGATTAAGCTCTTCGGCTGATAGATAGATGTATGGAGTAAAGAAGGCTAAGAATAGCTTCTTTATGCTCAGAGTGCGTGTTACTTGCCTCTTGTTTTGGTGTGTTGAGATTTCTTGATGTTCGAACCTCCCCCTAAGTCCTCCGGGTGAGGGCCTTTTTATACTGAGTGTAGGGAGGACGTGCTCGACCCACGTTCTCGTGGGACGTGGGTCGTCCCACGATGCTTGGGGAGCTTCCCACGTCTCTTGGACAGGAGCCCTCGAGGAGAGACGTGGGTACCGGCTACGTAAGGAGCAGTCGAGTGGTGCCATGTGTCGTTGGTGTAAGCTGCCGTGGAGCTTCTGGAAGATTAGTGCCACATGTCCCTAGGCGAAATATTTCATAGTTACACCAGATATTTATCCCAAAATTCTAGTTTAACGGTAGCATACAACACCATTATTTTCCACTAGGTAATACACATATATATATATATCATCCCAGGTAAACTTTCCACTATGCAAATGCTATCATTACTAATGCACTTTAATGTCAAATAAAAACAATAAACCTCATATAGATATCCTTATTTTTCACCTATATTTCTCATTCCAGGCGATTATAGACGGTTTATTCTCTTACCCTTCATAGGTAAGATCCATAATTCCCACTTGGAACTCTTTTTCGAGAGGTTATTATTGATTTAATGCACTTACAACAGTCTTTCTTTTTATTATGAACACACAACCACTCACAGGACACAACTCATAAAACGAAGACCCACTCAAAATATAATATGGACATTTCACTTAGTTTACTTACTACCAGTAAGATTCACAACTGTCACCAGGCCGTCACGTTCTAAGATGAAAGTTCCAAGACATATGTGAACAATTATCTTGGGGGAATTGGATCATTATGGACCCTTTTCCTAACTTAATTCCCCATATGGACCCGAGTCCACAGGTTTCCACCTGATGGACCCTTTATTTTTTACTAGGCCTGCAGGCGTTTCGACCACCAGCAGGCAAAGGCTGCAAAGGTGTTTCGGCCACCAGAGCATTGGTGCCCGTGCCTAGGCACGGGCACCAAACCAGGGAATTGGATCATTATGGACCCTTTTCCTAACTTAATTCCCCATATGGACCCGGGTCCACAGGTTTCCACCTGATGGACCCTTTTTTTTTACTAGGCCTACAGGCGTTTCGGCCACCAGTGTAGTCACGTCAGGGTGCTCATTGCACCCTGACAGTTGATTTAAAAAAAAAAGAAAGAGAAAATCGGACGGATAGGAGGCTTCACCGGTTATTTAAATGTGAGTGAGGTTGAGGGTTTGGACCACCACCCCACTCACTCTTTCATTCTCTCATATATCTCCTTCCTCTTCTATCCTCTGCTTCCTCTTGTATTTTCTCTCTTTCCTCTTCTATTTTGTTTCTTTCCTTTCCTCTTCTATTTTCTCTTGGTCCCTGCTTCTCTTAATTAAAATTATATTATTTTGTCATTTTTAATTGATTTGTAGGGCCACTGTTGATTCATTTCCAGTATTCTTCACATTTAGAATTTGGAGGTATTTTTTTATTTACAATATAAGCTTTAAATAATAATTTTGATGTCTTTTTTATTATTTATAATAAAAAAATGTGTAATATCTGATGTTTTTATTGTTTATGATATTGAAATGTAGACTATATTATATGGACATCTTGCATTTGTTTTTAGATTTTGAAAGTTTTGTTGCATTTTATTTTTTAAATGTTTGGTAGATTTGTTTGTTTGTAAATGTAAGCCGAAAATTTCTGTTTGTAAATATGCATATGAAAATATTTATGTTTAACACCGGTTATTTAAATGTGAGTGGGGTTGAGGGTTTGGACACCACCACCCCACTCACTCTTTCATTCTCTCATATCTCCTTCCTCTTCTATCCTCTGCTTCCTCTTGTATTTTCTCTTTTTCCTCTTCTATTTTCTTTCTTTCCTCTTCTATTTTCTCTTGATCCCTGCTTCTCTTAATTAAAATTATATTATTTTGTCATTTTTAATTGATTTGTAGGGCCACTGCTGATTCATTTCCAGTATTCTTCACATTTGGAATTTGGAGGTATTTTTTTATTTACAATATAAGCTTTAAATAATAAAAATGTTTGTAAATATGCATATGAAAATATTTATGTTTAAATTTTGTTTCTTTTTAGATTTTGGTGGAATTATTTTTTTATTTTCGGTGAAATTATATTATAAAAATGTTTAAGTAATTTTATTTTGTGTAAATGTTTTTTTAAGTGTTTTTGTTTGATTTTTTTTTTGTAGAATTTTTTTGTTTTGGGTGAAATTCTAATAAAGAAATGTTTATGTAATTTTATTTTGTGTAAATAAAATGTAGATAAAATAATTTTTACATTTTCTAATAATTTTATTAAAACTTTCGTGTAAATAAAATGTAGGTAAAATTTAACACACAATAATTTTATATAAATAAAATATAGATAAAATATATTTTTAATTTTTTAATAAATTTATTAAAAATTTCATAAATTTGTTTGTTAATCTAAAGGTGAGGTAGGTAGATTAAGAAATTTATTAATATTTATTAATAATTTTAGTAAATAAATAATATATTAAACAAGCATTTAATGAAATTTATTTTATATTCACAAAAATAAATTTATTTAATCAAGTAAAATAAACGTATTTAATAAATATATAGTTTCTGCAATAAATTTTGTACTTGTCAATTTGATATTTATTTTTTTAATTACAAATTATGATTAACAATGTTGTGTTGCAATTTAATTTTTTCTGAAATTTTATTAAGGATATTTTCATGCAAATTTTTTTCTGAAAAAAATAAATTAGTATGTATTTTTAGGTGAACAAATAATATTTTAGTTTTGTAATTATAAATTGGTTTGTTTTAATGAAAAAAGAGTATAGTGTTGTGTGTATTTTAATGATATTATAAATTAGTATGTATTTTTAGCTAAATAGAATGTCATTATTGTTGCTAAAAGTAATATATATTATGTACCATGTAGAAGATAAAATGGCCATGAGAGTTAGGGGATTTTTGTATAAGAATGGAAGTTGTCTCTCTGGCAACGATGGGTTGTCATTCCAAGTTGACAGAGTTGAGGGAGTCATGTTAACGGATGACATGACTCTTGCACAGTTGAAAGAAAGTATAAGAGGTAGGTTGAGAATGGGCAGAGGTGAAGAGATATGCAATGTGACATACCGGATGCCTATGACACTGTGCCCGTTGCGATTCGGGGAGCTTAACCTATGTGATGATTATTTTGTGGCTATGATGTTTGAAAGTTTTAGGGACAATGCCACGAATCTTAATGGTGTGGAGTTGCTGGTGCAGACGGTTTCAAGTTCGATTGTGGAGTTCGATTTGAATGTGTCACTAGTAATAGATGAAGGAGGCTCGGCCACAGTGGTTGCGTGTACTCAAGCATTGGCGAATTTTACCATTGAAGCAACAAATCTTGATTCAGCTATTATTGAGGTCCCTCCGAGTAATGTCTGTAGACGTGGTAGTTCATCTCGACGCAATCCAGCAGTTGGAGAAAGTAGCAGGCAACGCACTGCATATGTGAATGAGGATGAGGCAGCGAGGCCACCTCCACGTGACCCCCTTGCACACATTTACCAACCTCTGCCTCCCCTTGCTGCAAGGTAATTAATTTCTTATGCGTGTGTTAAATATCGATTATCAAATGTATTTTGACTGATATAATATTGTACACTTCCCACAGGTGGCAGGGGATGTTTACAACTGCGCGACCTGCGACCTCATCTCACCAGATGTATCGGCAGATGATAGATCAGATGGATGAATGCGGTGACGTATGTATAATAATTCTAACGATGATTAATATTGTACTCTCGATGATTAATTTATAATTCTGACGATGTTTCTTTTCAATATTACATATCGATTGGACCCCATATTCTTCAATGCTTGAGCGGGGACAAATACCGAACGAATATCTACAAGACCCAGATATCTGGCGCGCCTCTGTGCCACTACTAAACTTTGCCATTGTGGAATGGCAGCACAGTGATCGTGTCCTGCGCCAGTTCGGGATGACCCAGCCGATTCCAGGACCACCGCGCGACCTCTCTGGCGTGCATGGTTTGAGTCTGAGGAACAAGAGTGATCAGACATGGTATGAGAGGCACAAAGCCTGGATCGACATTTGGTTTCAATGGCCCGCTCTTGTCTGTACAACGTCGGTTGCACCGACACATTTGGACCGCCGGTCAGATTACATGCAATGGTACCGGCGCCACACACGGAGGTGGATTCACCCAGACTCGGCGGCACAGGGATACGCGGTAACAACAAATAAATGTTATTAGTATATTATGTGTTACATTTACTCAATTTCTAGTTAGTAATGACATCCTATTTCATTCTTTTTCCCCAGGGCGACGTGGCAGACCGGACAATGAGTCAGGTTCATGGGGTCTATGTGCAACTTTTTAAAACTCTTAGAATGTATGTGCCCCTGACTCAAAACTCAGGGGGTATGTGCATTTTAACCTTAAGAAAATAATAAAGAATCTCATTTAGTCTTTTTTTTTTCCAAAGAAACCAGGTGACCAAATTTAATTCACCGTTTTTCACCTACTCTCTTGTCTCTGTTTTCTCCATTATTTATCCTAGGCATTCATTCAACACAATTCATTATCATTACTCAAAACTGTGCTCTGCAACACTTTATATATAATTATATATATATGCTCATATTTCTAAAAGTACTACATGGGCATAATTCATACATTCCAAGAGTAAAAAGGAATTAAGCACAGAACCCGACATTTATACCAGCATAAGACATCACCTAGATGAATGAACCAACCTAAAATGGAGGAAAACGGAAAGCCATAGCTATGAACTATTCAGTGAGACAATTCCAACTAATTACTCATTAAAATTCATGAAAGCACAAACACAGAGTTTTGAAGATTGAGATTGGGACTTATAATGCTCATGGAGAGTTGTAAATTACGCTACCTTTATCCAAGCATCTCTAGAATCCAGAAAATGGTGACGAGGAAGATAAAAACCCTTTTCTCGATCTCTATCCCTGTTACTTCACGATTCAATTTTTCCGCCGCCATTGGTGGCTATGGTGGCTCCCCCTTTCTCGATTCTCTTCTCTTTTCTCGGCTCAATCTTCATTCCTCTCGATTTCCCTTTCTCTGTCTCTCGGCCTCCCTCTCTCCTTTTTCTTGCTGCTCTAGGTTAGGGTTTAGGTTACGGTAAAAGGGAAAAGGGAATTGTGTATGTTTTAATACGTGAGTCGATGCTCTAACGTTGAAATTTCTTGAAGTTTTTGAAGTTGTCTCTTGTATATATTTTTTTTTAATTTTTAAACTTTGAACTAATCAGAAATGAATATTGAATCAACTTCAAGAACTTCATACAATTTTAACTTTAAAGGATCCAAACTCGTTTTAATACCTATTTTCTTAATGACTAGGGGTTTGTGAAATTAAATTGTGAATCCTACAGTTAGAACAAGTGTATGGTAACGGTAGTGTGTCTTCACCCTAATTGAACACCTAATATTGAGTAAAATATCGTTTTGGTCTTTCTTAGATTATAGGTTTCTTAATTTAATTCTTTTTAGATGACCCTTCTCAATTTAGTCCCTTTTAGATTAACATGATCAATTTAGTTTTTGTTATCAAAATTATGATGACATGGACTAAAATTGCTGATTAGTACTCTTTTTTTTTTGCCAACAAAAGTTAATTTATTAAATACTTTTACTTCTCTTCTTTCTCTCGTCAACCCCCTGTTTTACTTTGTTCAACCCCCTATTTTTTTTCAAACTCTCCATTCACCACCCACTACAAAAAAACATTAACTTAGCGACGTTTTTTTTCGTATTTAGCGGCGGTTTAAACCGTCGCTAAAACACTTAACGACGGTTAGTGAAACTGCTACGAAAGCTTCTGTCGCAAGCTTAATAGCGCCGGTTAAGGGACCGTCACAATTTAACGGCGGTTTTTGGAAAACCGCCGCTAAGTTAGCGACGGTCTTTGGAAAACCGCCCCTAATAATTTTGAATGCTTTAGTGGCGGTTTAAACCGTCACTAATTACTAAGAGGAAAATTTTAGTGTCCTATATAATTTCTGCTTCATTTTTTGTCTTGTTTATATATAACTGAAATACACTTAAATTAATATTAAAGCAAGTCCTATAAAAAAAAAATTAAAGCATTGACGATCAAAAATAAACTTATATTAATCACTTAGTTAAAATACAATAATTCCAAAACATAAAGGTTTAAAACTACAATTAACTTAGATTTATATATAAACTTCAAGTCTATAGCTATCCCTTCAAACTTCAATTTGCTGCTATCCATTTCTTGGATTGCAAGATGACCGGAGTTGTTCAGTTCTTCCATTAAATACCTGAAATGTACAAAATATTTCATTTATTAACAAATAATCACAATTTGGTGTTGAAACTTATAATTGATACACCAATCAAGCATTTTAATACATCTGCACAACAACGAGAAAAATGAGTTTAACAAACTTAAGGGGACATCTTCTCAAATAAAACCTGGAGATATAAACAGTGGGATGGCCAAATGATAAAAAACACAATTTTTCCAACAAAGGTAACAAACACAATTTTCTTGTTGTCATACTGATTCAAAAAGTAATTTGCCATGTGACTAGGGTGTACAAATTATATCATTGACTGGGGTACACGATTAAAAATCAGAAATTAAAGAAAAGAAAACTAGATTAGTTTAAACCTTGAAATATAAATCTAGATACCATCACTCAAGCTGCAAAAGCTCTTTGGTAATAAATGGTTCCCAAGTCTTCTAATAGTTCTGCAACAGAAGGGATAACTTTAATATAAGACATTTACCTTTAATTTTAGATGTAAAGAATAACTAACTTAATACAAATATTGCAATATACTTGTATCAAGTAACTCTCCAACTGAATTAATTTTGGTTTAGATTATTTTTTTTCTCTTTTTTTTAAAAAGAATACTTTATCTTGAGAAAAGAGCTCTAGATTGCAAGGGAATATGATTGGACTCTGCAGATCCATGTGCGACTAGTTTGTTTGACTCAATTAGGTATGCTTTCTTTCATTATTAATATTGTATTTCGCATTTATTTCATCTAAGCAACAATTTAAAATCTCCAGTTTCCTTATGAAAGAAGATCAGCATTCAGCAATAAAAATATAAGGCACATTACTATTACAGTTTTCCTTTTTATGGTTCTGATGTAAGTATATATTATTGCAAAAGTTACCATGTTACTAAAATTTTCCAGACAAACAAAACATAAGTAAATTTAGTAGGGATCCAAATAGGGGGAAGAGAACCCATCACTTAACATTCCCTTCCACTCCTCATTCCCAAAAATACCCTTAGAGTTACTGCAAGAGAAATCAAGATTCCTTAACAGTGTAGATTTAGCATCTCTTGCTCAGCTCACAGCCTCACAACACAGTGCAACACCTTAGGTAAGCTCATCATTCATGGTAATCAGTAATCACTTAAGTGGCTCTATTATATATATCCATATAAAGCTTGAGACAGCTATCAAAGTACAAAAAAAGCACAGCAAATTTTAAAACGCCACTATACTAGCAAGTACAATTAACATGAACTGCTGTTATTGAATTCTATCTGAACCCAAATACAAATTTTCATGGGATAGCATACTTCTAAAGAATTGGAAGGGAAAACATAAACATTATTTTCTTATTTTGGTAAGGATAAAATTGAATGTACTAACATGTCTACAGATATATGTTGAAATTCAAATAATATTCATACTACAATTAAAATCATACACAACATCATAAAAAAGTTCACAACAGGCATATGCATATATAGACATCATACCATGGTAGGCATCATCCAGAAACCAACTTTACAATAATGAAGATGGAGTTCAGAAGTACGAGAGGAACTCTTAGGTATTGAGTTGCATAAATGAGGCCTATAAGCTAGCCTTTGAATGATTTTGTCCTGCCACCTGAAAACTCAGAGAAACTCCATCCTCTAGGTTTGGAAGCGGTCTTCAATTGCTAGTCTTTGCACTTGCTCTATCAAAAGCAATTCAACGGGTAATGAGGAGTAGACAACAGCAAATGACTAGACACATCTAAAGCTTCTATCCGTAAAACCATATCAGTTCAAATGAAATTGGAATGAATTGCTTTCAATTTGACTGTAAGCCAATTGACATACCTTTCCAGAGAAAGCGTCTGGGCCTGGGCCTCAGCTAAGCCGAATAAAGGAGAAACAGAGATGGCGTCGGAAAAGTGACAAACGGCAGGATCGAAATCACCGAAAGAAATTAAAGAGCAAAGAGCTTACCGGCGGTTTAGTTATAACGCCGCTATTTAACGGCGGTTTAGGTATAACCACCGCCAAAATAGCGACGGTTTTACCCAAACCGTCGCTATTTAACGGCGGTTACTGTTCAACTGTCGCTATATTTGAACTTAGCGACGGTTTTTCTATTTATCTGACACTAAATAATATTTTTTTTGTAGTGACCAATAAAGCCCAATCATGCAGTTCGCGTTAGGGGTGTACAAGTAACGGGTCGGGCCGGGTTTTGGCTGGACCCGAGACCCGACCCGGGTAGTGGCTGGGTCAGCCGGGTTTTTTTTTTTTTTTGAATTTGAGTCATGGGAAATAGAGAATAGACATGAAAAATAAAGAGTGGGTATAGAAAATGAAGAGAGTAATTAAAACATGTTGACATTTTGAATAGATTTTTTAAATTTTAAATTAATTTATTACCTAATTTTTTGGAATAGATTAATAAGATATTAAATAATAGATATAATATCTTATTTTTTACATCAATTTTTATTTTTGTCATATAATTATTGTTTATTTAGTGGTAGTGGATGAAGTTTACTTTTGGAGTTGACAAGACATTTAGCTTTTGAGAAGCATCCAGTAATATAGTGGTAGTGGATGATATATATGCGTAAGTAAGTGGAAAGGGAAAGGGAGAGGGAAAGGAAAAGAGAATGAGTTTGATGTGTTTGGTAGTAAAAATTTAGAATGGAAATGGAATGGAAATGTATTAAAATTACCATTTTATCCCTTATATTAAAATAATAAAAAAAGAAAAATATTAGGATTATGTCAAATCAAAGGGTATTATAGATATTTTGTATTTTATTTTATTTTATTATTATTTTTTAAAAAAAAGTCAAAGAAAAAGATAAAGTAAAAGTAGGTGGGGTCCGGTGGGCCCCACCTATTTTTTTTACACAAATTACTATTTAGTCCTCGAATTTATTAAAAATACTATTTAGTTCCCGAAATTTGTAACTATGCCAACTATTTAGTCCTTGAATTTGATAAAAAATACTATTTAGTCACCGAATTTGTCAAGTTTGGGGACTAAATAGTTGACATAGTTACAAATTTGGGGACTAAATAGTATTTTTGTCAAATTCGGGGACTAAATAGTTGACATAGTTACAAATTTCGGGAACTAAATAGTATTTTTGATAAATTCGGGGACTAAATAGTAGTTTGACCAACAATTCAAGGACTAAATAACATTTTGCCTCTTTTTTTTTCTTTCCTTTGGTATTTCCAGGAACGCGATGATATTTTTTAGAGTAAATTACACTGTCCTCTCCTGAGAGATGCTGAAATTACACTGTCCTCCCCTCTCATTTGAAAAATGACACTCCCCTCCCCTCACACATGATAATGGCATACAATTCAGTTCAAAGTGCACTTTTGGTTGACTTTTCCATCCAAATTTATTGGTTTATGTGTAGATCATCAATTCAACTTATTTTTTTACCATTTTGCCATCACTTTGTGATTGAAATATTATGTTTACCCAAATGCCCCTAGTGAACTCTCAACATAATTTTGGTTCCTATTTATGATTAAATATGATTCATTTGTCAATGTTATTATTTTTTATTGTATTTTACAATAATAATAATTATTATTATTTTATTTCATTCAATTTTATGATAATTCTATATTAACTAACTAATTAGTTAGTCATTTTTTTATAATACTGTCTATTATTATTATTTTATTAAATATATTTTCTAGTTTTTTACAAAAACGGTTAAAAGGTAATTTTTGTAATCAGTTACTAATTTTTTATAATTTTATAACGTGTAATTATTTTTACAAATTTGATAACGAGTAATTTATGTAATTAGTAATTCTTTTATAAATTATTTTTTATAACTAGTATACTTTACAAAATTATTAACATGTAATTTATGTAATTAATAAATATTTTTAAAAAATACTGTAACTTGTATTTACGAATTTGTTATAACAAGAAATTTACGTAATTAAAATTTTTATAAATTTAAAATAAAAATAAAAAAGAAAAAAATAAATATTGTGTAAATTTGTAGATGTACTCGATTCGTCAGAACATAGCAAAGGCCCTCGTTGGAGTGAGAACAAAGTGATGTAAAATGGCGTCGTTTTGTTGAATTAGAGTAAGAGAGAGTGTTATATCATCCAAATATAACATGTAGGAGAGAGGGTATGTCACATAAGCCTTCTACGTAAGCATTTAACAAAAAAAACCAGACGGAGTTACGCTGGAGGACCAATTTTGACCCAAAAAAAACGTTGAGAACCTAAAATAACTTTTTGAAACGTTAAGGACCAATATTAAACTTAGTACAAACATTGAGGATCAAAAAAATAATTTAACCATATATTTTTGTCTGATGGTTTAATTATTGTGAAAGGAATCGTGTGAAATGGACAATTTTAAAGATCGATGTAAATGACTTGAACATGATTGAGAAAGTACAGTTAAGATCAAACTCCATATGTGTCAAACATGATTGTTTGTTTGCAATATTTAATCATGAAAAAGGGAGAGAGAAGTTTTTTTTGGGTCCTCTTTCCTTTCTATTAAATAAATTTTATTTTTTATAATATGATAAAATTATATTTTTGTTTTTATTTTTTTATCTATTTTTATTTTATTCTCACTTTTATTGTAAGGGTAAAATGGTTATTTTGCCCATTTTTATTCCATTCATATCGCATCACATTGACATGATATTTTCATTCCCTCTAGCGTTCTCATTTCCTTTCTCTCTTCTTTTCTCTTTACTAAACACACCCTTAAAATTATCCTCTAATGCTGCCTTTGATATATTTTGGGTCCTAAAATTGAATTGAATTGAATTGAATTGAAAATAAAATGGAGTTAGAATTGATAAAAATATAATTGAATTGAATTTTTAAGATAAAAAGTATATTTTGTATGTAAACGAGTATGATGAAAAGTTTGTAAAGAAAAATATGTCAAAAGATCAAAATGCTCTTAATATTATATTTAAAAAATAAAACACAGTGAAAAAACATATTGGAAAAATTAGCTTTAATTAAGTATAATTATAATGCTAAAATGGACTTTATTTATCTCATTAAAAATTAAAGATAAACATATGAAAAATTAATAATAGGGACTAATTTAATTAAAAAAAAATTTAAAATTAAGAGAACTTATTAAAAAAGTTACTCTGTAAAGGAAAAATTGAGTGAAATAAAGTAAATCACAAAAAAAAAATTAACCTTTTTATAAACATTATTACCAATACCCTTAATAAGCTAAATTAATTGATAATAATAGGAGTAATAAGAAACAAATTAAAGAGGGGCAAATTTGTCTTTTTGCCTTCAATTCCAATGAAACCAAAATTTTCCATCCACTCACATATTGTATCAAGATTCACAAATAGTTGCGAATTAGACAATTCCTATAATACTCATTCCATTGTTAAATTGCCACAGTACTTTAATGGGAGTGTGAAGATCAAATAATTTATTTTTAAAATTTAAAATTTAAATAATAATTTAACTAACAATTAATTAAAAAAAATTTACCTCTATTATGAAGCATATAAAGTCGCAAGAACAAAAGGACAAAGGGAGGAGAATCTGGTAATAAAATCTCTATGGAATGATATCATCGAGACATTTTTTTCATTATCTCTTTAATTTTTGAGACTTTGTATCGATTAATTTAAAATGATTTGTGTTTTGTATTTGACTATGATAAAAAAAAAAGTCTCTCAATTGAGGGATAAAAGTTTAATAGTATCGTACTACTGAAGTTCAGTATATTTTTTCAATCATACAACGTTATTTGTTAATATTAATAGAAATTCACATTAATAAAGATACACCTTAAATAGTTTAGGGACCAACTAATTGGAAGAATAACTATATTTACAAGATCTCAAATCAAAAATTTTATTTAAACGATATTAAATCACTTGATAAACTTCTAACTGAAAGACTATAACATAATTGTTGCTTCGGGGGACATATATTGTAATGTAAGGATAAAAGTCTTAGTATTAATTTTTTAGTATTTTTTTATAGTATTTATTAACATGTTCTCTTTGAGCAAATGTTAAAGTTGCATTAATTAATATTAGGTAGTCAAAATATATCTAAAAAACTAACTAGTATTAAATACGTTTCTTAACATTTCTTAAAGACTTAAACATATTTAACTTGTTTTTTTAGTATTAATTATTTTTTTAAATCTAATAATTTTTTGTATAATTTTTAAAATTTATTTTATAAATAAATTTTAGTTCTTTATAATATATGTTTTTTAAATAAAAATTATTTAGTTAGTTTTTAGAAATATTAAAATTAAAACTTTAAATTCATATTGTATGTTAATATTAATTCAATTAAATAAGTCAACCTATATATTATGAACACAAACACAATGAAAGTTTTATATTATGAAAATAAAGTTACTCATAACAATTTAATAAAATAACATGTAATACTTTTTTTCTGCTGCCACAACTGTAATAAAAGATTAACATCAAAAGAAGTTGATCATATTTATAAAAGGAAAAAACTTAGGTCCATTTTCTTATGTCCATTTCATCAAGTTCCACTAATCATGTATTGTATTTACACTCTCTTTCTTGTATGATTGGTCATATAAAAGGTGATCTTCTATATTCTCTCTCTACTGTGATTGATCATTTAAACACTTTTTGTCATGTGTCATATTTATATTGGAGAACTTGATGAAATGGACATAAAGAAATAGACCTAAGTTTTTTCCTTTATAAAATTAGGGAACTTATGTGTTTAATTTAAAATTTTCATCATTAATTTTTAATAATGTTATAAAAATAAAACAAAAAAAATATTAAATCTAAAATCAATAAATGTTAAGAAAATAAATTGAGGATATTTAGATTAAGAAAAGTTAAAAAAAAATACATTTAATACCGATTAAGTTACTATCAAGAGAAAAATTCCGGTTAGGTTTTTTAGATATATTTTGACTATCTAACACTAATTAATGACTTAATGTATCCTTGATTAACATATGCTCTACTTTAAATATTTTTTTATAATTATTTAATATATTTGTTAATATTAAATGTATTCACATTAACTATACAGATTGACTCTAAATAAGTTTATAACCATTTTTTTTTAATATGAGCAAATGATAAATAACGAATGAAACCATCTGAACTTTCTTCCAATAAAAAACATGCAATATACTAAACTTTCTCTTATAAAATAGGAATATTAGCTATGTATATATACTAAATTGCGACCCGGTACGAAATATTTATATTCAACTTATTTTAAAGAATTAAAAAATTTATTAATTAATAATTATATTCAATTTTTACTTATATAAATATAAAAAATATATTAAACTAATATATAATTACATTTTTTAAAATCATTTATAAATATTTAATTGAATATTCACATAAGTTTAAAATAATTTACGTAGTTGAAAATACTAATATATTTGTACATATTTATGTGTGTGCATTGAACATGAATCAAAGTTATTTTCATCAAAATATATTAAAAAATAATATTTATTTATAATTAATGTAACACAATGACATGTATATTGAATTAATAACATAACAACTTAAAGAAAAAAATACATTTGTTCTATACTTTTAAATTACCAATTTTGGAATAATTCTCAAGTATATCTATAATAATGGTTGATCCATTGACTTATTAGTTTTTTTTAATTAGATTGGATAAATTTGATGTTGATCAGAACATTTTTGGGATCCATTGTAGATAATTTAATTGGTAGTTGACATGGATTGATGATTATAGGTATATATACATTATTGTTAAATATTCTTTTCTTTGTTGATCGAATGAAGATTGAAATAGTTGAACTTTGAATAACAAAAATAAATAAATGAAAAAGAATAAAATTCAAGAAAAATACCATTAGTAAATGATATTTGAGGTTGCAAATTTTCCAATCAAATAAAAATAAATAAATGAAAAAAATAAAATTCAAGAAAAATACCATTAGTAAATGATATTTGAGGTTGCAAATTTTTCAATCAAATAATCTTTCTTTTTAGCCCTGTCTCTTTCCCCTTTCAATTGATTTGGCATTAATAATATATTTGATATTTTAAAGGGTAAACTACAGTTTGCCCCCTGTGGTTTGGCCTAAATTTAGTTTGCCCTCCTGTAGTTTAAAATGTGACACTTAACTACCCTGTGGTTTGGCTTAAAACTAATGTGCCCCCATGTGATTTAGAGTGTGACACTTGACCTCCCTGTGATTTGTTATGTTATCACTTAACTACCATATATTATTTTTTTCTCAAAATTTAATATTTAATATTTATAAAAGAAATTACCTAACAATAATTGAATTAATTAATTATTTTATTAAATATTTATTTTATCTCTAAAATAATAATAATAAACTCTAATCTTCTACTTTCAACTCTTTTTAGCGTTTACTTCAAACTCTTTCTTTCCTCTAATCTCTCCACTATATCCAAAAGTACTGTTATGCTCCTAGTTTAAGGATACTTTTCTAAGAAAATTATTGTTTAATGTTAGAGTTTCTAAGCTCAATAATGTTAACATTCAATCCAAGTATGTATGTTCTGAACTTGAACAATAAAAAAACTTAAATTTAGTTATATATTTGTATTGTATTATTCTTTTACAATTTTATTTTGATTGATTTAATAATTATAAAACATTTAAAAATACCAATAAAATGAATAAATAACTAAATATAAATAATCAATGGAGTAAACAATAAATATTAAATTATTTTATTGATTTTTTAAAATTATAATTTTATTTTTATATTAATTATAATTTTTTTGAATCATTTTATAATTCTAGAGTGTTGAATGACAAATTTTAAACATTAAAAATATTAAATGATGATTAATATGACTAAAATTTGGATAGAAGATAGGTGAAGGTAGTTAAGTGATAACATAACAAACCACATAGGGGTCAAGTATCACACTTTAAACCACAGGGGGCACCTTAATTTTAAGCCAAACCACAGGGTGGTTAAGTGTCAAATTTTAAACCATAGGGGAGCAAACTGAATTTAGGTCAAACCACAGAGGGACAAACTGTAATTTACCCTAATTTAAATGATAACTTCCATCTTTCTTGGTAAACTTATAACAATTGTAAATCATATTCTTGATCTTGTCCATCATCTCAAAGTGCTTTTTTCTCACAAAACTTTTTAATTTATTTCTCTTTCACAACACTTTTTTTATCTATACTTAGACCTACATGATAAAATTTCAGAGTACTTATCCTAATTTAAGTATTTAACGTATTTCCCACTTCCCATAACAAATATAAGTATTAACTATTGTGACAAATTTTAATTATATAATAATATTTTAATATGACGTAAATAGTAAATTATTATGTATACAATATTTAAACACCAAAATAAATTGAAGAATTTAATTTTTTATATTTTTTTACTTACTAATATATTTTGTACAAATAATAATTATATGAAGATGTTATACAAATAATAATTACCTACTAATTTCTTTCATTTTTCTATGCGGCAAAATATTTTTAATCTCGAATTGTTGATCAAATTATTATTTAATCCTTGAATTTTGAAAAATATATTATTTAGCCCTTGAATTTGTAACTCTGTCAACTATTCAGTCCACTAGACGTTATCCTTTAGATAACCGAGTGACTTGGTTGTTAACTGCAGATGTGACGTCGTCAACGGTGATAATGCGGGTGTCGCCGTTGATGTAGAAGAGAGTCTTGTCGTGAGGACGATGTATGATGTGATTGTTATAACTGTATATCAAGCGAAGCTTGGCTCCGAGAACAAGGAAAGGGGGTCAACGACCCAATTTTTCGACAATGCAGGAGGAGGACTCTGACTGTGTTCGTTAACCGCCACGTCACTCGATTATCTAATAGGTAATGTTCAGGGGACTAAATATATAATTGACAGAGTTGCAAGTTTAAAAACTAAATAGTATTTTTTTTTTCAAAATTTGGAGACTAAATAACAATTTAACCAACAATTTGAGAACTAAAGATTACTTTGTGTCTTTTTTCTATCTTCATTTCTATCGGCTTTTGCACCTTAATATATTTTTTAAAAAAACAAATTATCTGAATGCATATATTTAAAAAGTATTAATGTGTATATATTTATGTTGGGTGGGGGGGAAGGTTTTTTTCCCCTAATGTGTCGTCAATGGGATTAACGACACAATTTTTTTCCTTCACTTGTGTCGTTGACCGGGTCAGCGACACAAGTAAGGTGTCATCCATCGGATCAAAGACAAAAAATATATGAAATTTTTGTAGCGTTTTCCTGAATAGCGACACAAAATTTTGTGGCGTCAACCCTAGTAACATTAAAAGTGAAATTTTAAAATTATTGACATGCTAAATGGATTAGCGACACAAGACGAGCTAACGGCTACTCGCAACGGTAAAAAAATTTCTAGCTATATATACACCATTCGTGTAGATGAGTTATTTCTCATTATATCTTATAAATTTCTCCTCTTTTCACGTATTTTTCTTTTACCTAGTAGAATTGTGTGATGTAAATTGGATTCATATATATCTGATATTAACTTATTCTTATTCTAAGGTTAGTTAAACTTTAATTTATCAATTTATACATATTTTTGTTATATTAGATATTATATATGTGTCGTTTTGTTTAATTTGAGATTAGATGTTTTATTTGTTAAGTATGTTTATTTATATAGTATATTGTTATTTAGATTTATTTTTTATTTTTTATTTTTATTTAATAATTTATCAATATATATAGTAATTTTGTAGATATGTTTTCATTAGAAATATTTAATTATAACTTAATTATTTTTAATGTTCTCTAGTTTATGTTATTTATTTGTTATAATAATTTTGAAGATTTTATAATTTGCTTAGTTGTTTCGTTGATTTTCTTGACATATTTTTAATCATATTTTTTTGTTAAATTTGTTTATTATTAAATGGTTAAATTTGAAACATTTTTTAGTTTATTATATGTATTATTTGGTTTATATGTATTTTATTATTATAATTTGCTTAATTGTTTATTATTATTTTGTTTATCATATTTTTTTATAATAATTTGCTTGGTTTTTATTATTATTTTTTTATCATATAGGTTTTATGTATAATAATTTTGTTTAAATATAGCACTGTCAAAACGGGCTGGAGTCCGCGGGCTAGCCCGTCCTGCCCGCTAAATGGGCGGGCTTGGGCAAATAAAAATAGGCCCGTTAAAGGGCTAAACGGGCTAGCCCACGGGCCGGCCCGTCAAAAACTTTAAAAAAATAAAATAAAAAATTAATATATATTTATTTAAAATATGTATAAATATATATATTTTAGATAATTTATGTGTTAAATAATAATTTTATTCTAATAAAGTATATAAATAATTTAAATAATAATTAAAATTAATAAAATATTAATTTAAAGTTAAAAAATTACTAATTTTAAATAAATATATAATTTTATAATTAATTTTAAAAAATAAAAAAATTGGCCCGCGGGCTAGCACGTTTAGCCCGCAGGCCATTGCGGGCGGCTTGGACATTACTTCTCAAACCCGCCAAATAAACGGGCCGGCCCGTTTTGACAATACTATTTATATGTATTTTATAGAAACAAAATGAGTTGATCTCTATTTATTATAATCTATCCGAATGAAAGTATTTCTTGTGGACGGACCTCAAGGCACTACTTTTCAATGTGAGAATCCACTTATGATCAAGAAAAGGCGAGATATTTCAATAGAGGAATTGAAGCAATTGATTCATGGCAAGCTTAAATTACAAGAGAATCTAGTGGTTTCGAAGCTATTGTATAGGTGTCCTATCAGTGTAGGAGTAGATGTTTAGTGGTACGATAGTACTGAACTTCAGTACATTCCTCCAATCAGTTGATCCCTAAACCATTCAAGGTGGGCCCTAATTAATGTGAGTTTTTATTAATATTAACAAATGACACTATATGATTGAAGGGATGCACTGAAGTTAAATGGTACAGTATCATTGAACTTTTATCCATCAGTGCAGATCCTATAACTTAGGTGACGTTTGGTACGAAGTGAGTGTTTTGATGGGAAATAGAAGTGGAAGTGGAAATGGAAATGGAAGTGGAAGTGGGAGTGGAAGATAAAAAGTGTGTTTGGTATGCAAAGAAATAAAAGTGGATTGTTAAAGATAATATTGTTTGGTATGGTAGGAAGAAGATAGAGAAATGGAAGTTAAGAGTGTAAAATGACATTTTTGCCCTTAATACATTAATGTGCCAAGTAACCCTCCATCCTCTTCACATTAATTAAGGGTAAAATGGTATCTTCACATGGACATCCATAAAACCTTTTCAAACTTCCATCCAAGGCAAGAGGGCACACTTCCATTGTACAAAGAAACCTTACTCACCATGGTACATTAGTCAATTGGTACCAAACAAGACTAAAAGAACAACCATACTCACCTCCGCAGCATTTTCACCCTACCAAACGTGCAGTTATATTTCCATGGAAGTGAAGGAGGATGAAGATATGCAAGTGGTAATAGAAAGCCACGGACAATTCAACACAAACATGGAATTTTGTGCTACAATTATATCCCACCGAAGCAGAATTCAGCCGACAAGATCAAAATACTGAACATCACCCTCCGACCAAACCGAACCATATATATATATATATTTCTTAATATTTCTATATCTTAATAATAGAAATTAAAGTATTTTTTATAATCATATTAGGTAGATATAGTACTTATTATTGTATAAGTTAATATTAGAATATATTCATAATTTGTTAAAAAAATATTTGCTACGATTTTATAATTAGATAATATAATTAATTGTAAATTCTTTGTAGTTTTTATTAATATATTCTTATAATCTTGATTAAGCAATATAAGATTAGTTATTTAGTATAATATTATAAATTTAAACTTTTTAATATTATTATTTTTATGTCATATAAATGTACAAAATGTAAAGAAGTTAATATTATGTTTAATATATATGTAAACATAAAAAAATTAAGTTAGCATGAACCAAACCGGACAAAACTTATATGATGTTGCTTGTATGCTTTTTTTAAGGTTAACCAATTAAAAAAAGACATATGTCAATTTTGAGAAAACGACATAAAACAAATAACACATGTCATTTTTTAATTGGTTAACCTTAAAAAAAGCATGTAAGCATAATTAAAAAAATATGAAATAAAACATGATTGGAAGAGACATGAGAGAAAAATAGATCATGGGTAAGGTAGTTAATAAAAGTGGCGAGAGAGAAGTAAGTAGTTATTGAATTATTTATTATATTTTAAATAATAATAATATTTTTATACTAAATTTAAAAAAAAAATGATTACATGTGCCTTGGTGCATGAGAAGCTTCTAGTTTATATCTATATTAATATAGCTGTGAGCCTGTGATCCCTTCTGGTCATTGGAGTCACAAAATAGGCTTTTTCTAATTAAAAATTATAAGAAAAATATATGATGGTGGGAGAATGTGGGAGAGAGAAAATAGATATGATAGGTAGTTATTAAAAAAAATAGGAGAATAAATAATTTCATAATATTTAATTTATTTTAAAAATATAATCATAATTTTTATATTGTATTTTAAAAATTAAAAAATTATATATATCAAATATCCCATATGTTATTATTTAAAAATATAATAATTATTATTTTATATTATATTTTTTTAAAAAAGTAAAAAATAAATTACACGCACGAAGCTTCTAGTATATATATATATATGGCTTTGGACCCTTCTGATCATTGGGGTCACAAAATAATTATATTTGATAATTAACAAATATAAAATAAAACATGATTGGAGGAGATATGAGAGAAAAGGAGATCATGGGTGAGGTAGTTAATAAAAGTGGTGAGAGAGAAATTAGAAAGGAAAGTAGTTATTGAATTATTTATTAATAATAAAAATATTTTTATACTAATTTTTTTGAAAAAAAAGATTGCATGCGAAGCCTCTAGTATATATATATGGCTTTGGACCCTTCTGATCATGGGTCACAAAATAGATAGGCTAAAATGCACATACACCCCCTGAGTTTTAAAATGTTGCAAATAGACCCCATGAGTTTTCACTTTGGGGCAGAGACACCCCTTCTGTTAGGATTCCGTGAAAATTAGGCATTAAGTGTCACGTCAACAAACATGTATGATGGCACATACACCCCCTGAGTTTTCACTTTAGGGGCACATACACCCCCTAAGTTTTCACTTTAGGGGCACATACACCCCTTAAGTTTTCACTTTGGGGCAAAGACACCCCTCACACATGTTTGCTGACGTGGCACTTAACGCCTAATTTTCACGGAATCCTAACAGAAAGGGTGTTTCTGCCCCAAAGTGAAAACTCAGGGGGTCTATGTGCAACATTTCAAAACTCAGGGGGTGTATGTGCCACTGTCCCAAAACTCAGGGGGTATATGTGCATTTTAGCCAAATAGATATTTCTATAATTAAAAAATACAAAAAAAATATACAATGAGAGGTAGTGAGAGAGAGAAAACATATATAATGGGTAGTTACTAGAAAAGTAAACAAGTAAATAATTTCTTATTATTTAATTAATTATTTTAAATTATGATAATAATTTTAATCTAAAAATGATCAAATATCAAATTTAATTTATTATTACTTTAAAATATAATAATTATATTTTAAAAAATTAAGAATACATTACATGTGTCATCACTCTCTTCTACAGTTCTACTCAAATATCTTTCATCATCATCAATTTATGTTGATGCAATATTACAAATTAATTTCTTATAATCTGCTTGATACTTGGGTAGGCTACTGGGATTAAGCAATTTTTATATTCCATGAATAACTTCCGCTTCTTATTTTGAAAGATTGTAATCCTTTTATATGTTTATTTTATTTTGTTGAATTTATTGACCTTGACACTTTTTATTATTGCTTTGCTTTTTTTACTCTATTAAAAATTTTAATTTATTCCAGATCAGATTTCAACATTCGTGTGAAGTCTCATGATATAATGTAAGTAATTTTTAAAATCTTTTTCACCATTTCTATATTTGTTTAATTTATTTACTTTGGTACTTATATTATTTCTTTCCTTCTTCTACTCTATTAAAAAAGTCCGTTTCATTCCAGATCTGGTTTCAACATTCCTGCCAGCCTTATGATTAGTGTAAGTAAAATTTTTTTTTTTTTCAGATTTAGTTGTTTTGTTTAATTTATTTACTTTGATACTTTTAAAAAATTTTCTCTTCTTTTGTTCTATTAAAAATTTTCATTTATTGCAAATCTTAATTCAATATTTCTGTGAACCTCATTATCCAATATAAGTAAAATTCAAAATGCTTACCGTTAGAATTTTTACATTTAATTTTTAAAATAAACATTTTTAAAAAAAATAATCGTACACTATCAAAATAAACTTCAATAGTGCACTCATTATCAATTGATTACTCTTCCAATTACTTGCACTAACAATCTATAAGGCCCAAAAAGTCTCATAGTTTGGTGAAATATTACTGAAGTTTAACCATTAAATCTTACGTATTACAATTTTCTTTCAAAATGTTAATTTAAATTAAGTAGGGTAATCTTTTTGTCTCCATTTCTTTGACTCTTTCCTTCGCAATTCTAATATTTTTACATGCACTCCCGTGCGTGTTGTCTGTTTTTTTTATAGGTGTAATCTACTTCTTTAAATATGTGTGCACGTAAAAGCATACATTTTTATATAAATTTTGAGTTACACACATATAAAAATGTATGAAGTTAACTGCTGACTAAGTAAATTAATCCAAATTCCGTGTGTGTAACTCAAAACTTATATAAAAATGTATGCTTTTACGTGCACACATATTTAAGAAAGTAAATTACACTCATAGAAAAATCAGACAACACGCATGGAAGTGCGTGTTGGATGCTAGTATATATATATTATTTTGAAGGATAAAGGGGCCGGCCTTATTTTGACATGTCTATTTAATTTCTTGTTTCTTCTGCATCCTTGTAACTTCTATAAATCAATCACTTGGAAGGCCGAAGCTCAAACTCCATATCACTAAATACTCAAATTAGTCATAATGTCTCAATTTGTGGAAGAAACCGAAACAGCAAGACTCGTCGTGAACGGAAAAGAGAAGAATATTGAACCACTGGAGAAGCACCGAGACGAAGAAGAAGAAGAAGAAGAAGAAGACGAAGAGAAGAGCTACTCTTATGCCATGCAGATTACACTTTCCACCGTGACTGCCTTCTCCCTGCGAGCGGCGGCCAAGCTTGGCGTCTTCGACGTCCTCGACAAAGCCGGCGGCACGAGGCTCTCGGCCGAGGAGATCGCGTCTCGGCTCTCATTGGAGAACCCTGAGGCTCCTTCCATGCTCGATCGGATCCTCTTCCTTCTGGCAACTCACTCGGTGCTTCGGTGCTCCGTCGTCGGCGTTGGCGGCGATGAGGATGGACGGAACAAAGGAGGTTTCCGGCGGCTCTACGGCCTCGCTCCGGCGGCTAGATTCTTCGTAAGAGACGTTAATGGTGTGTCCTTGAGTCCGTTCATTGAGTTGCTTCAGCACAAAGTGTCACTTGATATTTGGTCAGTTCCTTTAACCTTTTTTTTTTTAAAAAAAATTTAGGTGGGTAAGCACCGGTATCCCACCAGGGTCAGGGAAGACCTGACCTCCCAACCTCTTTGAGGGTTTATGGGAAGATTTACAAATCATCTACCAATAAAGTTCTCATCACATCGATTATAGAGTTTGAACCCTCGTCCTTATAGAATAAGAGCCCAAATTTTAACCAATGACTTTTGATTAAATTGATTTATGATGTTTAAGTTAGTAAAGTGACATTCATGGCATAATAATGGACTAGACATTACTTTATGTCATTAGTCACGAGACCCACTTCACATGCACGGTATATCTCTAATAATAGAACCAAAACTGAAAAATTAAAAAAAAAAAAAACACTTTTCTTTCTTAATTATAGATTAAAATTTTATTTTGATCTTTTTATGTTTCAGTGAAATTTTAAATTAATCATTTATCTTTCAAAAGTTCTAAATCAATCTTCTATATTTATAAATTGTTCCAAATGAACCCCTTTTCTTGACACTGTAATTCTGTAAATGACGTAAATAGCTAATATGGACAAAATCTCTTTCATACTTGGCATATGCTTTTGTTTATTTTGAGTTCTTTTGTATTTACCCTTTTTTTTTATAGATGTACATACACATTTGTCTTCTGTTTTAATTTATTTCAAATTTTACGTAACTCAATATCATCCATATCAGTTTCGAAGAACTCGTGTAGGAGAGATATTTATTCACGTCAGCTGCCCACGTCATCATTTAATTAACAGTGTCAAGTAAAATGCTTATTCGAAATAATTTACAAACACAGATGACTGATTTAAAACTCGAGTAAAACACTGAGGACTAAAATAAAATTTTTGCTCTCGCTATACTAGATCGATTTTTCTAATTAAGGAAATAATGGTTATTAATTCACAATAATCAATATTGTAGGCCATACATGAAAGATTCAATCTCGGAAGGTGGTTATGCATTCGAAAAACTTTCTGGCATAACCTTGTTCGAGTATTTGAGCAAGGACGCGGCGTACAACGCCATGTTTAACGAGGCAATGGTTAACCAAAGCACTATGGTTATGGCGAAGATTCTCGAAACCTACAAAGGCTTTGAGGGGATCAAGAAGCTTGTGGATGTTGGTGGCGGTTTAGGTTTGACTCTCAAATTGATCACTTCCAAATATTCTCATATACGTGGCATTAATTTTGACTTGCCTCACGTCATTCAACAAGCAACTCCTTATCGAGGTACGGAAATTAGATCCGATGGCAATTAGTTTTCGTGCGATCATTTTAAAATGTACATTTTTATTTTGTTTATGAAGTAATTTTAGGGACATACACTAATAAAGATCTATTATGAATAGATAAGTGACCAAATTTTTATCAATATTGACAAATATCATCACTAAATAGCATTGTGAGACTATTTATCAATATTAATAACAATTTAGTCCCTAATACATTTAAGACGATGATGTTTTTCAATATTGATAAAAAATTAGTCCTTAATTCATTTATAGTAAGTCTTTATTAGTATGAGTCCCTATTAATACTTTAAAAATAAAGTAAAAAATATGTTTTGAAGTAATTGTACGAAAACTAATTACACCGGATCTATTTTTTTTTCGATAGTAATTCAAACTCAATTTTATCATGTTGTAAGAGATTACTCCCTTCGGTTCACAATATCTGCATGAGTGGAAGAATTCCAAAGTTTCAAAATATTTGACTCTTCAAATTTAATTAGTGGAGTCAATATCTTTCCTAAGTATATTGTTATTCCCAATAATAGTAATTCAGTCTTTTTATCTTATATTTTTTAAATTTAAAATAAACTAATCATTTATTTGATCTATAGGTACCTAACCAACGAAACAGATATATTGTGAACCGGAGGTCCTTCATTAAATCTAATTTCTATGGATAGTGAAACGAAGTATGATAAGCAATAATTGACAAACAAATTAATGTGATACATTAAATATTGTCGTCAATTATTAAATATAGGGGAAAGGTGAAGGAATGTGATAGGTGGGATCCATGTCCTTTGTTTGGTAGCTTAATTGAAGATGTCATGAAAAGATTACCATGAGAATTTAGATAAAAAATTAAAATATCTATTTTGTTTTTACTCCATTATTCCTAATTCCCACCTACTACCACCAATTCCACCTGTTGTTGTACTTTTTTTACAATTTTATTATCAAATATATTTTATTTATTTTTATATTATATTAAACGTAACAATCATATTTTTATTTCTATTATTATTCTCAATTTCATTTTCACCTTTTTAAGATCAATTCACCAATTATACTGATTCTAAAATCTTTTAAGAATTCAAAGGAATGTAAAAATATTTTTCAAAAGACTAAAAAAGTAGATTATTAATTTATTATGATGGCTAAAAAAACTATTTGTTGGGTTAGGTTTAATTTTTTTTCTTCAAAAAAAGGAACTCAACATTTGGCTTCAAAGTTTGAATAAAATAGGGAGTTTATATTAAATTATACTTTTTCTTTTGGAGTTATTCAATTGCACTTCTTTCTCCCCTTAAAAAAAAATTATAATTTTACTAATTTAATTACCTTTCTCTTCAATTATACTATAATTTGTACTTTATAATGACTATTGGAATATTGCAGGAGTGGAACACGCCATGGGGGATATGTTTGAAAGTGTGCCCAAAGGTGATGCCATCTTTATGAAGGTAGGTCCTACTTTTTGCTATAAAATTCTGAATTTACTTTTGAGCAAATTTAGTTTTAAAGTGAATTATTAGTAAATAATTTGTTGTACTTAATTTCTTTTTAGTGGATACTTCATAACTGGAGTGATGAACGGTGCGTGAAGCTTCTGAAGAATTGCTACGAATCCCTTCCTCATGATGGGAAAGTGATTGTGGCGGACGCCATTCTTCCCGTCGTGCCAGATACAAGTGCTTCTGTAAAAAGCACTTCCCAATTCGATGTTCTTATGATGAATTCTATCCCAACGGGTGGCAAAGAGCGAAATAAACAAGAGTTCATGGAATTGGCAACTTCAGCTGGATTTAGTGGTGTTCAATTTAAGTGCTTTGTTCGTAACTTATGGATTATGGAGTTCTTTAAGTAGATTCATGTCATGTTTTCTTGTCCTCTATATCTAAATAAAGTAGGAGAGACATGTATTCCTTTTATTTATTACTTGACATATGTATGTGTTAATGTTAAATAAAAGTTTAGCCTCTGATCTATTTTGGATGCATCTCTTTCAACGCGAGTCTTTTAATTTTTTTTTCCTTGGTTCATCTTCAAGAAAAAACACTAATAAAGATTTACTCTGAATTAATTAGGAGCCACGAACATTTTTATTTAATGTCAACGACGGGTAATAGAAAAGGTAATAGAGTACGAATAGTAAATGTTCATATTTTTGTAGTACTAATAATTAGTGATGGCATGTACTTTCTTTGAATTTTCTTTATAAACACTTTGTGTTTGTTTTTAATAGTACTTTCAATATTCCTTCTTCTAATTATATTTTCTTATTTTTAATTAATCCAAATTCAAAATTTTGTAAAATATTCTTACATATTTTGGGTGCATTTGTTTAGACTTCTTTTTTAATAAAAGTAATTTATTTTAAATTAAGTGCTTGTAGCATAAAATTAGGGTATTTGGATAGGTTTCTTTAAAAAATGAGAAGCGTTTAAAAAACGTAAATACTACTATTTTTTTTTTGTTTTCTAAAGGTATTATTATACTAGAGACAATCTTTATCGAGCTAGCTAAGGTCCCGTAACGGGAGTAAAGCTCTCCCAGCAGAGGTTTTTCTATATTCAAATCTCAAACACAGGACCTTGCTTAAGAAAAATGAAATACCAAGCACTCCAACCAACCACCTGTTGGCAAATACTATTTTTTTTCTAAAGCCTAATTTTACAACCTTTGAAAACCGGTCATTATCATTGGACAAAAATACCCCTCATGTTCTCTTTGTTGTTGGTAAGGATGTTCACGAGTCGGGTTGGGTGGTGAAAAAAATACTTTAGGTTGGGTTGGTTCAGGTTTCTAAAAATGGCTCAGCCAACCCTAACTGAACCTAACCAAACATAGTCGAGTTAGGTTAGGTTGGGTTCGCGAGTTGAACCATTAAAAAATCTCTCATTAAATTAAGATTTTATTTTATTTTTTATTTTTAGCTTGGGCTAATGGGCATTTATATCTTATTTCAATCCTTCATGAAGCCCAATTTCATTTGTGATTTCCCAAGCCCTAATACATTTATTAAAAAAAAAAAGCTTTCTAAACCCTATGTTAATTTTTCAAGTTCATAAAAAAAAGTTAATATTTCAACAGTGAAGCACATTGGAGGGCGGAAGCATTGGCAAATATGCAAAGTGTAAAACAAAAGAGAGTGAAAGATAAAGTGCAGAACTATAAGCAATTTAACGGGAATGCTCTCGATATTATTTTCACTGAATTGAACTGATTATAATATCTGCCTTTTATAAACTAAGGTTGGAAAAACTAATTCCTAAAATCTCTCCAAGTATCTTGCTGGCACTCCCTATTATTCTGAATAAATATAAAACAACAAATATAATGGAACTGATTTATTGACCAAGTAAAAAGAATAATTAAATAAAAAAATCAGAAATATTAAACACTCACGTGCTTCCCTTGGTTTGTGCTAAGTTTTGACACTCCCCCTTAGTACAAACCTTCTATATGCTACTCCAAGAGCTTTTTGAAGATTCCAAAACTTAGGCTTCACCAAGGCTTTGGTGAATATGTCTGCTACATGAGCCTCTGTTGGGCGTCGAAACCAACAAATAAAAATTATCCAACTATAATATGAACTAATAGAGCACAGTGAAAGCAGGGTCGATTCCACAGAGGTTGGATGATTCTTAATTCTTCTAAAATAACCAAGATGCAAGTGGCAAAGGAAATAAAAGAAAATAAATGGGGGTGTGAAATAAGTGATCTAACCTAAATAAAATAAATAAAGCATGATTAAAATCAAGTGACAAAGTATGAAAATCAGCTTCTGTGATAAGACGTGGGCACGGGTAAACAGTAGCGTCGACAAAAAGTGATTAAAATCAGAGAAATAAAAATCCAGCTAGGGTATCCATCCTTTGGAACTATTTTGAGTTGTTCATTGATTCAATTTATCACCTTCTAATGTAGCATATTGGCTATAACGATAGAATTACATCAAACATCATGATTCTCCCTTAAGTAATAGATTAAGAAACGTTCATTAACCTATTCTAATTAGCTAACAACCTAGGGAACGTCCTCTAAAATTGTTTTGCTAATAGCCTTGCACACATGGAGAATATACCAATACATAAAAGTAAATTCAAGAAGCTTAAATTCACAAATATGATACCTAGCTCCTTAAGACAAGCAACATATAACGTATATATTCCTTGTATCAATTGCTACACATGTCAAATTACCTAAACAATTACGGATTTAAATAGTCTAACTAGCAAGAACACTAACTAACATATATATGATTGATCAAGTCATCTATACATCAAGAAAGTCTCAAAACAAGTAAATCATGAAACTAGAATAATGCTATGGAAGAAGATGAAGCAAATAAAAGCATTTCCTAATCTCACAACCCAAAATAAGTTCCAAAATTGGATTCCCTAACTAGAAAGAGAGTTTAGTCTCTCCTATACATAATGTAAATAAAAAAGAAGTGAAGGTATAAGAGGAAAAACAGAGAGACAAGGCTGGAAAAGTCCTCCTCTTCAATGCCCAAGAGCTTGGACGCGAATTAGAGGTGGAGAAATGATGAAACCAGCTGCTGGAAACTCCAGACCCTCCAAAGTTGCAGAACGACGCCGTAAAACAGAGAGTGAAGTGATGAAGAAGATGAATGAAGCGGATGGTCCCTTCCCCTCACGTAAAACCCTTCTTTTCTTCTTGCCTACGCCAAAGCTCATGCTCTATTGTCACGACCCCCTACCGGGCGCCCGTGACCGGCACGAGAGGTAGGATTTCTCCTATCCCATAAGCCTCTAATCCCTGATTGACATTCTTATATATGCGTAACTACCCATTTCTAATACAAACAATATAGTATTTATATGGTCATCCCTATCCGATGACCTAAGTAGCACACAATCCACGGCTCGCTCAACGCCGCTTCAGTCTATACATATACACATAATCAATCACACGTACATATAATATACATATTGATCACGCGCTTAAAGGCGGGTGATCTATCCTATTCACATGCAGAATCCCTGTGTACAGTCAAGCATATATATTCAATCACACACCTGCATAAAATATACATATTGATCACACGCCTCAATGCGTGTGACCTATCCTATTCACATGCAGAAGCCGTATTTTCACACAATCAAGTATTCAGTCACACATATATATAATTTACATATTGACCACACGCTCAGTGCGAGTGGTCTATCCTATTCACATGCGGAAGTCACATCCATATATATATATATATATATATATATATATATATATATATATATATATATATATATACGCATGATATTCATCATATCATAACCTATGATCCCAACAACCAGACCAATCTTTAATCTGTATGAAGCCGACAATTCTAGAGTGTGACGTATACATATATGCATATAGCAGCTGTACAAAACAATGCTATACCAAAAGAATCATATACATATACATCCTGTCAAAAATACATATAACAGTACTACCCACGCGGACAATGCGTGCGGTCTCTAAGTCTGTCCGCCTCCCTGAGATGAAGTGGAAGCGCTCCCGATGCCTATACCACCTGTGTCTGTAACATGTAATATTGGGGTGAGTCAAACAGACTCAGTGAGAGGCTTTCCCATCCCTGGTGTAGTAGCGGGTACCACTACAACTGGGGAAGAGGAGCCAATCACAAACACATATGCATATAACTGATTAAATTTCCATATATTAAGTGGTCAGGCAATTAGCTATTATCATATTCACAATAAAGAATTTAAAGCATGGATTTACATACATTTAAATTCACACATACATCATATCGTGATTTGACATATAATTTCATGTAGTCCTCTGTATTCAAGTAATCATAATCATAAACTGGCCCGAAGGCAATATCTCCGTTAGGAGAGAATCTGGCCCGAAGGCAATATCTCACGTGAGCAATATGAGAACCTAGTTGATCATTCTAGGAACCCCTGGTCCCAAGACTATACTTGGAACAATAGTTTGACCCCAAGACTTCACTTGGAGCAATAGCCGGCGACTCACCAGACCTCGGTTTTCCCAAGGCAATAGCCACAATGTGGTGTACTCAAATACTTGTATTCCTGTGGTTTGACTCAAGACAAGAGACTCAATCTACCCGGACTACCCGTGATAGACTTAGTTCCAGTGTTGCACAATAAATGACCCCTATGGACCACTACTTGTTCATTTTACTTCTTCTTAGGCAATTTAGAGTTCCAAGTGGTTTCTAATTTGGACTCTTGGTTCAGAACAAGGTCACCTAGGTTTATTCTCTTTAAGGACTTACTTACAAAACCACACCCTTCAAATAATAATTACTCGATCCTACCCCCGGTGTCGTATAGGTCCCAAGGACCTTCTGTTCGCATTTTTACATTTCACATACACACATATAACACATTTTCACATATACTGTAATTTAGGAACAACAATAGCATGTTATCTAACATGTAATTCCTACAAATAGGCAAGAAGGCAAACCATATATCCATATCCGCAGTCAACCCTATAGGGCAAGGATAGGAAAGCCCCTCACCTGGTTGGCCCCTCTGATCGGCTCTCGGTGCGCCCGAAAGTCCACTCACAGTATGGTGCCCTATACACATATACTTGAGAGATTCAAAGACTTGAAAATTCAACCACTATCGTGTACATGTAATGCTAATGCTCATATTCTTTCTAATTAATTCCATAGGCTAGTTGTTGGCTTGGAGTGCCCTCAACTAGATTTCGGAACACCTAGCATGCTTCTAATTCGTGTCCAACCCTCTCTTAATCACGCTATTCGGAAACGTTGAATTTGGGAATGCAAGGTTACCCAATTTCACCTCTGTGTCCATGTGAAGTTCCCACTACCCAAGTCTTGAATTTATGGCTCAAGAGTCATAAATTCTACTTATCCAATATTTCCATTTATCAAAATAACCCTGAACACTTCACCTACACATGAATACACATACCCGAATTCGCGTAAAATTAGAAAATTGTCTCTTTTTCTCCGAACGGGGTTCCAGGTGAGACGGAAATTACTCGGGTTTTAATCCCTCGTACATTCCAATAATTTTTTAATAATTATGTAATTATTATTCACCCTTTCAATGCACCCCAAGTCATTCCACAACACCCTTAAACCTTAACAACCACATTTTCCTACACTTTTTCCAACCCGGATAAATTCCATCAATTTGGTTTCGGTTCCTAAGCTTTCAACTCACTTCCTAACATGCATATACTTCAATTTAGGACCCAAAATACTCAGATTGAATCAATTGGGGTCTTTCCAAAAATCCCTAAAATTGATAAAATTGGGGTTTGAGAGTTTCGGGACTTCTCACCTCGATTCAACTGGTTAGAAGGATGATATGGAGTAGAGGAGACTCCCAGCTACCTTCCCCGGTGAAGAGACGGCGTTTTCCGGCGTGTTCTCCGGCGAGAAGGCTCTCTCTCTCTTGTTTCTCTCTCTAGTCCGTCACTCTCTCTCCTCCAGCCACCACAATGGCGTTTTCCGGCTCCAGTGGACGTCCGACCACCACCACGCGTCCGCCGTTCGTGCCACCAGCTGCTCCTCCACTTCTCTCACGTTTCCCCTCTCCCCTCTCGTGCTCCTTTCTTCCTCCGTCTCCTTCTGACGTTTCTTTTCCTTCTTTTCTTTTCTTCTCTCTTCTCTCTCTTATCTAATACATTTATATATATATATATATATATATATTATAATGAGTTAATATATATATATATATATATATATATATTAAAAGAAAGTCTGATTTCCTTTTTTTTTTACATATATATACATATATATAATTAATTAATATATACATATTAAAAGAAAGTAAGTCTGATTATTAATAAATATTAGGATCTAAAATACTTTGTATTCACAACATAGTAGGTAATAGGGTAGTGTGTATTTTTATCTCATCTTCCACATTCTAAATTAATTAATTAAATTAGACCAACGACGCTAATTAAATATCCTCGGGTATTACATCTATAGTCCAAAACGACGCAGCATTGGCCCTTCACGTGAGAAAAACGTGCTGGAATAAAGGGGATTGCTGAGATGTTTTAAATCTCAGATCTGGACTGGTTCTGCAATAAGCCGTGCCCACGGCTTATCTGCTGCCACGAAAAAAAAACTGTACAAAAGAGACCAAATCAGCACCAATTTTAATTCCATAAATCAAAGCTGAAGTAAGTCAAAGAAATGTCACTTTAATGATTAAAAGAAAAAGAAAAACACTAAAAACCCAATGAAAATCTTACATAAAATGAAACTTAACAGCCTCTGTTTGAACACCAGTGAGCTCTATCTCTTCTTTTAGCACTTTCTCGCATATGAAGTGGTGGTGAACTTCGATATGTTTCGTTCTAGCGTGGAACACTGGATTTAGAGCAAGTTTGATGGCACTTTCATTGTCACACTTGATCTCCACAACATAGTCATCTTCATGAAGCATGTCTTTAATCAATCTTTTCAGCCAAACACCTTCTTGTGCCGCCATTGTTGTTGCCACATATTCTGCTTCTGTACTAGACAAAGCAACAATACTTTGCTTCTTGCTGCACCATGACACTACTGCAGACTCGAAATTAAAACAGTACCCAGACATTGAATGTCTATCATTCGTGTCCCTAGCCTAGTCTATATCAGTGAACCCACTTAATACAAATTCATCACTTTTCTTGTACACAAGTCCATGCTCAAGGGTCCCTTTTATGTATCGCAAAATTCTCTTTGCCGCTTCCAAATGAGGAACTTTTGGCTCTTGCATGAACTGAGAAATAATACCAACAGAGTAGGATAACTCATGTCTTGTGATGGTTAAGTATATCAGACTTCTTACTAGTTGTCGATACTTTATTGGATCCTTCAACAATTTTCCTTCATCTTTCTTCAGCTTCAGATTGGGTTCCATAGGAGTGGCTTTTCCTTTGCCTCTCTCATGCTGAATCGATCCAGTAGGTTCCTTGCATAAGTGTGTTCAGATACAAAGTATCCTGTGTCACTTTTCTCAACCTCTAAGCCAAGGAAGGAATCTACTTCTCCCAAAATTTCCATGTCAAAACGAAGAGACAAATCGTTTCTTAAACTGGAAATTTCAGCCTCATCACTTCCTGTTACGATCATATCATCGACATACAAGAGAACCAGCAACTGTATGTTTGATTCTATCTTTAAAAACACACTAGAGTCTGCATTTGACATCTTGAAGCCACATAAAATAAGATATTGAGCAACCTTACTATACCAAGCTTGGGGTGCTTGCTTTAGCCCATACAACGCCTTCTTTAGACGGCATACATGATTAGGAAACTGTTTAGAGATGAATCCAGGTGACTCCTGCATAAAGACGCCTCTGTCCAGCTCCCCATACAAGAAGGCATTCTTCACATCTAGCTGCCAAAACTTCCAACCTTTGAATGCAGCAAGTGAGACGATAGTTCTTACGGTCACCATTTTGGCCACAGGACTAAAGGTTTATTCATAATCTAACCCATGACTTTGAGAGAAACCACGAGCAACCAAGCAAGCTTTATACCTGTCAATGGTGCCATTTGACTTTTTCTTCAACTTAAACACCCATTTACAAGAGACTGGCTAACAATTTTCTGGTTTGGGTACTAGTTCCCATGTTTCATTCTTATTTAGAGCACTTTTTTCTTCCTGCATGGCTTTCTCCCAATCTGAATTTCCATTTGCTTCTTCATAACAGATTGGCTCATATGCATTTCTCCCCCACAAAAAAACAAGCAGTAATAGTGCAGTTGTTCACCTCATAATCATTCAAGTATTGAGGTTGCCTCCTCTCCCTCACTGACCGTCTTGCAACTTGTTTATTTGATTTACCATCTTCAGAAGAATTTTATGCCTCATTTTTGTCATCATCAGCTACTTTTATCTCTGGAAACAAGACTTCTAGGCTACTGTCATCAAGAGTTATAGGCTTTGAACTTGGAAAGGTCGTTGATACTTCATTGGACATGACGTCTCTAGAAGTTGTGAATTTCTTTGTTTGAGGGTCCATGCATTTCTAGCCTTTCCTGTATGGATCATATCCAACAAACACACTTCTCCTTGCCTTTGGGTCAAGTTTAGTACGGCTATGAACATAACAAATAGACCCAAACACTCTAAAATAATTTACATTTGGCTTTTCACCATATACAAGTTCAAAAGGAGATTTCTGTGTACTTGGCCAAGATGGTAATCTATTTGTTACATGACATGCACACCGAATTGCTTCCGCCCATAATTCTCTAGGGAGATTTTTCTCATGCAACCACGAAAGACAAACAGATGTAAGATAGACCAATTTTCTCTTGGCAACACCGTTATGTTAAGGTGTGTCTGGACAAGTCATATGTCCAGAGATGCCATTTTGATTTCAATACTCAAAGAAATCATCTGACATGTATTCTCCGCCATTGTCGCTTCTGAGGCATTTTATTTTCTTTCTAAATTCTCGTTCGACTACTTCCTTGAACTCAATAAACATGGACAATGCTTCACTCTTTTCCTTCAAGAGCTTCACCCATGTGAACCTTGAAAAATCATCTATTAATACCATGACATACCTTTGTCCACAAAAGCTTGTGGTTTTTGTTGGTCCCATTAGATATGTATGAACTAGATCAAGCATTTCTGAGCGTCGGTTTGATGAACTTTTGTAAAGAAGTCAGTGTGACTTGTCATACTAACACCCTTGGCACACCACATCCTCGCGAACATTCTTTAAACTTGGCATTCCTTCTAGCAATCCTCTTGAAGATATTTGCTACAGCAACTGGTATCCTATATGTCCCAGCCGAGCATCCCATATTGCAGCATTATCAGTTTGACTAGTTTTCTTCACATAAGCTTCCCCTGCAGTCATAACAATTAAGGAAACTTTCTTCTTACTAGAAAATAGAATGTCAGCAGATATTTCTCTCACATTGTCATGTTTCTTTACATCATTTGGTCCAAACAACACATATTTTCTAGATTCAGTAATTTGAGGAACAGAGACTAAGTTCTTACTCAAACCTGGAACATGATACACATCGTGCAATTTAAGACTTGCCTGGTCATTTACATCGATAGTTACCACTCTTTCATTGACCACGAGATGAGTTGAGTTGTTGGCAGTCATGATTACTCTTTCTCCACAGTGTTCATGCAATTCTGAAAATAGAGTTTCATCTCCAGTAACAAGGTAAAAGCATCCTGAATCAACTATCCATTATGTGTTTTGGATTGATACATAGTTGACACATCCTTGGGACTGCTTTTGATCCATTGTTTCAACGGTAAGACAATGTTCCCACTTGGTTTGGCTATCATCTTCGTTAGTGCAAGCAAAATTAGCCTTTGAAAAATTTGGCTCGACAAAACTTCTTAATATGTCCAGTCCGACCACATCAGTAACAAGTAATGAGCTTCTTTACCTGAGACTTTCCATTCTCCTTATCACTCAAATCACCATCTCTGTTCTTGTTGCTGGATGTGCTTCTCGAATTTGACCTTCCTTTTGAGAAGAGAACATCATCGTTCATGGAGCGCTTTGTCATTTGCTTGATTCTCGCTAATCTTCTTATTCGAGGCAATTTTTGAAATTTCAGCGTATACACTTTTAACTCGTAAGAAATATTCAGAAATTGACAGACCTTCTTGAGCTAGTTTGGTCAACTCATTTTCTAGGAATGTAAGCCATGCCGTATTCTTTCTTGTGAATAGCTTTTCAAGAGTCTACCACACTTCTTTAAGAGAAGCAACATCGCGAACATTCTCAATGTAGTCCTTACTTGTGGAGGTTTTCAAAGCATAAAGAGCATTCCCACATTTGATCTTCCACTTCCGTCGCGCCTTAGCATTTTCTAGAGTTTCTGTGGGCATCGTATCTGTCCCGGCAACTAGTTCTCACAAGTCTTTCCCTTGGAGATAAGCCTCCATGCACACACTTTTAACTCGTAAGAAATATTCAGAAAATCACATACCTTCTTGAGTTAGCTTGGCCAACTCATTTTCCAAGAATTGTAGTCGTGTCGTATTCTTTTTCGTGAACAGCTTTTCAAGAGTCTGCCACACCTCTTTAGGAGAAGCAACATCGCGAACGTGCTCAATGTAGTCCTTACTTATGGAGGTTCTCAAAGCATAAAGAGCCTTCCCACATTTGATCTTCCACTTCTGCCACGCCTCAGCGTTTTCTGGAGTTTCTGTGGGCATCATATATGTCCCGGCAACTTGTTCCCACAAGTCTTACCCTTGGAGATAAGCCTCCATGCACATCCGCCAATCACTACAACAAAACATGGATTTACCCAGGGAATATATTTCGTGGGGAAACGGGGAAAATAAAATAAATTTTTTTTATTCAAAATTACCCACAGATTCAATTCCGTTGGTAATTTCATAAAATTAACCACGGATTTACAATCCGTGGCTAACTTCCGTGGGTAATTTGTTAATTAGTCACGGATTAATTTCCGTGGACAATTTCTTGGAATTAGCCACCGATTGTAATTCCGTGGGTAATTTGTTAAATTAGCCATGGATTAATTTCCGTGGGCAATTTCTTGGAATTAGGCACGAATTTACAATCCGTGGGTAAATATCCGTGGCTAATCCGTGGGTAAATGTTTATTATTTAAATTTTAGATGTATATATATAAAATATTTTACACTAAATAAACAACATGTGATAAATGGCCTAGTGGTAAATCTAAATATTACTATGCAAGGTGTCCTGTCTTCGAATCCTCAAAGGACCATTTTTCAGAAATAATGTGGTGGCCGGATCGGAGGAGTTGCCGGCGGAGGGTGGGCGACGGTGGCCTGTGGCTGATGGCCGACAATCGGAGGGGTTGCCGGCGACCGGTGAAGTTCGTCTGCGGCCAATCTAATCCGTGGGTAAAATTAAAATTTCGTGGCTATTTCCCCACGGACCCTTCCGTGAAAAATAGCCACGGATGGGTCCGTGGGGAATTCCCCACGGACCCAAAATTCCATGGGTAAATTTTCACCCACGCCAACTTTACCCACGAACTGTGTCCGTGGGTAAACTCATTTAACCACGGAATAACACAGATTTACCCACGGATTTGTCCGTGGGTAAATCTGTGTTTTGTTGTATTGAATACTTGTAATTTGTGCCGACTAACTTCTCCAAGCCTTGCTATCCTTTACCTCCATTTGAAATCTCCATTTTGTGCAACTAGGTTTTGATACCATAAAACAAAAGAGAGTGAAAGATAAAGTACAGAACTGTTAGCAATTTAACGGGAATGCTCTGGATATTATTTTCACTGAATTAAACCGATTACAATATCTGCCTTTTATAGACTAAGACCGAAAAAACTAATTACCTAAATCTCTCCAAGTATATTGCTAGCACTCCCTATTATTGTGAATAAATATAAAACAGCAAATATAACAAACCTAATTTATTGACCAAGTAAAACAAATAATAAAATAAGAAATCAGAAATATTAAACAGTCACGTGCTTTCCTTGGTTTGTGCTAAGTTTTTTACAAAGTGAAGATGAAGATTGAAGACACTACAAGTACAACATCTTGTTGTTGTCGTTTTTTCCGTCATCCATTGTCTATCATATGTCAGTTCAATTAATGAAGCACCGTTTTAGCTTGATACATAATTGACACATCCTTGGGACTGGTTTTGATCCATTGTTTCAACGGTAATACAACGTTCCCACTTGGTTTGGTTATCATCTTCGTTAGTGCAAGCAACATTAGCCTTTGAAAATTTGGCTTGATAAAACTTCTTAATATGTCCAGTCCGACCATATCTGTAACAAGTAATGAGCTTCTTTACCTGAGACTTTCCATTCTCCTTATCACTCAAATCGCCATCTCTGTTCTTGTTGTTGGATGTGCTTCTCGGATTTGACCTTCCTTTTGAGAAGAGAACATCATCATTCATGGAGCGCTTTGTCATTTGCTTGATTAACGCTTATTGATTTATCAGTAAATTCTCTAGCTCTGACTTAAGTTTGTGTTGTCCATCCTTGAATCGAAGTGACAAAAGGCTCGTACTCCTTATTTAGGCCACGAATAATATAACGTTCTACCCGTGCCTCACTGATCTTCTCATTGGAGGCAATTTCTGAAATTTTAGCGTATACACTTTTAACTCGTAAGAAATATTCATAAATTGACATACCTTCTTGAGTTAGCTTGGTCAACTCATTTTCTAGGAATTGTAGCCATGCCGTATTCTTTTTGGTGAATAGTTTTTCAAGAGTCTGCCACACCTCTTTAAGAGAAAGCAACATCGCGAATGTGCTCAATGTATTCCATACCCTTGGAGGTTTTCAAACCATAAATAGCCTTCCCACATTTGATCTTCCACTTCCGTTGCGCCTCAGCATTTTCTGGAGTTTTTGTGGGCATCGTATCTGTCCCGACTACTAGTTCCCACATGTCTTTCCCTTGGAGATAAGCCTCCATGCACCCACTTTTAACTTGTAAGAAATATTCAGAATTTGACATGCCTTCTTGAGTTAGCATGGCCAACTCATTACCCAAGAATTGTAGTCGTGTCGTATTCTTTTTCGTGAACAGCTTTTCAAGAGTCTGCCACACCTCTTTAGGAGAAAAAACATCGCGAACGTGCTCAATGTAGTCCTTACTTATGGAGCTTCTCAAAGCATAAAGAGCCTTCCCACATTTAATCTTCCACTTACGCCTAGCCTCAGCGTTTTCTGGAGTTTCTGTGGTCATCGTATCTGTCCCGGCAACTAGTTCCCACAAGTCAAGCCCTTGGAGATAAGCCTCCATGAACATCCGCCAATACTTGTAATTATTGCCGACTAATTTCTCCATGCCTTGCTGTCCGTTACCTCCATTTGAAATCTCCATTTTGTGCAACTAGGTTTTGATACCATAAAACAAAAGAGAGTGAAAGATAAAGTACAGAACTGTTAGCAATTTAACGGGAATGCTCTGGATATTATTTTCACTGAATTGAACCGATTACAATATCTGGCTTTTATAGATTGAGGTCGAAAAAACTAATTCCTAAAATCTCTCCAAGTATCTTGCTAGCACTCCCTATTATTCTGAATAAATATAAAACAGCAAATATAACAGAACTGATTTTTTGACAAAGTAAAACAAATAATAAAATAAAGAAATCAGAAATATTAATTAGTCACGTGCTTCCCTTGGTTTGTGTTAAGTTTTTACAAAGTGAAGATGAAGATTGAAGACACTACAAGTCCAGCATCTTGTTGTTGTCGTTTTGTCCGTCATTTATCGTCTATCATCTGTCAGTTCATTTAATGAAGCACCGTATTGGCTTGATACATAGTTGGCACATCCTTGGGACTGCTTTTGATCCATTGTTTAAACAGTAAGACAATGTTCCCACTTGCTTTGGTTATCATCTTCGTTAGTGCAAGCAACATTAGCCTTTGAAAATTTGACTCGACAAAACTTCTTAATATGTCCAGTCAGACCACATCTATAACAAGTAATGAGCTTCTTTACCTGAGACTTTCCATTCTCCTTATCACTAAATCGCCTTCTTTGTTCTTGTTGCTGGATGTGCTTCTCGGATTTGACCTTCCTTTTGAGAAGAGAACATGATTATTCATGGAGCGCTTTGTCACTTGCTTGATTAACGCTTATTGATATATCAGTAAATTCTCCAACTCCGACTTAAGTTTGTGTCGTCCATCCTTAAATCGAAGTGACAAAAGGCTCGTACTCCTTATTTAGGCCACGAATAAAATAACTTCATACCTGTGCCTCGCTGATCTTCTCATTTGGGGCAATTTTTGAAATTTTAGCGTATACACTTTTAACTCGTAAGAAATATTCAGAAATTTACATACCTTCTTGAGTTAGCTTGGTCAACTCATTTTCTAAGAATTGTAGCCGTGCCGTATTATTTTTCGTGAACAGCTTTTCAAGAGTCTGCCACACATCTTTAAGAGAAGCAACATCGTGAACGTGCTCAATGTATTCCTTACTTGCGGAGGTTTTCAAAGCATAAAGAGACTTCCCACATTTGATCTTCCACTTTCGTCGCGCCTCAGCATTTTCTGGAGTTTCTGCGGGCATCGTATCTGTCCCGGCAACTAGTTCCCACAAGTCTTTCCCTTGGAGATAAGCCTCCATGCACACACTTTTAACTTGTAAGAAATATTCAGAATTTGACATACCTTCTTGAGTTAGCTTGGCCAACTCATTTTCCAACAATTGTAGTCGTGACGTATTGTTTTTCGTGAACAGCTTTTCAAGAGTATGCCACACCTCTTTAGGAGAAGCAACATCGCGAACATGCTCAATTTAGTCCTTACTTATGGAGGTTCTCAAAGCATAAAGAGCCTTCCCACATTTGATCTTCCACTACCGCCGAGCCTCAGCGTTTTCTGGAGTTTCTGTGGGCATCGTATCTGTCCCTGCAACTAGTTCCCACAAGTCTTACCCTTGGAGATAAGCCTCCATGCACATTCGCCAATACTTGTAATTTGTGCCGATTAACTTCTCCATGCCTTGCTGTCCGTTACCTCCATTTGAAATCACGATTTTGTGCAATTAGGTTCTGATACCATAAAACAAAAGTGAGTTAAAGATAAAGTATAGAACTGTTAGCAATTTAACAGGAATGCTCTGGATATTATTTTCACTGAATTGAACCAATTACAATATCTGGCTTTTATAGACTAAGGACGAAAAAACTAATTCCTAAAATCTCTCCAAGTATCTTGCTAGCACTCTCTACTATTCTGAATAAATATAAAACAGCAAATATAACGGAACTGATTTTTTGACAAAGTAAAACAAATAATAAAATAAAGAAATCAGAAATATTAAATAGTCACGTGCTTCCCTTGGTTGTGCTAAGTTTTTACAAAGTGAAGATGAAGATTGAAGACACTACAAGTCCAACATCTTGTAGTTGTCGTTTCGTCTGTCATCCATAGTCTATCATCTGTCAGTTCATTTAATGAAGCACCGTATTGGCTTGATACATAGTTGACACATCCTTGGGACTGGTTTTGATCCATTGTTTCAACAGTAAGACAATGTTCCCACTTGGTTTGGTTATCATCTTCGTTAGTGCAAGCAACATTAGCCTTTGAAAATTTGGCTCGACAAAACTTCTTAATATGTCCAGTCCGACCACATCTGTAACAAGTAATGAGCTTTATTACCTGAGACTTTCCATTCTCCTTATTACTCAAATCGCCATCTTTGTTCTTGTTGCTGGATTTGCTTCTCGGATTTGACCTTCCTTTTGAGAAGAGAACATCATCATTCATGGAGCGCTTTGTCATTTGCTTGATTAACGCTTATTGATTTATCAGTAAATTCTCCAGCTCTGACTTAAGTTTGTGTCGTCCATCCTTGAATCGAAGTGACAAAAGGCCTGTACTCCTTATTTAAGCCACGGATAATATAACGTCATACCCGTGCCTCGCTGATCTTCTCATTCAGGGCAATTTTTGAAATTTCAGCGTATACACTTTTAACTCGTAAGAAATATTCAGAAATTTACATACCTTCTTGAGTTAGCTTGGTCAACTCATTTTCTAGGAATTGTAGTCGTGCTGTATTCTTTTTCGTGAACAGCTTTTCAAGAGTCTGCCATACCTCTTTAGGAGAAGCAACATCGCGAACGTGCTCAACGTAGTCCTTACTTATGGAGGTTCTCAAAGCATAAAGAGCCTTCCCACATTTGTTCTTCCACTTTCGCCGAGCCTCAGCGTTTTCTGGAGTTTCTGTGGGCATCGTATTTGTCCCAACAACTAGTTTCCACAAGTGTTGCCATTGGATTTAAGCCTCCATGCACATGCCGCCAATACTTGTAATTTGTGCCGACTAACGTTTACATGCCTTGCTGTCCGTTACCTATATTTGAAATCTCAATTTTGTGCAACTAGGTTATGATACCATAAAACAAAAGAGAGTGAAAGATAAAGTACATAACTGTTATCAATTTAACGGGAATGCTCTGGATATTATTTTCACTGAATTGAACCGATTACAATATCTGCCTTTTATAGACTAAGGCTTAAAAAACTAATTCCTAAAATCTCTCCAAGTATCTTGCTAGCACTCCCTATTATTCTGAATAAATATAAAACAGAAAATATAATGGAACTTATTTGTTGACCAAGTAAAACAAATAATAAAATAAAGAAATCAGAAATATTAAACACTCACGTGCTTCCCTTGGTTTGTGCTAAGTTTTTGCAAAGTGAAGATGAAGATTGAAGACACTACAAGTCCAGCATCTTGTTGTTGTCGTTTTGTCCATCATCCATCGTCTATCATCTGTCAGTTCATTTAATGAAGCTCCATAATAATATTTAACAAGAAGACGGAAAGCAAAATGGCTATTGCTTAATGAAGCTTCTTCTCAAGTGAAGTTCATTTAATATGTTATTTAAATACATTCATACATGCATATATACTTTGGACCTAAAAAATTAAAAACTTAGTGATTATGGTGGTGAAATGATTATAAATAGCATATAATTAGTCTTACTGTATATTATACTGAACGTTTATAGTGGTATAAAATATAATGTGAAATAGTACATCTTGAATATTAGTATCTAATGACCTTTATTTTTGAAGTCATTTGTCCTCCAAAATATTAGTAGGATAATCTTCATACATGTGCAAATAAGTAATATAGACATTCATTCTAGGTTAGAAATGAAAACACAAACTGAACCTGTGGAAATAAACAACAAACTAATAACCATATTCTTAAACTAAATCACTCATTTTATTATTCTCTGATGTGATCATCCAAGAGTAATCATAAATGAAATAATGAGATTATTTTATATATTGAGCCGAGTTTTCTATTATACTTATGAAAACTTTCTGCTAAACTTTGATGCAAAATCTTCAATTCCAGGATGACTAAGCAAGCAAATGATGATTTATTTAAGGGCAAGGATCAAGGAGGTAAGTGATAATTAAGTCTCCATCAAATGTTGATTTTAAGTTTGTTTAGCTTTATGCTTAACCTAGGGTGGCAAAATGGGTAGATTGGATAGGTTTGGGTTAGATAATCAATGGATCAAATTTTAAATGAGTTATAATGACTCATGACCCATTAATTATGGGTCGACCCATTTAACCCATTAACTCATTTTTTATAAAAATTATGCTATTATAAACTAAAATAATTATAGTGTGGATCACTTTGTAAAGTATAAAGTTTACAATTAAAAATCCGTTTACTTTGAAATGTTTTGGTGTATTAGCAATCATACCAACCACCCTACGGGCTTGTTCACTTATAAGATTTTCATTCTATAGAAATGAAAAAGTAAATGTGGCTCACTGGATCCCGCTTACTTTTTCACTTTTTCATTTCTATCAACTTTAAAAAAAAGAAAAAGAAAATACAAAATATCTATTATACCCCTTTGATTTGATATGATTTGACACAATTGTAACTTTATTTTCTTTTTATTATTTTAATATAAGGGGTAAAATGGTCATTTTAATACATTCTCATTCCATTTCTATTACCAAACTTTTACTGCTAAACACATCAAATGCATTTCGTTTCCATTTCTATTTCTGCCTAATGAACGTAACCATAATCATATGAGGAATCTTCCTCACAAGAAAATTCAGGTGCAGTTTTAAAATGGTTACTATCATATTCTTCAACAAAAATATAATTCATGTTCTTGTTCTGTTTCCATATAGAAAGATAAGCAAAGAAAAACAAAGTATAATTAGACTATACTAACATAATAGCACATAAAATTAGAAAATCTAAGCATCCATGGACGAAAAATGAATTCAAGTACATCATCAGCATGAAAGATTAAAAGATAAAGATATTACGTTCAAAACAGAGCAAGTGTGATGAGTAAAATTGAAAAACTTGCGAACAAAGCCGAAAAACTCGTTCAAAACATATGGGTTAATAGTTTACCCATTGGTTAACCAACATAACCCATAATTTCACGAGTTAAATTTTGACTTGACCCATCTAACCCATTTATTTAATGGATTGGGTTAAAATGTAGTTAAATTGGATTGAGTTAATGGGTTTGAATAAATTTTCTCACCCTTAGCTTAATCATAACAATTGCAAACTTTTCGCTTATGGTGCTTGTATTTTGTTTTATTATGATCTCATGTAATGAATAACTAGTCTCAAGTCTGAAAAAATTTCACGATTTTTTAGATATGTATATATATAATATATAAAAGCAAAATAAGAATCATAATAGAGGTATATATAATTAAATTTATGTTAAGAAATAAAATCATTATTGTACATATATAAGATTTCATATTTATATTTTGGGATTAATTAATTTGTTTTAATTCCTTTTAATATGAAAACATTCTTAAATATGAGAGAATCAAAACTATCCAATAAATTTTTTATACATTATTACTCTTCAGCTGAATTAAAATATTATAAAAACGGCGTTTTTTTTTAGTTGGAGCGAGAAATAGTGCCATGTTATTTAAATATGACACGTAGGAGAGAGGATGTGCCACATAGGCCTTCTACGTCAGCATTTAATGGAAAAACCAGATGGATGTTACGTTAGAGGACCAATTTTGACTAAAAAAACGTTGACGACCTAAAATAACTTTTTGAAACGTTGATGACTAATATTAAACTTCGTGCAAACATTGAACACCAAAAGAGTAATTTGGCCTTTTATAAACTAGTACTACCTTACTATTAGCACTTCTAAAATGGTTCACTCCACACTGGCCTATCACAGGCTGACATTAAATGAATCGAGCACAACCGGTCCGTTTACTGAACGGACTTGAGAATTAATGTCCAAGTCTGTTTGCATAGGCTCTGCGAGCTAGTCTGTCTAGTCTGCGGGTCACTTTATATATATATAAACTAAAAAATTAATTAGAAATTTAAAATTAGTAATATTATAATTTTTTTATTAATTTAATAAATAAAAGCCAACAAAATTTATTATGACAAAAATATTTATCTAAATTCATGTATTTATTTTAAAAGTTAGTATTATTTTTACTTTAAAACAATATTTTATTAAATTTTAATTATTATTTAAATTATCTATACACATTGTTAGAATAAAAGTATCTAAAACATATAAACTTATACATATTTTAAACAAATATATATTAATTTTTATTTTATTTTTTTAATTTTTTGCGGGCGGGCCGGCTAGCCCGTTATTTTTTCATCCCTAAGCCCACCATTTAGCGGGCGGTCCGAGCTAGCCCGCGGGCCAAAACCCGTTTTGATAGTACTACCTACTACTACAATATTAGTAAACTTTAGAATTGGTTTTGTGTCAAACTCTGCAAGCTAGAATGTGTGGAGTTTGTGCTAACACTGGGCACCCCACAGATATGTATCCTACTCTCTAAGAGGATACACATTATCCAATCAATGCAATTAGTGAGTTTTAGCAACAGAGGATATATATATGATCCTTACTCAAATACTTACAACTCAAGCTGGCGGAACCATTCTAGAGAGGTAACCAGGGTGCAGGATAATCTACTACACGACTTAATAACCCACTTGGATTTCATGGTGGGAATTTCAATCCAAAGAGATCTCCACCTCCTGCTAAAAGGAAACATAGTTTGGAAGAGATGTTTATGCAGTATATCTCCAAAACTGACTCAATCATTCAGAGTCAGGCTGCCTCCTTAAGGAATTTGGAGACACAAGTGAGTCAATTGGCCAATGCACTTAGTAATAGACCTCAAGTCACCCTTCCAAGTGGCACAATGCAAAATCCACGAAGGGAGGGCAAGAAGAATTTAAATGCCATTTTCCTAAGGAATGGAATGATTCCTAAGGCAATAGAGTAAAAGGTAGTTGAAAAACCAATATAGAAAGTACCTATTAAGACTTTGAAAAATGTGACTAAACAACCCAAGCGACCACCTCCCTTCCCTCATAGATTTCATAAGTAAAATCAGCAAGCTAATAAGAATTTGGAGATTTTGAAATAGCTTCATATCAATATCCTGTTGGTGGAAGTTTTATAGCGAATGCTCAATTACGCTAAAGTCATAAAACATCTAGTCACTGAAGCGTAAAATTTGGGAATTTGAAAAAGTTCTAAAGAGTGTAGTTCCATAGTGCAAAAGAAGTTGCCACAAAAGCTAAAGGACCCAGGCACTTTCACTATACCCTGCTGTAATGACTGCCTCTCGTGACAAAGTCGCCACCAAGTTTCTTGTTCTTAAACTTGGAAAAGATTTTCGAAAACGAGTTCGAAAGAAATAATAAGAAATAAAGATAATTGGAAAATGGTGAAAACACGGGTTCGATAGACTGCTTACATTAATGGAACGCTGTTAGGGACCCCTCGTCGTCCATCTTACGATAAGGTTACTCCATAAAACTCTAATTTAAATGTGTTTGGCCTTATACCATGATTCTATCAAACAACATAAAGGTTACTCGAATCAAGGTGATATCTTGATGCCTACGTACCCTTTCGGAGAAGGGATCAGAGTTAGATGTAGTTCTTAGTGGCATGCCAGTGTGTGTGTGTGTGTGTCTGCAATGGAGGTTTGCCAAGCGCGATGCTCAGACGGTCTCCAAAGTGAGGTGAGGTTCACCAAGTTTGCACTCAGACGATGTCCTATCTACCACGTAATCAAATAAAGCGTGTGACAGGGCTCACCAAGCTATTAACACAAGTGGCCCCGATGCTCATACCTGAAGGAACACAATGTTCCCCAGCCTGTAGAAAAAGTGTGTAAAGACAGAAATAAAAATAGGCAAAGATCAGCCGGAGGGTCGTGATCCTTGGCTGCAAGGGTTGCGACCCTTGAGTCCCTTCTACCTCTAGACAAAGGCGAAGAGGGTACAAGTCGCAACCCAAGTAGGTCAGGGTCACAACCTCAATCTCAAGAAAGAAAATAGAAGTATTAAACGAACCCTAGTTATGATGATGAATGCATAAGTTGTAGCTAGAATTGTCAACCACGCGGAAACAACAAAGGATAGAGATTTAGGGAGGAAAAGGCTCAAAGTCACGACCTACTATGGCCATGGTCACGACCCTTGGCTAATCCCAATTAAAAGAAAAGTTTAGCAAGTAGGAGACTAGTTTATAGGGAAACAGTACCAGGGTCGCGACCCTAGTTGATCCCATAATTAAAACAAATAACTTCAATTAAAATACGTGGTCCAAGGTCACGACCTTCGTGTGTAGGGGTCGTGACTCTGGCATTCAATATTTGCACAATAAATAAACAGAAGCAATGAAGGTGGAATCAAAAACAAATAAAAGAACCATAATTCAAATGAGAAACAATAGTTGTAAATAAAATATATTCAGGGTTTTTATTCTACCTTGTCCCTATAGTAGCTAAGGAAACTCAATATTAGGAAACTTTTGGGTGCATTCTCTTAGTTCTCACAGAGCTTTTTTACTCTCTTTTTCTGGTCCCCCTTTTCATTGTTCGAGGCCTCAATTTATAGCCCTCAGACTTGCCATAAATTGGGAAATAAATCAGAGATTGGAATTTCCAGAGGATTTGATTGGGGGTAGGTAAGGGTTGCGACCTCAGTTGCCCTAGATTTGATTGGATTCGTCAAAATCCAAGCTGATATGTTAAGGTCACGACCCTGATGGTGAGGCTCACGACCTAGGTTGCCCTAGATCTGGTCGTCTTCCTTGGATTTTGTGTTGTGGTTCACGACTTAGCTAATAGAGGGTCATGACCTTGATGCCGTCGCGATGACGTCATCTTTTCTTGGAGGCCACAACCTACAGGATTAGGGTCGCTATCTCTGACATAAAGCTTGTATTTTGGGTTTTTCCTTGCATTTTTTGGGCCAGACCAAATTCAATGTCCACACATGCTCAATTGGGAACTATTGATGCAACAAAGTACTATGTGACCTTGGGTCAAGTGTGAATTTAATGTCCAAGTCAATTTTTAGTAAATTGGAAATAGGTAAAGCCCGTTCAACAACCATGACTTTGCAGTTAGCTGATGGGTTCATTATTTACCCTACAGGAAATATTGAAGATGTGTTGGTAAAATTGGACGAGTTCATATTTCCTACAGACTTTATTATGCTGAACTTTGAGGATTAGCGAGATGCGCCTATAATTATGGGTAGGCCATTCTTAGCTACTAGTAACACACTAATAGATGTCCAAAAATGTGAGTTGACCATGAGGATACAAGAAGAGCATGTGACATTTAATGTTTTCAACTCAATAGAATCACTTGAAAAAAAAACTTCAAGGTTGAAGCTGTTAAAGTAGTGGTGAGAAGGGCAGCTATGGATAATCATCTGAAAAACCATCAAACTAACCCATGGGAGACTCCAAAGCATGTTTTAGCTGAGATCGATGTTGTTAACCAGTTTGGGGGAACTACAATGCTGAAAGCACCGCCTTGGTTCCATAAATTTATATCCTCACACCCTATAAACCAAGACGTCCTTTATGACGAGGGTGCAAAGGTTGTCGGGCCGAGCTAGGACATTAAACTAAGCGCTTATTGGGAGGCAACCCAAGCAATTTTGAAATTAGTTTTTTTGTCTTGATTTATTTTTATTTTGAATTTTCTGAGCTGTTTGAGTTCCTTTCTGTTTCAGATTCCGATCCTAGTGTCTGTTGCTACTTCCGCTAGAGTCTGAAGCTTCTAGATGGCAGCTTCCTTTACTTCTTTCCTTTTTAATTTCTTTTTATTTTATTTGAATTGCTTTTTCAACTATGAGAGAGTTTTAGTCCAAGTCAGCATTCAATGTCAGTATTTAATGGAAGAGGCTAACGGTGTGAGGTAAAAGGACCATTTTTTACCAACTTGGAAACATAGAATACTTATTTCGAACTTTTGAAATATTGAGGACCAAAATAAAATTTAGGTAAAACATAGAGTATCAAAATGACATTTTAACCTATAAAGTTTTTTTTTCTTAAATGTTGTAAATAAATTAACTGATTTTTTAAGGAAAGCATAAAACATTTATTAGCACCATCTCACTTCGGGAACAACCCATCATTATATTTTTCTTGGGCCCATCGTTCATTTGACCCTTAACCATATATAATTTTAAAATAAATTATATATTAAAATCAAAAAACAAAATCTTATTTTCTAACATACCATATATGAAAAAATAAATAGTTTTTTTTATTATTTTATTATGCCTTTCGAAATGACGAAGGCTCTAAGAAGGGTGAAGGCCCCCTAACAAATATATATATATATATATATATATATATATATATATATATATATGCCCATCACACACACACATATATAATAATATACACATAATTATATATTATTTTATTATATGTAAATTAATAATAATATTAAAAAAATATTTTTTATATTTATAAAATAATATATTTTCATTTAAAAAAAATATAAAAATTTCTTAATTAATTGCTTAAAATATAAATGCTTTTGTTGATAAATTATCTAAGGGTAATTTTAAGGTTTTTTATTGACAATAAAGAATTTAATGACTTAAATTTGGTAAAATATTAATAACAATAATAGTTTGTAATATTAAAAATTTTATTGGCATATTAAGAGTGCTATTAAGATCAAGGTTGTCAAAATCTAGATTTTAGGTAAAATCGTAGAAAGGAGGGTAAAATCGTATCGTGAAAACATATCGTAAAATCGTAAGAGTTTACCTATGACAAAATCGTATGAATTTACCAATATATATATACACACCTAACTATTATATCTTAGTTACATAAAAAAATTAAACATATATAATTCAATATCCACAATTACTACATTTTCAACTAAGCTCGTCAAATTCATTTGATTAATTTTCACCACTACAATTATTACCACCATCACCACCACTTGATACTTCATTCCTAATGCTATGTAAACTCAAACACATGCATGATTTGAAGTACTACTAACTCAGACATCATCAACATTAAAACCTAGAAAGAATGGGAAGGGAATGAGTTATGCAGGGTAAGAGAGTTCGGGTCTGCACATTAGGTTTTAAGAAAATATGTAGATTTTTTTTAGTTGGGACAAGTTATGGATATCTACACAAACATACCGATTTTTTTTTAAAAAAAATAAATCCATATGAACCTTTTATTGGACTGCGGTGAAATCGTAGAATCGCTAGTAAAATCGAGATTTCATGGGATTTTACCTGATTTCACCGATTTTACTGCGATTTTGAACCAACACGATTTTGTACAAGATTTAACAAGATTTGAGAATGTAAAATCGTAAGATTTTAAGATTTAAATCTAGATTTTGACAACCATGATTAAGATACTGGTTAAAACAATTTTAATATAAAATGTTTTAATTTTTTTATCTGACCTAGGATATATATTGATGACAATAGTGACTAATCTAGTCGTCATGGATCATCTACTTAAGGATAAACGACTTCTCACAGAATGATTTTGTTACCAGAAAGTAAAAAGAAAAATGTCACAATTATGTGGTTAGCCATTTATTCTTAAATAGAATATTAATGCTTGCATTTTTTTATGATTTACATATTATGTATTTTTTATATTAGAATGTAGTACTGGTATTAATTTTTTTTATGATTTACAAAATATTAATTTCTTAAAAATTAAATTAAGAAATTTTATATTTGAATTTTTTTTAATCAATACCCAAATAGGTAATACACTCTTTATTATTTTTGTTTTTTTAATTAAAATATATTATTTTTATAAATCATATAAATATTTTACTTATATATTATCATTATATTATATATAATATAATAATATATAATTATGTATATATATTTGTTAGCCCCACTTCTTAGGGTATGTTTGTTTAATAAAATGTTAGGTGGAATGGGAATGTAATGTAACGTGAATGGAATAAAAATGGATAAAATGACAAGTTTACCTTTATATTAAAAGTGGCTGAAAAAGTAAGGACAAAAACATAAATTCATTATATTGCAAAAAGTAAGATTTATTTTGTATGCAAAATGCTAAAGAAAATATAAGATTACTTTCAAAATTACCTCGCAAGTTCCTGTTAACAAACATGTCCTTAGAGGCATAATAAAAAATATTTTTTTTTTAAATATGTAGAATGTTGGGAAATAAGATTTTGTTGATTATATTTTGATATTTAATTTATTTTAAAATTATATGTTGGTTAAAAAGCCTTCATTTGGTTTAATTATTAAAAAATTTACAGGTTATTTTAATTTTCCCTTTAAAAATAGTTTAACAAAAGACTTTTTTTTAAAAGTTTTTTCATTACTTACAAAAAAAATTATTGTTTAGAATTGGATAAAAATTTAATAAAAATAACAAATATTAATATTTAAAAACTCTCTAACTTCCATAAAAAAAACTCTCTATTTAGTGAAAGAAATTCTTATACCCTAAAAATATTAATTAGTAAAACCTTTAAAAAAAAGAGCTTTTATTAAGAATCATACAATGTCGCTACAACAATGAAGTATAAAGGACAAAGAGTGGTGAATCATTATTTTCTTTGGGACTGACAATGTGAGAGTGAGATCATAAAAACCGGAAATGATATATTTGGAACAAAATTGTTGTAGTGCCAGTGTAAAAGTCTAGTACTAACTTTTATTTTTAATGGTATTGACTTATCAAGAGTTCAAGTTCGTCTTCTGTCAATGATTGAATCTATCTGTACACATGTGTTAAAATATTTTCTCTTTTTAAAATATAAGATGATACAATTCTCAAGACAAATCCAACGACTTGCAACCAGTGAGTTTGAATTCTTGATAGCTCTAAATATTTAACTTTTTTTAATAAACTAGTACTAACTTACTACTACAATATTGATAAAGAGATAAAATACTATTTTGTCCCTGAATTATTTGTCAAATTACTATTTAGTCCCTGAATTTATCAAAAATACTATTTAGTCTCCGAAATTTGTAACTATGTCAACTATTTAGTCCCTGAATTTGACAAAAATACTATTTAATCCCTGAATTTGTAACTATGTAAATTATTTAGTCCCCAAACTTGGCAAAAATACTATTTAATCCCCGAATTTGCAACTTTGTCAACTCTAACGGGTAACAGTCAGGAGACTAAATAGTTGACGGAGTTGCCCGTTAGAGAGTTGCAAATTCGGGGATTAAATAGTACTTTTGTCAAGTTTGGGAACTAAATAGTTTACATAGTTATAAATTCGGGGACTAAGTAGTATTTTTGTCAAATTCCGGAGACTAAATAGTATTTTTGATAAATTCAAGGACTAAATAGTAGTTTGACAAAACAATTCAGGGATTAAATAGTATTTTACCTCATTAATAAACTTTAGTATTTTTTATAATCATTTATTAATATTAATATGAATTTATATTAATAAATGATCATTCTTATTTTGTATCACTTTTTTATTATTGGGTTAAATTAGATATTTGATTCCTATATTTCCAATTTCCAGAACACTTGTAAATTAGTCCCTAACTTTTAAGTTCTAATAGGTATAATTTAGTCCCTATAATTTCAGTTTAATTGCCAGTTAATTCTTACCGTTAAATTTCGTTAAGTTTCCATTATCTCTTTAAAGATGTGGCAGTCAAATGTATTTTTTTTTATTAAATCCTTGTCAACATTTCTTTTCCTAGATCAAATTATCAAAAAAAAATTATGAAAAATATAAACTCTTATATATAGTATAGACCCTATTTTTTAGTAGTCTCATACTCTCATGTTACATTCCAAATTCTAGCGGATCCGAATTTGCTAAAATATAGATCCAGACAAGTGTATGAATTGTGTAGTATGAGTCGTTGGATGAAACTGTTACAGTACGAATACGAATTTCAATTTTATTTAATGGTTTAAATTTTTTTTATAAACTTAATGATTTGAATTTGTACTTTATATATTTGTACTTTATTATATAAAAATTTCAAATCCTATGCTCTATTCTCGTCATCTCCGCATATTACTGTGCAACTTTGAAGTCAAAGTGATTATAAGGGTAATGTTATAAAGCTCTTGATAGCTTTGACTCACTAGCTAGTTCAGACCGTTGGATTTGTTTTGAGATCAGTGCTAATATATTTTTATAAAAATTTAAGATGACACAAATCTCAAGACTGATCCAATGGTTCTGGATTGGTGAGCCAAAGCTATCAAGAACTTGGATAAATGTTCAGTCATACCGTACCACTAAAGTTCAGTACATCCCTCCAATTATGTAGAGCCATTTGTTAATATTAATAGAAATTTACATTAATAAGAACCAACTAATTGGAGAGATGTACTGAAGTTCAGTACTATCGTACCACTGAACATCTACTCCAAGAACTTTATAGCATTACCTTAATAATAATTAATAATAATAGTGTCTTTCATATTCTCTTTTTTAAATGTGTAATGCTATAGAGAGGATCTGTTTTTATATTTATGTCAAAATAGTTTTTCTTTTTATAATTCAAGTAATACAGATCTCAAGACAAATTTAACAACTTACAATTGATAAGCTTTAAGTATCTATAACCCCAAAGAGTTATCTTTTAAAATTGTCTTTAATTAGTCACATGAGTTTTCAAATATCTACAGGCCGAAAAAAAAATTATTGACAATTGATAATTATCGACGATGGTCTAAAAAAATACTTTAAAAATGTATTATCAGAAAAAGTATTATTAACAATTACTGATCATTGAAAACACTATTATAATCTTTTTTAACAATTTATTTCGACTATTAAATTTTATTTGTTGAAAAAATATTTTTTTTTTAACAATTAAGTATGACCTTCGAAATACATGTTGTTAAATAGATATTCTTGTAGTGCTGGTGATTATTTTTTAAATTTATACGGATCACTTTATGTATTATGTATAAAAAAATAAAAAATATTATTTAATAAAATAATATATATATATATATATATATATATATATTTGTTAAAAGCTTATAAAAATAAATAAGTTATAGAATTTGATAATATATAAAATGGAAAAAGTTTTAACTTGATTTGTCAAATTTTTATTTTTTGTTTAACAGAAGTTTTTTTTTTTGGCCACTGTTTAACAGAAGTTATAGCAGCTTTAATTTTGTTTCAAAGCAAAATAAGAAAAAATAGATTGCAAATTGCATCAGATTTTTTAGGACTTTCGCTCATTATACTTTTTGTTTGAATTTATAGTATTAACTATTAAGAGAATTAAAATTCATTATATTAAATTTGAAAAAAAAATGCTTAAAATTATATAAAAGTCAAAATGGTGATCTCTTGGTTTCAATAAAAAACAAAAGTCTTCATATTTTCCAACAAGAGAACAATTCCCACATGGCAACAATCACCGGTGACCATATATGTTTTATTTAAATATTTGGGGTTCAATTAGTAAAAGAATTAATTATAGTACTCTATAAAAAATAGAATAATGTTATGGGGGAGTTGGTGAGTTTTGACTCATAAGTTCTTAATTGTTAGATTTGTTTTGATTTTTGAGATCAGTGTTATCTTAAATATAAAAAAGAAGAAATATTTTTGACATAGATCTCAAAAGAGATTCCACGGTTGAGAGCTGGTGAGCCAAAGCTCTTAAACTCCATATAACATTAACTTAGGGTACGCTTGGTATAAATGCACGGATGTAAAGTACTTTAAAGAAAATACTATAGAATAAAGTACGGTGGAATAAAGGTAAATCCTGTAGAAAAAGTGAAGAGAGAGATAGAGAGAAAAATTATGAGAGAAAAAAAGTATAATAAAAAATATATTTAGTATATATAAAATATGATATAAATTTTTTAAAAAAATCATGAAACTATGTAATTTTAATGTTAACTATTATTGAACCCGTGCAATACACGTGTGGGATATATATATACATATTATTTTATATTAACTTGAATCATTTTGTAACCTAAAAATTTGACACATATAATTTGGAGTATAAGAGTTTATTAGTGTTTTCGTAAAAAAATAGAGTCTCTTGTCTATTTGTCAATAATTTTATACAGGTACTAATGTTGTTAAATACTCTATATCCTATAATAATAGAACGCTTCAAAAATCATATCTAATAATGGTGATACTTAGCATCTTAATCATTTAGGTCACGTTAAAATTCGTAGACTAATCATAAATCAAATCTTACGAATAGTTATTAATCTTAAAATATTTATAACACTACACAATATATATGGATAATCTGTGTGCAAAAGTCATTTAACCAATGTCGTGAATTGAGTGTTTCAACATGTGCGATGCACGGGAAATATTGTCAAAACGGGTTGGTTCGGCCCTTCATGGACGGGCTCAAGCTGACCCGTTTATTTTACAGGCTTGGGAAGTGATGCCCAAGCCCGTCCGTATGGCCCACGGGCTAAACGGGCTAGTCCATAGCATGTATTATGATAAAAATATTTATCTAAAGTCATGTACTTATTTAAAAATTAGTATTTTTTTATTTTAAATTAATATTTTATCAATTCTAATTATTATTTAAATTATTTATACACATTATTAGAATAAAATTATTATTTAACACATAAAATTATCTAAAAAATACATACTATTTAACAATTGACCCAATTGGATCTTATCCATTACTTATCAAGATATCATTAGGTTTAATTATCTCTTTTTCTTCATAATTTAGAACATCTCCAATACTCCATCACCAATCTTCATAATGCAATATGCAAACTCGCGTATAGCCTGATTTTCATAATCAGTATTGCCTGTATCAAGTATCATATTCTTGGTTAATGTCAAAACCTAATTAATGGTATTAGCTTATGTTACTCTTTTTTAATTCATAAATCAAATGTATGTATTGTTAATACGAACACAATGACTAATCCCCTCGCTGAATTGTAGGCACCTCGAAGGGTGGGACAGGCACTACAAGGAAATGCTGATTTAGCTCAGGAAATTAGCTAGGGAAATTTTGTCTAGCTAATCCCTAGCTAATTAGCTACGGATTAGCTAGGGATAAAAATCCCTAACTAATTTGGTAAAAAAGTTTGGCACGAAAAGACGAAAAAATTTAGCTACAGATTTGCTACGGATTTCCCTAGCTAATCCCTACCTAATTAGCTAGGAAAAAATTCCTAACTAATCAGCTAGGGAAGAATTTCCTAGCTAATTAGCTTGGGAAAATTCCCTAGCTAATCCCTAACTAATTAGCTAGGGAAAAAAATCTCTAGCTAATTTATTATATATATATATATATATAATGTTTTACATTAATAAATCAAAAAGTGAAAAATAGCCTAGTGGTTGGTCTAAATGTTACCATCCATGATGTTTCGTCTTCGAGTCCTCCTATGACCACTTTTCAAAAATATAAAGGGGTCACCGGAGGCCGGTGGAGGAGGTCGCCGTCGTCCATCGCCGGAGGGGCCGCCAGAGGCCGGTGGAGGAGGTCATCGGTGACAATTTTCGGAGGGTGTGATTTAGCTAGGGAATTGCTACGAATTAGCTAGGGATTGGTTACGGATTAGCTAGGAAAAAAATCCGTAGCAATTAGCGTCCATATATTAGGTAGGAAAAAATCCCTAGCTAATCCTATTTTTTCTTGTAGTGAGCTGACCCGAGGATTTAAAGCTGCTCCATGCCCAAGGCAGGGATCGAACCCCTGACACTTGGTTAAGGATGGATGAGTCCCTTCCACTCAACTACACTCCTTGGGTTGAATTGTAACTAATTTAATTTGAGTAAACATATGTTTCCTTTAAGTCAACCACTGTAGGCTTACTCTTGTTAGTGTTACCATATTCCCCATTACAACTACACCTATTAGATTTTGCAGCCAAATAAGTAGTTTTGCATCACACCACCTTGTCGTTACAAAGCATTGTCAAAGCTGACAGACAGCTGGAATTCAAATTAGCCTCATAGAAGTGTAAGGTAGATTATTATTGTATGCAAAAACGTTCTAGTTAGCTTACACATAGTTATTTTAAGGACTTAATGTAATGTAATATAAATCTTTGAAGGACTAATTTGTATGGAAATAAAATTTTTTAGGAATTAATTTGTGTAGTTAATAATCAACAGTGCCATGTATGCAACTAACAGTGCCACGTAAGCAGTTAACAATCCACGTCAACACTTCAGTTAACAGCTTTTAACGGAATTTGACGGAATGACTAACTAGTTCAATAGATTCATCTTTTAAAGACTAAGTTAGATAGTTAAAATCTTTAATGGACAAATTGTATATATACTCAAAAATATAATTCACAAAAGTTATGTGAACACCCAATTAAAAGCATTAACCAAATCCTTATCCACAAAAGGCAATTCTTACCCACAAGCCAACTAGCAAACCAATGTTTTAAAAACGGGATCGGACTATGACTCAATCAGGCATCTGGGTCATGGTTTAACCGGTCGAACTAGTTCCACCGGTGGTTAAACCGGTTGATGTAATAAATAATTGAATTTTTTTTAAAACATATAACGAATTTTACATATAATATTATATATATCAAATATTAATTTTTTTATAATCATATAAAATTTTTGTACAAAGAAAAATTATGACTATATACACAATTTGGTCCTTGAAAGATACAAAAATTGACAATTTTGTCACTGAAAGATCTGGCCTACCCAACTTGGTCACTAAAAGATTGCATCGTTACACAATTTGGTCCTTTCGTCATACCTAGTTAAATAAACTTAACAGACACGATGACGTAGCACGTTAAATTTCCATGTGGCCCGTTAGTGAGTGATTCAGACTTGCTTACACGGCACCAACGGTTACTGAGCTCCAATTCAGCACGAAACACAGCGTTTGGAGATAGTGGGGGGAACAAAACTTGGCAGACATTAAAAACGCAAAGAACTTATCTTTAGGGTTTGGAGATAGTGAGGGATATTTATACTCGAGGTAGGAGAGAACGTGGTCGATCCATGTTCCTGTACATGGGGCTCGAACCACGATCCTGAGAGTTCCCCCACGTCTCTATTGCGGGAGGATACGCAGGTGGGCATGGAGAGAGGCCATGTACGGGGCCATCGAGCGGTGCCACGTGTCACTAATCCGTGGTACGGTTAACCATCTAGAAGGGCAGTGTCCCGTGTCAATGGGAGAGTATATTATGGAGTTACAATTATTATTGGGGATTTAATTCTTTTCATTTATCATTGGTTGAAGTGACAAGTATTCAATTCTTTTTAAAAAAACTAATATTTGACTCGTGCGATGCACGTGATATATTTAAAAATGTTTATATATTATTTTTAAATAAATTAAAAATAAATGATTAAATATATTAATCAACTACAAATAAAATATATCTACACAATAATTATATGTTAACACAATGTTATGTTTCATCTGCTAAGAGATCTCTATTTTGATTATAGGTCCTCTATTAGTTTGAACAAGACACTTGGTGTGGCTCACTCTAAAATTTTAAACTTTTGAATAAAATGATACCTTAATTTAAAGTATGATTACGATGTTTCGCTTGATTTATTACCTTTTTCTCTCTCTCTCTCAATTTGACTCACATAAGGACCATTCAGTACAAAAGCTTCATCCGATCCAATTCAAATTAGATTTGATCGGTTCTCTATGTAAAAAAAATAAAAAATCACATTTATTGAATTTTCAGTAATATAGAGTACACTTATAGTCTCATATATAAACACAATCGAAATAAAATAAAAAAAGTCCTAAACTAAATACTAAAATTTATTACAAATCCAATATTGAAATTCAACTATAACAAAATTTATTGCTTTCTAATTCAGAAAATTTGTAAAATGATGCTTTTAATTTGATCTATATTTAGTGCAAATATATAACAAACATTTTAATATATATTGCAAACATATATTAACCAATGAACTAAAAAATTAAAGATATCAAAACAAATAAAATATTAAAAAGTATATATATATAACTAAAATTAAAATACTAATAAATGGATTGGATAGATTGGATCGGATCGGATCGGTTGGCACCTATAATCATCCATAAGTCGATTCAATGAGATCGGTTTTGCTTCTCATCCATCCAAATGATCTAATAGAAGGTTGATTTTCATTGAATTTCGTTGGATCATATTGGATTAGATCGATTTGAGTTGGAGATTTGATTTGAACACCCCTACATAAGAATATAAGGATAAAATAGTTATTTATATCTTTCTCATTTCCATTTCCATTCTCACTCTCACTTCTATTTTATTTTGTCATACTAACGTAATCATTACATTTCTATTCTCATTTTTATTTTCATTCGCATTCATATTTTTATTCCCTCAAAATAAATTTACTAACAAAGGCCAGAGAATAAGGCAAGTGAAGCAATTAAGAGAGATGGAGAGTGAACTTTCTAAATTAAAAAAGTTATTAAATTATTAGAGTATTTAAAAAATAAATTAGGGGAGAGAAAAATTGATGGAGTGGAATCTACAATTTTTTAATCTCTTTTTCTTTTTTCACTTTAGCAATTTATGAGCTTGATTAATGTAGAGGATATACTTGATTCTAGCTAAGTTCCTAAGTACTCTTGCTAAAATTAATTATATGTAAACCAAAGTGCAGCCATTAATATAGAAAGGCAATAAAAGCAAATAAATTACAAAGAAGGAAATCAAGAATAGATAGAGAGGATAATGGGATGGAGTAGCTAGACAAGGGTATATTGAGGGTATACTTGGTGATAAATTACTTCACACATATTTTGTTTTTTTTTTTATAAAAATTTAAAAAGTATATAAACAAAATATATATTATTCTTACTTACTATAACTGTCATTTTTGGCTCAGACAATTGTAATATGAATTTAGGACCGCAAGGGGTCTTAACCTTGGGGGACTTGTCCTTAGGGGATGCACCTAGGTGCCTACGTACCCTTCTGGAGGGATCAAAGCCCACGTAGTTCGTCATGGTGACGTCTATCGGAGCCATTAGGCAAGGTTGTTAACTGTATTGGGCCGTGTGCGGCTAAGACGTGCCTAAGGTACTCCAGGCGGACGAGCCACTCTATGGGAGGTTGCCTTAGTGGGAGAGAGCTATGGTCTCTAAGGGCTGCTGGAAGCCCTGTAGTGATGTGCTCCAAGGAGGAGGTGAGCCGGTCGGAGGTTGGTCCAGACGGAAGGCCAACAGCGGGGCTCAAGGAGGTGAAAGAACACGTGATGTGTTTCTAGGGGGTGATGTGCGATAATCCTTCAGGTTGTATGTAATTCTGTCCCGAGATGATCCTTTTTTCAGTCCCCCGAGTGAGAGTCTATTTATACTTGTGTGTGGGGAGATCATGCTCGACCCACGACCTCGGGGGACGTGGGTCGTCCCACGAGGCTTTGTGGAGATCCCACGTCTGGTTGAGGGGAAGCTCCGTGTGGTGACATGGGAAAGGGTCACGTAACTGATGGATGGGTAGTGCCACGTGTCTCCAGTGGGTGCTGGGATCGTGCTTCTAGAACGTCGGTGCCACGTGTCCCAAGATGGAATATTTCGAAGTTACACTTACTTATATTTTATTTCACTAATAATTTTTATTATTTTATCTTACTTTTTTCTTTCTTCTTACTCCACCTATTTAAATTTTATTTCCTTGTTATATTTTACTAATTTTTCTCACTCATGGGTTCATCATTTTGCACCTATCCATTTTCTTTCTAGCTAATTTTCTTTTCAAATTAAATACATTGTTACAACCAATGTTTTAAAAATCGAACTGGTCATTGAATTGAAAAACTTTTCGGGTCACAGATTAATCGGTTCAACCAGTTGAATCGATGGTCGAACCAATTGACATTATAAATATAAAAATAATAATATTTGAATATTTTTTATATCAATATATATTTTATATTGCAAAAATTATATTTTTATATATAAATTTTAAATATAATAATAACCTCAAATAATATTATTAAAATAATTATGTCATTTACATACTATATTAATTGCTTCATAATCATACAAAAATTAAAATTGTAAAACATAATGTATATAGTCAAGTTTGGTCCAAAATATCAATTCCAACCCTTAAAAAGGTTAAAAAAAAAAAAAGATCAACCATCAAAATTCAATCCGATTCCTGGTTAAATTGTCGGGTCACCAGTTTTGAACGGTCCAATCCGGGCCAACTCAAAAAAGAGTTTATAGCTAAACCCGGACTGGTCGACCCTGGTCCGACCAGCCGGTCCGAGCCTTGAAACATTGGTTACACCTCTCATCTCTATCTTCTTTCCAACCTAGCTATCACTTTATCTTTTATTTTAATTATCTTTTCTTAATAGCATTTATTTTTTCACACTTGTATATTTCATACATAATTAATAGTTAAAAAGTATAAGAAGCACACACAAAGATATTATTATTTTCTATGATCAGGATATCTATTAAAATGGGCTTAATAATTAATCTTCTTGGTACAGCAGGAGCCATTATATTGGGGGCGACTTCTAGCAACAAATGATGCTCTATTTTCATTACTCCATTGATCAAATCCAAAAGGTAATAATTAAGAGAACATAAACCCTTTATCATCTATATTACACTACATTGATAGCACAAAGATACGAAGTATATTAAGTATAGCAATAAATAATATTTATAATATCATAAATTATTAAACTCCCAAATATTAATTTTACTGAATACAAAATTTTTTTATGTATACTAGTGTCATGCTAGCCCTAGAGATATATCAATATAGATATAAATAGAAAAAATTAAGTGTTATAGGGTGAGATGTTAAGTGGAAGAGATTTATCTATATTTAAACAAGTATTAGGAGTTTTATTTTTGTTCTTGAATATGAACAATTTTAAATTTTTAGGTCATTATCATACCTTTTAAAGTATTTACAAGCAAAAGAATTACTCACTATGTTCGACAATGAATACTTTAATTTAAAAAAAAAATAGTTACAGATAAAGATAAAGCAATTTTTTTAAAAAAAATAGCAGATATTTAAATTTCATATGTAATCAAAATAAAATTGAATAATAACTTATGTAGAAATGATTATACCCATGAGGTGTAATAACACATATACCAAAAACGTATAGTATTTTAAATGTATTCTTATTTTATATTTTTAAGGTTAAATTATTGTTTTGGTCCTCAACGTTTGCACAAAGTTTAATATTGGTCCTCATGTTTCAAAAAGTTATTTTAGGTCCTCAGCGTTATTTTTTTGTGTCAAAATTGACCCTCTAGCGTAACATCTGTTTGGTTTTGCCATTAAATGCTGACGTGGAAGACTTCTGTGGCACACCCTCTCTCCTACGTGTCATATTTAAATGACATGGCACCCTCTCTCATTCAAACTCAGCAAAACGACGTCGTTTTGATTCATTTAAATGTTCTGTTTTGGTAATTTAAATGAATCAAAACAACGTCGTTTTGCTGAGTTGGAGTGAGAGAGGGTGCCGTGTCATTTAAATATGTAGGAGAGAGGGTGTGTCACATAAGCCTTCTACGTCAGCAATTAATGGCAAAACCAGATGGATGTTACGCTAGAGGACCAATTTTGACAAAAAAAAACGTTGAGGACCTAAAATAACTTTTTAAAATGTTGAGGACCAATATTAAACTTTGTACAAACATTGAGGACCAAAAGAGTAATTCAGCCTATATTTACTTATTTAAATAATTATTTTATGATAATATAAGACGAAAGTCTCAGAAACATATTAATACAGATTAGAAGTTTGTTATGTAATTTAAATATAATATAAACTAATAATTATTATTTTAAAAAAAATAAATTAAATAATAGTATATAAGTTATTTATTTAATTACTTTTTTATTTTTTTTAAATAAACATTAATTTTAATTTTACATATTCTCTCTCACAACAAATTAAATAATTAAAAATTAATTTTTGCACCATATGAACTTATCAAATCACAAAGATTGAATTATAAGTATTTTGTGAGTACAATGATCAAAGACCCAACAATTATATATATATATATATATATATATAGTGCCTGCCTCACTTTCATATTACTTAGAGTTGTCAAAACGGGTCCAACCTACCGAGTTGGCCCGTTTAACCACCAATTTGGTGGGTTGAGTTGCAAAATCCTAACCCTTATAATAAACGGGTTGGAGAAACCCGACCCACCTAACTCTTAAAAAATATTTATTTAATATATTGGAGGCGGGGAACGTGAAGCGCAGGGCTTGTTCCACCTTGATTTCGTCGGGACTTTCAGCTATGATGTCAGCGCCCTCGGATTTCCCGATTGAAGAGCTGTCTACAAAGACTAGCCATGGGGATTTTTTCGGCTGTGACTCGCTCGTCTCGTCATTGTTTGAAGTCGGGGCGTCTCTCTGATAGCGTTCTGACGGAGTCATTTTGGCGATGAAGTATGCCAATTCTTAGGCTTTGACCGCCTGTCGGGGCTCGTACTTGATGTCAAAGTCAAGGAGTTCGATTGCCTAGTTTATCATTCGCCTTGCTAAGTCTGGCTTTTGCAATATCTGCCATAGGGGCTGGTCGGTTTGAACCATGATCGTATGCGGTTGGAAGTAGGGCCGAAGCCATCTGGCCGAGTGAACGAGGGCGAGCACCATCTTTTCCACCCGTTGGTACCTAATTAGGCTCTCTACAAGGCGTGGCTTGTGTAATATATCGGAAATTGTTCGGTCCCTTCTTCTCTTATTAGCGCCGAGCTTACAGCATGGTTGGTGGTGGCTAAGTATAGCACAAGGGTTTCTCCTTTTATGGTGTTTGCTAGCACCGGAGGCTTAGCCAAGTAAAGTTTAAGGTCCTGAAAAGATTTTTCGCATTGTTCGGTCCATTGTAACGCTGGTGCTGTCTTCAGGATCTTGTAGAAAGGAAGGCATCGGTCGGTCATTCTTGATAGGAATCTGTTGAGAGCTGCTAACCTTCTGTTCAGCCTTTGCACGTCTTTAATTAATCATGGCGGCTCCATGCTGCACACTTTTTCAAGTTGGCTTCGATTCCCCTTTGTGTAATCATGAAGCCTAAGAATTTTCCTGCTGATATGCAGAAGGGGCATTTGGTTGGGTTCAACTTCATTTTGTGTTTTCGAATGACTAAGAAGATTTCCTCCAAATGTACTAGGTATCGCTCGACTTCCATGGATTTGACCACCATGTCGTCGACGTAAACTTTGAGGTTGCGACCGATCTGGTCTTTGAAGATTATGTCCATCATCCTTTGGTAGGTGGCGCCCGCGTTTTTTAGTATGAAAGGCATGAGCTTGTAGCAGTAGAAACCTCTGTCCGTGATAAAGGAGGTCTTCTCTTGATCCTTCGGGTTTATCTGGATCTGGTTATATCCCGAGAAGGCGTCCAAAAAGCTCAGCATTCGGTGCCCTGTCGTCCCATCTACTAGCTTATCTATGTTGGGGAGTGGATAAGCGTCTTTTGGACAAGCCTTATTCAAGTTTGTGAAGTCTGCACACATCCGCCATTTTCCATTTGCCTTCTTCACCATGACCACGTTAGAGAGCCAATTTGGATATTGCGATTCGCGTATGAACCAAGCGTCTAATAGTTTTCACACTTCTTTGTTGATTGCTTGCTTCCTTTCTTCGCCAAAGTGTCTCTTTTTCTAGATGACGTCGGGGCCGTCCCTTGTGTTGCGGGAGTGACATATGAGCATCGAATCTATTCTTGGCATGTCTGCGGCACTCTGGGCAAATACGTCCTTGTACCTGGTTAGTAGTTCCTAGAGCTGCTTTCGGGTTATCTTGTCGAGGAGGGCTCATATTCGGATTTCCCTGTTATTTGCTTGGTCTACAAAAATACTTATGAGATCTTCCGTGGGTTGCAGTCAAGCTCCTGGGATCTCGTCGTGTAGATCTACCACCTCGGGAGAGCTTCCAATATGATCCTTAGATTGGTCTCCTCTGGGAAGGTCTGTCGAGTAGCACGTGTGGGCTTCTTGGTCCTCTTGTATTTCTCCTATTTCTTCTATTGTGGGGAATTTTATCGCCAGGTGAGCTGTGGACAGGACTATTTTGAGCCGGTTGAGAGTCGGGCGACCAAGAATGACGTTGTATTTTGACGAGTCTGTTTATATGGTGAACTTAACCCGAGTACGGGCGACCTTTGGCGGTGCGCCTAGGGCGAGCCATGTTGTGAGGGTCCCCCATGTTTCAACAGTTCGTCCCAAGAAGTCAATAAGGGTTCCTGCGTTTGGCACCAGCTGATCCTTGCAGTCGTGTATTTTGCTCCAGGATTTTTACGAAGAGTACGTCGGCAGCCGATCTGGGGTCTATCAATACCCGTTTGAAGTCGTATCATAAGATGTTAGCCGTGATGGTTATTGGTTCGTTTGACTCCGTCGTGTTGCTTAACCCTCCAAAGGCCATGACTTGTGTTTTTTTACGCTTGTTTTGGTCGTTTTTAGTGACATTCTGTTGGCTATGCAGTGACTTGAGAGATCTGCTGGTGCTGGCCATATGAGTACTTTCCTGTAGGTAAAATTTAGAATATGGGTTTCTAAGTGTTAAGTAGATACTCCTACTCCCCAAAAAAGAAATGTCGTTTAGCGGCAGAGTACTCAAGGCATTGTGGTCTGAGAAAGACCGTGGTGGGCGCCAATGTAACTGTCGTTTTTGGTTCAGACAATTCTAAGTTAGAAATAAGGACCGCAAGGGGTCTTAACCTTAGTGGAGTTGTCCTTAAGTGAGAACCTAGGTGCCTACGTACCCTTGTGAAGGGATGAAAGTCCACGTAATTTGCCCTGTTAACGTCCGTAGGAACCGTTAGGCAAGGTAGTTATTTGTAGGTGGTCGTGTGCGACTAGGACGCTTGTAAGGTACTCCGGGCGGGCGAGCCACTCGTTTGGGGTTGCCTTAGACTAGGAGAGAGCAAGGGTCTCTCTGAGCTGCTAGGGGTATGGTTGATGGATATCCCCGGGGCAGAGATGTGCTAGTTGATGTTAGAGCTTGCGAGGGGGCGGACCAAGCTCTAGGATTAAGAAGGCGGTGTATTGTATTTGGAAGGTTAAGTCTTACTTCTGTTTGTTCGATCGGAGTCTATCTATCTGCTGAGTCCTCCGGGTGAGGGCCTTTTATACTAAGTGTGTAGAAGGACATGGTCGACCCACGTTCCTGCTTGACGTGGGTCGACCCATGACCTTTGCGGGCTCTCCATGTCTCTGGTGTGAGGGCTTAAGAGGGAAGACGCGGGTACTAGCCACGTATGAGGCGAATGGGTGGTGCCACGTGTTCAAAGGGGGAATTATTTCGTAGTTACAATAATTAATCATAAAATACTTTTTACACAATCACCAACGTTAATTGTAAAACGGACATTAATATCTTAATATTAATATATTAAAGATAATTTTTAACTAGCGTTAAAATTATCTTTTTTTTGTAATACAAATTTGTGACTAGAAAGCGAAAATATTTAAGCACTTATTAATTACTATAACATGACAAGTAATTTTTGTATGTAAGATAATCTCTTACATTTCTTTACATGAAATTACATTTTGTGTTTTTATTAAAGAGCATGTAAGCTAATCCAATTTGGATTCGTATACCATTTAATTACAACAACAAAAATTGCGGGTAAGCCAATTAATATTTACAAATTTTATGAAAAATTACTAATTATTTATTGTAATTGTCGTTTTTCGTTCAGACAATTGTAATTTGTAATTAGGACCGCAAGGGGTCTTAATCTTGGGGGACTTGCCTTTAGGTGATGCACCTAGGTGCCTACATACCCTTCGAGAGGGATCAAAGTCCACGTAGTTCATCATGGTGACATTTATAGGAGCCGTTAGGCAAGGTAGTTTATCTGTATCGAGCCGTGTGCGGCTAAGACGTGCCTAAAGTGCTCCGAGCGGGCGAGCCGCTCTTGGGAGATTGCCTTAGTGAGAGAGAGCTCGGGTCTCTAAGGACTACTAGAAGCCCAGTAAGTGGTGTGCTCCGAGATGGAGGTGAGCCTGCCGGAGGTTGGCCTGCATGGGGCCTACGGTGTAGCTCGTGACGCGTAGAGAAATTGCGTGAGGTATCCGAGGGTGCTCAGGATATCGAGAGTATGTGAGAGATTGTAGATTAGATGTTGTAATCCTTTAGGTTGCGTATCGTGTTCTTGCGTCTGTTTTGCGTGTTGCCTGTCTAGTCCCCCGGGTGAGGGTCTATTTATACTGAGTGTGGGGAGGTCGTGCTCGACCCACTATGTCGTAGAACGTGGGTTGTGCCACGAAACTTGTGGAGTTCCCACGACTAATTAAGGGGATGCTCCTTGAGGTGACGTGGGTAAGGGCCACATAACTAGCAAGTGAGTGGTGCCACGTGTCTCTAGCGGATGCTGAGACCGGGCTTCTAAAAAGTCAGTGCCACGTGTCCCAAGGTGAAATATTCCGTAGTTAAACTTATTAACAATATTGTAAAAATTGTTCTCAACAAAACAATATTGTAAAAATTAATAAAAAACAATATTGTAAAAATTATTAGCTACGATTTTTTAAATAATATTAAGTTAAAAAGTACTAATTACAGAGTTTGATATATTATTTTATTAATATAAGAATAATTAGAAATATTAATTAATAAAAATAATAGACAATGAAAATTATTAGCATTAACTTGGGAGAAGAATGCATTTTGGTCAAGGATGCCGTTACAGTCACGTCACGATGATCAATGGTTTGGTGGAACACGAAAGGATAAAATTGGAAATACGAAAAAAAACATTTATTTTAGACAGGTATTTTAACAAAAAAAAAAAAGCACTTTGGGCATAAATGTAATACTTTTTTATGTAGCCAAAAGTACCTTCTGCACCCCACGTTTGAAGGTTCTGTCACTTTTGCCCTTAACGTATTTTCGCTGTAAAAAAAAAAAGCACTTTGGGCATAAATGTAATACTTTTTTATGTAGCCAAAAGTACCTTCTGCACCCCACGTTTGAGGGTTCTGTCACTTTTGCCCTTAACGTATTTTCGCTGTCAATTGTACTTCTAAAGTTTTGTGTTTCTCCAAATGTCAGGGTTTTGGCTAACACCGTCAATTTTTAAACATTTTTTTTATGACGTCACATCCTATTTGTCCAACAATTCTGGACTTAATTTCTTTCACATCAGCAGTCAATAGTACTGAGTTTTTGGCGTCCATTTTACTGATGTAATAAGTATTTTGGTGTACTGGATTTACTCATGTACTGAATTTTTGAGGTCTATTGTACCCCTAAAATATATTGCTGATGTAAAAAAATGAAGTCCAATTAAAACTGTTGGCCATATAGGATGCCATGTCATAAAAAATCGTCCAAAAATTGGCGGATGTTAGCCAAAAGCTTGACATTGGGAGAAACACAAAACATTAGGGGTACAATTGACAAAAAAAAACATTAAGGGCAAAAGTGACAGGATCGCCAAACGTTGGGGACAGGAAAGGTACTTTTGCCTTTTATGTATGAGGGGAGGAGAGTGTAGGATTTTAAAATAAAAGAGAGGGGAGTGTAGTTTAAGAATCTCTCAGGGGAAGAGTGTATACTCATATATATCTATATATATATATATGGCTGTGACCCCTTCTGATCATTGGGATCACAAAATAAGCATTTTCTAATTAAAAAAATATAAGAAAAATATGTGATGGTGGGAGAATGTGGGAAAGAGAAAATAAATATGATAGGTAGTTATTAAAAAAGTAGAGAATAAATAATTTCCTAATATTTAATTTACTTTTTAAAATATAATTATAATTTTTATATTGTATTTTAAAAATTAATAAAAATCAAATATCCAATATGTTATTATTTAAAAATATAATAATTATTATTTTATATTATATTTTAAAAAAATTAAAGAATAAATTACATGCACGTACGTGCATGCGAAGCCTCTAGTATATATATATATAAAGCTTAATTTAATAAATTTATATAAAGGTTATATTTTTTAAAGAATTTATTTTAGGAAAAAACTTAAGTCAAGTTCTTTATATCCTTGTCATCAAGTTTCACCAATTATATGTTACATTTATACTCTCTTTCTTCTGTGATTGGTCATAGAAAATAGGGGTGTTTAAAACTGAACTAAATCAATTAAATCGATCTAAATTAAATCGAATCAAACCGATGAGAAATCGAAGCACACAAAAAATGATTGGTTTAGTTAACATTCTTGAATTTTTTGATCGATTTTAACGAACCGAACCAAACCAAACCAAACCATTTTTTTCCATATATTTCTTAATACTTTTATGTCTCAATAGTAGAAATTAAAGCATATTTTATAATTATATTAGGTAGATAGTACTTATTATTTTTTTAAGTTAATATTAGAATATATTCATAATTTGTAGATAAAATATTTTATATGCTTTTATTAGATAATATAATTAATTAGTTGTAAAATTTTTACAATATTTATTAATATTTTTATAATCTTGATTAAGCAATATGAGATTAGTTATCTAGTATAATATTATAAATTTAAACTTTTTAATATTATTATTTTTATGTCATATAAATGTACAAAATGTAAAGAACTTAACATTATGTTTAATATATGTAAACTTTAAAAAAATTAAGTTAGCATGAATCAAACCGATCTAAAAATCGAACCAAACCGATTTGAGAACCAAACCAAACCGATAAAATACAAAACCGACAAGTTCTACCAATTTTTAAACAAAATCGAACCAAACCAAACCTTTGAACACCCCTAATAAAAAATGTGGTCTTCTACATTCTCTCTCTACTGTGATTGGTCTTCTAAATACTTTTTGCCATGTGTCATATTTATATTGGAGAACTTGATAGCAAGAATATAAGAAATTTAACCTAAATTTTTTCCTTTATTTTACTCTTATACCACGTGTCACATTTATGTCAACTCATAAAAAAATAAAAGTTTAATTCTTAAGTTGTTAGAATTGGTTTAGTATATATATATATATATATTGGTTTCTCATATCGTTATATTGGAAGCAATCCTATTCGAGACATTGTCGGATCTAAAGGTGAGCACATCTCCCAACAAGAATTTGAACTTGATTTCATCACGTTATAAGGGACAGAAATTTATCCTACACATTAATTCTCTACATTTTTTGGTGGAGTTATAAGAGAGATAGAGATAAGAAAAAATTTCTCTTTCTGAGTGTTAGGTATTGTTGCGGTTTTCAGTTTTATTTTGAAAAAAAAAACTGAAAACTTGTTTGGCTGAGTGAGTTTTATTTTCAATTTTAGACTTAATATCAAAAGATAAAACACCATATAGAAAACCACAAAATTTGGTTTCCTCAAATTTAATTTCAATTTTTATTTTTTTTCAACCACAACGACCACCCACCACCACCACTCACCACCAGCAACCACCACCCACCACCACGACCACTAGCAACCACCACCCACCACTACTACCACCCACCTGCCACCACCACTCACTACCAACACCACCCACCACCATCAACCGCGTCCACCACCAACCACTAAGACCACTTGCCACCACCACGAATACTACCACCCCACGCCACCAAGTACGCACACCACTACCATTACCATCCCCCAACCACCACCACCACGCACCATCGCCCACTGTCACCATTCACTACTACCTGCCACCACCATCACACCCACCACGTATCACCACCACGCACACCCACCACCACGTACCACCAACCACCACTCACCATTCACCACGCATCATCACCCACCACCACCACCACCGCCGCCTCCACCACTAACCGCCGACCAACCACCTCCGCGTACCACAACCGCCACCCACCACCTACCATGAATGTGCAAGAATCTTGCTCCCAAAACATCCACATAAGTATATTTTGAACTTCTATAAATATTTATTTTTTGTTATTTTATTAATATAAAAAATTGAAGATATAAAACATAAAAGAGAAAATAGAAAACAGAACACAAAAAAACAAACCACAGATTTCAATTTTCAAAAAACAAAAATCTAAAAACTTATAGTAATACCAAACACCCTCTTAATTTTCTTACTCTCTATTTCTCTCGTAACTTTAAAAAAATGTAAAAAAATACTTTAAATGATACACTTTGGTAAGAAACTAATCCATTTAACTAGACCCAAATATATATATACATCACTTCTATTATAAATGAAATGTATCCTTCCCCATAAATATGCTAATAAAAAAACATATTAAACTGAAACCAAACGTATAAAAGCTTTACTCATCAAATCAGAAACATGTGATTGTTTCTTTTTTAAAATCAAAATTAAGCACAAAAGGTAAACCACATCGTCATTTATATATATATATATATATTTTTTATTATTTAAATTTAAAATATTATAACTCTTTTAAAAAAAATATATCAAGTGAGAAAGATATATAGATAAAAAAAAATTAATAACCCTACATAAATTAAAATTTATCATAAATAACTAATAAAAATTAAAAATAATCACTAAACCATTCATTCAAAGTTTTCATTTGCCTAAAATTTTTATTTTTTTATTTTTTAAAAAAATATATAATTTCTCAAATTTAAATAAAATAAATAAATAAAATAATGATATATATATATATATATATATATATATATATATATATATATATATATATATATATATATATATATATATATCAACCACAGTAATACACTAATACTTCAAAGTTCAAGCCTCTATAAATTAGATCCATTCTCCCTAGCTCAAAATCTATATCATTCCGTACTCACTACTCATTCGTTCAATCACTCGTTATCAAATCCTTCATACTCCCAAATTACTCGTCATGGCTCAATTTTTGGAACAAACCGAAGCAGCAAGACTCGTCGTGAACGGAAAAGAGAAGAATAATTTTATTGAAGCACCGAAGAAGCATCAAGAAGAACAAGAAGAAGAAAGCTTCTCTTATGCCATGCAGATTGCACTTTCCACGGTGACGTCCTTCGCGGTGCAAACGGCGGCCGAGCTCGGCGTTTTCGACATCATCCACAAAGCCGGTGGCGCCGACGGCGCCGCGAAGCTGATCTCGGCCGAGGAGATCGCGTCTCGGTTGTCATGCAAGAACCCTGACGCGCCGTCCATGATCGATCGTCTCCTCTGCCTTCTGGCGTCCCACTCGGTGCTTCGATGTTCCGTGGTCTGCCGCGATGACAACGGGCTGAACAAGGGAGGTTTCCGGCGGCTCTACGGCCTCGCTCCGGTGGCTAGATTCTTTGTAAGGGACGCTAATGGCCTGTCGTCGTTAAAGCCGTTTATGGAGTTGACTCAGCACAAAGTTTCACTTGACATGTGGTTAGTTTCTTTTACCATTTCTTTTTCAACTTGTAATTAAATTGATTTAATATCATTTAAAAATCATATACATGACGTGTGTTTGTTTGCTGGAAATAAAGACAGAATTTTGCCAGTCTCTAATGGAAAAGAATATAAAAAGTTAGCATTTCTTGTTAGATTAAAAAAGAAATACATAATATCTATTATATATTTTAATTTGATATAATTTTAATTTTTTTTATTATTTTAACATAAGGAATAAGTGATAATTTAAATACATTTTCATCTCATTTCTATTATCAAACTTTATTAACAAACACAATAAATATATTATCTTTTTCTTTCCCTTTTCATTTCAGTTTTTGCGTAAAGAACCCTTATTAGGTAATTTAATTTTTTTAAATATTTTGCATAACAAACAAATTTTACATTTTATAATATGATGAAATTATGTTTTTGTCTTTATTTTTTTAATTATTTTTATTTTATTTCCACTTTTAATATAAAAATAAATAATCATTTTAACTACTTTTATTTCATTTACATCATATTTTTATTTTCATTCTTTTTTTTTTCTCTAACTTTCTACTAAACATATATACAGATATACTCTATATTTTTAGAGTAACTTAAAGATCCTTAATTAAATTACCTTACCTTCAATTTTTTATTTTGAAAAATTCCAATACCTTCGGTCATATTCCGGTCCGAAATAACTATTAAAATTGTCACTTTGTGAACCGGTCAAAAACCGGTCCACAATAGCAAAGTGAAAAGAAAGAGGGGAAGAAGAATATGAGGAGATAGGATCCTCTAAAGTAATTCTCTACATTTCTTGGTGGAGTTATGAGAGAGATAGAGATAAGGGAAATATTTTCTTTCTTGATTTTTTTCTCTCCCAATTTTTCTTCTCTCTATCTCTCTCATAAATCCACTAAGAAATGTAGAGAATAATTACTTTAGAGGATCCACTGAGTAATGTCAGAATGTGTGAGAGTACTGTCAGAATGTGTGAGAAAGAGGGAAAGTAGAAAGAAAAAAGATAATAAATGATTATGGGCTAAATTACTCTTTTTGTCTTTAATATTTGCACGAAATTTAATATTAGTCCTCAACGTTTCAAAAAGTTATTTTAAGTCCTCAACGTTTTTTTTTTGTTAAAATTGGTCCTCTAACGTAACATCTGTCTGGTTTTGCCTTTAAATATTGACGTGGAAGGCTTATGTGGTACACCTTCTTTCCTACGTGTTATATTTAAATGACATGACACCCTCTCTCACTCAAACTCAGCAAAACGACGTCGTTTTGATTCATTTAAATGTTCTGTTTTGAATCAAAACGGTGTCCTTTTGCTGAGTTGGAGTGAGAGAGGGTGCAATGTCATTTAAATATGACATGTAGGAGGGAGGCTGTAACACATAAGTCTTTCAGGTCAGCATCTAATGACAAAATCAGACGGATGTTATGCTAGAAGACCAATTTTGATCCAAAAAAAACGTTGAGAACCTAAAATTTTTTCAAACATTGAGGACCAATATTACATTTCGTGCAAAACGTTGAGGACCAAAAGAGTAATTTGACCAAGTATATTTTATCCAAAAAAATATACTCCTAAGTTTTCTTTTTTCATTATATTATATCCGTTTTCTAATTAAGGAAATAATTATTAACTCACAATAATTACTATTCTAGGTCGTACTTGAAAGATTCAATTTTGGAAGGTGGTGTTGCATTCGACAAGTTTTCTGGCGTACCATTATTTGAGTATTTGAGTAAAGACGCGAAGTATAGTGCCATATTTAACCAAGCAATGATTAATCAAAGCACTATAGCTATGACGAAGATTCTAGAAACCTACAAAGGCTTTGAGGGTATCAAGAAGCTTGTGGATGTTGGTGGCGGGTTAGGTTTGACTCTCAAATTGATCACTTCTAAATATCTTCATATTCAGGGTATTAATTTCGACTTGCCTCATGTTATACAACAAGCAACTCCTTATCCTGGTATGACTTAATCCACCCGCTTTCTTAATTTGATCTAATTTTTATATAAAGCCTATAACAAAATTATGTTATAAGTGATTTTTTATAATTTATTTAATATTTAATATAGTTGTTTGTCTGATCTCTGAGGCATTGTCGCGATTAACACTGTCAAAAAGAGCCGGAGCTCGCGGGCTAGCCCGGCCCGCCCGCTAAATGGGCGAGCTTGGACAAGCAAAAATAGGCCCGTTCAAAACGGGCCTAAACGGGTTGACCCGTTTAAGCCCGCGGGCCGGCCTACCAAAAACTTAAAAAATAATAATAATATATATTTGTTTAAAATATGTATAAATATAGATATTTTAAATAATTTTATGTGTTAAATAATAATTTTATTTTAATAAAGTATATAAATAATTTAAATAATAATTAAAATTAATAAAATATTAATTTAAAGTTAAAAAATTACTAATTTTTAAATAAATATATAATTTTATAATTAATTTTAAAAAAATATATATTTTAAAAAAATAAAAAAATTGCCCCGCGGCTAGTCCGTTTAACGCCGGCCCGTTTTGACAGTGCTAGTCGCGATTGATTCGGACTTGATCCGTGTCGCACACCTGGCTATAGTGGCAGTGTATCCCAACAAGGGTAGTTGTATTCATAAGTCTCGAACTCGAAATTTTACTTAAGTGATACTAAATCGTTTATCACTGAACCAACCATTCATTAATAATTTTAATATTTTTTTGAATCACTATTATAAATTGGATTTCAAAAATATTAATTAAAATAAGTATAATTTATTTTGTATATCAATATTATAAGAGTGAATTTTACATGTAGTATTTTATATGATATAACATATTGAAAAAAAATTAAATAAAAAAAAGCATATATGAATTTTAATTTATATGTAATATTTTATGATTTATCATGAATTGAAATTAAAATTAAATACACATTATGAACTTTTAAGAATTTAAATGAATGTAAAAATATTATTCAAAGGACTAAAAAAGTATACTAATAAGATGGTTAAAAATCGATTTTTTGGGTTAAGTTTGATTTTTTTTAAGAAAAAAACTCTACATTAGAAAACATATAAATAAAAAATTCTACAGAAATTGCACTTCTTTGATTATTATAATTTGTTGTTTGTAATGATTGCTGAACCTGTACTGCATTCTTTTTCCATTAAAAACCTGTACTGCATTGAATTACGAGCATGAATCATTAACTTATAAATAAATTGAATATTGTAGGAGTGGAACACGTCATGGGAGATATGTTTACAAGTGTGCCCAAAGGAGATGCCATCTTTATGAAGGTTGGTGATCATTACTTTTTCGCTTTTTGCCAGGAAGAAAAGAAGAAAAAATGAGAATTAAAAAAAGAGAATGAAAATGTTAGGTTAATATAATTTGATATAAATAGAATAAAAGTGAATAAAATGATTATTTTGCTCTTGCATTAAAAAGTGAGAATGAAATAAAAGTGAATAAAAAAGTAAGGACGAAAATATAATTTCATCACATTATAAAAAGTGAGGTTTGTTTTGTAGAAAGAAAAGAGTAGAAAGAAGGCTTCTCTCTCCTATTTTTCATAGTTTTATATGACACTATCAAACATAGCCTTAGTTTTAAAGTGAATTACATTAAGTGACCGTTTGGATTGAAGATTAAAGACAAAAAGTAAAAATAATAATAGATTCATAAAATATTTTTTTGTTTGAAAAGATAAAAATTAACAAAAAAAATAATAGAAGATCAATCTTCAATTACTTATTATTTTTCTCCTTTGCAAATTTAATATATCTCAAATTAAAATATTTAAAAAAAATATCAATATCCCAAAAAAAAAATACATATAAAAAACTAACCCTTTCCTCTTATTCTCAAATCTATCCAAAGTTAGATGCAAATGCAATCACACATTACCAAAAAAAGAAAAATTCACCAAAAAGAGACATTACCAAAAATAGTATGAATTGTCTATTTTGTCCTCATATTTGTCATTATCATCACGTTACTTTTTACCATCATATTTGTGCCATAATCATCACTTTGCTTGCTGTTGCCATCATCACCTTGTTTTTTTTTTTTTTTTGAGAAATCCGTTTTAATTTTTTTTTATATATTTAATACGACTTTTTACATATAATAATAAAAATAATAAATTTAGTATTTTAAAATGAATATATATAATAAAAAATATTGATATTTTATTTTTATTAATTTTTCAATAAAAAGTATATTATTATTATTTATCTAACTCTTATTTCTTTTTCACCTTCAATTTTATATCATAATAAACATATTAATATCATTCTCAATTTTTTCTGCGAACACAAGTCCTTGTACATAGTTTTTTGTTTTACTCAATCTAGCTAGTGATTGAAAGGATGAGAAAGGTTTGACTGTTTGAGTCATTATGTCTCTAGTTCAAATATTGGATCAATAACTGTTAAATTTGTAAAAATAAATAAAATTTAAGATTTTTTTATAATTTTTTTTATGGAAAGATTTTTTTATAATTAATTATCTAGTCTATTTTTTTATAAATTAAAACAATTAACTATCTAGTCTATTAAATAAAAAATAGTAATAAAACAAAGAAAATAATAAGTTATGTTATGTAAAGGGCAAAAATAATAATTTATGTTATTTAAATTTATAAGTTTATTTATATTTTTAATAATTAAATAATATAAAATAAAAAATATTTAAATATGATAATATATTGATATATAATAAAAAATAAAAGTTTAATAATATTTTATAATAAAAATATAATTATGATAGTATATATATGTATATTTTATTAAATATAATAAATAAAAAATATATATTCATACAATATTTTATTCATTATTTTATTATTTAAAGTTATAAGTTTATTTATATTTTTAATAATTAAATAATATAAAATAAAAAATTTAAATATGATAATATATTGATATATAATAAAACATAAAAGTTTAATAATATTTTATAATAAAAATATATATATATATATTATTAAATATAATAAATAAAAAAATATCTTCATACAATATTTTATTCATTATTTTATTATTTAAAGTTATAAGTTTATTTATATTTTTAATAATTAAATAATATAAAATAAAAAATAGTTAAAGATGATTATATATTGATATATAATAAAACATAAAAGTTTAATAATATTTTATAATAAAAATATAATCATGATAGTATATATATATATATATATATATATATATATTATTAAATATAATAAATAAAAAATATCTTCATACGATATTTTATTCATTATTTTATTTTTATGCTATTACTCCATTTCTTTTTGTCTTTTCAAAACATTTACCCTTTTTTAAATTTACATATTATTTCAATCTTCTTCTTCTTCTTCTTGTCGAAAATAGTTTGGGTCATGTTTGACCAGTCAGATCAAGATCGGCCGCAACTAGACTACTTACAAACAGTTGGATTGTTTGGGCCGGACTAGATTATTTATTCACATATGTCCGCAAAAATGTGACAACCTTTGTGTATTTTTTTTTTAGTAAAGAACCTTTCTGTATTTTTTTACTACATCCGGCTCTTAAATTAATTGCATAAAATTTAAATGAATCTTATTAAAAGTAATTAATTAGTCATAGAATTGGTATATTAAAAAATAAAGTAAACATTAAACTTTCCTTAGGGGAATAGTGATGGGAAAGACTCAGATCCACATGACCTGACCTAGGGACTGAAAAGAAAATACTAAAATAAACTCAGGAAAAAAATAAAATATTGTGAAAGCTACAAACCTGGACGTCATTGCTAAAACCTTGGATCTTTCCAATGCCTCTGCTCCACCAAGACTTACGTTCAAACGTCGAGCTCCGAAAATGACTGCACCAAACAAAAGACTTTACATACGAGAGATCTGATGCCTCAATGCCAGAGTTGATGCCTAGGCGCCAAAACATGAACTTTTCAAATTATTTGCATTTAGGCCTAAAAAAAGATAAAATCATTATAAGTAACTTGAAAGTTGAAATCAAACATATCTAAACACAAGGATTTCGCCTCAAGGGGCTATGGAGCAAGTTCTAAAGCCTTAGTGTTGGATTAGATATACATAATGAATCATGCTAGCATTTTCCTCTAAAGCACTCAATCAAATCATGCATAGCTACCTTGTTCTCAAAAGTTTTCCAGAAACAGGAAAGAATTAAACCCTATTCAAAGACCTAATCATTGAAAGACTTGGACATGCATTTTCTAATTAACTCTAAGTTGTATGTGCAAAAAAAATCTTCATTGCCATTTGACCAACATAAACACCACAAACAAGCACAAATACAAGCCACAAAATAAAAAATAAACAAAAATTAAATAAACTAATATTTATAGGGTCCAAATAGAAAACAACAAAACCATAACTAAAAGAGACAAGGAATATTGGAAATCTCCCTGAGTTGATTGTCATCCTAATGATCTTTTTCATGCTCCATTGTGTTTCCTTGAATCATAGTAGTTTCACCCTGCAAACAAACATAAACTAGCGCAACTATTAAAAAAACCATAAAATTCAGACAAATATATATAAAAAATTGAGCTAAAATAGTTTGGGTTGCCTCCCAAAAAGCACTTGGTTTAAAGTCCTCAGCTCGACTATTATCTGCACGTTTCTCAACCGGGATCGATTGGGGCGCAAGGGGTTGGTGTGGCCTTGCAAAAAGGCCATGTGCTAGCACAACCACTGGCTATATTGTCCTGCACCCTTGGCAAGAAGATCGAATCCCTTTCTGCTTGACATGATGGCGAAGGTTTATAGCACTAAGGCAGAGCTCTGATTTTCCAAGGTGGGGCTTCTAGTACCTTAGCACACCTAACAAAATCAACATCACAAATCTCAGCATAGGGATACTTGGAAACATCACCAAGATTAATTGGGTGGCATTTTAATTCACAATCCCGAACTGAACAATCTACCACATTAATGTGACAACATTCTTCAGTATCTCCCGGAAACTTCATTTCTTTGAACACGTTAAATTTTATCTCTTGATCTTGGACTCGTGCATTGTCAGCTCACCCTTTTACACATCAATAATAGTTCTTCCTGTAGCTAGAAATGGTTTGCCCAAAATAATTGGTACATTTTTGTCTTCCTCATAGTCAAGAATAATGAAATCAGTTGGGAGAATGAGCTTATCAACCTTCACTAACACATTCTCAATAATGCCTCGTGGATAAGCTATTGATTGATTAGCCATCTGCAACATAATTAGGTTGACACTTGCCCCTAAATCACACAAAGCCATGCCACAGGACTGATTGCCTATAGTGCAAGGAATGTTAAAACTGCATGGATCCTTAAGCTTTGGAGGAAGATTATTTTGGAAAATGGCACTGCATTCTTCAGTGAGAGCTATGGTCTCAAAATTAGTCAATCTCTTCTTGTTTGACAAAATATCGTTCATGAATTTCACATAAGAAGGCATATGCTCCAAAGCTTCAGCAAAAGGTATGTTGATATGCAGCTTTTTAAACACCTCTAAAAATTTCTTGAACTGTTGATATGAATTTTGCTTCTGGAGCCTTTGAGGAAATGGTGGTGGAGCTCTAACACTTGTAGTCACCTTCTTAGACATGTCCTCGTGTGCCTCTTCAACTGGTTTCTCAATCATCACTGGCTTTGCCTCTTTACTTGCTTTATATTCACTTGTCTTAGGATTTCCTTCTATTTCTTTCCCACTTCTTAAAAAATTACATTGCAATACTCTTTGTCTTCTCTTCTAGGATTAGGCTCAGTGTCACTGGGAAGGGTATCTTGTTCTCTGTTGTTCAGTGCATTAGCTAACTGACCCACTTGAGTTTCTAGATTTCTCAAAGATGATGCTTGGCTTTGAATGAATGCAGTCTGATTCTGGATGACGGAATTTTGATTCTGAAAGAAGGCATCATTCTTAGACATGTAAGACATTATCATCTCCTCCAAGGATGACTTATTTTCAGCTAGTGGAGGTGGTGCTCTAAGTCGTTGGTTAAAACCCCTTACATTGAATCCAGGCGGGTTGTTAGGACGTGCATAAGATGAAGACCTACCTTGATTTTGACTCCATGAGAAATTGGGATGATTTCGCCAACTCGGATTATATGTGTTGGAATAGGGGTTATTATCATTCCTGTTGGCTAGATATTGAACACTGTCCAAGACAAGAGGTCACTGCTTTGAAGTGTGACTTTCTCCACAATTCTCACAAGGTTGAACAAAAGGGCTCACAGTTTTAACTGCCCCCTGAATACCGAAAGATTTCACCCCCTTAGTGCAATTTGAAAAGATAGAGATGCAAACATATCAGAAAATATGAAATAGGAAATAACAAAGAAAAAAATTAAATGCTTGATTTAAGGCGCGTATTTAGCACTAATATCAATTAAAATTCAACTAAGTTCCCTAGCAACGGCGCTGAAAACTTGTTGGCCGCAAAACGACACGGTGCAAGTGTACACCGTCAACAAGTAATATTATGATAAGTAGTGTATCGTCCACAGGGAACTATGCTAAAATAAATTAAGTACTAGTGCATTCATATTTAACCTAAGTTAAGCAACCGAAATTGAGTGTTTTAATTCAAGTAAGCGAATAAAAAATAAACTAACACAAGTTAAAAGACAAATTCAAGTAGAGATAAAGCACCTAGGATTATAGTTGTTCTTACACCTCACTAAAGGAATGACCACTCTTTTTTACTCTATTTAACGGGTCGATGTTAATCTTAGCTTACATATGCATTATAGGAATCTTCCAATTCTCTATAAATCATAATTCTTCAATTAAACGCCCTATATTCCTATGGAAATCCAATTTAAGAAAAGCATTAGGTTCAAGCTAACTATGACTCTATAAGACCCATCGGTATATTCTTATCCTTTGGGTAAACCTAGTCAATTACTCTATTAATCAACCAAGTCAAGTAATATTCAACTCTAGGACCTCAGCCGACTGGCTGACTGCCATTACTGGCGATCTATAGCAGCTCTGTCAACCCGTCGGCCGGTCAACGTCGGCCTAACAGATCAACGTTCCCCCTCCCTAAACAAAAGCAGTATACATGGGTACTTATATATAAAATGCAGGGCGCGTGCGCACACACAAACTCCCTAAACCAAAGCAACATACATGGGTACTTATATATATAAAATGTAGGGGGCGCGCGCGCGCACTCACACACACACATATATATATATGGTTGCAAATAGGGTCTTTAATAAGAAAGGAAAACCTAAATATGTTTCTAGGTTTAGGGTTTGATTTACCAATCAATATTGAATTCAAAAACTATTCCCTAAATCATGGGACCCTACCCTATAATATATGATCTAGAACATGTTTCGAACCAGAATTAAAACAAAATTAAAACTGGAATCTAAGCATATTCTTAAGTTCTAAACAAAAAAAAAAATCATATAAAACCTAAATATGCTTCTAACCCTTTTCGGTTCATCAAACCCTAGAGAATAGAGCTCTAGCAAAATCAAGCTCTGATGCCAATGAAGGGAAAGATCCGGATCCATATGACCCGATCTGACCCAGGACCGAAAAGAAAATACTAAAATAAATCCAGGAAAAAATAAAATTGTGAAAGCTACTACTTGGACGCCATCGCTAAAACCCTGGATCTTGCCAGTTCCTCTGCTCCATCAAGACTAACATCCAAACGTCGAACTCCAAAGAGAACCGCACCTAACTGAGGACTTTACCTATGAGAGGTAGAGCCATGTACCTACGACTGATGCACAGAAGAATGACTTAAAGAAAGAGAGAGAAAAAAAATACTATGTGGGTTTTCCCAAATGGGACCCCCTTTCCAACACATGAAATGAGCAAATAGAATGGTGGGGAAACACTCCTATTTATAGGAAAATGTGTGAGCTCTCAACATCAATCTATCTGATGTGGGACTTGAAAAATTTTTTTCATCTCTCCATGAATTTTCAAATGGCTCATCACACGACCCGATCGGACTTCCCCATGAGTGGATATTTGGGCCCCAAAATTCAACAAGTAGCTTTTCGTTTTTGTTTTTGTTTGTTGTTTTGCTTTGTGTTCTTCTTTTAGTCAAAAAAAAAAAAGTAAACATAAAACCTAATTTTAGATGGATTAATTTGAATTCATAAATTAATGTCATCACTTTTTCATTTATAAATATAATCAGAGAATGAAAGTTTAGTATTATAGCAGTGCTAAATAGAGATTCATCCTTAAATAGATTAGAGACCAAATTTTTATTAATATTGACAAATGACAAGTAATGAATGAAATGAGTATCAAATTTTTAGTACTCCCATAGTATCAAACATTCACTCTAATATCAAACATTCACTCTAACTGAGGGTTCCAAATTTTTATCAAAGTTGTGTAATCACTAAAAATGACAAGTTACTTATGAGTTTAGTAATTAATTTGTTGTACTAAAATTTTGTAGTGGATACTTCACAACTGGAGTGATGAACGGTGCGTGAAGCTTTTGAAGAACTGTTATGAATCCCTTCCCGATGAGGGAAAAGTGATTGTGGTGGACGCAGTTCTTCCCATTGTGCCAGATACAAGTGCTTCTGTAAAAAGCACTTCCCAATTCGATGTTCTTATGATGGCTTGTATCCCAGTTGGTGGTAAAGAGCGAAGTGAACAAGAGTTCATGGATTTGGCAACATCAGCTGGATTTAGTGGTGTTCAATTTAAATGCTTTGTTCGTAACTTGTGGGTTATGGAGTTCTTTAAGTAGATTCATGTCATGTTTTCTTGTCCTCTATATCTAAACAAACTAGAAGGCATGAACTCACTTTATTTATCATTGTTAATATGTTAAATAAAAATTTGGTCTCTAATTTATTTTGGATATGATACATCTCTGTTAGTGTGAGTTTTTGAGTTTTTTTCTTGGATCCTCAAGAAGAAAATAAATAAAGAACCCACACTGATAAAGATATACTCTGAATAAATTAAGAGCCAAATTTTTATTTAATATATCAACGAATGATAAATAATAAATGAATTAAATATTTAATATTTTTTAGTACAAGACTTTTATCATGTGAAGTGATTAGAAGTGAACAATGATGGCATGTACTTTGAATTTTCTTCATAAGCATTGTGTGTTTTGTTCTTATATAGTAGTAGCTTCAAAATTTATGTATTGTTCTTTTAATTATATATTACTACTTTCTATTCCAAATTCGAAATTTTGTTGAAATTCATATATTATTTGTATTTTGAAATGTCTGAATATAAAATAATCTCACATTCTTAGTTATGCTCCATTTCCCAATATATAATTTGACCCTAGTGTGAAACTTATACATTGAAGCTCTGTTTGGTGGATATATATATAGTATGGACTGAACTTTCTTTAAACATGGGAGCGTTTCAAAATAAAATGAAGCAATTATGGCATGTCAAGCATGGATAGTGTGGCCATGGGAGAGCAAGTCACCGGAGAGGGAAAGCAAACTTGTTTGTCTTTCAATTCGATTAAATCCATTTTTGGTTTAGGGAATTTATAGAATAATATAAGAATAGGATTGTGGCCATGGGAGATTAAATCACCGGTGAGGGAGTCGAGAATGGCTTTAGGGAGGCAGTTGAGAGTGCCTTGATGATCAGTGGGTGCACTCACAACGGTGAAGGCAGTGATCTCAAAGGTGGAGGGGTCACGTAGGGTTAAATGCACGGTTGAGTGATGTAGGTTGAGAATATGAGAGAGGATATTTCTAGGAAAGTTATTAGGGATTCGAGAGAGTCAACTCTCTCTATGAGTAAGTTTAGAATATGGAGTTGTTTATGGTTTTGTGAAGGGGCATTATTTATAATGCTCTCATGACTCAACTCAATATCGACCACATGACCGGCACGAGATCCAAAGAAATTCCTCGAATCTCGTAAGCCTAACAACCAAAACAACCTATTTAAACTCTGAAATCTTTAGTAATGTAACATTTAACCATTTAAACAATGTTGTTGATATTTTAGAAGCAAAAATCCTATCTATGATATTACAAAGCGACATCTAGAATAAAAATATAAGTATTGGTTTTCAAATTAATAAGGCCCAATGGCATAAAATTGGGCTCACCACTAGAAACTTACTCTACTACGAGATATTACAAAGCGACATCTAGATGATGTACCCTCATTTAATAATTATATGCTTTTTTTTATTGCCAGGTGAAGAGGTGACATACTTAAGTTCGAACAATATATGTACTCAGAAAAATAAAGGTGAAATTGGAGATGTATACACAACAAAATTTCTCAACACCATCTCAAGTTTCGGACTTCCATATCATGAGATTAAGCTTAAGGTTGGTGCACCTGTTATGTTACTTCGTAACATTGATAAATCCATAGGTTTGTGTAATGCTACCCGGTTGATTGTAGCAAGACTTTGCAAACACGTCATTGAAGCTTTGATTCTTTCGGGTAAACATGCCATTAAGCGTGTGATAATTGCACGTATGGTAATAACGCCATCGGATTCCAAGTTGCCTTTTAGATTCCAACGTCAACAATTCTCATTTGTATTGTTATTTGCAATGACTATCAACAAAAGTCAATGGCAGACGTTATCTAATGTAGGTCTATATCCTAAAAATAGACATTCATTAGAAGGTGTCATGTTAATGGTGACATGTCAGTATTTAATGTCATCAGTGTCACCTATTAGATAATATGTCTAACGTCTCAAAGACTAAATATTTGACACAATTAAAAATTCAAAGACTATATATATAGTAAATTTACCAAAAATTTATGGATCAAAAAGTAGATTTTCTCATCATTTAAAAAATAATTTAATATATATTTTTATAAGTTTCAATTTTAACCATACACATTTTTTATGAGTGATTCTTTTATAATGTATAATATCTAGATATATAGTGATCTGTTTTTTTTTAATTGCAATATGTGTGCATTCATTAATCAGGAGACTTTCGGGCAAGTGAATACTAGGAAATCGCTACTGCTGCTATCCCTAATGTTAAATCCCTAAATCTGACATCAAAATCCCTAAATCTAGGGAAAAAAAAAGAAATTGTTCCATCATCACGCAAGGTAGCACCATCATCACCATACAAGGCCATTGTCGACCACCTTTGTCCATAGCCATCGTCGACAGTCACCGTCGACCACCTTCGGAAGCCACCGCTAACCACCGTCAAAGCATTTAATCCCCAGGTAAGATCTGTACTTCCTCTTTTTCTCTATTGCTTTCTCTTTGACTCACTGCCCTTGCTGGTCTCTCTCTTTTAGGGTATGTTTGGTAAAGAAACCAAACAGTAAAATTGTGGTGTTTTACGATTCTCAAAAAAAAAAAAACTTTACATCATATTTTATACATACCAAATACACTTTTTATCATACTTTTTATCTCTCCTAATTTTTTCTCTATCTCTCTCCTCACTTTTCTCTACAATACTTTTTTTTATTCTACAGTACTTTCTTTACAGTACTTTACATCCGTACATTTATATCAAGTGTACCCTTAGTGATGGACGTGAATATAAATGATACTAGTGATACTTGTGGCCACTAGTATTTATACTAATTGGGTTCTTTAATGTTTATATTTGGTGAGAATAATTAATTTTTTGTCTGCTTCTCAGGGGAATCTTCTCTCTTTGGTATTTGGAAAAGTGTGTTGGGAGGGGTTGAATATATCTTGTTGTGCTCTTTTAATGTTTGGACCACGTGAAAGCAATTGGTGCCACATATTTTAAAAATCAAAGAAAGAAAAGATGGTCTTGTGACTTATATTGGGCAAGTGGGTGGCATAACTCCTATATATATATATATATATATAACTCTCTCTATATATATATATAATTGTATTATAATCTTGTCAAAATATCATTTGGTTTACAATTTTAGTAATACAAAAAAGTACTCTTCGGTATCAAACACATAAAAGCAACCTCAAACCAGCCTTTAAAATAGAGAAATGAACAGAGGAAGAAATTAAAGAGAGAGTAATGCATGTGCAGTAGTGAGAGCTAAAAGTGAAAGGCGATATATGAGGCAATGAATAAAGCTATATACAATACAACAATACTATTCCATTTCCATGGAATCAAAAGCTGGAGCATACCATCTCAATTCATCACTGATTTGTTTGAGTCTGGCTTGTTATATTATTTAAATAAAAAGTTTTATTATGAATCTAGAATGTTGTTAGACTCTGTTGAGACCAAAACATATATACTCCATTAAGATTCTTTCATTATTTGTAGAATCATATATATATCATCTTCTTAGGGGTTAATTGTTATATATAGCTATATATCAATTATTGGTGGACACATATATATAAGATAAGGTTAATTTTTTGTTCTTAATTGTTTTTGTTAAGAATATTCTATAATATTATTGATTGTGACTCCATCACTCTGTACAAATAAAATTATATATATATATATATCATCTTCTTATAAACCAACTATGATATATATATATATATATATATATAGGTTTCAACTAAAGGGTATGGATTTATATTTTTCTTTTCTTCTTAGTATTACAACTAGAGGGTATGGGAGCAAATTGGCAAAATGTGAAATAAGATTTTGCAGATAAGACTCTCATTTATTTCTATTTGTGCATCTACATAATTACCAAGATAATAGCCACTAAATAGAGTTGAAAGTGGTTCCAAACTCATCTTTTCTAAAACTATGACAAGAAGCAATGACAAGAACATCTCTATCTTTTATTTTTGAAAACAATAGAAGATTCACAGCTCAATAAATTATAACCAATAAATCAGTACCAATACACTTAAAAAGCAATAACTTTCAAACTTGGAACACAGTTTGGCAAACATAGCTTTAGCCAAAGTTGTCTTACCAATGCCACCTATGCCCCAAATTCAAATTATATAGTAATCTTTAATCGGATACCTATAATTTAGTTTTGTATAACATCGTTGACAATATTCTATCTGAATGAGCTTAGATTCATACCTAGCATATGGAAAAGAAAAAAGACAAAACACAACAAAAGAATTTAATTAATTGCTACACACAAAGAAATAGTTAATGTTGGATAACAAAAGAGTTAAACTAATAAGTATCAATTTAAAGCTTCACTTGAAAAGAATAAACTCTTACCTCATGGTCTGAGAATTCCACTCCCACCCACATAAATTAGCGCCTCGTAAAGAGCATTTCTCCACTTGTAGATCTTGGCATAATTGTGAATAAAGTCTTGCGGATGTTTAATTAGCAAATGCCTCCTCGTAATAATTGACAAGAAAGCATGAAAACGTTGACTATTAACGAAACTCCCAAAATGAAAATTTAGGAGTCTATATACAACATTTTAAAACTCAGGAGGTTTATGTGCCCCTAACCCAAAACTCAGGGGCTTCAGTGCATTTTAGTTTAATTTATAATATTTAATTCTATTATTAATCTTCTTTTTATTCATTCATTATTTAAGTAATATTGAAATTTTTAGCTCCACCAAACTTTTATTTTCTTTTAAACTCCAAATTAACAGCTTCCTAGTAGGTTAATGTTATAAAGCTTTTGATAGTTTTGGCTTACTAATTCAGAACTATTAAATTTGTCTTGAAATTTGTATCATCTTAAATTTTTTAAAAAAATATATTAATACAGATCTCAAATCAGATTTAACAATTTTGACCTGTGAGCCAAAATTATCAAATTTGAGAACTAAATAATATTTTATAAAATTCAGAAACTAAATCATTAAAATAGTTAAATTACGTCGCTGATTCAGCATTCATCACCTATCCAATAATTCAGTCCACTTGCGCGCTCTCATCTCAATCAATATTATTGAAAGATTTCAAGACACTGTGGGAAAAAAAAGTACGATTCCAACTTGTCTCATTTTGATTGAATTGAAAGCGCTATATAAATCTACCCATTAATTCTTGAGAGCTCTAAATCACACAATACCTACTCAGTACTCACAGATTCCAATTACTTCCTTCAAATAAATTTTTAAGTACTCCTACTTAATGTCGCCTCCAGAAGAAGCAAAACCTAAGCTTCCTCTCAATAATAATCAACCAGAAATAAACGTTGCCGTCAACCACGACGACGACGATGATGTTGAGGAAGCGAGCTTCTCCTACGCAATGCAGTTGGCGACTTCCACTGTGATTTCCATGTCGCTGCAAACGGCGACGAATCTCGGCATTTTCGATGTCATTGCCGGAGCCGGTCCCGATGCCATGCTGTCTGCAGTGGAGATCGCGGCTGGGCTCTCTTGCAAGAACCCCGAAGCGCCCTCTGCCATCGATCGTCTTCTCCAATTGTTGGCGTCTCACTCCGTGCTTCGATGTTCGGTGGTCGGAGATGAAAATGAAGGGATGGGATCTCTCCGGCGACTCTACGGCCTCGCTCCGGTGGCCCGATACTTTGTGACAAATGCTGATGGTGCATCTTTGGGCCCCTTCATGGCATTGATTCAAGATAAGGTCTTCCTTGAGAGCTGGTAAATAGTTTATCCTTTAAACATATAAAATAATTTAGGTACGGTGCATATATGGGTTATACCCATTGTTTTGAAAATCGGACCGGCCGGTCGGATCGGAAAATCGGTAAACCGCCAGCCAGTCCGGTCCGGAATAACCAATGGACCGGTCAGATATAAAATCGGTCAAGAACCGGTCAGAACCGGTCAAAACCGGTCAGAACCGGTGGTTTAGACGGTTCGACTGGTTGTTCATTTTTTTTTTAAATTTGTGTTGTTTATGATTTAATATTTATTGAAAATTTGTTGTGACTTGTAGTTGTAAGGATTGTTCTATTTTAGTATTTATTGTTGGGTTTGTAATAAGATTTGAGACTTAAATATGTTGATCCTTGAACTTATTTGAAGAGTTTAATATGATATTTTGGTAATTTGCAACTTGTTCTATTTCTTATCATGTTTAGATCGAGATGGAAACATATAATTATGAAATATATAATTTTTTTATGATATATTTTAGTATATTTAATTAAAAATATATATTTTAAATGCCACCGGTTCGACCACTGAATCGTGAACCAGTGCCTCGACCGGTTCAATGACCGATCCGATTTTAAAAACATTGGTTATACCTCATGGCTTATTTAGTTGGATTTAAGAATATTATAACTTATGTTTGGTTGCTGGTTCTCGGAAGGAAATCATATATACCTATGTTTGGTTGATAATTTAAAAAATTTTGATATAGACATAACCCTCTATGAAGGGTTACAGGAAGGGTTTGGGAGGAGTCTGATCATTTTATCTCCCACTACTTTTCATTGTCACTATATGATTCTCTTTCTCAAACCACTGTTAACCAAACATAGCTATAGGATTCCCTAATCCAAACCTTTCATTTAAGCCTCTAACCAAACATGCCTATGTCATACCAAACATAAATTTTAAAATTTTCATTCTCATTTCTATTTTGAGTTACATTTTTATTATCAATTTCATTCCTTCAAAAACCAAACTTACAACCCTATTATATAATTATTGTCACCCATGATTATTTTTTTTTTGAAAAAACCTTTTCATATATTTTATTTTGAATAGATGATTTTATATCAAAGATATAGTAAAGAATTCTTCAATATATATTTATATAATGAAGAATTACATATATAAGGAAGTATATATAAATATAAACTTTATCATTGTTTTTATTTTTTGGTGATCGATACTGTGTGTTAAGATAACATTTTATTCTTATCTATTAAAATGAAAATATTGGTTGTTTAATTATAAAAAAAGAAGAAGAAAGAAAATACTGGTTGTTAAAAAACATCAGTTTTTAGTAAAATTAAATACTAGTTTCTTAAAAAGATGGTTTCTTTTAAAAAAACTACATTGATTTATGCATGTTATTTTTATGATAAGTTTAAGGTGGAAAATAATTTTTGTTCCCAAAATTTAAATTTTGTTCTAACATCTAAAAACTATTAAAGGCAATCATCAATTGTTATTAAATGATTTTGAAAATAAGTGTAAAATTTGAATATATAAAAAGCATTTTTGTCTATTTTAATTTTTACTTTTGTTATAATAAATATTTTATTCTATGTTAAAATATTAAAATGAATTATTAATGTTTTCATCTAAAAACTTATATTATCAGAATATTATAAACTTATTATTTTTAAATAAATTTATTATTTATTAATATGTTTTATTATGTTATATATTTAATATCATTTTATATTAAATCTCTAAATATGTAGAAGGCAGTGCATAATAGAGTTTTTTTAGTACAGATTCTCTGTTGTTATCGATTGACACTGTTCCATTAGTTATAATAATAATTATGGCTAAATTTTTGTTATAATCATTTGATTGGATCACCGTAACTAATCAGACAGCTTGAAGCAAACAACAAAAAATCCCACACATCCCTCTCTATACACAGGGAATAATAATTAGAAAAAATGTGCAGTGCACATAACATGGGGTTTTCTGACAAATTCATATAAAGATGAGACGAATTATTAAAGATAAAAAAGAGGTTTTAAAGGAATAATTCTATTTGGAGGTGGTTTTTACTTTTTAGAAGTTTTCTATTTTGCACAAAAGTTTATAATAAAGTTGTCATTTATAACTACTTTTGTTGCATTATCAGAATACACTCTCTATATATATTTGAACATCATTATTATAGATCTAATTCAAAGTATTATTATACAATTTAAATTTAAAACAAATTTACTCTATAGCAACTTGTTAACTCAAATCTGCAGCAAAAGTTTTGGATATTGTTTAAATGAAATTCATTTATTTAATTTATTCTTTCAATCATTGAAGTAAAGTGTAAATTAAGAAAACAGCTTAGGTCAAGTTACTTATATTTTTATCAACAAGCTAACACACGTAGTACAAAATGCTTAAATGACTAATCACAATAGAAAAAGAATTTAAAAGACCACCTTTTATATAATCAATCATAAAAAAACACTGCAAATGAAACATATAATTAATAAAATTTAATGACAAAAATATAAAAAAACTTTATCTAAATTTTTTTTCGTGCATTCGCTTTTTCAGGACCTTACTAAAAGATGCAATTATGGAAGGAGGTATTGCGTTCAATAAAGTGTATGGCACACATGCCTTCGAGTATCCGAATTTGGACTCAAGGTTCAATGAGGTTTTCAACAAGGCAATGCTGAATCAAACCACTATAGTTGTGAACAAGATTCTTGATTCCTACAAAGGTTTTAATGACATTAATAGACTTGTTGATGTTGGTGGTGGTCTTGGGATTACTCTCAAACTCATCACTTCTAAATACCCTCATATTCAGGGTATCAATTTCGACTTGCCTCATGTTGTAAGACATGCTTCGCCCTACAATGGTATACCGCTTTTTTTTTTATTCCTTCATTCATTACGAAAAGAATGAGTATTTTCAACAATTTAATTATATTTCGATGGTCACTTAATTATTGAACAAAAAATAATTTTTTCGACAATTAAATTTTGGCCGCCGAAACAAGTTGTTGAAGAAAAGATAATAATAGTATTTTTGACGGTCAATAATTGTCGATAATATTTTTTAGATAATACTTTTTTAATGGTATTTTTTTTCGACGGCCATCGGTGACAGATGTATTGTTGAAAATAATATTATTGACAAATATCAATATAGTTATCGAAGAAAATGTACTTAATTTCGACGATCAAAATTTAACTGTTGAAAAATGTATCTTTTTCAACAATTAATAGTGACTATTGAAATAAGAATTGTTGAAAATACTATTTTTTTATAGTGATTATATGATACCCAATTCTTCAGGGAAAAAGTAATTACAAAAGTTACTCCCACCTCAATTTTTCTAACATTAATTAATTTCAACTTTTACTTGTATCTTTGGTTGGTTTAACTAACATGTGTATCTATATTAAGGCTTATCACTTCATTGGTTAAAAGAAAATTTATTATTTTGAAATTTGTGAAAAATTAAAAAAAAATTAACGTTTAAAAATTTTATTAATCAATTAAATCAAATCTTAAGACATATGTTAAATAAATCTTAAGTATATTAATCAAAATAAGATCGATATTTAAATAGTATTTACATGTAATGTTGCAGGAGTGGAGCATATTGGGGGAGATATGTTTGAAAGTTTACCTAAAGGAGATGCCATCTTTATGAAGGTTGGTTAGCATTTATAGTGATAACAATTTTGAAAGTAATTTCATTTTCAATCCGACATGATAATTATAAATATAGATTATTATTTTATTTTATTATTAATCACATAATAATAAAATCAAATTTATTTAATTATATATTAAATAATTTAATCCTTAAAATATTATTTTCTCCCTTGAATAATTAGTTTCTTAATTGATATTTGATCATTTAAATCTCTACTACGTATTAGAAGGATTAAATATATATGATTGTTTGGTCCTCTAGTAGTTAGTAGTCAGTAGTCATTCAAAGTTTTATAACGAAAAAATAACAATATATAATGTGAAAAGATAATAAGAATTGAAAGAAAAAATAAAAATAATGATAGTTATAAAAAATAGAAAAGTAACTAATAATTTCTTAATTTTTAATTTATTGTTATAAAAATTATTTTATATTATATTTTAAAAATTAAAAAAAAAATGGTGTGCATACGAAATCTTTAGTATATATCTATATATATATATATATATATATATATATATATATATAACTTTTGAGTTTTTGGTGTTACACAAGCAAAGTGTGATACCAAAAAATAACTTCCCCATTAAAAATAACTTCTCAATAAATAACTTGCCATGATTTAATATATTATTTAAAATATAACTTCCCATAATTTAATATATTATTTAAAATTGAGTAAAACATTATTTTGGTCCTCCACAAATGCCCTTTTTTGTCAATTTGGTCCCCCACAAATCGGTGTTATCAATTTGGTCCCTCACAGATCAAACTGTTAGCAATTTGGTCCTTCCGTTAATTAACTTGATGACATGTCAAGTTAAGTTGTCACTCAGCAATTTTTTTATCTGACTAGGCATTAATTAATTTAGAGTAATTTATTTTTTATTTAAAAAACCTTTTAAATTAAAAAAAATGGCACAAATATGCTTCTTTGCGTTAAAAGGAGGTATGTCAAAGGTTTTTTTTTAATTTAAAAGGTTTTTTAAATAAAAAATAAATTACTCTAAATTAATTTATACCTAGTCAGATGAAAAAATTGCTAAGTCACAACTTAACTTGACATGTCATCAAGTTAATTAACGGAAGGACCAAATGCTAATAGTTTGATCTGTGGGGGACCAAATTGATAACACCGATCTGTGGGGGACCAAATTGACAAAGGAGGCATCTGTAGAGGACCAAAACAGTATTTTACTCATTTAATATTTTATTATTTTAAATCATAATAATAATTTTATCTTATATATTTTTTTAAAAAAAAAATAAAAACCAAATTACATGTACAGTATGTGCATGCGAAACCTCTAGTATAAATATATTGGTGATCTTCCAAAAACATAAACATTATCAACTTACTTCACTGATCATTTTCTTTTTTGTACTTGTTACCTAAATGATATGAACTTTAATTTCAATGTATAGAAGAGAGCCACATAAATTGTTGATATAAAGATAAAATTGAAAAAAATGTTCCCTTTAAAAGATGAATTTGAAGAGTTAATATATGTTTGAGGATCAATGGTGGTCAATCATTGAAAATTTTCTCTTTTTTAGTGGATACTCCATGATTGGAGTGATGAACGGTGCTTGAAACTTTTGAAGAACTGCTATGATGCTATTCCCGATGAGGGAAAGGTGATAGTGATGGAAGCAGTACTTCCTGTTGTACCAGAGACAAATGCTTCTTTGAAGAGTACCTTCCAAATCGATGTTCTTATGATGACTCAAAATCCAGGAGGCAAAGAAAGGACTCAACATGAATTTTTGGATTTGGCAAAAAAAGCTGGATTTAGTGGCATTAGATATGAATGCTTTGTTTGTAATTTATGGATTATGGAGTTCTTCAAGTAGGTCAGGATTGGCTAGTATTATGTTTTTTACATAATGAATTTTTAATCCAAATGTTGTGTTTAATTGATAATAATAAAATACGTTTCTTATGATTACCGCAATATTCTCTCTCCCTTCCAAGTTATGTAGTTGTACTAAAGTTAAATTTCTTTTTTGTGAAAAAAAGAAAAGAAAAGGTACATGGTCACATTACCAAAACTAACAAATGCTCAACTCGAGACAGTTCTAAATTGCTTGTAGTCTTATTTAGTTGTAGTAATTCAACTAGTTTTTGAATGTCAAAGGAGATAGAAATATCTACAAAGTAAGATTTTGAATAAGTTTAAGAGGATTCGAACTCTCAATCATGATAGGCGAGAGCTTTTCTCCACATATTTTATTATTAGTTGTGCCAACCAATATTGTTATAAAGTTTGATTAATAATTCTAATATGTGGTAATTAATTTGATAGTAATTAAGTTCTTTCAAAATTTATAAAATTGGTTAAGGTACACGTAAAATTTCTTAAAATTCTACAAATAGTTCATATGTTAATGATCTTGAAAATTGACATAAAATATTTAAACTTTTAATTTCGTGTGTGAAAATATTTTCAAGGAGGAATGCGGCAAGTTTCACAAAGTTATTTTATTTTGTGACATTTGCACAGGCGCCAGTATATGTTATATTTTGTGGCGCTTTCATGTAAGCGCCACAAAATAAGCGCCAGTAAGTGTAGTTTTCTTGTATATTATATTATATATTTTAAGTAAAGATTGAAGAGTTTTTTGCACAAAATTTAACTATGTATGGAATGACTCTAAGTATACTGAGAATGTCATGTGCTTGGTTTACTCCCAAGGACTTTGAGTATATTCTAATTAATTACTATTCATGAAAGTGGGTTTGCTCAGCCTCTTGCTCTCCAGCCATCTTCATTCTTGTTTTCCAATATACTTTTCTCCCAGCTAGAAGATCTGCCATTGCCAAGAAAAAAATGATTTAATTTATTATTACTTTTAGTAGCGTTTGTTAGGAGGTAAGTGTTTTGGTGAGAATAATAATTTTGCACATGTTTATATTATTACTCGTACACATGTTAGGTAGCGTTTGGTAGGAGGTAAGTATTTTAGTGAGAATTGGAAGTAAAAATGAAAGTGAAAGTAGAAGTGATAAAATGTGTATTTAATTTGATATGTAGGGAAATGAAAGTGAAAGTAAAAAATAAATTTTTTTTAATATAATAGAAAGAAGATAAGAAAGTGAAAAAAAAAATTGTACGAGAAATTTTTGTCCTTTTGTATTTTTGTACCCACCTACAATCAAAGGATAAAATGGTAATCTCCACCTACTTCTACCAAATATTATGGCTCCAACTTCCCTTTCTCTTTAAATTTTCTATACGAGACATGTGATGATGGAGTAAACTTGTTTATTTGTCAACTTATCAAGCTGCAAAAATAAATGAGAAAAGGCATGACAGATATTTTTCAAAACATGATATAAGTCACCGTATAATATGACTTTTGCATAGTGGACAAGACAACCTGATGGGATAAGCCACCATTGCTTTCTTATATTACTATTTGAATTTTATGCAAATTTGATTATTGGTGTATGTCTGCCGTCTATAAATGACAATTGTGTTTCATTATTTCTACGAGGTGATGTAAGGAAAAATAACAGTGAAAGTCTAAAAGAAATAGTGTAAGTGAGAGACTGCTTTATGATTAAAAATATGAGTAAAATATCAAGTTAGTCCTTCTTAGATATATATCATCTTTCTCAATTTAGTCCTTATTAAATGCGTCTTTTCAATTTAGTTCTTTTTAAATTATTATGTTATCAATTTGGTCTTTATCGTTAAAATTACTAACTGTGGGCTAACTTGGTAATTTTTAAACATTAATAGGGTCTTATAGTGTAATTATGTGGGACAATTTTGTAATTTTTACCAATTGAAATAATAAAGACGCTGTTTTTGAATCGAAAACATTTATTCATAATTGCCTGTAGCTTCTCAATAACATCATCAGTTGTAGGGATAAAAGTTCAGTAGTACCGTATTACTGAATTTTAGTGCATCCCTTCAATCATGTAGTGACATTTGTTAATATTAATAAAAACTCACATTAATTATGACCCACCTTGAATGGATTAGGGGCTAACTAATTGGAGAGATGTACTGAAGTTCAGTACTACCGTACTACTGAACATCTACTCCTTCGACCCGAGCGTATTTACAACTTTCAATCTCCACTCCAATCCAGACATTTTAAAAAACAAGACTTCCCTTCAACTGAGCAGCATAGTGAAAATTCAAAATCATACACAATATGCGAAACCACATGCTATGGACCAAGAACTAATACGAATGGCGGTGCATACCGGCTTTTATCACTGAAATCGGGAAAGCAAACTAAAATGATACATTTGTATATTTTTAAACCACATGAAAACTCAGCAAAATTCAGCCGTTGATCTTGAAGCCCAAGGTGTTGAAGAGGTGCGTAGAACATGATGGCTTTGCATTGTACCTGTGAACTGCTGGAAGATCTGAAGGAAGATGGCAATGACCAAAGGAGGGCGGTTCTTGAGCTTCAGAAGCTAGATTCTTGAATGGGAAGAGGAAGAGACGTTTGGAAGTTCGAACGGATCAAAATTTGAGCACCGTGTTTATTATTTTAATTTGTAAAAATTATAAAATTGGCCCACATAATTACACTAAAAGACCCTGTTAATGTTTAAAATTTATAAAGTTAACCCACAGTTAGTGATTTTAACAATAAGGACTAAATTGATAACGAAATTATTTAAAAAGGACTAAATTGAGAAGACGCATTTAATAAAGACCAAATTGAGAAAGATAACATCTAAGAAGGACTAATTTGATATTTTATTACTCTTAAAAATAATGTGAGAAGTGTAAAAAATATTGTAATTTGTATTGCTATTTAAATAAAAAAAATATTAAATATATTTTATTAAGTCTTCATAAATATATTTGTCTTACAAATTTATGAACATAAGTTCACAAACATAAGGCCACCATGTATTTTTCAACATGGTGACCTTAGTGCTTGTGTGTACTATGCAAATGATTCTGATCATAGACTACCTATGTCCCAATCAATTTCACAAGATTAGGGTGGTTGGCTGTACTCAATGTCAACACTTCCACAACGAATTCCCTTATTCCTTGTGGTCCATTGGGACCCAGTTTCTTTTACTGCGTCCTGCAGTAAGATTATTTCCAAAATTCAAAAAAAAAATAATTTTGCACATGTATATCATATTAAAAAATATATACATAAATTCAATCACCTTTAAAAACTATCTAGAAATATATATATATATATCATTTTTATTGTGCACAAGTAAAAACGTCATCAATGAGAGCGTTTTCTAAAACTTTAACAAGAAAAACGCTCTCAATGAGGGCGTTTATATGGTCAAATGGTCAACCTTATAAGCGCCCTCAGTAAGGACATTTTTAACGCTAATATTTATATGAAAACAAGTGTTAGAAATTGTAAAGGGCATTTATAGGGTTGACCATTTGACCCTATAAACACCCTTATTGAGGGCGTTTTTCTTGTCAAAATTTCAGAAAAACGCCTTTACTGACGGTGTTTTTGCTCATGCACAGTAAAAATAGTATATATCTGTTGATAGTTTTTAAAGGTAGCTAAATTTGTATATATATTTTATAATGTGTGTGTGCAAAAGCCAATAATAATAAGTTTCCTTATTTCTTACTATAAAGTTCTTTAATTATAAGCTTAATTTATATATATTTTTATAATTAGTTATGTAAAAGGTTATCTTTGACTACATTCTCTTTTTTCGTGATTGGTCATACAAAAACTTTTTGTTACATATCTTCTTTACATTAAAAAATTTTATAGCAAAAATATAATGAATCTTACCTAATCAAGTTTAGTTTAATACGTACAAAATTAAACTCACTTTTATTTTGTTTTAGTTTTGCGTACGTAATTATGAAGGAAAAGAATTGAAACTAGGGTCTTTTTGGTTAGTAGATTAATTTTGAGGGGGTGAAAATTAAAATAAAAATGGTTATATTAGGTATAACATAAAAATGAATAAAAGTGGGGCTGAAAATAAGATGAGAATAAAAAATAATTACCAATTTATCTGTAATTAATCTAGTTGTGCAATGGCGGCGGCGGCGGTGGCAATGATAATGGTAGTGGGTAGTGGATGAGGAAAAAAATAACATCTCACATTGGATTCCCATAAAAACCACTCTCATGTGATTGTGATTATTATCAAAATTGCGAGTGAGATTTTTATTGATGCAAAACCAAACATATAGGAATGGGGTTTTGGACAAAAATGACATCTCACATTGAATTTCTTGGAAGAGAATCAAATGAAGTGCAAAATGTATAAAATGTATGAAATACATAATCCAGATCGTTAAATAAAAATTGAGATTTGTATCCGCACTGTAACAGTTTCTTCTAACGATTCATGTTGTGCACTTTATGTACTTTACCATATCTATATTTTAGCAGATCTAAATCCGAATTTCTTTGAAGGAATGTGATTGAACACTATTTTTTTTTCTACACGTATCATTTAATTGGAGGCACTTCTGTTTGAATTAGTTGAGGTTCTACAATAAGGGTAGAGTTCTCACAGTAAAAGATTTTTTCATACACAAGACTCGAATCTGAGACCTTACTTAAAAGAAATAGAGTATCTATCACTTCAACCAATCACCTATTTGTTACACTATTAATTATTTATGATATATGGATTGTCGTAACTCGTAATCTGCTTTTTGAGGACTTGAGGTGCGCATGACCCAAGTCAATTTAATCGATTAACCCATTAGTTAATGCATGTTCTAGTAGTAATTAGTAACTTATTTATTTGTGTAGAATGCCCCATGAAATGTTTAATTCATACTCTCTTTTTTTTTCATTAATTATTTTATAAGATTTATTTTAATTTTAATTAAATTATTAGAAAAAATAAAATGGCATAGAAAATAAATTAGGCTCTTATAATAAGATATATGCTTAATCATATAAGAACATGCATTATTATTTTTAATTCCAATAATTAAAACAGTCCAAAACTATTATAATATAAATATACTTTTATTTAGAAATATAACTAAATATGTTGGGTATTAAAGTTAGTTATATATATATATATATATATATATATATATATATATTGACAGTTTGGTCCCTGAAGATCATAAGTGTACAATTTGGTCCCTGAAAGATTGTACCGTTACACAAATTGGTCTTTCTGTTATCTTCAGTTGGATTCTCTTAACGGACTTGCTGACGTGGCACGTTAATTGCACACGTGGATAGTTAGTTGCTCAGTTGGACGTGCTTACATGGCACAAGTTGAAATCAACCTCTATAACTCAGCAAAAACTCTGCGTTTTGAAGCTGCTCATTTTGCACACTTACATTAAGACTCTAAAACGCTCTGTTTTAGAAAGAAAAGGGTTGGGGACCAAATCTGAATGTTAACTTCAATGTTTAGGGCTAGGGAAGGAGGGGCTTTCAGAGGTTAGTAGGAGAAGAAGGAGAAAATGAGCTGCCATAACTGCAAAGAAATGCGACGATTTGAGACACGCCCAAGTCAGAACGTTCGAATGGCGGAGTCATCTTCATCTGCAACAAGCTTCAGCGATGAGAAACTCTAGAACATGCCGATCGTTTGCGACTGTGGGAGAAGGTTGGTGATCTTCACAGCCAAGACTGAATTTAACTATGGGCGGCGATTTCTGAGGTGCCCATTGTACAAGGTAATTTCTTGACTATCGGCTGAAATATTGGGTTTATTGGTTTTTATGACATTTGGTTGTAAGTTTTGTTGGATTTGTGGCAGAACAAGTTCCTTACTTGCGGGTTTTTCAAGTGGATGGATGAGGAATGTCTAACTGAAGAAGAAGAAGTGCCATTTATGCATGGAAGAAGTTCTGTGAACCTTAGGAATACATTGGTTATGTATGAGTATGAAAACAAAATTCTGAAATGTATTTGTGCTGTGATGGGAGTGGTTTTAGCATGGTTGATTTATTATCATCTTAAATTTTAGGGTATTGGAGTCTATGTTTCAGAAGAATCCTTGTATTTTGACTTGTATTTTGATTTGTTTATGGAGTATGTAACCTATGAGAGGTAGATCATTAAGCTTCAATGCCAAGTGTTTGTGTAATATTTTGATTAGTTTATGGAGAATGATTGGTTTTGAGAAGAAAAATGAGCACTAGATTCCTATGTCCAATGTTACCTCTTATCAAACCAATATATATAATCCCACTATTTTTTATGCTTTCTCCTAATGAAAACAGGTTTCTATTTTAATAAAATGGACAGAGTAACAACAATGAAATCAACATGCAGAAGATAAGGCAGCACAGATTTCACTCTTTTTTATCAAGTTGCAATGTCAATCTTCCACCACCATCAAAACCTGTTTGTAATTTAATAAAATTGACAGAGTAACAACAATAAAATCAACATGCAAAAGATACATAAGGCAACACAAATTTCATGACATTTTATCAAGCTGCAACGTCAATCTTCCACCACCATCAAAACCTTTTTGTAATTTAATAAAAAAAACTAACAAACATACAGATAAAAGGAAAATATATGGGCAAACCAAAATATACTTATATTGATATTGATGTGTTGCCATTTACACAAGGTTCAACATGAAGACTACATTAAAGAACCTAATGTAAATAGCTCAAAAAGCATTACAATACGTCAATACCCCAAGTTAACATCATAAGGTACAATATACAATCCAAAATAAAGTCATGTTAAAAAAAAAACTGTCAAAATAAGTTTCCCAACATTGCTTGGTAAGTTTATCTTCTCTTCACTCGTGGCCAGCATTTGGTGGTTGAGGAGGCATGAACTTACTCAACCTTGACCTAGTAGCATAACTTGCAACTTGGATGGTCTCATTGTACATGGAAGCTGGCCTTAAAGGTGGTGGTCTCACTGCTGTTGGTGCCATGGGTTGAGTGATTAGAAGTTGAGGCCTTAGAGGTGCTGTCACAGTTGGGGTGGGCATAAATACCATAGTTGAAGTAGATGGATTTTGTGATGTTGGAATTGTTGGTGCAATCCTAATTGTACTCTAATAAGTAGAGAATATAAGAGTTAGTTACCAATAATCACTAATGTAACAGTATACAAGTATATAGTATAGTTTGAGTAAGAAAATTGTTTACTTAAGAAGATTGAGAAAGATCTTGGGACATTGGAGGTGAGCTTGGAGGCGGTGTTGGCAGCACAGTGGATGTCTAATTAATTAAGAAACATAAGTGTTAGTCAGTAAAAAAAATGAAAAAATAAAATAAAATAATGTATGTACAAGTAATGTAACTTTACACTTTGGTTGTTTGATGCTGCAGGTGGTGCTTTGCAAGTCCTTGAGTTGTGTTTAGTACCGCCACATTTTGAACACTTTATTTCCCCATACTTTCTTTTAGCCTTGTGAGGTTTTTTGGGGTTAGGTGGTGGGTCATTAACCTTCTTTCTTTGCTTTTTAGGACGTCCAGCTGGCCTCTTAAATGGTGGTGGGTCTATGGCAGGCAACCCAGTCTTACACCAATATTCTGATGAATTAATTGGTCGCACTTATGGGTCATACGTCTTCCTCCATAACTAAATTGAGAAGAATTGATGCACAAAGTCTTCAGGCTCCACATTCTTAAAAGCCATGCATGCCACTGCATGCTCACAAGGTATACCAATCAGACCCCACATGTTGCACGTGCAACTTGATATTCCCAAATCCACAATCATTTTGATTGGTCTGCACTCCACCTCATATTTGTTACCCTCTGGGCCCCCACCCAAAATGGTGTCCACCTACCACTGTTTATCTTTGATTCCTCTAGTCTTTTTTTGGCTTATGGGGTAATTGGCCCACCATAAGCAGCAGCTTTCTTACTTTCTTTATTCATCTTGGTCACAATATATAACCTCAATTCCTCAGCCATAGTGATGATTGGTTTAGCCCTTATCTTAACCAACTTAGAGGTCAGCTGCACACAATAGTTGTTAAGTAATGCGTCAGACTTCGGAAAGTGGCTAAATCCAGCCCTTGACCAGAAAGGTGCGGGGTTCCTGTTAAAAAATGCCCATGCATCCAGACTTTTTCTTTTCATTATATCCATGTTTGCATCATATTCAGCCATAGTAGATGATTTTGCAATAACCCACACCAAGTCATTTAAATCTTTGTTCTTGAACTGCTTGTGAAAATTAACCCACAAATGTCTCACACAGAACCTATGATGCACCCCAGGCATGAGTTCTTGTATGGCTGGTAACAACCCCTACATTGTGTGCCCCAATAAAAATAATCAGCAAAAGATTTTTAATAGTGCACAAAATAGTCCCTAAAAAATTTTAAATACTACACAAAATAGTCCGCAAAAAAATTTGTACAATGTACAATTTAGTCCCTTAAGGTCTTAATCTATATTGCATATTCTACATGTGAATGATAATGAGAATTACCTTTTGCTGGTCTGAGACAAAGTTCCACCCATGCACTCTGTAGTCTCTTAAATCCTCTAGAAGGAGAGTGAGAAACCATCTCCACGTGTCTTTAGTTTCTGCGTCGACAAATGCATACGCTATAAGAAAGTATGCATTTTTGCCATCTTGACCCACTGCTGTCAGCAATTGACCCCCATAATAACCTTTTAGGAAACATCCATCAAGGCTAATTATTGGTCTACACCCATTCTTGGATCCCCGTTTACATGCTTCTAAGCATATGTAAAGTCGATCAAAAGCAGGTGGTGCATCTGGTCTCACAAACCTTAGCTTCAATAGCACTGTGGACCCAGGATTTCTGTTCCTCATCTCCTCACAGTAATCCCAAAGCATATTATATTGCACTCTCTCACTTCCTTCAACGATCTTCCTTGCAAGCCTCATGGCTCTGAACACTTGAAATACTCCCACGTGAACTTTTCTTTTCTCCCTTAAAAAATCAAATGCTTCAACCGCAGTCATCGCTGGATGTGATCTTACCTCAGGCACCAAATTTCGTGCTATCCATTTCTTGTTAGCCTTCTTGTTCTTGAAAGCTCTTACACAATTATGCTTCTTTACGTAGGTCTTGACTTGGAAACTATTGGTCTCGTTACTCCATGAACAATATATCTCCCATTCGCATTTTTTCCTATTCACTCAGCTCTAACTCTAACCTTGTCAATTTTCACAAACCTAAACCTTCGCCCTTTAGCAATATTGTAATCTTTCACTGCTTCTTTAAAGACTTCAAGAGATGAAAACTCCATTCCAAGTTGTAGCTTCACTTCACCAAATCCAGAATTTTCATTAAATTGTGGATACTTACTTTTGAAACTGTAGTCTTCATCCTCTTCAGACACAAGGTGTGGATCTAATTTCTCATATTCATAGCCACCCTCAGAACCTGATCCACTGTCTTCATCCTCTTCTTCTGAAGATGTTGCTAAGATTGATCTCAGTGGCAGCCCTAAACCATCTTCAATTTCAGCTTCATATTCATCTTCATCTTCATCAGTGACGTCAAGTAGCTCCAATTTTTTCCTCTTCCTTTGTTCCTCGCCAGACTCAGCAGTCACTTTCTCCTTCCCTTTACCCTTGGAAGAAGACGCAATTTGTTTCATCTTCGAAGAAGCAACACGTTGTTTCTTCTTCATAACCGTTGTAAGTGGTACATCATCGTCATCATCTTGGTCAAATAACTCTGGGCCAGGCCTGTATGCTTCATCATGTCCACTGTCATAATCATCACCATCTTCAGTATCATCAGAATCAGTTTCCTCATCTTTAGAATCTTCACTATCATTACTCCTTAGTACCATCATCTTCATTATCACCATTATTGTCAGTTTCATCATCATCTCTTTCTACCTCCCTTCGTAGTTGTTCAATCAATGCATCATCATCATCCACAGACAAATTTACAGAACGCATAGCCCTCAACTTTTTCCCCATTGCTACAAGAGTCAAAGCACTTGTAAGCTGCATAGCAGAGAAATAAGCATATATATAAACACAAAACCTATACATTAACCACTAAATTTTGGGTCAAAGCAAGCATAAACATATTATATGGTTCCTAATTTCAATAAATTTTCTTCACAATCTTATAATTCTCCTTCTCACGACAAATCTCTTCAAATTGAAGGCAACCAATTAACAAAAATAAAACACCGCCTTGGAACAGTATATAAGCATTTTTTATCCATATGTACCTGTCCTATCAAGCTCAAATTCAAATACACATATCTTAATACATGCCATAAATATTCAGTATACTCCAAAAATCTTGTGTGTTATACTTTTACCACAATTCATTAGGATTCCCGCAAGTAAAAACATATCAATAGGGTCAACGCAAGCATACACAATGGGTCAGTGTTTTGGAGTTCAGAGTACCCTATAAATATCTGTCAACGCAAGCATAAACCATGCAATAAAAAACTATGGAGATTTGAGTCGAATGCAATAAAAAATTTGAGATTTTCAGTTAAAGTATGAAACGTAATCATCGATTTGAATAAACTAATGCCTAGGAATCAAAACCGAAGCTTCAAAGAAAGTGGGGAATCTGCCATTGACGCATACCTGACGAAAATCAACGATGGAGATTTCAGACGAATGGAATCGACGATCGAGATTCAAGAACGCTCGCGCACCAACTCGTACATCGTAATCTCCTCTACGGTTTGGGCTAGGGTTTGGTCCAGTGGGGTCTGAGCCAAGGTGTAGTTTAAGGTAAGGTGGGGTTTCAGTTCAGATCGAATTATATGGTTTGGTCCCCACCCCGTTTCTTTCCAAAACGGAGCGTTTTAGAGTCTTAATGTAAGTGTGCAAAATGAGAAGCTTCAAAACGCAGCGGTTTTGCTGAGTTTGAGGCTGATTTCAACTTGTGCCATGTAAGCACGTCCAACTGAGCAACTAACGGTCCACGTGTGTAATTAACGTACCACGTCAGCAAGTCCATTAAGAGAATCCAACTGAAGATAACAGAAGGACCAATTTGTGTAACGGTGCAATCTTTCAGGGACCAAATTGTACACTTATGAACTTTCAGGGACCAAACTGTCAATTTTCGAATCTTTCAGGGACGAAATTGTCTATATACTCTATATATATATATATACATATGTATATATATATATATATATATATATGTATATGTATATGATATTTCAGGAATGAATGATCGAAGACAGCTCCTAAAACTTCTCAGTTAGTCCCCAATGATCAAAATCTCGCAATAGTTCTACGTAACTACCATGTATAGGTGTAATCACGCTCAAGCAAGGTGACCTCGCTTGTTGAAGGCCCAAAATCCCACTAATATAAAAACCCTCTTGTCCATACCCATGGGGCTTCATTCTCTCAATATCCTCCAACGCGGAGGCATACCAAGCAAAATCACGTGGACTCTGATCTCATTAAGCTACACAAGCTCTGAAAAAAGGCATGTAGACTAATTTGTCCTCCCTCAAACTCCCCTCAGAGCTTTCTCATCTTATTTTCGGCTACCACATAGGAATGAACAAGACAACCTACCCGTGTTTGTGCACCACGTCTGCTTGGCGAGCACGATCATCGAATCTAGATATGATATTTCGCCAGAGGAAGTTTTGGACATTTTGAGATCCAATGGTGGCAAGAAATTCGGCTTCGATCCATTTTGTGAAATAGTCAATTGCCACTATGAGGAATTTTCTTTGTAGCGTGCTTTGTGGAAGGGGCCCAAGTATTTCCATCCCCTAAGTATCAAATAGCCAAGGAGATTTTATGGGTTTTAGCTCTTCGGGAGGCTGGTGTATGAAGCTAACATGCCGCTGGCACTGGTCACAATTTGTGACTAATTTCTGAGTCTGGCCTCATTGTGGGCCAATAGAAACCCAAGCGAAGTGCCTGTTTGCGGAGGGCACCCTCGGATTGATGGGTTCTGCATATGCCTTCGTGAATTTCCTGGTGGACGTAGTTAGCATCTTCAAGTGGAAGACACCTAAGATGTGGCAATGTGAGAATCCCTTTTTGCACAAGTCTTCTCCCCAGATAAAATATTGAGTTGCTTGCCTCCTTATCTTCCTGGCTAGTTCCCTTTCTTCGGGTAGGGTGCCCTCTGTTATATACGTTTTTATTGGAGCCATCCAAGACGCCTCGGTTGCTATTGGTAGCATGTTTGGGGTTATGTTGGGTGCTTGCAATGTCGTTCGCAGGACCGTTTTGAAGCCTGGTTGACTTGGAGTGGTGGCTAGTTTAGAGAGGGCGTCAGCTTGGGTGTTTTGGCTTCATGATATCTGTGTGATCAAGACGGATTCAAGCCTGCTAATTTCTTGTTTGGCGAGCTCCACATATTTGGTGATGGTAGCGTCTTTTGCCACCAATTCCCCTTTAAGTTGTCCAACTACTAGTTGTGAGTCGCTGAATAGATTGACCTTTGAGGCGCCCATGTCATAAGCTAGCGTTAGTCCGGCTATAAGTGCTTCATATTCAGCTTGATTATTTGAGGTTGAAAACATGAAGCGCAGGGCTTGTTCCACCTTAATTCTGTCGGGGCTTTCGGCTATGATTCCGGCGCCCGCAGATTTCCCGGTCGAGGAGCCGTCTACGTAGATTAGTGATGAACGCGGCCTTGTCACGAGGCCGGCACCAATCAAATTAATGCTAGAATGTGCAACTAGTGGCACAACCTAGGTCGAATCTCTCTCGCGGATCCTATGTATTCAATGGTCAATTATGTAGGATGTTCACAAAAATAGGGATGTATTTGAGGAATTTCATCAAACAGTTGGTGTGCAAGAAGAGTAAATGTATCTAAATGAAACTAAAACTAAATCTTTTTTGTGATTTTTCAATATTTCAAGGCAAGTAAAAGTGAGGTGAATGTATTAAGATGGATATGCTTTGTTGGAGGATGCTTTGGGCTATCCTTACTATCTAAAATTATGGAGTTAATAATTGAGGAACCATTTTTCAAATGTAGTTTAGTGACCACTAAACTTAGGTAATTTAATTAGAGAATGCAATTAGCCAACCGGACAATTAACAAGCTCAATCAAATACCATCAATGAAGCAAATGGGGAATTTAATATAGATAAGAATTCAACTCAACAAATACCATTGTCATTAGAGTAACTTCCACAATGAATCAAAACTACAATAAGATTTAACCAAATCCAATGTATAATAAAAACCCACAATGGGAGAATGAAAATACAAATCACAAATTTATATTAATCCCTAATATCCAACTACAACCAAGTTAAGTTCCACAACCATGGAACCACAATCAATACAAATCCATCAAAATCAACAAAATAATAGTGACTCTATAAAGAGAAGTAGAAGGAAAACAAGAAAAACTCCCTAGTAAGTGCCAAAGCTCAAGCCCTAATCATCCTCCTCCAAAGCACTAGAAGTTTAGCCACTCATGGAGATGAAGAATGCTCCACCAAGCTTCTCCAACCCGTGCCCAGCCATGGATGATGATGAAAGTTGCAGAAGAAATGAGTGGGGATGGAGGTGGAGTGAAGAAGATGATGAGAGAATGAAAAATGGAGGCTTGGAGATGAGAGGAAGGTGAGAACTTGGAGAAAAGATGAAGTGTTAATGATCTCCCTTAGCCTCTTCACTTAGCTCTAATGTATTGGGGCAAATTAGGTCATATTGGGGTGAGTGAGGCCCACAAATTCGGCCCAAAAGTCAATTTCTGATGTAAAAACGTGGGTTTATCTGATGTGGCTCGCTGCAGCGAGCAGACATGGCCATTTCAACAATTTTGCTCGCTGCGGTGAGCAGAATTGAAAACTTGTCATTTCTGCTTAGTTTTTGCGCGGTTCTTCTCCCTCGCTTGCATTATTATGGCTCCCAAATGTTGATCTTCTTGCTAATTCTCCTCTAGATAACCTACAAAACATTCAAAAACACTTGTGAAAATTTCAATCATGAATTTAAATTTGCACAAATGCTAAAGTTATGAAATTAACACAATTTATGCAATAAACTCATGGAATTAGCAGGAATTAAATCCAACACTCATATGAATCAATATACCATCAAAGCATGCATTTGGACACAATAAACACAATAAAACCTTGCCAAATGATACGAAATAGTATGATTAGAATGAGTGTTATCAATTAGTCATGGGGATATTTCTGGTTGTGGCTCACACGTCGCATTAGTCTTTGTTTCTTCTGCTGGGGCGTTCCCTTCTAGCATTCTGACAGAGTCATTTCGGCAATGAAATCTGCTAGGGCTTGGCCTTTGATTGCCCGCCTTAGCTTGTATTTGTTGTCGAACTCGGAAAGTTCTACGGCCCAGTTTGTCATTATACTTGCATGGTAGAGGCAAACGTGGTCGACCCACTTCTTGTGCATGGTGCTCAACCCACGGTCCTAGAACCTCTCCCACGTCTCTAATGTGAGAAAGTATTTGGGGAAGCATGATTGAAAACCACGTATGAGACTATCGAACGGTGTCACATGTTACCAATATGTGGTTCAGTTAACCTTTTAGAAGGCCAGTGCCACGTATCCATAGGAGAGAATATTATGGAGTTACACTACTTATTTTAGAATATTTAGAATCCATTGATCCTATATCAAACTCTAAATTAACATATGGGATAAAACAATTTAAGTATATAACTGTACTTCAAGTATTGATTGTTCCTTTATTACATATATACAAAATTATTTTGGGTTATGATTATCCGCCGATGTATTGTAGCCACATAGACATGACTCATTTACGGGAAGTTTCTATGCTATTGCAAATATATGCAAGCCTTTCTAGTACTGGAAACTTATTTCTCCCACCTATTCATATGCAGATGAATGTCTTTATAATGCAGATGAATCAAAATGGACAGCATAATTAAAGAGGACAATGACAATATCTACCACAATTAATCAAAATGGACCTGCTTCTTTTATTTAATAATTTGTAGAATATTCTTAAAGGGTGTCTTAATGCATGGTATCCAAAAATTTAATTTTTGATACCAAACATTTTCATTTTCTTCTTACCCTCCAAAAAATCTAGCGAACTAACATAAAAATTAAAAATAAATACAACTTAAAAATTAAAAAGACAATTTTATACAACTTCACAATTCATAAAGATGATTTCTTTTTTATATATCCAATAGAAGACCGTTATATATATTTTATATTTCTACTTATTTAAACAACTCAATAACCCAGAAATTACGAGCACGACACTGGTATTTGATACCCTTAAATCCAGCAGCTTTTGCGAGTTGTAGGAATTCATGTTGATTTCGTTCTTTGCCACCTAGATCATGAGCCATCATGAAAACATCAACTTCAAAGTTACACTTGGTAGAAGCAGTGGTGTCAGGCATAGCTGTTATGCCTGATTCAACTACAATCACCTTCCCTTTTTCTGGAGTCGCATCATAACAGTTCTTCAACAATGTCACGCACTTCTCGTCAGGTTTCTTATTTCTTCCCTATAAAGTTTCTCTAATCATATGCTTTATTTATATTGTCTTTACTATTTTCTATGATTGGTCATGTAAAATATAGTATTCTATATCTTTTATATTCTCTCTCTATATTATGATTGATCATTCAAATACTTTCTATCACACGTCTTATTATATGTAGGAGAAACTTATAACAAAGATATGACGAACTTTATCCAAGTTTAATCATAATTGAAAGAGTTAATTAATTTATACTCATCAAATTTTAGGCTTCACCTAATTATAATTATAGCTCTTTAAATTTTAAGTATATATATTTTTTAATTATTAGTTCCAGATGTCTTTTTCTTCCGGTAAAGAGTGACAATTTGTAATTTTAAGAAATGATATCATTCAAGCCAAGAAAAATCTGAAAATAACCAAACCGATGGATTTCTTAAAATTGAAATAAATGACCACCTTCATAAAAATGGCATCTCCTTTGGGTACACTTTCAAACATATCTCCTGCCACGTGTTCCACTCCTGTAAACATTAAAAAAAAAAACCGAAATTTGATAATGCACACAAAAAAGAAAATAGATAGAGAAATAAAAATTTAGATAGTTATTCAACTTTTGATTACATTTTTTTAAATGAATATATAAAATGCTAAAATCGAGTTTGTATTAATTAACCATTAACATAAGATCATTTGTCTTATTTGATAGATATATAATTATATAAAAAAATTTAAAGATAATTAAATATTAAGATGTACCAGAATAAGGAGGGGCTTGTTGGATGACATGAGGCAAGTCAAAATTGATAGCCTTAATATGTGGATATTTGGAAGTGATCATACTGAGGTTGAAGCCGAAGCCTCCTCCAACGTCCACAAGGGTGTTGAGATTCTCAAAGCCTCTATAAGACTCAAGAATCTTCTTCATAACTATGGAAGTGTGTTGAGTCAATGATATGTTAAAAATCTTATTGAACTCTGAGTCCAATCCAAGATAATTAAATACGTGCACTCCATGAGCCATTTCAAAAGGGTTTCCTCCTTCCAAAATTGCATCTTTCAGATGAACCCTATCAATTGTCAAAATGGAACAAAAATATAATTTTAAGACCAAAATAATAATCGAACTCAAAATTATTGTATCTTAATAATAACTAACTAAAGTCTTAGAAGCACACTATGTGATCCCGTCACATGTTAACTTTGGGTGAATAAAATTAAAATTTATATAGTTTGAAACAATGTTGTTTGGACTGGACTGGACCAGACGGTTCGACTATTAACCGAATACAAAGGTGAGTTGGTTGAACTAAAAAACCGTTTTTCTGGAAGAGTATGATTGTATGTATATATTATTGCAGTAGTTTATAATTCACAAGAACATAACAGATCTTGTTATAGTTAAGTGTTAACTTACCAGCTTTCCAAGAAGACCTTGTGCTGAATCAAGGTCAAGATGGGCCCCAACGACATAGCATCAGCGTCACGAGCGAAGAACTTGGACGCCGGTGCGAGGCTATAGAGCCTTTGGGACACAGTGGACGCATCATCATCATCAGTATGAGTCTGGGCTGAAGAGCAATGAAGAATAGAGTGCGTAGCGAGCAGCCCAAGCAGGCGATCCAGCATTTTGGGTGCGTCTGGGTTCTTCGTTGGAAGCTGATCCGCAATGTCGTTTGCTGAGAGCTTGGCGCCTAGGCCGGCTTTCGCTATGACGTCGAAAACGCCCAGCTCGATTGTCGTTTGCAATGCCATCGGCAGCACACTCGACATCACCAACTGCATGGCATAACTGAAACTTTCTTCTTCATTTCCAATGTCGTTTAATTGTTTGGAGACTTCAGATTCCAATTTCAATGTCGAAGCCATTAATTAGGATATATATATATATATGGAATTTCTCACTTCATTCACACAATGAACTTCTATATAACATTCACTGATTTCTTCTAGTTTCTTCGCCAAAGTATTTTAATATTTATTTTACAAAATTCTTCTATGATTGCTGCTTATCATCAGTACAATAGCCCCAACTTGTATCAATTTTCAGCCTCTTGTTCTTATTACGAAATGTCACCAATCTAAGAGATATTGTAGGACAGTTTTAGATTTCTTTTAGATATTAGGATAGAAATTTTTTTAGCTGTAACTAACTTTGTAAATATCTCTGATAATTGATCCTCGGTCTAGCACAACTTCAACTCATTCTCTTTATATTTTACGAGTTCGCGAATAAAATGATGCCGAATTTTAATGTGTTTCGTGCCGTGTGGCGACTATGAAATACTGAGTTGTTCATTATTGAGATGAGTGATATGTTGTCGCAATAAATTTTTGTTGGCGCATTGGCTAGTGTGTTTATTCATGATTCACTTACTCTACTTATCTTTTTATAAATTATGTTATTTAAAACATTTTTCAATGTAAAAATAAATTTGTGCATTTCAATTAATTACTAATTGTTAAATGGCATGACTCATATATATATATATATATATATATATATATATATTTATACACACACCAGCAACCAACATTAAGCTAATAGAATATTGATTGTACTTATAGTCTTTTATTAAAACTGTAATAACAAATATATATAAAGTAGTTAACATCTAAAATTTCTCTTTGGTAAGTATACCCCTCTTTTATTACATTATATATATATATATAGGACAAGATATTTAAAACAGATTATTAAAATGTAATGATGATGATGTGCAACCAATACATACTATGTTTTCGTAACTTTTTGTGTTTGTGACAGGACAAACAGAACGAGACAATTTTAGGTTTCATTGGTGCATGCGTTGTTTGTAATTTTATATTTCCTCACTTTGTGGATTGGTTGTTGATAAATAATATAATAGTGTGTGGTTCTGACAAAGAGTTGATCTTCTATATTGTTTAGTAAAATACTCAGTAAAATAACGAAGGAGAAACAAAGAAAAAAATTATAAGTTTCATATTATCAAATTTTCTGTATTTTAATTTTTCTCTCTTTTTTAATTAAAAAAAAAATTAATATTAATGACAAGAAGAAAGAATTATTGGTAGACCCCACATAGAATTATAAAATGCCTTTTAATTCTTTTCCCAGATCGGTCGAAGTCCCATCATCTTCTCTCCTAAACAAAGCACCCCTTACACTCACCTTTCGACGTTACTCTTTAATATTTAAAAGCCAAGTGTTCTCATTTCGTTGGCCCACATGATTTAAAAGAATATTCATGGAATATGTCCTAAAAGTTATACCAATCGGCTCAGTTGTAGCTCACATAGATTTCGGCCAATCAGTTGATAGTCAATTATCGAAATTAGCAAGTGTCTATCACTGCATTGCCTGTCCATTGTTCAGACGTGTTGAGCCGTCATAAAATCCCTCTCATTGTAAATTAATAAGGCAAAATACTATTTAGTTCCTGAATTGTTGGTCAAACTATTATTTAGTCCCTGAATTTATCAAAAATACTATTTAGTCCCTGAAATTTTTAACTATGCCAACTATTTAGTCCCTGAATTTGTAACTATGTCAACTATTTAGTCTCCAAACTTGGCAAAAATATTATTTAATCACCGAATTTGCAACTCTATCAATTATAATGGGTAACAGTCATGAGACTAAATAGTTGACAGAGTTGTAAATTCGGTTATCAAATAGTATTTTTGCCAAGTTTGGGAACTAAATAGTTGACATAGTTGCAAATTCGAGGACTAAATAATATTTTTGATAAATTTAGAGACTAAATAAAAATTTGACCAACAATTCAGGGACTAAATAATATTTTGCCTCTAAATTAATTGAGTCTTAATTAGACCCTTGTTTTACTCGCTTGCCTTCAAACTTACTCCAATAGGCCTAAGAACTTGATTTCGACAAGCCAACAATGACCCATTTGGTGTTTTATAGGCTAGTCACCTATATATATTGTAACTTTGGAATATTTCACCTTGGGACACGTGGCACTGACGTTTTAGAAGCACGGCCCCAACACCCCCTGGAGACATGTGACACCACTCATCCATCCATTACGTGGCCCTCGCCCACGTCACCACACGGAGTCTCCCTTCAACCAGACGTGTGATCTCCACAAGCCTCGTGGGACGACCCACGTCCCACGAAGTCGTGGGCCGAACATGATCTCCCCACACGCCAGTATAAATAGCCCCTCAACCGGGGGACTAAGAAAGCAATCGACTCTCAAAAGAATTACATACAACCTGAAGGATTATCGCACATCACCCTTGATATCCCACACTCTCTCGATACCTGAGCACCCTCAGATACCCTTGGCAAGTACTTTCAACTCCTTGAGCCTCGTTATTGGCCTTCCATTCTGACCAACCTCCGACCGGCTCACCTCTTCCTCGGAGCACACCGCTTACAGGGCTTCCAGCAGCCCTCAGAGACCAAGAGCGGCTCGCCCGCCCGGAGTACCTTGGACACATCTTAGTCGCACACGGCCCAATACAGGTAACAACCTTGCCTAACGGCTCCGATAGACGTCACCATGACGAACTACGTGGACTTTGATCCCTCCAGAAGGGTACGTAGGCACCTAGGTGCATCACCTAAGGACAAGTCCCCCAAGGTTAAGACTCCTTGCGATTCTAAATTCACTTTACAATTCTCTGAGCCAAAAATAACAGTTACATATGTATATGTATATATATATATATATATATATATATATATATATATATATATATATACACTTTGGTTTTCTTCTTTAATTTATTGGTGCGTCCTTTAATGATTATATAATCATATGATTGATACTTAAACTTCTTTTATTATTAATTTGGATAATATATGCTGATAATATATTAGGAAACAATTTAGGGAGAATTAAAATTAATGGAACTAATAATACAAAAATTAGGAATAAAATTGCAAATAAATATAAACTTTGACAATTAATTAAAAAGATACTTTTATTCAACATCACAATTCATAATTTTGTTCTTAATATATACATACATACATATATATATATATATATATATATATACATATTATAATCCTACTTAAAGAACTCAATAACCCAAAAATTACAAGCACGACATTGGTATTTAACACCGCTAAATCCAGCCGCCTTTGCGAGTTGCATGAATTCATATTGAGTTCGCTCTTTGTCACCTGGATCTTGAGCCATCATAAAAACATCAAATTCAAAGTTACACTTCGTAGAAGCAGTGGTGTCAGGCATAACTGTTATGCCTGTTTCAAGTGCAATCACCTTTCCATTTTTAGGAGTCGCATCATAACAGTTCTTTAACAGTTTCACGCATTTCTCATCGCTCCAATCATGAAGAATCCACTGCATCATCCTCCCATTAATCAATTTCACAAGCCAATAGTACTTGAAATATTTATATAATTTATACTGATCTCCTTCATCATTTAAATTATATTATCTCTGTTAATTTTAAAGTATATTAACTTTTTTATTAATAGTTTTAGATATTTTTAAAATAAAGTAAATTTCTTTTTTTTTCATTATTCAAATAAAGTGTCACCTTCATAAAAATGGCGTCTGCCTTAGGTACACTTTCAAACATATCTCCAGCCACGTATTCCACTCCTGTGACATTATTAAATGGGAAATTGAATCAAAAGACACATAATAATATATATATATATATAATTGCACTCAATATTAATTTAATATCAAAATCAGTGAATGTGATTTGACTCCCGTAACATTTGATATCTTATATCTAACACAAAATAGAAAATGTTAAAAACTAAAAATAGATGGCGCTGTAAAATGGTAGATAGTTATTTAAGTATAATTAAATTACATTTTTAGTTGAATATAAAATGTTAAAGTACTAAAAAAGTATAATCAATCAGAAATTTTTTTTATTGTCAATTATGACGGATACTAAAAAAAAATTAGTGGGAATTTGGTATCATGTTATTTCAAATAACATAATATCTTACAAATTATCAAGAAAAAAGACATAATATCTTACAAGCTACAGTATAAAATTGTATCATCTCAAATACAATATTATCTATGATACTATTGTCTGGTATGATATTTTACATCACAGTGTTAAATAAGATGCAAGTGTTTATTTTATATTGATCAAGTTATTTGTTTTTATAATGTCCAAATTCACCCTTAAAAATTTAAATAAATTACCTATTATATTTATACATACTATGATTATTTTTAATTTCATAATTTAACTTTAAATTAAAAATAATAATTATAAGTCCATACAATAAATTTAAATAAATAAATTATTTTATTTATATTATAATTATTAAAATGTTTAATGCTTTTTTGAAAGGTCTTTCAGTATAGGGAAATTGATCAAGTATCTATCTTATTTTTAATAATCAAACAAAATCACATTCAATCCAACAAAATAGGGATCGCTTAGTAATAAATGTTATATTTTTAATTAATAATTCATGTTAAAAAACAAAATATATAAAATTAGTAAGTTAAACAAAAAAATTTTCGTTCAAGTTCATATGATGACATAATATTTTTATTGTCATAATTAAGATAATACATTTTTTTTGTACCATGTGATTACACAATGTTATTTTATATGTCATTATGTTATCACATAACACTATACAAATATTGTCATCCAACAATATCATACAAAATAGCATATTATCTTAGCTTCACAATCAATGCTAGCGATAATATCATGAGCATTTTAATATTAATTAGTTACAACAATCAAATTAATAAATAATATTATTAACTATATATAACCTCAATTATTAACAAATTACGTTAAATGAGGCTAAAGTTATTATTATTTAATTTTTTTTTGGCCTGTTATTTAATTTATTTTAGTGAAACCGTGTTTGTATATATTTATTAACCTTTCACATAATTAGATAACACCTCTTATTTATTGATTGATTGATTGATATATATATACAAATAATTTAAAGATAAATATTAAAATACCAGGATAAGGAGTAGCTTGTTGGATGACATGGGGCAAATCAAAATTGATAGCCTTTATATGAGGGTATTTGGAAGTGATTATACTGAGGTTGAAGCCTAAGCCGCCACCAACATCCACGAGGCTATTTAAGTTTTCAAAACCTTTGTAAGATTCTAGAACCTTCCTCATAACTATAGAAGTGTGTTGAGTCAATGATATGTTGAAAATCTTGTTTAACTCTGAGTCCAACCCAAGGTATTCAAACTGGTGCACTCCATGAGCCCTTTCAAAAGGGCTTCCTCATTCCAAAATTGCATCTTTCATATGAAACCTATGAATTGATCAATATCAATATATATATATATATATACTAGAGGTTTTGAATGGTGTATGCAATTCTTTTTCTTATTTTTTGAAATTAAATACAAAGGTATGATCATCATGTTTTAAATTAATAAATAATTGAATATCTACCTATTATTTCTAAGTCCTTTGATCTTAACACTACTTTTAACTACTTTATCTATTATCTCTTTCTCTCTCACATCTCCTTTAATCATATTTTATTTTATAAGTTTTTAATTATATAATATAATATTTTGTGAGTCCAATCACAAAAAATCAACACCCATATATATGATATAGATATATATTAGGTTTCAATGATTATATATATATATATATATATATATATATATATATATATATATAATCACAACTAAAAAAATGATGGGATTCTAGCTATTGTTGGCTAATGAATTTGAAACTAAAGCTGAAGTTGAATGTTATACATGCTTTTCAAAATATCTAGCTTAATGTTAATATATTGAGTAAAATATACTGTTCGTTCTATTTTACGAATTTACAACTTATAATTTCAGTCTTCTTGATGATGAGAATATAATTATTTGTATTATTTATAGAATTAAATATCACTATAAGAAAATGAGTATTTTTTATAATCTATATTTCGATAGTCACTTAATTGTTGAAAAAAGAGTTTTTTTTTTCAACAACAAAAAATTGACCGTCAAAATAAGTTATTGAAAAAAGACAATAATAATAATACTTTTTATGGTTAATAATAATATTTTGACAGCTAGAATTTAATTGTTGAAAAAAGGTATTTATTTCGACCGTCAAAATTTAATTACTAAAAAAATATTTTTTTTAACAATTAATAATGACTGTCGAAATATAAGTTGTTGAAAAAAATTCATTTTTCTTATTGTGTATGTAGTATTTTTTAAATTTTAAGTAAGTTAATTTTTTTAACAAAAATAAAATTATAATGAAGTAATAATTTTTTTAAAAAATATTTTTAATGAAATATATATTGGTGTTAAAAAAATAAAAGTAGCATTAAGGATATTTTAAGCAAAAAAAAAAAGTTTAAATTCTCAATTTTTCATAGCTTTTAAATAAAGGGATTGTAGATTTAGAATAGAAGGGGTGAGAGTGTACAGAATCTTAACATCTCTCAAATAGAGGATCTTTGTTTGGATCAATCACGGTAATAAACGTTGTCTAGCCAAAACACAACCATAATCATCTGTATTAGTTACGAATGTGTCTCTCGGTTAGACAATTAATTGTGGACAGTAGAGAATTCACATTAATCATAACTAAATAATATTTAACTCACCAGCTTTTCAATTGTGATTGTCTGTGTTAGTTATGAGTGTGTCTCTCGGTTAGACAGTTAATATTGTGAACAGTAAAAGATTCGCGCTAATCATAATTAAATAATAGTCAAATGTCTATTTTAGTCCTTTATATTTCACTCAAGTTTAGCACTGTCAAAACGGGCCGGAGCTCGCGGGCTAACCCGGCCCGCCCGCTAAATGGTCGGGCTTGGGTTAGCAAAAATAGGCCCGTTTAAGCCCGCGGGTTAAACGGGCTAGTGTGCGGGCCCCGCGGGCTAGCCCGCGGGCCGGCCCGCCAAAAAAAAAAGAAAAAAAAAATTAATATATATATTTTAGATAATTTTATGTGTTAAATAATAATTTTATTCTAATAAAGTATATAAATAATTTAAATAATAATTAAAATTAATAAAATATTAATTTAAAGTTAAAAAATTACTAATTTTTAAGTAAATATATAATTTTATAGTTAATTTTTTTAAAAATTATATTTAAAAAAAATAAAAAAATTGGCCCACGGGCTAGCCTGTTTAGCCCGCGGGCCATTTACGGGTGGGCTTGGGCATTACTTCCCAAGCCCGCCAAATAAACGGGTCGGCCCAAACCGGCCCGTCACAGGCCGGTGCGGGCCGGGCTGGCCCGTTTTGACAGTGCTACCCAAGTTCCAAACTAGTCATTTATGTTTTAAAAGTTTCAAATTGGTCCTTTATTGTTTTCAGAAGTTCCAAATTGGTCATTTTGTTTAAATCCGTTCATTTCTTCCGTTAAGTGTTGATGTTGCGTGCTGAGGTAGACATATCATCTTTTCTATATATCCATTTAAGCTTATGTCTCACTCCACGTCATTGCTATTTCATCATATGTGATCACATGTCGATGATGTGGCAATGACGTGGCATGACACGTCAGCATGCCATGTAAGCCATTAACTTAAGAAATGGATGGACTTGGACAGAATGACCAATTTAGAACTTTTGGAAAAGATAAAAGACCAATTTAAAACTTTTGAAATATAAAGAACTAATTTAAAACTTGGGTTAAACATAAAACACCAAAATCAACCTTTGACTTTTTTTTTTTGGCCTTAAATCAACCTTTGACCTTGAATAATAGTTAACTCACCAACTTTCCAAGAAGACCTTGTGCTGAATCACGCTCAAGCAGGAACCCAGTGACATAGAATCAGCATCTGGAGCGAAAAGCTTGGATGTCGGAGTGAGGCTATAGAGCCTTTGGGACATAACTCCTTCTTCTTGTTCTTTTTCTTCTTCATCACTATGATTCTGAGCTGAAGAGCAATCAAGAATAGAGTGCGTAGCGAGAAGCCCAAGCAGGCGATCTAGCATTTTGGGTGCGTCTGGGTTCTTTGTTGGAAGCTGATCCGCAATGTCGTTTGCTGAGAGCTTGGCGCCTTCACCGGCTTTCGCTATGACGTCGAAAACGCCGAGCTCGAATGTCGTTTGCAACGCCATTGACAGCACACTCGACATCGCCAACTGCATCGCGTAGCAGAAGCTTTCTTCTTCTTCCCTTTCTTCTTTTCCGACGTCGTTTTGCTCCGAGACTTCGGATTCCGGTTTCAGTGTCTGGGCCATTAGGATTAATTAGGATGTCTATGGAATTTCTCAATTTGATAGTGAATTGAATACACGCAATTTCCATAGCACTTATTTATAGAGGAACGTTGTTCATCAACAATGGGCATGTTTAATTATTAAACATATTTTATATTTTAAAAAAAATAATAAATACGTATAAGTATGTGTCTGACATTTTTTTACTCAATGATTAACAGTGGGTCTTCTTTTTTTTATGAATAATAATGGGTCTTTTTCTTTGTTTTATTATATGATAGTTAGGGAGACACTATCATAAGTATTATTAATAAGGCGCCAGTGGTATGAATAAGTATTATGAATAAGCATCACGAATATTCTTAAGTATTATGAATAAGGCGTCAATGGTATGTTGAAGAAATCAACATAGGCTCAATTTAAAGGATTGCTGTACAGGCCTAAATTGTAAGTAGTTGTACTCAATCGTAATTACTCAACTATTCCTTGAATGTCAAAACTCAAAAGATCTCCTTAAAAGGAGATGTAAAATTTTGGATCACCATTAATAAATTAATAAATATTATCAAATCTATTTTCTATGAGAGATCACGATGAATATCTATCACCGATGTATGTACGTATGTGACAATTTTTTATTCAATGATTAGCAATTGGTCTTCTTTTATTATGGATAACAATTGGTCTTTTTTCTATTCAGTGAATAAATATTATCTATGGCAATTTGGTCATTTTTGTTTTATCTAGTCGTCTAATCCTTTTTGTTTTGTGTTAGTGACAAATTTAAAATATTTTATAGAGTGTTTGAAATATTTTTATTTTTTAGACTTAAGACCCTTATGCAATTAATTAAATAATTTGATACGTAGAAACAATCAAATTTTACCCGGTCCATATATATATATATAGGTCAAATTACTATTTTGTTTCTTAACGTTTGCACGAAGTTTAAAATTGTTCCTCAACATTTCAAAAAGTTATTTTAGGTCGTCAATGTTTTTTTTTTGGTCAAAATTAGTCTTCTAGCGTAACTGCGTTAATTTTCGCCGTTAGTTGTTGACGTGGCTAGCTTATATAGTACACTCTTTCTCTCCTATGTGTCTATTTAAGATGACGTGGCATGCCACGTCATCTCCACACCAGCAACCATAGCCACATCGTCATCATCATCTCCTTCTCACTTTCTTTCCCTTTACTAATTCATCATCAACCTTCAACTCTTCCACTTCCACCATCATCATACGAACCTGAAAATTTTCTGGAATAATTTCCAATTCCAGAGTAGTGTCTGTGTCGTCATAGCTTGTTTCCAACCTGGGAAGCTCTATGATTTGACTCAATTAATCAGAAGAATCATCAGCCATGGCAGACACGAAGGACGACATGAGTGCGTCGGAAGTTGGGGGGAGAGTCAAAGACTAAGTTTTCCATGTGAGCAGCCTTGGAAGTAGCAGCCTGAACATCACGAGGAGAGAGGGAGAGAGGACAAGGAAGGAGATGGGCGAGGTGGGGGAAATTGAGAATGGCGGAATTACCCTTTATGCTCAGTGTTGAGACGTCGTGTGCTCTTGCTGTCAATTTTGGAGTGGGGAATGTACCCAGCCAGATTCGCGATTTCTTGCGTGGCTCGCGAATTTCGGAAACCCATTTCCCCCAATTTCGCATGCGAATCCCGCAATACTCTGGGTGCTTGTTGGAGTCTCGATGTCGTTTTGCCCTCCTGGGTTCTGCTTTGGGTATGCTTAACAACGGCTGCAACGGTAGTGATGGTGGTGGAAGAGTTGAAGGTTGAAGATGATGATGATGGTGGAAGTGAAAGAGTTGAAGGTTGAAGATGATATTGATGATGAAGTAGTAAAGGGAAAGAAAGGAAGAAGGAGATGAAGATGTGGCTATGGTTGCTGATGTGGAGATAACGTGGCATGTCACATAATCTTAAATAGATACATAAGAGAGAGTGTGCCACATAAGTCAGCCACGTCAGCAACTAACAGTAAAAGTTAACGGAGTTACGCAGGAGGACCGATTTTGACAAAAAAAAATTGAGGACCTAAAATAACTTTTTGAAATGTTGAGGATCAATATTAAATTTCGTACAAACGTTGATAACCAAAATATTAATTTGGCCATATATATATATATATATATATATATAACATATAACACAATTTTCTTATCCCTCCCTTTCACCATATTTGTAGTTATTTTTTAATTTGTGAAATACGCAGGAGGACCAATTTTGACAAAAAAAAATTGAGGACCTAAAATAACTTTTTGAAATGTTGAGGATCAATATTAAATTTCGTATAACCAAAATATTAATTTGGCCATATATATATATATATATAACATATAACACAATTTTCTTATCCCTCCCTTTCACCATATTTGTAGTTATTTTTTAATTTGTGAAATAAATTTAAGTCTTTTATTAAAATTTTGACAAAATGATGAAATTGGGATTGTGTTGTAAATTTTATAGTGTAAGTGATTGAAATCAAATAAAGCCTTAGAAGAGAGAGATCCAAGAATATAAAATATAATGTGTGATATATTATAATAGGAGAAAAAATGGGCCAAGAGAGAAGTGCTCTCGGACACACAATGAGAAGCCACGAGAAGGGGAAGAATGTTAAAAACGGGCAATTTCCCCTTCTCTTGCGCAAGAAATAGATGACATGTTTGTTTTGCGAAAATTACTTTTAAGGTCAACGGTTTATTTTGGTCTTTTATGTAACATTCTAAAAATTTAAAACCCAAGTTTGACTAAATTTCTTACTTTGACTTTTTTGATTGAAATGATTTATGTTTGATTGTGCTTGTAAATAGGGTAAAAAACCCAGTAAGTGGAAGAGAGACTTAAAAAAAAATATATATCCAGAGAAACCTTAGGAAGCAAGAAATATGTCAAACAAGCCCTAGTACACCATAGGGACTAAATTGAAAGAGAAAACTTAGTTTTAGCCCTTTTTGTTTTAATAATTTAAAATGTGTAGGAAATGTCTATTTGACCCAAGAAAAGTTGCCTAGGACACTCTAGAGACACCCTAGGACTTAAATAAGGGAACCCAACCTCATGACCTTGTCCTGAATCTTCATATTTTCCCTAGTGAAAATTTAGGGACTAAAATGTAAGAAAACGAAATTTTTGCAACTTTTCTCAAATTAAGTGGCAATTTGGAGAGAAGTTAGGAAACCCTACCCTAGGAATCCTGAATACGTTAGAAAGTATTTGGGGACAATTAACCCTAAGGAAAATGCAAAATTCCTACACTATAACAAAATAAAATTTGGAACCTAATTGAAAAGAAACTTAAAAGTGACTAAGTCACTATACCCTTCACATAAGGCCACTAAACCCGAGAATTAGGTACCCAAACAAGTCATAACCATTACTAACACACCTAAGCAGTCACACACACAAGAAATAATCAAAGATTGGAGCTTAGGAACCTAATTAACACACACCCTAACTCAAAATAAAGATCACATGACCCATCCCCTTTAATTGAAGTGTGACCGAGGCCACAAGGCCAATTTGGCCAGCCAAACATGCCCCAACCAACTTGGTTACTCAGCCTAATTAGGTGTCCACGAATTAAGCAAGCAAAATTGAGGGCTGGACACATGCATCAGCCATCATTTCATCACACATGATCAAGTGGCTATAAAGAGTGAGAAAACCGAGAGAGTGCGGCACCAGCTGCCATTTTAAGCCTAAAAATAGAACGAAGAGTGAGAGAGAATTTCAGAGAGAGGAATAGATGAAGATTGAAGCTGCAGCTCGAGCTCCAGCAGCTGGGCAGCAAGGATGAAGGTTGGAAAACTCATAACACAGAGACACACACACTAACGAAGCCGTCCTTCATCAAGCTTGAATCAAGGCTTCCCAAGGAACTCCAGCTTGATTCCTTCACTGGAATTTCAAGGTAACCTGGTTACCTTTTCTAATTCATTTAAAAATCTGTTGGAAGAGAGAGCATCAATCAATTTAATGGTATAACTCTCAGATCTGTTTAAGTTGGTTGTTGTGTTTTTCTGAGTTCGCAGAGCCGACCTTGACTGACTCTTTTGTAAATTATGAACTTGATTGTCAATGGATTTTAATGAACTTACATCCGTTGGGAAGCTAACATGATAAGCTTTCTAGATCGTGTCTTGCATGTTAAATCCAATCAGTGAGCTAAGAGAAAGAGGCTTTGAAAGTTGCTGGTTCAGTGTGAAACTCTGTTTCGGTAATTTTGATTTCTTTAATTCATCTCTTCTTTTTCTGAAAATATGAGACCATGAGCTTTGGATGGCTGTAAGGGGACATGTAAAAGAGTTCCCAGAAAATTATGAACCACTATTTTAACAAATTTTAGCCCATCTAAAAGCTGGTGTTCTTGTGAAATTGGAATCCTTCATTTCTGTTCATTTTGATTCTGGCAAGGTTCAGTAAAATGCATTTTTCTCTTCTGTCACTGACTCGATTTGAGTGATTTCAAAGCCTGAAGAAAGCTAACATCCATAGCTTTCTAAAGCATACTTTTAATGAAAAATCCAAGCTTTGAGCAGGGAGAAATCCCCCTCGAAAGCAGGTTGTTATGCATAATGTCTGTACCAGTTTTGTGTTATAAATCTATGACTTTAAACTTAAATTTTGGACTCAATATAACATGAAATTGAATGAGTAAATAGGCATTAGAAAGCTAGCTAAATCCTCTATCTAATCTTTGACTTGGATGTATGATTCATGTTAGTTTTGTCTGAGTTATTAGCTTCAAAAGCTACTATTTTTCAAATAAACCCTGTTTCTAAACTGTCAAAATTGTGGCACAGATTCTGTGATTTTTGGCATGCCATGTTTTGAATAAGTATAGGGTAAGTAAATTACTGATAAATGAACTTGAGGACACCAGAGAATGTGGCTAATTACATAAATTGGTTGCAGAAACAGTAGTGAATATCTTCATCTTAGAAATGGCAAAAATGAACTTTTGATGGGTTTTTATTTTGAGTTTGCTTGCTGTTAATTTGCTGTGATTCGTGTGCATTTGTTTTTTTATAAAACTAATTGTTGGACAGCTAGATAGGTTATGTTACTGAAAATTCTAGGCTAGCACTCATAGAGAAGGATCAAAAGCTAGAATGGGTAAAAATGGGCCTTTAATGTGTTTCTTCTTGGAATTGCTTGCTGCTAACTTGCTGGGATTTTCTCTTCTGATATACATGTTGTTTGTGGGACCTCTGAATGTATTAGGACACTGGGATTTGATGAATTGAAACATGTAAAATGAGTTAATAGCTCAAATGGTAAAAAGTGGAGTCTCATTAGCTTCTATCTTAAGTAGATTGCTGTTAAAGGAAGCTAAGGCTTCGTTTCCTAGTTCTTGAAATGTGTCTAATATATAAAATTACTAGTTGACGGAGGCTTAGTGTTTAGTAAGTTCTGTTATGTGAAATTGGGAAATACTATCAAAATTTCGAAGAATTGAATTGAGATAATATAAAGAGGTTTTGAACTTAAAGGGTACTTCTAAATTTTGGAAGTTTTGTAGGTAGGAGGCAGTATGCTAGGTTGAGGCCACTGTTGCATAATAAAAAAAAGAGGAAAGTTGAGTTTAGGCACCTTAAGTCCTCAAGGTACTAGATTGTCATAAAAAGAAGTAAGCCACAAAATTAGGACCCATAGAGCTAAGTCCTAATCTGAGAAGAGACCATAGACTTCTCTCTGTGTTTTATCAAGTCTAAAATGACTAAGTTATGTGGTGGGAAGGTTCAGAACACCCAAGATACACTCACTAATGCATAGAGGCCAAGTGAGGAGCCTTAGTGCACTAAATTCAAGGGATTTCACCTATAAAGTTGGGTACTCTGGTTTTGGGTGGATAGGGCAGCTACCCCACCCTCTAGACTCCTAAAGAAATGTTTTCAGAAAGTAAAACTACCCAAGAATGACTTAGATCAGTCTTAGTGCACCTAAACCCCTTAATAGTAAAGAATGCTAAAGAGAGTAGCAATTTGTTACATAAAACCCAATTTTGTGTTAATAAGGCTATTCAACCTTGATACACAAGTCATAAAGTACCCCATAGTGCTTAGGGTGGGCTATGTTAAGTCCAACAGAAGCCATAAAAGAAAATGAGTAGTGATAGGGACTAAATTGCATAAAAAGTACTATTTTGGCTAAATAATGCAAAAACTGTACTTTTTGGGTTAGGAATAGGAAAGTGGCTCCTCCCTCTCCTTTTATGAGCTATTTGAGAACTATTTGATAGGCTAAAACAGTTCAGAACAAGTCCTAACTAAGAATTGGCCCTTTAGTGGCTTATGTACAAAGAATTTCTACAAAGAGGGTTTGTGTGCAAAAGTCTTAGATCTTGATCTGTCATGACAGTGGAAAGTGGTCCACCAAGTCATAATTCACCTTAGGAAGTTTTTTGTGACTTTGCTTGGTGGCTTGAAAAGCCAGAACAGAAATTGAGACTAAATAGGGACCTTTTTGAAAGAAAAACTTGAAATTTGCTAAGTCCTTATTTTGACTCCATTTCTGGTTGAATTTTTCGAAAAACCCCTTTAATGTGTTAAGTAAATAATAAGTGTGTGAAATATGTACTTGGGTTAGATTGAATTGATAAAAATGCCAAATATTTGCAAAGAATTGATCGAGGAGAGGGACTAAATTGATAGAGTAAGGGGTAATTGGGGACCAAAATGTAATTTTCCTACTTGAGAAGCAAGCTGTATTTGTTAATTACATTATAAATGTGCTTCTGATGAAATTTCATCATATTTGTATGTTTATATGAGAACTTATGAAAGTTGCTTATGGTTGTTTGTGATTTGCCTTGTGTGAACAAACTGTGATTAGTGCTGGAATATAGCAATTGAAATTGTTATCGTGTGAAACTTAAGGTTTACTGGTTGATAAGAGAAAAACGTTAGTGGATCCGAGGTGGGGATTGACACTCGAGGTTAAAGGTGGCTTGGAGACGAGGTAGGACACTTGATACCCTCAACACTTTTAGAATTATGCATTTGAGCATATTGAATTGCATTTGATGCATTCACTACAACAAAACACAGATTTACCCACGGACAATTCCGTGGGTAAATCTGTGTTATTCCGTGAGTAAAATTGGCGTGGGTACAAATTTACCCATGGGATTTTGAGTCCGTGGGGAATTCCTAACGGATTTCCCACGAACCCATCCGTGGCTATTTTTCTCCACGGAAGGGTCCGTGGGAAATCCGTGGGGAAATAGCCACGGAATTTTAATTTTACCCACGGATTATTCCGTGGGTAATTTCATAGATTAGATTGGCCGCCGACGAACTTCACCGGTCACCGGCAACCCCTCCGATCGCCGGTCATCGGCCACCGGCCACCTCCGGAAACCCCTCCAGCGACCGGCCACCGCCGTTCGCCTGCCGCCGGCAACTCCTCCGGCGACCACATTATTTCTGTAAAATGGTCCTTTGAGGATTCAAAGACGGGACACCTTGCATGGTAATATTTAGATTTACCACTAGGCCATTTATCACATGTTGTTTATTTAATGTAAAATATTTTACATCTAAAATTTAGATAATAAACATTTACCCACGGATTAGCCACGGATATTTACCCACGAATTGTAAATCCGTGGCTAATTCCAAGAAATTGCCCACCGATTTACAATCCGTGGGTAAATGTTTATTATTTAAATTTTAGATGTATATATAAAAAATATTTTACATTAAATAAACAACATTTGATAAATGGCCTAATGGTAAATCTAAATATTACCATGCAAGGTGTCCGTCTTCGAATCCTCAAAGGACCATTTTTCAGAAGTAATGTGGTTGCCGGAGGAGTTGCCGGCGGTGGGCGGACGACAGTGGCCGGTGATTGGTGTCCGTGGGTAATTCCGTGGGTAAACTCATTTACCCACGGATTTGTCCGTGGGTAAATTTGTGTTTTGTTGTAGTGTATATATTTGATGGTTGACATGATGACATTCATAAACTGGTATTTTGAGCACTCATCATTTTGAAACTAATGCATTCTCGCATAGCATATTTTGGAACAACTGGTTGAGGTATTTTGGCTTAGCCCTAGGCATAGTAGTGAAAAGGATTTTATATATAACCAGTATTTTAGGTCCTACTTGGATGTAAATCTTATGACGATACTATGTTCAGATTTGTTTCTGATTCTGATCAGGGTGGGAGGACTGATTGGTTGAGCGCTGCAGCTAGCGTTCATGTATGATGCTCGAAGGAGAAGCTATTCTTATTTGTAAAGCCTATATAAGGCTTAAATATTTATTTATATCTGGTTTAGTTGTAAATTGTAATTAATAGGTTTAATTGACTTCATGATAATTAACCAGGAGTAAGTAAACTTACTTAGGGTAAACTCTAGCAAAAGAAAAGTTTAAATTTTTTCGCGTTGTTTAGTTACCAATACTAAAATGAATCTTAGGAAATTAAGATTTATTGGTAATTCGGGGTAGATGTTACATTTTATATTTTATCTAGGTTTTAAATTATTTCTTTATGTTTCAAAAGTTTTAAATTGGTCTTTTACCTTTCCTAGAAGTTCTAAATTGGTCCTTCCGGCTTAATCCGTCAATTTTTTAACTTAACTGCTGACGTGGCGTGCTGACGTGTCCGTTTAAGCTAATGTGTCACGCTACGTCATCATCTGTCATCACAGATGATGACATAGAGTGACACATCAACTTAAATAGACATGTAGGAGAGATTGATATGTCCACCTCAGCACGCCAAGTCAGCACTTAACGGAAGAAATGAACGGACTTAGACGGAAGGACCAATTTGGAACTTCTGGGAAAGATAAAGGATCAATTTGAAACTTTTGAAACATAAAGGACTAATTTGAAACTTAGGTGAAACATAGAGGACTAAAATGAACATTTGACCTTACTTTAATTGATTGCTTACCCCATTTTTTTAGTATGTAAATATTTTATTTGAATACACAAGAATAGTTACAATTCAGTAAGAGGATACCACCTTATAGGCCAGGTAGAGACATTCCTCCCCAAACTATGGTGATTTGGACAAAGCTGAAAAGAAATTAGAAAGTTGCTTGTAAGTGCAGATACTTTTAATATCACTAATAATAGTTTATACCTAATGCTAATAGAACTATCATTAGACATAAGCTTGGGAGAATAAGATAGTCAGGAATGTTGATGGTGAAATGATCATTGTTCTCAGCCTCATAGGATTGAAGAAAATTCCGAAGGTTCCTTAGCATTGCCAGTTTGTTATCTTGATAATGCTCTGCAACAAGATAACAAAGTGGTTGGAGATCGTTCATTTGCTGTCTAAAAATGCCAAAAACCTTTTTTCCAGTAGTAGCGTCTTGTGTCCACTGGCAGATCAGCTTGATATGTTGGTTGCTATTTCCCTCAGTCCGACCTTCACCTCTTGCCTTCCTTCTAGGCGTGTCCATTTTAAAAAAAGGATCCTGACTTTGTAAGTTACCTAGATTCTTAAGATCATCTATTACTCTATATGCTCTGTTAAGGCACTCCATGACATCTGCTTTCCCATGTTGAAACAAGATTTCATTCCTCTGCGTATAGATACTCCAACAGATAGTTATAAGGAGCAGGATCAGGTCATTTTGGTGAGTCTGTCCGCCATGGTTGCAGCTATTCAGTAAGTGGCAGATCTATTCAGACATAGATGGGACAGCTATATTCTCCGTTCTAAGATTTACTTTGGATGCAAACCAAACTCTTTTGGCAAAGTGGCACTCTTTAAAGAGATGGACTTCTGTTTCGGGTGAGTCACAGTCGTAGGGACATTGTTTGGGAATTTAAAACCTCTTCTAGCAAGAACATCCCGGAGGGGAAGGCCTGCATTCATGTTCTTCCACCAAAAATGGAGGATTTTTTGAGGTAATGGGAGTCTCCAGAGTCGATTCCAATTACATCGGGGTTTACTTTGGCTTGGAGGCTCAGAATTTAAATTGTGATAAGCCTGCTTAACACTGAATTCACCATTGTTTGTCAACTGCCAAATCCATTTTGTATTGTCTTTGGTGTTTCTTTTCATTTTGTTTTTCTTCCCCTCTCCTTTCAATTTTTTATTCTCTTGTTTAGATATTTAGAAAACCTATAATGGGGGACGGCTTGGGAGCAGCAATTTGGTGGAGGATGACGAAAGAGCTGAAGATGTTAAATGTCGGATGCTATTTGGGAGAGTAAGAAGAGTTTAAACAAGGCGAATGTGAAAATTATCATTCAAAAGGTATGGTTTACTGGTTGAACTGCGATCGAATCGATTTTAATATATATATATATATATATATATATATATATATAGTAATTTTTTTATTATAAATAAAAAATTTAATTACATAAAAATTAAAATATGTATATAATATATTTTTATTTTTAAAAAATTAATATTTCAGTTATACTTCCTTAAAAAATTTAAAATACATAAAATATAACATGTTTTATTCATACCTACTTTTATGGCAATTTTACTTAAAACCCATGCTTCAAAAATTTTAACCCCAAAATTCCCCTTCCCAAAAAAGTATTCTATGGATGCCCCATTTTTGTCGTTTTGCTTGTAGGGATCCGTCTGGGCCTGAGACGGCCCAGACGGATTCAGTTATAATTTTTTAAAAAAAAATAATGGAATCCGTCTGCCATTTTTTTTTAAAAAAAAATACTGAATCCGTCACAAAGGCAGACGAATTCGGTATTATTTTTTTAAAAAAATTCTTACGTTTTCGTTCAGCAGCGGCTAGGTTCATATATGACTATTTTTGAATATTGGGTATTTCGGATATGGATATTGATACTGAAAATAATTTTTTTTTTGGATACGGTTCGAATATTAGACATATTGGGCGGATTCGGATTCGGATTCGGATGCCGATAGTAAAAAATGAACGAATACCCGCCTATTGCCACCCCTAATTCAGCCTCCGCTTAAACTTTTTTTCTAATTTACATGATTTTTATTTTTTTTCATCAATCAATTACTTCTTATTATTTTCCTTTTTTCCATACTTAGGTCATAAAATAAGATAGTGAAGGCCTATTTTCAATAAAAAAACAACTAAGATATTACAAATTCAATAAGAAATAAAAAAAAAATATTTTTTTACATTAAATGACCACCCGTTCCACATTTTGTTCTTCTTTTTTTTCTAGTAGTTCTTCTCAGTTGTGGTTGTTGTTGTTGTTGTTGTTCTTCTTCTTCTTCTTCTTGTTGAAATGATGATGGCTCAGTCAACGTAAACCCAGGTGTTTGATAGTATGGTACAGGTTGATATGGAGTTTGAAATTGTTGACTATTTAATAAATCCATTATTGACGTCGTTTGTTGTATAGACGTGCAAGCGTCATAGGGAATGCCTCCACCTAGGTGATGAAATGTTGTTGATGTGTATGATGATGAAGGCCCGAATGTTTAAAATTCTGTATATAGTGGTGGCATAGAAGATGTGACACCTCCATAGTCTGTATATGATGGCATATTTTGAGGTGCATCATGTTCTTGTTCGTGTTGTTCATGTATAACAAAGCGTATTGCAATTGGCACTCTCCGTGATGCGTATCCAGGAGGTCTCTTACTGGGCCTCGGAGGAGGAAGGTTAAGGATAGGCATGGGATGTACAGGAGGAGCTGGGTGATTATCATTATATAAAAGATCATAATTCACCTCTAATGAATGCATCATTCCCTTGCAAGCCCGATCAATAAAATTATCAAATGGGCTAGGTCCAGTGATATTCCTCTCCTGAATAAGGAGTGCCTGATCATGCTACAAATAATAATTTAAGATAAATATAAAAACAAATAAATTTTGAAAATCTCAAAATTCCTGTGAAGAAAGAAACAATTGGGTTGTGGAGCTTATCAAATAGCCAGATGTGGCTCCGTTTACATCAATCCACCGTCGAGTGTGCTTTAAATACCATTTCATATATTCAGATGTTCGATTTAATATACCGTGAGAAGGAGGCGCAAAAGCAACTCGAGCTTCCCAATGATTCCATACTTGAATATAATGTTGGTGTTCACGGAACCAGACAACTGATGTCTTCCCTGCTAAAATCAAAGTATGTAGGAAGTCTATCTCCACAGGATTTTCTGGGATTGGTTGGTCCATGCCAAATTGTCGAAGAACACGGTCTGAACATTGCCACTCAACAATGTGAAAGCAGATGAGTGGAACATTCGCACGCCAGATATCCCGGTTGTCAATGCAAAAATAAGGGATTTGTTGGCTTACATGATCCTCATCATAAGGACGCCACTTGATCTGGTAAGAAATATTTCAAAATAAATCATATAAATAAGCTATATAAGGCATAAAATGTTATATTTGAATTTTTGTATTTAAGCTAATATGTAAGAATATATAACTGGTCTTCCTTAAGCGAATCAAGAAGAAGTCTATACTTCTTCAATGTGTCATACCTTGGGTGGTAGTGTACGTCGATACACGTCCACCTAAAAAAGTGTCGAGGAAACAAGTTAAGAAAACATATACAAATGAATTGTGATTACATCGAACATCATGAATATATAAAATTACATGTAGCCTAGGGGTGGTAGGTCTCCAAATATGTTGACTTGTGGGTCAATAAAATGTGGTTCATGCGGTGCTAACGCAGGGAACCTTTCCCATGCCCACAAGTGCAATAACACCATGCAACTTGATATGTCATGTGTATCCGGATCGGTTGCATTGCACAACTCTCTATACAAATATGCTAGTACAGCAGAGCCCCAACTGAAAGTGCGAACTGCTGTCAAGTCTGCCAATAGGGACAGATACATAAGATACACCTTCTTTGATGATTTATCAGGCATTAAGTATCCACGAATGAGCTTTAAAATGTAGGCTCGCGCGAAGTGCTCAATGTCATCAATTGTAGGGTTTAGTGGAAAGTTCGCAAACGAGAACGTTTCATCCAACCATTTCATGCTTAACCGCTGGCCTCTTAACTTGCCTTCTGGAGGTGTGTGACCCAACAACCCTAAACACACTTCTGCCCATTGTACACCTGTCTGCCCAACAACTGGTACTCCTACACAAGGGAGCCCTAACAGTATAGCCACATCTTGCAAAGTGACGGTGCATTCACCTTGAGTCATGTGAAATGTGTGTGGCTCTGGGCGCCATCGTTCAACAAGTGCTGAAACTAATGCATTGTCGAACTCAAAGTAGCGTAGTCTGGATACACCATAGAATCATGTGTTCTTAAGGACTTGGAGAATCTGAGGCGGTGGAAGTCCTGGATGGTCCTTTGAGCTACGCCGGCATTGTAGAACACGTTCCGGCTACATAAAAAAGTACAAATAACTCATATTTATGAAAATAACTCATACTTGTCAAACAATAAACATGCACTCCATACTTACATATTCCTGCCACACATGCTCGGATATGTGTTTTTTCTGTAGGGTAAGTAAAGAAGGATCCTTTGGTCCTGGGTTTATAATAGTTTGATGTGAAACAGCCATTCTGTGCAAGTCTGTGAATACAAATTATATATAATAATTAGAACACAAAAATTACCAGTCAATAGTTATAAATTACTTCATTAAGTGATACATCAATCAAGTTCTTTGAATACAAATTATATATAATAATTAGAACACAAGAATTACCAGTCAACAATCATAAATTACAACAAAGAGTGCTACATCAAGTATAAAAAATACATCGAGGTACAAAAGAAGTAACATCTAACACTAGAAACAAACATAAAGTAATTTCTATTGATGCTGTGGACAATTTGATCGATTATGGCCTGTTTGTCTACATAGTCCACACTTGTGTTGTCTAGTTGTATCTACCCAATCCATCTCATTTTGGAATCGAGTTGTTCGAGGTCGACCTCTATCTCTCAACATCTCAGGATCTACAACCAGAGTTGGACCTTCAACCTGGGGCCAGCCGACTTTGTCGCCCATTGGTCGAAACTCACTTGAGTAGGCATTAAAAATTGTTTCCAACCTAAACACGCGGTTGATAAACTGAGTGGTCAAGCTTGACCGATTTACAAGCTGCTATTACATGGTGGCAAGGGTAATGAAAAACTTGAAACTCTCCACAATCACACACTCGGTCTCTAAGGTTCACTTTGCAATTTCGTCCAAAATTCTTGTTGGACCGATCATATGGCTCATGAACCTCAAAGTACAGTGAAGCACAATCGAAGGATATAACCTTACAAGAATTTGCTGCTTGTTGATTCTCCAACAATTTTTTAGCCGCTTCTTCACAAATAACTTGACCGGCTTGTAACTGGGCGGCTGTGGTTTTGGAAAACGTTACAAAATATGAGTTTAAGCGGTACATTGTGGCCTTCACGAGTCCTAGAATTGGTAAGTGCCTAACTCCCCTTAGTACTGAATTTATGCACTCAGCTAAGTTAGTAGTCATGTGACTATACCGACGCCCCTCATCATACGTCTGTAACCATTTTCCCTTGGTATTGCGTCAACCCACTCATCAAGATCATCTTTGAGAGTTCAAAACTCAGTCAACTGCTCATCTACCATGTCTCGTTGGCTTTGGTAACCTACAAAGCAAAATAAATTTTATACACCAGAACACTAAATGAAGAGGGTAAATATAAAAAACATAACACTTACCAATGTTTATAAAAAAATCCTTCAAGTTACTATCGTTGTATTTCTTGTTCAAGTTACTAGCCAAGTGACAGATGCAATATACATGATGGCCATAAGGTGGTTGCCACATTGTACGTGGATCACTGATGGCGGATAGTATGGAAGGATGTCAATCTGATATCAAGCAAATATTCTGTCTATCATTGTGACACATTTGTGTTTCTCTGGGCATATGGTTATCTCCCAATGGTACGTGTTAACCTTTTGGGTTGCCCTTAGTCTCCAAGCACACTTCTTTCCAAACTTGGGACACCGCCAGTCTTCAAAATTACTCCCTGACTTTGCAACTACAAATGTGCAGTTATTCTTAATATGATAAAGCTTCACATGCCTACGTAGTGCGGCCTTCGTTGGAAACTTCATCCCTTCATACAACTCTCCAACATCTTCACTGTGTGGACCAAAGTCTCCAGTAAAACCCCTTGCTCTCTCCACATCCACTTGAGAGTAAAAATTAGCTAATTCTTCTTCAACCACATCTTCCCAAACATTATCATCTTCTTTGTCTTGATGGGACATCCGAATAGGAACACTTGCCTCATATTCATCTTCATCTGAAAATTCTCCAAGGTCTTCTGTAGAAGGTTGACATGTACCAACAATTTGTAAACGTGAGGAACTAAGAATTAAAGTTTGATCGGTCTGAGGTGTTGGCTGAGTATTGTAGTCGAAAGATAATTGGTTTTCTATATCCATATTGATATCATGTGTTGATATCTCTACAAAAAAACTCCATCAATCCAAACTCAGAACAAATTTGCAAGTGCCTCTGTATTACAAATTGGAAATCTAAATCTTCTCCCACATGAAATTGTCCATACCTCAAATGATTCATGTTTAATGGCATCCTATAAATTATTTCAGACACAGTTTGATTCTCAAAAAGATTTAATTTCTCATTTATCAAGGTCTTTAAACCACCCAAGGTAATATTTTCCTCCAGACTTATTCCTTTAGGTCGTCTACATGCAAATATAACGCCCTATGTGCCATTCTTAATTTCTCTGTCATAATAAATATATGCAAATAGTTTTCTATGCATTTTGATACCTACAAACACACATATTTCATATTAACTACATATAAATAACTACTAAATATTATTATAGTTAACCCTAAATGCTTAAGTATTGTTCTATTTAATAATAAACTCTAAATGATCCCTACAGTTTTAACTACTAAATTATATCAAAACTAATCATACAAATATATCATCAGTAAATAATTCTCATACATATGGATTTTTTTTTAAAAAAATAATAGTAACTACTACATTATATCAAAACTAATCATACAAATATATCATCAGTAAAAAGTTCTCATACATATGGATTTTTTTAAAAAAAAAATTATAACTACTACATTATTTCAAAACTAATAATATAAATACATTATTAATAAAAAAAATTCTCATACATATAGAAATTGGAATAAAAATAATAATTTGTCCATAATAATATTTCCCTGAGATTATTTGTCCCTAGGTAAGAAGAATAGATGAATACTCACAATCATATTCAACAAATTTATCAAACAAAAATTTAATACTAATCTCACTTTAACATAAAAATTCTGAAAAGTTCTAAAAGAAATTGCTAATTCAACTAAACAAATATAAATGATTTCAAAAATATACATACATTAACAAAATTTCTATTAACTTTTCAGCATACTACAAAGTAAGAATTTATTTTTAAAAAAATTACAAAATATTAAAAAATTACCTGGATTGAATATCTGGCCCACACTTAGTTTGAAAAATCCAAGAACACAACTGAAATTGTAACATTAAACAAAAAAAATCAGTTAAAAATTAAAAAAATAACCAATAAACTATTTAAAAAAATTAAAAAATTACTTGTGTAGATCTGGACCACACTATCTTTTTTTTTTTATACTCCTAACGGTTGGACCACGGACCACCAGCAAAATTTTTCTATCTTCAAAGCCCCACCACCGAAAGCACCACGGAGACAAAGGAAAGGAAAGAAGCAGATGAAGCAGATGAAAATTGAGAGATAGAGATGAGAGATGAGAGATGAGGATGAATGAAGAAGAAGAAGGAAGATGTAAAATTTAAATGGGAGATGGAGTGGTGCGGCAGCGTAGGGTCACATCACCTGACCCTACGCTGCCCTATGCAGCAGAATCATTTATTAAAAAAAATTAAATAAAACCGAATCCGTCTGGGTGGCAGACGGATTCGGTTTTATATTAAAAAAAATATATGATTGAATCCGTCAGCCACCCAGACGGATTGACGGATTCAGTCATTTTAAAAAAAATTAAACCCAATCGACGGATCCCTACAAGCAAAACGACAAAAATGGGGCATCCATGAAATACATTTTGGAGTTAAAATTTTTTAAGCATGGATTTTAAGTAAAATTGCCTACTTTTATCTTATCATAATTTTTTTTAATATATTTTCTATTTTTTTAACTTCTCTTCACATACTATTTATTTATTTACCTACTTTTATTCTTACCATATCTATCTCTATATGTACCTATTTTTTATTTTTCTCATATATATTTTTATTATTTCTAATTCTATACCTACATATATTTATTAATTTTTTTTATTTTTTATGTCTTTCTCCATTTACTTTTATTATTTTCATGTTTATCTTCTTTCCACAATTTCTTTTGGGTAAATTACACTTTAGTGTCCTGTGGTTTTGCCTGATTTCACTTTGGTGCCCTGTGGTTTCATTTTTGTCAGTTTGGTGCCCTGAGGTTTGCACCGTTAGCACTTTAGTGCCCTAAGGTTTTCTACCGTTAGTTTTAACGAAAATTATACTATTTGATTTAAAAAAAATTAAATGTGACTTGGTAGGAATCGAACTTAAGATCACTAATTTAAAAACAACGCCTTATCCATTAGGTTACAAAGTCCTTATTAATTATTGTTTTTCTTTCAATATATATATATATATATATATATATATATATATATATATATATATATTACAATTACACTATTAACCCTCTCTACTTTCACTATTCTCAATATCATGACATCTACGGTAATTTTTAATTTTATAATTTAAACCAATTAAGTAAAAAGTATAAATAAATTAAAAATTATTTAAAAATTTATATCATTTAATTATATAAAACTGTTATAAATATTAATATTATTTAATTATCCAATAAAAAACTATTATTTAATTAAAAAATATTATTTTAAATTACATATTATTTCATTAATTTTAAATAACATAATTATTTAATATAACATTTTAACTTGGCCAAAAATATATATAACATTTTAACTATTACTATTATTTCCACAAAAAAAACTATTATAATTATTTAATAACATAAAATTATTTATATTATGTATTATTTAATTAATTTTAAATGACATAACTATTAATTATAATAATATGTATAAATTTTATGTTTATAATATTCACTGTAACATAATTTATTGTATTTATTTTAATTAATTATAATTTATTGTCATTTTATAGAATAAATAAATTTAAAATACAAATAATAAATTTATTTTTTTTATTAGTTCAACAAATTTTTAAGTGATTAAATAATTGAATTTTAATTAATTATAATTTATTATCATTTAATAGAATAAATAAATTTAAAATAAAAATAATAAATTTATTTTTTTATTAGTTCAACAAATTTTTAAGTGATTAAATAATTGAATTAATGACTCAAACCTTTCAATGATTTAGTGGAAGTGAAGAGTGTAATTCTACAAAATAAATGTGAGGGTGAGTATAGTTTTTTTTTTATAGGTGAGGGTGAGTATAGTTGGTCTTGACATATTCTATTTATTGAAAGGAAACTAAAATATATCAAGATTTTATGGTTCAATGGTTAAGACATTAATTTATCTTATTAGAGATTTTGGGTTCGATCCCCAACGAGCGAGCCACATTTAAGATTTTTTTTAATTCAAATAGTAAAATTACCGTTAAAATTAACGGTAGAAAATCTCAGGCACTAAAGTGCTAATGATGCAAACTTCAGGGTACCAAACTGACAAAAATGAAACCACATGACACCAAAGTGAAATCGGACGAAACCACAGGGCATCAAAGTATAATTTACCCATTTCTTTTTCTTTCTCACACACATTTCTTCATCTTTCTCCTCCTATTTATCTTCTTTCTTCTAGCCATCATTTCTTTCTGACACTATTATGTATTTTTTTTCTTTTCCTTTCTCGTACCATTATGTATTTTTTCCCTTTTCTCATCTTTTTCTCACACATTATGTTTTCTTTATCTCATGTTGCTTCTTCTTCTTCTCTCTGTTTTCCCTCTCCTTATTTTTTTTTTATCATTTTTACAATTTTTTTGTCCACTTGATGAAAAAAAATTCATGTTTATTTTTTTTTAAAAAAAAGGTGTGAACCTCTAAAACCAGTCAAACCACCGATTTGATCTGTTTGTCCAGTTCTTGAAGAATCCAGTTTTGTGATTTATCCGGTCCGAACGACGAAAAGGTTCACCGGTTTTTCGATTGAACCGTCAGCCCAATTTTAAAACCATGGCTAATCATGAATTTCTATTTATTTTTAGGAGATAAGAGGAATGCGACAAAATTATAAGGGAGGGGCCATTGACAATTTTGGGTTTCCTCCATAACATTTAGCCTGCCTTGGAAACCTTTAAAATCGATAATGGAGATTGAGGTTTTTTCCTGTGATTTCTGAGTGCAATACTGCAGTTTCATGGGATAAGTTCTAGAGATTGAGAATCCGTGGGTTTAAGGTGCGATAGCGAAGAGTCATGCCAGGGCGAGAATTTGAATTGATATAATTTTGCATTAGTTTATCCAATACCTTTGTTTTCTTTCTCCCCTTAACCTTCTTCTTCCCTCCTTTATTCTCCAACTCCGTGAAATCCAAAAGTTCCCCATCCTAGCCTTACTCCAACTAGATTCCATAACCATCCCGCTTCAGCCAATACTTCCCTTCCATCCAACCCAAATCCAAATCCTCCATTTATAACCATATCACCACTAGCCTTGCGTCGGTCACTTTCTGGCCACCAACCACATGACTCACTTATACCAGCATTATGCCGCCGTATAACAAGCTCAAGGCCCATTAGCCTTATTACCACGTTATAAATACAGCCCTCACATGGAATCTTCGGTACGCTAATTCTCTCATTCTTAAACTACTCAATAAAGGTTTGACTTCCTGACAACCTCCTAGAGAAATCCTCTCTACTTTCTAGGCTCCCATTACTCAACAACTCATGTAATCTTGATCATAAGCCCTAGACCTCTGGTATCACAGCCCTCACCTCTGTGAGAATTTTCATACTAAGGTTATCTTACTAATAAGATTAATTGTGCTTTTATTCTTTTTAGTTCAATAACATTTACAAATTATTCTTCTTTTGTATTATTAGGTTGGAGTTATCTGTATAATTGTAAGTATCGTTTGGTTTTTTTATAATTTAATTTGACTTGATGCTTTAGAAAAAAGGATAAACTGTGGTTTGGCTTAAATTCATTTTGCCCCCTATGGTTTAGAGTGTGACACTTTACCACTTCGTGGTTTGACTTAAAAACAATGTGCTCCCTGTGGTTAAGAGTGTGACTAGACCTGATCACGGGGCAGGCTTGCGAGCTTCTTCGCTAAAAATTCAAGCCCAAACCCGGCCCCTTTTTTTAACTAAAAACGGGTCGGGCTCGGCTTGTATAAAATGAAAAAGGGCCCGGGCCGCCATATTTTATACCATAATTTTTTTTATAGTTTGTTTCATGTTTCATCTAAGATACAAAAAGATACTTTTTTTCTTAAAAATAGATAGTTAAAAGATTTTAATGTATTATATATCTATATCTATATATATATATGGCTTTGGAGTTTTTGGTGTCACACAAGCAAAGCTTGACACCAAAAAAATAACTTCCCCCTCAACTTCCCAATAAATAACCAACTTCTCAATAAATCTATATCTATATTTATAGCTATATTTTATAATTAAAAAATACAAAAAAAAAATGATTGGAGGATGTGGTAGAGAGAAAACAAGTATGATATGTGGTTACTAAAAAAATGGAGAACTGCATAACTTCTCATTTTTTAATTGTTTTATTTTAAATTATGATAAAAATCTTATTTAAAAATTTTAAAATACAATAACTATTTTATATTATATTTTTTAGAAATTTAAAAATTAATTACATGTATGCACGTAGGTGCATGCGAAGCCTCTAGTATATATATATATGGCTTTGGAGTTTTTGGTGTCACACAAGCAAAGTGTGACACCAAAAAAATAACTTCCCAATAAATAACCAAGTATGATAGGCGGTTACTAAAAAAATGGATAAGTGCATAACTTCTCATTTTTTTAATTTTTTTATTTTAAATTATGATAAAAATTTAAAAAATTTAAGAATAAATTATATGTATGCACGTAGGTGCATGCGAAGCCTCTAATATATATATATTTTATACGGATTGTATATAAAGATATATATATTTTGTATCCAAAATATATTATATATTCTGGAATCTGGATATATATATATATATATATCTATATATATATATATATATATCTATATATATATATATATACATACATATTTTGTATCCAGAATATATAACAAATTACCCACTCTAAGAGAGCTTGAATTTGCTACTAATGGATTGTGTGAATATATATATATATATATACACATACATATTTTGTATCCAGAATATATAACAAATTACCCACTCTAGGAATGGTACTAATGGATTGTGTGAAGAAAATGGTACACGCACTCTAGGAAAATTAGTGTAATGCTAATTAATTGGAAGTTGGAAGCTAGTCTCTCCTGTAAGCATTGTTGTAAGAACCGGACCGGACCGGACGGTCCGACCGGTTCAACCGCCAACCGAATACAAAGGCGAGTCGGTCGGACCAAAAAACCGTTTTTCAAGTTGGACCGGATTTAACCGGGGTCCAACCGGTGGTCTAACCGGTTCAATTTTATTTTTAAAAAAAAATTAAAAAATTAAAAATTAAAATTAAAAAATAACATAAAAAAAGAAATTAGAGAAATCTTAAAAATTAAAATTAGAAAAGTCTTGAAAATTAAAATTTAAAAGTCATGATTATCAAGAATTTCATATTTGGTTTGATTAAATTCCTTCAGAGTTTGACAAGTCTTGAAAATTAAAACTTTGAGAAGTCATGTAACTTAAAACTTCAAAATTATGTATATTGAAACCTAAAATTTGAGTGATGTCATTTTATATATTAATAATAATTAATATTTATTATTTATTGCGTCATCCGGTTCGACCGACGGTTCAACTGGTTAAACCGATCAAACCATGAACCGAACACTTGTTCGAGTCTTTGTCCGGTTCGGTTCTTACAACATTGCCTGTAAGATTGAATTTTTGAAATGTTCAAATATGTAAGATTGAATGAATCAAATACAAGACATTGGACATCAAACATTAAAATAAGAGTAAATTACACTGCCCTCCCCTGAGAGATGCTGAAATTACACTGCCCTCCCCTCTAGTTTCCAAAATTACACTGCCCTCCCTTGAGAGATCAAAAGTCATTACACTTTGATCCAAAACACAATTCTCTCACTAAAAAAAGGTCTAAAAAGTCAATATAATAAATATTAATAACTAATAAATATTCATGACTAAATTGACTCTCACACAAGATAAAAAATGTTTAACATTATGCTTCATCGAAATTTATAAAACTGAATCTTTACCAAAAAAATTTATAAAACTGAATTCTAGTATACCTAACAAAATTTTTTTGATATATTTTATTATTATATATTAATATATATATTAAATTTAATTATCGAAAATTAAGTAAAATAATAGATGTTTTATATTATATTACATTATATTATTAATATAAAAATCTATAAACTATTTTAAGTTAAGACTTTTTTTTTAGAATTTTATTTTGTTAACAACAAATAATTACTATAAATACTAATAAAATAATAAAAGACAATAAAAAATGAAACAATATTATTATAAGAGGATGAAAGTATGTATAGGTCACATTTTATAGAGTTTCATTCTTTTGTGAGGGGTAATTTAGTCATGAATATTTATTGTATTGGAAGTTGAAAAAATTTGACTTTTTAGACTTTTTTTTATTGGAGAATGGTGTTTTGGATCAAAGTGTAATGACTTTTGATCTCTCAAGGGAGGACAGTGTAATTTTGCAAACGAGAGGGGAGGGCAGTGTAATTTTAGCATCTCTCAGGAGAGGGCAGTAGTGTAATTTACTCTAATATTTTTTGAATCCAAGTGGAACCAAATCGTTGATAATCTTTTTCGCCTAATTATAAAATTAAATTTTGAAATATTTACAAAATATTTTCAAATCAACTTTTTTAAATAGTAAATCACAATGAATCTGGTAGATCTAAAATGGCAAAAATATATATCATGTCTCAACGTTTGAGGATTTTGTCATTTTTGCCTTTAATATTTTTTCGTTGTCAATTGTACCCCTAATGTTTAGTATTTCTTCCAATGTCGGGCTTTTTGGCTAACACCATTAATTTCTAGTAGTGTTTGTTTTACTTTATTTTGGGTTCTAGTGTTTGGTCTTTGTTTTTGGTAAATGTACGTACACATTTGACATATGTTTTAGTTTATTTTACATTCTATGTGGTTCAATATCGTCCACACCATTTTAAAATGATATAGAGGAGAGAGATTTTGTTCACATCAGCTGTCCACATCATCATTTAATGGAGAACACTAATGGTGTCAAGCAAAAATGCATATTTGGAACAACTTGCAAATATAGATGACTGATTTGAAACTTTTGAAACATAAAAGGATTGATTTGAAACTTGAGTGAAACATAGAAAACTAAAATAGACTTTTGGCCTCTTAATATCTTTATCAAAACATTTTATTCTTTTTAAAATGAGCCAAAGCACTTTTTAGTCCCCGATAGTTGATCAAACTATTATTTAGTTCCCAAATTTTTAAAAAAAATACCATTTAATCCTCGAATTTACGACTATATTAACTATTTAGCCCCTGGACGTTATCGTTGGATAATCGAGTAACATGGCTGTAAACTACTGACGTGGCCAGATTCCTCTCCTTGCTCCTCTTCCCGCATTGTCAAAAATTGGATAGATGACCCCTTCCCCATATTCCTGAAGCCAAACTTTACTTGATGTACAATTATGGCGGCCATATCATGCCTCGTCCTCACAACAAAATTCTCTCCTACGTCGGCGACAACACCCACACATAGATCGTTGTCGCTAATTGCTCCATGTCAGTAGTTAACGGTCACGTCTCTCGGTTATCTAACATGTAACGTTCAGGGGACTAATTAAATAGTTGAAATATTGCAAATTCGGGGACTAAATATTAGTTTGACGAATAATTTATGAACTAAAAAAGTAATTTGTCTCTTTTAAAAATTAAAAGGATACAGATCTCAATTCAAATTCAATGACTAAAGAATGATAAATTTTAACTCAATGTAGTTCTAAAGTATTAACAAAAAATAAATTACTTTTATGTAAATAGACAACGTTTAAATTGTCCTGTTTTCACCAATAAGATTATATTAACCTTTAGTGCAAAGTACTCTTGTTGCCTCCAAATTTTGTTGTAATGTTCATTTTTGCTCCCAAAATTTTTTTTGATTCATGCCTGCCCTTTTTGCTAACACCGTTAACTTGCTTGACATTTCCGTCAAGCAAGTTAACGGTGTTAGCAAAAAGGGCAGGCATGAACATAATTAAAAGTTTTGGGGTAGGCATGAACCAAAAAAAATTTTAAAGAAAGGAATAAACATTACAATAAAGTTTGGAAACACTAAAGTACTTTACCTACGGCAGCAAATTCCGTTAAGCAAGTTAACTGTATTAACAAAAAGGACAGGAATGAATAAAAATTATAAACTTGAGGGTAGGCAAGGTGATTGGATTTGCACCAAGGGAAACCATAAATTTGATACACAATAGAAATAGAAGGAATTATTAATAGATTTTTTTTTTTAAGATAGTGAATGGAGTTCAACTAAAAAAATTTTAAGGACAAAAATAAACATTACAACAAAATTTGAAAGCACCAAAAATATTTACCTAACCTTAAATTAACCAGTGAGAAGTTCCAATTTCCAACTTAATTATTATATTTTGTGAATCCAAGTGGGGCCAAATCGCGATCGTTGATAATCTTTTTGGCCTAATTATAAAATTAAATTTTGAAATGTTCACGCATACGTTCTTAAACACATTTTAATTAAATTTTGAAATGTCCGCATCATCATTTTAATCGAGCTATTAACGAGATGTACGCTCAATATTTTCTATTTCCTTTGCTTATGTTTATTGGGCTAGGCTGAAACATTGTGTATAGCCTATTTATATCAATATCCACCCTTATAAAATCAACATTATCCTTAATGTTGAACTTAAAAATCAATCCAATAAGAACTTAAAAATCAACCTTTTCCTTAATGTTGAAACTTTGTGTATAGCCTATTTAGGGACCAACTCTTTTTTGTGTGTCTATCTACTTATTCTATCACTTAAGGAGCACCAAAAACGGTTTAGTTTTCTCTACTCTTTGGATGAAAATTAGAAATTTACAGGAATAACTGAAATTTTTTGAGCTCTAGCTTAAATTAGATTGGATGTAATTTGTTTTTTATAATTTTTATATAATTCTTTTAAAATGTTTTATTCGTGAAATAATAATAACTTTTTAATTGGGAATCACACTATTAAGGATCCATTATGAATGGATTAGAACTGAATTACTATTAATGACAAATAGTCTTGTAAATAATTGGCATACTATTTATCAATATTAATAACAATTTGGTCCATAATCTATTCATGGTAGGTTATTGTCAGTATTAATTATATTTTGGTTCATAATCCATTCATGGTGAGTCTCTACTAGTGTGAGCTCCTATTAAAAAAAATTAGGCCAAAATATATTCATCTCGGTCCTTTATCTTTCTCACTAATTTATTTCATATTGATCCTTTATCTTTTAAAGGTTCTAAATCAATCCTTCATCTTTGCAATTTATTACAAATCAATCATTTTGTGTAACACCATCTAATTTTACGTTAAATGATGACATGACATGCTGAAACTTTTTTAAAAAATATTTTTACCCTTTTTTCAATCTCATAATTTCCATTTCAGTCCTAACTCCTTTCTAAAAATTCAAACCAACCTAAAATTAGGGCTGCATACGGTTTGGGTTGGTTCGGACTAGGGGCGGGTTGGTTCGGGCTGGAGAAAAATATCAGCGGGTTGGGTTGGTTCGGGCTTACTAAAAATGCATCAGCCAACCCAAACCATTCACTGGCAGTTTGGGTTGGTTCGGGTTGACGGGTCAGCTCTTTTTCTTTCTTTCTTTCTTCCTTGATTCATTGAGCACAACACTAGCCAAAATTTTAAAAATGCTTAATATAAAATATCATAAACTTTTTAATATCACGTTTCATTCATTTTTTTTTCAAATTTATTTGAATTATGATTAATCTAACTAGTTATGATCTTATTATTTGAAGTTTCAATGCATTATGCGCATAATATATTTATAATTCAACTATATGGTTATCTAAGTAAAGACAATATATGCTATCGTTGTGGTATGAAAGGCCATTGGTCACGTGTCAGCCGCACATCTGAGCATTTTGTCAAGCTCTATCAAGCTTCAATAAAGAAGGGGAAAAATCCTGAAGTTAATTTAACCCTTCAAAATGATAATGATAATGATGAAGCAAAAATGCATAATAATGTGGAAGCCAATTTTGCCTACAAAGAAGATGACTATGAAGGCCTCATTGACATAACACATCTAGATACTGCTGATTTCTTTGAAAATCATGATTGAAAAATGAAATGCAGCAAATCTTATGTTTTTCACCTATGTTTTATTTTCCCTCTTATGTTTTAGTTGTGTTTCTTCATTCTAATTTTTATTTTCTACGTTTCTTATAATGTATTTTTGTTTTCAATGAAGAATATGGATATTCCTCAGTCTTCTGATGAATTTAAAATCAAAGAAGATATATGCCTTGTGGATTGTGCAACAACACACACTATATAAAAGGAAAAGAAGTATTTTTCTTCTTTGGTTATGAAAGAGGCAAACGTTAGCACAATATCTGGTAGTACAAAATTAATTGAAGGATATGGAAAAGCTAACTTATTATTACCTAGAGGAACAAAATTGAATATAAATGAAGCATTATTTTGCAGTAAGTCTCAAAGAAATTTACTAAGTTTCAAAGACATTCGACAAAATGGTTATCACATTGAGACCATAACTGATGGTGATATGGAATGTCTTTGCATCATTGCAATTATTGGGGGTAAGAAATGTATCTTGGAAAAATTACCCACTTTTTCCTCTGGTTTGTACTACACAAATATTAGCATGATTGAGACGCATGCTATAGTAAACCAGAAGTTTACTAATCCAAATACTTTTATTATTTGGCATGACCGGTTAGGCCATCCCGGTTCAATAATGATGCGAAGAATAATAGAGAACTCAAATGGGCATCCATTAAAGAACTAGAAGATTCTTTTATCTAATGAGTTTTCTTGTCCTGCTTGTTCTCAAGGGCAATTAATTATAAGACCATCACCAGCAAAAGTTGGGATTGAATGTCCCACATTTCTGGAACGCATTCATGGAGACATATGTGGACCTGTAGCTCCATCTTGTGGACCATTTCGATATTTTATGGTATTAGTAGATGCCTATAGCAGATGGTCACATGTTTGTCTATTGTCAACGCGTAATGTGGCTTTTGCAAGATTACTTGCTCAAATAATTAGATTGCGAGTCCAATTTCCAGATTATCCTATCAAGACAATTCGTCTTGATAATGCTGGTGAATTTACATCTCAAGCTTTTAAAGATTACTGTATGTCAATTGGGATAAGTGTGGAACATCCTGTTGCTCATGTAAATACACAAAATGGTCTTGCAGAATCAATCATTAAACACCTTCAGTTAATTGCTAGATCATTACTCATGAGAACAAAACTCCCTATTAATGCATGGGGACATGTGCTATTCTGCATGTTGCAGCACTCATACGCATTAGACCAACAACATATAATAAGTTCTCCCCTATGCAAATGGCTTTGGGTCAGGAGCCAAATATTTCTCATTTAAGGACCTTTGGGTGCGCAGTCTATGTTCCGATTGCTCCACCACAACGCACCAAAATGGGTCCTCAAAGAAGGTTGGGGATATACGTCGGGTATGAATCCACTTCCATTATTAAATATCTAGAACCCTAGACGGGTGATCTGTTCACGGCACGATTTGCCGATTGTCATTTTGATGAAAATAATTTCTCAGCATTAAGGGGAGAAAAGGAACAGCTGGAAAAACAAATTACATGGAATGCACAATTATTGCATCATTTTGATCCTCGTACAAAGCAATGTGAACTTGAAGTTCAAAGAATAATTCATTTGCAAAATATTGCAAATCAATTGCCAGATGCATTCACTGACCCTAAAAAAGTGACAAAGTCACATATTCCAGCTGAAAATGCTCCAATTCGTATTGAGGTTCCTGAAGGGCAACCAAATGCTATTGCGAATGAACATACAGCACGCCTGAAGCGTGGTAGACCAATTGGTTCCAAAGATAAGAATCCTCGAAAAAGAAAAGGAGCAAATAAAGAAAATGGCCAAGACGAGGAAATATGTATTTTGAATGATAAGGAAGACACAACTGATAAAAAATCTCTAGAAGAGATTCAGGTACCTGAAAGTAAAGAAAATAATGAGATCTCAATCAGTTATGTTGATACTGGAAAAATATGGAACCGATTTGAAACAATTGTCGACAATGTTTTTTCATATAATATAGCGCTAGAACTTGCAAATGAAAATGAGGATCATGAACCAAAATCCGTCGAAGAATGTCGACGTAGAAAAGATTGGCCAAATTGGAAAGATGCTATCCAAGCTGAGTTAAACTCACTTGCGAAGCGTGAAGTTTTTGGACCTGTCGTCCGAACACATGATGGTGTAAAACTAGTCGGGTACAAATGGGTCTTTGTGCGAAAAAGAAATGAGAAAAATGAAATTGTGCGATACAAAGCCGACTTGTAGCACAAGGTTTTACGCAAAGACCTGGAATTGATTATGAGGAGACTTACTCTCCTGTGGTGGATGCAATTACTTTTAGATATTTAATTAGTTTGGCTGTTTGTAAAAGGCTTGATATGTGCCTAATGGATGTTGTCACAGCCTACTTATATGGATCACTGGATAATGATATATACATGAAAATCCCTGAAGGATTTAAGATACCTGAAAGAAATAATTTGAGTGATTGAGGAATATATTCAATTAAGTTGCAAAGATCATTATACGGATTAAAACAATCCAGGCGCATGTGGTATAATCGTCTTAGTGAGTATCTGCTACAAAAATGATTATATTAGTCCATGTGTATTTATAAAAAGATCAGGATCTGATTTTGTTATCATCGCAGTATATGTTGATGATTTGAACATAGTTGGAACTCCTAAAGGTATTTCAGAAGCAGCAAAGCTCTTAAAAGAAGAGTTTGAGATGAAAGATCTTGGAAAGACAAAATATTGTTTTGGGCTGCAAATTGAACATTTAGAAGGAGGAATACTTGTTCATCAATCAACATATATTAAAAAGATCCTTGAACGGTTTTACATGGATAAGACACATCCATTAAGTACCCCTATGGTGGTTAGATCACTTGAAGTGAAAAATGATCCTTTTCGTCCTCGTTAGGATGATGAAGAACTTCTTGGTCCAGAAGTACCATATCTTAGTGCTATAGGAGCACTAATGTATCTTGCTAATAACACTCGACCTGATATAGCAGTCGCTGTAAGTTTATTAGCAAGATTTAGTTCTTCTCCAACTAAGAGACATTGGAACGGAGTTAAACATATATTCAGATATCTCCGAGGGACACTTGACATGGGATCATTTTATTCAAATGAGTCCAAGTCTCCATTAGTTGGATATGCAGATGCTAGATACTTATCAGATCCTCATAAAGGCCGATCTCAAACTGGCTATTTGTTTACATTTGGTGATACTGCTATATCTTGGCGCTCAACAAAACAAACTATAACAGCTACTTCATCAAATCATGCAGAGTTGCTTGCAATTCATGAAGCCAGCCGAGAATGTGTATGGTTGAGATCCATGACTCAACATATTCAGGAATCATGTGGTTTATTACTAAATTCTAAATGAAAAGGCCCCAACTACATTGTATGAAGACAATGCTGCTTGCATTGCCCAACTAAAAGGAGGATACATTAAAGGAGACCGGACTAAGCATATTTCACCAAAGTTCTTCTTTACTCATGATCTTCACAAAGATGGTGAAATTGATATTCAACAAATTCGCTCAAGTGATAATCTAGCAGATCTATTCACTAAGGCATTACCAACTGCAACATTTGAGAAGCTAATTTACAAAATTGGAATGCGCCGATTAAGAGACCTTCAATAATGCTACAATGAGCGAGGGGGAGATAACGCTGCACTCTTTTTCCCTTTGCCATGGTTTTGTCCCACTGGGTTTTCCTGGTAAAGGTTTTTAATGAGACAGTTTATAATGAATGTATTATTATAATTGGTGTACTCTTTTTCCTTCACTAGGTTTTTTGTCCCACAGGGTTTTTCCTAGTAAGGTTTTAATGAGGCACAATTTTAGACATCCAAGGGGGAGTGTTGTAAATATATTGTGCTTTTTTGGATGTCTTTAGGACTCCCAAAACCTCCATAAATCAATGAGTTCATAACCCCAAATTCAATATGATTTATGCCAATATTATTATAATTGGTGTGTATGCAATGATTTGATATACCAAAAAGTTGATTATTGAGTACCACATTTCTTCTTCTCTTGTCTTCTTCCTTTCTCTTTTACTCTTATCATATAGTTTTACAAAATATTCTTCTTAAATTTTTATTAATATTAACAAATGACATTACATAATTAAAAAAATGCACTGAAGTTCAATAGTATGATAGTACTAAACTTTTATTCCTTTCCCTCATATACAATAAAGCCATTGTGTCATTCATTTACTTTATAACAACTCTTTGGAGGTGACGCATATTTTTTATTTAAAAAAAATATACGAAGCACCCTCCAAACAAGTTGGCCCGATAAATTCAACCCATTTTAATCACCCTCCAAACGTTGTCTTTGTCTTGATACCAAACATTTTCATTTTCTTCTTACCCTCCAAAAGGATCCAGCGAATTAACATAAAAAATAAATTAAAAATAAATATAAACTCAAAAATAAAAAGACACTTTTATTCAATTTCACAATTCATACTTTAAAGATGATGAATTTCTTCTTATTTGAAGAACTCGATAACCCAGAAATTACGAGCACGACACTGGTATTTAATACCCTTAAATCCAGCAGCTTTTGCGAGTTGCAAGAATTCATGTTGATTTCGTTGTTTGCCACCTGGATCTTGAGCCATCGTGAAAACATCAAGTTCGAAGTTACACTTTGTAGAAACAGTGGTGTCAGGCATCACTGTTATGCCTGATTCAACTGCAATCACCTTCCCATTTTCTGGAGTTGCATCATAGCAATTCTTCAACAATGTTACACACTTCTCATCGCTCCAATCATGAAGAATCCACTACAAATGATATCATCCTCCCATTTAATCAATTTCACAAATCCATAGTAATTGAAAGAGTTAATTAATTTATACTCATAAACTTCACCTAATTCATAAACACCTTTGAATTCTTAGTATATTAATCTTTCAAGGTCAAAACCCCAAATTGGTCCTTTATGTTTGCACGAAGTTTCATATTGGTCCTTTATGTTTCAAAAAGTCTAAATTGGTCCTTTGTGTTTGCAAGAAGTTCCAAATTGGTCCTTCCGTCTATTTCCGTCAATTTTTTAAGTTAAGTGCTGACGTGGCATGCTGACGTGTCATGCCACGTCATCGCCACATCAGCGTCACGTCATCACATATGATACCACGTCAGCTTCGATGGACACGTAGGAGAGATAAAATGTCCACATCAGCACTTAACGGAAAAAACAAACAGATTTGGACGGAATGACCAATTTGGAACTTCTTGCAAACATAAAGGACCAATTTAGACTTTTTGAAACATAAAGAACCAATATAAAACTTCGTGCAAACATAAAGGACCAATTTAGAGTTTTGACCATTTTTTAATTACTAGTTCCATATGTCTTTTTTTTTTTTTTGAAGAGTGACAATTTTTAATTTTAAGAAATAACATCATTCAAACCAAAAAAAAAAAATTCTTGAAATAATTAAAATAGATAAGACTAATTAATACGATTTGAAAGTGTTAATTTCTTATGATGGCAAAAAAAGTGTTAACTTTTTAGGATTAATTAGTTTAATTAATACCATTTGAAAGTCATTCAAAACCACCAAATAACCAAACCGATTTCTTAAAATTCCAATAAATTATCACCTTCATAAAAATAGCATCTGCCTTGGGTACACTTTCAAACATATTTCCAACCACGTGTTCTACTCCTGTAACATTACAAAATCCGAAATTTGATATTATCACACACAAAAAAGAAAATAATAGTGAAATAAAATCCTAAAATCGAGTTTGTATAAATTAACCATTAACATAAGATCATTCGTCTTATTTGACACATATATTAATTATATAAAAATAATTAATTTAAAGATAATTAAATATTAAGATGTACCAGGATAAGGAGGGGCTTGTTGGATGACGTGAGGCAAGTCAAAATTGATAGCCTTAATATGAGGGTATTTGGAAGTGATCATACTGAGGTTGAAGCCTAAGCCTCCTCCAACATCCACAAGGGTGTTGAGATTCTCAAAGCCTTTGTAAGATTCAAGAATCTTCTTCATAACTATAGAAGTGTGCTGGGTCAATGATATGTTGAAAATTTTATTGAACTCAGAGTTCAACCCAAAATACTCAAATTGGTGCACTCCATGAGCCATTTCAAAAGGACTTCCTCCTTCCAGAATTGCATCTTTCAGATGAACCCTGTCAAAATTATTTTTTTAGTGTTACACTTTGTTTTTGTAACATAAAAAATATTCAAAGCCATATACCGGGATACTCTTATTGTATAATTAACTTACCAGCTTTCCAAGAAGACCTTGTGCTGAATCAAGGTCAAGATGGGCCCCAACGACATAGCATCAGCGTCACGAGCGAAGAACTTGGACGCCGGTGCGAGGCTATAGAGCCTTTGGGACACAGTGGACGCATCATCATCATCAGTATGAGTCTGGGCTGAAGAGCAATGAAGAATAGAGTGCGTAGCGAGCAGCCCAAGCAGGCGATCCAGCATTTTGGGTGCGTCTGGGTTCTTCGTTGGAAGCTGATCCGCAATGTCGTTTGCTGAGAGCTTGGCGCCTTCCCCGGCTTTCGCTATGACGTCGAAAACGCCCAGCTCAAATGTCGTTTGCAACGCCATTGACAACACACTCGACATCACCAACTGCATGGCATAGCTGAAGCTTTCTTCTTCTTCTTCTTTTTCTTCTTCTTTTCCGATGTCGTTTAATTTCGAGACTTGAGATTCGTGTTTCAAGGTCGGGGCCATTAGGAATTAAGGATATATATGGAATTTCTCAGTTTAGTACTGATTATTGATCACTGTATTTGAAACTCAATTTTCATAGCACTTGTTTGTATAGGGACGCTCGTAGTAAGATGGGTCCAAAATCCGCAGAGAGAAAGAAAAAAATTTGAAAAGAAAGAGCTTTAACACAATAACACATCATCATATAATAACTCCTCACTGCTAGGATTTCTGACACTGACACATCGTCTCTTTTGCATGCATGAACCCCCTACTGATTCAGGGCAATTTGCCTTTTTTCGCCTCCGAAAGGGGACAAGGAAGGCGAGGGTAGAGATGTAATTTGAGGCGAGGAGGGGGACAGTGGAAGACATGCAAATGGGAACAAAAATTAAGAAGGGAAGAAAGAGGCGCGTGGCAAGCATGTTAAGGTGTCAAAGTGCGGTCCAATCGCCACATACTGTGGAATAAAGGTCCAGTCGGAGTGATTGTTTTGAAAGAAAGGAGAGCTCTCAACTTGAAATAAACGAGCTCCGAGTAATATTTTTCTTCTTTTCTTCCGCCCATTCTCTCAATTCTCACTTTTCTTCTATTTCTATTTATTTCTGAGTTTGGACTCTCATTTATTTCAACTTGAGAGCTCTCATTTCCTTTTTTTTTAAGGTATATCTTGGCCCGACAGGTCAAAAATTAATCCTCCGTAGATCTGAGCTTCATTTAAAGATTTCTCGCTGGCTAATTGGTTGCTGAATACACAAGGTGGGATTCGAACCCCAAACACTTGTTTAAGCCACCTAGTGAACTAACCACTAGACCAACCAAGCTTGGTTTCTTTTTTTTCAAAACAAATTAAGAAAAAACTTGAAAAAAAAAACACACACACATATATATATATACTAGAAGCTTTCGCATGCACATATCGTGCATATAATTTTTTTTTTATTTAAAAAAAAGTATATAAGATATAAGATAATATTTGATAATTTTTTAAGTTTTAAAATATAATATAATAATTATATTTTAAATACTATATTAATTCATGAGAAGTTATTTATTGAGAAGTTATTCATGAAAAGTTATTTATTGATTAGTTGTTTTTAGTGGAGAAGTTATTTGTTTGGTATCACACTTTGTTTGTGTGACAACAAAAACTCCAAAGCCATATATATATACTAGAGGTTTCACATGCACCTACGTGCATACATGTAATTTATTTTTAAATTTTTTAAAAATATAATATAAAATAGTTATTATATTTTAAAATCATTAAAAATTAAAAATTAAAAATTTTTAAATAGATTTTTATCATAATTTAAAATAAAAATAAATAAAAAATGAGAAGTTATGCACTTCTCTATTTTTTTAGTAACCACCTATCATACTTAGTTATTTATTGGGAAGTTGAGGGGGAAGTTATTTTTTTGGTGTCACACTTTGCTTGTATGACACCAAAAACTCTAAAGCCATATATATATAGATACTAGATGCTTCACATTGCAAAATATAATATATTAAATATTTGATAATTTTTTAAATTTCAAAATATAATATAATAATTATATTTTAATAATATATTAAATCATGGGAAGTTATTTTTAGCGGAGAAGTTATTTTTTTTAGTATCATACTTTGCTTGTGTGACACCAAAAACTCCAAAATCATATATATATATTATATAATATATAATATATACTAGCATCCAACACGCACGAGAGTACGTGTTGTCTTCTTTTCCTATGCGTGTAATATACTTTCTTAAATATATGCGCGTGTAAAAAACATACATTTTTATATAACAAATCATATGCATGTAAAAAACATACACGCATGATAAGTCCCTATTTTGTATAATATTTTCTATCTTATTTTAGGATTCTTATTATATTTTATTGAGCTTAAATGAATTTATTAAGATAAATTTGGTTAAAGAGTAATTACATGAAAATAATATTAAAAAGGGTTAAATTGTGATATTTTTGTGATTTGCTTTTTGATTAAAATATTTTAGAATGATTATTTTATATTAGGCTTACTTTTATTTTGTAGGATATCTTAAAATTTTGGAGGAGCAAAAATTGTACAATCTAAGACCCAAGACCAATTAATTTCAAGAAGCCCAAGATTCAAGGCCCAAATTCTAGCGTCCAATATTCAAGTCATAAACCCAAAAGGAAAAAACTAAGGTAAAGTTGTTTAGGTGCTTGTTATAAAGTTCACCAATCATAAACATTATCTATCTTCTCTCTCTTATTTGATTGGTTATGTAATTTATTGATTTCCATTTTCTCTCTCTACCATGATTGGTTATACAAACATTTTTTGCTACGTGTTTCAATTATATTGGTGAACTTTATAGCAAGCACCTAAATAACTTTACCTTAGTTTAGTCTAACCCAAAATCCATGACCATCTCACATCAATTCAAGCCATCATTTAAAAAATAAAAAAAAAAATCCCTAATTTGAGGAGGAAGGGGCGTCAGCTACAGGAGAAAAGAAGGGAAATCACGCCACATTCATCCACTTATCATCATTTCACCACATTCACCCCATTTCTTCTTTTCTCTGTTTGTATACCACCTCACCACCATCATCACCATATTTCAAATTCTTGCAACATGGTTGAAGAAGTGAAGAAGATTGTAGCATTTCTCTCAATGTGTGGTTAGATTTTCTTGCCTCTTGGAGATGAAAATTAGGGCTTGAGTTCTCATTCTACAAAGGGGAGTTATTTTATCTCAATACTTAATTTTAAATTGTATATTTGATTTCCTAGGTTTAGGATTTATCTTTATGCAATTTAGAATTTTAGATTTATGGATACATTATCTATGTGTATTGAGTGATTATGATTTAGATTGATTTTAGCAACTTGATTATTGTATAGAAATATTACCTTTACAATGCAATTAGAAAGTATTTTCTATCATGTTCATGACTAGAGGATATAATATTATATGTTTATATTTGATTGTCTTGGTTGAATAATTTTTAGTAGAGAAACAAGTTGCTTTTGTTTAATTTTAATCATACACTAAGTGGTTTTTAATTGTATCTTTTGAAGTAATTACTAGCTATGATAGTAGGAGTAATTATTAGGAAAGAACACAAGACTCAAGTGGTACCTTTAGGTTTTACTTTAAGACTTAGTGAAATATTAATTCCCATATTACTTTGAACTATGATAGCTATAATTCCATTTCCAAGGGCATTTTCAATATTAATTCCAACCTCTTTTTAATTAGCCTATTCAAGAAAAACACCAAAAAATAGTAATTTAGGTTCTCTTTATTTACATTCAAGTTTACTTTGATTGCATTTCTCATTTAGTAGATAGCTTAAAAATCCAACACTTCACTTTAGTTTGTTAATTTCATGTTTTTAATACTTAGTTTAGCCTAAGATCTTAGATAAAGGCTCCTTGAGTGAAAACGATCCGGATTGCGCTACTATATTGCATTTTAATTCGGTTAATTTGGTCAATCTTGCGACGGTTGCGATCAACGCACATGATTTGTTTCAGCATTTATATAAGTTTTGAATAACACACACATGATTTGTTATATAAAAATGTATGTTTAGAATGGGTAAAAGGTCAATTGGGTGGAAGAATGAAGTAAACCATAAATGTATGAAATTGGTTAAAATAAAAAACACATTGAATGCTTCCTCTCCTCTTCTGCACCGCCGCTTTGCTTCTTCATCTAAGTTACACTAACAGCTTCTTCTTAGTAGGAGGGATTGCTATAACTTGCAAATTTTTGTAAGTTTAGCAACCCCTCCTTATTTTCTTTATTTTGTTTGATTTCAGTACTTAAAATAAATAGATCTTTCAGATCTATATTGTCCCCCATTATTTTGGTGGTGTTTTCTTTTTCAGATCTATTCTGTGTTTTTGTCTTCCTTTGTGAAAGTCTACTCTCTAATTACGTTTGTTGGTTTTTGTTTTTTACGTTTGTGTAGGAAGTTTTCTTGCGGATCTACAGATCTTTATGTCAGAAAGCTTCAACTTCATCATATTTTTAGAAAATTTCAAGGCACTCTCAACTTTGAAGATTGCTACAGATTTGATATGCAGAAGATCTAACAGTAAAAACTTTGTTGACAACATCAAGAATAGTGAAATTTTTCATCCCAAGTTCATCTTACAAATGGACCAGTTGATCTTTATTCGCCCTTAGTTCAACAATTTTTACGAATTCTTTCTTCAGCATTATTAGGATGTAGTTGTTTGATTTATTTATTGTAAGTGCCGTTAGGCTTTTCTATAATTTGATGAATTTTATTATTTTAAAAAAAAACACATTGAATGGATATGAAAAATATACAGGTGTTACCGTTTGGAATGGACTTAAGTACCAAAATGATTACACTTGAATTGCACAAAAGCTAAAAATATTGATGCCGAGATGAGTCACCAATTGTTTGCAATTAAATTGCACAAATGAAGTGGTCAATATGGGTGTCCAGAATTGGAGAAATGATACTTGAATTGCACAAATAAAAGAAGCAATATTGTAAGTGCCGTTAGGCTTTTCTATAATTTGATGAATTTTATTATTTTCAAAAAAAAAACACATTGAATGGATATGAAAAATATACAGGTGTTACCGTTTGGAATGGACTTAAGTACCAAAATGATTACACTTGAATTGCACAAATGCTAAAAATATTGATGCCGAGATGAGTCACCAAATGTTTGCAATTAAATTGCACAAAATGAAGTGGTCAATATGGGTGTCCAGAATTGGAGAAATGATACTTGAATTGCACAAATAAAAGAAGCAATGAAATCATTTTATTTTTTGACGTGAGAGTTTTAATTTATAAATGTGATTGTGTAGACTTGCGTGTGGGTGTGTAAATGTGGGTGTCCAAATGAAGTGATCAATATGAATGTTGTTAGTGGGCTATAAAACTTATATAACTACAATATATCTCAACTTTCTCACTCACCTTTCCTCCAATCAAATTTTTTCTTGTTATTTTTTAATTAGAAAATATAGCTATTTTATGACCCCCAATAACCAAAAGGGGTCACAGCCATATTAATATAGATACTAGAGACTTCGCATGTACGTACGTGCATGCAATTTATTCTTAATTTTTTAAAACATAATTATGATATTTGATAATTTTTAAATTTTTAGATTAGAATTATTATCATAATTTAAAATAATTAATTACATAATGAGAAGTTATTTAATTATCATATATTTTTTCTCTCTCCCACTACCTCCCATTATATATTTTTCTTGTATTTTTAATTAAAAAATATTTATTTTGTAACACCAATGACCAGAAGGGTCCAAAGCCATATATATCTACTAGAGGTTTCACATGCACTTACGTGCATGTCAAAAAAATTTTAATTTACAAAATATAAAATAAATTATTACTAATTGTAAAATAATAAATTAAAGATCAAAAATTATTTTCTTTGATAACTATCACAATCATTATTTTTTTAAAAAAATTATCACTACCACTATTCTCTTATTTTCTCTCTCCCATGATCTTTTCATAGCATTTTTTTATTTTATTTTATTTTTAATTAATTAAATGGCTATTTTGAGAGACCATTGACGAGAAAGGTCCACAACCATATAAATATAGATATCTATATCTATATCTATATATCTATATAAATATATAAAAGAAGAGGCGTAAAGCCTCATCATGTCACATAAACTTTTTTAACATTTGCAATCTCAACATGTGTATCCCAATTCCCAGTGGCAGCCAACTAGACAGCAATGTGACAAATCGCATCTAAATCAGCATTTTTAAATTTTAAATCATGAATTATTATTTTGTCATTAATATATATATAACGAGTCAACTGTTTCCATTAATTATAATATTTGATATTTTTTTAATTTTTAAATAAATTTTTTTTATATTTTTAAATGAAGTAATGAGAAGTTACGTATTTCTCCACTTTTTTTAGTAACTACGCCCATAATGCATGTATGTTAGAGTGGTTATTTTTTTGGTGTCACACTTTATTTTTGTGACACCAAAAACTCCAAAGCCATATATATATACTAGAGGCTTCGCATGCACCAAGGTGCATGCAATCAATTTTTTTTAAATTTAGTATAAAATTATTATTATTATATTTTTAAATATAATAAATAATTCAATAACTATTTATATTTCTAACTTCTCTCTCACCATTTTTATTAACTACCTTACCCATGATCTCTTTCTCTCTCATATCTCCTCCAATCATGTGAAGTTGAGGGAGAAGTTATTTTTTTAGTGTCACACTTTGCTTGTGTGACACCAAAAAGTCTAAAGCCATATATATATACTAGAGGCTTCGCATGCACCTACGTGCATACATGTAATTTATTCTTAAATTTTTTAAAAATATAATATAAAATAGTTCTTATATTTTAAAATCATTAAAAATTAAAAATTTTAAAATAGATTTTTATCATAATTTAAAATAAAAAAATAAAAAATGAGAAGTTATGCACTTCTCTATTTTTTTAGAAATCACCTATTATACTTGGTTATTTATTGAAAAGTTAAGGGGAAGTTATTTTTTTGATGTCACACTTTGCTTGTGTGACACCAAAAAGTCTAAAGCCATATATATATAGATATATGTATATTTACATATACATATGTATATGTATATGTATATTTATATGTACATATATATATATATATATATGTATATTTAAAATATATTATGAAATTTTACATATATAAAATTATAATATTTTTCTTTTGGCTTTTATATATCAAATAATATATTTTTGTATGTTATGTAATATTTTTTATTCAAAAGATTTTTTTTATATAAATAAATAAATCAGATTTCATTAAAATTTTTCTAGTTGAAATAGATTGTTCTTTATATATATATATATATATATATATATATATATATATATATATATATATATATATATATATATATATATAGGGAAATAGATTGTTCTTTGATTTAATAATTTGCGAAATATTCTTAAAACGTTTCTTAACTGTATGTGTTAAAATGGGTCAACCCGACCTATCACAGTTGGTCACGGGTTAAACGGTCCGGATTAAATGGGCTCGATTGTAAATGGGATGAAAGCATTCAATCCCGATCCATTTTAATATTTAGACGGGTTGGCCCACCAACCCGTCATAAATGTTTTCAACTTTTTAAAATTTTTAATTGTCAAATATTAGTGAAATGGACAAAAATATAAATTTTAACACATTAAATAGATTAATAACATCATAAATTTACAATAACAAATTAAAAATACAACACAAAGTTTCAATTATGTTTTTCTTATAATTATAATTTTTTTTTTAAAAATACATATAGATGGATTAAACGGACTAGCTAGTGGGTTATAATTGTGGGCTAGCGTGTAAATGGGTGGATCAAGAGGGCCAGATTAATAATAGTGTAAGTATCATAATACGGGCTGAAAAAATAAAACTCAACCCACCTATTTGGTGGGTTAAATGGGTTGGTCCGATAATTTAACCCATTTTGACCGATTTATTTAATGGATCCAAATATTTAATTCTTGATACCAAACATTTTCATTTTCTTCTTACCCTCGAAAAAGATTCAGCGAATTAACATAAAATTTAAATTAAAAATAAATTACAAACTTTAAAATAAAAAGACACTTTTATTCAATTTCACAATTCATACTTTAAAGATTATGAATATATATATATTCTTATTCTCTCTCTCTCTCTCTCTCTCTATATATATATATATATATATATATATTTTTTTTTTTTTTACTTGAAGAACTCAATAACCCAAAAATTACGAGCATGACACTGATATTTAATACCCTTAAATCCAGCAGCTTTTGCGAGTTGCAAGAATTCATGTTGCTTTCGTTCTTTGCCACCTGGATCTTGAGCCATCATGAAAACATCAACTTCGAAGTTACACTTCTTAGAAGCAATGGTGTCAGGCATAGCTATTATGCCTGATTCAATTGCAATCACCTTCCCATTTTCTGGAGTTACGTTGCATCATAGCAGTTCTTCGACAATGTCACACACTTCTCATCGCTCCAATCATGAAGAATCCACTGCAAATTAAATCATCTTCGCATTTAATCAATTTCACAAATCCATAGTAATTGAAAGCTAATTAATTTATACTCATAAACTTCACCTAATTCATAAACACCTTTTTGAATTCTTAGTATATTAATTTTTCAATTATTAGTTCCAGATGTCTTTTTTTTTAAGAGTGAAAATTTTTAATTTTAAGAAATAACATCATTCAAGCCAAAAAAATCTAGAAATAATTAAAATAGATAAGATTAAGTGTTAATTTTTTAGGATTAATTAGTTTAATTAATACGATTTGAAAGTCATTCAAAACCACCAAATAACCAAATCGATTTCTTAAAATTCAAATAAATTATCACCTTCAAAAAAATAGCATCTGCCTTGGGTACACTTTTAAACATATTTCCAGCCACATGTTCCACTCCTGTAACATTACAAAATCCGAAATTTGATATTGCACACAAAAAAGAAAATAGGTAGTGAAATACAAATGTATATAGTTATTTAACTTTTTTTTTTTTTTAAGTTTTTCACAGGTACCTTTCTATTAGAAACAATTTGTTCGAACTAGTTGATGTCCCAAAGGGAATAGAGTTTTTTCAACAGAGATTTTTTTATACACAAGACTCGAACTCAAAACATTACTTAAGAAATAATAGAATACCTACCACTTCAACTAACCACTCTTGGTCACTGTATTTCAAACTCAATTTTCATAGCATTTGTTTGTATAGGGACGCTCGTGGTAAGATGGGTCCAAAATCCGCAGAAAGAAAGAAAAATTTTGAAAGGAAAGAGCTTATAACACAATAACACATCATCATAATAACTCCTCACTGCTAGGATTTCTGACACTGCCAAATCGTCTCTTTTGCATGCATGAACCCCCTACTGATTCAGGGCAATTTGCCTTTTTTCGCCTCCGAAAGGGGACAAGGAAGGCGAGGGTAGAGATGTAATTTGAGGCGAGGAGGGGGACAGTGGAAGACATGCAAATGGGAACAAAAATTAAGAAGGGAAGAAAGAGGCGCGTGGCAAGCATGTTAAGGTGTCAAAGTGCGGTCGAATCGCCGCAGGGTCTAGTCAGAATAGGGATGACAATAAGTAGGATTTGGTAGGATTTGTATTTTCCGTTTCCGGTCCCGGTAGTCAATATTTTTTCTATCCTTGGACCCGTTTCTGATCAGGTATAAAATTTGATACCCATCCTCGGATCCATCGAATACTTAGATTCCCAGAGCCGATCCCGGACCCGAACCCGGAAAATTTATTATTTTTTCTGCAAAATTTGCTACTTTCATCACAAGTATTAAACACACATTCATAAATTTAATTATTTCCAAGTTTAAGAAAAATATACTTCAAACACACAATTTGATATGATATATAATATATTTTTATATATATTATATCACTAGATCCAAGTCCGGGGTGAATACACTCTTACCCGTTTCCGGATCCGGACCCGGACTTTTACTCGTTAAAATCTTCGAACCCGGACCCAGTCTCAATTTTTCAATACCTAGACCCGGACACAACGGATAATTTTTTTGGGTACCCGTTGAGTCCGGATAAGATTATCATCCCTAAGTCGGAGTGACTGTTATTTATTTATTTTAATTTTAATTTAAAAAGAAAATAAGAGAGAGAGAGAGAGAGAGCTACTGGTTTTCGGGAAATGGTGGATAAAATGCGGTTTAAGAGAAAACGGGAGAATGGTTTCCGATTTTGGAGATGGGACTCTGGGCGGAATAGGAAGAGAGAATCTGATATCCAACAATGACTCGGGTCACGGTTCGATTGGTTTAACTTATGGTTAAACTAGTTGATGTCATAAATAATTAAAAATATTTTATTTAAAATATATTATGAAATTTTACATATATAAAATTATAATATTATATTTATACATCTCAATTATTATTTTTATAATGAATATATATATATATATATATATATATATATATCAATTCTCAATATATATTTTATAAGTATAAAGTGTACAAAAAAATATTATCTTATAATTTTTTAATTTTTATTTTGGCTTTTATATATCAAGTTATCAACTAACATATTTTTGTATGTTATATAATTTTTAGGCTAAAATGTACTGAGACCCCTGAGTTTTGGGTCAGGGACACATAGATCCCTTGAGTTTTAAAACTTTGCACATAGACCCCCAAAGTTTTTATTTTGGGGTAGAGAGTACCTTTCCCTTAAGGTTCCATCAAATTTTGAGGTTAAGTGCCACATCATCATATTTTTATGAGGGTATTTTTGTAATTTCCTAAATAAACCAAATAACCCACCCATTTTTGATATCCAAATAGCATGGAAAATGGAACACCAAAATCTAAGAACCCATACCTAAAAGTGTCGAGAACCATGAGCTGCCGTGGGATGCCCGTGAAGCACCGTTGAAGGTCACCGTGAACCACCACCGTCAAAGCTGTGAACCATTTCTGTCAAAGTCGTGAACCACTGTGAAGCTGAGAAACGTCTATTACCACCGTGAGCTCTATTAAAGAACAGTAGCTGTATGAATGAAAAATGGACCAAATATGAATGAGACATGAAATTAGTGCATAATGGTTGCTTAAGTTTATTGGGTTAGCTTCACAAACTTATATTGGAAGTAAAATTTATTGGGATTAATAAAAAGGATGAGGACGATGCATTTCGTCCCAACATTTGTACAATTTACCATAATAATGACTCACTGGATCGTTGCCTTGTTGAATTGTGCTCATAGTCCTCTGGATCTGATAAATCTGAGGACCGCAGCTTGTTCCATATCTTGTTTCCAGCTCATTCCAAAGTGCTTGAGAGCTTGGAAAATACATGAAATTATCGACAATGTCTTTAGAAATTGAATTGATGATCCAAGCTTTAACCATCGAATCTGCATTCTTACAACGCCTATACGTAGAAGTATCATCCAATGACGTATGATAGGAAGTATCTCTTTATTGAATACCGAAAGAGAAGTACAATCTTCCAATTATAGCAGGAAGAACACACACACAGTAAGAATAAGGCTGCAATTCGTCAGATTGCACAAAAGGTAATGCTTCAGGACATTGAATTTTAGAAATATCTCCCACAAACGGCTTCAACAATGATAGTGAAAGACATAATGAATTTTCACGTGAGCAGGCAAGGCCAATTGATAAGCCACAACACCAACTTTGGCAGTGATTTGGTACGGTCCATAATACTTTTTACTCAACTTAAAATTGGTTCGAACTGCTAAAGACTGTTGCTTGTATTTATGAAGCTTCAACCAAACCCACTCCCCCACTTCAAAAGACTTCTCCCTTCGTTTGTCATCTGCACCCTTCTTCATCTTAGCTTGAGCTTGCTGAAGGTTAGACAACAACACCTTCTTCAAGGTTTAATTTCACGATCTTGCAGCACCATATCAACTGCATCAATCACTGTGGATCCTGCCTTATACGTCAACAAGGAAGGAGGAGTTCTACCAAATAAAGCCTCATAAGGTGACATCTTAATAGACGAATGAAAAGAAGTGTTGTAAAAATTCTCAGCCCAGCACAAGTATTGAAACCACATCTTCGGTTGATAATGCACAAAAGCTCAAAGATATTGTTGCAAACACCTATTCACCACCTCACTTTGACCATCCGTTTGAGGATGATAAGCAGTACTGAACTTTAAAGTAGTGCCTGAAGACTTCAACAATTCCTTCCAAAACTTGCTCATAAAAATTGGGTCACGATCAGAAATGATGGACTTTGGAAAACCATACACACGAACTATCATGAGAATGAATTGTCGAGCCACCATCTTAGCAGTAAATGAAGTTGGCAAAGCAGAGAAGTGAGCTGTCTTTGTAAAGCGATCCACCACCACAAAAATCACTGTGAACTCCGAAGACAAAGGTAACTTCGTTATAAAGTCCATTGTAACTTCTTCCCAAGGTTGAGCAGGTAAAGGAAATGGTTGTAAAGTCCCTGCAGGCTTCAGTGTCGAAGGCTTGATTTGTTGGCAAGTCAAACAACTAGAGATATGTTGCTTCACTGATTTCCGCATATGTGGCCATAAGAAAATAGCTGCCAATGCCTTATAAGTCTTAGTCACACCACCATGACCAGCCATAGGAGAATTATGATACTCATGAAGAAGCAGAGGAATCAACCTAGAATCATCTGACAAATAAATTTTATCACAACAAAACAAAATACCTTCAACTACTCGAAAATTTGCAGAAGCTGTACCATCCACAACTTCTTTATGTATTTGTTGTAAAGTCACTGAAGTGACACTTTCTTCTTGAATACGCTGCCAAATATCACATGTCAATCAAGAAGTGATCATATCAGAAGATAAGGACAGCAATTCCACTCTAGATAAAGCATCTGCTGCAGCATTCAATTTGCCAGGACGGTAGGTAATAGTATAACGAAATCCCATCAATTTCCTCAAATAATTCTCTTGCTCAAGCGTTTGAATAGTCTGCTCCATCAATTGCTTGAGACTCTTATGATCCGTGAGAATTATAAACTCTCTCCCAAGCAAATAATGCCTCCATTTCCACACAGCTTGAGTTATAGCAAATAACTCACGGACATAAGCAGAAGCACCCTTTAATCTATTGGTCAATTGCTTACTGAAAAAAGCAATAGGGTGGCGGTTTTGACTAAGCACTGCCCCAATACCAATGGTAGAAGCGTCAGTTTCTACCACAAATTGTTGTGAAAAATCTGGCATAGCTAAGACTGGAGCTGACACCATGCATCGTTTCAATACATCAAAAGCCTCTTGAGATGAAGAAGACCACTTGAAACTGTCCTTTTTTAGCAAGGAAGTTAAGGGTTGTGCTACTGAGGCATAGTGTTTGATAAATCTCCTGTAATAACCCGTGAGACCAAGGAAACCACGTAATTGCTTCAAATTCGTGGGAACTGGCCATTCCACCATAGCAAAGAGTTTGTGAGGATCTGCTGCCAGACCCTTACTAGACACAATGTGACCAAGATATTCAATGGACTCCTAACAAAAAGAGCACTTCAAAAGTTTTGCTTTCAAAATATTGGCCTCCATCGTTTGTAAAACTTGAGTGAGATGAGCAATATGGTCACTTAAAGTGGTGCTATAAACCAGTATATCATAAAAAAAAAACAATCACAAACTTCATGAGATAAGCACCAAACACCTTGTTCATAATAGATTGAAATGTAGCAGGGGAATTTGTTAAACCAAAAGGCATAACAAGGAACTCATAATTCCCATGATGTGTCCTAAAAGCTATCTTATGAACATCCCCTTCATACATTCGGATTTGATGGTAACCCGAACGAAGATCAAGCTTAGAAAAATACTTAGCTCCATGCAACTCATCCAAGAGTTCGTCAATAGTAGGGATTGGAAATTTATCCTTGATGGTAGCTTGATTCAATGCTCTATAATCCACACAAAATCTCCATGAACCATCCTTCTTCTTGACTAAGAGAACTGGTGACGAAAAGGACTATGACTTGGACGAATAATCCCTCCTTGCAACATCTCATCAACCAATTTCTCAATCTCAGTTTTCTGGTACATTGGATATCTATAAGGTCGAACATTCACCAGAGTAGAGCCATCAACCAAATGAATTCTATGGTCATCCTCACGGTAAGGTGGTAAATCTTTTGGTTCGTCAAAAAGCTCCATAAAGGAATCCAGCACCATTCTAATTTCCGAAGGCATCTGAGAATGGTGATCATCTGAACCATGCACTAGAGTAGAAAGTTGGAATAGACAAGCAACACTGCCAGCTGCCTGCATATGAGCAAGTTGTTTAGAAGAAATAGGATCCATACAATAAGTGACTTCACCTTGCAAATGAATCTGCTTGCCATTTAAAGTAAAGACAATGGTCAACTTGTCATAGTCCATAGCAATGGGCCCTAATGTCTTCAACCATTGACCCCCAAGTACCATATCCACACCTTTAAGCTCAATAACAAATAGATCCACACAAATGACATGGTTCTGTACCGAAAAAGTAACTGCTAAACATTTGGATTTACACCAGAGAAAATCACCACTTCCAACAAACACCTTAAACTGCGGAATAGTCACAGGCTTGAGTTTCAATTTTTGCACCATTGAGTCCTTGATGAAATTATCTGTGCTTCCGCAATCAACGAGAATGTTGATCCAGGTATTAGCACACTTTCCCGTGAGCTTAGTTGTTGTTAAGCTACGTTGGCCTGTTAAAGCATTCAAACTGATTTCCGGATTGACTTCCTCATTTGCAGTTTCAATAACCATTGGCTCAAGTTCCTGCACTTCCTCTGCTTACAAGGCATCTAACTCGTCCTGACTAATCAACAAATAACATTGTGCCGGACATTTATGATCAACAGTATATTTAGCAAGACAGTAATAACACAATCCTTTAGCACGTTTTTCCTTAATTTCAGCAGCAATAAGCTTCTTATAAGCAGGTGATACTGATGAAGTAGTAACACTAGAAGAAGCCACCGTAGTGAAAGGTAGAGCAGCAGTAGCAGATTTAGGTGGAGGTGCCGGTAAAGCTAATGGAGCAGAACTAAGTAGAGATCTCGAATGAGAAGATCTCGTAGCAAAAAATTTAGAAATCGAATTCTTATTAAACTTCTGCTCATATAATTTTGCCAATGAAATAGTATGAAAATAAGTCATAGGTTGTGCTACAACTAATTCGTCACGCAAATGATCGTCCAATCCAGCTATGAAAAAACTTATGAGCCATGGTTCAGGGATATCGAGTACCTTAGTTGCTAACTCTTCAAACCGTGCCCGATAATCTGCAACCGAACCATTCTGCTTGATGTCTTTCAGTGCAGCTTTAGGATAATCAAATAAACTTGCACCAAAACATAGCAGTCAGCAACACATCAATGAATCCTTGCCATGACTGGATCAAATTATTCTGTCGCATCCATTTGTACCAATTGTAAGCCGCAGACACCATATGCAACGACGCAATAGTGATCCGCTGATCCATTGGAGTGTTGTAAAAACGGAAAGATTCCTGGATCTTAAAAGATCCAATCCTCTGCATTAGTATCGTCGAACGTAGGAATTTGAACCTTCATGCTCCTCATCAAAGGATTCTGAGGATGTGATCCCGTACTATTCGAAGAATCACCGGACTGAGGTGACGATCGCGACACTTCCAATCGCTGCAACAGAGCTTCCACATTCTTCATCGTAGACTCCATGTGTGAAAGGCGTTGCTCTGAAACTGCTTGAGCTGCCATCGAAGCACGTTTGAACTCCGATGCCATCCTGAAGTACTCGAAGAGCCTCATCTAACTTCGAAAATCGAGTTCCTTCCGCCATAAGAAGCAGAATCAGTGAAAGCACCAGTTGTTAGGAAATATCTCTTTATTGAATACCAAAAGAGAAGTACAATCTTCCAATTATAGCAGGAAGAACACACACAGAGTAAGAATATCTCTCAATTCTCCTCACTCTACAATCTATCCAATCTCACAATACAGATAACATGCTAATACAAAGAAACATAAGACTACTTATTCTCAATCAAACCCATAACCGCCTAACCAAGTCATGGTTACTAACAATACACGTGTTCACTCTACATAATCGTGTGACCAACTTGGAACCACCCTTACACGTTTGCTTCTGCAAATTGCCACATCCTCATTGGCCTTTTCCATACTCTGCTTGTTCTGCTCCATAACCGAATTGGGCTCAACTTGTCCAGGCCCAACACTATCAACGGAGGAGGCAATGATCGATCAATGAAGTCGAGGCTTCCAACGCAGGCCTTACCGCCATACTCCATGTCAGATAGTTCAATTTGGTCAATGGCGAAGCCACTAAAGCCATACCAGGTTGATCCGAACTATGCAAAGTCCAAGAAAAATATTCTTTCTTCAAACTCTGCTCTTCTGTCCGTTCTTGGTAGCTCTATTATCAACTCCGTTGGCCATAGTAAAGTTACGAGCAGCTAGCAATCATCGAAAGAAATCACAGAGAAAGCTAAAGCTAGTAATCTCTAGAATTTACAGAGAAAGCGACGAAAAATCCCCAATTTCCTCTAATACCATGTACAAGATGGAGAGGCAAATGGAAGAGAAAAATCTCGCTATATTCAAATTAGCTAATTACAAGTACCAACTCACTTTATATACACAACGAGCACGTGAGCTGTAAAACAGATTATTGTAACTACTGAAGTTAACTAAAACAGTAAGTTAAATTTAACTCTAACAAACAAATGAGCTATGGTTAGTTAAATACAACTAACTATAGAATACTATTTACAATCTGTATCATTCTTCACTTTCCCTCGTATACAATAAAGTCATTGTGTGATTCATTTACTTTAGAAAAACTCCTTGGACATGACACATATTTTCTTTTATTTAAGAAACTATCAATTTGCACATCTTATAATGGAAGCAACTGATGCGAGAAAGAAGAATGTAACAATTCCTACTTGTTTGTATTACTCGTTTTAGAAAGGGGTTGGGAGTGAAATGAAAATTTTGAAGTTAAAGAAGGAGTGAAAATATAATTTTTTTTAAAAGTTTTAGTATGTCATGTCATTATTTAACAAAAAAATAAACGTTGTTACACAAAATGATTGATTTAAAACAAATTATAAAGATTGAGGACTAATTTAGAATTTTGGAAGATAAAGGATCAATATAAAACTGGTGGAAAAGATAAGAGACCAAAATAAGTATTTGACTAACAAATTATTATTACTTCACAAACGAAATATAAGAAATTGCACCCAATCTAACTTCGCTCTAGCTAACAATGAATGCCATCTTCATTAATTTTTCGGAAGCCACCATTTTCAATTTATTTAGGGTATATTTGTTTAGTAGAATGTTAGAGGGAATGGGAATGAGAATAAGAATGTGATATGTGAATGGAATAAAAGTGGGTACAATGACTATTTTACCTTTATATTAAAACTGAAATTGAAATAAAAGTGGGTAAAAAAGTAAGGACAAAAACATAATTTTCTCATATTGTAAAAAGTAAGATTTACTTAGTATGCAAAATATTAAAAGAAATGTTGGATTACCTCCAACATCACCTTGTAAAATCTTGCTACCAAACATCCCCTTAACAATTATCCCATTGATTTATTTTGTAACAAAAATAAGGTTTTGATGAACAGTTTCCCTTGTAGATTTAAAGCTACTTGGACTAACCAACGTCATTTTTTGAATAATCGTTTTGCTTGGAGGGTTATGGGAACGGTATTTTCTTTGGACTCCAATATGTCAAAAGATTCTTATATATATATATATATATATTAGTCTTTGTACCCGTGCCCGGTTATGTCTACAGTTACCAACCTATTGTTATGACAATTATGTTTACATATAGAGCAAATATATTTTTGTGAAATTGTTAATCATAATACACATGGACACATCCAATTTGATATATAAAAATTAACTATATTGAAATACTTTTGATGAAAAATTTTATTTTCAATGCATATTCTACTTTTGAAAAATTAAACGTCAATACACTGCTTATTACTGTACAATGTAAGGAATCTAATTTGCAAAGTTATACCAAATAAAAATCTATATGTAGTAAATATTTTAGAAATTAGTGTCAAAATTAAATAATCTACATAATTATACACACAAAGGATATAAGAAATTATTCATGCTGATCGGTCTTGTACATTAATGAATAGAAATAGAACTATAAAAGTAATGAAATTGATTATCTACCAATTTTCAATAGAAGATAATTAAATAAATCTACTTGGGAAATATAACCAAAAAAAATGGGCATTACAATTACCAATACGAATTGCATCTGAAATTATGCCTACATGCAATTGTTTTAAATTGTCGAAATTGTTAAATCTAGAAAGTGAAAATAATATTATATTCAAACATAACATAGGTAATACACATTTTTTTGGAATATAGAAAGTGACAAATACTAATATATTCAAATATAACCCAAATCAAGGCAATAATGAAAGATTGTAAAAAATTTTAAATCTATTTAACATTTTGGAAATTTTCTCTTAAGACCACATTTGTAGTGGTTTTACTGGGACGGCCATCAGAATCAGAAACCATAATCTTCAAACTATCTGCTCGAAGATCTTTCTGATGTAACCTTATATAAAGCAATCTTTGCGATTCAATCATGGTGTAACCATCAACTATAAATTGTTCAGTCAACTTACCACATCTCAAGAAAATATTAAACTTTGTGTGTCTATCTTGAAGAATGAAAGCAAAAAATTATCTGAGTGTAAGAGTTATTTCCTTCTTAGTAGAATTAAAATTAACAAACCTGAATAATGCATCTTCGCGGTAACCATCCTCACCACGCGGGAACATAAGAGGATATTGCAATGGCAAATAAAGAGGATGAAGTTCATCAATATGTTGAAGTATTCTGGACCTTTTCTCAACAATAATATCTCTTTTAACATTTTTTGGATCAAAGTCACCAACAATAAAAGCAGCTATATATCTCATCATCAGTTGGAAGATTGTAAACTCTAGCATCCGTATTTCGCTTCTTAATTAACTTCAGCCATAGTTCTTAAAAGAGGACAATTAATTTAAAATAGCAAATACAATTAAGAAACTCTTTTTTAAAAAAAATATCAAATGATATTATTGGAGTCCAAATGAATATATTATAAGAAAATAATCTCATCAATATTATGTTGATTGTGGACAGTGATGCTTGTAATTATTTGAGTATAAAAAAACAAATAATAAAACTTGTTTCATAGAATTGCAATAAAGCTGCGTAAGATGTTTAATTTTAAATTAAACAAATATATATATATATATATATATATATATATATATATATATATATATCTATATTTATATGGCTGTGGACCCTTCCCGTCAACGGTCTCCCAAAATAAATATTTACTAATTTATTAAATACAAAAAAAAATGATGGGAGGATGTGGGAGTGGGAGTGGGAGGGAGAGAGAAAGTAAACATAGTGGGTAGTTAGTGTTGAAACAAATGACTTCCCATAATTTAATTTATTATTTTAAAATATAATAATAATTATTTTAGTTTACAAATTTAAAAATTATCAAATATTTAATATTTTATATTTTAAAATATAATAATAGTTTTATATTATATTTTTAAAAAAATAAATTACATGCACGGTACGTACATGCGAAGCCTCTAGTATATATATATGGCTTTGGAGTTTTTGGTGTCACACAACCAAAGTGTGACACCAAAAAAATAACTTCCCTCTCAACTTCCCAATAAATAACCAAGTATGATAGGTGGTTACTAAAAAAATGGAGAAGTGTATAACTTCTCATTTTTCAATTTTTTTATTTTAAATTATGATAAAAATTCTATTTAAAAATTTAAAAATATTTAAATTTTAATGATTTTAAAATATAATAACTATTTTATACTATATTTAAAAAAAAAAGAATAAATTACATGTATGCACGTAGGTGCATGCGAATGCTCTAGTATATTTATATGGATGTGCACTTTTCTGATCATTGAAGTCACAAAATAGTTATATTTTGTAATTAAAAAATACAAAAAAAATTATATAATTAAAAGATGTGAAAGAGATAAAACATATATGACGTGGAGTTACTAAAAAAATGAGTAGTGAATTTAATATAATGCAGCAACTAACTACTATTTATTATCGATATTTAAAAAATTCAATTAATTTAAGTACTGACAGAAGCTATGTTATAAACACAACTAATAAGAAAATAAAGTAGTTTCAGATGTTAAGTATAAGATATAGATTGTGAATTAAATGCCTGTAGAAAATAAGGGACTAATTTTGAAAAGTAGTTTCGGATATTAATTTAAATTCAAAAAAAAGAATAATTATATTTATAAAATAATTAAAAAAGACTTTATAATGATAATTGAAGAAAAAATAATGTATGGACATTGATTTGTTTGGTGTTACTGACTTACTGTGCTGACTTCTATATTTCATCATAACATCTTTATGAGATAAGAGATAAAGAGATTCGGTTCTTTCAAATATATACTCTTGGTAAATAACAAAACACATAAATCTCTATTCCATAATTTTTATTAGCCTTTTGTTTAATTGAGTATACACTCACGCATAAATCTCTATTCCATCATTTTTATTAGCCTTTTGTTTAAATTTTTTTTTGGTCAGAGCCTTTTGTTTAATTTTTTTTTTGTCAGAGCCTTTTGTTTGATTGAGTATACACTCCTTTCACTATTTAAATGACAAAACGCATCACAGTAAGAAAACTAAATTATGGTACAATGCATAAATTAAACTTCTTAATATTTATAACACCGTAATCTAAGTAGTAAACTTTAAAAATCCTGGTATATTGAGATAGCCCAAATCTTGTAAATCATACATATCTTGGATTTTGAAAAAGTAATCAAGACTAAAAATGTCAATTAATTACAAATAACAAATTAAAAAAAATGAATATACGATAGTTTCTTCGTGCTTTATGAATAAGCCTTCGACATTTGGGACAAACCTTGATGTCCCCTTCCATAATCCTGCCAAATGCATCTTAATGAGAATCTCCAGGATTTTATAGGTATTTTAATTAGAAGCACATATATCAAATTCTTCTTCAATTTTTGTGTACCTCTGTGCACAATCATAGCAAGTAGCACAATGGCCAAGGAACAAAGAAGCATTTGTGTTGTTCATCGTAACGAATGATACACAATTTTTTATCTTGATCATTACAGGCTCCAAGGTATTTCAGTACGTATCAGACAGATAACAACAATAATAAATCCTACATATTGAAAAAGGATGCAGCTTTTAGTGAAAATAAGGAAATATAATTAAATTATTGGAATGTTACTTGAAAGTGCCATGAAAGTTACAAAACCTACCACAAACACAAAGGAAAGAATAAATTAGGAAGAAATATATAGATATGTAAATACCGGGAGTGTAAGTTTTGAGATGAAGTGCGCGGTCAAAGTGATTCAACGCAGTATAGAGAATTCATACCTTGTATACATTGCCCTGCGTATACTGCATACACATATGCATATATGATGGAATGTATGAATATTCTTTAAATCGAATTCATACCTTGACGATTGTACGAATGGCATGCTTTCGATGATGTTCGATAGTCGTATCCTCTAATACGTATGAAACAACATATTTTGATGAGAAATTAAGAGGTTGATATTTAAAGATATCAAAGTACGATTCAGAAGTAAAAGTCTATAATATTGGAAACCAAGGAAATGGCATTATTGTTGGGGATTCATTATCATAATGCCAAATCAAAATTTGAATATGAAAACGTGATTTGATTCTGATTAGGATTATAATCATCTATTACATTTGCCTATTGAATTTCAAAAATTGATTTGATTATGATAAAATACATTATTTAAATATTTAATAGCACTGTAAAATCATTAATTGAAGGTCAGTTAAACAAATCAATTAATAGTAGGATGGAATATTGGTTTGAATTCAAAATCAATTTGATATGATCAGAATAAAAAATTAAGTGATGCAATTGAATTTAAAAAAATCCATGTCCTCCGCCAACTAAGCGCCACAATGTCGTCCAATCATTACCACATGCACGAGAATTAGTATTTTTAAAAGCTGAGATGTAAATAATCCAAGGGTCTAGGGTTTAAGGTTTAGAGTTTTGGGTTTAGGGTCTAGGATTTAGGGTTTAGGGTCCAGGGTTTAGGGTCTAGGGTTGAGGATTTACGATATAGGGTTTAGGGTTTATAATTTAGGGTCTAGGGTCTAGGGTTTAGAGTTTAGGGTTTAGGATTTAAGGTTTTAGGGTTTAGGGTTTATCGTCTATGGTTTAGAGTTTTAGGGTTTAGGGTTTACGATCTAGGGTTTATGGTCTGGGTTTATGGTTTAGGATCTAGGGTCTAGGTTTTAGGGTTTAAGGTTTAGGGTCTATGGTTTTGGGTTTAGGGTATAGGGTTTCAGGTTTAGGGCTTAGGGTCTTAGGTTTTAGGGTTTAGGGTTTAGGGTTTAGGGCCTAGGGTTTAGGGTTTAGGGTCTAGGGTTTAGGGTTTAGGGTCTAGGGTTTAGGTTTTAGGATTTAGGGTCCAGGGTTTAGGGTTTAGGGTTTAGGGTCTAGGGTTTAGGGTCTAGGGTTTAGGGTCTAAGGTTTAGGTTTTAGAGTTTAGGGTTAAGGGTCTAGGGTTTAGGGTTTAGGGTTTAGGGTCTAGGGTTTACGGTTTAGGGTTTAGGGTTTAGGGTTTAGGGTTTGGGCTCTAGAGTCCAGGGTTTAGGGTCTAGGGTTTAGGGTTTAGGGTTTAGGGTTCATGGTTTAGGGTCTAGGGTTTAGGGTTTAGGGTCTAGGGTTTACGGTTTAGGGTTTAAGGTCTAGGATCTAGGGTTTAGGGTTTAAGGTTTTAGGGTTTAGGGTTTAGGGTTTAAGGTCTAGGGTTTAGGGTTTACAATCTAGGGTTTAGGGTTTATGGTATAGAGTTTAAGGTCTAAGGTCTAGGGTTTATGGTTTTAGGGTTTAGGGTTTAGGGTTTTAGGGTTTAAGGTTTAGGGTTTAGGGTTTAAGGTCTAGGGTTTGGGGTCTAGGGTTTGGGGCCTAGGGTCTAGGGTCTAGGGTTTAGCGTCTAGGGTTTAGGGTTTGTGGGTAAAGGTTTAGAGTTTAAGGTTTAAGGTTTAGGGTCTAGGGTCTAGGGTCTAGGGTTTAGGGTTTAGGGTCTATGGTCTAGAGTCTAGGATTTAGGGTTTAGGATATGGGGTTAAAAGTTTAGGGTCTCAGGTTTAGGGTTTAGAGTTTTGGGTTTAGGTTCTAAGGTTTAGGGTCTAAGGTTTAGGGTCCAAGGTTTAGGGTCTAGGGTCTAAGGTTTAGGGATTAAGGTATAGGGTTTAGGGTCTAGGGTTTGGGGTCTAGGGTTTAGGGTTTAGGGTCTAGGATTTTGGGTTTGGGGTTTAGGGTTTAGGGTTTAGTGTTTAGGGTTTTTGGGATAGGGTTTATGGTATAGAGTATAGGGTTTAGGGTCTAGGGTTTGGGGTCTAGGGTTTAGGGTTTAGGGTTTTAGGTTTATGGTCTAGGATCTAGGGTTTAGGGTTTAGGGTTTTTTGGTGTAGGGTTTAGGGTTTTGGGTCTAGGGTTTATGGTCTAGGGTTTAGGGTGTAAGGTTTAGTGTTTTGGTTTAGGATTTAGGGTTTAGGGTTTAGGGTTTAGGGTTTATGGTTTATGGTTTATGGTTTAGGGTTTAGGGTTTAAGGATTATGGTCTAGGGTCTAGGGTTTTAGGGCGTAGGTTTAGGGTTTAGGGTTTATAGTCTAGGGTTTACAATTTTAGGGTTTAGGGTTTAGGATTTACGATCTAGGGTTTAGGGTTTATGGTCTAGGGTTTTAAGGATTTGGGTTTAGGATTTAAGGTCTATGGTTTAGGGTTTAGGGTCTTGGGGTTAGGGTCTAAGATTTAGGGTTTAGGGTTTAGGGTCTAGGGTCTAGGGTCTAGGGTTTAGGGATTAGGATTTAGGATTTAGGGTTTAGGGTTTGTGTTCTAGGGTCTAAGGTTTAGGGTTTAGGGTCTAGGGTTTCTGATTTAGGGTTTAGGGTCTAGGGTTTAGGTTTAGGGTTTAGGGTCCACAGTTTAAGGTCTAGGGTTTAGGTTTAGGGTTTGGTTTAGGGTCTAGGGTTTAGGGTTTAAGTTTACGTTTAGGGTTTTAGGGTTTAGGGTTTAGGGTTTAGGCTCTATGGTATAGGGTTTTAGGGTTTAGAGTTTAGGGTCTTCGGTCTAGGGTCTAGGGTTTAGGGTTTAGGGTTTATGGTCTAGGCTTAGGGTTTAGGGTTTAGGGTTTAGAGTTTAGGGTTTAGGGTCTTGGATTTAGGGTTTAGGGTTTAGGGTTTAGGGTTTAGGGTTTAGGGTTTAGGGTTTAGGGTTTAGGGTTTAGGGTTTAAGGTTTAAGGTCTAGGGTTTAGGGTTTAGGGTTTAGGGTTTAGGGTTTAGGGTTTAGGGCTTAGGGTTTAGGGTCTAGGGTTTAGGGTTTAGGGTTTAGGGTTTAGGATTTAGGGTTTAGGGTTTAGGGTTTAGGGTTTAGGGTATAGGGTTTAGGGTTTAGGGTTTAGAGTTTAGGGTTTAGGCACTACAAAAAATCTGACATTCAATGTTTAGGATTTTAGGGTTTAGGGTTTAGGGTTTTAGGGTTCTAGGGTTTAGGGTTTAGGTTCTAGGGTTTAGGGTTAAGGGTTTATGGTCTAGGGTTTAGGGTTTTGGGTTTTGGGTTTAGGGTCTTGGGGTTTTAGGTTTAGGGTTTACGGTCTTGGGTTTAGGGTTTATGGTCTAGGGTTTTGGGTCTAGGGTTTTAGTGTATATGGTTTAGGGTTTAGGGTTTAGGGTTTAGGGTCTATGGTTTAGGGTTTAGGGTATAGATTATAGGGTTTAGGGTCTAGGGTTTGGGGTCTAGGGTTTAGGGTTTAGGGTTTAGGGTTTAGGGTTTTAGGTTTATGGTCTAGGATCTAGGGTTTAGGGTTTAGGGTTTTTTGGTGTAGGGTGTAGGGTTTAGGGTTTAGGGTCTAGGGTTTATGGTCTAGGGTTTAGGGTCTAGGGTTTAGTGTTTTTGGTTTAGGATTTAGGGTTTAGGGTTTATGGTTTATGGTTTAGGGTTTAAGGATTATGGTCTAGGGTCTAGGGTTTTAGGGCGTAGGTTTAGGGTTTAGGGTTTATAGTCTAGGGTTTACAGTTTTAGGGTTTAAGGTTTAGGATTTACGATCTAGGGTTTAGGGTTTATGGTCTAGGGTTTTAAGGATTAGGGTTTAGGATTTAGGGTCTATGGTTTAGGGTTTAGGGTCTTAGGGTTAGGGTCTAAGATTTAGGGTTTAGGGTTTTGGGTTTTGGGTTTAGGGTTTAGGGTCTAGGGTTTAGTGTTTAGGGTTTAGGATTTAGGATTTAAGGTTTAGGGTTTATGTTCTAGGGTCTAAGGTTTAGGGTTTAGAGTCTAGAGTTTATGATTTAGGATTTAGGGTCTAGGGTTTAAGTTTAGGGTTTAGGGTCCACAGTTTAAGGTCTAGGGTTTAGGTTTAGGGTCTAGGGTTTAGGGTTTAGGCTTAGGTTTTGGGTTTTAGGGTTTAGGGTTTAGGGTTTAGGGTCTAGGGTATAGGGTTTTAGGGTTTAGGGATTTGGGTCTTCGGTCTAGGGTCTAGGGTCTAGGGTTTATGGTCTAGGCTTAGGGTTTAGGGTTTAGGGGTTAGGGTTTAGGGTTTAGGGTTTAGGGTCTAGGATTTAGGGTTTAAGGTCCAAGGTTTAGGGTTTAGAGTTTTGGGTTTTGGGTTTAGGGTTTAGGGTTTAGGGTGTAGGGTTTAGGGTCTAGGGTTTGGGGTTTGGGGTTTAGGGTTTTGGGTTTAAGGGTTAGGGTTTAGGGTTTGGGTTAGGGTTTAGGGTTTAGGGTCTAGGGTCTAGGGTCTAGGGTCTAGGGTTTAGGGTTTAGGGTTTAGGGTTTAGGGTTTAGGTTTAGGGTTTAAGGTTTAGGGTTTAGGGTGTTAGGGTTTAGGGTTTAAAGTTTAGGGTTTAGGCACTACAAAAGTCGCCACCGAATGCTAAATAGTCGCCACTAAAAATCTTTGGTGGCGACTTTTAGGTCGCCACAAGGCCGCGACCTATAACTCCGTCGCCGAAAGTTTCGATGGCGACTGAAAGATATGTTTCAGTGGCGAATACCACATGTTTCAATGGCCGGTGAAGACCTCTGCCATCGCTCGCCGGACCACCGCCTCCGGCCGCCGAACCTCTGTCCCCGGTTTTCGTACCTCCGCCTCCGGTCGCCGGATCTCCACTTTCACGACCACCTTATATTTTTTTAAAAATGGCGCATGGAAGGATTCGAAGGCGGGACATGATGCATAGTAGTGTCCACAGCAACCACTGAGCCATATATTACTTTTTGTTATATAATTTCATTCTAATATATTTATTGTGTTTTCTACCTTCAGTGGCGACTTTCCAAGTTTGCCACTAAAGGTGTTGAAGGGCTAGAAGTTTCCGTGGCGACTTTTTGAGGTCGCCACCGAATGTAATAAAGGTTTAAATGTTTTGGTGGCGACTTTTTAGGGTCGCCACCGAATGTGTTGAAGGTTTAAACGTTTCGGTGACGACGTTTCAAGGTCGCCACCGAATGTAATGAAGGGTTAGAGGTTTCAGTGGCGAATTTTCAGAGTCGCCACCAAAAGTGTGGAAGGGTTAAACGTTTTGGTGGCGACTTTCCAAGGTCGCCACCGAATGTGTTAAAGGGCTAGACGTTTCAGTGGCGATTTTCTGAGTTCGCCACCGAATGTGTTGAAGGGCTAGACGTTTCGGTGGCGACTTTTCAAGGTCACCACCGAATGTGTTGAAGGGTTAAATTTTTCATTGGCGACTTTTTGAGGTCGTCATCAAATGTAATGATGGGTTAGGATGTGGGGTTTTGGGTTTAGGGTTTAGGGTTTGGGTTAGGGTTTAGGGATTAGGGTTTTAGGGTTTAGGGTTTAGGTTTAGCTTTTAGGGTTAAGGGTTTAGGGTTTAAGGTTTAGGGTCTAGGGATTAAGGTTTAGGATTTAGGGTTTTGGGTTAGGGTTAGGGTTAAGGTTTAAGGTTTAGGGATTAGGGTTTAGGGTTTTAGGGTTTAGGGTTTGGGTTTAGGGTTTTAGGGTTTAAGGTTTAGGCTTTTAGGGTTTTAGGGTTTAAGATTTAGGGTTCAGAGTTTACGGTTTAGGATTTAGGGTTTAGGGTTTAGGGTCTAAGGTCTAAGGTTTAGGGTTTAGGGTTTAGGGTTTGGGTTAGGGTTTAGTGTTTAGGGTTTTAGGGTTTAAGGTTTAAGGTTTAGGTTTTAGGGTTTTAGGGTTTAGTGTTTAGGGTTGGATTTGGGGTTTAGGGTTTAGGGTTTAGGATCTAGGGTTTAGGGTTTAGGGTTTAGGGTTTTAGGGTTTAGGGTTAGGGTTTAGTGTTTAGGGTCTAGGGTCTATAGTCTAGGGTTTAGGGTTTAGGGTTTAGGGTTTAGGGTTTAGGGTTTAGGGTTTAGGGTTTAGGGTTTAGGGTTTAGGGTTTAGAGTTAGGGTTTAGGGTTTAGGGTTTAGGGTTTAGGGTTTAGGGTTTAGGGTTTAGTGTTTGGGTTAGGGTTTAAGGTTTAGGGTTTAGGGTTTAGGGGCTTAGGGTTTAGGGTTTAGGGTTTAGGGTTTAAGGTTTAGGGTTTGGGTTAGGGTTTCGGGGTTAGGGTTGGGGTTAGGGTTTAGGGTTTAAGGTTTAAGTTTAGGGTTTAGGGTTTAGGTTCGAGTTTAGGGTTTAGAGGTTAGGGTTTAGGGTTAAGGCTTAGGGTTTAGGGTTTAAGGTTAAGGTTTAGGGTTTAGATTAAGGGTTAGGGTTTAGGGTTTAGGGTTTAGGGTTTAGGGTCTAGGGTTTAGGGTTTATGGTTTAGGGACTAGGGTTTAGGTTCTAGGGTTTAGGGTTTAGGGTCTAGGTCTAGGGTTTAGGGTTTACGGTTTAGGGTTTAGGGTTTAGGGTTTAGGGTTTAGGGTTTAGGGTTAAGGGTTTAGGATTTAGAGTTCAGGGTATAGGGTTTATGGTTTAGGGTTTAGGGTTTATGGCTTAGGGTTTAGGGTTTAGGGCTTAGGGTTTAGGGTTTAGGGTTTAGGGTTAACAGTTTAGGGTTTAGGGTTTAGGGTTTAGGGTTTAGGGTTTAGGTTAGGGCTTAGGGTTTAGGGTTTAAGGTTTGGGGTTTAGGGTTTTGATTTGGGTTTACGATCTAGGGTTTAGGGTTTAGGGTTAGGGTTTAAGGGTTAGTGGTTAGGGTTTAGGTTTTAGGGTTTGGGTTAGGGTTTAGGGTGTGGGGTTTAGGGTTTAGGGTTTAGGGTTTGGGTTTAAGTTTAAGGTTTAAGGTTTTAGGGTTTAGGGTTAGGGTTTAGGGTTTAGCGTTTAGGTTTAGGGTTTAGGGTTAAGGGTTTAGGGTGTGGGGTTTAGGGTTTAGGGTTTAGGATTTGGGTTAGGGTTTAGGATTTAAGGGTTTAAGGTTTTAGGGTTTTAGGGTTTGGGATTTAGGGTTAAGGTTTGGGGTTTAGTGTTTAGAGTGTAGGGTTTTGGGTTTAGAGTTTAGGGTTTAGGGTTTTGGGGTTTAGAGTTTAGGTTTTGACATTTAGGGTTTAGCGTTTGGGGTTTAGGGTTCAGGGTTCAGGGTTTAGGGTTTAGGGTTTAGGGTTTAGGGTTTAGCATTTAGGTTAGGGTTTAGGGTTTAGGGTTTAGGGTTTTCGTGTTTAAGGTTTAGGGTTTAGGGTTAGGGTTTAGTGTTTAGGGTCTAAGTTCTAGGGTCTAGGGTTTAGGGTTTATGGTCTAGGGTTTAGGGTGTTAGGGTGTTAGGGTTTAGGGGTTTAGGGTTTAGGGTTTAGAGTTTAGGGTTAGGGTTTGGGGTTTAGGGTTTGGGTTAGGGTTTAGGGTCTAAGGTTTAGGCTTTTAGGGTTTAGGGTTTGGGGTTTAGGGTTTGGGGTTTGGGGTTTGGGTTAGGGTTTAGGTTTTAGGGTTAGGGTTAGGGTTTAAGGTTTAGGGTTTAGGGTTTAGGTTTAGGCTTTAGGGTTTAGGATTTAGGATTTTAGGGTTTGGGGTTTAGGGTTTGAGGTTTAGGGTTTGGGTTTGGGTTTAGGGTTTAGGGTTTAATGTTTAGGGTTAGGGTTAGGGTTTAGGGTTTAGGGATTAGGCATTAGGGTTTAGAGTTAGGGTTTAGGGTTTTAGGGTTTAGGGTTTAGGGTTTAGGGTTTCGGGTTAAGGTTTAGGGTTTTGGGTGTGGGGTTTAGGGTTTAGGGTTTGTGTTGGGTTTAGGGTTTAGGGTTCAAGGGTTAGGGTTTAGGGTTCAAGATTCAAGGGTTTTAGGGTTTAGGGTTTAGGGTTTAGAGTTAGAGTGTAGGGATTGGGGTTTACAGTTTTAGGGTTTAGGGTTTAGAGTTTAAAGTTTAGGGTTTAGGGTTTAGGGTTTGGGTTAGGGTTCAGGGTTCAGGGTTCATGGTTCAGGGTGTGGGGTTTAGGTTTTTGGGTTTAGGGTTTGGGTTAGTGTTTAGGGTTTCAGGGTTTAGGGTTAGGGTTTAAGGTTTAGGGTATAGGATCTAGGGTTTCGGGTTTAAGGTCTAGGGTTTAAGGTTTCGAGTTTAGGGTTAGGGTTAGGGTTAGGGTTTAGGGTTTTAGGGTTTAGAGTTTAGGGTTTAGGGTGTTAGGGTGCATGGTTTAGGGTTTAGGGAGTGGGGTTTAGGTTAGGGTTTAGGATTCAGGGTTTAGGGTTTAGGGTTTATGGTCTAGGGTTTGGGGTTTGAGGGTTTGGGGTTTAGGGTTGGGGATAGTGTTTAGGGTTAAGGGTCTAGGGTCTAGGGTTGGGGATAGAGTTTTGTGTAAAGGGTTTAGGGTTTATTGTTTATGGTTTAGGGTTTGAGGGTTTAGGATTTAGGGTATAGGGATTAGGGTTTAAGGTTTAGGCTCTAGGTTTTAGGGTTTAGGGTTTAGGCTCGTAGGGTTTAGGGTTTAGGGTTTAGGGTTTGGGATTTTGGGGTTTGGGGTTTAGGGTTTAGGGTCTAAGGTTTAGGGTTTAGGGTTTAAGGTTTTAGGGTTTAGGGTTTAGGGTTTAGGGTTTAGGGTATAGGGTTTTAGGGTTTTGGGTTTTGGGTTTTGGGTTTAGGTTTTAGGGTTTAGGGTGTGGGGTGTGGGGTTTAAGGTTTAGGGTTCAAGGGTTAGGGTTTGGGGTTCAGGGTTTTAGGGTGTGGGGTTTAAGGTTTAGGGTTTAGGGTTTGGGTTAGGGTTTAGGGTTTTAGGGTTTTAGGGTTTAGGGTTTAGGGTCTAGGCTTTATGGTCTAGGGTCTAGGGTTTAAGGTTTAGAGTTTAGTGTTGGGTTAGGGCTTAGGGTTTAGGGTATAGGGTTTAGGGTTCAGGATTCAGGATTTAGGGTCTAGGGTTTAGGGTTTAGGGTCTAGGGTTTACGGTTTAGGGTTTATGGTCTAGGGTTTAGGGTGTGGGGTTTAGGGTTTAAGGTTTAGGGTTTAGGGTTTAGGGTTTAGGGTTTAGGGTTTATGGTTAAGGTTTTGGGTTTAGGGTTTTAGTGTTTAGGATTTAGGGTTTAAGGTTAGGGTTAGGGTTAGGTTTAGGGTTTAGGGTCTAGGGTTTAGGGTTTAGGGTTTAGGGTTTAGGGTCTAGGGTCTAGGGTCTAGGGTTTAGGGTTTAGGATTTAGGGTCTAGGGTTTAGGGTCTAGGGTTTAGGGTTTAGGGTTTAGGGTTTAGGGTTTAGGGTCTAGGGTTTAGGGTTTAGGGTCTAGGGTTTAGGGTCTAGGGTTTAGGGTTTAGGGTTTAGGGTCTAAGGTTTAGGGTTTAGGGTCTAGGGTTTAGGGTCTAGGGTTTAGGGTTTAGGGTTTAGGGTTTAGGGTTTAGGGTTTAGGGTTTAGGGTTTAGGGTTTAGGGTTTAGGGTTTAGGGTCTAGGGTTTAGGGTTAAGGTTAGGGTTTAGGGTTTAGGGTTTAGGGTTTGGGGTTGGGGTTAGGGTTTAAGGTTTAAGGTTTTAGGTTTAGGGTTTAGGGTCTAGGGTCTAGGGTCTAGGGTTTATGGTTTAAGGCTTAAGGTTAAGGGTTTGGGTTAGGGTTTAGGGTTTAGGGTTTAGGGTTTAGGGTTTGGGGTTTAGGGTTTAGGGTTTAGGGTTTAGGGTTTAGGGTCTAGGGTCTAGGGTTTAGGGTCTAAGGTCTAGGGTTAGGATTTAGGGTTTAGGGTTAGGGTTTAGGGTTTAGGGTCTAGGGTTTAGGGTCTAGGGTTTAGGGTTTGGGTTAGGGTTTAGGGTTTAGGGTCTAGGGTTTTAGGCTTTAGGGTTTAGGGTTTAGGGTTTAGGGTTTAGGGTTTAGGGTTTAGGGTTAGGGTTTAGGGTTTAGGGTTTCGGGTTTCTGGTTTCTAGTTTGGGGTTTGGGGTTTAGGGTTGGGGTTAGGGTTTAGGGTTTAGGGTTTAGGGTTTGAGGGTTTCGGGTTTCGGGTTTAGGGTTTAGGGTCTAGGGTCTAGGGTTTAGGGTTTAGGGTTTAGTTCCAAGTGCAAGGACCAAATTGAAAATGAAAGAATGGACTAAATTAGGAAAGTATAAAGATGGTGTGAGGCCAAAATTGAGTTTTTACCGGTGACGAAAATTCAGTTTTTCCTTGTTGTAAAATATTATTATATTTCTACCAGAAGGCGGACTTGACGCCAGAAAAACTTCAAGATTGAATGTTAAATTGGCAAGGGCGTGAATGGAGATCTGAATAGGACTATTCAAGTTTGAAATTTCAAATTAATTTTCGAAGAATATTCTTCTTTAAAAACTATTATTTTTTGATAAATAATATTTTTTATTTGAGTTTAAGTAAGAAAAAATATATTATTTTATTTAGATATATATTATCATATATTATTTTATTTAGATATCATTATTATTATCATTATTTATTATATCTAATTAAAGGTAGAGGCGCTAATGCAATTACTGTCAAATCAGCGTGTAAACATGTTTAATCATCTGAAATATATTGTTGACGTGTTGTTGATATGTGCTATATAATTTCTGATGTAATCAGCTTTATATAAATGCAAAATTACATTTAGCTTAGAGATTTAATAATATATTAATAATGTATCTAAACTGAAATATTTTGTAAACTGAAAATATCAAAATAAACTATAAAATAATGGTAATAGAGAAATATTATCATTTACTTATAGTTAATTTCTTCTTTTTCTTAAACCTTATAATTAATTTCAAAATATATTAATAGTAGATATTTTATTCTTTGGACTGTATATAAAAGAATATTCTAACTGCAAAATTAAATTTAGCTTAGAGATTTGATAATATATTAATAATGTATCTTAACTGAAATATTTTCTAAACTAAAAATATCAAAATCTATTTGTTGTTGACATGTGTTATAAATTTTCTGATGTAATCAGCTTTATATAAATGCAAAATTAAATTTAGCTTAGAGATTTAATAATATATTAATAATGTATCTTAACTGAAATATTTTGTAAATTGAAAATATCAAAATAAACTATAAAATAATGGTGACATGATTGTTGAATCCACATCATCATTTTTTTTACTGTTCATTGAATATCTTCAACTATATAATTTGTTTTTATACACAATTCCTTAATGAATGCCGTTTGAATATTTTATCAACCAATCAATACCATTCTCCTAATTAATTCATTTCTAAAATCATTTAATTCAATTATTCAATGGTACTAACTACTATCTTCCACGATATCAGGTCTTATATCTTTTAATTGTTAATTAAAATCTCAATCAATCATGTATATAATTAATTTATATTTATAAATCACAAAATCTGTATAATCATTTTAAATGTACGAAATTAATGTTAAACTCAAATCATACAACACCAATCATATCATATTTTTGAAATTTGAATTTCCAATTGTTAATATGTTTAACTATATTAAATTATTGATTCCGCAAATTTTGTCAAAATATTCATATATAAGATGTGTTGCTAGCTCATTTTTTTCATTCTCAAAATTCAATACCTATCATTGACTTGGTGTCTACTTTTTCCATGGCTCCTGTGTAAGTGCTATTTCTATCATTCCTCTCATTACTCTGCGCTTCTACAATTCATTTTATTAGTGGGAGACATATAATAAATTTTATTCACATTACTTGGTAACATATTTTTCATGCACCACTAACTCTGTGTCATTGCATGTATATGTTGGATTGTGGGTGACATTGATCAAAATTTTGAGTATTATAGTTTATTTGGGTAGGTGCTTATTTTGGCTTTAATCCTTCAGACATTGAGTATGGCCATATGAGAGTTTGAAAATTCATAGATGGTCTTCACTTTCTTGTGATTTCTTTTTCTTTCTTTTTTTATTAATATAGGAAAAATTGTTTTTTTGTTCTCATTTCTATAGTTGAATTTGGAGGACACTCTACTACTTATGATGCAATGTGAAGGTATCATTTTCATTCATTCTTCCCTTATAAGAATACTCAGAATTTAATATCGAGGCTATTATATTTTTTAATACAAACTTTGTTATTAAAAACGTGTATTTTTTAAATAAGTCATTTTACTTGATATCGTTAGTGTTCTCCGTTAAATGATGATGTAAGCAGCTGATGTGGACAAAATCTCTCTTCTATCTGCTTATGTTTTAGTTTATTTTGAGTTCTTGTGTATTTGGCCTTTGTTTTTAGTAACTGTAGGAACACATATGATCTTTGTTTTAGTTTATTTTGAGTTCTACGTGACTCAATATTATTCACACCAGTTTAAAATTATACATAGGAGAAAAGTTGTCTACATCAGCTGTTCACATCATCATTTAACAGAGAACACTAACGGTGCCAAGCAAAAGAGCTTATTTGGAACAACTTGCAAACATATATGAATTATTTGGAATTTTTGAAACGTAAAGGACTATTTCTATATAATTTTATAACTTTCAAGATAATTTTTATGTATTTTAAACAAAATGTATATTTTATTTAATTTCTTAGAGTGAGGTACCGTGAAATCATGATCACTTTTTCAAAAATATGGTATTTTGATTGCTTATATGATATATAATTGTGAGATTATTTTTGGAGATGCTATTGGGAGTTGACATATGACGAGTTCATATAAAAATATATGAACTCGAGCCCCTATGATCTCTGCTCATAAAAAATGGAAAACTATTTTATCTTTAATTTATTTTTCATTTTTTTTATTTACTTGTAATTTGTTGGTTCTTCATGGATATGTATACAAATGAGAGATTCATTAACTGTAATAAATTAATGGACATTACTACTATGTAAAATTTTATCTATTTCAAAAAGAAAACAATTTTTTAAAATTTTGTTGTTTGGACAAGATTTTTTTTTCTGCTCGAAACAATATTATTATTTTTGAATCAGCTAAAAAATTACTAAAAATGAATAAAATGCATATACTAAAGAAAAATAAGGCTAAACTATATATATATATAAAATATTTTTTTAAGTAGTAGATTATGGAACACATTTTAAGAAAAAATATAGATAATCATAAATTTTTTCGATTTGTTATGGGAGGGTAGTTATATTCGGGTATTTTATGGGTTCAGTTATATACATTCATTGTGAGTTATAATCAATGAGTTCTTTTGTATTGTGATCACTTTAGATATGCAATTATGTAAATAGTTTTTCAGGTGAACTTATTTTTAATCTTTTTTGTTTGATTACAGGTGTGAATGATAATTGACCTTGAAATTGATTCCAAAAGCAACACATCTATAAGCTTCAACCTTAGATGTTATATTATCAATAGAATTTTAACAACAAAGCTATACTTTATTTATGAGTTTTTTTTATTATTGTATCTTTAATTGGTTAGTTTCTTTATTTATTTTAAAATAATATACAGATATTTATAGATATATTCCGTGCATTGTCAAAATGGTGACATGATTGTTGACTATAAAATTATTAAGAATGACATGTATAGATTATGATGTTATTAATATTATTAAATAAATAAATAGATATCAATATTTAATTTGTTAATTATTATTAAATAAATAAAAATAAAATGTTAATTTATTTTTTAATATATTAATTTTTAGTGTGTCTGTCTAAGGCCACGTGGGCCCGCACAGCGAGCCTTGGGTCTAAAAAGAGGGGCCTTACCTATGATTAGTTTTTTATTAATTAATATTTATTAATATGTTAAAATTTTATTTAATATTTATTATTAGTGAGACAGTAAAGGAAGAAGATGAAGACATGAAGTGAGATGGTGAAGGAAGAGGAGAAGCAACGTTGAAAAGACTGATTGTAAATTGTAGTTGTATAGGTCTAAATTAGGTTTAAAATAATAAAGGGTATAATGGAAAATATTAAATTTTATTGAAGGTATTTTTGTCATAAATTATTTCTGCTACTAGCTAGAAAAAGAAGCTCCAATTTCTAGCTTCTGCATAAAGTTAAAAAAGTGCATTCTGCTTAAAGCTAAAATTTCAGCACACTTTTTTAAAATAAGTGATTATTAAAAAAATAAGTGCTTCTTTTCTAAAAATAAGCATGCACAAACAGGCTCTTACCTGCACTTGATAAACTAAGAAGCCGAGACATATGGATTTTATTTTGAGGCTGAAATTTGAATTTTGCACTAATTCATATGATTGTTAATTAAATAGTTATTTGTGCCTCTCTAAGTTTTGTCTTTTTTCATAATTTTTTTTATTATAAAAGTTGCTTAAATTTTCTGAGTAATTACATGTGTCATTGATGTCTTGCATTTTTTTCATAATTTTTAGTCATGGTCAACTGTATGTTGCTCTCTCAAGTGTACGATCACGGTCCGGCATTAAGATATTGGTCAGAAATCGGCATGGTGCATCAATTAATATATACAACTACAAACGTTGTATACAAAGAAATATTTCAGAATGTTAAATAGAATTTTTAGACTCTATAAATTAGCTTCTTATTTGTATTTCTTTCTTTTTGTTTGAATTTGTAACAATTTCTTTTCACATTATAATTGCAGTGGTGTTTGAGATTGAATTTTGAAATAATGTTTCATTTGTATTGATCTAATGTTAATTATTTCAAGTAATATAGGTTATCATCTTTTTCTCTTAATGTATTGATTATGTTGACATCTTCTTCTTTCATAATTAATAATATCTGAACAAAAGTACGTAAATAATTTAGTTTTAATTGAATATTATTACAAATTTTTTTCTTAGAAAATCTGTTGAGTAACTCGTGCAGTGCACGGGTGAATTTCTAGTATATATAAAAGGCTTCTACCAACCTAAAACTATAACATGTGGCATCCTAGATTATTTAAATTGTTATTTAATAAGACAAAATTAAAATTATAATAAAGATTTACATCAATTTACCAAATATAATTTAAATTAATAGAATTTAAACAATAACAAATATATTCTATCTATATATATTTATATTATTCATTAAAACTTAAAAGTACATTATTAAATTAAATTAATATGTTAAATTCCATTAAATTGATTAAAAAACGTGTACAATACATATAGAAAAATATGTTTTAAAAACTATATTTTAGTTTTTTTTTAAGATAAGAGTATTATAAAACCAAATTATAAAGCATTAAAAAAAATTTAAATTGAAGAGGAATGCATACTTTAAAAACTATATTATTAATTATCATATTTATAGAATCTTAGTATATTAAATTTTTTTAAAATATAGAATCACAATATGCTTTTTTTTATAATTAGAATCATAATATGTTATGTTTGGTGTAGTTCTAAATTTTAATTAATATAAATTTCTTATTAATTACTAAAAATTTAAAAAGAATAAAATATATGTACAATAAGTGGCAGCTAATATCATTTTCGATTTGTAAGTAAAAAATATTAACTAAGAATGTTAAATTATAAACAATTGAAACCAATTTAATATTAAAATTTCATCTAATCCCAATTAAAAATCTTTTAAATTCTATTTTTTCTGTAAAATAAAATATTGTGAGCAATTTATTAAAACTAAAATTTCTAAATTAATTATAATTTAATTTATTACAATAAATTATGTAATTATTTAGATAAATTAATTATAGTTTTCAATAAATGCATAAATTTTAATAAGTAAAAATTTGGTAATTGTGAACAACCTTTAAAATAAAATTTTAAAACAAATAAGCAAAGTTATGGTATATTTAAATTTTAAAACTATATTTCAATAATATTGTCATTTAACTTTCTATTTTTCCTATTAATTAAAGGACTAAATTTATTGAGAATTAATCTTCTAGAGCCTAAATTGAAAAATTTTGTATTTTATAAACTAAATTTAGAAAACATACATCTTTCAAGAAATACTAAACAGTTAATTTACTCTTTTGAAAACCTAAAATTCTTTACGTTGAGAAATCAAAATAAAAAACTTACAATTAGTAATTTTAACCAAAATATCATTAATGGTAATATTAATTTTTTAAAAAATATAATGTATTAAAAAATAGGACTCAAAAGAGTATTATTTCATTACTATTATTATTATTATTATTATTTCATTTTTATGTTAAAAATAATTATTTTGAATTCAAAATAATTATTTATATTTTTTAAATATATATTTATTTATATAAATAATAAATATGATGACATTTTGGTCAATCTAGGTGAAATTGTTACTTTTTAATTATATAAACAATAAATATGAGAGGGAATGTATGTTCTAAAATAAATTAATGGAAAGTGTAAATTTAATATTTTTGAAACCATGAAATGGTACTTTCATTATAAATTATCAGCTCTAAATATATATAGAGAAAAAGAGATAAAGTACTCATCCATCAAACTAATCTTAAAATGTCTTTATCATAAGATGCAAGTAAATTTAATTTTTTCAGGATATGAAAGTATAATTTATATTTTAAAAATATAAACTTTATATTTTCTTTATCATAACCAATAAATTTTAATTATCTAGAGTCTTTTGGAAGTTGGATCGGATGCTGTTTTTCTCACTGAAATTCTTTAAAAATACACAATTTTACTTCATTTGTGAAGTAATAATATGGATTCACATTGACATGACATATCTATTCCCTCCAACATTCTTATTCTCATTAGCATTCCCATTTCCATTTTCATTCCCTCTAGGGATGGCAATCTTACCCGGACCCAACAGGTACTCGAAAAACTTATCCGCTCTGGGTCTGAGAATTTTAACGGGTAAAAGTTCGGGTCCGGGTCCAGGGACGGGTAAGGGTGTATTCACCCCGGATCCGGACCCGGTGATATAATATATATAAAAATATTTTATATATCATATCAAATTGTGTGTTTGAAGTTTGTTTTTCTTAAATTTGAAAATAATTAAATTTATGAATGTGTGTTCAATACTTGTGATTAAAGTACTCGTGATGAAAATAGCAAATTTTGTAGAAAAATTGTAAATTTTCTGGGTCAGGGGCCGAGGCCGGGTCCAAGGATCTAAGTATTCAATGGGTTCGGGGACGGGTATTAAATTTCATACTCGGCCAAGGACGGGTCCGGGGATGGGGAAAATATTGACTACCGTGGCTGGGGACGGGGAATGCAATATCCTACCCAGACCCTACTCATTGCCATCCCTAATTCCCTCACTCATTCCACCTACCAAAAACACCCTTAGTAATAGATAATTTAAGTGCATATTATAATATTTTTTTTTTATTATATATAATTTGAAATACATGACTATACTTTATTATGTTCTTATATTTAAAATTGTTCAATTATATCCTTTTTATTATTTTTGTAAACATTTTAATTTAAAAATTTGTATCTGTTCTTTTTTTATTTACTTTTATTATTAGTTAAGTTTTTATTATTCAATTATTTTCTATCATGTAAAATGTATTATATTAAGTATATTTTATAATATTAACTATATTATTTAAATTTTATTATTTATATCTTAATACATAATATATATATATAATACAAATATTTCGGTGAACAAATATTTTTTTGGTAAAGTTCGTTGTGAAGCAAGTTAAATCAAAGATATTATCTTTTATTTATTTAATTTAAATGAGATGACTAAAAAATATTTTTTTATCAATTTTATTTTATAAATTTCGATGAAAATATTAGAAACTCGTGCAGTAATATAAAATAATATATATATATATATATATATATATATATATATATATAATCTTTAGTTATTGTTTAAATTCTTACAATTTAATTTTAATTTTAATTTAATGTATTTAGATTTGTTTTGTTGATGTAAATCTTTGAATTCAAGATATAATTTTTGATTGAGAAGATTCGAATTCAAATGAATTCGAATTAATTTGGATACGGAAGGATTGAATATGATTTACGATAATCAAGGGATTATACAGCTTAATTTGGATTCGAAATCTGATACACAATGATATTTCAATGATTTGCCACGGAAGTGTCCACATATTCGTCAACATGGAGCCAAATCAGATGACACATGGACTGATATTAGCAGATGTTTTAGCTGATGTGGAGAGATTTGGTGAAGTGCTTCTTCTTTTTATATAGATAATATATATATATAAATAAATCAGATTTCATTAAAATTTTCCTAGTTGAAATAGATTGTTTTTTTTATAGGGAAATAGATTGTTCTTTGATTTAATAATTTGCCAAATATTCTTAAAATTTTCTTAATTGTATGTTTTAAAATGGGTCAACTCGACCCACCACCTTGGTCATGGGTTAAACGATCCAGATTAAATGGTGATCGATTGTAAATAGGTTGAAAGCACTCAATCCTGACCTATCTTAATATTTAGATGGGTTGACCCACCAACCCATCATAAATATTTTTCAACATTTTAAATTTTTTAATTGTCAAATTATAGTGAAATGGACAAAAATATAAATTTTAACACATTAAATAGATTAATAACATCATAAATTTACAAACGGATAATTCAACCCATTTTAACCGCTCTACTTAATGAATCCAAAAATTTAATTCTTGATACCAAACATTTTCATTTTCTTTTTACCCTCGAAAAAATCCAGCGAATTAACATAAATTTTAAATTAAAAATAAATACAAACTTTAAAATAAAAAGACACACTTTTACTCAATTTCACAATTCGTACTTTAAAGATTATGAATATATGATATATTCTTATTATTATATATATATATATATATATATATATATATATATATATATATATATATATTTCTTTTTACTTGAAGAACTCGATAACCCAAAAATTACGAGCACGACACTGGTATTTAATACCCTTAAATCCAGCAGCTTTTGCGAGTTGCAAGAATTCATGTTGATTTCGTTCTTTGCCACCTGGATCTTGAGCCATCATGAAAACATCAACTTCAAAGTTACACTTTGTAGAAGCAGTGGTGTCAAGCATAGCAGTTATGCCTGATTCAACTGCAATCACCTACCCGTTTTCTGGAATTGCATCATAGCAGTTCTTCAACAATGTCACACACTTCTCATCGCTCCAATCATGAAGAATCCACTACAAATTATATGATCCTCCCATTTAATCAATTTCACAACTCCATAGTAATTGAAAGAGTTAATTAATTTATACTCATAAACTTCACCTAATTCATAAACACCTCTTTGAATTCTTAGTATATTAATTTTTCAATTATTAGTTTCATATGTCTTTTTTTTTTTTGAAGAGTGACAATTTTTAATTTCAAGAAATAAGTTCATTCAAGCCAAAATTAAAATGGATAAGTCTAAATGGTTGAAAAGAAATCGGAAATGAAAATTGTGGAAATTACATTTTGTGGTTTTCTATATTGTGTTTTATGTTTTGATATTAAGTCCAAAATTAAAAATAAAATTCATTTAGCTAAACAAAATTTCAATTTTTTTTCAAAATAAAACTAATTAAAAACTGAAAACCGCAACAATACCAAATAGCTCCTAACCAAACCGATTTCTTAAAATTCCAATAAATTATTACCTTCATAAAAATAGCATCTGCCTTAGGTACACTTTCAAACATATCTCCAGCCACATGTTCCACTCCTGTAACATTAAAAAATCCGAAATTTGATATCATACACAAAAAAGAAAATAGGCAGTGATATACAAATGTAGATAGTTATTTAACTTTTGATTACATTTTTTAAATGAATATAAAATGCTAAGTATTAATTAACCTTTAAATAAAATCATTCATCTTGCTTCATTGATATATAATTATATAAAGATAATTAAATAATATTAAAATGTACCAAGATAAGGAGGAGCTTGTTGGATGACATGGGACAAGTCAAAATTGATAGCCTTAATATGCGGATATTTGGAAGTGATCATACTAAGGTTGAAGCCTAGGCCTCCTCCAACGTCCACAAGGGTGTTGAGATTCTCAAATCCTTTATAAGATTCAAGAATCTTCTTCATAACTATGGAAGTGTGTTGGGTCAATGATATGTTAAAAATTTTATTGAACTCTGAGTCCAACCCAAGATACTCAAATTGGTGCACTCCATGAGCCTTCTCAAAAGGACTTCCTCCTTCCATAATTGTATCTTTCAGATGATCCCTACCAGTTGTCAAAATTATTTCTTTAGTATCACACCTTGCTTTTGTAACATCCAAAATATTCAAAGCCATATTATAACGTGATACTCTTATTGTATAATTAACTTACCAGCTTTCCAAGAAGACCTTGTGCTGAATCAAGGTCAAGATGGGCCCCAACGACATAGCATCAGCGTCACGAGCGAAGAACTTGGACGCCGGTGCGAGGCTATAGAGCCTTTGGGACACAGTGGACGCATCATCATCATCAGTATGAGTCTGGGCTGAAGAGCAATGAAGAATAGAGTGCGTAGCGAGCAGCCCAAGCAGGCGATCCAGCATTTTGGGTGCGTCTGGGTTCTTCGTTGGAAGCTGATCCGCAATGTCGTTTGCTGAGAGCTTGGCGCCTTCCCCGGCTTTCGCTATGACGTCGAAAACGCCGAGCTCGATTGTCGTTTGCAACGCCATCGATGACACACTCGACATCACCAACTGCATCGCATAACTGAAGCTTTCTTCTTCTTCTTCTTTTCCAATGTCGTTTAACTGTTTCGCGACTTCCGATTCCAGTTTCAATGTTGGGGCCATTAGGATATAATATAAGGAATTTCTCAATTTAGTTAGTATTGAGTATTGATAAGTGTTTGCCACTATGTAATTTCCATAGCACTTATTTATAGAGGGACATGCAGTTAAGTATTAACAATGGGCCTGTTTAATCATGAAAAGTAATTTTTTATTTTATTTTGTAAATAAAATAAACGTGTACAAACTATTCAATTAAAAAAAATATATTATTACTATGTTAACAACGACAACGTTTAAACAATTCTGAATTTCTGATCTTATCCTATTTTTACCAATAGGATCGTATTAACCTTTTCCAAGTTGCAACTTAATTCTAATATTTTATGAAGCAAATGTGAATCTAACTGGGGTCAAGTCGTTGATTATCTCATAGGCCTAATTATGAAAATAAAATTTGAAATATTTACTATATACACGCACTTAAGTATATTTTGATTGTATTTCTTTTAGTTGGGTGAACCTGGAGGCTAATATAGGATCACTCATATTCTTGTTCATTCGATTGTTAGTTTTTTTATTGATTCGTCTGATTCTATATGATTAAAATTTAAAAGACTTTCCACCAATTATTTGTAATGCAATATATTGAGCTATATTTCTTTATCAATGTTGTAGTGCTCTTATCTCCTAGTAATATTTGCTATATATATATATATATATACTATTGACAAATTCTATATTTATACTATTTATAAATCGAGTAATATTTAATTGTCGCTTGAAATTTAGGACTTAATTTAATGATGATTTAAAACAAGATTATTTCACTTTTACAAAATAAAAAGAAAATTTATTTGGCAAAATTTAAAGGTAGTAATGGTCACTGGTCAGTACTCAATCATAATATATACATCAATATAAAATATAGATATTACCATTAATTTTCTGTTTATGTCCTTCTCATCTTCTCTTTCCCTTTTTATTTTTTCTATTTTTTATTGAATGAATATTACCAAATCTACTTTTTTATATATAGTAGATCACAACGAATCTGGTAGATCTAAAATTGTTCTAAGCTTGAATTCACGCATACCTTCTTAAACATGTTTTTATCTAAAGTAACAAAAAATATAATAAAAGTTAATTGGCAAATAAAAAGCTACTGATCAATTAAATGTACATTTCATGGGCAAAAAAATAATAAAAACACGAGTTTAAACAATTACTTAGTCCAAACTTTATCTTTGTCTTGTGGTTTCAAAAAGCCAGATGCATGTGGATCAAGGATGGGGATAGGAACACAAGATACTATCACATAAAGGCTTTAAATCGTAGAAGAAGGAATAAAATTTTAATGCTCAAGAACCAAAATGGTGTCTGGACCGAGAATGCTCAGGAGGTCAAAGATATCATTACTAATTTCCTCAAAAAATTTATTCTGTGAGGACCAGCAAGTTAGAACAATTGATGGCTGTTTTATGCAACCTCCGAGAGTTGAACAGAGTGTGTGGGACAACATAAATATCCCCTTTAGTGATGAGGAGATAAAAAGAGCAATTTTCAGCATTGGTAGCTCAAAAACCCCTGGGAAGGATGGTTACCCTGCGAGTTTTTATCAGCAAAATTGGGATACTATTGGAGAAAGCACAATTAGTTTTATTAAAGGCCTCTGGAACAGCCCTGAGAATATAAGAAATATTAATGAAATTCTGATCGTGCTTATACCAAAAATTAATAACCCATAAGTCATCCAATAATTTAGGCCTATTTCCCTTTGTAACGTCATCTATAAAGTTATGTCAAAAATTATTGTTGATCGTTCAAAGCCTATTCTGTCTACTCTAATCTCTCCTTTTCAGGCCAGCTTTGTACCAGGTTGAAATATCCATGAAAACATCATCATTACCCAAGAGATCATTCACTTCATGGACAAATCAAAAAGGAAAAGAGGAAGCATGGTGGTCAAGATTGACCTTGAGAAAGCATATGATCGCCTTAACTGGGACTGCATCAGGAAAACTTTGGAATCGATTGGATGCCTGGAGAAACTAAAGTTGCTAATTATGAAATGCATCTCGTCAACTAGCTTGAATGTGTTATGGAATGGTGAAAAAACGGAGGATTTCTGCCCTTCGAGAGGACTTCGTCAGGGAGACCCACTATCACCTTATATTTTTGTTTTATGCATTGATATTTTATCTCATATTATAAATTACTATGCTAAACATAAAATTTGGAGAGGTATTAGAATGGGTAGAGATGGTTTAAATTTCACTCACCTAATGTTTGCAGATGACCTGTTATTATTTGGTGAAGCATCATTAGAACAAATTGAATGCATTATGACTTGTCTCAATTTATTTTGCTCCTTCACGGGCCAGAAAATAAATGCATCCAAATCAAATGTCTATTTCTCAAAGAATACTAATGTTGAATCCATTTCTAACATACTGGAGTTTTCTGGTTTCAGGAGATCTCAAGATATGGGAAGGTATCTAGGTGCAAACAACATCCATGGCAGGAAAACAAAGCAGAAATTTGCACACGTCATTGAAAGGATTCAAAGTAAACTTTCTGGTTGGAAAGCTGGTTGCCTTTCTCTTGCGGGTAGGGCAACTTTGATCCAATCAGTTATTTCCACGATTCCATTGTATCACATGCCACACGGATTCCTTCCCAAGGGAATAATTCAACAAATTGAAAAACTTGAGCGTGCTTTTCTATGGGGAAGCACTCAGGATCAGAGGAGACAACACCAAGTTAGCTGGGATAAAGTTTGTCTTCCCAAAAGCTTTTGAGGTCTGGGTATCCGTTCATTGGAAGAAATGAATTCTGCCTTTTTTTACAAACTTGCCTGGGAGCTTCTCTGCAATAAGGACAAGCTGTGGATTACTTTAGTCAAGGATAAATATGATTTTAATCGATCCAACATGGATTCTATGCATTATAAAAATTCTGATTCCCGCTTCTGGAAGGACCTGGTTAGGTGTTTCACCGACTTCAGCAGAAGAATTATTTGGAGCATTGGGAATGGTCGAGACACGCGTTTCTAGAAGGACACTTGGTTGGAGGAAAACACTAAACTGATTAACCTCATTAGAGTGACTGATTATCGTGTCAGTTTGGAAGCAAATGTCAAAGAATTTACGGACAGGGATGGTGACTGGAATTTAAATATTATTAACAGGGTACTCCCTTTGGAAATTGTGGAGAAAATTGTAAACAGAAAGCCCCTTGATCCTCGTCTAAGTCATGATGTTCCCAACTGGTTGCCCGGCAAGAATGGTGCCTTTTCTATAAAAAGTGCGTACCATGCCATTAAAAATGTTAAACTTGGAGGTGAGAAGTCGATCTGGGACATGATATGGAAAGTAACCACCCAACAAAGAGATAAATTCTTCCTATGGAGGCTTGCTCATAATAGTCTGCCAACAAGAAGCAAAATTGCTGGTTGGAATAATATAAGTCCGATGTGTCCATTGTGCAGTAGCTCCAGGGAGACTAATATTCATATTGTGCGTGATTGTCATAAAGCTTCAACAATCCGGAAGTACTTCATAAACCCGAGGGATAAGGCTTGCTTTTTCTTCCTTCCAATAAAGGAGTGGATCAAATGGAACCTAAGCAAGAAGAGTAATTTTGGTGGTATGCCTTGGCCCATGATTTTCTCGATTGTCTGTAACCAAATTTGGAAATGGAGGAACAAGTGTATGAAGGATGTTAACTTTGTGTTCCCCAGTGATCCACACAGTTTCATCCTCAGAACTGCTAAATCGTATGCCCTTGCTTGGTGTGTTGAAAAAACTGGTGGCACTTTAGTTTCAAAGGCGGAGGAGTTCTGGGAGAAGCCTGAGCCGGGTTGGGTCAAGTTCAACACGGATGGTGCTGTTTCTCTTTCAAACCAAATAGCGGGGTGTGGTGGTATTTTCAGAGATGACACGGGAGCCTGGATGTGTGGTTATCTAGAGAATCTCGGAACTCTGAACCCGTTGGGTGCTGAATTATGGGGAATGCTTACTGTTCTCACGATTGCCTGGGAAATGGGGTTGAAGAAAGTGGTGGTGGAATGTGATTCTTCCTTAGCATTAAAACTAGTCACTTGTAGACATCAATTGGAGTCTCCTTGCACTCCAGTTATTGATTGCATTAGGAAAATATTGTAGAGATGCTGGTTTGTGAAGATCCAGCTCATTCCAAGAGCAAGGAACAATAGTGCTGACATCCTTGCTAAACAGAGTTTGTCCTATCCTAGAGGTCTTTTACGCCTGGGGAATGCTCCTGAAATTATAAAAAAGTCCATCCTTAGAGAGGCATGTGCCTCTTGTGAGCCTAGGGATCCGGGTGGCTAGTGTGTCTTTGTGTTTTGTTTACTTTTTCGGCCTCTCGGGGCCCGTCTTGTACAAAAAAAAAACAACTAATTTGTTAGTATAATATTCATAGTTAGATGATCCATGTCACCTCAAATTAAACATGCTTATCATAGTTCGAGAGTATGGATAATAAAGCTTAAAAAAAGGTCTATGTATTAATTGGATATTTGAAATTTAATGAGCATAGCTATATATATACCATATTTTGTCGACTCTGTACCTAAACAAAAGCCAACTAAAGAAGATTTTGACATTCTCTCTTATGAATGTCGCGATGTAATAAAAAACACGTGAGCTTCTAGAAGCTCACGTGGACATCTACTGGAAATATTCAAATATTTCCCACCTTTCAAGCCACGGATATCTCACGAATTCGTCCCAACGTCATGACGTCTAACCACAATGTTGCAATGTATCGCGAGATTTGGGGGATTATACAACTATATAAGGGTTTGAATTCCTCCCCTTAACACCTCTAGAGCTCCTTGCTAGAAAATTATGGATTATACAACCAAATAATCTCTAATCAGAATTGGGAGATTCAAATAATTAAGAACAAGAATATACATCAAGAATACTAACATGGAACTCCATGTTGATGATGACATTGTGTAGTGGGATGCAACAACTAGGCAACCCACATCACCAATGAACTCAAGAGAGTAGCAAAGATAGAGAAGAAACTAATTAAAAGAGAGACTCAATAGGAGATAAAGAGAGAATGTAGAATAGAATAAAAATTGACTCTCTCCATTATGCTAAAGTAACTCAAGCTAAAAAATCTCTTCCACTAATCAATATAAATAATGTGTTTTTTATTAAATTAATAATAATAAAATATTAATAGTTTTAATAAAATATTTAAAACAAGGCTCATCAATTATACAAATTAATAAATAAATAATTTATCGCAAGTAATATGTCTTTATAAATACTCTATATTTTAGTAATTCAATGAGATAATTACTAAATTATTTAACTGTGAGTTGGGGTCATTGCTCTATAGGCTAGTAGACAATTCAATCCATCACGAATTACCACAATTAAAATATAAACCTAAAATCTATTTAATCAATTGAATCATGGTTTAATGTTTGTTCAATTAGATGCAAGTATTAATTCATTAATAAATTAATGTTAATCCACAAATGTTCCAACAATCTCCCACTTGAATAGCATTAATTTGCTAATGATCTAATTATCAAAACTAAAGGCAAACAATAAACCCATGTGCGCAATTACACTGAGGTGTGCATCATAAAGGTTCAAATAAACATATATCACTGAATTCTATAAGCAAACAAGTGATACTTAGCATATCATTTAATCTTATAGGGAAGCAAATAATATTAGCACATTATTGTTTCCCAAAGGAAAACCAATGATATAAACTTATACAAATGCAAAATCTATACTTGGTCCCCCCACAGGTTTCAGTGTTAGATGCACATAAGGGTTGTGACATTAAAAAAATTCCAAGATGTGACATTGAAAAATATGAAACTATAATTCTCATTTTTCATTTACATACACATATCAAAACTATAACTCATTTACATACACATATCAAACAAGTGATGCTTAGCATATCATTTAATCTTATAGGGAAGCAAATAATATTAGCAGATTATTGTTTCCCAAAGGAAAACCAATGATATAAACTTATACAAATGCAAAATCCATACTTGGTCCCCCCACAGGTTTCAGTGTTAGATGCACATAAGGGTTGTGACATTAAAAAATTCCAAGATGTGACATTGAAAAATATGAAACTATAATTCTCATTTTTCATTTACATACACATATCAAAACTGAACCTCTGTTGGCTTTTTAGTAGACATGTTATGTTCATCGTTTTCTAGCTTGTAGGAGCAATAAGAAACTTAATGTTTTATAATCATGCCAGGATAATTGTAATTCCTGTGTAGTAGCAGTTCACAATTACAAAAAATGTAAATTTCACAATCGCAAGAGAATAAGGAAGAGGCTGGTGGCACTTCTCTAAATAATGGTAGTAGTCCTCCATCTCCAGTTATGAGTAATTCTCCTTTAAATTCTTCAAATCCACCTTGCTCAATTAGTGTCGAACTGTCGATGTTGATTTAGTTGGTGCTAATCAAGATGGAGTTGAAACTATAGTCGGTAAAACACAAAAAATTTCTGTAGTTTGGAACCGCTTTTAAAAAGTTAAGATAAATGGAGAAGATAAAGTTGAATGCAATTATTGTCAAAAGAAGTTAACATCTAAGACTAAATGATGGAACATCACATTTGCATAAACATTTTAGCACATGTCCTAGAAGACTTTACAAGGACCTAAGATAACAAATTTTCTTGAAAGAACAAAAAAAAAAAAAGCAAATGGATCATCAATTATTTTGAGTAACTATCACTTTGATCTTGATAAGTTAAGGAATGATCTTGCTTGTATGATAGTTGCTCATGAGTTTCCATTGTCAATCGTGGACCACTTGTGGTTTTAATCATACTCAAAGGTTCCTCAACCTTTGTTCAAAGTACCTTCTAGATATACCATAAAGAGAGATATCCTAAAATTATATGAAGGCCACGAGATTATGAGTATGAAGCTAGTGGAAAAAAAATTGAAAGTAGAATTGCATTAACTACTGACTTGTGGACAACTAGTAATAAAAAAAAAAAAGGTTTCATGGCTATCACAGCACACTACATTAATGACAAGTGGGCTATGCAAAGTCGAATTTTGAGGAATTTATTTGGATATTTACTTGAACTTCACTACAATATGATTTTGAAATTATTGTTATTTTAGTTTTCTTATTATATGAGAATTTTTTTAAACTTTAGGTTTGCTTATCTGCCATGCTGACATACTGCTGAACAATTTCATCTCTTTTGGTGGAGTGCATATTAGATTGGAATATTGATAGGAAGCTATCTACAATTACCTTGGATAATTGTAGCACCAATGACTCTCTCTTCTCTGTCTTTGGATGGACAATTATTTTATATGAGATGTTGTGCACACATTATTAATTTAATTGTTCAAGATGGTTTAAGTGTTATTGCCGAAGGCATAGAGAAGGTAATAAATAGTGTGGCTTTTTGGTCAGCAACACCAAAGAGAGAACAAACTTTCAAGAAAGCTGCACGTCAGTTAAAAATTTCACGTACTAAAAAGTTAATCCTTGATGTCAAAACTCGATGGAATTCTACTTATCATATGCTTACTGTTGGTTTAATTTTCAAAGATGTTTTAATCGTTTGAAAACTAGAGAATCTTTATACACATTTGCACCCACTGAAAATGATTGGGAGTTAGCAAAGGAGATTTGTGGAAGATTAGGACTTTTTAGTCGTATATCTGAGATATTTTCTAGGACACAATATCCAACATCAATCTTTTTTCTTTCCTTTGAAACATTGGCTATCTTGTTCAGTTGACATCATTATGACTATGGCTTAAAAAATGATGACAAAATTTGAGAAATATTGGTTTGTTGTGTATGGAATAATGGGAGTTGCTATTGTTCTTGATCCAAGATACAAGCTGAAAATATAATTTTTGAAAAATTTTAGTATGTCAAGTCATTATTTAACAGGAAAATAAATGTTGTTACACAAAATGATTGATTTAAAACAAATTATAAAGGTTGAGGACTAATTTAGAATTTTGAAAGATAAAGGATCAATATGAAACTGATGGGAAAGATAAGGGACCAAAATGAGTATTTGACTACCAAATTATTATTACTTCTCAAATGTAACTTAAGAAATTGCACCCAATCTAACTTCGCTCTAGCTAAAAATGAATGCCATCTTCATTAATTTTTCGGAAGCCACGATTTTCAATTTATTTAGGGTATGTTTGTTTAGTAGAATGTTGGAGGAAATAGGAATGAGAATAAAAATATGACACTACAAAAAAAAAATATTTTTAACCACGATCATTTAATTATAACCGTGGTTAAATTTTGAAAAAAACTTGAAAGTAACCACGGTTATGTATAACCGTGGTTAGAGAAGAGCCATGTGCGCATCTTTCCATAAACGTGATTTTTCTTCTTTCTCATTCACTTTTCATTTTTCTCATTTTTCTTCTCGCCTAGCACCGCGTCTTTACCTGGCCAAGCCGTCGATTGGCTCATCAATATGGCCAAAGCCGCCATTGACGACCTCTCCAAGATCTGAGGCTCTCGCTCCATCAAGCTCAGGCACACCACAATCTCTTTACAAACCAAGATTTGAGGCTCTGAGCATTAGATAAATAGATTTAACTTTTTAACATATTTTTTCATTATTGATTTCTATTTTTAAGAACCAAGATCTGAGGCTCTCGCTCCATCAAGCTCAAGACACGATTCTGCTCCATCAAGCTCAGGCACACCACAATCCTCATCAGCAGCGGCAACCGCAGCAGAACGAGCACGAACATTTATTCTCTGCGACAACCTCATTAGCTAGGGTTCGATGAGGCTTCTTACTCAGCGGAACATGGCCGATTCAATAGGTGGTGCCGGCAGCGGAGGTGGAGGAGGATTTATCTTTAACCCGCCGTTGCCGGTTCCGACTCTGCTATCGTTGCCGATTCCGACTCTGCTACTGTCGCCGCCATTTTTCACATGTAACTTTCTCTATTACCGCAGTCCAAGCTCCAGTGAGTATTATTTCTTTCTTTCCTTTCATTTCTTATTCTCTTGTTCAATAAATCTTTTTGTTCTTTTTCCTCTTTTGAATAATGTTGGTTGATTTGTAAAAATTTGAACTGCTCATTTTTGCCAAAGACAAACTCGAAATTGATATGTTTTGTGTGTTGTTTTTGTGATAATTGCAGTCAAATACTCCAATTCTAATTTTACAAGGAATGCGCTGTACTTCCAAACTAGTGATTTATGAGGTATTATAAATTGGTGGAAGTCATATAAGAGAGGTCTCCTACCTATGTTTTGGTAGGCCAATCGCTAGATCAATCTCAGGCAGAATAGGGAATCGCCTAACTATACTTGTGTCTGAAGTTGAAAATATTAAATTCAGGTCTCTGAGAAGAAAGCAAAAGACCGGTGTGCTTCAAAAGGAAATATTCCTTACTTTGAGACATCAGCAAAAGAGGATTACAATGTGGATGCAGCATTTTTGTGTATTGCTAAGACTACTCTAGCCAATGAGCATGAACAGGACATGTGAGTTTCCTCTTTAAATTTGCATGCATGGGCATGTGTGCAAACTCATATATGAATTTGTTTCTTAGTCTTTAGCAGGAATTAAGGTTTTAGTTTTAGTTATTTCATTTTCAACTATAGAATTTGTGGTCAGTTTATTCTTTTGTTTTTTGATATTTCTGTGTTATGACAACACTGCCTCATGAAAGGGGTCAATAGCATATCTTTTATTTATTCTCATTAATTCCAACTTCAGACATAAGTACAGTTAGAAACTTAAGAGAGAGGTCTCCTACCTCTTCTTGTTATGTGAGTTATCTTATGCATGCTTTGGGATTACTAAATAATTAAGTTATTCAATTTTGTTCCAATCAATTGAAATTATTTATGTGTATTTTGGTTCAGGAGCCTTATAAGGAATCGCCTCAATGGTTCAATTCTTACAGAATTTGATGATATTGTTAGTTTTGTGAACCTGTAAGTTTTGGAGTCAAAGTCAATGCCATATATCAAATAAAATAAATAGTTCAAATTGGAGCTGAATAGATTTTTTACGTTGATGTTTATAGGGACCTTAGAAGGTAATCAACTTGGAGGGTCTCTTCCTCCCAGCCTTGGGAATTTGAGCAACTTAAAGGAATTGTAAGACTTTTTTTCTCTTTCTTTTAGTAATTGTTAGCATTCATGTTCCGATTTATTCTCCTTTTATTCATTTCATGCTGCTTTTCTTGTGTTTAACTTTCTTTTCCTCTAAAATTGCAGACTTCTTTCTGCAAATAATTTTACAGGAACAGTACCAGAATTATTTGTCAATCTAAAGAACCTAACTGATTTGTGAGTCATATCATATGTCATACAACACAATTGTTTTGTTTTTGTTTTTTTTAATTGTTTCTAATAAGAGGTCATGGACAGTTTGGTGTGTCTACATATTAATATTACTGTTGTGGCTGGGCTGCAAGATATAGAACATGATAATATGCATTTTTAACATTTGATGGTTTTAATTGAAATCCCATACTTTGCTCTTAAAAGTAGCATCTGTTGATTTAGAAATATCTCTTTATTAATTGATGTTGACTCCAATTGGTGTCTAAGACATCAACAGATCACATCTCTTAATGTGAAATATTTTGATATTTGTAACATTGTTTTTGAGTAAGTTTTTTTCCTTTAGTACTAAATGCCATTTTGCATCTTTGATATGATTTGTGAGATTAATTAAATATTTAAATCTTTTCTTGTAGTACTGACATGGAAGGAAATGAAAATATTTTGCTTGGACCAAGATGCTACTTCCCCAAGTAAGTAAAAATTGGCCATCTCTCTCACTAGTATACATAGAATCTTGATGCTATCTCATTGGTTTTAGAAATATACTTTGATGCTAGTTTGTTGTTGGAGTAATGAGTGGCATTGACATGTTTAACTTAGGATATTGTAGAGATACTTTAATGATTAATATGTTGGAAAAGTGAAGTTGGAGTCCTTAGTTCAATTTTATGCTATTTCATTATTCCATGATACGCTAAAGTTTAAAAAAGTACAGGATACTACACTTGTGATTGTACAAAATTATTATTAGAGCGCATATCAGAAATAATGATATCTTGTTTATACTCATGGGACTCTATCACTTTTCTCTTACCTACCCTTTTCGATTTGAAGGAAAGAAGATTATGAAGTACAACAAAATTTTGGTCTCTTGAGCTCTTGGCTATTAAATGATAAACTGCGTCATTAACTATAAGGTCCTAGGCTAATGATTTATGCATATTCTTTTTGTCAACCACTATAGTTGATGGTTTCTTTCTTTTATTTTTGTTAACTACTACAGTTGATGGTTTCTTTCTATTATTTGCATAATTAATCCTTAATTATAAAAACTTGATGGATTTATGGGTGTAGAAGCAGCAAATGTGTATTTTGTTTTTTAGAGATAGTAAATTGGATCTATTGTAGTACTTGTTTCTTGTTCTTTAATTAGCTATTCTGTAATCTATTGCAGTACTTATTTCTTGTTAAATTGTGTTTAGTTTTGATTCTCAATTTGCTTCTTATATGCAGAAGTATAAGAAATAACACATGCCAACCAACAATGTGGCGGATTAAATTTCAACTTGAAGATGACACATTGATAGGAAACTAAACACTTTTTCTAGCCTTGGCATCAACCAATGAGACTAACTTAGCCTACAACATTATGTCTTGAACATTTTTTTTTATTTTTAAACTTATATAAATATACCTATTATTGTTATATGTATTAGTAGTATTTTTTGTAAAAGGTTACACTTATTGACTTGGTAATTATGGATTATGGCTATGTTTATTGGTTGTAAAGCTTTATTAAGTATACGTTGAGTACAAATAAAATTATTTTGGTTGAATGAGTACTTTTGGTAGGGAAATTAGAATTATCAATAACGGGAAATATATTTTTTTTAAAAAAAGTGAATCAGCGACGGTTTAAACTGTCGCCAGAATGATAAATATAGTCATTAGAGGACGACGGTTGTAACCATCACTAAAACAACGACGGTTAAAACCGTCGCAAAATTTTCAGAATAATGATGGTTGAAAATAGTCTTTAGTGACGGTTTTGACCGTCGCAAGACTTATTGACGGTTATTAGCGACGCTTATGTCAAGCGTCGCTAGGTTTATTCTGACGCTACCTTTAACGACGGTCAACATAACCGTCGTTAAAAATTTAGCACGGTTAAAACCGTCGCTAAATTGCAATAAAACCGTCGCTAAAAATTAATTTTTTTGTAGTGTGATGTGATGTGAATGGAATAAAAGTGTGTACAATGACCATTTTACCTTTATATTAAAATTAAAATTGAAATAAAAGTGGGTAAAAAAGTAAGAACAAAAACATAATTTCTTTATATTGTAAAAGGTAAGATTTGCTTGGTATGCAAAATATTGGAGGAAATGTTGGATTACCTCCAACATCACCTCCTAAAATTACAAAAAATGGAAATTTCACAATCGCAAGAGAATAAGGAAGAGGCTGGTGGCACTTCTCTAATTAATGGTAGTAGTTCACCATCTCCAGTTATGAGTAATTCTCCTTTAAATTCTTCAAATCCATCTTGCTCAATTAGTGTCGATGTTGATTTAGTTGGTGCTAATCAAGATGGAGTTGAAACTATAGTCGGTAAAAAACCCATGTGCGTAATTACACTGAGGTTGCATCATTAAGGTTCAAATAAACATATATCAAACAAGTGATGTTTAGATATCATTTAATCTTATGGGGAAGCAAATGATATTAGCTCATTATTGTTTCCCAAAGGAAAACCAATGATATAAACTTATATAAATAGCATTCGAAATTAGACATATATAGATGTCATGATACAAATGCAAAATCCATACATGGTCCCCCCCCACCCCACCCCACCCCACATAAGTATTACTATTATGTACTTGAAGCTTGCTTGGAAGCAATCATTATTTCACAATTTGAAGATGTGAAATTGAAAAATACGAAACTATAATTCTCACTTTTCATTTACATACACATATCAAAGCTGAACCTCTGTTGGCTTTTTAGCAGTCATGTTATGTTCATCGTTTTCTAGCTTGTAGGAGCAGAAAGAAGCATATAGTATTACTATTACACTACAAAAAACACTAAATTTAACTACGATTAACTAGCGTTGGTTGTTGTCAACCGATGTTAAATACAATTTTGATCTTTATTTAGCTACGGTTGTCTGCCTATGGTCTTAACCGTGGTAAACTTAGAAGAAATTAAAAAGTTAATCATTGTGGCACTTCTCTCCTCCTGAACCCTCGACACATTTCTTTTTGCTAGACCTAAATCCCTTCCTCCTCTGTCATCTAACCCTAAGATGCTGGAGGACGACAAACATCGACCTTAATAATGTGAAATCGAGATTCTCTACCGTCACTCACCGCCGATCGATTCCGTTGTTGCTCTCTACCGCGATTCTGTCATTCGTGAACGGTAATCGTTTGGTCATTATTGCTTACAATTAAGTTCATTTGAAATGGATGTGATCACCTTATGATAGTTGAGTTGATAATGGAGTTGCACTTCTTATACGGAAAATTTGCATTCCTGAGTTGATTACTGTTTGATTGTTGAGTTGATTATTAATCTGTGTTTTTTGCTTTTGTAACTATGTATAGAAAACTCTGATTTGGTGTATGTTAGCCTCTGTTTCGATTGTTAAGTTGATTTTTCATCTTTGTTGAGTTGATTATTACTGTTCATTCCTCTCAAACTCATTCGGTTTTTTGGCTTTCATCTCCTCTTTCGCTTTTAATTTCTTGGTAATCTTTCCTTCCTTCTTTTCTTTGATTTCTGTTTCTTATTGTTCTGCTTATGCTCAGTAATTTCATTTTGTGCTTCTCAGGTTTGGTAGGTTTCTTGATTTGTAGCATCCATTTGTGAATACATTGGGTCTTTGTTCTGTGTGTGCGGTTAATAACATTTGAGGGAAGTTTGATAAGGTAAGAAATAGGGATAAATTTTTTAATCATGTAATTTAGTAACTGGTATGAGTATTCAATCGAACCAAGATTTCAAGTGGTTCAAGTCATCAACTTATGTTTGGAAGTCAAAGGATAAGGTAATTTCTGTTTGGAAGTTCCATTACTTGCTCTAGTCTTCAATCCATGAACTAAGGTAATTTCTGTTTGGAAGTCAAAGGATAAGGTAATTTCTGTAATTTCGTAGTTTTGTATATGTTACATTTGCATCTGTTGAGGATGCTAAGGTAATAAATGGCTTCTCATTTGTTTATGTTTATAGTTGATAATGTTAATTTGCTACTTCTTGAGTGTGACGACATTATGTTTGCAGAATGCATTATCAAGTGAACATGTTCTTGGCAACAGGATGCTGGAAGTCAAAGTGGCTACATCAAATTAAAGGTTTTAATCAAACTGAAGCTTGATTAATATATTTTAATCCAAAGGTTGGTCCTTTTCTTATTTAATATATTTTTTATAGGAAATGTCATAAGACTTTAAATAAATGGTTTTTTGTTCATATGCTTGAATTCTATTTGATTTTGAAGCTTAATTGTGACATTTGCAGAGTGAGAGAGAAGATGACTAGTTTTGTGATTATATATTTGGTGAAACACCAATTGGAGTTCGTAAATTGGTAACTATCTGGTAACCCATTATAATTTTAATGGTAGCAGCTCTTTATCTAATAAGTTGTTAATTCTGTAGTATAATAGTTGTTTTCTCAGCTTTTTTCTGTCCTCTCTAAGCAATATTATTTTATAATTCATGCTCCTCCAACTACTTCAGTTGAAGCTCAAGTTACTAGAGGTTATGAGATTATAAAGGTTGTAGAGTGAAGCCAACCTGTCTTCCTTTCCCTTCCCATTTTGAAATTTGTGTTTGATATTAAAAACATGACCTTTAATTAAAGAGTCTAACTTTTCGTAGTATTACACTTTACATTCATACATTGTTTTAGAGTTGTGAATTCACACTTTGATTTCATAGGCTTGTTGGGGATAGGACTATGAGGGTCCACAATCCTTCAAGTTGGCATGAAACAGACAGGAATATAAGAGTGAGACAATATAATGGGCGTCTATGGTTTAATTATATGATTTAAATTTAGGGTAAACAAATATAATATTTATTACAAAAGACGAATATTAATTTGATGCCAATCCATGAATTACTATCAGGGAAGCAAGTATCCCATTTAGTGTTTTGATGATGAATAATTACATATTAAAATAACTTGATGTCTAATCCATGAATATTAAAAAGACAAAAAAATCTGTTATTGGATTTATCTAAAAGCTTAAATGTCTGAATCACTTTTTTCCTGAAAAGTTTGCTTTATATGTAGCTAGCTAGATCGATCGAGTTATACATATACATACAAGTAGTAGTATTAAATTTAATAATGCTATTTTTCTTCTGCTTTTCATTTCATTTCACATTTTCCAATTGAGTAGTATATATGCATGAAATATATGCTTCATTTCTTGCATATATTGCATTTTGAACAGTTAACTCAATTATTCTTCTTTAATTAATTGATTTTTTAATCTCTTATCTGTTTGGACTTTTGACTTCGCAGATGGAGGAGTGGATAGATTTCTCTTCTGCTTAGCTTGCATAAAGAATAAGAGAGATACGTATATATATAATCTAGTAACATTAAATAAATACATAGAAATATTTAGTTTACAAGACGTCCAATGACATTGCTTACCTGATATTACAAACCACTTCTTCAAGCTCTTGATGGTGGCATCTCTGTCTTTAAGCAGCCTTACCTCTTCTTAATGTTAGTTAAGGTTGTAAATTAATGTATTTGTTTTTTACTTTAGGAACTAGCTGTTGCACATTGTTTTTATATGAAATATTCCTTATAATTCATTCACTGGTAATCTCTTTCTTCTACGCAAATTACAAGGACCCCATTCTTTCATTTTCATTTCAACTCAGTAAAGAAGCAATTAACTAACTGTTATTTCTGTCATTTTCAATTAGTTATAATTTTAGGTATTTTTACTACTTCTTTGTCTAGAGTAATACTTGTCCATTGTGAGAACTAACTTCTTTCTCTAAACTAAACTTGATTGAGGTGTTGAATATAATGTCATGTACACAGTACATTCATATAAAGGAGCTGAGACCACTAACCTACTATGCTTTGTCTATTTATGATACCGTTTCATTAAATCTAGGAATATTTATTATTAATTTATCATTATCTTCTCAAAATAGCACATGATTTAGTCATACATACCCTAATTATTAAAATAACTTTATTTTTTGTCTCTACTATATAGTGTTGTTGTAAGCTTGCTCGTGTTTTTGAATTACACTCTCACAGGTAATGTAAATTGTAAATTATAAAATTTTGAATTATTTATTATATAGTAGTTATATATTTTCTCATTTCTTATAGCTATTTGATATGAAATTACAGAGGCATCATCACCTCCAGCATGTTGAAGATCATAAAAAACAAGTCACAATCCTTGAAGTTCAATCTTGAATATTTTGCTTTATTACGTTATTAAAATTATATAGTTGTAGTTACTAAATGTATTGGTAGTCATATTGTAAAATTTTTACTATTAACACTTGTTCAAATGGTGATTATGAATTATAAATATGTATGTTGGTTGTAAAACATTGAGTACATTTATGAACAAATGAAATTATTTTGATTCAATATTTGTTTTGGTTTAATCAATATATGTCTTTTAGGAAAATTAAAATTATTGATAAAATAAAATAATAAAAAACAGTCTAGCGACGGTTTAAACCGTCGTCAAAAAGATAAATAAATTGTCAATTGGTCAAACATTAGCGACGGTTAAAACCGTTGTTGTATTTCCGACGGTTGGATGGTGCTTTAGCGACGGTTTTAACCGTCGCAAAATCCAATTGTTGCTAACGACGTTTCTGTCAAGCGTCGTTATAATATATCCCGACGCCAAGTTTAGCGACAGTTAGCCTAACCGTCGCTACATTTTTTCAAAAATAACCGTCGCCAAAAATTTGTTTTCTTGTAGTGTTAGCTGAATCACTTTAAAATAATGGACTATTTTGATTGTTATAATTTTTTTGTTTGAGTTAACAAACATAATGTTTTATAATCATGCCAGGATAATTGTAATTCCTTTGTAGTAGCAGTTCACAATTACAAAAAATGGAAATTTCACAATCGCAAGAGAGTAAGGAAGAGGCTGGTGGCACTTCTCTAATTAATGGTAGTAGTCCACCATCTCCAGTTATTAATAATTCTCCTTTAAATTCTTCAAATCCACCTTGCTCAGTTAGTGTCGATGTTGATTTAGTTGGTGCTAATCAAGATGGAGTTGAAACCATAGTATTGAAACCCGGACCGACCCGGGCGGTTGGACCGAAGGACGGGTGACCCGCAGCAAAAATCGGTCCGGGTCACTGGAAAGGACCGAAATTACATTGACCCGGTAGTGACCCGGATTGACTCGGGAAGGTTATTGAGACCCGGTGACCAGGTACAACCCGGGACCCGGTGCATTTTAAAAAAAAGACATTTTTTTGCCTCAAATACAGTTGTTTAAGTTTAGGGTCAGTTCATGTATTATATGGTAAACACAAAGGGATTTATGGGAGCCTTATTGACAGGGATTTGGACAGAGAAAGTAGTGTTATTAGGGATGATAATACTCATAAACTGATCAATGTTCCGCTTAAGAAAATTGCAGAATTTGTTGGAGACCCAAATATATTGGGATACTGAGATATTTGTATCAACTGCATTATTGCAATAATGTGAATGTAATACCTATTTTATGATCCTTTTAATTAATAATAAATTTTCCAAGTTAGAATTTATTGTTCAAAAGATACAACAATATGCATTTATCGTAATTCTAATATTATTTATTTATTACATAACTAAATTTGGATGAGCTAGTTGATGATGAGGAGGAGGAAGAAGAGTAGAATGACATTGAAGCTGATAGACCACTAGTTGAAGACCATAGATTATTAGTTAATACTTTTGGTATCCCTTTTAATCAACTAGAGACAAAAAATTATTTATAAATTATGATAATTGTCTGATTTAATTTCTATGTATTAGTGTGAAGTGTGGCTATTTAGTTTTGTTACAATCTCAAGTATGAATGTATTTGGTTGCTTGAATGGATTCGACTAATCATAAAATACAATGGTTGTTTTTTTTTAAAAAAAATTTCAAGTATGAACTTATGCATTAATATATTTCAATATATATATACACATTTCACCGGGCCAACCGGTTGGACCAGTAACCCGGCGGTTGAACCAATGACCCAGTAACCCAAGCCTTTCACCGGGTCAATGACCGGTCCGGGTCCAATGACTATGGTTGAAACTATAGTCGGTAAAAAACAAAAAATTTCTGTAGTTTGGAGCCGCTTTTAAAAAGTTAGGATAAATGGAGAAGATAAAGTTGAATGCAATTATTGTCAAAAGAAGTTAACATCTAAGACTAAATGATGGAATAACACATTTGCATAAACATTTTAGTACATGTCCTAGAAGACTTTACAAGGACATGTGCTAAAATGTTTATGCAAATGTGTTGTTCCATCATTTAGTCTTAGATGTTAACTTCTTGAAAGAAATTTTGTTGAAAGAAAAAACAAACAGATGGATCATCAATTATTTTGATTAACTATCACTTTGATCGTGATAAGTCAAGGAATGATCTTGCTTGTATGATAGTTGCTCATGAGTATCCATTGTCAATCGTGGACCACTTGTGGTATAAATCATACTCAAAGGGTCTTCAACCTTTGTTCAAAGTACCTTCTAGATATACCATAAAGAGAGGTATCCTAAAATTATATGAAGGCCACAAGATTACGAGTATGAAGCTAGTGGAGAAAATCACACCACAATACATTGATGACAAGTGGGCTATGCAAAGTCAAATTTTGAGGTATTTATTTGTTTTTGTTTACTTAAACATCACTACAATATGATTTTAAAATTATTGTTGTAACTACGAATATTTCCCCTAAGGATGCGTGGCATTGGGCTTCCAGAAGCTCCACGGTAGCTTACACTAGTGACACGTAGCACCACTCATCGTCTATCCCCTACTTGGACGGTACCCACGTCTCTCCTCCTGGGCTCCCGTCCAAGGGACGTGGAAAGCCTCCAAGCATCGTGGGACGACCCACGTCCAGTGGGAACGTGGTCGACCACGTTCTCCCCCACACTTGGTATAAAAAGACTCACACTCGGGGGACTCAAGGACATCAGAACAAGAGGCAAGTGACACAGACTCTGATTACACTGAAGCTAGACTTAGCTTCCTTTATATAATACATCTCCCTGTCAACTCAAGAGCTTAGCCCACGGCACCACCAAGCTCCGACCATCCACGGGCATATCTTCGCCAAGGAGATCCCTACCAGCAGAGCTCCCGACAGCTCCTAAAGACTTTTGCTCTCTCATAACCTAAGAAAAACTTCTACGAGTGGCTCGCCCGCCCGGAGTTCCTTATACACGTCTTAGCCGCACACGACCCCATTCAAGTAATCACCTTGCCTAACGGCTCCTATAGACGTCATCATGACGAACTACATGGACTTTAATCCCTTTGCAAGGGTACGTAGGCACCTAGGTTCATACCTTAGGGCAAGTCCCATAAGGTCATGACCCCTTGCAGTCCTTATTTACAAATTAGTATTGTCTGAACCAAATATGACAGTTACATTGGCGCCCACCGTGGTCCTCCTTAGACCACAATGCCTTGTGCACCTTGGCGTTAAACGGTATGTCTTTTTGGGGGAGTAGGAGTATCCACGTAACACTCAAAAATGCGCATTCTCTATTTTCCATACCGAATAGTACTCGCATGACCAGCATCAACAGATCCTCCAATTCACTGCATGATCGACAAAACGATATCAATAGCGGCCAACGCAAGTGACAAAAAACACAGCTCGTGGCCTTTGGAGGCACAAGCAGTGCGGCGGAGATGAACGAACCATTGGCCGTCACGGCCAACATCTCGGGATATGATGTCAAACGAGTATTAATAGACCTCGGATCGGCTACTGACATACTCTTCATGAAAACCTTGGAAAAAATGCACGACTGCACGGCTCAACTGACGCCTGACGAAGGAACTATTGTCGACTTCTCAGGACGAGCTGTTGAAACGCGAGGAACCTTCACAACAAGGCTTGCCCTGTGCACGCCACCAAAGGTCGCCCGCAAAAAGGTTAGGTTCAACGTGTTGGCAGCCTCGTCAATATACAACGCTTTCTTGGGTTGACCGACACTAAGCCAACTCAGAATAGTCGTATCCACAGCTCATCTGACGATAAATTTCCCACAACAGAGGGAATAGGGGAAGTACAGGCAAACCAAGGAGAATCCCATGCGTGCTATTCGATGGACTGGCCCGAGGGAGACAAGGTTGAGCATCATATTGGGAACACTCCCGAGATAGTAGACCAACGCGACGAAATCCCCGGAGCCCGACCACATCCTACAGAGGATTTTGTAAGTATTTGCGTAGACCAAGAAAATAACAGTGAGATCCGAATAGGAGCCCTCCTCGACCAAACAACCCAAAACAAGTTCCAAGAGTTACTTACCAGGTACATGGACGTATTTCTCTGGAGTGACGCGGATATGCCGGGAATAGACCCACACTCATATGTCATTCCCTCAACACCAAAGATGGTTTCGGCGTCATCCAGAAAAAACGACACTTTGACGAAGAAAGGCAGCGGGCAATCAATGAAGAAGTGCAGAAACTTCTAGACGCTGGATTAATACACGAATCACAGTACTCGGACTGGCTCTTGAACGTGGTCATGGTAAAAAATATGAATGGGAAATGGCGAATGTGTGTGGACTTCACGAATCTGAACAAAGTCTGCCCAAAAGACGCATATCCGCTCCTATATGCCTTTTCGGGGTACAACTAGATTCAGATGAACCCGAAAGATCAAGAAAAAACCTCCTTCATCACAGACAGGGTTGTCTACTGCTATAAGGTCATGCCCATCGAACTAAAAAACGCGGGTGCCACGTACCTACGGGAGGATGGTGGACATAATCTTCATAGATCAAATTGGTCGCAACCTTGAAGTTTACATCGACGATTTGGTGGTCAAATCCATAGAATTTGAACAACACCTAACGCACTAGGAAGAAATCTTCCTAGTCCTGCGGACGCGCAAAATGAAGCTAAACCCGACCAAATACGCTTTCGGCATATCAGCGGGAAAATTCTTGGGATTCATGATCACACAAAGGGGAATCGAGGCTAATCCCGAGACATGTGCAGTCGTCCTCAACATGGAGCCGCCTCAATCAATAAAAGATGTACAGATGCTAAACGGGAGGTTAGTAACCCACAACAGATCCCTATAAAGGATAACCGATCGATGCCTTCCCTTCTACAAAATCCTGAAGACAACACCAACGTTCCAATGGACCGAGCAGTGTGAAAAGTCCTTTCAGGACCTCAAGGTTTACTTGGCTAAACCTCTGGTGCTAGCAAAAGCCATTAAAGGGGAGACCCTCATACTATATCTAACCACCACCGATCATGCTGTAAGTTAGGCACTGATAAGAGAAGAAGGGGCCGAGCAATTCTCGGTTTACTACAAAGTCACGCCTTGGAGGGAGCCCAACTCAGGTACCGGCGAGTGGAGAAGTTTGTGCTCGCTGTCGTGCACTCGGCCAGGAGGCTCCAGCCTTACTTCCAATAGCACACGATCATGGTCCAAACTGACCAGCCCGTATGACAGATACTACAAAAACTAGACTTAACAGGGCGAATGAAAAACTAGGACGTCGAACTCTTCGAATTCGACATCAAATATGAGCCCCGACAGGCGATCAAAGCCCAAGCATTGGTAGACTTCGTCGCCGAAATCACTCCGTCAGAATGTCGATAGGGGGACGCCCCGGCTTCAAACAAAGACAAGACCATCGAGCAACAGCCAGAAAAATCCCCATGGCTAGTCTACGTGGACAGCTCCTCAATCGAGAAATCCGCAGGCGCCAACATCATAGCAAAGAGCCCTGACGGAATCAATGTGGAACAAGCCATGCGCTTCATGTTCCCCGCCTCCAACAACCAAGCTTAATATGAAGCACTCATAGCTGGACTAGCTCTAGCTCACGACCTAGGCGCCTCGAAGGTTAAGATATTCAGCGACTCATAATTAGTGGTTGGACAACTCAATGGAGACTTTGAGGCGACAGACGCTACTATCATCAGATACGTAGAGCGTGCCAAGTAAGAAATCAGCAGGTTCGAATTCGTCTTGATCACGCGGATACCCCTAAACCAGACCACTAAAGCTGATGCCCTCTCCAAATTAGCCATCACACGAGCTAATCGAGACTTAAAACGGTCATGCGAACAACGCTTTGCATCCCTAGCAGAAACCCAGACGTGTTGCCAATAGCAGTCGACTATTCCTGGATGGCTTTGATAAAAGCATACCTAAAGAAAGGCACCCTGCCTACGGATAAGGAGCTAGCCCAAAAAATAAGAAGGTAAACAACTCGATACTTTTTCTGGGGAGAAGACCTATACAAAAAAGGGTTTTCATCCCCACACCTCGGGTGCATTTCGGCCGAAAAAGCTAGCTATGTGCTACAAGAAATCCACGAGGGCGTATGCGGTACCCACCAGTCCGCAGGAGCACTTCGCAAGCGAGCATTGCGCTCCGGATTTTATTGGTCCACAATGAGGGCAGACTCAGAGGCTTTGGTTACCAACTACGACCAGTGTCAGCGGCACACCTCATTCATACACCAACCGCCCAACGAATTAAAACATATTGAGTGTCTATAGCCATTCGATACTTTGGGTATGGACATACTTGGCTCCCACCCACAGGGTACACTCCAACGAAAAGTTCCTCATAGTGGCGGTCGACTATTTCACGAAATGGATCGAGGCTGAGCCTCTGGCCACCATTGGCTCCCAAAGCGTCCAAAACTTCCTCTGGAAAAACATAATAACCCGATTTGGCTCGCCTCACAAATTGATCACTGACAACAGACGACAATTCACCAACAAAATATTCAAGGACTTTTGCAAGGAATGGTGCGTCGACCATAGAACAACCTTAGTCGAATATCCTGCGACTAATGGGCAAACAGAAAGAGCAAACCGCATACTCCTCGAGGGACTGCAGAAACGCTTAACGGATGCAAAAGAAAACTGAGTGGACGAGGTCCCCTCAGTCCTATGGTCCTACCGGACGACAATACACTCGGCAACAGGAGAAACTCCTTTCGCTCTGACATATGGGCAGGAAGCAATAATTCCTGCCGACATTAGGGTCCTCTCAGATCGAGTGCTAAATTACTCCGATTCAAACCCGAAAAATTTACTGATCGGCCTGGATACGGCCGAAGAACGCAGGGAAGCTGCGGCGCTAAAAAACGTCGCTTACAAACAGCTACTAGCACGAAAATACAATCAGGGCGTCTGACCTCAGAAATTCGAAAAAGGAGACTTGGTCATGCAAACAACGATAAATAATACGCACGACCGCCTGCACAGCAAACTCGCACCTAATTGGGATGGCCTATTCAAGGTCATTAGAATCGCTTCTCATAATGCATACAAGTTAGCACACTTGACGGGAGAGCACGTCCCCAATACCTGGAACGCTAGCAGTCTCAAGAAATACTTCACTATGTCTTAGTCCAAAGACAAGTTCACAATTTCAAAAGTACTACACTATGTCTTAATCCAAAGACAAGTTCAATATGTACTCCCCCATGTCTTAGTCCAAAGACAGATGTAACACCATCAATCTAAATAAATACAGAATGCAATACAATTGACCAACTCTTGTACTTGAAATTTTTTTTACTATTAAAAAAATATGTATATTTACATATGGGGACTAGCGCCCCAGAAATACAAAATAACGACGCAGATGTGCCACAAAGTCCGAATCAGGAGGCATCCTCGCTTGAAAGAGACGGTTGCTCACCCAACCGCGGGGAGTCCCTTCGAGGATTTGGAGCCACGTCGTACTCCTCTATCCTTAACGGAGGATCTCCTCGAACGCGGGCTCGAAACTCTCCCCCAATGTTCTCCCAGGAAGGGAGCATTCTCGCCCTAATCTCCGGAGGAATAGAAATGCCCATCAAGTCCTCTAACTGCGCCATGCTATTCTGCATCCCGTAGTTAGCAAAGCACATGAAACCCAGACGACGAACCCTCGAAGAGTCGGCCTTACTTTTCGCCAGCTCGTCCTCCAACTCTTTCACACGGGCGGTCAGTCGGGCATTCTCACCCACCAAGGCCTCAACTACTTCCTGCATAAAACCTCACAAAATAAGCCACCTTACAAAAAATATATAACAAAGCCAGAGAAAAGAGGCCTATCCACTCCATCTCCCGTTGATAAGTGAAGCCCGCCAGACAGCTTAGTAACAGCATAGTCCCTTTGGTTATACTCTCTAAAGCATAGTCATCTCCATAATCCAGCGGATAATGCTGACGAGCTCATATGAACCGCTCAGCATCAAAGGAAATCAATTTCCCTTTAAAGGAGACACCTTTGCCCAGGAATCGGACGGGCATTTCCTCGGGGGTATGGGAGTATAGGGAACCCTCCTACAACCACGACGGTTTAAGTTGGCCTCACCCACCTAAAGGAGACCACGCGTTTTGAGTAAATTGCTCGGGGCAAACATTCAGCAAGTTCAGCATGGTTTCCACGAAGCCGAAAAAAAACAGGGGGAATAAAGGCGGCATTGTAGGGGACGCAGAGAGAGAGAACAAAACTGACGCTATCACTCCAAAGAATAGTCTCTCCCTCCCCCATCAGCCTTATTTCGTAATCCTCGAGGAAAGAAGGAGCAAAGCGTTCCCTCCATGTTTTCTCGATACCAAGATCCGACACCACTCGTGATTCTACCCTGGCATCCACAGCCGAAATATTGGCCGTGGACCCAGGTTCAGGTTCAGCAGAGTACCATCCCGCAGAAACCGCCAGAGGAGGCAACACTGGGTCTTCACACTCCTTGGATAAAACCCCCGAAGGTCCACTGAATCTCACAACAAAACAAGACTATCCACTTTCTCCCTTACTCTCTTCATGGCAACCAGTAGCAAAGACTGCTCAAATTCAAGGTCCACAGAGGAACACACGGAGGCGGTAACTCTTGAAGAAGCCATTGCGAGAAACTAAAACCAGAGAAAAAAATGCTCGAGTGAGGATTAGAATGAAGAACACTACGGAGTAAAGAGAATGATGCTCTCAGTTCTTAGTAAAAAAGAGGCCCAAGAGACTTCAGAGCCCAACTAAAAGGCGCGAAAACGGAAAGACTCTGAATCTGAAGGGAATGACCAAAAGGCCCCTGGCCTTTGAGTTTCCTCCGCACACCCCTAGAGGGCACTTCTAGAAATTCCCTCTACGCAATGATGACTCCTCCTCGGAAAGACGTGTACTTTCTGTAGAGACGGCTTAAAAAACTTGCCGAGGAAATCAAGCAGTTAGCCGCCCAGATCATGACGCATGGCATCTTCGATGTCTCTACTCTCTCAGAGTAAATCCAGAGATAAACAAAGCCTCACTAGTCAAACGACCAACCAAGACGGCCAGTCCGACATGCGGACGGGCTCGTTTTGACAAAATGCAATAAGTGAAAATTTTCCTAAGTAGCTTGTTAAAAGGGAACTTAAGTTCACGTGCGCTAGACACCAGTAGACTTAGGGGACATATGTAACTACGGAATATTTCCCCTATGGACCCATGGCATTGGGCTTCCAGAAGCTCCTCGGTGGCTTACAACAGTGATACATGGCACCACTCATCTATCCCCTACGTGGCCAATACCCACGTCTCTCCTCCTAGGCTCTCGTCCAATGGACGTGGAAAGCCTTCAAGCATCGTGGGACGACCCATGTCCAGTGGGAACGTGGTCGACCACGTTCTCCCCCACACTTAGTATAAAAAGGACCACACCCGGGGGACTCAAGAACATCAGAAAAAGAGGCATGTGACACAGACTCTGATTACACTGAAGCTAGACTTAGCTTCCCTTATACAATACATCTCCCTGTCAACTCAAGAGCTTAGCCCATGGCACCACTAAGCTCCGACCATCCACCAACACATCTCTGCCACGGAGATCCCCATCAGCAAAGCTCCCGATAGCTCCTAGAGACCTTTGCTCTCTAATAACCTAAGGCAACCTCCTGTATACAAGTGGCTCACCCGCCCGGAGTATCTTATACATGTCTTAGCCGCACACGGCCCCTTACAGGTAATCACCTTGCCTTACGGTTCCTATAGACGTCATCATGACGAACTATGTGGACTTTCATCCCTTCACAAGGGTACGTAGACACCTAGGTTCCTACCTAAGGGCAAGTCCCCCAAGGTCATGACCCCTTGCGGTCCTTATTTACAAATTAGAATTGTCCGAACCACAAATGACAGTTACAATAATTGTTATTTTAGTTTTCTTATTATATGAGAATTTTTTTAAAACTTTAGGTTTGCTTATCTGCGATGCTCACATACTGCTGAACAATTTCATCTCTTTTGGTGGAGTACATATTAGATTGGAATATTGATAGTAAGCTATCTACAATTACCTTGGATTATTGTAGCACCAATAACTATCTTATCAATTCATTGTTGGTTATGCCCTTCTCTGCCTTTGAATGGACAATTATTTTATATAAGATGTTGTGTACACATTATTAATTTAATTGTTCAAGATGGTTTAAGTGTTAATGCTGAAGGCATAGAGAAGGTAAGAAATAGTGTGGCTTTTTGGTCAGCAACACCAAAGAGAGAACAAACTTTCAGGAAGTTGCACGTCAATTAAAAATTTCACGTACTAAAAAGTTAATCCTTGATGTCAAAACTCGATGGAATTCTACTTATCATATGCTTATTGTTGGTTTAATTTACAAAGATGTTTTACTCATTTGAAAACTAGAGAATCTTTATACAAATTTGCACCCACTGAAAATGATTGGGAGTTAGCAAAGGAGATTTGTGGAAGATTAGGACTTTTTAGTTGTATATCTGAGATGTTTTCTAGGATACAATATCACACAGCAAATTTTTTCTTTCTTTTGAAACACTGGCTATCTTGTTCAGTTGACATCATTAGGACTATGACTTAAAAAATGATGACAAAATTTGAGAAATATTGGTTTGTTGTGTATGGAATAATGGGAGTTGCTATTGTTCTTGATCCAAGATACAAGCTGAAAATATAATTTTTGAAAAATTTTAGTATGTCACATCATTATTTAACAGGAAAATAAATGTTGTTACACAAAATGATTGATTTAAAACAAATTATAAAGGTTGAGGATTAATTTGGAATTTTGAAAGATAAAGGATCAATATGAAACTGGTGGGAAAGATAAGGGACCAAAATGAATATTTGACTACCAAATTATTATTACTTCACAAATGAAATATAAGAAATTGCACCCAATCTAACTTCGCTCTAGCTAAAAATGAATGCCATATTCATTAATTTTTCGGAAGCCACGATTTTCAATTTATTTAGGGTATGTTTGTTTAGTAGAATGTTGGAGGAAATGGGAATGAGAATAAAAATGTGATGTGATGTGATGTTAATAGAATAAAAGTGGGTACAATGACCATTTTACCTTTATATTAAAACTGAAATTGAAATAAAAGTGAGTAAAAAAGTAAGGACAAAAACATAATTTCTTTATATTGTAAAACGTAAGATTTGCTTGGTATGCAAAATATTTGAGGAAATGTTGGATTAACACATTAAATAGATTAATAACAACAACAAACAAAGTTTTTTCCCACTACGTAGGATCGGCATTAAATAGATTAATAACATCATAAATTTACAATCACAAATTAAAAATACAACACAAAGTTTCAATTAAGTTTTTTTTTTAATTTTTTCTTAAAAAAATACATAGATGGATTAAACGGGCTAGCTAGTGGGTTATATATGTGGGCTAGCCCGTAAATAGGTGGCTTAAGAGGGCCAGGTTAATAATAGTGTTAGTATTATAATATGGGCTGAAAAAAAATACAAACTCAACCCACCTATTTGGTGGGTTAAACGAGTTGGCCCGATTTTAACCCATTTTGACTGCTCTACTTAATGGATCCAAAAATTTAATTCTTGATACCAAACATTTTCATTTTCTTCTTACCCTCGAAAAAGATCCAGAGAATTAACATAAAAATTAAATTAAAAATAAATACAAACTTTAAAATAAAAAGACACTTTTATTCAATTTCACAATTCATACTTTAAAGATTGTGAATATATGATATATTCTTATTCTATATATATATATATATATATAAGTTTTTCCTTACTTCAAGAACTCAATAACCCAGAAATTACGAGCACGACACTGATATTTAATACCCTTAAATCCAGCAGCTTTTGCAAGTTGCAAGAATTCATATTGATTTCGTTCTTTGCCACCTGGATCTTGAGCCATCATGAAAACATCAACTTCGAAGTTACACTTTGTAGAAGCAGTGGTGTCAGGCATAGCTGTTATGCCTGATTCAACTGCAATCACCTTCCCGTTTTCTGGAGTTGCATCATAGCAGTTCTTCAACAATGTCACACACTTCTCATCGCTCCAATCATGAAGAATCCACTGTAAATTATATCATCCTCCCATTTAAACAATTTCACAAATCCATAGTAATTGAAAGAGTTCATTTATGCTCATCAACTTCACCTAATTCATAAACACCTCTTTGAATTGTAAGTATATTTATTTTTTCAATTATTTGTTCCAGATGTGTTTTTTTTCTTTGAAGAGAGACAATTTTTAATTTCAAGAAATAAGATCGTTCAAGCCAAAATTAAAATGGATAAGTCTAAGTGTAAATTTTTTAGGATTAATTAGTTTAATTAATACGATTTGAAAGTCATACAAAACCAGCAAATAACCAAACCATTTCTTAAAATTCCAATAAATTATCACCTTCATAAAAATAGCATCTGCTTTAGGTACACTTTCAAACATATCTCCAGCCATATGTTCCACTCCTGTAACATTAAAGAATTCGAAATTTGATATCATACACAAAAAAGAAAATAGGTAGTGAAATATGAATGTAGATAGATATTTAACTTTTGATTACATTTTTTAAATGAATATAAAATACTATAATCGAGTATTAATCAGTTGTTTGGACCGGACGGTCCGACCGGTCTAACAGCTAACCGGATACCAATGCGAGTTGGTTCGACCAAAAAATCATTTTTCTAGTTGGACCGGATTGAACCAAGGTCCAATTAACCGGTCAACTGGGTTGGACCGTCCATCTGGTTAAACCGATCAGACCATGAACCGAACACTTGTCCGAGTCTTTGTCTAGTTCGGTTCTTACAACATTGGTATTAATTAACTTTTAACATAAAATCATTCATCTTGCTTGCTTGATATATAATTCTATAAAGATAATTAAATATTAAAATGTACCAGGATAAGGAGGAGCTTGTTGGATGACATGGGACAAGTCAAAATTGATAGCCTTAATATGAGGGTATTTAGAAGTGATCATGCTGAGATTGAAGCCTAGGCCTCCTCCAACGTCCACAAGGGTGTTGAGATTCTCAAAGCCTTTATAAGATTCAAGAATCTTTTTCATAACTATGGAAGTGTGTTGGGTCAATGATATATTAAAGATTTTATTGAACTCTGAATCCAGCCCGAGGTACTCAAATTGGTGCACTCCATGAGCCTTCTCAAAAGGACTTCCTCCTTTCAGAATTGCATCTTTCAGATGAACCCTACCGGTTGTCAAAATTATTTTTTTAGTGTAATATCAAAAAATTCAAAGCCATAATGCGATACTCTGGTATAATTAACTTACCAGCTTTCCAAGAAGACCTTGTGCTGAATCAAGGTCAAGATGGGCCCCAGCGACATAGCATCAGCGTCATGAGCGAAGAACTTGGACGCAGGAGCGAGGCTATAGAGCCTTTGGGACACAGTGGACGCATCATCAGTATGAGTCTGAGCTGAATAGCAATGAAGAAGAGAGTGAGTAGTGAGAAGCCCAAGCAGGCGATCCAGCATTTTGGGTGCATCTGGGTTCTTCGTTGGAAGCTGATCCGCAATGTCGTTTGCTGAGAGCTTGGCGCCTTCGCCGGCTTTCGCTATGACGTCGAAAACGCCCAGCTCGACTGTCGTTTGCAACGCCATCGACAACACACTTGACATCACCAACTGCATCGCATAACTGAAGCTTTCTTCTTCTTCTTTTCCAATGTCGTTTAACTGTTTCGCGACTTCCGATTCCAGTTTCAATGTCGGGGCCATTAGGATATAATATAAGGAATTTCTCAATTTAGTTAGTATTCAATATTGATAAGTGTTTGCCACTACGCAATTTGCATAGCACTTATTTATAGAGGGACATGTAGTAAAACATTAACAATGGGCCTGTTTAAACATGAAAAGTAATTATTTTATTTTATTCTGTAAATAAAATAAACGTGTACAAACGTGCTGTTTTCAATTAAAAAAATATTACTGAGAGGTTCCAAGTTGCAACTTAATTTAATTCTAATATTTTATGGAACAAATGTGAATCTAACTGGGGCCAAGTCGTTGATTATCTCATAGGCCTAATTATAAAAATAAATTTTGAAATATTTACTATATACACGCACTTAAGTATATTTTGATTGTATTTTTTTTAGTTGGGTTAAACTAGAGAGATCGCTCATATTCTTACTCATTCGATTATTAATTTTTCTATTGATTCTATTGTACTATTGAAAGACTTTTCATCAATTATTTGTAATGCAATATTGAGCTATATTTCTTTATCAATGTTGTGGTGGTTTTCAGCCCTTAAGGCATCAATGATGTAGTGCTCTTATCTCCTAGAAATATTTGCTATATATATACTATTGACAAATTCTATATTTATACTATTATAAATCGAGTAATATTTAATTGTCGCTTGAAATTTAGGACTTAATTTAATGATGATTTAAAACAAGATTATTTCAGTTTTACAAAATAATAAAAAAGACAAAATACTATTTAGTCCTTGAATTGTTGGTCAAACTACTATTTAGTCCTTGAATTTGGCAAAAATACTATTTAGTCCCCGAATTTGCAGCTCTGTCAATTCTTTAGTCCTTGAATTTGGCAAAAATATTATTTAGTTCCCGAATTTGCAATTCTGTTAGCTATTTAGTCCCCAAACTTGGCAAAAATACTATTTAGTCCCTAAATTTGCAACTCTATCAACTATTTAGTCTCCTTACTATTACCCGTTAGATAACAAGCTAATGTAGCCGTTAAATGCTGATGTGGCATTTGAGGTGGCATGTGCCCAAGCACTTAACTGTGCCATATCAGAATTTAACGGTCACATCAGTTGGTGCCTGGTTATTTAACTGGTAACGGTCAGGAAACTAAATAGTTGACAGATTTGTAAATTCGAAGACTATATAGTATTTTTGCCAAATTTGAGGACTAAATAGTTGATAGAGTTGCAAATTCAGGGACTAAAGAATTGACAGAGTTTCAAAGTCAAGGACTAAATAGTAATTTGACCAACAAATCAAGAACTAAATAGTATTTTGGCTCATAAAAATAATATGCGTGGCAAAATTTAAAGGTAGTAATGGTCACAGGTCGGTACTCAATCATAATGCATCAATATAAAATTTAAATATTACCATTAATTTGCCGTTTATGTCCTTCTCATCTTCTCTTTACTTTTTTATTTTTTCTATTTTTTATTGAATGAATATTATCAAATCTACTTTTGTTTATATAGTAGATCACAATGAATCTGGTAGATCTAAAATAGTTCCAAGTTTGAATTCACGCATACCTTCTTAAACACGTTTTTATCCAAAGTAACAAAAAATATAATAAAAGTTAATTGGCAAATAAAAAGCTACTGATCAATTAAGTGTAGATTTCATGGGCAAAAAATAATAAAAACACGAGTTTAAACAATTACTTAGTCCAAACGTTATCTTTGTCTTGCCATAACAATTAATTGTTAGTATAATATTCATAGTTAGATGATCCATCTCACCTCAAATTAAACATGCTAATCAAAGTTCGAGAGTATGGATAATGAAGCTTTAAAAAAAAGCTTTATGTATTAACTGAATATTTGAAATTTAATGAGCATAGCTATATGTAACTACCGAATATTTCTCTTAGGGACAAGTGGCATTAAGCTTTCAGAAGCTCCACGGCGGATTGCACCTACTACACGTGGCAACTCTCGTCTACCCCTTACGTGGCCGGTACCTGGCCCACGTCTCTCTACGAGGGCTCCCGTCCACGAGACGTGGGACGACCCACGTGAACGTGGATCGAGCACGATCTCCTCACACACAGTATAAAAGGCCCTAACCCGGGGGACTTGGGACATCGAAATATTGAAACATCGAAACATCGAAACATAAGGAGAACACGCACCAACATTTGTGCAAGAGGCAGACACTTTGAACACATCCAGGCATATTTTAACCCCCAAGCTTAATCTACGGCATTGCTAAGCTTCGGCTATCTTCTGGTCAACACCTGGTACATCTCCATCCCGGAGATCCCCACGAGTAGAGCGCATGCCGCTCTAAGAGACCTCAGCTCTCTCTCATCCTAAGGAAACCTCCTACGAGTGGCTTGCCCGCCCGGAGTACCTTACGCACGTTTTAGCCGCACACGGCCCAACATAGGTAACCACCTTGCCTAACAGCTCCTATAGACGTCACCATGACGAACTACGTGGACTTTGACCCCTTTCTAAGGGTACGTAGGCACCTTGGTCCCCACCTTAGGACAAGTCCCCCAAGGTTACGACCCCTTGCGGTCCTTATTTACAAATTGAAATTGTCTGAACCAAAAACGACAATTACATCGGCGCCCACCGCGGTCTTCTCAGACCACAACGCCTTGTGCACTTTGCCGCTGAACGGCACTTCTTTTTTCGGGGAGTAGGAGTATCCACCTAACACTCAGAAACCCGCATTTTTTACTTTTTCCAATACAGGAAATATTGGAAGATGACCGACTCAAACGCTCCCACAGCCACGACCGACGCAAGTGCCCTAAGACGCAGCATGAGAAACAAGCATGGAACAGCTGAAGTCGTCACACAGAGGCAGGTGGCTCAAGAACAACTCTGCTGCAGAGCACCTCAATGACATAGGTGGCTGTCACAGAAACTGTGATCCCAGCACCAGCAACCAGGGAGGAAGCATGCCCTCAGCATCCTTATGGCATGCCGCACAATCTGTGCCCTTCAAGCGGCAACCAAGAAATGGAAAAGTTGACGAGGACCTCGCGAGAGAGAGAGCTAGGCCCGACTCGAGGCAGAGATAGCGGCTATACGCCAACTACAATGGAAAGAGAAGAGGAACCGCTCCCAAGCAAGTGTAAGCGTCCAATTACCGGCGGTACCACATAGCGCTCCCACAGGGCCTCCCAGCAACCCCGCCAGCTTACCTACAATACAATTCAGAACCTTACCAATGGAGTTTGCCCGGCTGTCACTAACAGCACCAGCTCCCCCGCCATCGATCACAGCGGGGCCGACAATGGTCGTTGGGCAAGCAGTGCGCCCGCCCACGGATTACCTGTGACCATCAATCCTAAATTACCCAGCAGGATCCTACCTCCACATGCCTTGGGCAGGAGCTTACAACTTGTATGCCCCCTACGGCATGTCCACACAATCAAAACAATATCAGTGGCCCGGCTTCGACTTCTAAGGAAAAGGGAGACACCCTTTCAACAGTAGGTCATAAATGAGCACGTACCCATGGGCTTCAAGATGCCTTTCCACATAGAACCCTATGGCGGAGAGACCGATCCACAAGATCACATTAACAGATTCAACTCAGCTATGTCAATACTGGGAATGACGGACGACGAATAATGTCGGGTCTTCTCCTCGACCTTAAAGGAAGCAGCCCTGAGGTGGTTCTCACTACTGCCCACAAACTCGATCATAGCTTCGAACAACTGGTGCAGAAGTTCCTCACCTAGTTCGCCAGCAGTAAATAATATCAAAAGAACAAAGATTCCTTTATTGGTTTTCACCAAGAGGAACGAGAAACCCTACAAGCCTTCTTGGCCCGCTTCAACAAACTCTCGCTTCATGTCAGAGGCCTCCAAGATGCCATTGCAATCTTCGTCATCAAGCAAGGCCTCCGATGTTCGCAGTTCTACGGGGAACTCAACAGATGTCCCGTTTCTACCTTACAGGAATTGATGGACCATGCGGAATGGTTCATCTAGGAAGAAAATGCGCAAATCGCAAAAGATAAAATGAGAAAATTCCTAATAAGTAGATCCAACATGGAGCGATTTGAGAAGAAGAAGGAGATGGCAACATCAGATAACAAAAACTCCAAGGAGAAGAATAACAGAAAATGCTCGCCCCTACGACCTCGGACGCCTCCTAGAGGACGGTTCACAAGCTACACTCCCCTCAACGAATCCCACGTCGGAGTCCTCGAGGAAATATATGTCTCGGACATGCTCAGTTTCCCTCCACATATTAAGAGGCAAAAAACTGGAAAGCCGGTAGACAAGTCCAAATACTGCCAATTCCACAAAGATTACGGACACGAGATCATTGACTGCATCCACTTGAAAGATCAAATCGAGGATCTAATCCGTAAAGGGTAGCTTGGCAGATATTTCAAAGAGGAGAGTAGAGCTAATGCAGAGCATTCACGAAAGGCCAGCGACCAAGCGCCTACTCGTGGGGTCATTAACGTCATCGCAAGCGGACTGCAAAAAGGAACTACCTCGCAACAAGGTGGAGCGATCCATACTCGCCCTTGACTATGCCCCAAAGCATAAAAAGAGAGGCCAAGAGCCCAAAGGAGACCACATCACGTTCGACCTCACGAATCATGAGGGATCAATCCACAACGACCCCATGGTAATAACCGTAGTCATTGCTAACTACGAGGTCAAACGAGTCCTGATAGACCAGGGATTCTTGACGGACGTCCTCTATTTCGACACCTTCAAAAAGCTCGGGTTGGACGAGGCCATCATGAGGCTCTTCCCCAGCACATTCATTGGGTTCTCAAGAGCCCAGGTTCCTGCAGAAGGAATCATAACAGCCCGAACTTACCAAAGGTTGCAAGCCTTGACGTAGATTTCATCATCGTCTCAGCACCTTCGGCATACAACGCCATTTTAGGACGACCATCCCTGAATAAACTCATATTTATAGTGTCCACCGCACAGCTCACAATGAAGTTCCCAACGCCACATGGGGTTGGAGAAATCATGGCTGACCAAAAACTAGCGTGAGCATGCTACGTAGCAAGCCTAACCAAGACCGTCAAGGTCGTTCGTCTGGGTCTCAGAGAATCACGCGAGGAACCCCCCGAGGGTATAGAGTCTGGAGGAAGGAAGCAGGAGTCCGCCCGCCCGGACCAAGCTTCCACCTAAGCTCTAAACACACTTTGCACGCTCAGATCACCTCTTGGTCAAATCACGCACATCTCCATTTACTTAAAATTTAGGATTATCACTTTCAGCCTGACTAAGGCCAGCCTGACCAAGGTCATTTGAATGTAATCATTTAGTTTATTTTCAGCCTGAGTAAGGCCAGCCTAACCAAGACTGCTCGAATGTAACCATTTTACTTATCATTAATCGAAGTATTCTTTTTTTGAAAAGAGACATGACCAAAATCTACAAAGTTCTCGCATAAGTCCCAATTGGGAGATTCAAATAATTAAAAACAAGAATATAGATCAAGAATACTAACATGGAACTCCATGTTGATGATGCCATTGTGTAGTGGGATGCAACAACCAAGGAGACAAAAAAGATAGACAAAAAACAAAAAGAGAGTCTCCTTAGGAGATAAAGAGAGAATGTAGAATAGAAAAATATTAGTGACGGATTATTCCCTCTCTATATTCCGTCTCTAATTCTGAAATATTGGAAAAGGGAAAGTCAGCATTAGGGACGAAAAATTGACTTTCAATGGTGACTCAAAAAAAGTCGTCACTGAAATTTGACCTTCAGTGGTGACTCAAAAAAGTCGCCATTGAAAGTCCACCTTCAGTGACGACAATTTCATGTCGCCACCGAAGGTCCACTACAAGAAAATCTACTTTCACTGAAAGTCAACCTTCAAAGTCTTGCCAAGAAAAACAAGTTTTGATATTTTTAATTGGTGGAAACACATTGGCTCTACAAGAAAAAACAAATTTAGCTACGGAAAATTTCCCTAGCTAATTAGCTACGGATTTGCTACGGATTTCCCTAGCTAATTAACTACGGATTAGCTCGGGAAAAATCCCCAGCTAATTTATTATATATATATATATATATATATATATATATATATATATATATATATATATAATGTTTTACATTAATAAATCAAAAAGTGATAAATGGCCTAATGATTGGTGTAAATATTACCATCCATGATGTTTCGTCTTCGAGTCCTCCTAGGACCATTTTCAGAAATATGAAGTGGTCGCCGGAGGAGGAGGAGGCCGCTGGCAGCCGTCGTTGGAGGGGGTCGCCGGAGGCAATTGTTGGAGGAGTGATTTAGCTAGGGAATTGCTATGGATTAGCTAAGGATTAGCTAGGGAATTTATCTACGGATTGGCTAGGGAATTTAGCTAGGGATTGACTACAGATTAGCTACGAAAAAAATCCGTAGCAATTAGCGTCCAAATATTAGCTAGGGAAAAATCCGTAGCTAATCCGTAGCTAATCTTGTTTTTTCTTGTAGTGTGGGATCAAGTACCCAATGCAAAAAATTGATAAGGACATTCTTGCTATTCTTGTCTCAACAGTTGCTTCAGAATCTGCTTTTAGTACTGGTAATAGGTTGGTTAGTCCTCATCACTCTAGACTCAATGAGGACACTTTGGAAGCACTTATGTGTACTCAAAGCTGGTTATGCAAAGAGCAACGAGGTAAATATAAATTAATTTATTACACCATTTAAATTATTTAAAAGATGCATCTCTAGTTTTTATTTTAATATTTTTTCTTAATCATGCTTGGATCATTTTGGCATTATTCCTGGAGATGTGAAGGATCAAAGGTTTAGAGCTTATGAATTCAATTCTGATGTAGATGATGAGATAATTTTATTTACCTATTAATTAACTTTTATTATAAATTCATAATGAGTACTAATTTATATAATTTATTTTTATCAGGTTTTGGAGAATGAGAGCACAATATACACATTATCTACTTAACAACCATAATTTGTTGAACTTTAAATAATTAAATTTGTTTAAGTTTACTTTGTTAAATTTTTGTGAGACTTGTATTTTCTATTTGAAGTTTGCTTTCTTAAATATTTGTAAGACTTAATTGTATTTAATTTTAGAATTTCGATAAAAATATTATGATTTTCACTTGTGATGAATGTAAAAAGTTTTTGGGTCTGGGGATTTAAGTATTCGAAGGGTCTGGAGAAGGGTAGTAAATGTCATACCCAGCCGAGGACGGGAAAATATTTATCATCGGATTCAGGGACGGATATTATAGTATCCTTCCCAGATCCTCAGGGATGATCATGGGTAGGGTACTATATTCCCCAGGCTCGGACTTGAGCGGGTATCAAAATCAATCCCCATCTCCGGATCCATAAAAATTTTAAATAAATTATTATTTTATTAATATAAAATTTATTTTTATCAATTTTTCATTTATAATCACAAAAAAAATTAAATCATAAATATAAATGTACTATTAAATTATTTTAATATCTATAAACTATTTAGCATTTTTTCTTAAAATTATATATTTTCTCAAAACAAAAAAGTTTAAAAATATTACTTTATATATATATATATATATATAATTACTATTGCTGGTAGGGTATAGGTAGGGTACCTCCATACTCGGAACCGGACCCGTTGACTTTGTACCCAAGCCCATACCCAGACCCACAGGGTAAAATTTCAGAATATCCATTCTCTATGGGTATTTTGATCATCCATACTCCTTGGAGAACCCAAGGGCAATTAGTCACTCATAACTCATAGGATCTCCTTTGATTCAAGGTATGACTGTGAAGATTGAGATATGTTTACAACTGAATGGAGCCTCTATTTATAGTTGCTTCCAAAAATCCTAATGGGACTAGAATTCTAATAAAATATTAAATGATAATACATTCAAACTATTTTAAATTTAAACTTTGAATTCGAATACATTTGAATGCTTATTTATATCCTGGGATGATTGCGACCCTTGTTTAATTCGTCCACTTAAGTTGTAATACCCCGAAAAATTTCGAGGATTAATGAATGATTCATTTAAAATTTTGAGGATTTAAAGAATGATTTATTTCGGAGCTAGGAATTTAAAACTTTAAAAAGTAATATAGGAAAAGTATGAAAGTTAAAAGAAACCGGAAAGGAATTTTTTTTAAAGATTGTATACCCGAAAAAAATTTTTCGAAGTTTAAAATAAAATGAAAGGGAAAGAAAAGAAGTAGAAAATCATTTTTAGGATTTAATTCAGGACCTAAGAAATTGGAAACCTTAATTTAATAGGAATTGAAGGTATAATATGAAATTGATAAAAAAGGTTAAATGACTCTTTTGGTCCTCAACGTTTGCACTAAATTTAATATTGGTCCTCAACGTTTCAAAAAGTTATTTTTGGTCCTCAACGTTTTTATTTTGGTCAAAATTGGTCATCCAGCATAACTCCGTCTGATTTTTTTTGTTAAATGCTGACGTGGAAGGCTTATGTGGCACACCCTCTCTCCTACGTGTCATATTTGGATGATATGACACCATCTCTCACTCCAATTCAGCAAAACGACGCCGTTTTGCATCACTTCTCTCTCACTCCAACTCAGTAAAACGGCGTCGTTTTGCTGAGTTTGAGTGAGAGAGGGTGTTATACCATCCAAATATGACACGTAGGAGAGAGGGTGTACCACATAAGCCTTCTACGTCAGCATTTAACAAAAAAAAAATCAGACGGAGTTATGCTGGAGGACCAATTTTGACCAAAATAAAAACGTTGAGGACCAAAAATAACTTTTTGAAACGTTGAGGACCAATATTAAACTTGGTGCAAACGTTGAGGACCAAAAGAGTAGTTTGGCCATTAAAAAAAGACATGTGTCAATTTTCTTCTTGAAATTGACACATGTCTTTTTTTAATTGGTTAACCTTACCAAAAGCATGTAAGTAACAGCACATAAGTTTTTTCCTATTTTTAATAGGCTTATGATAAGCCAAAAATTTTAAATTCTTCCTATTCGTACCTACAAATAAATATAGTTAAGAAAATCCAATCAAAACTCTATTTCAATAAACCCCAAAAGTTGCCAATTGCCCAAACTACCCTTAAATTCTCAAACCCCAATTATGAGCCACGAATTGCTCCGGACAACTTCTTCTTTTCATTTCACTTTCTTATTCATCTCTTCTCCATTTCTCCTCCACAACCTTCATCTTTCAACCATTTTCCTTGCTTCCTCCCACCATTTCCAAGTTTCATCAAGCTTCCTCTACCATTGTGGGACATCATAGAGCTTGGGCAACTCTCCCAAAACCTCAAATTCGAACTTGTAAGAGGTAAGTCCCAAAAATCATGTCTCCACTTCTTAATCATGGTTTTCTTGTTAGGAATGAGTTACTCATTGATAATATAGCACCCTATGACTCCTTTAGGACATAGAGAACCCACAAATCATAACTTACATAAATGTTTTTACTCTATGAACCCTAAGGTGCGGATTTTGCCATTTTGAAAAGAATTGTGGATTTTATTAGAATTGTCGGTTTGTTTGGGTTCGAAATGAATTGCTTCCACTTTTTAAATGAAATGAGAGATTGCCCAATGGTTGGATTTTTTTTTTATGTGTGGACCCATGGTGAAAATGAGAATTTTCCATATTTGGCAAAATCCTTCATTGAAGGAGCTTGGAGAGTGAGCAAGTGGCAAGACTTGTTTACTTAAGCATAAATTGTTTTTAACTTAAAAAGAACTCTAAATGATGACCTTATCTTAATAAGGGGTTTTGGGTTAGCCTTGAATGTAGTTTTAAGTTGCTATGAAATTATAAATTTAGAATATGGTGGAAATGATTATATGTGATAGGACTTATGTGGTGAAATTGAAGTTGATATATGAAAATTGATATGGATTGAATTGGTTATATGTGATAGGATTCAAGTACTTCCTTGGAGACAAGAGTGCTCAAAGGGAATGTTAAGTAAAGTGACTAAGGTGAGGGTTCTTCCATCTCTGCTCCTAGGGTTGTATGCTTATGTGGATTACATGAGTACGTACATTCTCTCCTTGTCTGGTATGTGTTAGCTAGAGGTATAGAATGTTAAAAGAATATAGGAACTAGAAAATAGGTTGTGGAAAGTAGCTTAGATTTGAAGACATAGGAGTAGAGAGTAATTGTTTGCTATGTTGGTGTGTTACAAATCCGACTCATACACTCCGGAGGCATGATGAATATTTTATTAAATCTTTTCTACGACGGTGGCAAGAGTCCTTGTACGGAATGACTAAACTTTTATTTTGAAAACTCGTCACGACGGTGACTCAAATTATAATCATGCAAAGGGAGTTATTTGTGGGTTTCGGATTTGGTTATGTGATCGCACCCGTCGCAAGGTTGACCAAATTAACCGAATTAAAAATGCAATATAATAGCGCAATCCAGATCGTTTTCACTCAAGGAGCCTTTATCTAAGATCCTAGGCTAAATTAAGTATCAAGAACATGCAATTAACAAACTAAAGTGAAGTGTTGAATTTTTTTTTTAAGCTATCTATCTAAAGGAGAAAAGCAATAAAAGTAAACTAATGAGAATAGGCTAAATTAAAAAGAGGATGGAATTAATATTGAAAATGCCCTTGGAAATGAAATTATAGCTATCATAGTTCAAATTAATATGGGAATTAATATTTCACTAAGTCTTAAAGTAAAACCTCAAGGTACCACTTGAGTCTTGTGTTCTTTCTTAGTAATTACTCCTACTATCATAGCTAGCAATTACTCCAAAAGACACAATTAAAGGCCACTTAGTGTATGATTAAAATTAAACAAAAGCAACTTGTTCCTCTACTAAAAATTGTTCAACCGAGACAATCAAATACAAGCATATAGATTATATCCTCTAGTCATAATCATGATAGAAAATACTTTCTAATTGCATTGTAAAGGTAATATTTCAATACAATCATCAAGTTGCCAAAATCAGTCTAAATCATAATCACCCAATACACATAGATAATGTACCCATAAATCTAAGATTCTAAATTGCATAAAGATAAATCCTAAACCTAGGAAATCAAATATACAATTTAAAATTAGGTATTGAGAGAAAATAACTCCCCTTTGTAGAATGAGAACTCAAGCCCTAACCTCCATCTCCAAGAAGCAAGGAAATCTAGCCACACATTGAGGGAGATGCTATATCCACTTCTTTAACCATGATACAAGAAATGAAATGTGAGAATGATAGTAGTGATGGTGGGAGTGGCGTGAAACAGAGTAGAAAAATGAAAGGAAGTGAATGATGATGGAATGAAGTGAATGGAAAGAAGAAAGGAGGAATGATACGTGCGTTGATGATGAATGAAGGAGTGATGAAGGTGGATTGAAGGAAAGAACAAAGGAGTGAATGGAAGTGAAGAAAAAAAAATGGCAGTGGGGTGTGCGGCGTCGAACAGAGGAGAAAATTTTTTTGGGGTTTTTGATTTTTCTGCCTTTCCTCCAATTGTGTGCGTGAAGCATATGCCAAAATGTGGGAAGGTGGATTTTTTTTGGGTCTTCAATTTTTTTGGGCATTAAATTCTCTTATGCTTGGGCCCTTGCACTCTTTTTTTTTTCTTTTTTTTCAAGATAACCTACAAAGCAAAGATAAGCCCAATATAAAATAATCATTCCCAAAATATTTTAATTAAAAAACAATCACAAAAATATAACAATTTAAACCTTTTTAATATTATTTTCATGTAATTACTCTTTAACCAAATTTATCATAATTGATGCAATTAAGCCCAATAAAATATAATAAGAACTCTAAAATAAGATATAAAATATTATACAAAATAGGGAGTTATCATTATGCCAGCGATGTGAGACATCGACTAGAACAACGTCAGATGACACTTGAGACCTCAGTTTTATAATCACCATGACGACATTGCCCTATCCTGGCAATAGGGTCAGAAAGGTTTTATATTGCTATGACGATAGCTTGAGGCTCAGAGAGTGCATCTGGATGGGTATATGAGTTATATCCTGTTGAGGATACTTGTACATATTAATAAGGAGGGGAATTGTTGATCCTTCGGGAAAGATACAAAGAATCCTATTAATATGTGAGACCAAGATAAGGAGACACGAGAGGAACCTACGGGCCGTGAGCCTGATCTTGCAGAAGAGAAATCATCCTATGGAGTTGGTCCAGGGTGTGTTAGTGGCCATGCTTCGAGACGTCGTGTCGTACCCACCATGTGGCCTGGTTGGGTAATGGACGAGTGGGCTCAAGCTATTGCCCCGCAGCAAAGGGTCAGGACGTGCCACGTGGTGGCTTCGTATCAGTTGTTTGATAGATGGAAGTTGATTGTGTTTGATTAATAGAATTGTCACGAGGTGACTCGTACCCAAGTAAATGGGTTAAGTATTGTTTGATTAACAGAGTTATCGCGAGGTGACCAGTACCCGAGTGAATGGGTTAAGTATATTTGCCACGTGGTGGCTAGTAGCCCGAGTGCACGAGTTCGAAGTAGAAAAGCCACGTAGTGGCTAGTAGAAACCCCAGAGTTGGGGAGATTAAGTAGATGTATGTTTAACATTTATGTGTACGTACAAATTATCTGTGTTTGCATATAATTGTTGATTGTGCAGCGTAGTGGTAACGTACAGGATTATGTCACCATACGTCTTGTTTGATTCAGACATTCTGAAACGTGAAAAGACCGGTAAGTAAAAGCCGGCCCTATATATTACATGTTACTTACTAATTGATGACGTGGAACAAACTGCTGCATGCTTATATCTGTTAAATGCATGTGAGTGTTTGGGTTAAATTTCTGTTGTTGTGTGATCACCAAGAATGTATGCTAACTAACAGTAACTAGTTGTTTTTGCATGTGTGGTTGTGTATGACTCCCAAACCCAGCGCTATGGTACCCACTTTGCGCCGGGGATGGGAGAGTCCTCACTGAGTCGCGTGATTAAGACTCACACCTCATTTTTACTACACAAAGACAGGTTAAGTATAGGTGGAAGAAGTCTCGGTGGAACGAGGGTTGAGCAACACTCTCGAAGACCCACAACTTGTTCATGTGGGTGAATAAAGTGTAATTGTAATTGTAATTTATTTTATTATTGTATCATAAAGTAAAGGGTAGACGTACCCAATTAGATTGTATTACTAAATCTAGAACTGTCAGCTTCACACACCTTAAAGATCATGATTTATTTTACTGCGATACATGGAAAATTTGTTTTCAAAATGTATATATATACATATATCTTTTGCATGTGAATAGGATAGGCAGCATCTTCGGATGTGTAGCCAGTACACAGGTTATATATATTATGTGTGTTTTTCCTATATCTATATCCTGAAGCGGCACTAGCCTTGGATTTGCTTGCCTAGGATAGGCCACTATTCCGGTGTACCCATGGTATTATACTGCATGTGGATGTATTTTCAATCATAGATATTTTGTCAATTAGGTGATAAGGCTTACAGGCACAGGGATATTCTCTGTGTCTGTGCCGGTCACGATCCTCTAAACGGGGGTCGTGACATAAGTTGTTGCTTGTGTTGCTGCCACTTCATCATATTCTTGCCATGGAAAATGATTCGTTGCTAGCCATGGCAAACGGAGGTATATTCATTGTGGCTAACTGGCCAGTGCTTACCGTGGTTAATGCCTATCTTCTTCGCTGTGGCAAACCAATTCTACTCGCTGTGTTTAATAACTGATAATACTCATTAATCATAATATTTCGTGTCATTTTGCAATATTTTATTGTGTTTATTGTGTCCAAATGCATGCTTTAATGGTATATTGATTCATATGAGTGATGTATTTAATTCTTGCTAATTATATTCCATGACTTTATTGTATAAATTGTGGTAATTTCATAATTTTAGCATTTGTGTAAATTTAAGTTCATGATTTGAATTTTCACAAGTGTTTTTGGATGTTTTATAGGAAATCTAGAGGAGGGTTAGCAAGAAGATCAACATTTGAGAGCCATAATTCAAGTGTAGGAGAAGAACTAAGCAAAATCTAAGCGGAAAACAATATTTTTTTCAAATATGCTCACCGCAACGAGCAGAAGGCGAGAAAGTGCTAGCGAGCGACATCAGATACACACACTTTTTTACATCAGAAAACGCGATTTGGATTGAGATTATGGGTCTCAACTCTTCCGATTAACCCTTAACTGACCATAAACCTTTGGAAAAACCCTAACACACCATAATTCCATCATCCCCCAACATTTTCCCATCTGTTTTCTCTCATCCCTCTCCATCTTCTCCATCTCCATTCCACCTCCATTTTACTGGTTTTTCCTCCATTAATGGCCGATTGTGGTGAGTTGGAGCTCGTTGGAGTCGTCTTCTTCATCATGGTTGGTTGATTCACCATAGTCTAGAGGGGATTTCATGAAGGCTAGGAGCATTTAAGCCTCATAAAGTGAGTTCTTCTCTTCCACTTTCTCTTTACATTTTCACGTTGATTTTAGCTAGGTTTTCATGGATTTGTATTGAACTAAGGATTTATGGTTGTAATTCCTTGTGGATTGGATTAAGTGTGTTTGGATATGTAATTAGTAACTTTTGATTCATGAATGTTTGTAATTACTAATTAGGTTTAATTAAAATTGATTGGATGCTCAATGAGATGGTTGGTTGACCATTGAGTGGAACTCATATCTAGACTTGATTGTCATTGCTTAGTTGGGTAAATTAGCTAGGTTTAGTTAATTTCCTTGAATTGAGTTGTACATATGAAGCGATAATCAAATGATAACCATTGCTTGTTTAGGTTAATTAGGTTTCTAATTACCTTGGATTGTATGTTCATATGAAGCAAGAATTATAATTGGTTAATTATAATTACATGGTGTTGTAATGAACTCTCGCATATAATGGGTAGATGTTGTTAGCCAAATTGAGTCTCCATTAGACCATTTTATCTTCCTTTCTTTTATCCCTTTTATATTACTTTCATTATATCCAAAAATCCCAAAAAATATCTTTACATTTATTGTCTTTACAATTACCGCACACAAGGTGTTCGATGAAATGCCTCAATGAACCCCAATTTATTCTTAGTTTGCATTGTTCATCGCGGTTCCTCACAAGAGGCTCCTTGAGAGACTCGACCCGGATTGCACCACTATAGTGCATTATTTTTTATTATTTATTGGTGTTGGCCTCGCGACAAGGCCGCCATCAGAGAATTAATTTAGTATAATATAAGTGACCAAAATAAATAATTTTGAGGTCTAAATTATTTTTGGGAGCTATTCTTATTTTTTTTTATAAAAATGATTAGAGAATGAAAGATCGATTCTATGTGCCCAAAAATATTAAATATGCATATTTAAAAAAGATCTCATTTTATATAATTTTTTTTCTTTTTCCTTATTTCTTTTTTTCTTTCTTCTCTCTGTATCTCTCTTCCAATTTCTTTTCTCTTTCCCATAAGCTTTCCCCCAACCCCATTTAATTTCCTTATACTTCCACCTCTTCCTTCACAAACCCACCGCACCACCTTTGCTTCTTGTCGGAAAACCATCATCGACCACCGCCACGAGTGGCGGCCACCATTTCATCATCATTGTTGTTCAACTCTTGTTTCCCTTGTCCCCTCTATCTCTATCTTCCTCAATATTAGCTTGGTGGAGTCTTAAAAATCGTGGAAGCTAGGGTGAGTTGAACTTCATTTTTGTGTCTTTGGAGCTTCCTTCCTTCTATTATTTCCATTTTGATAGCTAAGATCTCCCACATTCATTTAGTTCATCTGTTTTTGTTGAAATGCTAGGGTTTCAATTTTGAGATTTTAGATTGGGATCTCTAAGCTCCAATTATTGTTAGACTGGCGGCTACCTACAACTCGTGTTTATCAAATCCAGTTCCTCCCAAAGGTAATTTTTATCTCCAACAATAAATTTGGTAATTATAATTATATGTTAATTTAGGAATTTTTGAGCCAAGTATAAGAAGGAGAGATATTAGGTAATTGAATTGTTGGGATGTATGGAAAATTTAGAATCAAAATAAATGAAGAAAATACTGAAATAGGAGTGAGAATGGAAAAAAAAAAGTGGAACTAAGAGATTAGAGTTAAGGAAAGATGTGAATAACTTATCTGAAGGTGAGAATGACACTTATGATAATTATTATTTTAGGACCTCTGAAGATACTCGCAATAGAGAAGTTTGATTGTAGAACTGTCAGGGCATACTCTTCTAGCTTGGACTATCTGTGAGTGGATGATATATATCGTACCCTCTTTCATACTACCCTTGCTTTTGACAAATTTTTGGCCTATTAGTTTAGTTTAGTATGGGGGACAACCCAATTTTTATACTTTCGTCTCTACTTGATGGCTTTTATATTTCAAACTGTTGATTTAATTCTTATTATCCGTATTGTTTCCTTATATATAAGAAATATCTTATTATTTTTGAGATATGTTCTAAGTGATTCGAAATTTATTAATTGGTTGAAACTTCCATATTTTCTAGTTATTGAATTGAGTTGGATGAAAATTTACTTTCTTTGATTTGAAAAAGTAAATTGTGATTATATATTTATGTGGTTCTATGGTTTAAGATGTGAAAATGTTTTAGTTAGAAAACTTATATTTATGGAAATTTATAATTTAATTGAGGAATTATCTAGTACGGAACCCTGTCGCTAACGCAGTATCCTTAGCCATTGGTGCACCTTGAAATCTCAGCTAGCAAGGGTGTTGCTAGTCCCGTATGCCGGCCAACACTCGTGGATTAGATATGTCTAATATATTGAGCTTAATGCTCATATGATTATTTAAAGCCATAGACTTTTATGATTTCGTTAGCCTTGTGCTCATGTCTATTCTGACTGGTTCTGTACAGATGTTTCTCTAAAAAAGATTTTTGTTATAAATTTGACGTATTTGAAAATTAACCTTATATTGAAAGGAATAGTAGTTTAGTTTGCAAGTTTATTTTACTTTCAATTTACAATGTTTCTTGGAACATCACTACTGATTATGGATTGGGAAAAACTCATGCCTTCGGTTTGTTCCCTTCCTGTATGGTATGTGTCGTCTGCTTCATGAGTCGTTAGACTCACTCCCTCCTTCCTTTCATATTTTTTAAATTCAGGTGAAGCTACAGATCTGTCTCCCTCAGCGTAGTTTGAAACTTTTGTTTTTTAGCGAGCCCATTTTGTGCGTGGGTTATAACTTGTTTCTTTCAGTATATGTGTATTTTCACTCTAGATAGTTCCTTTAGTCACAGGTAGGATCCCATTCTTCTTTTGAGGTGTCCAAATGACTGTATATTGCCTAAATATTGTTTGTTTGATTGGTGAGAATTGAGCTTTTTTACAGGATGCCTGGTTATATATGTTAGACTATTATGAAAATTTGGGAATGTTCGAATTTCAAGGGAAACTCTGCCGAATTTTTGGTAAAGTCCTCCTATGTAATTAAAGGTTTGTATTAGTAAGTTTATGCATTTTGACAGATGGCTTACCGGACACTGTGACTTTCTTTGGGTCCGGTGCCAGTTGCTCCTCCTTTATTTTTTGGGGCTGTGACACTGTGGCAAGCTACTCTGCTCCTATTCATTTCAGCCCTTCTATTTCTGTCCTACTACTATCTCTAGCTTCTGTTCTGGTCCAAACTTGGAATGCCTTCAACATATATTACGGCAAATCAGAAATATTAAAAATTAATACATTTAATTGGAAATTTAACTATATTTCTATCCAATTCTTTATGTTGGGATATTCAACCTATTTGATGTAAAATCATATGTATTTATATATTTTATTCTTTATTTTACACCGTAAAATTAGGTTAATTTTGAGTGCGATCAGACCATGAAGCCTATTAATTTTAAATGTGATTAATTAGGTTTTGATCTCACTTTATAACTAGGCTTTGAGCTCAAAAGTGATGTGATGGGTAAGTGTAAGGTTAATGGCCGGGCTAACTACCCATGATGGGTGAGTAAATGTCAGTCCTCATTACATATAGAGATTGATGAGTCCACTCTCCAATTTAATTTTTGACTTAACCTCTCCATTAGGACCGTCTCCTAAAAAAGATAAGAAGTGGAAGACTGGCCTCTAAGTGAATAATTGATCACGTTTAAAACATTTTATTCATGGTTGTTAAGATAGCAATTTATTTATACTAATATATAATCCATATATTTTAGGTTGAGCCTATTATCCACTAACTATTAAATTATCATAACAAACATACCCTAAATTTTTCACGGTGATCCATGCATGCATGCATGCTTTTTGTATGCATTTTGTGAACAAATGCATGCCTTATAAACATGGTTGTTAAAATTGCGATTTAAATCGTAAAATCGTACGATTTTATATTTTCACCTAATAAAATCGAGTTGAATCGTATGCAAAATCAGTATGAACAAAATCGCGATAGAATTAAGTAGAATCATGTGAAATCGGTAGAATCAGCAATTTTACATATGATTTTACGATTCCAAATTAGCAAAAAAAAAAAAAACCTATTTGGTGTTTTTAAAGAAATTGATTTGCAGCCCATAACCCGGTCCAATTACAAACCCTATCCATTTTTGGATGCCCTTACTCCTAGTCCTTACCATCGACGAAGAAGAAAACGCAAGTTGTGCTCAATTGCTCGAGACGGAGAAGAAGACGCAAAGCTGTGCTCAACACGAAGAAGAAGATCCCTTGTTGATTGCTTTTGCTCTTTCTACCACCACTACAAAAAAAATGTTCAATAGTTGGTGACTAAAAATGTTGTCACTGAAAAGTTACTTTTCAGTGGCGACTAAATAAAGTCGCTACTATTTATGTTTTTTTATATCTTTTTAGTGGCGACAAGAGGAAGTCACCACCCAATGTACAATATCGGTGGCGAATGTCACATTTTTTGTAGTGCACAAACAATTTTTAGATTTCTTTTTTTTTTTTGATAAGTAACAATTTTTAGATTTCTGTTTGATTGATTTCTTTTTAATTTTCATCATCTTCCTGTTCATAGTTTGGGGGGATTTGATTATTTGAAGGTATTGTTTGTTGATCTGTGTAGTTTCTAGATTCTCAGTGCTAGCCTAGGTTCAAAGAATAACAAGACTCAAGAGTTCTCAGTAGATTGTTAATTTGTTTCTTAAACGTGTAGAATATGAAATAATTATGGTCCTGTTTGGAAAGTTCTCAGTTTTTTTATAAAAAACACGAAACAATATTTAAAAATGGCTATCACACATGCCTTTATTATACCGACCAATGTTATGGTTCATCTTAATCACCAATATTACATTCTTAATTCAAATATTATCCTCGATCGTTACCTTGTGATCAAATAGGTAAAATCAATGTGATCATTTTCTTTGTAAACAACTAAACAAAAATGATATAAAGCTGATCGAAGAGCATTTTTCTCATTTTCAACAACCAAGATATATAATTTAAAATGATGAGTTCAACTTTGTGATTGAAAGACGAGTGAATTAGGGGAATCTATGGGTCTCTCTATCTCCATCATGTCGTTTTGTACTGGTTTGCTTAATTAGCCTTAAAAACCTATATTCTTAATTTAAATTAGTACTCTCAAAAAGGACTTGAGCTCACGGATAGTTCAGACCGCCCGCTAAATGGGCGAGTTCGGGTTTAACAAGATAAACCTTTTTAAAGACGAGCTAGCCCGCGAGTCGACCTAAAAATAATAATAATAATATTTATTTATTTAAAATATGTATGTTTTAAATAATTTTATGTATTAAATAATAATTTTATTCTAATAATATGTATAAATAATTTAAATAATAATTAAAATTAATAAAATATAAATTTAAAGTGAAAATAATACTAATTTTGAATAAATGCATGACTTTAGATAAATATTTTTCTTAATATATATATATATATATATATATATTATTGATTTTTATTTTTTAAATTAATAAAAAAATTAAAAATTATTAAATTTAAATTTATAATTAATTTTAAAAAAATAAAAATATATAAAGTGGCCCGTGGACTAACTAAGTTAGCCCGCGGGCTAATACGGACGAGCTTAGGCACCACTTTTCAAGCCCGTCAAATAAATGGATCGGCCCAGCCCAACCCATTTAATGCCAGCCCATGATGACCCGTCCGTTTTGACAGTACTAATTTAAATAAGAGTAAATCACACTGCCATCCCCTGATAGATGTATAAATTACACTGTCCTCCCATCTGTTTTAAAATATTACACTCCCCTCCCTTGAGAGATAAAAATAAGCTACAATTCAATCCAAACTTATATTTTTCATTAAAAAAAGAATTTTGAATGGTCAACCTTCATATTTTCAATAAAAATTGACCATAATACCCTTATACTAATATAAACCATGACATGCTTCCTAGTGCTTATACAAGTGTCTTTATTTCTTTCATTTTTTTTAAACGTTTTACATTTAAGTTAAAATTAATTTTTGTAGTTATTATTTTATTATTAAAATAAATTTTAATAAATTTAGTAATTATTTGTTTATGAATTAAGTAAATACTTTAATAACTGTTAATTTTATTTTACCATTTTTCTAAAAACTACTTTTAATTAAAATAAAAAAATAAAAAAACTGTAAACATATATATGCCATTAATAATATTTTTAAATAAATTAGCTTCATTTTTATTTGTAATTTTTTTACTATTATAGTATGATCACTTTTGATTAATTTATTTAATTTTTAATGTAATTTATTCAGATAAATAATCAAATCCAAATTTTAATATTGTGCACACTAGCATAACCAAATTCAATTTATATATTAAAAAATTAAAATCATAACTTTAATATTCGAATTAAAATTATTTACAAACATGGTCATGTAATAATTGACCCTCCAAAAGGCGTGTGAGGGAATTGATTGGTGGGAATGGGATTATATTCTTCTTCTGCCAACTTGGATCTTGAGACTTGCTTCAGTTTTGGTTTACTAGTTAATTCTTTTTAATTTGATTTTAAATATCATACAAACAGAGCAAATAGTTAGAATTTAGAAAATCTTCAATCTATTACATATTATAAAATAAGAACCACAATTGTCACATGTAACTTTGTGGTTAAATTGCTTTTCATAATTTAACTTTTATCTTTTATTCTCATGTTATTAAAATTGAGATTTAATTAATATATTACAATTTTTTTGAAATATGTGCAATTACTTTTTTTTACACTTCCTATTTATTTACCTTACTATTCACCTCTCACAACAACAACAAAAATTTTGTAACACATTTTACAACTTTGTCCTTTACTATATACAATAATTAATTTAAACTAATGCAATCTATTACATATTATAAAACAACAATCACAATTGCCACATGTAACTTTGTAATTAAATTGCTTTTCATAATTTAATTTTAATCTTTTAATCTTTTACATTAAAAAAAAAAAAGCAGTTTTTGTGTTTAACATTTACATTTAGTGAAAATTAAGCCAAATTTACTTAGTAAGGTGAGAAATAACAAGATTATTGTGAAGGAAAAAATGTTGAATTAAGTTGAACAAAGTGATATATTAATATAAACTTTAACATTTTTTAAGTGTTGGTTAGTATTTGAACATATCTTTAAGTTTTTGTAATTGTTTATAATTAATTATATGTAATTACAGGAAATCAATTGTGTGTGTTAGTATTGAGTACTAGATGGTTTAACTAGAAAGGTTGATAAGACAATTATTCAAGTTATTGCTTATTTATTTAGATTGTATGATAAAAACTACTACAATACCATTTATCAGATTGTTCACTTTCACTTGAAAGCAAACCACCAAAATTTGTCTCACAATACATATATGACACATAAAATGAGATTAAGAATAATGTACATCTTTGATTTAAGTTTGTTTTCTTACGCTTTTACTCATATTCTTTTTTTTTCTTTAATCGAAACTATATTATTACACTTTCTATAATTAATAAATTGTTTTTATTTTTAAATTAAATTAGATCATATTAAGGAGATCAAAAATTTGATCAAGATATTAATTATAATTTAAAAATAATTTTTTTGTATTCATATGAGTGAAAATTAAATATAATTATCAATTGATAAACTCCTTAAACTTTTAAAAGAATTTGAATAAATGTATTACGTGCAAAGCACGGGTCGTAATCTAATTACTTATTATAAAGAAAAACCATCAAAGCCACGTGTTGCCTTGTCATGAAGTTTCTTTTCACAATTTGTTTTCATAGAATTCTTTTCACAATTTAACTTTTATATATTATTCACATTGAAATTGCATTTTTCCTGTCAGGCTTTTTTTAGTTGGTTTGAGTCACTCTTACACTTGCTTATTAGTTATTTATTATAATATCTAAACCTTATTCTTTTTTTTTTTCGTAAACTGATATAATAATAAAATTTTCCATTGACAAAAAGAAAAACAAGGCCATAGACAAATCTTGGTTATATTTGGGATAAATGCACGAATGGAAAGAGAAGGAAATAAATGTAAAGTACTGTAAAGTCAAGAAAAATACTGTAGAGAAAAATGTCTCGGGAATATAAAAAATATGAGGTCAAAACTTCAAATTGGTCCCTTATGTTTGCACGAAATTTCATATTGGGCCTTTATGTTTCAAAAAGTTTAAATTGGTCCTTTATGTTTTCAAGAAGTTCCAAATTGATCCTTCCGTCCACTTCTGTCAATTTCTTAAGTTAAGTGCTGACATGGTGTGCTGACGTGTTCATCTAAGCTGACATGTCATGCCATTTCATTGCCACATCAGCGTCACATCATTGTCACGTTATCACATATGATAGTAGATGATGATGTAGCATGACACGCCATCTTAAATGAACATGTAGGAGAGATGATATGTCCACCTCAGCATGTCATGCCAGCACTTAATGGAAGAATTAAATGGACTTGGACGGAAGGACCAATTTAGAACTTCTTACAAACATAAAGCATCAATTTAAACTTTTTAAAACATAAAGGACCAATATGAAACTTCGTGCAAACATAAGGTACCAATTTAGGGTTTTGACCAAAATATGATGAGAAGTATGTTTGGTATATAAAAAATATGATGTAAAATTTATTAAAAATGTGATATTACATCACTTCCCTTAAATTAAATTCTTAACAAACATAACAAAAAATTCTTTCTAATTTAATTTACTCTATACTTTCTTCCACAACCAAAAAAAAAATCATAACTCATTTTACAATTTTTCCATTCACAATGTATCATGCTATAATTAATTCAAATTAACATTTAATGACTAATTAATCTTCATTAATTCATTTTACCAATTTATCTTTTTATTTTGTTAGTCTTGTGCCATACTAATTAAGTCAACATCTATTATTAGAGGAGTATAGTTTCTTTTGTATCCCCATTTATATTTCTGATTATCTTTGATTTTAGTTTGTGTGTTTTTATTCATTATTATAAGTATTTTTTTATATTTCATTTAAAATTTTTATGTTCATCTTTTTAAAAATTTTAGCTTTTATTTTCATTTATTAGGTAAAATATTTTTGATACCCCCAATGTTTGAGCCTTGGACAAATATTTTTTGAACATTCATTACAATCAATTTTGCCTCAATGTTTTATAATTGTTTACAATGAACCATGTAAATTCAGGAAAAAAAATCAGAATGGTTAAAAAAATTTGATTAGCAAAGGAAAAATATATTAATAAGAAATTTAGAATAGTGTTTCACATTTCTATTTTGTTTATATATAGTTTGTAACAATATTTTAATGAAAAATGTATTTTTAGAATTTATATAATCTACAAAATACTTTAAATTTGTAAGTGCATTAGTATTATTGAGTGTATGGCTTGATCAAAATAGATTGTATGATGAAAACTATTGTAATACCACTTATTATAGAATTTATGATGAAAATTATTATAATACCACTTATTAGATTGTTCATTTTCAATTAAAAGCAAACCATCAAAATTTATCCAATAATACATATATAACACAGAAAATGAGATTAAGAATAATATATATCTTCGATTTAAGATTGTTTCCTTATGCTTTTTTTTTTTAAATTGAAACCATATTATTATACTTTTTTTATTAATAAATTATTTTTATATTCTAAATTAAATTAGATTATTTCAAAGAGACCAAAAATTTGATCAAGATATTATTTATAATTAAAAATTATTAATTATTCATATGAGTAAAAATTAAATATAATTATTAATTAATAAATTATTTAAACTTTTAAAACAATTTGAATAAAAATATTCCATATAAAGCACGGGGCCAATCTAGTTTACAATATTAGAAGACATGCTCATTTTGCTCATTATCTATTTTTGAACGGTGGTGGACTTGTGGTTTTGCTGAATTGAAAATGATGCTAGCTTTATACTGCATTAATTGAGTACTTATCTTATATATATATATAATTCATAACATAAAAAATTCTTATAATTACTGTAGGTAAAATCTTATGATTTTAAGATATATTTTATTATTCTCTACGATTTTATTTAAAATTTAGATTTTGACAACTTACTTATAAATATAACAATTGTTTAAGTTTATCAAAAACAAAATAAAACAATTTCAAGAAACACATGTACAACGATATACATTTATTATCTTGTCCTTTTCAAATCTCAATCATATATACTTTTCAAAAAGTTAACATATATATATATTTTTTTTGGCTATTAAAAGTTCGTATTATGATTTTTCCAATTAGTTCTAGTAGTCAATATTTTTAACTGCAAATTTGGTAAACCGTCAATATTTGAATTGTTGTTTTATAGCGTTAAGAAAATCAAATTGGGCAATGTTATGGGTTACAACTTGCTAGTAGTTGAATTTATTTTAAAATTTGTGTTAAAATTTTTTTAAAAAAATTTTAAAATAACATAGATCTTGATTGACAACTGTGGACTGATGAACTAAAACTCTTCATAACTTTATACTAATTATCACCCAATCAATTTAATATAATTTATTAATAAAAAATGTTATATTCAATAACTTTATTTATTAATATAATTATTATAATTAGGCTAAAATGCTCCGAACCTAATTCTTAAAGTTAGTTGTAAAACCAATACTAATTTATTATATGTGACGGTAAACAAATTCTAATTTTTTTAGTTGTCCGTTCCATGTTTGAGGCACTGTCTCGACTAATTCAGACTCGACCTGCGTCGCGTAGCTGGTTATAGTAGGAGAGTCTCCCAACGAGAATAGTTGCGTTCACAAAGTTTCGAACACGAGACCTTCTTTAAGTGATATCAAACCGCTTACCACTTGAAGAATTAGACCAATCGATATTTATAATTATGAATCTCAATTTTAGATTGAATTGTTTACTTAGCTTGTTAAAATATAACTAAAATTGTAGTACTAAATATTTTATAATACTATATGTATAGTAAAATTATTTATTTCTTTTTTGAAAAAAAGATATATGAAGGAATTCTGTATATACTTCTTCCTCTTCAACTTCTGCCATTTAATAACTTGTTATCCAAAGCAAAAACGAGACAATAAAATTGTAGCTAGCTAGAAGTTCAAGTAGAATGAATATATTGCCTTATAATGTAATAAAACATGTAACTTTATGACGTTTTATAAACTGCCCAATTTTGAATATTATTTCACTAATTGCTAGAGTCACCATATTTGAACACATGAAAAAGATGATGAACACTAGAAATTAACGTATGATATGCATGGCAAAAATTTGTTAATATATAATTATATATACTTTAGTGTAAATGTTATATATAAAATATCTCTACTAGCTGGAAAAGCTAGCTAGCTCTACCCACCTCTGATCTTAAATTAAGTTATTTAGAATTAAATAAGTTTTTGATACTTGTGATTCAGGATTTCTTAAAGAAGCCAAAAAAAAAAAAAAAAGATTTCCAAATAGATTAATATCCATCGCAATGAGTTTTTTTCTTTTTAATTTGGCACTAATAGTACTGTTTGGATAGGATTTGATAGATCATTGTGAGTTAACACGTTTAACATTAATAAAATTCTGTTAGCTAGTGCATGCATATGTACGTAGAGCTTACAACCTTACACCGTTGATCATGTTTATATTTAATATGGTCAAAACTTCATTTTGATCCTCTATGTTTCACTCAAGTTTTAAATTAGTTATTTATGTTTCAAAAGTTTTAAATAGGTCATTCCGTCCAAATCCGTCAATTTCTTAAGTTAACTGCTGACGTGGCATACCGAGGCGGACACATAATCTCTTCTACGTTTATCAGATAGTTGACGTGGCCTTAGACACACCAAAAATACCCAAACGACGTCGTTTAAGCCAATAATAAAATCATGCTGAGAGGACTAATATGAAACTCTAATGAAACATAAAGGACTAATATAAAACTTCAATGAAACATAAAGGACCAATATAGAACTTCAATGAAACATAAAGGGTCAATATAGAACTTGAAGAAACATAAAGGACCAATATAGAACTTTAATAAAACATGAAGGACAAATATAAAACGTTTGGGAAACATAAAGGACTAATATAAAACTTTTGAAAGATAAATGATCAATTTAAAACTTGGGTAAAACATGGAGGACCAAAATGGGCATTTGACCTTTATTTATTTAAGGGAATTAATTATTTAAAGTAAATGTCATATATACTTCTAACAATTAAGATAAAAGAAAGTTAAAACGCCAATTAAATGAGAGCAAACAAAAATTGTAATTTACATTAACTTAAGTTAAATTATATTTGATATATTTTATGAAGTTTTAAAAAATATATTCAACTCTAGCTCTCCTCCAATTTGTTTTTTTTTTCCTGCTATAACAAATTAAAGATAATTTGTACATAGATTAGTATAAGGCTGTAACTTTATTTTAACAATAGTAGAAACAATAAAATATCTTTATTGTTGTAAATGATCAATTAATATGTATATATATAGTGTAAAAGCTTAACTTAACTAGATGGTGGTAAAAAAATTACATTATTTCTTTGTTAGAATATATAAAATATTAGAAAAATTAAGTATACTTTTTTAAAGAAGGAAGATATTAAATATAAGTTAAACAAAATAAAATAAGTAACTAAAAAATATTAAAGAATGAAATATATACTTGATTGGGGATTTATTATTATTATTATTATAAATACTTTTGATTGTGAAATTAGCAAAATTAATTGATATGTATATAGGACAAAATTTATATGTTGTTGCTTACATGTTTTTAGTAAGGTTAACCAATTAAAAAAAAGACATGTATCAATTTTCTTCTCAAAATTGACACATGAGTTTTTTTTAATTGGTTAACCTTACCAAAAGCATGTAAGCAACAACATATTAGTTTTTTCCATGTATATATCACAACAAGAAAAATAAGTATTTTCAACCACCTATATTTTAACGGTCACTATTAATTGTTGAAAAAAAAAGTATTTTTTTTCAAAATTAAATTTTGGCTGTCGAAATAAATATTTTTTTAATTAAATTTTGACTGTCGAAATAAGTTGTTGAAAAAAAGTCAATAATAGCATTTTTTACGGCCATCAATTGTCGATATTTATCAAACATATTATTCTCGACACTATTATTACCTTTTTTTGACGACTTATTTGGACGGTCAAAGTTTTGAATGGCCGTCTCGAAATATAGGTTGTTTAAAATACTCATTTTTTTTAGCTTGTAGTGGATTTACTATTAGGATAAATATAATTTTTTAGTAAAGGAACTAATTAGTGGTCAGATAGAGTGACACAAGTATTTTATTCTCCTTAAGTGAGGTTTTGGATTTGATTATTGTGTATAGAAAAAATTTTTATTGGGATAATTCTATTTTCGTTATGAGACGTCAACTAACTCAAACAAAATTAAGTAAAGTCTAAAGAACTTTTAGATATTGGTGGTTTAATAAAAAAAACTTTTAGTAAATGTATTTTTGTGCTAGCCTTTATTTTTGCTTAAAACCATAAATAATTTTTGGTTTCTACTCTAAAGTTTGAAAATTTTCTTATCTAAACTTCTTTAAATTAATTAACCAAACATCCTAGATTTTTTTTAATAAATGATTTTGTTAGAAAAATAGGTTTATTGATTAAAAGACGGAAAAAAAACTTGGCCAAAACACCCTCCAACTCTCACTAAAATTCTAAAATAAACTTCACGACACAATATAATTTTGTCTAGCATACTAATGTATAAAAGAAAATTAGATTCAAGCATTAGTTTCAAGCACTAATCGACTTAACATACTAATGCATGAAAAAAAAATCAACCTAATATACTAATGTATAAAAGAGCCAAACACTCATTCTAATATATATAGTTGCCTCTATCTGTCTATTCTCTCGGTTAGCCGCAGCTTAGTGGTGTCAAGAGATTCTAATTATCATTCTATTGCATATAATTAATTTTTTATTAAAAGAATTTTTATTACAAAAATATTGTTACGATAAATTCCATTAATAGATTAAATTAAAAATAATATATGAGGTGAAAAATAATTTAATTTTTTACAATTATTAATTTTAACTGTATGTAATAACAAATGTAACGGTTATACCAATCGATCGAAACTCTAGATATCACTATCAACCAATTACTCATCTATGTCAAGCACAAAGGATCGAAATAGCCCTTGACGAGTTAATATAAATAGGTTAAAATGCACAGAACCCTCCTGAACTATAGAGTGTTTGCACATAACCTCTTCGAACTTCAAAAAGTTGTATAGCACCTCCTTAAACTTTTCAACTTTTGCACATAAAGGATTCTGTTAACTTGTTCATCCAATTTTTAACACTCAATGTCACATCAGCTTTCACATCACATTTTAATTCCATGTCATCTGGACAAATAAGTAATTTCTCTACTATTAATTAATTAATTAATTATTTTTATCAAAAAATTAATTATTTTTATGAAAATTAATTTCTCTACAGTTTATATTTTAATTAATTAATTAATTATTTTCATAAAAATAATTAATTTTTTTTTATAAAAATAATAAATTAATTAATAGTAGAGAAATTACTTATTTGCCTAGCTGACATGGAATTAAAATGTGATGTGGAAACTGATGTGGCATTGAGTGTTAAAAATTGGATGGAAAAGTTAAGAGAATCCTTTATGTGCAAAAGTTGAAAAGTTTAGGGAGGTGATATACAACTTTTTGAAATTCAGGGAGGTTATGTGTAAACACCCTATAGTTCAGGGGGCTCTGTACATTTTAGCCATATAAATATTTCACGCGACCAACAAGTACATACATACGCCTAGTGACTTATGTTACCTACCCTTATTTTGGACAATTGTGACTTAATTTGAGGGTTAAAGTTTCATTGTGAGAGTCTCTTCCTATCTTGGATACCCTGTGCAAGTAGCAGGCAATTCGAAGCACAGTAAAAAATTCATCAAATATGTAAACTTTTTGAGTATATAGAGAATTTCGTCCCTGAAAGATTCGGAAGTTGATAATTTGGTCCTTGAAAGATTATAAGTGTATAATTTGGACCCTGAAAGATTACATTGTTACACAAATTGATCCTTCTGTCATCTTCAATTGGATTCTCTTAACAGACTTGCTGACGTGGCACGTTAATTGTAGACGGGGGGCCATTAGTTGCTCAGTAGGACATGCTTACATGGCACAAGCTAAAATTCACCTCAAACTCAGCACAAAACGAGCGTTTTAAAGCTTCAGTTTGCATACTTACATTTGGAGGTGGATTTTAGCTTGTGTTGTGTTTTGTTAACACAAGCTAAAATTCACCTCCAACTTAGTGTAAATGTGCAAGTTGAAGCTTCAAAACGCTATGTTTGGTGCTGAGTTGGAGGTGGATTTTAGTCTGTGCCATGTAAGCATGTCCTACTGAGCAACTAACGGCCCTCGTGTGCAATTAACGTGCCACGTCAGCAAGCCCGTTAAGATAATATAACTGAAGATGACGAAAGGACCAATTTGTGTAACGATGCATTCTTTCAGGGTCCAAATTGTACACTTATAATCTTTCAGGGACGAAATTGTCAATCTCCAAATTTTTCAGGGACGAAATTGTCTATATACTTAAACTTTTTTCATTCAACTCTTAACACATAATTACCTATTCACATATAATGGATGCCATCTATTGATTCAACTCTTAACATATAATGAATTACATTTTAGTGGCGTGTGACTTAGTTTAATTTTAATTAGATTATCTGTGGTTTTATTTTTATCAATTAGGTGTCCTGAAGTTTGTATTGTTAGCAAATTAATGTTTTATAATTTATTCGGTTAATATTTTAACAGTAAAAAAGACAAATTGAGGGTATATTTGGTAAAGAATCCAAACAGTAAAATCGTGGTGTTTCACGATTTCCAAAAAAACTTTACATCATATTTTATACATACCAAACACACTTTTTATCATATTTTTTCTCTCTCTTAATTTTTCTCTCTCCTAATTTTTCTCTCTATCTCTCTCCTCACTTTTCTCTACAGTATTTTCTTTTATTCTACAATACTTTATTCTACAATACTTTCAGTACTCTGAATCCCCCTCAATGCATTTGAATCTAAATCTAATCAGCAATCACCCCAATTTCAAACTAGTTTCTCCAATACGGAAGTAGTTTGACTACCGTACGTAAAGTAATCATATTTGTATTGCACGACTTCTCGGTGATTTCAAATGGTTTCTAAACAAGAACGTAATGAAATTATATTTTTGTCATTATTTTTGAACTCACATACATTTTTATATATATTTTTTCTACCAAACAAACCTTACTTTCTGCAATGTAATAAAATTATGTTTTTCCTTACTTTTTTATTCACTTTTATTCAATTTATACTTTTAATGTAAGGTAAAATAGTCATTTTATTCACTTTTACTCTATTCACATCACATTAACATGACATTTTCATCTCCTCCTCTTTTCTTCTTACCAAACACATCCTGAGTAAGTTCAATTTGGTGTTTCTACTTTAAAAAAATTAAGGGATTAAACTTCAGGATACTAAGCTGCTAACGATGTAAACTTTAGGATATCTGATTGATAAAAACGAAACCACAAGACACCTAATTCAGGTCAAACTACGGGTTACTAAAGTGTAATTTACCCAAAAGAATAATTAAAATACTTTCATAAAATATTCTTACATGAAAAATAAAAAGTAAAATTTTCTCACGAAATATATTTATGTAACGTATAATAATTAAAATACTCTCACAAAATATACTTCATAAATAATGACTAAATAGACTAAAAGATAAACAGAAGGTTGTTTTATCAGTGCCCATATTAAAAAGTGATCCGGGTTTAGTACATTTTAGCATTTTTTGCGTGCCTCTCGATCCTGACCACACAATATAATAAACATCCAAAAGAAAAACATTGCAAATTTGCAAATGCCCACGTGAAAGTTCTTCTTAACCACTCATCCTTTTCCTGGACGATAATAGTAGAGAAGAAGAAGATGGTGCATAGTGGGGTCCACCGACAAGCTCTCCGTATCTAGGACCAATCAGATGAGATGGTATTCATAGGACGACAATCTAATCCTTAGCTAAACCAGCTAGATCTGCATGCCTTTATTATATAATTATAAAACGGGAATAGTATAAAGTTACATGGGTGCAGTTTGTTAGTCTATACTTATTATTCGATATTTGTATTATTTTATATTTAAAAAATATATATGGAGAGTTTAATTTAGTGAGAGGTTGAGTATTTTGTGTCTATCTCTTTCTTGTTTGTATTTTCAAATAAAGTAAAAGTGAAAGAAGAGAGAAATAGACACAAAAACTCAACATCTTGAGAAGTTGAGCTCTCCATAAAAGACCCTTAAAAAAATAGATCCAACCAGTGACAAAAATTCCCCAACTTTCCATAACATTATCCGTTATAAAATAATATATATACATAATCAACTTGAATATACCTAACAGCCTTAGGCCTCTCGAACTCCATATTTGGCTGCCACTATAAATACTCTCATAGGCATCAACTTAAACCTCAAATTCTACAATCACCCAAAGATATCTCATTACTCATTGATTTCCAATATCATCAAGCTATGGAATATCAATATGCCTTAAGTGTTTCCTTGTCATCCATGCATATTGCTTGCTTTTATTGGCATGCTTTGCTTCTCATACTAGTTGCCTTCACATTCTCTCTCATCATCAAAACCCAAACCAAAGATAATGAGAATCATGAAACAACTAGACTTCCCCCTGGTCCAAAACCATGGCCAATCGTCGGAAACCTTCCGGAAATGCTCGTGAACAGGCCGGCATTCCGTTGGATAGAGAAGTTGATGAGTGACATGAACACTGATATTGCATGCATACGTCTAGGTAACGTTCATGTGGTACCGGTGTCGTGCCCTAGTATTGCTTGCGAATTCCTGAAGAAGCAGGATGCTAATTTTGCTTCGAGGCCGCTCTGCATGTCGGCCGAGCTCATCTCGAGTGGATATCTGACGGCCATTCTTGTGCCCTTTGGCCAGCAATGGAAGAAGATGAAGAAAATCGTCAGCAATGAATTGGTTTCTCCGGCTAGACTTCAATGGCTTCATGACATGAGGATTCAAGAAGCTGATAACCTTGTGAGGTATGTGTATAGCCAATGCAGTAATAATAAAGATGGGCTTGTGAATGTTAGGGTTGCAGCACAACAATATTGTGGGAATGTGATTAGGAGAATGGTTTTCAATAAGAGGTATTTTGGAGAAGGTGGGAAAAATGGAGGGCCAGGATTAGAGGAAGAACAACACGTGGAAGCCATCTTCACACTCATAAGGTACTTGTATGCATTTAGTGTGTCTGATTATATGCCATGCTTGAGGGGGCTTGATTTGGACGACCACGAGAAGAAGTTGAAGGAGGCTCTTAGAGTGTTTAGGAAATATCATGATCCCATTATTGAAGAGAGAATCCAACAATGGAAGGATGGAAGAAAGAAAGAGAAGGAAGACTTGCTTGATGTTCTTATTACGCTCAAAGATGGCAATAACAACCAATTACTCACACCACAGGAAATCAAAGCTACAATCATAGTAATTCCTCGTTTCTATCCTTTCTCCTCATGCATTATGCCATTATATATATATATATATTGTTTGCAACAAAAACTATGGTCCTTAAAAGTTCATTAATTATTGTTTATGGGTTTTCACAGGAACTAATGATTGCAACAGTGGATAATCCATCAAACGCGGTAGAATGGGCAATTGCAGAAATGATAAATCAGCCTGAATTATTGGAAAACGTAACAGAAGAATTGGACAATGTGGTTGGGAAGGAGAGACTAGTGCAAGAATCCGATCTATGCAAACTCAACTATGTGAAGGCTTGTGCAAGAGAAGCCTTTCGTCTTCACCCAATTGCACCTTTTATTCCTCCCCACGTGTGCATGGCCGACACAGTTGTTTCCAACTACTTCATCCCTGAAGGAAGTCACGTGATACTAAGCAGAAGAGGACTTGGACGAAACCCTAAAGTGTGGAATGACCCTAACAAGTTCAACCCACAACGTCACCTAATTAATAATGGGCCCAAAGAAAACACTAATGTGAGTTTGAATTTGACGGATCCAAATTTGAGGTTTGTGTCGTTTAGTATAGGACGACGAGGGTGTCCAGGAATCATGCTTGGGACTTCAATGACCATAATGCTCTTTGCGAGATTGCTGCATTGCTTCACTTGGAGTGTGCCACCCAATGCGTCAACCATTGATCTTTCGGAGTCTGAGAATGACATCTCTCTTGCTATGCCCCTTGTTGCGACTGTAAAGCCAAGATTGCCTACCGAAGTACTTTGCAAAATTGATTTTGGATTCAGTGGAGTACCTAAAGAGAACTAATAGTGTGGGTCTCTCTCCTTGTTCTGTACCATGAGGTACAGCAGAGGATGTGTTCTCCACAAAATCACCTTCTAATAACATGCATGTGAATTTTTTTTTTCATAAATAGTGGAATAATCTCAAAAGATGCTTGTATGAAATAAAACATTTTTACATTTGTAATACATTTAAGCTGATGGGTGATACATGTGTATGGTTATATACATATATATATATATATATATATATATAATGTTTGAAAAATACAAAATATGTTTGTCTTTGTTCTTTTGGGTCTTGTTATTGTTGGTTTGTAAAATTTATTGGGAAAGGGAAGTGTGGTTTATTATGAACTTTTGTTCTTTGTGTGGGAGAGGCAAGTTGATTGACGGAAAGGAAAGTGTATGTAAAATGTATTTTATCCTAAAAAATGTGTGGTAGATAATATAAGTAAGGACAAAAAATGTATTTCATACTTTTATCTTTCATTTTCTTATCTAGTTATCTTCACCCTACCATACCAAATATTTTTCTTATATTACACTTTATTTCTCTGCATACTAAGCATACTTTTTATTATTTATTTCTATTTTCATTTCTAGTTTCTACCAAATCACTCACCTTCTACCAAACCACACTTTGAGCTTCAAACTATTCTGAAAAAAAAATAAAAATAAAGGCAAAAGTATCTTTCTTGCCCCCAATGTTTGAGGGTCCTGTCACTTTCGCCCCTAACGTTTTTTCTCTGTCAATTGTACCCCTAACGTTTTGTGTTTCTCCCAATGTCATGCTTTTAGCTAACACCGTCAATTTTTAGACGGTTTTTAATGACGTGTCATCTTATGTGGCCAACAATTCTGATTGGACTTAATTTTTTCCCCATCTGCAGTCAATATTACTAAGTTTTTGGGGTCCATTTTACTGATGTAATGAGTATTTTGGTGTGCTGGATTACTGATGTACTGAGTTTTTGGGGTCCATTATACCCCTAAAATGGATTACTGATGTGAAAAAAATTAATTCCAGTCAGAATTGTTGGCCACATAGGATGCCATGTCATAAAAAACCGTCCGAAAATTGATGGCCTGTCATTGGGAGAAACACAAAACGTTAGGGGTACAATTGACAGCGAAAAACGTTAGGGGCCAAAGTGATAGAATTCCCAAACGTTGGGGGCAGGAGAAGAACTTCTCAAAATAAATTATACTTACTAGTAGAGCAAGTGCTTTTAAAGCACATGTGGTTGTTATTTTTTTTTCTTTGTACTTTTAATTTTCATTGAATAATTGATTACAAAACTCTACATAACAGAAAACCAACAAATTATTAAAGTTCAAATTAGCTTGTTCATGTCTTCCCTAATTCTAAATCATTAAATTTGCCAAATTGCTGAGATGATTTTATCTGCGCTTATATAATAAACCATTGATTTTTTATTCATTTATCTCTAGTCATTTTTCTATGATTTTTTTTTTATAAAAATTCGTTCAAGCTTCCACAAAGAATTTTTAAAATTAGCCAAACTGTTCAATTTTTAATTAACCCAAAAATCTAAATTTGCCTAAAAAATTGACAGTTTATTTAGAGAGACTACTTATGGGAGAAAACAACTGCTTTATGACCAAGACAAAGACAAATTACCTTAAGAATATTTTAAATGAACAGAATGCATTGTAGTGCTTTTATGAATAGCAAATTAGCAAGTGCCTCACATGATAAACAAGAAATTAAAGGGCAAATGATAAAATAATCATGCAAAAAGGACTAATTTATGTTGGAAATTTGATTGAGTAATCGTACACAGTGAAAATATATAATATAATAACATAAAGTAAATTATCTCAAAGATATGTTCAAAACACAATTTAAACACAATTCAAATACAATTTGATTTACTAGTGACAGTGAATATATAACATGTAGAAAAGCAAACTACAAACAAGAAAAACAAGCTATAATTGATCCTAATTAGACAACCATTGTTTAATTAACTAAACAAATACATTAAAAAATACTAGAGGCTTCGTAAACACATATGTGCGTGTAATTTATTCTTTAATTTTTTAAAAATATAAGAACAAATTGTCAATTTGATCCCCGAAAGATGTCACTTGAATCAATTTGGTTCTCGGAAGATTCTATTGTCAAATTCGGTCCCTGAAAAATGCACCCCAATCAATTTGGTCCCTAAATTAATTTATTGGATAAAAACTTAACATCGTCGATGATATCGCATTTTTAAATACTGAGTTAATGACTAACTAGGATATCACGTCAACATCCTAATCAATTTTTTTAAAAAATAAATATTAAAATACATACCCTAAAACAATAATAACAACAACAATAAAAGTCTGTTCTCATTAGGTGGTGTCGGCTATATGGATCAAACGGTACCAACGTGTTTTGTCTTTATTCATTTATATGGTTAGGTTATTTATAGTTAAATTCCTCCTAATAGTTTTTCCTATTGTTTTCTTTGGTCTTCCCTTACCTCTAGTTATTTTGCTATGTTTTATCTGGTCAACACTACGTACAGGAGCCTCCAACGACCTTCTTTGTACATGACCATACCACCTAGCTAAGGCGTGTTTCAACTAATTTTTCTACAATAGGTATTATCGAACTTTCTCAATCATTCCCAATCATATCCATTCTAGTGTGACCACTCATCCAACGTAACATTCTTATTTCTACCACGTTGAGTTTATGTTCATGCTGGCTTTTTATCGCACAACATTTAGTACCATACAATAAAGCAGGTCTTATCACTACAAGAAAAATGAGTATTTTCAACAATCTCTATTTTGACAGTCACTATTAGTTGTTGAAAACACTATTAGAAAATTAAGCTATACTAACAATTATTTAGTAGTCGTTATAACAATTGTTACTATAATCATAAAATAGTAATAGATATTTTAACAGCTAGTATAATTTATAGCTTTAGGGGCATTTGTTTCATAAATGCTAGAAAATATCATGTATATTCTAGCAGCTGAAAAATGCCACTAAAAAGAAAAGTGTTTTTTTTTTTAGTTTCTTCTCCACTCTCGTGCAATGGTTAATCGTTTAGCATTTTCTCAAATAGTTCTCGCGCGTATCACCTTCGCCCACTCTCCCTTCCACCGTCGGCGCCGAGAAGCATTTTTGCAATCAGATCGGTCGTTAGCAAATGATTCTGATTCTACTAATGCTGGTGGTGGTAAGGATGAGGATAAAGCCCTATCAGTGGGTTGAAAAGCTTCTTCATAAGGATGATGATGGTGGTGACCATGAGCAACGAGAGACAAAACACGCCATGAAGTTTGTGAGGAACGAACTTCGATGACGGAGCCGAGATCATCGACCCGCTGCTTTGGAGCAACACGCTGAGCGTCGAGAAGTTCACTGGAATCGTGCCGGTAGCTATTTCTGGTTCTCTCTTTCTGATTCTTGACTGAGATATGATACATTGATGCTATTTTTGGTTTCTCATTCGGTACTTTTTCTGTGATTTCTTTCCATTCTTAGGTTACTACTTTGGTATGAAGAATATAGGCTAATGAATCTGTAGTTCTAACTTCTGATTTTCTTTAAGGTCTTATTGTTAATGTTGAAGTTCGTTTTCTGAGTGTGCGCCAACTGATTCTGCTATTGTTTTTAGGTTTTGATGAGAATATTTTTATTTAAAAAGCAGAGTATTCTATTCTATTCCTTAGAGTAGAATTGAGGTTTGTGGAATTAATTTTGTTGTTGGCTACCCTTCACAGGACACTTCTTCTTCTTCTTCTTCATCTGTTTCAGAGGGAAACAGAGCATACGTGTTTGAGACGTTGAATTGTACTGAAAATTCAGTCTAAAAGAAACGGAATTTCGAAATAAAGCGACTTCAAATTATATTTGAGATCATGTGACTGGATAACAATAAAAAGAGAGTAAAGGATAGAGACGAAATAAGCTATCTTAATTAAAAAAAAGAACTTAATGATTAGTGGTAGTAGTATGATTGATCGGATTTGATGGAGTCCAAAACGCGATTCATGAGTAATGATAGGAGTTTTGACCATGAAAGAAAGAATGGGGCTAGCTACTCTTCTAAGTGCTTAGGAAGAAGCCATCATTGTCAAACTTCATGCTACTCTTGGTCATAGGTCAGTATAACATTTCTCCTTTAATTCAGTTTTCTTATATATACCTTGACAAATCTATATAATTCTAAAACCTTTCATTGTTTCTTCATTTCCTGGAATTCATTCTCAAATATATACATATATATAAAAACTAAAAACCAAAACATGGAGAACTATATATATATGTTCAAGTCAAAGAGATGGGAAATGAGAGACAGAATGAGTGAGTCAAAGTTGAAGGGTGAGTGAGTCAACATATCTACCTTCATTCAACAAGATAAAGATGGACGCCACAATTATCAATATATATATATGCATATTAATTCAAGCATTCATTTTCTATCCAACTTATATTTCATAGGAAATGAGAGGCAGAGTGAGTGAGTCAAAGTTGAAGTGTTTGAGACTTTTGACCAATGACTACTCAATGCTAGTATATATATATTTAGGTGGACATTATATATGTTAATAATCTGAAACTTTATTTGTTTGAACAGAATATAAATAATTTGTGATTAAGTATTTGATATTATATCATGTTTTCTTAAAATGGACTTTAACTATCGTTTTTGGTTCAGACAATTGTAATTTGCAATTAAGGACTGCAAGGGGTCTTAACCTCGGGGGACTTGTCCTTAGGTGGTGCACCTAGGTGCCTATGTACCCTTCATAAGGGATCAAAGTCCACATAGTTCGTAATGATGACGTCTATAGGAGCCGTTAGGCGAGGTGATTACCTATATCGGGCCGTGTGCGGCTAAGACGCGCCTAAGGTACTCCGGGCGGACGAGCCGCTCTTAGGAGGTTGCCTTAGTGTGAGAGAGTTTGTGTCTTTGAGGTCTGCTGGAAGCCCTATAAGTGGTACGCTCCGAGACGAAGGTGAGCTTGCTGGTGGTTCGACTGGATGGAGCCTACGGCGGAGCTCGGGAAGCGTGGAGGATTTGTGTGAGGTGTCGGAGAGTGCTCAGGTTACTGGGAGTATCAGAGGAGTCTTAGATAAGGTGTTGTAGTCCTTCAGGTTGCGTATATCTAGTCCCCCGGGTGAGGCTTTATTTATACTGAGTGTGGGGAGGTCATGCTCGACCCACGATCTCGTGGGGCGTGGGTCGTCCCACGATGCTTAAGGAGTTCCCATGTCTGGTAAAGTGGACGTTCCATGAAGTGACATGGGCAAGGGCCATGTAGCTAGTAGATGAGTGGAGCCATGTGTCGCTAGCGTGTGCGGTTGCTAGGCTTCTAGAAGCTTAGTGTCACGTTTCCCAAGGTGGAATATTTCGTAGTTATATAAGTCTCCCAAGTCTATGGGTATCGGGCGCCCGTGGACTTAAGTTCTCTTGCCTGTAAGCCACTTAGGAATTTTTGTTGCCTCCGAACATGGAAGGGCTCGCCCGCGCGAGACCATGGTCATTCGGGCTGATCGTCCGACTCGCGAAGTAGGTTCCTTCGTATCGTTCTGTCTAAGGGGAGACGTTTTGGAGAGGACACGTGTCCTATTTCGAATTGCTGGCTGCTTGACTTCCTCAGCAAGTTTTCGAGCCGTCTCTGCAGAAAGTACGCGACTTACCGAGGAGGAGTCATCATTGCTCAGAGGGGCATTTCCCAGAATACCCTTTTGTGGGTAAGTGGAAGAAATCCAAAGGTCAGGGGCCGTGTGGTCAATCCCTTCAATTCCAGAGTCGTTCCGTCTTCGCGCCTTTTTGGTTAGGTTGCGAAGTGTCTGTTGGGCCTCCTTCTTATTGTTGGGAGCGAAAGATCCCCCTTTCTTGTTTTATGAGTCTCCTTCCTTTTAGCTTTTAGACTTCGCGATTTCCTGCTCCTCTTCATTCGAAAAATGGCCTCGACTAGCGCCGCCGCTTCTGTGTGTTCCTCCGTGGATCCGGATTTTGGATAGTCCCTTTTGCTGGTGGCCACGGAGGGAGTCAGGGAGAGAGTGGATACCCCCATCATGTTGTGGGACTCCGTGGATCTTCGGGATGTTCTATCTAGAGAAGATGGGGCACCGACAGTACCTCCTCCGACTGCTTCTGAGAGTTGGTATTCTGCTGTGCCAGAACCTGGCTCGACGGTCAACATATCAACGGTGGATGTCGGCGTGGCCTCGCGGGTGCTACCGGGAGCCGGCATCGAGAAGGTATGGGAGGAGCGCTTCGCTCCTTCGTTCCCGAAGGGCTATGAGATAAAACCAATGAGAGAGGCGGAGACGATTCTTTGGAGTGATGGTGTTGGCTTCGTTCTCCCTCTTTGCGTCCCTTATAATGCTGCCTTCATTCCTCCATTTTCTGGCTTCGTGGAAGCCATGCTTGCTGAATGTTTGTCCTGCGCAATTGACTCAGAATGCATGGTCGATACTCATTGTCTTTGACCGGTACTGTCAGTCACACAAGTTGGAGGTCCTTCCGAACATGTTTCTCTCTCTTTACTCCGTCCGCGAGGCACACGGATGGGTGTGTTTTCAATCACGTGCCAAAGGTTTTGCCATTACCGACCTGTCGAGTAACAATCACGCCAGGCAGTCGTATTTATTCAAAGTGGTGCCCAAGAAGGGTTTCCCGCCTTGGGTTCGGCCGCTCGACTGACGCCCACGCTTTCCTCTCAAGTGGTCCAATCCTGTTCTTCGGGTTCGGTATGACCGAGAGGAGTATAAAGAGACAAATTTTGAATTTCTGAAGGGAGTCGTGGTCTCGGGCGCAGCTTTAGGTAAGCTTGTATTGATGAGTTTGTGCCCTTTTTTTGTTTTCTCACCAAGTTTTGGATGCCTCCTTTTCGTAGGGTTGACTATGGGCGATATTTAGGGGAGACTGAATCCCCCGCCGAGTTCTCGGAGCCGTAAACGCAAGCGGTCAGAGTTGGTGAGTGATGTCGTTCCGTCCTCAGGGGTGGACGAAGATGCCGATGTGGGCGGAGAACCTGTGGAAAAAGGTGCCGGGGCCACGAATGAGGTGGGTGAAACCAGCAAGAACCGCCTCAATCGTAGGAGGGTTCCTTATACCTCTATACCCCCCGAAGAGATGCCCGTCCGACTTCTAGGTGAGGGTATCTCTTTTAGAGGGAAGTTGATCCTCTTTGAGGCGAAACATGTCATATTGGCTCGTCAGCATTATCCTCTTGATTATGGGGACGATTACGCTTTAGAGCGTATGACCAAGGAGACTATGTTGTTGCTAAGCCGTCTGGTGGGCTTTGCGTATCAGCAGGAAGTCGAGGGGGTAGGATGCTTTTCCCTTAGCTTCAATGTTCTCCATGTGAGGTGACTGTTCCCTTCGTGATTTTGTGCAGGAAGTGGTGGAGGAATTTCTAGATGAGAACGCTCAACTGGCCGCGCGGGTGGAGGAATTGGAGGGCGAGCTTTTAGAGGGTAAGGCCAACGCCCTGTGGGTCCATCGCCAAGACTTTCTACGTTTCACGAATTATGGAATGCAGAACGGCATAGCGCAGTTAGAGGACTTGATGGGTATCTCCATCCCTCCAGAGGTCAGGGCGAAGATGCATCCTTCCTGGGAGAACATTGGCGGGGAGTTTCGCGTTCGCGCTCGAGGGGACTCTCCGTTGAGGATCGAGGATTATGATGTGCCCCCGAATCCTCGAAGGGATTTGTCGCGGTCAGACGGACTGCCGAATTCGTCAGAGGGGGATGCCTCTTGACTTATATTTCGCAGTGCCTGAGTTTTTGTAATTTTGGGGCGATAGTTCCCGTATGTGAATAATTCAAGCATAAGGGAATTTTTGAACACGAGAGTTGATCAATCGTATTGTATTTCACATTCCTTTAAACACATAGCATAACTGTCTTGGGACTAAGACGAGTTAGTAGTACATTTCTCTTAGGACTAAGACAAGGTAAGAGGCATTCATCTTAGGATTAAGACGTAGTGAAGTGCCTGCAATTTTAGCCTTTGGACTAAGGCGTAAAGAAACATTATTGACTAAGACATAGTAAAATATTTCTTGAGGCTGCTGGCGTTCCAGGTGTTTGGGACGTGTTCTCCCGTTAGATGTGCTAACTTGTACGCGTTGTGCGAAGCGATGCCACTAACCCTGTATGGGCCTTCCCAATTAGGGGCGAGCTTTCCGTGTAGACGGTCGCGCCTATTGTTTATCGCTATATGCATGACCAAGTCACCTTTTTCGAACTTACGAGGTCGGACGCCTCGGTTGTATTTTTGTGTCAGTAGCTGTTTGTAGGCGATATTTTTGAGTGCCATTGATTCCCTTCGTTCCTCGACTGCATCCAAGCTGACCAAGAGGCTTTCTGGGTTTGATTCAGAGTAATTGAGCACCCGGTTCGAGGGGACCCCAATGTCGACGGGGACGATTGCTTCCTGTCCGTATGTCAGAGCAAAAGGGGTTTCTCCTGTGGCCGTGTGTATTGTTGTTCTATAGGACCATAAGACTGATGGGAGGTCGTCCACCCATCCTTCCTTCACGTCCGCCAATCGTTTTTGTAGTCCTTCGAGGATGATATGATTTTCTCTTTCCGTCTGCCCATTGGTCGCCGGGTATTCGACTGAAGTGGTTCTGTGGTCAATTCTCCACTCCTTACAGAAATCTTCGAACTTCTCGCTGAAGAATTGTCGTCCGTTGTTGGTGATCAGCATGTGTGGGGACCAAAACGAGTAATGATGTTCCGCAAGAGGAAGTTGTGGACGTTTTGGGAGTCAATGGTGGCCAGTGGTTCGGCCTCGATCCACTTTGTGAAGTAGTCGACGGCCACTATGAGGAATTTTCGTTGGAGCGTGCCATGAGGGAGAGGGCCCAAGATGTCCATTCTCCAAGTGTCAAAGGGCCATGGAGATTCGATGGGCTTCAGCTCACCAGGTCGATGGTGTATGAACGCCGCGTGACGTTGACACTGGTCGCAATGGGCAACTAAGGCCTCCGAGTCGGCTCTCATTGTTGGCTAGTAGAATCTGAAGCGCAGGGCTCGCTTTCGGAGGGCTCCTGCAGACTAGTGTGTGTCGGATACGCCTTCGTGGATTTCCTGTAGTACATAACTTGCTTATTCGGTTGAGATACACCAGAGATGTGGGGATGAGAACCCATTTTTGTAAAGGTCATTCCCCCAGACAAAGTATCGAGCTGCTTGCCTCATGATTTTTCGAGCGAGTTCTTTGTTTGTAGGCAGGGTGCCTGCCGTTATGTACGCCCTGATGAGGGCCATCCAGGAATTGTCGATTGTAATCGGCAATACGTCTGGGTGTTCTGGTTTCAGGGGATCCGTGTGATCAAGATAGATTCGAACCTGCTGATCTCTTGTTTGGCACGCTTCACATATTTGAGAATAGTGGCGTCTTTTGCCTCAAAATCTCCATTTAGCTGTCTGACCACTAGTTGTGAGTCGCTGAATAGCTTGACCTTTGAGGTGCTCAGGTCGTAAGCTAGCGCTAGTCCGGCTATAAGTGCTTCATATTCAGCTTGATTGTTGGAGGCTGGGAACGTGAAGCGCAGGGCTTGTTCCACTTTGATTCTGTCGGGGCTTTCTGTGATAATGTCGGAACCCGTAGATTTCTCGATCGAGGAGCCGTCAACGTAGACTAGCTATCACTACTAGAAAAACAACGTTTAGTGACCGCCGAATTGGTCACAAAACAGCAAAATTAGTCACTAAATTGAGGTTTAGTGACCGATTTGTGACCGATGGTGGCGGTTGGTATTTCATTAGTCACTAATAATTTGTGACTGCCGACAGCGACCGGAGCAAGCGACATAAAACACAGTTCGTGATCTTTGATGACACCGGCGACACGACCGGGACAAACGAGCCATTGGTCATCACGGCCAACATCTCAGGATTAGACGTCAGACGCGTACTGGTGGATCTCGGGTCTGTCGCTGACATACTCTTCACAAAAACTCTGGAAGAAATGACCCACTACAAGGATCGGCTGACATCGGACGAAGAAACTCTTGTCAACTTCTCTGGACGGGTCGTTAAAATGCAAGGAACCTTCACGGCATGGCTCCCCTAGGCGCACAACCGAGGGTCGCCCGCACCAGAGTGAGGTTCGCCATATCAACAGTCCCATCGGTAGACAACGCAGTCTTGGGTCGACCGACCCTCGGCAAGCTCAAAGTCATCATATCCACAGCTCACATGGTGATGAAATTTCCCATGCCAGCCAGCATCGCAGAAATACGAGTGAGCCAAGGAACCCGTGCATGTTATGCGACCGACCGACCCGCTACAAATAAGGTCGGGAGTGATGTTGAAAGCCCTCTTGAGATAGTGGACCTGCGCGATGAAATTCCCGGAGCCAGGCCACAACCTACGGAGGACCTCGTGAGCATCTGCATAGACCAGGCAAATAACCGAGAAACCGCGTATGAGCTCTTCTCAGCCAGACGGCTCGAAGAAAGTTCCAAGAACTGCTCACCCAGTACAGGGATGTATTCGCCTGGAGTGCAGCGGACATGCCAGGAATAGACCCTGCACTCATATGTCATTCCCTTAATACCAGAGACGGACCCGGCGTAATCCAGAAAAAACGGCACTTCGGCGAAGAAAGGCAGCAAGCAATCAACGAAGAAGTGCAAAAGCTCCTTGACGTCGGCTTCATACGCGAGTCACAGTACTCCGGCTGGCTGTCGAACGTAGTAATGGTAAAAAAGGCAAACGGGAAATGGCGAATGTGCGTAGATTTCACCAGTCTGAACAAAGCCTGCCCAAAGGATGCCTACTCGCTCCCAAATATAGACAAGCTGGTCGACGGGACGGCCGGGCACTGGATGCTAAGCTTCCTGGATGCCTTCTCAGGATACAACAAGATTCAGATGAACCCGAAGGATCAGGAGAAGACCTCCTTTATCATGGACAAAGGCGTCTACTGCTACAAAGTCATGCCCTTCGGACTAAAAAACGTAGGCACGACCTATCAAAAGATGATGGACATCATTTTCAGATATCAGATAGGACAATACCTCGAGGTCTATGTCGACGACATGGTAGTCAAATCTATGGAGCTCGAACAACATTTGGCACATCTAGAGGAACTCTTAGTTTTACGGACGCACCAAATGAAGCTGAATCCAACCAAGGGCGCCTTCGGCGTGTCGGCAGGAAAGTTCCTAGGATTCATGATCAAGCAAAGAGGAATCGAGGCCAACCCCGAGAAATGCGCAACTATTCTCAACATGGAGCCACCATGAACGGTGAAAGAGGTGCAGAGGCTAAACGAGAGGTTAACGACCCTCAATCGATTCTTATCAAGGATGGCCGACCGATGCCTTCCTTTCTACAAGATTCTAAAAACAGCACCAGCGCAGCATTCCAATGGACCGAGCAATGCGAGAAGTCCTTCCAGGATCTTAGGACTTATTTAGCCAAACCTCCGGTGCTAGCCAAAGCGGTCAAGGGAGGAACCCTCATACTTTACCTAGTTACCACCGATCACGCTGTAAGCTCAGCACTGATAAGGGAAGAGGGGGTCGAACAATTCTCAGTCTACTACACAAGCCACGCCTTGCAGGGAGCCCAACTCCGGTACCAACGGGTGGAGAAACTCGTACTCGCTCTCGTCCACACGGTTAGAAGGCTTCGACCCTACTTCCAACAACACACAATCATGGTCCGAACTGACCAAACCCTGCGGCAAATACTGCAAAGGCCAGACTTAGCAGGGCGAATGACGAACTGGGCGGTCAAGCTATCAGAATTCGACATCTAATACGAGCCCCGACGGGCGATCAAAGCCCAAGCCTTGACAGACTTTGTCGCCGAAATGACTCCGTTAGAACGCCTTCAGGGGGACGCCCCGGCTTCAAGACACGACGAGATCACCGAGCCACAGCCAAAAAAATCCCCATTATTATTATTATTATTATTTTTTCCATAACAGTGTTTTTAGACTGTAATTTTCACATTAATGAGAGACTATTATGTTTTTTTGGCCAGATAGTATGGGATGTTATTTATTATTCACAACCAAGCTTTTTTTCATCTCCTCTTTTAGGCCCATACATCAACGTTTCAATTTTGTTTCTCCTTATATTATATTATATATATGTAACATATTTTTACTAGTAAATCGGAAAAATGTAAATATATATATATATATATATATTTTTTTTTTGTAAGTCCTAGCGTTTTTTATTTCTTAAAATTCAAATATTTAAATATATAATCACATCAATTTTATTTTTGAAAGCTAAATTAAAAATTTTATAAATAAATCAAGTAAAAAACTTTAAATTACCTTGTTTATCCAAACAAGATATTTTAAATAATAGGAATTTAAATTCCTTGCCTTTCAAATTACATGAAAAAATTATTGGACAGTTAAACACGGCAAGAAAAATGAGTATTTTTAATAACATATATTTCGACGGTCACTTATTTATTAAAAAAAGTATTTTTTTAACTTTTTCGTTGAAATAAGTTGTTGAAAAAAATAGAATAATATTATTTTTTACGATCAATAATTGTTGATAATACTTTTTTTGACAATACTTTTCTCAACGGTATTTTTCTCAACGGCCATCGTTGACAAATATATTGTCGAAAATAATATTTTCAAATATTAACAATGGTTGACCGTCAAAAATAATATCATGGACCTTTTTTTCAACTTATTTCAACGGCCAAATTTTAGTTGTTCAAAAAAGTATATTTATTTCGACGGCCAAAATTTAATTGTTAATAGTGACTGTCGAAATAGAGATTGTTGAAAATATTGATTTTTCTTGTAGTGATAAAATCTGCTTTATTGTATGGTACTAAATGTTGGGCGATAAAAAGCCAGTATGAACATAAATTCAACGTGGCAGAAATAAGAATGTAACGTTGGATGAGTGGTCACTCTCATCCAACGTACCACTCTTGAGAAAAAATTAGTTGGACACGCTTTAGCTAGGTGGTATGGTCATGTACAATGAAGGTCGTTAGAACATAGTGTTGAACAGATAAAACATAACATAATAACTAGAGGTAGGGAAAGACCAAAGAAAACAATAGGAGAAACTATTAGGAGGAATTTAGCTATAAATAACCTAACTATATAAATGAATAAAGACAAAACACGTTAGTATCGCTTGATGCATATAGCCGACCCAACCTAATGAGGAAAGAATTTTATTGTTGTTATTATTGTTTTAGGGTATGTATTTTTAATATTTATTTTTAAAAAAATTGATTATGGATGTTGACATGATATCCTAGTTAGTCAGTAACTCAGTATCCAAAAATGCGACATCATCAACGATGTTAAGTTTTTATCCAATAAATTAATTTAGGGACCAAATTGATTTGGGTGCATCTTTCAGGGATCGAATTTGACAATTGTATCTTTTGAGAATCAAATTGAGTCAAGTGACATCTTTCGGGGATCAAATTGACAACTTACTCTTATATTTTTAAGAATTTAAAGAATAAATTGCACGCAAATACATGTATATGAAGCCTCTAGTATATTTTATATATTTGTTACCATCCATGATGTTCTGTCTTCGAATCCTCCAAGGATCATTTTTCAAAAATATAAAGTGGTCGTCGGCGACGGTTGTCGAAGGGGCTGCCGGAGGCCGGTAGCGGCCGTCAGCTACGAATTAGCTATAAAAAAATCCGTAACAATTAGCGTTCAAATATTAACTACGGTCAAATCCATAACTAATCTGATAAGCTAGGAATTAACTATGAATTTTTCTCTAACTAATTCTATTTTTTGTGGAACAAAAATCAATGGTTTATTATATAAGCGCAGATAAAATCAGCAATTTGGCAAATTTAATGATTTAGAATATTTACGAATTATACGGAAGAGAAGAAAAGACATGAAAAAGCTAATTTGAACATTAATAAGTTATGTAGATTTTTGTAATCAATTATTCAACGAAAATTATTTTAAAAGTACAAAGAAAAAAATAACAACCACATGTGCTTTAAAAGCACTTGCTCTACTAAGTATAATTTATTTTATTTTCTTTTCTTTTCATAATAGGTTGAAGCTCAAAGTGTGATTTGGTAGGAGGTGACTACTAGAAAAAAGGGTTTTAGCAGCAGTTTAAATTGTCACTAAAAGTACTAGAAATTGTTACTAGCATTTATACCAACAATTGTTAAACAGCTACTATTTCTCTATCATTATAGGGTTATACCAGCAGTTATATCAATTGTTAATATAAATTTATTTTATAGCATCAAATGCCAAAACTGCTATTATAGAGTCAATAGAACTGCTAGTATAGAAGAAATTTGTAATAACAAATAAAAAAAAGCTGCTGGTGTAAATTAAAAAAAAATGTTAGTATATATCCAAATAAAACTGCTGCTATAAACCCTAAGAAACTGTTGTTATATGTCAAAATAAAATTACTTCTATAAACCCAAAAAAACTGCTGCTATCTTATAAATATAATGAGATACAAATATTCTAATAATTATAATAAATACAAATATAAATATAATGAGATTGTAAGAAAGCCCAAAAAAAAAGTAAGATGGATTAACATTTATATTGCAAACATCCAAATCTATTTAGTATAAGAATAAATCCAAGTTTCGTAATTACAATTATTCATTCCACATTATTTCCAATATATGCAAAAAACAAATACACATGGAATAGAAATATTAGGTAAAATGTCTATTGAGATTGAGTTTTTCTACAAATCTCTAAGTCTCCAATTCTTGTGCCTCCTCTTCAAAATTTCAGTTTTGCACCTATTGAGATTTAAAAAGGCCAAAAAATATGAATACACACTACAAAAAAAATCATTTTTAGCGACGGTTTTATAGGTATTTAGCGACGGTTTTAACCGTCGCTAAATTTTTAACGACGGTTTTGCTAACCGTCGTTAAAGTTAGCGTCGGGAATAAACTTAACGACGCTTGACATAAGCGTCGCTAGTGACTGTCGGTATTTGCGACGGTCATGACCGTCGCTAAAGACTATTTTCAGCCATCATTATTCTCAAAATTTTGCGAAGGTCACTTTTTTTAAAAAAAAAATATATTTTCCTTTAATAATAATTCTAATTTATCTAAAAACCAAAAATAATCATTCAACCAAATTAATTTTATTTGTACTCAAAGTATACTTAATAAAGTTTTACAACCAATAAACATAGCCATAATCCATAATTACCAAGTCAATAAGTGTAACCTTCTACAAAAAAATACTACTAATACATATAACAATAATAGGTATATTTATATGAGTTTAATAATTAAAAAATGTTGTAGGCTAAGTTAGTCTCATTGGTTGATGCCAAGGCTAGTTGAACTCTTGAAGTGTTTAGTTTACTATCAATGTGTCATCTTCAAGTTGAAATTTAATCTGCCACATTGTTGGTTGGTATGTGTTATTTCCTGTGGTTCTGCATATAGGAAGCAAATTGAGAATCAAAATTAAACACAATTTAACTTCTATAGAATATTCAAAACGGCAAAACCAATATATTGTAATTGCATTTTAAATTTTGACATCACAGCACATATATCAAACTGCTTTATGTGTGTATGAGAGGGAAGAAAGAAGGGAGGAGGGAAGAAAAATAATGAGTTTTTCTAGTATAGAAAGTAACCTGCCAGCAACCCAGAAGGACACCGGTTGAAGTAAAAACCACCCTATCCAAAACAATATTTAAAGGGAGTGTCTTAGCAGCTAAACTATGCTGTCAGAATTCAACAAAGCAAGGCAACACTAAAAAATAACTTTTAGAAACAATAATAAATAAGGCACTCTAACACATAATTTATGTAGAAAAGAACATTTAAATTTAATAACTAATTAACCTCAATAAGGTAGACACCCATTACTTCTGATTTAAAGGAAAAAGTGAAAGAGAGAGAACCTGGAACTTGCTCATGATATGTTCCATGTTTTGTTAAATTTTGATAAATATTTCCTGTATTTCAGTACTCTATCAAACTAAATTATGTGATTTTTATTAAAAGATAAATTAAATTCTCTATTAAAATATTAATAAATATAAGATGGAAGCAGAAGTACTGAAAATCAACTCAATTTTTTTTTAAAATAGGATATATGCAAATGCAATTACTTATTGCTTTGATATTAAATATTATGAATATTAATTAGCAAGCCCCTTTTTGAAGCAAAACAGGGATGGATAGTGTCATCTGATTATTTGTAAAAAGGACAAAATAATAATGGTACAGGGTTACAGGCAGTTTATCATTATAAGGCAAAGATCTTAAACACACACTATTCATTTTTGTTTCAAGGTCTTGTGAGATAATAAATATTAATTTCCTTATATCTCACCCCTTAACTATGGAATTTCAATGATTTGAATCTCATTCTCATAATAATCTTCTTTGATAGAAGATTCTCATAATAATCTTCCCCATTCAAATTTAGACCACATACAGAGAGATATATGCACACTTGGTGGTACCCATAATTAGGAAAGAGATATGAAATAGGAAAGCAATAGTTCCATACAGAATTAGTCTAGTGCTTCATAGAATTAAAATCGAATTCACAATTACCATACCTTGAAGACCATCCAAGCTACAGAGAACAACCATTAAGAGGTAAGTCAAAGCAGGAAACATTCAATTAATATGCTGAAACAATAAGTTAAATAAATTATGTATCTTTATGATATATAACCAAAAATGAAAAAAAAAATACAATTAGTCAATTAAAAAGAGGGATCATTTTAAATTGGAAGTGACTCGGAATATCTAACTCAGCAGTGGTTTTAGAATTTGGAGGACACTTGGAATCACTATTTTTCTTGATTCTTTAGAGACTGAATTTGGAATCTCATCCCTGTACAATCCAAAAGTGAGAAAAATACAAAGCCAATATTTCTTTTGTGATATAACTTTTTACTTTGACTAATACCATTTGTTTATATTATAAGCAATAAAGTCATACATAAAACTTTTGTGAAATTATTATTTCTAAAGTATAGCAAGCCAAATGGAGAAAAAGGAATATTTTTACTTAAACTAGACAACATATTGTGCATTAATGTATTGTGACTATTTTTTTTTTTAATTTCTATCTTAATTTCAAAATCATTCATATCATGTTATAGCAACAAGTATCTTACCTCTTACTTGTTCATATTTATATTTAATTATATTGCAATTTTAAAAGCTGCAAGCCAATTAAGTAACAACTGATAGAATTTGAAAGTATATATACAATCTGTCTATTTTTATTCTTGATTTTCACTCTTTTACTTATATTGTTTTTACTTTTTAAGAAATACATATACTCTTATAATCATGTCCCTATCAATCTTCAAGAAACCTGAATGAAAGTGGAGGTACATGTCAAAAAATTATCATTATCATCGGACAAATGGTATTAAATCTCATGTTCTTATGTATTGGAAAAATTCACCAATCACCAAAAGGTACTGTATAGTGAAGATAGAACTAAACAAAAAGCAATAACCAAAAATCAATCATGAATAAATGTTCAGAGTTCTTCAATAACAGTACCGTTTGGAGTGCATGATAAAGAACATAAATCTCCATAATGCAGCAAGTCCTCATGTTTTGTTTCATTTGGAAAAAAAGTCACTTAGTCCAATTTCTCTATACCAATTTGCTTGAAAATATGTCTTCACAAAGAACATAAAATTATTGTAAATATAATCATACTAATATTTTCAATAGACATAATAAACTTAAATTAACTACCTTCTTTTGCAATAGTTTCTTCCAGTTGAAGTCAATCTTCTAACTCAATTCCCACCCAATCTGTAATATGAAGTATGAAGAAAAGATTTGTAGAATAACTAGCTTGGTGACATATAAAAAAACTATTAACACGTTTAGCTATATAATCAAGTAAGCTTGTCATTCTATGAAACCCAGATTATCATCCTTCACAATATCACATTGATAAATCAACCATGTAATTCTTACAGACTGACAAATCAAAATACTGAAAATGGAATTAAAAAAATATAAATTACAGACTGACAATATCACATTATAAAGCACGTCAATAAGAAAAACTCTGCATTGCCATTTATTGTGATTCAAATAAATTAAGACAAGTACAGCCTATTCTACTTTAAATTCTTATAAACAATAATGGTTATGCTCTACATATATATAACTGAGTTTATCATACTGCACTTGGCAAGTTCATTGTAGTCCGCAAGATCTAGTAAGATTAGGACTGAAAAGATAAATGTTGGTGTCAATTAAAAGAAGATTATATCACACATGAAAGAAATAAGAGATGAATAAAATTCGAAGTATCTAGTATATCTGTTTCATGTTAATACTAGCTTGAGCTAAAACTGGGATTACATAGCATGAATACTAGCTCTCCAACTATGGTCTCCATAAAATGATCCGGCATCAAAAATATCTTTATATGGTCTCAATAAAATGATCCGGCATCAAAAATATCTTTATATGCTCCATTATAACTGCTATTTGGCAGAGCATATGATGACCTTGATGCAACAATGGTTTTACTAGTTTTTCCATAACCTATAACTTTTGAGCCAAAATTAACATCTCCACAGCCATTGCTAAGACTACCCTTACCATACCCCTATAAATTATGTACCTGTGGATAAATGCCAATCTCTTGCTTACTTGGTTTATATAAATACATTTCTTAAAAAGAAAACAGCAGTTAATTTAATTAATTTCAAGTAAGATTCAAACTCAAAATGTTTATTTTAAAAAGCAATGTAACTCCAATATTATGTAACCAAACCTCATGAATACCTTAAAATTTCAGAGGATATATCAATGAGATATTGAATTCAGTGTGAGTAGGTAGTGAAGCAGGGGAAGTAAATGGGAATAGATCAGAAGGTGGGTACATTTCAATATCAAGTTGTTTGTAGGTAAAGGATAAAAATGATTTTTTTACAGTACCTCTGCGGGAACCATTGGTGCATTGACAGCAGTAGCAGCAAGTTCCCCTTTCAAGGCCTCGAGTACAGCTTCTGCTATTTCAATAGCCACACCTTCCTGCTCAACAGATTTAAAGGTTATAAAACAAGAGACAAAAGAAGAAAAAGGCAAGGCTCCTTTATCTGAATTGTTTTAGTTTTTTTTTGTTGGATAGGGCACATACATTTTCAAAGAAGAAATGAATTTCTTACCCTCGGTCTTCTTGTCTCCTTTATCACAATTGATTGAAATAGTGAAAGAAGAGAAATTAGGGTTAGACTTTGTGCACATATATGAAGCAGAGAGAACGGAGCATTTGTATGCGATGAAGATTCAAGAACACATCCAAATATCAACAAATAAAGGGAGGAATGAAGTACCTAAACAAATCGAACCAAACACAGAAGATAGAAAATAGACTTCAATGCTTGCATTTGTGGGCGATGTTCACAGATCGGCGGCTTGGATGGCGTTCTTTGGCGACCACCATAGCAGCAGCGCAGAAGAATCCTCTCGGCAGCGGTGTCAACGACGTTATCCTCAAACCTCACGATTTTAGGTATTTGAGGGGAAAAAAAACAAAAGAATGAGAGGGCAAGACGCAAGGAAGGAGAGGAGAGCATTTAGGTCAAAAACTAACTGTAGTCAACTTCTAAAATTTTTAGACTCTAGCTACGGTTATGTTGACCGTAGTTAAGTAACCGTGGTTAAAAATAAAGTTTTTTGTAGTGACATTATAATAAATTATTTGGGAATAAGTTTGATTCATCTAATAAAGAGACTCAAAATCAAGACAAGGGTCATAAGGATTTCAAACTTTCACTACAAAAGCAAAGTAGTAATTTAAACTTAAGATGGTCAAAAAAATATGAATACATTATAATAAATTACTTGGGAATAAGTTTGATATATGTAATAAGTTTGATATATTTTCCAACAAACTTGCAATATATATAAATCTTGCATTTCAAAGCTAGGACAAACATGCCTTAAAAGCCATACAGAGAAAAAAAATAGTAAAAGACAGTTGAGGAATATCGCCTTACCATCAGGTTTACTTCTTGAATGTATATCACTGCCTCCCACTGAAAAGAACTCTGCAGTTTTGGGTGATGGCACTCAACTCATTCTTCTAATAAAATATCTGCAACAAAATTATATTTACAGGTTTAACACATGACTTCTCACTTAATTCATTGCTTTTTTGGGCATAAGCTCACAACAAATTAAACAAGTGTTAGACTATCCTATAATTAACAATAAACTAAAACCAAATGAGAAAATTAAAGAGACAAGCACACATGAGATCAACAGTTCGTTCTAACACTCATGTCTGGTGCATGTGGAATTGCAATTAAAATCAGTGTTCTTTGTGTAGGTAAAACCTCAGTTCTCTTGTGGCATTCTGTTCTTTTTGGACTAACTTTTGCTAATATATTATTGGTCAAAACCCCAAATCGGTCCTTTATGTTTCACCCAAGTTCCATATTGGTTCTTTATGTTTCAAAAAGTCTAAATTGGTCCTTTATGTTTGCAAGAAGTTCCAAATTGGTCCTTCCGTCTAATTCCGTCTAGTTTTGCTGTTAAGTGATGACGTGTCATGCTGTGGTGTCACACTCTCTCTCCTACATGTACTGCTTAGCTGATGTGGCCTTAGTTAACCTAAAATTCGGGACTAAAATGAAACAAAATAATTTTTCATGAGACAAAAATGTAATTTCTCCACTTTTCTATCTTCTCCTTCTTCCTCGCTGCTACTGCTTTGAAGCATCCATGGCTTCTTCAATCCATCCATGGCATTCAAGTAGGAAACTCTCTGCTGCCTCCAAAACCCCATCTTTCAAACTCTCCAGAGGTTCAACCATGGCTTCCACCGCCACCACCACCCCATCCCCTTCTTCCATCCTTCCTCATTTTCTCCCTTTGGAGATCCTCCTGCCGACAGATTTTATCAGAAGACGGCGGTACCACGGCGGAAGTATCCACCACTACCCCTGGAGAAAGATCCTACCCAAGTTTCTTCCCCCTACTCTGACCACCGTCGCGAGTACGGCTAAGAGGAGGAGGAGGAGGAATAGAAGAAGAAGGGAGATCCTCTAAATCAGTGAAATCAAAGGGATAAAAGCTTCGTCATCACCAGCCATGGCGAATTCCTAGAAAGAACAAAGGGCAGAAAAGGGGAGAAAGGGGTAAGAGTCAGAGAAAATAAGGCAAGAAGGCAGGAGAATGGAGGACAACGAGAAGGTGAAACCACAAACTTTCAAACGCTAGACATTTATAGGGAACTTAGAGGCGCGACGATTCGAAAATCTCAGCCCCCTCGTATCCCGCAACGGATAAAAATAATTATCCTCTACAACCAGCCTGAGCTGCAACCGTCCACCTTGACCAAACACGTGGAGAAGAAGAACGGCTCAGATTCACTGCTTGGGCAATAAAGACACAAAAATTGAAAAGCCCTCGGAAACCCAAAAGTCACTCAAAGACACCAGGGGGTCTTTTCGGAAAATCCTCGACCCAGGCTAATGATGGCTGCCCTCAGAAACGAACCCGCATTTAATGAAGGAGAAACGGCGGCAAAGCACTCAACATCAGTGGTACTCATCAAAACACTGACGCGTGGCACCTGCATCAGCCCGCTCCTTCAACAAGCAACTCTCAGCAAAATTTCTTGACCAGTCACTAACCGCGGACGAGCCCGACCAGAGGAGAACATCTCAAAATGACCAAACGGCCCCTGAAGTTTGGATTTCTTCCGCTCACCCGCAAGGGGCATCACGGGAAATTCCCCCCTGAGCTATGATGACTCCTCCTCGGTAAGTCGCATACTTTCTGCAGAGACGGCTCGAAAACTTGCTGAGAAAGTCAACCAGCCAGCCACTCGAAACAAGACGCGTGACATCCTCCAAACGTCTCCACTCCCACGGAGCAAAACGAAGGGACACCGTTTCGCAAGTCGGACGACCAGCTTGTAATGATCATGCCCACCTGCGGACGAACTCCTCTATACAAGGACAATGAGAATTCCTAAGTAGCTTACAGTAAAGAGAACTTAAGTCCACGGGTGCTCGACACTCGTAGACTTGGGGGACTTGTGTAGATATGGAATATTACCCCTTGGGACACGTGGCACTAAGCTTCCAGAAATCTAGTGGCAGCACACGCTAGCAGCACATGGCACCACTTATCTACTACTTTCGTGACCCTCGCTCACGTTACCTCACAGGAACACCCACTCAACTAGACGTGGGAACTCCATGGGCATCGTGGGACGATCCAAATCCTACGAGATCGTGGGTCCAGCACATCCTCCCCACACTTAATATAAATAGACCCTCACCCGGGCAACTAAAAGATACGCAAATTCAAGGACTACAACAATAGATCCAAGACATCACTCGTACCTCCAGAGAGCATTATTCATAGCCATTCTAGCAGGTGTCTTGAGCACCCTCAGACACCATACACACATCATTCACGCATCCCGAGCTCTGCCAGGTCCGACCACCAGCAAGCTCATCTCCGTCTCCGGAGCATCCCACCGATAGGGCTTCCAGCAGCTCTCAAAGACCCGAGCTCTCTCCCATTAAGGCAACCTCCTAAGAGCGAATCGCTCGCCCAGAGTACCTTAAGCACGTCTTAGCCGGACACGGCCCAACACAGGTAACTACCTTGTCAAACGGCTCCTATAGACGTCACCATGATGAACTACGTGGACTTTGATCCCTTCCGAAGGATACGTAGGCACCTAAGTGCATCACATAAGGACAAGTCCCCCAAGGTTAGGACCCCTTGCGGTCCTTATTACAAATCACAATTGTCTGAACAAAAAACAACAGTTACAGATTGCAAGTTGTAATGCAATAAAAAAAAAGTAAGCAATTCTAAGAGGAAACTCAGAAAGCTATTCTACAGGACGTCGCTAACCGAGATAATACATTCGTAGATAACAAAGAATCTAGACTCTATCCTATGTATGTACTACTTTTTAACAACCAATCAATTCTCCATCTTCAATCAAATTTTTTTAAAAAAATGCTTAAACCAATCCAAAATTTAATTTTCTTTCAATTTAAATGTACCATCAACGTAACCTACTAATACAAGATATGATTATTGTTTCTATTTATTTCATTCTTGATAATGAAATGATTAAGTTTTCTTATAATGAAATGAATCATAATTTTAATCCATATAGAGACTTTTATGTTTAATTAATGTGATCATTCAACATTATTATTTCTAATAAAGAATATTATGAGAGGAAAAAGGCATTGTTTAACTTTTTTTTTCATAAATACTATATTTAGATATCTTATAAACAGTTATTAAAAACCATAATTTATAACATTGTAGATATTTATTATTAGATAATCTAACCAATAGCAAATACACAAGTCTATTGGTATGATATATATTTTTCTACTAACAAAGGGTTTGTCCAAGTGCTAAGCGGCTTGGTATCACTTAAACAAGGTCACAAGTTTGAGACTTTATGAATGTAGTTATTCCCGATGGAGGATTTTATACATTAACCAACAACTAGTGGCTTAATAGTGTGTTTGAACAAACTTTATGGAAAGTGAACTTCAGACGATCCAAGCGCAGTATAAAGATGTGATGGAAGTCTAGCCTCAGCCACAACAACAAGAGGTTCTTTTTTGATGTGGTGAGGAGGGAAATTTCGTCCATATTCAAGTCCTCCTCCTTCATATTACCTGGCAATCTCCATGAAAACCCATGCACCATATTTGCCAAAGTTGATTGAACCACCTTAAGGCCGAGATTGTTTCCAAGACATGCTCTTCTACCTGCCCCAAATGGTAACAACTCAAAGTTGTGTCCTTTCACATCAATCGTCTTATCTTTAAATCTTTCTGGAAAAAATTCATTAGGATTGTCCCAAATTGAAGGGTCTCTCCCAATCGCCCACACATTGACTAGAACTATGGTCCCTTTAGGGATGTCATACCCTCCAACATTGCAGTCATATCTAGCTAGCCTTGGAGTAATCAATGGGGCCAATGGGTGCAACCTCATTGTTTCTTTGACTATTGCTTCCATGTAGGGCAATTTAGCAATGTCCTCCTCTTTGACCCATCTATGTCTGCCAATAACCCTATCTAGCTCTTCTGTGGCCTTCTTTAAGGTCATTGGATTTTTCAAGAGCTCACTAATTGCCCATTCTACAATTATAGCAGAGCTTTGCGATCCAGCCAATATAAGATCCTAGAGAAGAGATTTTTAAGAAATATATGATTAACCAAATTTATTAATTTTCTTATTACATATTCAAAAATATACACAATGAAATGTACTAGATATGATCTTCAATATCTCTCTAAGAAATAACTTTCATTATATATTATAAGTTAAAATCACAAATCTCTTGACATGCAAATAATTTTTCTCAACAAAAATAAAGTTTACTAGAATCCCTCCCTCAAATTTTGAAAGTTGTGCGAAGAACTTTCTCCGTTACTTTTTCCATCTAAAACATATATAACCCTAACAAATGGTACCGTAAAGTGTCAAATTATTCAAGGAATTATTTTGTATAAAGCTTAAAGTTTATATGGTTTCTTCACAAAACCTAAAGTTTATAGGAGTTTTTTAACACATGCAAGGCCTAAAGTTATGTGCAAAAGGGTTTCTACATTTGGGTATAACTTATTTTGTTGATGTGTTATGTTTCTGTTAGGATTTTGGAAAACAAATTAAGAAGAGATTTTGGCACAAATCTGAGTTTTGAGGGAGTTTTAGGTCAATTTTTTCCATTAAGACGATTATTTACATGATTCTGAGGATATATATATATATATATATATTATAACGAGGATTTTATATATTTTAACTTATTTTAAAATAATAAAATAACATAATAAAAAATTATTTCCAACTAAAAAATTACAAGTATAATTTAACCAAATAAAATGAACGACACACTTGAGCCTTTGGCATACGTACAAAATTAGATGTTAATTTTTATTTTAACTTAAAAATTATAATATTAAATAATAATAATTTTTTAAAAAAATAAATTAAATAAAACATTTTAATTATCTTTGTTTTCTTCTCATCTTTTCTTACCTCACATATTTGAATTCTTTCGAAGTATTATTATAATATTTTAAGATAATATAATATGTGATGTGAGATGAGATGAGATGAGGAGAAAAAAATGTAAAAATAATAATTATAAAGAGATATGCACTTTTGTATATGAGAATTGAAACTTATACTTTATATTATAAAGAGAGAATCAACAAAGATATAGGGCAGGTTAGGTAGCAATATTTCTCAATGACAAAGATGATAGATTAATGGGTGGGTCTCACATGAAACCCACATGTCATGGGAAATTATTATTTTTTTGGGTTGTGAAAAAAAAAATTTAAATGTAAAATGTTTATTATATTTTTTGATTTGACATAATCGTAATATTCTTTTCTTTTTAATATTTTAATATAAGGGATAAAATGGTAATTTTAATACATTCTCATTCTATTTTCATTGTCAAATATTACTATCAAACACAACAAACTCATTCTCATTTTCTTTTCCTTTCCTTTTCCCTTTCTCAATACCTATTGTAGATGTGAAATGAGAAGATACCTTAGTTAGAATTAAAAATTAGTAAATATTTAATTTATTATTTTATAAAAATATATGTTAATATGTATGCTATTTTTTCGGTGTCATAATTGTTTTAGTGTAAGAAAACAATTATTTTATAATATTATATATATATATATATATATATATATATATATATATATATATATAAAATAAAAGATGTGAGAGAAACAAGCAGTGGTTTCGGCTAACGAACTTGGGCTTTCTTGACTTTAAGTGAAAAATCATCTATGCAACAGCTTGTATATTAATATCAACATTGACTCTTCTCATAGTGTCACAAAAATAGTTATTTTGTAATTGAAGAAAGATATTATATGGTTGTAAATTTATAAAATAGTTATATTTTATAATTAAAAATAAATAAATCAGGCAAAAGAAAATATGAAATAAAATATGATTAAAGGAGATATAAAAGAAAAAAAATATCATGAGTAAGGTAGTTAAGATTTAAGAATAGTGGTGAGAAAAGAGTTAAAAATAATAAGTAGTTATTAAATTATTAATTATCTTTAAATATACTAATAATTAGATTAGTACACTTGCTAAACACGGGCACAATTTATTTTTTTGTATAAATTTCATTTTATTTTTAATAATTTAATAATTATTTCTCATTCAAAATTAAAACTAATGTTAAATTGAAGTATCCTAAATTTAAAATAATATTCTTATTATTCAATTGATAATTTACCTGCTACTATTATTTTTTGCACTCTTAACACTATTACTATTATATTTATTATTATTTTAAACTTCCTAGTTTTCTTATAAATAAATTTCATAGTTAACATAATTTTAAGGGTGGAAAATTTATGAAATAAAGTCTATCATTAGTTCTAATTCTAATATTTTAAATTACTCAAAATTAATAAATTATTTTATTAAGCATGATTGTTGTGGTATAGCAAAAACTCAATAAATTTCTCTCTTACTATTATTCCTTTTATTTAAAGTTTATATTTAAATAATAATGAAGTTTTTAAAATTTAATATTAGTTTTTTAGCTAAATTTTTTTCTTAAATAAGTTGTTTAATTATTTATTTCTTTGTAAATAAATTCTTGTTGCACAAAAATGTATATTCCATATTAATTGGATATGTTTATTTTATTTGATTTATTTTTTTCTTCATAGATATTTTTATTTGGCGGAGCTAGGATTCACCTGAATGTGACACTTATTAATATCTCCTCTAATGTACTCTTAGGATTCATCTAAATTAAAACTACACTTACTATCCAAAGTCAATATACTATTTGGCTAGGCTTGCTCTGGACTCAAAAATTTCTCGACTATTTATATAGACTTTGTCTCATCTCTTAGTCTCTAAACTAAGCGATGTGCATCCGACTTTAATTTGGAGGAATATTATTCCATTTAAAGTTAATGTTTAAATAATATTAAAGTTATAAAATTTTATTGACAAACAAAAAAATTAATATTATTTATGTGGTTTATATTTTTTATTAAAAAAATTTACGTTTTTGTAAATATTTTTTTATTGCACAAAAACATATATTTATTATCCAAATCTGATTTGAAATTATAACTATAAATCTTATTTGAAGATTTATTAGATTTTTTATTTAATTTATTTGAATTTTCTGTTTCTCTATAAATATTATTTTTTAAAAAATTTAGGATTACCTCAGAGTGATACATGTCAACGTTTCTTTTAGTGTATTCTATTTTAATGTATAGAATAGATACATTTATATTAAATTTTAAGAACTAAAAATAATACTTCTATTTGCATTGTTAATGGTCTATATATATTTTGATATGTATGGTTTTGGAAGGTATAAACTAAAATGGAATACTATATATTTTAAAAAGGAAAAAGCTAAGGTGGTGTTCTTTTAATAGAAATAATGATGGAAAGGGTTTTTTTTCTTCTTAACAAACAAATTCCACTTTTTTCAATGTGATGAAATTATGTTTTTGCCCTTATTTTTCACTCACTTTAATTCTATTATCACTTTTAATGTAAGGACAAAATGGTCATTTTACCCACTTATATTCTATTTATATCACATCACATCATATTGACATGACATTTTCTATCCCTCATCTTTTCCCATTCTCATTCTCATTCCCATTCCCATTCCCATTCCCTCATCTTTTCAACCAAAAGAACATACTCTAAGGGCACGTTCTTTCCGCAGAAACGGAAAAGGAAAGAGAAAGGGAAAGGGAAAGAGAATGCATTTACTGTGTTTGTTAATAAAATTTGGGAATGGAAATAGAAATAGAAAGGGAAGGTATTAAAATTACTACTTTACCCCTTATATTAAAATAATAAAAAGAAAAGAAGGTTATGATTGTGTCAAATCTAATGATATAATAGACATTTTGTATTTTGTATTTTTTTAAAAAAAAATTATGACAAAAGAAATAATAAAGTGAAACGAACGGGCCCTAAGGTAAGGTTGCTTAGGTGCTTGCTGTAAAGTTTACCAATCGTAAACATTATTTATATTCTCTCTCATATTTGATTGGTTATGTAATTTATTGCTTTTTATGTTCTCTCTCTACTATGATATTGGTCATACAAAAATTTTTTGCCACGTATTTTACTTATATTAATAAATTTTATAGCAAGCACCTAAATAACTTTACCTTAATTTAGTCCAAAACAAAAATGGTAAAAAAAAACTGACCACTATCAAGTAAATCATACATATTAAAATAGTGTTACCATAGTGATTCCTTTGAAAACGTCCCTTTCAAGCTTGACTTCTAGAGTGGGATCTTCAGCAACCTGCAAAAGCACATCTACCATGTCTTTTGCAACATAATCTTTAACCCCTTTTCTCTTTTCATTGTGTTCATCCAACACATGCTCCAGAAACCTATCAAATTTCTCACTCAAAGCCTTCATTCTCTTTATAGAACCCTGCAAGTCCAAGAAATTAGCCCAAGGTATCAAGTCCCCCATATTATTCATAATCCCATTCAACACAAAGAACTCATCCACCATCTTCTTCAGCTCATCTGATGTAATCACCACACCACTTGATGATGATGATGATGGGCTTTTCTCTACGTACTTCTTCCCCAACACCATGCGGCTTATGATGTTGAGGTTCGAATCATAGAGCAATTCCTTCAGTAATACCGTTGTGTTTGCCAAAATGAACAGTTTATAAAGCAAATCGTTGTTTTCTTCCTCTCTTATGTACTCTTGGGACGCGAGAGCTTTCGGGCACAATAGGTGCCCGAAGCAGAGCCTGCGGGCTTGGGATAAGTGTGGGCCGTAAGGGGCCCAAAGGATGTCGGAGTAATTGTAAGTTGTGTACTTGCTCGCGAAAAATTCGGGCCGTGAAGCGAATGTGGCGTCATGGGTTTTCAGGAAGGCCTTGGCCATTTCGACAGAAGAGCCCACCATGACTGACTTTGTTCCGAACCTCAAATGCATGATGGGCCCGTATTTTTGGGAGAGAGCGTGGAGGGATTGGTGAGGAAGCGGGCTGATGAGGTTGAGGTTTCCGATGATGGGCCATAGTTTTGGGTCTGGAGGTAGATTGTATCTACGACGGTGGAAACGGTGGAGAAAGAAGAGGAGGAGGACGGCGAGGATTGCCGTGCACCATGCAGTGGTACTACCCCGACTATGAGCTGCCAGTTCCATGGCCATCTTTGCTTTTTGTGTGTGAATGAGTGAGTATTTTTTTTTACGAGGAATGAATGAGTAGGTATTAATCACAACAATTATATAGATAAAGAAAGTGAAATAATTAATAATTAATAATTAATAGGGTATTTACTGTTAATATCAATTATTGTTCCAAATAATTGGGCCAAAAGACAAATTATTATGCAGTTCCCAATAATTGGGCTAAAAAACAAATTATTGTTCCCAAATTCAAATAAGATTGATTATAAGGATTTTGTTGCAAATAAAAAAAGTTTATTTTTAAACAAAATATTTTATTTTAAAACAACAAAAATAATGGATGTTTGACAACGTAACTTTTAAAATGGTTTTTTGTTTTTTAAAAAAAAATAATTAAAAAAATTTTATTTGATATTGTAAATAAATTGTAGATTAAACTAAGGTAAAGTTACTTAGGTGCTTGCTATAAAGTTCATCAATATAATTAAAACACGTGACAAAAATTTTTTGTATAACCAATAATAGCATAGAGAGAAAATGAAAAGTAACAAATTACATAACCAATCAAATAAGAGAGATAATATAATTAATGTTTATGATTGGTGAACTTTATAGCAAGCACCTGAGTAATTTTACCTTAATTTTTCCATAAATTGTTTATGCTAATTAATGACAATATTCAGTGTTATAACATTATCTAATTTGTAACACCTCCACAATCACATCAACGGTGGTCAAATTTTATAACACCATCTTATGAAAACACACTTAATAGTATTGTGTAACTTTTCATACACATTAATATGTTTAAAGCTACATTACAATGTTTTTCATTTTACCTTAGGATTAGAGTCTTATAAATTAAGGCTATTTATTACACAAATGAATACATGGATAGAATCTTGTGCATCTCTCTTATGTTCTTGTTGTGTTCCTGTAATGTTCATTTTTGTCATAAAGTATTTTTAAATGGAATTGAGGATCACAAGGTGTCTGAACCTTGGGAGACTTTTTTTAGGTAAGAACCTAGGTGTCTACATACCCTTAGTCAGAGATTAAAGTTTATGTAGTTCATTGAAGGGACGTCCATGGGAGTCGTTAGACAAGAGCTTTACATATGCGAGTCGTATGTGGCTAAGACGTACGTTACAATGGGTGAGCTAGGTCGCCTATTAATCGGGGTTGATTGTAGAGGATTGGTGGAGTAGCAATGGTTAGGCTACTGGTGAAGATCTTTGAGAATAGAGCGTGTGTATAGCGGAATGAATTGTGTGCAAAGTTAGTAGTCGATTAGATGTCTGGACCTTCATGTTCATGGAGGGGGATTACTAATAGTCGGAGAAGGAAGACGTGGGGGTAGCTGAGGCACACCTCACACGTCTGTTCTCGAAGAGAGTTCTAGGAGACGTGGGATTACGCCACGTTTGGTGTAGTTGGGCGGTGCCATGTATACATAGGCTGGTTGTTTCGTGTAAAGTGGACTAATAATACCACATGTCATATGAAGGGAATATTATGTAATTACAGTTACAAAACTCTGAATTTTTTCTGTTGAAAATTTCTCAAACTTGATTTCATCACATCAAGGTAATTTTTCTCTTCAAAATTTAGTCTTGTTCTTATTAATTTTAGTTGAAAGAAGTAAAAATACTCCCTCCAACTATGACTCACTTGCAAATACGCCCATAACAATAAGTTGTAGCAAATAACCCCTTTTACTTTTGACAAGCTTAAAATAACCCCCTTTACACCATTGAGTATTTCTTTGGGAAAAATTCCGTAACCACCCGATGGAATAAATTTGTCAAGATTATCAAGCTACCATAATTAATAAGAGACAAAGCATGGGAGACAAGCACACTCTACAATATTGAAAGGCAAAGAAAATGTGGATTTCACATGTCTTCAGAGAGGCGAACGACGCATCGTTGATTGGTGCGCAGAGGAGGTGATTAGAAGAAGAGAAGATTGGGTGTTGTTGGAAGAAGCTCAGGCGGGTGCGAAGCATCTTCTCGTGGCTGACATCGATGGAGAATTTTTTCCTAGGATAATTAGGGAACCAAGTTACGCAATTTGTTGGGTTGTTGGGCCTGTGTTTTGTTTTTTTTTTCTTTTCGCTTTTCCGTTTTCTTTCTCAAGTATAAAAAATGTATTTATTTCGACAGTCAAATTTTTTTTTAAAAAAAAGTACCTTTTTTTCAACAATTAGTAGCGACTATTGAAATAGATGTTGTTGAAAATACTTATTTTTCTTGTAGTGATAAGACTTTATCTGTATGGTACTAAATAAAAATGCACATTAGAATGGATATAATTAGGAATGATAGAGAAAGTTGGGTTAGAACTTATATAGGAAAAATTAGTTGAAACACACCTTAGGAGGTTTGCTCATGTACAAAGAAGATCATTAGAAGCTCCTGTACATAGATTTGACCAGATGGAAGATAGCCTAATAATTAGAGGTAGGGGAAGATCAAACAAAACAATAGGAGAAACTATTAAGATGGATTTAGCTATAAATAACCTAACCATAGAAAATAGAAATGAATAAATACATAACATGTTGATATTGCTTGATCCATATAGCCGACTCTATCTAATGAGAAAATGCTTTTGATTGTTGTTGTTCTTGTTGCTTTAGGGTCTGTAATTCTAATACTTATTTTTTTTTAAAAAAATGATTAGGATGTTGAAATGGTATTCTAGTTAGTAATTTAGTATCCAAAAATACCACATTATCAACCATGTTAAGTTTTTCATCTAATAAATTAATCGAGGGATTAAATTGATTGAGATGCATCTTTCAGGGACCGAATTTGTATCTTTCGGAGACTAAATTGACTCAAGTGACATCTTTCAAGGATCAAATTGTCAATTTACTCTTATTTTTTTAAAAAAATTAAAGAATGAATTGCATCCACATATGGGCATATGAAACCTCTAGTATATTTTATGTATTTGTTTAATTAATTAAACAATGGTTGTCTAATTAGGATCAATTATAGCTTGTTTTTCTTGTTTGTAGCTTGCCTTTCTACATGTCATATTCACCGTCACTACTAAATCAAATTGTATTTGAATATAATTGTGTTCAAAACATATCTTTGAGATAATTTACTTTATGTTATTATATTATATATTTTCACTGTGTAGGATTACTCAATCAAATTTCCAATAGTCGTTTTTGCATGATTATTTTATCATTTTCCCTTTAATTTCTTGTTTATCATGTGACACACTAGCTATTCATAAAAGCACTACAATATTGGATGAGGTAAAGTTTGGAGGGAAAATAATGTTTTAATGTATTTAAAATATCATGTAATTAAATGCCTTGTTTGGCTTACAAATTTCTAGTAATTTAAAATTCTTGATAATCTAAAATTCAGAGTTTAAGGGATATTTACAATTCCATCATGATAGGTGGGTTTTTAGAAAGGAAAAAATTAAGGTAAAGTTCATTAGGTGCTTGCTACTAAGTTCACTAATCATAAATTGTATTTTTACTCTCTCTCTTCTTTGATTGGTTGTGTAATTTATTGTCTTTTATATTCTCTCTCTATGATGATTGGTTATACCAAAATTTTTTGCCACATGTGTAATTTTTATTGAAGAACTTGATAGCAAGTACTTAATGAACTTTACCTTACTTTAGTCCTTTTAAAAATTCTTGGTCCACTAGACTCTAATTAATATTTTAATGGTTAAAAGTTCATTTTGGTCCTTTATATTTCATCCAAATTCTAAATTAATTCTTTATGTTTCAAAAGTTTTAAATTGGTCATTTATCTTTATCAGAAGTTCTAAATTGGTCCTTCCGTCTAAGTCTGTCAATTTCTTAAGTTAACTGCTGACGTGTCACGTCACGTCATCACAGAGGATGAAATAAAAGATGACGTGACAATGACGTTGAGTAACATGTCAATTTAAATAGACACGTAAAAAAGATGATATGTTCACCTCAATACATCACGTCACTGTGCACGATTACTCAATCAAATTTCCAACATTAATTAGTCGTTTTTGCATGATTATTTTATCATTTGCCCTTTAATTTCTTGTTTATCATGTGAGGCACTAGCTATTCATAAAAGCACTACAATGCATTCTGTTCATTAAAAATATTCTTAAGGTAATTTGTCTTTGTCTTGGTCATAAAGCAGTTATTTTCTCCCATAATTAGTCTCTAAATAAACTGTCAATTTTTTTAGGCAAATTTAGATTTTTGGGTTAAAAATTGAACAATTTGGCTAATTAAAAATTCTTTATGGAAGCTTGAACGAATTTTTATAAAAAACAAATCATAGAAAAATGAATAAAAAATCAATGGTTTATTATATACTAGGGTTCGACCCGTAAGATGCATGAAATATATAGATATTTATATATTAATTTCAACTTATTTATAATAAATAAATAATTAAATTTGAAACAATTGAAATATCATAAAGAGATCTAATATGTTCACCGAAAAATAAATATATGTGAGATTAAGGGATATATAAACATATAATTATCAAAATGACAACAAATGTTCTCTTATCAAGAGATATTTACAAATAGTATATCAGATATATGAGCTTTTTGGTGTACATATGGACCCATATCTATATTAATATGACTCTGGAACATTTTCGTCGATGGTCTTTCAAAATAGTTTTATTTTACATTTACAAAATACAAATTAAACTCAAAATGACCATTTAACTAATTAAAAAAGAAAATCAAAATATGATGTGAGAAGATAATGGGAGAGAGAAAATCGAAATAGTGGTAGTTTTTTTTTTAATAAAAAAGATTAAAGTAGTGGTAATTATCATTCCTAATTTTTAATTTATTGTTTTACAATTAATAATAATTTATATTAATTTTATAAATTAAAAAAAATTGACATAACGTGCATATGAAGCCTCTAGTAATTCATATGGTTGGTAAATTCTAGAATCTTCTACTAATACAATTAAATATATATATATATATATATATATATATATATATATATATATATATATATATATATATATATATATATATATTTATACAAATATCTCTATGCTTCAAAGGATATATAAGTATGCAATTTCTTTGTATATGCCGTAGTTGATGCATAACTAATGTTAATTCATTAACAAAAGTAGTTAATGTAGGTTTAAGGACGGAGAGCATACCCGCCCCGCTGGTCTTCGTCCCAGAGGATAATTTTATATTTTATTAAATTATATATTCATTTTATTTAAATAACCTTATATATATATATATATATATATATATATATATATATATATATATATATATATATTCATTTTTTTAACTCCTAGTATCTTCTTTTCTTTTTGAATAACCATGGGTGTCCCCACTTATCAGTTTTAACAGTCTAGATAAAGACTAATCTCATTCGGGTCGGGAGCGAACAGTTAAAGCCCTTCCAACAATGTTGACTCCAAGGCTCGAACCTAGGTCCTTCAACCTACAACTGACTTACCCCTAGGGCATGTTCATTAGGCAAAAATATAAATGAAAATGGAAACGGAAATGGAAACAGAATGCATTTGATGTGTTTAGTAGTAAAAGTTTGGTAATGGAAATAGAATGGGAATGTATTAAAATGACTATTTTACCCCTTATATTAAAATAATAAAAAGAAAAAAAGTTATAATTGTGTCAGATCAAAGGGGTATAATAGATATTTTGTATTCTCTTTTTCTTTTTCGTTTTTTAAAGTTAATGGAAATGAAAAACTAAAAAAGTAAGTGGACCTAGTGGGCCCCACTTGCTTTTTAGTTTCCATAGAATTAACATATTATTAGTGGACATGCCCCTAGTATCTTCTCATTCACATAATTTCTCTCCGAATAAATTCAACAAATGTTCAAGTCAATACAACATCCAATTGAGAAATAATATTTTTAATTATGTCCCAAGCTTTGTTTACTTTTAATTTTGTCCCAAAATTATAACCATAATAATTTTAATTAATTCATTATTAATATCTTGACTAAATTTCATAAAAAAAACATTGAAAGAATAAATAAGCTATTTTTAAAATAAAATAATAACCATAATAATTTTAATTAAGTCATTGGCCAGGTTGGAGCTTAGTTGGCATCTAGTAGGACACACGTGGAAGGAAACAGTATTTTAAAAATGCTGATGTGACAGTAAGGTGTTTTACGCCTCTTACTTTTATATATTATATAGATATATAGATATAGATATAAATATAGAAGTGCAGATAAAATCATCTCAGCAATTTGGCAAATTTAATGATTTAGAATATTTACGAATTACGGAATAGAAGGAAAGACATGAACAAGCTAATTTTTTTTTTTAAAAGCATCAAGCCAAATTAAATTTATAGAGAAGTCAAACGGCACTTACAAATAGTCAGAGAACTACAACCCAATAATACAGAAGAAGGATAATTGGCAAACATTATGGAAATTAAAAAGCAAAAGAAAAGCACAATTATTCCTATAAATAAGATAATCTTAAAAAAAACTTTAATAATTTGTTCGTTTTCTATTATGTAGAGTTTTGTAACCAATTATTTAATGAAAATTATTTTAAAAGTACAAAGAAAAAAATAACAACCACGTGTGCTTTAAAAGGACTTGCTCTACTAGTAAGTATAATTTATTTTCTTTTCTTTTCTTTTCAGAAAAGTTTGAGAAGCTCAAAGTGTGATTTGGTAGAAGGTGAATGATTTGGTAGAAAGTATATATAAATGAAAATAAGTAATAAAAAATGTGCTTGGTAATATAAGAAAAATATTTGGTATGGTAGGGAGAAGATAAGGAAATGGAAGATAGAAGAATGAAATTTTTTTTTAACCTTACTTTTGTTATTTACCACATATTTTTTAGGACAAAATAATCATTTTACATGTACTTTCCTTTCCCTGAATCAACTTGCCTCTCCCACACAAGGAACAAAAATTCATTATCTACATTCATACCAAACATAATAAACCACATTTCCCTTTCCCTATAAATTTTACAAACCAAAGAAGACCCAAAAGAACAAAGACAAACATATTTTGTATTTTTCAAACATTATATATATATATATATAACCATACACATGTATTACAAATGTAAACATGTTTTATTTCATACAAGCATATTTTGAGATTATTCAACTATTTTTGAAAAAAAAAAAAACTTGACATGGATGTTATTAGAAGGTGATTTTGTAGAGAACACATCCTCTGCTGCCTCATGGTACAGAACTAGGAGAGACACCCACACTAATAGTTCTCTCTAGGTAGTGCACTGAATCCAAAATCAATTTTGTGAAGGACTTTGGTAGGCAGTCTTGGCTTTACAGTCGCAACAAGGGGCATAGCAAGAGAGAGATCATTCTCAGACACCGAAAGATCAATGGTTGACACATTGGGTGGCACACTCCAAGTGAAGAAATGCAGCAACCTTGCAAAGAGTATTAAGGTCATTGAAGTCCCAAGCATGATTCCTGGACACCCTCGTCGTCCTATACTAAACGACACGAACCTCAAATTTGGATCCGTCAAATTCAAACCAACATTATTAGTGTTTTCTTTGGATCCATTATTATTAAGGTGACGTTGTGGATTGAACTTGTTAGGGTCATTCCACACTTTAGGGTTTCGTCCGAGTCCTCTTCTGCTTAGTATTACGTGACTCCCTTCGGGGATGAAGTAGTTGGAAACAATTGTGTCAGCCATGCACATGTGGGGAGGAAGAAAAGGTGCAATTGGGTGAAGACGAAATGCTTCTCTTGCACAAGCCTTCACATAGTTGAGTTTGCATAGATCGGATTCTTGCACTAGCCTCTCCTTCCCAACCACATTGCCCAAATCTTTTGTTACATTTTTGAATAATTCAGGCTGATTTATCATTTCTGCAATTGCCCATTCAACTGCATTTGATGGATTATCCACTGTTGCAATCATTAGTTCCTGTGAAAACCCATGAACATGATTCGATTTAATTCAATATGTTTGATATCAATTTATACAATAATAAAATATCTTTTAAGTTTAATTGTTTTTGAGGTTGAGAATATAACATTTTACGTCAACTAAATAGAGGAAATTGTAATGTGCTAAAGTTGCGTCCAGTTTATAATTATATGTCTTCGATTTAAAGAGTGAAATTATATTTGAAACGTGCATGCCAGTAGATGTCATTGAATGAAAAATAAATATTAAAAAAAATTTAAAATATTTTTCTAATAAATGATATTTTCTTAAAAAAATTAGTTTTACCATTTGGTTAAAATTAACGAACTTGAAAGTCTTTAAAACAAACTGTTAAACCGTTTTTGGTTAACGACAAATAGGGTGGGAGTAGTAACGGTAGTGGCTCTAGGGACTTGTCGGGGATCAAAGTTCACGCAGTTCGAACTTAAAAGTATAAGTGCCTACGTACCCCTTGAGGGGATCAAAGTTCACGCAGTTCGAAGATACATCCAGGAGGACCACAAGGCATTAGGGTTACCTGTATAGGTGCAGCCGTGTAGTGGTTAGGATGTGGGAGAGAGTGAATCGTTGGTATGGAGCCAATGGCTCTGCAAGGCTGCCAGAGGCAGGCTTGGGAGGGAGCACTCACAGGGTGAGGGCTATATCCCTGAATGGTGTTGACGGTCACATTGGGGGCATGATGTGGTGGATGTAAATTGCTCTTGGTGATGGAGAATTGTAGGAGAGAGGAAGGATAACTTGAATGCTTAGCTTAGATTATGCGTAGGATTTCGTGTGAACCCTTATTTATAATAGGCAAGATGGGCCATGGGCCATAATATCACATAAATGGTCCGCAATCATTGTGTTAATGAGGTCAATGTGTTGTTGACTCAATAAGACGCCAGCCTCTGCCAATTATGGCGTAACATAAGTCCCTCAAGTCTATGGGCGTGAGCACCCGTGGACTTATGCTAAAGTGAGGTCGATCGTGCTGAGGCAAATTTTGCTTGAAGTTGATTGCCCTGTCAGGCGCCTTTTTGCTTGTACATCGCCCGTGGGGCATGGGATCCTTTCGCCAGAAAAAGTGGGAGATCTCATTTCGCTGAGTTGGTAGGAAAGTTCGAGCCACGCGTCATTATCATTGTGGAGTAGACGTACAGTTACTTTCTCTTCAAGTTTCGGAGGGTGTAGTGACGTAACCGTTGTCAAGCTGTAGGAGGCTCGAGGTTGAGACGTAATTAGTAGTTATAGTGTGTGGCATGCGTGCTAGAAAGTATTATGGTCAATTTGCTTTTAAACTAAAGGGTGTTTTGAAGAAGGATTTAAAACGGTGAATGGTGTTTCAGTCTTTTTGAAGTTTTGCCTTTTGGTTCCTCGTAACCACTCCCCTTATTGTTTTTTTCCTTTTTATTTCTCTCATTCACTCATCTCGTTCACCTGCGTATTACTTCTATTCCATTCGCACCTTCTTTTCCCTTTCTTAGATTCTTCAAATTTCAATGGACTCCAAGGGTAAAGCTCCCATCATCGTTGAAGGTGGAGCCTCTAAACCCAGTGCCCCTTTGTGGTGCCTTCCCCTAATGCCGCTGAAATCCACGATGGTGTAGCGGCATCGGAGAGTAAAGCCGAGGAAATTCTTCAGCAGACCATCTTGCAGAGGAAGTCTGTCGACCTCCGTTCTCATTTGGCCGCCCCGGGCACTGTGCCAACTGCTCTTGATCATCCTGCGGAGGAATTCTGCTACTCTTGATTAACTTTCCCTCAAGGAAACAAATACCTACTCCTCCATTCACGTTCCTCAGGAGCTCCAAGATTTATGGGGTGGATGGCTCACCAGTTACGGTGTGGGCAACTTCCACATTGGCTATCATGGTGAGGAGGTTACTGCTTGGTCTGATGGCGCTAGTTTTTTAATGCACAATGGGATAGTGTTAGGCACCCTTCATCACCCATATTACGATGCCTACGTACCCTTTTCGTAGAAGACATCAGAGCCAAAAGTAGTTCTTAGTGACATGCAAATGTGTGTGAGTGCAACAAAGGTTCGCCAAGCGTGATGCTCAGACGGTCACTAAAGTGAGGTGAGGTTCGCCAAGTTTGCCCTCAGACGGCCTCTCACCTACCAAGCATTCAAACAACAAACAAAGTGCGTGACAGGGCTCACTAGGCTATTAACCCAGGCATCCCCGGTGCTCATACCTGAAGGAACAATAAGTTCCTCAACCTGTACAAAATGTGTATAAAAAATTAAAATTGAAATAAGCTAGAATCATCTCGTGGCTCACGACTGTTGGGCGTCGAAACCAACAAATAAAAATTATCCTACTACAATATAAACTAATAGAGCACAGTGAAAGCAGGGTCGATCCCACGGAGGTTGGATGATTCTTAAGTCTTCTAAAATAACCAAGATGCAAATGGAAAAGGAAATAAAAGAAAATAAATGGGGGTGTAAAATAAGTGACCTAACCTAAATAAAATAAATAAAGTATGATTAAAATCAAATGACAAAGTAATAAAATCAGCTTTTGTGATAAGACGTGGGCACGGGTAAACAGTAACGTCGACAAAAAGTGATTAAATCAGAGAAACAAAAATCTAGCTAGGGTATCCATCCTTTGGAACTATTTTGAGTTGTTCATTGATTCAATTTATCACCTTCTAGTATAGCATATTGGCTATAATGGTCGAATTACATCAAACATCATGATTCTCCCTTAAGTAATAGATTAAGAAACGTTCATTAACCTATTCTAATTAGCTAACAACCTAGGGAACGTCCTCTAAAATTCTTTTGCTAATAGCCTTGCACACATGGAGAATATACCAATACATAAAAGTAAATTCAAGAAGCTTAAATTCACAAATATGATACCTAGCTCCTTAACACAAGCAACATATAACGTATATACTCCTTGTATCAATTGCTACACATGTCAAACTACCTAAACAATTACGGATTTAAATAGTTAAACTAGCAAGAACACTAACTAACATATATATGATTGATCAAGTCATCTATACATCAAGAAAGTCCCAATATATATAATCTGAAACTAGAATAATGCTATGGAAGAAGATGAAGCAAATAAAAGCATTTCCTAATCTCCCAACCCAAAATAAGTTCCAAAATCGGATTCCCTAACTAGAAAGAGAGTTTAGCCTCTCCTATACATAATGTAAATCAAAAAGAAGTAAAGGTAGAAGAGGAAAAACAGAGTAACAAAGCTGGAAAAGTGCTCCTCTTCAATGCCCAAGAGCTTGGATGCGAATTAGAGGTGTGGAAATGATGAAACCAGTTGCTAAAAACTCCAGACCCTCCAAAGTTGCAGAATGGCGCCCTAAAACAGAGAGTGAAGTGATGAATATGATGAATGAGCGTATGGTTCTCTTCCTTTCGCCTAAAACCCTTATTTTCTTCTTGCCTAAGCCAAAACCCATGCTCTCTAGTCCAAAACAACGCAGCATTGGTCCTCCACGTGAGAAAAACGTGCTGGAATAAAGGGGATTGCTGAGATGTTTTAAATCTCAGATCTGGACTGGTTCTGCAATAAGCCGTGCCCACGGCTTATCTGCTGCCATGAAAAAAACTGTACAAAAGAGACTAAATCAGCACCAATTTTAATTCCATAAGTCAAAGTTGAAGTAAGTCAAAGAAATGTCACTTTGATGATTAAAAGAAGAAGAAAAACACTAAAAACCCAATAAAAATCCTACATAAAATGGGACTTAACAGCGACCCACAGCTGCAAGGGTTGCGACCCCTGGGTCTTTTTACGCTTCTAGAAGTAGGCAAAACTAAGCCCTAGGTTGCGACCTCTACAAGCAGGGGCCGCGACCGTTATCTTAGAAATTCCAGAAACAAATTAAGTAAAAGTAATCCACAAATAGGGGCCCATGGTTGCAACCTTCATCATTGGGGTCGCAACCGAGATGCTAAAACTCACAACATTCACAGAGGACTAAAAATTTAGGAAAAGTATAAAAAGATCGCAGCCTTGGTTAATCCCAGAACTAAACAAGTAAATAAATCAATAATATTGGGCGAGGTTTGCGACCTACATGTGCAAGGGTCACGACCCTAGAGTTCAGAGCAGCAGAGACAGGAACGGAGGCAAATAGAAGAATCAAAACGTAGGTAAGAAAATAATAATTGTAAACAAGTATATATGAGAGTCTATTCTACCTTCCTCACGATATAACAAGTAAACTCAGTACTTAAAATTTCTGGGTACTCTCTCAGATTTCACAGAGTTTTCTCTATCTTTTCTTTTTCGGTCCTCCTTTTTGTTTTCTGAGGTCTTAAATTATAGCCCTCGAACTTGCCATAAATCGGGAAACAAATCAGAGATTGGAATCTCCGAAGGATCTGATTGGCGATAGACGGCGGGGGTCTCGACCTCAATTGCCTAAGATTTGATTGGATTCTTCAAAATCAAAGCTGATACATTTGAGATCGTGACCTAGATGTCGGGGTTCGCGACTTAGGTTGTTATAGATCTGATTGGATTTTTCGGATCTTATTTTGATATAGTGGGGGTCACGACCCAACTTGCCATGGGTTGCAACCCTAATGTCGTTGTGATGACATCACCCATCTTCAGGGGTCACGACCTATATGGCTAGGGTTGCAACCTCTGATCTAAAAGTGCATTTTGGGTTATTTTTTGGTACTTTTTGGCCGAACCAAATTGGGTGTCCACATTTTTCACCACTCGTTCGCCTGAGAAACCCACTAATTTCTCGGGGAAGAGTTCTTGCCGATCTTCTTTGAACTCCATCCCGCGGAAAGCCTCAAAGTAGTGTATGTCAGCGGAGGAGCCTTGATAAAAAAGAACCCTTATCACTTCATATCCGGCGATGTTGGAGGTTATTACCAATGGGTCGTTGTCATCATAGAAATTGGCTTTGTCTACTTCGCCAAAAGTGATGGGCTCTGTACGTTCTCTAGGCGTTATGCGAGATCACTTGGCCAAGTGTGTGGTTGCCGAGTGTGGTTCTGCCATTGTTTACCTGAGACTACTTGGCTACCTGAAAATTCTACAGCCCTCTCCATTGTGAAGATCGCACTTTTGGCAGGCTTCAAAGAGTCGCCACCAAGTTTTCCACAAAACTTGGAAAAGGAAAAAAGTTCAACTTTTGATGAAAATAGGTTTTAAAATGGTTAGGTTCAGGAGTCCATTTGAGATTAAGGGAGCCTACTTTTCCTTTCTTTGTTTAACCTAGGCTTCTCCCTTTTTATAAGCTAGGGATTTCTTTTTGGGCTTGGCCCATTAGAACTAGGAGCAATGTTTTAAAAACCGAACCGGTCATTGAACTGGAAAGCCTTGCGGGTCACAGGTTAACCGGTTTCTACTGGTTTAACCGTCGGTCGAACCGGATGATATTATAAATATAAAAATAATAATAATTTACTAATATTAATATGAATAATACATTTTATATTATGAAAAATATATTTCTTATTCATAAATTTTAAATATAATGAGTAATTTATATGATTTAACTATACATATGAAAAAAGTAAGCTCAAATAATAATAATTAAAGCATTTATATATTTTTATTATGTTAGTTACTCCATAATCATAAGAGACTTGATATTATAAAATTCATAATGCATATACTCAAATATAAGTCAAAATCTTGAGCTTAATCATTAAAAAAAGCAAAAAAAAAAAAAACTTTTTGACTAGGTCAAACCCAAAAAACTGGTTTGGTTCCCGGTTAAACACCGGGCCAACCCCTCATCCGAGTTTTTTTGTCAAACCAGACCGGACTAGTGAACGGGTCCCGATTCAACCATTTGGACCGTCTATTCTGGTCCGGTCCGGTTTTTAAAACATTGACTAGGAGTAGGATATCTAAATTTTTTTATTCTTTTCTTATTTTTGACAAAAGAATAAAATTTTTGTATTTCATTTATTTTATGCTTTTTTAAACCTGGTCAAAATAGGGTGTCCACTTCCATCAGCTCGTTTATTGTGGTAGCAGTCCTCTGGGTGAATTATGCAAAAAAAGGGCCGGCCTAAAGGGCCATGTTTAATGATGGAGATACTCAACTCTTTACGTACATTGTCAGCCCTCTGGAGGTATAACTGGAATCGTCGAAGGTAATCAAGGAGGCTCTAATCCCGTCCTTGTTTGAAATTTGAGAATACAATTCCTCTGCCGAAGTGAAATGTTCCACGAACCTGCGGGAGAGTTCTTCGTAAGTATTGATTGAGTTCCAGGGAAGCTCCGTAAACCATCGTAGGGCTCTACTTTTGAGAGTGGTGGGGGAAAAAGCGGCATCCTTGTGGTTTTGAAAAGCCTAGGAGCGCCATAATTACTTCAAACTTCTAGAGGTGCTCCCTTGGGTCCATTGCTGAGAGATCAAATTAAACGCGAGTCTTCCTGGAATGTGGATGTTCGTCGGGTATTTCTGTTTCCATGACTTGTGGCGAGAATGGATGATTCATTGTTCTTATCTTATGATATGTGACTTGTATAGAGAATAAAATCTGCGACGTAGCGCCGTCTTCGAAGTTAAAGGTGTCACCTTTTCACATATTTTGGGTTATTATACTCCTTGTCCCCCAAAAAAGAAGTACCGCGTTGCGGCGCTTGCTTTCTTTGAGCACACAATGGATCTAGTCCTTTGGTCTATTAACCTCCATGGTGGGCACCAATGTTAAACCGATTTTGGTTTATGACAAATATGGTGGGACCACTAAGGGTAGTGGCCCTAGGGACTTGTCCTTAAGTGAGGCCTAGGTGCCTACGTACCCCTTGAGGAGATCAAAGTCCACGCAGTTCGAAGATACATCCAGGAAGACCATAAGGCGTTAGGGTTACCTATATAGATACAACCGTGTAGTGCTTAATTAGGATGTGGGCGAGAGTGGATCACCAGTATGAAGTTGAGGGCTTTGCAAGGCTGTTGGAGGCAGGCTTGGAAGGGAGCACTAGGGATCCCTCGCCTTGCTCTCTGTCTCGACGGTTTTACTAGGGATTCTGATAGTGAGAATTCGCTCAAGCATAGCCCTAGCTCCCTCTCGGCTTCTCTGCCCATCAATCTCAGCTCACTCGATTTTGGTCTCCTTTACTCTTGCCCAAAATCACGATGTACCCCGTTCTCTGCACTACTTCACCATCAAAACACGCTACTCAATACTCATCCCCTTTAATCTAGCCGTCCCCTTCCTTTTTTTTCCTATTATTAATTCCTTTTTCCCTAATTTATGAAAATAAATAAATAAAATAGAAACAGAGAATTAGGTGGAGTGTATAAAACAAATATAAGATAAAAATATAATAAGATGAACTACTGGGTGGGTGTGTAAAACTAATAAGTAACTTCAAATGAAGACAGCACAGATAAAGTGGGGCATTTGCCATAGGGAACGGTGAAGGCCCCCTTATATATTACTTATGTAATATATGTCACATATTATATATATATTATAATTTTTTATATATAATAAATATATATAATGATAAATAAAATTAAGAAATAAGTAAGTTAAAAATAAATTAAATAATACATAGTATATCAATTATTTTTAATTTTTAATTTATTAAAGTTAAAGATTAAGAGCTATAAATTATTTTTTAGAAGTGTCAAAATGGACTGCCTTATGGGTCGGTCCGTTTGGTCTTATAAAATATATAAGATCGGATTAAAGAACTTTTGGACCTAATAAAAAATAGGCCAGTTCAACCTTAATAAAAAATGGGCCAGTCTAACCCTAAAAAAATAGGGCCAAATTGGACTAGGGCTAGCTCATTTTTATTTTTAATATTGATATATTGAATTAATTATTAATTTTTACTTTAATTCAAATTATATTAAGCATTTTGAAATTTTATTTAATTTATTTTATTACTTTAATTAATATTTTTTTCAATATATCATATTATTTTAAATTTCAAATAAAAATAAATATTATACTATAAATTATTTTATATATTTAATAACTTAATTTTTTTTTAAATATAAAAACGGGCCAATCCAGCCCCGCTCTAAGGCCTAATAGGACCAAGCTAGACCGAAGAAGTTTCAACCCTAATTAAAAACCTCCAGCCAAGTCCTATTAAAATAGGGCCAAAGTGGGCTAGTACAAGTTGACCCATTTTAACATCTCTACCCTACATCAGTATAAAAATGATTTACATATTATATTATCTAATTTATATTTTGAGAATAGTATACAATGATTTGGAGCTTCTAGCCTTTAATTAAGACTTTAATAATTTCTCAAAAAAAAAGACTTTAATAATTTAAGAATTTAAAATAATTTACATATTATGTATTATTTAATTTATTTTTAATCAACTTATTTTTTAATTTTTTTTATTATAATATATATATATATATACGGTCCATCACATATATTACATAAGTAATATACGACGAAGGCCCCACTTTGTCAATGCCTTCTCCACTTTAAATGGTGAAGGTACTAACATGTAGGATAGGTAAAGTTTTTTTTAAAAAAATTTATAGGTGTAGTATGTTGAAAAATTAAATTTATGATATAGCAATTTAATAATTAATATTTTTAAAATTATATTTAAATAAATTAGTCTAGAAATTGTTCCCTAAAAGGTATGTTATTTGCAGTAGTGAAAAAAACATTGCCTATTTTTTATTTAGGAAATAGTTTTTTAGTTGTTGTTGCAGTAACTATTGCTAAAGGCCTAAAATGTTGTAGTGGCAAGATGGGCCATGGGCCGTAATCTCACATCAATGAGCCGCATTCTTTGTGTTAATGAGGTCAATGCTTCGCTGCAAATTATGGCATAACACATACCACTGTGGTGAAATTAAAGAGTAATTTCCACATACTATATATATATAGAGTATGTTCATATATATAGTATGTTCTCTAATTATTGAAAAAGGACAGTAGTTTTGTTGCAAACAATATATTGCAATGCATGAGAGGAATGGATAGAGAGACGAGGAATTACTATGATTGTAGCTTTGATTTCCTGTGGTGTGAGCAATTGGTTGTTATTGGCATCCTTGAGCGTAATAAGAACATCAAGCAAGTCTTCCTTCTCTTTCTTTCTTCCATCCTTCCATTGTTGGATTCTCTCTTCAATAATGGGATCATGATATTTCCTGAACACTCCAAGAGCCTCCTTCAACTTCTTCTCGTGGTCGTCCAAATCAAGCACCCTCAAGCATGGCATATAATCAGACACACAAAATGCATATAAGTACCTGAGGAGTGTGAAGATGGCTTCCACGTGTTGTTCTTCCTCTAATCCTGGCCCTCCATTTTTCCCACCTTCCCCAAAATACCTCTTATTGAAAACCATTCTCCTAATCACATTCCCACAATATTGTTGTGCCGCAACCCTAACATTCACAAGCCTATCTTTATTATTATTACTACATTGGCTATACACATACCTCACAAGGTTATCAGCTTCTTGAATCCTCATGTCATGAAGCCATTGAAGTCTAGCCGGAGAAACCAATTCATTGCTGACGATTTTCTTCATCTTCTTCCATTGCTGGCCAAAGGGCACAAGAATGGTCGTCAGATATCCACTCGAGATGAGCTCGGCCGACATGCAGAGCGGCCTCGAAGAGAAATTGGCATCCTGCTTCTTTAGGAATTCGCAAGCGATACTAGGACACGACACCGGTACCACATGAACGTTACCTAGACGTATGCATGCAATATCAGTGTTCATGTCACTCATCAACTTCTCTATCCAACGGAATGCCGGCCTGTTCGCGAGCATTTCCGGAAGGTTTCCGACGATCGGCCATGGTTTTGGACGGGGGGAAGTCTAGGTGTTTCATGAGTCTCATTATCTTTGGTTTGGGTCTTGATGATGAGAGAGAATGTGAAGGCAACTAGTATGAGAAGCAAAGCATGCCAATAATTAAAGCATGCAATATGCATGGATGACAAGGAAACACTTAAGGCATATTGATATTCCATAGCTTGATGATGTTGGAAATCAAGGAGTAATGAGATATTTGGGTGATTGTAGAATCTATATATCTATATATCTTCTATATATATTACTAAAGGAATGTACGTAGGCTCATCTTCTGACACGTGTCTTCTCTACATATCATGCTCACTCTCCACCTATGTACATTCCATATGCTCTTAAATGATTCTGATTGGATATCATTTAATGCTATTTGATTGTGAGTTTTGAAATAGGAATTATACAATTACTGTCATTAATTAGAAATATCAACATTATATATATATATATATATATATATATATATATATAAATATGTTCATACCTAATAAATAGCCCTACAGCTAAACAAATAAATAAATAAATCTATCTATATATCTATTCTATATATATTACTAAAGGAATGTACATAGGCTCATCTTCTGACACGTGTCTTCTCTACATATCATGCTCACTCTCCACCTATGTACATTCCTTTAGTGATATATATAGATATAGATATATAGATAGATTTTTTTTGTTGAGCTGTAGGGGATATATATATATATATATATATATATATATATATATATATAATGTTGATATTTCTAATTAATGACAGTAATTGTGTAATTCCTATTTCAAAACTCACAATGAAATAGCATTAAATGGTATTGAATCAGAATCATTTAAGAGCATATATATAGAAAAGCTTTGAAAAATGTTATAGGATGTGTAGGTGTAGAATGAGCATGATATATAAAAAACACACGTGTCAAAAGATGAGTCTATGTAGATTCTTTTAGTAATATATATATATATATATATAGATATAGATATAGATATATAGATGTTTGAAGATAAGGTAACAAGGGGATGTGTGGTTCCAAAGAGGGATGCAGGTTTCCATGCATGCAATATGTCATGGGAAAAGCAAGAAGAAGGAATTATAGATACATAGAATAAAAAATTGTGTAAAAATAAAAAATAAAAAATAGAGAAGTTAAGAAGTCAAACTAAGAAGAAGAGGGAGTGGTGGGTTAGTATTGGAAAAATGAAAAGCTGTGTGGTGTGAATGAAGATAAAGAAAGAGAAGATAAGAAGAGAAGAGAGATAAGAGTATTACTTGATGTAAACAAAAAGTGGTAGGATAGCATTGGTGAAGTAGCTTTCATCAAGATTTAGGCCTTGTTTAATTATAAAAATATTTTAAAAAAATGGGAATGAAAATGAAAATGAAAATGTAATATGAGAATGGAATAAAAATTGATAAAATAATTATTTTATCTTTATATTAAAAGTGAGAATGGAATAAAAGTAGATAACAAAATAATGGCAAAAGCATAATTTTATCAAATTACAAAAATTAAGATATGTTTGATAGGAAAAGTTTTTTTAAGAAAATATTAGATTACAGCTAAGATTACATTTTCAATTCCTCTTACCAATGAGGACCTTAGTCTTGGAATTTGATAGCTAGAATAAAGACAAAAAGGTAATAATAAATGTTTAAAAAATAATGAAAAATATTAATTAAAATTACTTATTTGTATGTTTTAAATAGTGTTTGAAAATCCAAATAGACTCGACCGAATTGACACGAAATTCGGTGACCTGGGCACCAAGTCGGTTTAGATGGTCTCTCTGAACTATTTTAAATTGATTCAGGAATGACCCTGGTTAACCCGCTGGATTTTAGGCAAACCCGATTACCCATGACTCGGTTCTTTTTTTTTAAAATATTAGATTGTTTGATACTATTAATATTTTATTTTCTTAATAAACTAAATTGGCAAACTTTTGGATTGTTTAAAGTGTTAGAGTGGTTTGAGTTATGACTTAATTGATGTGTTGATTTTTTATTTAAATTTCATGTTTGTGGGATCAAACTTTTTTTTTTTGGCCAGTGTGGGATCAAAAGTTAAGTGTTTAAGACTTCTTATGTGTTATTATTTTTAGGCTAAAATGCACATAGACCCCTTGAGTTTTGGGTCAGGGGCACATAGACCCCCTGAGTTTTAAAACGTTGCACATAGACCCCCTGAGTTTTTACTTTGGGGCAGAGACACCCCTTCTGTTAGGGTTCCGTGTGAAAACTAAGCGTTAAGTGCCACGTCAGCAAGCATGTGTGAGGGGTGTCTCTGCTCCAAAGTGAAAACTCAGGGGGTGTATGTGCCCCTAAAATGAAAAACTTAGGGGGTGTATGTGCCTTTAAAGTGAAAACTCAAGGGGTATATGTGCCCTCACACATGTTTGCTGACGTGGCACTTAACGCCTAATTTTCACGGAACCCTATAACAGAAGGGGTGTCTCTGCCCCAAAGTGAAAACTCAGGGGATCTATGTACAACGTTTTAAAACTCAGGGGGAGTATATGCCCCTGACTCAAAACTCAGGGGGTGTATGTGCATTTTAGCCTTATTTTTATATTTTAGACTTATTATATTCAATTTCAGCTTTAAATTTGAATTATAATAACTTATTGGTTTTTGTCCACTTATAGCACTTTCCAATATCTTATTATTAACATTATCACTTTTCAAATCTTATTTTCCAATCTATACCAAACGCACTGTTTACGTCCCAATTCGCCGTTGCCAACAGCGAATTGAGAATATTTTTTCATCCGAATTCGCCGTTGGCAACAGGGAATTGGGAGTCAACGAAAAGGCCTCCCAATTCCCCGTTGACTGGTCAGCCTTGCCTACGTGGCTGCCACGTGCCCAATTCGCCGTCGGGCACGGACTTTTGAAATTCGAATTTACTGCCCCCAATTTGTCGTTGGTAATGGCGAATTGGCGACAGTAAATTCGTCCCGCTTCCCAATTCGCCCTCGGTATCTCCGTCTTCTTAATTCCTCTTAGACTTCTCCCTCTTCTTCCTCTTTCCTCCTTCCTCTGGTTCTCTTCCTCATTTTCTTCACTCTCTCCCTCTCAATCTCTCACTCTCATCCTCTTCTCTCACTCTCATCCTCCCTCTCATTCACTCACTTTCATCCCCCCTTCGGTCACTGTTGCCGTCGTTCCCGCCGCCGGCGTCTCCTTCTCAGGTGAGTCCTCCCTCCGTCCTCCTTCTCCAGTGATATATATATATATATATACGAATATATATATATATATATATATATATATATATATAGAATATATATTTATATAAAATATATATATATATATATATATATTTATTTATTTTAATATATATAATATATATATATATTATATATTTTTTATTTACTAATATTAAAATTCTGAATATATATATTATATAATTTGTTTGTATTTGTTTGTTTGTAATTATATAATGTATTAGGGTTTATTTGTTAGTAATTATTAATTATTGTTAGGTTTTTTTTGTCGGTAATTATATTATTTGTTAGGATTTGGATTTATTTACTGGTATTTAGAGTTTATTTGTTAGGGTTTACATTATTTGTTAGGGTATATATTATTTGTTAGGGTGTAAAGTTTATTAATTATTAATTATTTTTTAGGTTTTATTTGTTGGTAATTATTAATTATTGTTATGGTTGAAAGTTAATTTTTGTTGTTGATTTCTTTAATTATTGTTAGATGGATCCGATTCGAGAGTGTGCTAGATACATCAGGGCGGTCTGACCGATCCGTCCATCTTGTACTTATAGCCCCGGCACAGGTCGGAGGCGTTGTGGCAGGGACATGTAAGTACTTCTTGTTTACGCCGATTTTAGCGATTTTGAGTTAGGTGATTGTTTACTGATCGCCGTGTTTTGTTTTTCAGGATACGCCGACAGTTTGTCCACGGCGTACTAGGTCAACTACCTACAGTTATCCGCCACCGGCGTTTGTTCCGCTGCTCATTGCATCCGGCTTCTACGGAGCGTCGAGAGCCGGTTTCTTCCCATACGACTGGCACCTGGTCACGGCCTTGATCATGCGGTGGAGGCCAGAGACCCACACGTTCCATATGGTCGTGGGCATCGGGGAGATCACGATCACTCTAGAGGACGTGGCCATCCAGCTGGGCCTCCCCATTGAGGGGAAGTCGGTGGTAGAGAGCAGGAGCCACAACTGAGCCGATCTCTGCCAGGAGTTTCTTGGGAAGACTCCAGGAGAGCGAGACCTTAAGGGTCAGAGGGTGAATATTTCATGGTTGGAGCAGAACTTCCCCCTCGATCAGGGCCCTTGGGGTGATGTGTCCGATGAGGAGCTGCGCCAGATGGTACGGGCATTCATTGTGCGGCTCATCGGTGGCTTTTTGATGCCGGACACCTCCGGGAACAAGGTATCCCTTCTTTGTCTGCCCCTGCTGCAAAATCTCGAGGAACCAGGGTAATATAGCTGGGGTTCTGCGGCTCATCGGTGAGTTTTGAAATAGGAATCACACAATTACTGTCATTAATTAAAAATATCAACATTATATATATATAGCCCCTGTAGGCTGTAGCTCAACAAAAAAAAAAATCTACCTATATATATTACTAAAGCCTAAAGGAATGTACATAGGTGGAGAGTGATATGTAGAGAAGACACTTGTCAGAAGATGAGCATATGTACATTCATTTAGTAATATATATATATATATATATATATATATATATATATATATATATATATATATATAATGTCTTTTTTGGGCCAGATACTATGGGATGTTATTTATTATTCACAATCGGGCGTTTTTTCATCTCCTCTTTTAGGCCCATACATCATCGTTTTAATTTTGTTTCTCCTTATATATATATATATATATATATATAAAAGATATCTAAATATAGTATTTATGCAAAAAAAAAAAGAGTTAAACAATGAGTTTTATTCTCTCACAATATTCTTTATTAGAAATAATAATGTTGAATGTCCACATTGAACATAAAAATCTCTTTATGGATTAAAATTATGATTCATTTCATTATAAGAAAACTTACTCATCTCATTATGAAGAATGAAATAAATAGAAACAATAATCATATCTTTTATTAGTAGGTTACGTGATGGTATATTTAAATTGAAAAAAAAATTAAATTTTGGATTGGTTTAAGCTTTTTTTTTTAAAAAAAAAATTTGATTGAAGATGGAGTACTAATTGGTTGTTAAAAAGTAGTACATACATAGAATAGAGTTTAGATTCTCTGCTGTCTACGAATGTATTATCTCGGTTGGCCACGCCCAGTAGAATAGCTTTCTGAATTTGCTCTTAGAATTGCTTACTTTTTTTTTTATTGCATTACAACTTGCAATCCAATCAACGCCACCATCTCTTTTTATTTTTAAAACAATACTTTTAAACAAATATGGAAATATATGATTTTTTGTTTACACTTTTGTAAGCTGCTTGATCAGAGTATATATTATGGCGTGACTGTGGAGTTATTCATTTCTACTTTTTACCAAATCACTCACCTTCTACCAAACTAGACTTTGAACTTCAAACTATTCTGAAAAGAAAAGAAAAGAAAAGAAAATAAATTATACTTACTAGTAGAGCAAGTGCTTTTAAAGCACATATGGTTGTTATTTTTTTCTTTGCACTTTTAAAATAATTTTCATTGAATAATGGATAATGTTGGTTTGAATTTGACGGATCCAAATTTAAGGTTTGTGTCATTTAGTATAGGACGACAAGGGTGCCTAGGAGTCATGCTTGGGGCTTCAATGACCTTAATGCTCTTTGCGAGATTGCTACATTGCTTCACTTGGAGTGTGCCACCCAATGTGTCAGCAGCCTCGTCTGCATATAACGTCATCCTGGGTTGCCTGACCCTCAATCGGCTCAAAGTGGTAGTGTCCACAGCTCACTCAGCAATAAAATTCCCCACGACAGAGGGAATAGAAGAAATACGGGCAAATAACGAAGAAGCTCGCACCTGCTGTTTGGCAGATCTTCCCAGAAGAAATGAACCCATGAATCACACCAGAAACTCCCCCGAGGTGGTGGATCTATGCAACGAAATTCCCGGAGCTCGTCCGCAACCCACGGAAGACCTCAAAAACATTTGCGTCGACTGAACAAACAATGGGAAGTGGCGGATGTGTGTGGACTTCACGAACTTAAACAAGTCTTCTCCCAAAGACGCATATCCACTCCCCAATATAGACAAGCTAGTGGACGGAATAACGGAACACCGGATGCTGAGTTTCTTGAATGCCTTCTCAGGGTACAACCAGATCCAGATGAACCCGAAGGATCAAGAAACAACCTCCTTCATCACAGACATGGGCGTCTTCTGCTACAAAGTCATGCCCTTTGGACTAAAGAATGCCGGTGCCACCTACCAGAGGATGATGGATATAATGTTTAAAGAATAGATTGGCCGGAAGCTCGAAGTATACGTCGACGATATGGTGGTCAAATCCCTAGAGTTTGAACGACACCTGGAGCATTTGGAGGAAGTTTTTCTAGTCCTCCAAAAACAAAAAAATGAAGTTGAACCCGACCAAATGCGCTTTCGGAGTGTCGGCAAGAAAATTACTGGGCTTCATGATCACATAGAGAGGAATTGAAGAAAACCTAGAAAAATGTGCACCCATCTTGAATATGGAACCACCACAGTCAATCAAAGATATGCAATGCTAAATAGAAGACTGACAGCCCTCAACAGATTCTTGTCAATTAGGATGGCCAACCGCTGCCTTCCTTTTTATGAAATCTTGAAAATCGCACCAGCGTTTCAATGGACCGAATAATGCGAAAGGTCTTTCCAGGATCTCAAAACCTACCTGGCTAAACCTCCGGTACTGGCAAAAATCGTGAAGGGAGAAGCTTTGGTACTGTACCTAGCAACTACCAACCACGCGGTGAGCTCGGCGCTAATAAGAGAAGAAGGAACTAAACAATACCTGGTGTATTATATTGCAAAAGCCAATTACGGTCCGAACCGACCAGCCCCTCCAGCAAATATTGCAAAAGCCAGACTTAGCAGGGCGAATGACGAACTCGACTATCGAACTTTCAGAGTTTGATATTAAATACGAGCCACGTCGGGCAATTAAAGCCTAAGAATTGACAGATTTCATTGCCGAAATGACTCCGTCGAAAGGCCAACAGGGGACGCCCTGGCTTCAAACAACGATGCGATACACGATCCACAGCCAGAAAAATTCCCATGGCTAGTCTACGTAGACGGCTCCTCAACCAGGAAATTCGCAGGTGCCAGAATTATAGCCGAAAGCCCCGGTAGAATCAAGTTGGAACAATCCCTGCGCTTCATGTTCCCAGCCTCCAACAACCAAGCTAAATATGAAGCACTCATAGTTGGACTAACGCTAGCTTTGCGACCTAGGCACCTCAAAGGTCAAGCTATTCAGTGATTCACAGTTAGTGGTTGGACAACTCAGTGGAGACTTCGAGGCCAAGGACACTACCATCACTAAATATGTGGAGCGCGCCAAACAAGAAATCAGGAGGTTCGAATCCATCTTGATCACACGGATACTTCAAAACCAAAACACCTAAACTGGCCACCACACCTAGTCAGTCAGGCCTCAAGTCAGTCCTGCGAACCACGCTACACATCCCCAATATAGCTCCCAACATACTGCCAATAGAAATCGACGCCTCTTGGATGGCTGCATTAAAAGCATGCCTGGCCGAGGGCACACTACCCGCAGATAAGGAGTGATAAGTCCTTATTTTGTATAATATTTTCTATCTTATTTTAGGGTTCTTATTATATTTTATTGGGCTTAATTGCATCAATTATGATAAATTTGGTTAAAGAGTAATTACATGAAAATAATATTAAAAAGGGTTAAATTGTTATACTTTTGTGATTGCTTTTTAATTAAAATATTTTGGGATGATTATTTTATATTGGGCTTATTTTTGCTTTGTAGGTTATAAAAGAAAGATTGAAAAAAAAAGAAGAATAAAAGAATTCAATCAAAAATATTAGAAGCCCAAGAAAAGCCCAAAAATTAAAGACCCAAGACCCAAATCCACCTCCCCACATTTCAACCTCCTCACGCCACTTTGAAGGAGAGCAATTTTCCCCCAATTTTCCTTCTCTGTTTCAGCGCACAAAAGGGGCAAGAAAGTTCACGTCATTTCTCTTCTTCCCACCAAGCCATCATCACCAATACACACCCTTCATATCATAATCACATTCACCATCATCATACTCATTATCACATCTCTCACACTTCCATTTTTCCTCCCCTGTTCCAGCCACCACATTCACCATCATCTTCACATTTCCATTTCTTGCACAATGGATGAAGGGAAGGGTATTGTAGCATCTCTCTCAATGTGTGGCTAGATTTTCTTGTTTCTTGGAGATGGAGATTAGGGCTTGAGTTCCCATTCTATAAAGGGGAGTTATTTTATCTCAATACCTAATTTTAAATTGTGTATTTGATTTCCTAGGTTTAGGATTTATCTTTATGCAATTTAGAATATTAGATTTATGGGTACATTGTCTATGTGTATTGGGTGATTATGATTTAGATTGATTTTGGCAACTTGAGGTTATATAGAAATATTGCCTTTACAATGCAATTAGAAAGTATTTTCTATCATGTTCATGACTAGAGGATATAATCTTATATGCTTGTATTTGATTGTCTCGATTGAGCAATTTTTAGTAGAAGAACAAGTTGCTTTTGTTTAATTTTAATCATACACTAAGTGGCATTTAATTGTGTCTTTTGGAGTAATTGCTAGCTATGGTAGTAGGAGTAATTATTAAGAAAGAATACAAGACTCAAGTGGTACCTTGAGGTTTTACTTTAAGACTTAGTGAAATATTAATTTCCATATTACTTTGAACTATGATAGCTATAATTCCATTTCCAAGGGCATTTTCAATATTAATTCCAACCTCTTTTCATTTAGCCTATTCAAGAAAAATAACAAAAACAGTAATTTAGGTTCTCTTATTTACATTTAAGTTTATTTTTATTGCTTTTCTCATTTAGTAGATAGCTTAAAAATCTCAACACTTCACTTTAGTTTGTTAATTGCATGTTTTTGATACTTAGTTTAGCCTAGGATCTTAGATAAAGACTCCTTGAGTGAAAACGATCCGAGTTACGCTGCTATATTACTTTCTAATTTGGTTAATTTGGTCAACCTTGCGACGGGTGCGATCAAATTTTGGCGCCGTTGCCGGGGAGCCAATTTATTTGGTTCTTTGGTTAGCTAAGTGTCAATCTCTCTTGTGTTACTTATTAGATTTTTTTTCTTTTTCTTTCTTGTTTTAGACTTCTTTAAAGTATATTTATATATAGTTTGCGTTTTTTCTTTCAATTTTCCTTTGCATTTATTTAAAAAAAAAACCCAAAATCAACAAATTTCTTTATTTTTCTTATTACCTTTGTTTTATTTATTTTTAGTGCATAGCTCATACTTTAGGGTATAGCTCATACTTTACACTTTTCAAGTGTATAAATCTTTTGGACTCTTTGGGAATAGCTTTGTTCATTATTAAGGTTCACTGAATTTCCATTGTTGCTTTTGATTGTTATTTTGACTGTGTATGAACCAAAGTCCTGGAATTTTACCATTTGATCCAGAAATTGAAAGAACTTTGAGGAAGTTAAGGAAAAAAAAGAAGTTAGGAAGCATTATTAGCAATAGTGTAATTCAAGAAACTAGTGTATCTAGTGAGTCTGGTGTGTCTAGTGATTCTGAATCTAGTTTAGAATTTTATATTGATTTACCTTTCACTATGGATGATCAAGATATACCTAGGGATCAAAATGAACGAAATGATAATGGGAACAATAGGGAAAGAGAAGCTGAAAATAATGGGCAAAATGTGAGAAGAAGCATTTGGGAAATCACAACTTCTGATGTTAATTTTAATCCTATTAATGCTGCTTGTCCTAATCTTGACGTGAATTTTGAATTGAAAGGTCCCCTTGTTAACGCTTTACCAAAATTTTGTGGCTTGGCAGGTGAAGACCCTTATAACCATTTGAACTCCTTGTACATGGTATGTTCAAGTATGAAGCCCGTCGGAGCAAGCACAAATGATGTTCAATGGATGGTCTTTCATCTATCTCTTGAAGGAAAAGCCAAGGATTGGTACATGAGACTTCCTTGTCATGTGGAAAATGTATACAACTCATGGGCAAATTTGAAGAGGGCTTTCTTAGAGAAGTACTTCCCTGCATCTAGAACTTCTGCAGTTAGAAAAGAAATTTATTCAATAACACAGATGGATCAAGAGACATTTTATGAGTATTGGAATAGGTTTCAAGATTTGCTATCAAAGTGTCCTCATCATCAAATCCCAGAGGAACAATTGGTCCAATACTTCTATGATGGACTCTTGAATCATGATAAGAGTGTACTTGATGCTGCATCTGGAGGTTCTTTGATTGACAAAACAGCTCAAGAAGCATGGGTGTTGATTGAGATGATGGCTGCAAATAGCCAACAATATAGTTTTCGGGACACAAGATCTGTGATGCATTGAGTGGTTCTTCAAGCCAATCAAGAGAAATTAGCTCTCTTTCCTCACAAGTGGAGACATTAACTGCTCAAATGTCCAAGATGTCTGCTCAGTTGAACAACTTGAATGTGCAACATCCAACTTCTCAAGCAATCGTGGCCCCAAGTTGTGAATTTTGTGCTTCAGTTATGCATATCTCTAGTGTTTGTCCACACCGATTTGAAGAAGTGTCAGCTATGTATTAAGGAAATGCCAACACATCTCAAAGATGGGACCCTTACTCCAATACATATAATGAAGGGTGGAGATACAATCCCAAGTTCAGTTGGAGAGATGGAGACAACAGAGGCCAAAATAGATTTCAGCAGAGTGGTGGGGTAGGAACTTCTCAAGACAATTCTCTTTCGGTTCCCAAAAATGATGAGACCAACCAATTGTTGAAAGGATTGATGACTCAGATGAGTCAAATGGGTAATATGATAAAAGATGATAAAGCAGCTACTAATTCTCAGCTCTCCAGTATTTGTAAAGAGTTGGAGGAACTACGTGTGAAGAATAACAACCTCACTTCTTTTGTCACTCAACTGCAAACAATATGAGTGAGCAGCAAGCAAAGAGTAGTGGTTCAATACCCTCCAACACAGTCATCAACCCTAAATCATTGAATTCCATCACTCTTAGAAGTGGCAAAAATGTGAAGTTTCCTGGTGTAGATGATGACCAAGCTGAAGTTGTAGATGAGGATGCATCATTAGTTCCTAACACATTGAAGGAATCAGAGAGTTTGAAAGAAAAGGAGCTGCTTGTCAAAAAGAATCTCGCACTGGCCCAACAAGAGTCAGAGTTGCAAAGTAAGGATAACACTCATCCTCATGAAGAGGCAGAGCATTCTTCAGAGTTTCATGCAGGTTCTGCAAAGTCCATTGGAAGCAAACAACCTGAACATGGGAAAGCAGATGAGAAAGGAGTCTCAAAGCATAAAGGTAAGGAGGTATGTATTCAAGATATCCCTTTTCCTCACTCTTATCTTTCAAGCAAGAAAATGCATGATGATAAGCAAGATAAAGAGATCTTAGAATTGTTTAGCAAACTTGAGGTCAATATTCCCTTGTTAGAACTAATAAAAAAGGTGCCTAAATATGCTAAATTTCTTAAGGACCTTTGCACACATAAAAGAAAATTTTGGCCTAATGAAAGAGTGCAGATTATTTCTAATGTGTCAGCCTTGTTCAAACCTCAAATTCCTATAAAATGGCAAGACCCTGGATCTTTCACTATCCCTTGCACCATAGGTAAGGCAACCATAAATAGAGCTTTGTTAGATTTAGGGGTTGCTATAAATGTCATGCCCAAGTCCATGTATGCATCACTAGGTATAAAAACTCTTAAGCCCACTAGTGTAGTGTTGCAATTAGCTGATAGGACTATAAGGCACCCTCATGGCATTTTAGAGGACATACTTGTTAAAGTAAAGGATTTAGTATTCCCTGCTGATTTTTATGTACTTGATATGACTAATGAAGTATCACATGAACATTGATTCTTGGTAGGCCTTTCTTGAGGACTGCTAATACTATGATTAGCATGAAAGAAGGTGTCATCACTATGGAGGTGGGGGACCAGAAAATTTATTTAAACATGTATGAGGCTATGAAACATCCTTATGAAGATTATTCTTTATTGGGTGTCAATGCCATTGATTGTATCATTGATGAGGCTAGAGATGAACATGAATTGAATGTGCATGCTAACATTGATTTGCATGATCTTGATATCTAGCTCCAAAAATAAGGAGACAAGCATCTCAATATTTCATATGGGGGAAGATCTGTACAAAAAGGAATTCTCATCCCCGCACATCGGCTGAAGACGCCAGCTACGTCTTCCAGGAAATCCACAAAGGCATATGTGGAACCCACCAATCCTTGGGGGCACTCCACAAACAAGCATTACGCTCGAGTTTCTACAGGCCCACGATGAGGGCAAATACGGAGACTTTAGTCACCAATTGCAATCATTGCCAATGGCACGCAAACTTCATACACCAACCCCCCGGCGAGCTAAAACCTATCGAATACCCTTGGCCATTCGACACGTGAGGAATGGACATACTCGATCTTCTGCCGCAAGGCACACTGCAAAGAAAGTTCCTCATAGTAGCGGTCGACTACTTCACAAAGTGGATCAAAGCTGAGCCTCTAGCTACCCATCGCTTCCCAAAATTTCCAAAATTTCCTCTAACGAAACATCATATCCAGATTCAGCCCTCCTCACGTCTTAATCACTGGTAACGGCTGCCAATTCATCAGCGAAAAGTTCAAAGACTTTTACAAAGAATGGAACATCAACCATCGGACAACCTCGATAGAATATCCAGTGACCAATGGTCAAAACGAGAGGGCAAATAGAATCATCCTCGAGGGATTACGAAAGCGCCTTACAGAGGCAAAGGAGAGTTGGGTAGACGAACTCCCCTCAATCCTATGGTCCTATCAGACAACAATTCACTTAGAAATAGGAGAAACACCATTTGCTCTAACCTACGGGCAAGAAGCAATTGTTCTCGCAAACATCAAGGTCCCCTAAGATGAGGTACTGAATTACTCTGACTCCAACCCAGAGAATTTTCTCATCATCCTCGATGAAGCTGAAGAAAATTGAGAGGCTGCAGCGCTAAAAAATACCGCCTACAAATAGCTTCTCCAACGAATGTATAACAAGGGAGTCCGACCGCGAGAATTCAAAAATGGCGATCTTGTTATGCGTACGACAATCAACAATAAGTGCGACCGCTTTCACGGCAAGCTCGCACCAAATTGGGAAGGCCCATACAGGGTTATCGGGATTGCCTCCCATGGCGCATACAAGCTAGCCCACTTGACAGGAGAGCATGTACCCAATATCTGGAATGCTAGTAGTCTCTAAAAGTACTTTACTATGTCTTAGTCCGAAGACAAGTTTGTTACTCTATGTTATGTACCCGTTCTCAAGAGGTACTTCACTACGTCTTAGTCCGAAGACAAGTTTGTTACGTTGTGTTATGTACTCATTTTGATTAAACAAAACATCAAATACAATGAGATTGATCAACTCTTGTACTTGTCGAAACTTTTGTTTTCCTAATAATAAAAAGTATATACATTAACGAGGACTAATGCCCCAAGGTACAAATACATAATCGTATGAAGATCTAGCGCCTAACTAAAACCTTAACTAAGAGGCATCTCCACTCGGGGCTGCATCCTGAGGGCGCAACCACCCGCTTGCTAGAGAGGAAATCGTTGGCACCACCGTAGCATCCCTGCAAGGATTGGGAGCAATATCATACTCCTCTATCCTTAAGGAGAGATCGCCACGACGACGAGCGCGAAACTCACCATCAATCTTCTCCCATGAAGGATGCATCCTCACCCTGATTTTCGGAGGAACAGAAATGCCCATCAAATCCTCCAACTGCGTGATGCCATTCTGCATCCCATAGTTGGCGAAATGCAGAAAGTCCAAGCAGTGGGTCCTCAAGGCCTCAGCCCTTTTCCTTGAGAGCTCGTCCTCCAACTCAGTGATGCGGTTGTTTAAGCGATTGTTCTCTTCCATCTGATTGTCCACCACTTCCCACAAAAAAGAACGGATGAGATAAGGTACCCCACAGGAAAATAACCAAAGTTAAAGAAAAAGGCCTAGCCCTCCATCTCCCGTTGATAGGCAAAGCCCACCAGGCTTGGCAGCAACATAACCTCCTTGGTCATATGCTCTAAGGTATAGTCATCTCCATAATCCAGAGGATAATGCTGACGAGCCAATATGACCCGCTCAGCATCGAAGGGGATCAATTTCCCTTTAAAAGAGACACCCTTACCCAGAAACCTGATGAGCATCTCTTCGGGGGGTATAGGAGTATAGGGAATCCTCCTACGACTGCGACGATTCAAGTTGTTATCATCACCAACCTAATTCACAACACCTGCGCCAGTGCCTGCATCAGAACTTTGGGACGCGGCCCGCCCATGCTTCCGGTTTCGGGAGCCCACCGGAGCATCCAACCTCCCTTGAATGCTGCTAAGGGTTAATCCTATAATAAAAGAAGGAGGAAAAAGACACTCAAAAAAATCGACGCATCAAGAGAATTACCAAATACGGCACCCGAGACCGTCGATCTCCTTAGGGACCCGAAGGCGCCCTTCTCGTACTCCTCCCGTTCAACCCGCAGCTTAAGGGTCGGATTCAACCATTTAAGGGGAAAGTGATGACGCCAATCCTCGGGACGTGTCCATGGAGGATGCACACCCTTCTTGGGGACAACCTTGAAAAATATGATCGCCACACGTGATTGTTGCCCTGAAGGTCGTAAATAGTGAATTCTTTGGGGTACGAATAGAAACTCACCCACCCGTGCACCTCGCACGCGGCGTAAAGAGAAAGAAAGACGTTGGGTAAAGCCTCCAGTTTTCTTGCCAAAAATGCTAAGTTGAGACCTTGCGTTTGTCGTCAACTGAGCGGGGCAGACATTCAAAAAATTAAGCATGGCTCCAAGAACCCCGAGAAGGAGGGATAAACGAAGCATTGTAGGGGACACAGAGGGGGAGAACGAAGCTAACACCATCACTCCAGGTGATTCTCTCCCCTTCCCCCATCGAATCAATTTCGTAGTCTCTGGGAAGAGAAGGGGCAAACCGCTCCCTCCATATCTTCTCATTACGAGGACCAGGCACTACCAACGAATTTGCTTCTACACTAGTAGTCGAAATGCCAGCAGTAGATCTTGGCTCAGGCTCAGCCATGTACCATTCCCTCGAGCCCGATAGAGGAATCATGGCTGGGTCTTCACCTTCCCTGGCTAAAATCCCTCGAAGGTCGACGGAATCCTAAAGGAGAATGAGGGCCTCAACCTTCTCCCTCACGCCATCCATGGTGATAGTAAGCAAAGACTGCCCAAACTCCAATTCCGCGAACGAGGGCTAGGAAGCAGCGGCACTAGAGGAAGCCAAAAGATCGACCAAAGAAAACGAGAAAGGACGATTATGCAGGAAGAAAATCACAGAAGTTGGCAGAATGAAACTCTTCGCCAGAAATTGGGAGAATGAAACTCTTCATCCCAACAAAACGGCACCTCGAAGCCAAGCCAAAAGGCGCGAAAAGAGAAGAGTTCCGAGGAACAAGAGGAAAAGCCCCAAAGAACCCTTGACTTTTAAAATTTCTCCACATACCCCCAGGGGCATCTTCGAAATTTACTCTCCCTCTGTAATGATGACGCCTCCTTGTAAAGAGGTGTACATTCCTGTAGAGACGGCTTAAGAAACTTGCCAAGGAAGCCCAGCAATCAACCGTCGAGATTGCGACGCGTGGTATCTATGACGGCTTATTCCTTCGACAGCGATCCTCAGTGGTGGCCTGCCAGCCAGGAGCGTTCCATACACGTCCTAGCCGCACACGGCTCTTACAGGTAACGCTCTTGCCTAACGACTCCTATGTACTTATACTCTTCGAACTACGTGGACTTTGATCCGTTCACAAGCGTACGTAGGCACCTAGGTCATCACCTAAGGACAAGTTCCCCAAGGTTACAACCCCTTGCGGTCCTAATTTCTGATTTAGAATTGTCTGAATAAAAAATGACAATTACACATTCTATTGTCCGAAGGATAAAGGATTTGCTTAGTCTTGCATGGGAAGTTAGGATCAATCTTATCCTTAGAGAATTGAACTTATGTGCTGAAAGCTTAGCAAAAAGTAATCTTTCATGTAGCTGGGGTTTTTGTGTTTTGTCCAATCCTTTGAAATTTTATATGTCCTGAAAGTTAGGATCAACTACTATATTTTATATGGAATTTCAGATCTTATGGACTAGAAAAACGTTTTCATTGATAGCATTTGTGTGGTCCTGTGTCCAGGTGGTTATCGACATATCTTATGAGTTCCCCAATGTTTAATATTTTTTTGGAAAAAATGCCCTCGTTAAGGGCGTTTATAGGGTTGACCTTTTAACCCTATAAATGCCTTGTTGAGGGCGTTTTTTTAGTTAAATTTTCAATAAAATGCTCTCCGTGATGACGTTTTTGGGCGTGTACAGTAAAAACCCACCTATCATGATGGAATTGTAAATATCCCTTATTAAACCTTGAATTTTAGAATTTCAAGTATTTTAAATTACTAGAAATTTGTAAGCCAAACAAGGCATTTCATTACATGATATTTTAAATACCTTAAAACATTATTTTGTCTTGAAACTTTTCCAAAACCAATCACAGAATATTTTAAATGAACGAATGCATTGTAGTGCGTTTATGAATAGCTAGTGCCTGATAAACATGAAATTAAAGTGCAAATGATAAAATAATCATGCAAAAAGGACTAATTAATGTTGGAAATTTGATTGAGTAATCGTACACAGTGAAAATATATAATATAATAACATAAAGTAAATTATCTCAAAGATATGTTCAAATTAAAACACAATTTGAACACAATTCAAATATAATTTGATTTAGCGCTGACAGTGAATATGACAAGTAGAAAGGCAAACAACAAACAAGAAAAACAAGCTATTATTGATCCTAATTAGACAACCATTGTTTACTTAACTAAACAAATACATAAAATATACTAGAGGCTTCATAAACACATATGTGTATGTAATTTATCCTTTAATGTTTTTTTTAAAAATAAGAGTAAATTGACAATTTGATGCCTGAATGATATCACTTGAGTCAATTTGGTCCCCGAAAGATGCACCCTAATCAATTTGGACCCTCGATTAATTTATTAGATGAAAAAGTTAACATGGTTGATAATATGGTATTTTTGGATACTAAGTTACTGACTAACTAGGATACCATTTCAACATCCTAATCAAGTTTTTTTAAGAAAATAAGTATTAAAAATACATACCCTAAATGGGGTCGGTTATATAGATCAAGTGATGCCAACGTGTTCTGTTTTTCAACATCCTAATCAATTTTTTTTAAGAAAATAAGTATTAAAAATACCTCTAGTTATTAGGCTATATTTCATCTGGTCAACTACGTACAAGAGCCTCTAAGGATCTTCTCTGTACATGACCAAACAACCTAAGGCATGTTTCAACTAACTTTTCCTATATAAGTTCTAACCCAACTTTCTCTATCATTTCTAATCATATCTATTCTAGTGTGACCACTCATCCAACGTAGCATTCTCATTTAGTACCATACAGTAAAGCAAATCTTATCACTAAAGGAAAAATGAGTATTTTCAATCACCTCTACTTTGATTGTCATTATTAATTGTTTAAAAAAGGTACTTTTTTAGACAATTAAATTTTGGCCGTTAAAATAAATACACCTTTTTTATACTTGGGAAAGAAAACGCAAAAGCGAAAAGAAAACAAAACAAAAAACAAAACACAAGCCTAACAGCCTAACAAATAGCCTAACCCGGTTCCCTAATTATCCTAAGAAAGAATCCTCCATGGATGTCGGCCACGAGAAGATGCTTCACACCCGCCTGAGCTTCTTCCAACAACACCAAATCTTCTCTTCTTCTAATTGACTCCTTTGCGCACCAATCAGCATTTTCTTGTTGCTAGCAACACTGTTCGCCTTTCTGAAGACATGTGAAATCCGAACTCTCTAATCTCTAATCTCTGTCATGTCGGATGCTTTTCTCCCTGCGAGGCTGCTGCTCTGGGGAATTTGGTGGCGGAGATTTTCTTCTCTGACCATGCCCCTCCGGGCTGCCTCTTACTATGGTGCCGCCAAAATGTGCTGGTGCTGGTGCTTGTTAGTATCTGCTGTGAGTTTGCACCACCACCGTCTCCGTTGTGTTGTAGCTCTTGGGAAAAAGAATGATGTGTTCTTTGGGCAAGACCACGGTGGGCGCCACTGATATTCAGGTGACCTGCGAAGGTTAAAGAATGAAAGGGATGGAGGCTGGAAAGAATTGGACTCGACCTAGGCTCTAGGCCTGAGAGTCTACGTATTCGGAGATGAGATTAGAGTATTCGTAGTTCACGAGGGGCAGGTGCTTCCAAGATGTAGAGAGCCTGAAAGTAGGGACGCTAGGCAAATCTGGAACATAATAAACGTCAGGAATAGATCAAATCCTCATAATCTGTATTTCAAGAACAATCTTGCCTCCACCTTTTACTGGTCGTTGTGACAAATCACGAAAACTGATTTTCCCAAATTCTCCTTCATTTAATTGGGCGAAAAATTATTTTCTTCCATACATGTGATTAGATGCACCAGTATCAAGATACCAGGTCACTAAGCTGCATGTCTCTTGCTTGTCAATAGCTAATAAAGAGATATTGCTTTCTTCTTCCAGTTTGGCAAAATTCACCTTCTCTTCGTTATTATCGTTAGCACTATGAAGCATAATGTCCAATTTTTTTACAAATTTAACATTGAATCTCAGATTTTTCATATCTTCGATATTCTTCAATTGTCTTCTACCTCTACGACGGCCTCTGCCTCTGCCTCGATCTCATTCTCTAAGAGGTGTTATACTCTCCTATTGAGTTTGAGTTCCATAGTATGGTTGCGATCTGCCAGCTCCTCTTCCTCGTTGACCAAAGCCTTTTCCTCTTTGGAATCCTCCTCTGCTAAAGTAGTCATTTTCCTGCTGCATCAAAATAAGCTTAGGTCTACAATGCTTGATCAATTGACGTCTCTTCAGATGGCTTAAATAGCCATTGCTCATAAGCTTGTAATGACCCAATTAATTCTTCTATTGTCATTTTTTCAGGTCATCGGTTGCCTCTATGGCGACAACGACATAGTTAAATTTTGGATATGAAGCTCTTAAAATTTTCTCCATCACTCGAACACCTTTGATTTATTCTCCATTTCTTTTCATCTGATGAGTAATAGAAATTAGTCTATTAAAGTACTCTGCCACAAGTTCGATTGACTTCATTTTTAAGTTTTCAAATTCATCTCGTAGAATCTGAAAACGAATCTGCTTCATTTTTTCTATTCTGCTAAACACCTTTTGCAACAATTCCCAAGCATCTTTAGAAGTCCTCGCTGGAGCAATGATTTCAAACGTGGGTTCATTAATGCCTTGATCTATTCTGCTTCTTCTTTTGCTGACTTTTCTTTAAGCCATTCTCTACAAGCTCCCATACATCTAAGAAGTCCACCAAGAGTGCTTTCATCTAGATTCCCCAAATATCATAATTGTCTTTGGTGAGTACTAATGCCTGAGGTTGATAACCACTACTCGTTGATACTATGCTCTGATACCAAATGTTGGAAAGTATTTGGTAGGCGTGTGTTTGTGAATTTGTGTGACAAGAGTTAAATATATTTTTTATGACAAGTGCAAAAATACACTAAATATTTTCCTTCACTCAAATAGCAATACAAATTGCTATACTTCTCACACTTTTTTTATAACTATTTTTAACAGCAACAAGGTACTCTCTCCTACACTATTTATCTCACACTTAGATTATTTTTTCTCACACATCTCTTCTCTCAATTTGTGTTTACTATCATTTTCCCTTGCCTTAAATTTTCTCTACGTAGCCATCCCATATTTATAGATGTACAAAGTAAACAAGATAAAACTAAAAGTCATATATGTGTTAATTGCCAAACCATATTTTCTTTGCCTTTTCAATATTGTATAGTGTGCTTGTCTCCCATGCTTTGTCTCCTATTAATTATGGTAGCTTGATAATCTTGAAAAGTTTATTCCATCAGGTGGTTATGGAATTTTTCCCAAACAAATTAATACTCAACGGTGTAAAGGGGGTTATTTTCAATCATGTCAAAGTTAAAAGGGATTATTTGCTATAAATTATAGTTAAGGGGGTATTTGCAAGTGAGTCATAGTTGGAGGGGAATATTTGTAATTTTCCCAACTAAAATTTATAAGAACAAGACTAAATTTTAAAGAAAAAAATTACCTTGATGCGAGGAAATCAAGTTTGAGAAATTTTCAATAGAAAAAATTCAAAGTTTTGTGTGGATAACATGTTGTAAAATGAAGAATTTAGGAACTGTAGTTACATAATATTCCCTTCATATGACACATGGCATTATCAGCCTACTTTACATTAAACAACCAACCTATGTATACATGGCACCGCCCAACTGCACTAAACGTGGCATGATCCCACGTCTCCCTAAAACTCTTTTCGAGAAAAGACGTGGGGCGTGCCTTAGCTACAAGGATTGGGGGCGCCACACATCCCCCTTCTCCGACTATAAGTAGTCCCCCTGCATGAAAACGAAGGGACAGACATCTAATAGAAGACTAACATTGCACACAATTCATTATGCTATACACACGCTCTATTCTCAAAGATCTTCACTAGTAGCCTGACTATTGCTACTCCGCCAATCCTCCACAATCAACCCCCATTAACAGGCGACCTAGCTCGCCCACAGTAACGTACGTACTAGTCGTACACGGCTTGCACAGGTAAAGCTCTCTTGCCTAACGGCTCGCATGGACGTCTCATCATCGAACTATGTGAACTTTGATCCCTTACTAAGGGTACGTAGGCAACTAGGTTCTTACCTAAGGACAAGGGCCCCAAGGTTAAGACACGTTGTGGACCTCAATTCCACTTTGAAATACTCTATGAAAAATATGAACATTACATTGGTGCCCACCGCGGTCCTTCTCAGACCACAATGCCTTGCGTATTCTGCCTTCTGTTTTTACAGGAGTAGGAGTATATGACTATATAACTTTAGGAAACGGTTTTTTCATGCTTTACAGGTAACTTTCACATTCATAAATGGTTGACACGAACGCACCAACTGGCACAACCAGTGTGAGCAGTCCAAGATGGAGCCAACAGAATAGACAAGGCACGACTAACACCAACACAACGACGGAGGAAAGTACTTCCATTGTCACTCAGTCGCAGGTCACAACCGTATCTCAAGTAACAACCATAGAAAACGTCCCTCAAGTGCCAAAAACTCAAGAAGAAACGTGCCCGCATCATCATTTCGGCATGCCTCATGTTTAATGACCCACCAGTGGAAATCCTAGCCAAACAAGCCAGCCATCAGCAACCGCCAACGATGAAGAACTTGCGCGAATGAGAGCTGAGCTCGCCTAGCTCCATCAACAATCTGCATTTCACATTGACCTGCCCTAAGTAACTCAAATTTTGCCGATGCAACAGTCAACTATGTACTCATGAGCACCAACTGCGTTAGAAAATGGTACGCCCGCCAGAACCCGCAGCTGTCCAAACTCATGGAATAAGCATATTCTCAAATGTCACACAAGCACCTTCAACGCTCCCAATCCAATTCGAAACCCTGCCAATTGAATTCGTCCAGTCGTCGTTGAATATGCCCCCAGCAGTACATGTTTGCAGAATAAGCAAGCCCTACTCTCCTATACAGAACTTAGCGTTCGCCCGCCCGTTGACTACCAACAACTTCTGCCACATCAAAATTATCCACCAGACTCTTATATGCACCAACCTTGGGCTAGTGGATATAACCCTCATGCGACTTATGGGGCAACCGCGGCTTACCAAAGTTAGTACCCCTGGCATGGAGTCGATTTCCATGGGAGAGGGCTCAACTACCCCCACGTCCTCCTTCTCCAACTATAAGTAGTCCCCATCCATGAACATGAAGGGACAAAAATCTAATAGACGACTAACTTTGCACACAATTCATTCCGCTATAAAAACGCTCTATTCTCAAAGATGTTCACAAGTAGCCTGACCATTGCTACTCCGCCAATCCTCCACAATCAACCCCCATTAACAGGCGACCTAGCTCGCCCATAGTAACGTACATCCTAGCCGCACACATGGCCGGCGCAGGTAAAGCTCTTGCCTAACAGCTCCCATGGACGTCTCTTCATCGAACTATGTGGACTTTGATCCCTTACTAAGGGTACTTAAGCACTTAGGTTCTTACCTTAGGACAAGTCCCCCAAGGGGTCTTGTCCACCAAGGTTAAGACACCTTGTGATCCTTAATTCCACTTAGAAATACTCTGACAAAAATGAAGATTACAGGAACACAACAAGAACATAAGAGAGATGCACAAGATTCTATCCATGCATGTATTCATTTGTGTAATAAATAGCCTTAATTTATAGGACTCTAATCCTAAGGTAAAATGAAAAACACTGTAATGTAGCTTTAAGCATATTAATGTGTATGAAAAGTTACACAATACTATTAAGTGTGCTTTCATAAGATGGTGTTATAAAATTAGACCACCATTGATGTGATTGTGGAGGTATTACAAATTAGATAATGTTATTACATTGAATATGGTCATTAACATAAACAATTTATTTACAATATCACATAAATTTTTTTTAATTAATTAATTAAAAAAACAATTTTAAAAGTTACGTTGTCAAACACCCTTTTTTTAAAAAAAAAATAAAGTATTTTGTTTAAAATTAAACTTTTTTTATTTGCAACAAAATCTTTATAATCAATCGTCTTTGAATTTGGGGGATAAAAGTTCAATGGTACCGTACCATTGAAGTTTAGTACATCCCTCCAATCATGTAGAGCCATTTGTTAATATTAATATAAATTCACATTAATAAGGACCCACCTTGAATGGTTTAGAAACCAACTGATTGGAGGGATGTACTGAAGTCCAGTACTACCGTACCACTGAACATCTACTCGAATTTGGGAACAATAATTTGTTTTTTAGCCCAATTACTCGGAACAATAATTTGTCTTTAGGACCCATTATTGGGTACAATAATTGATATTAACAGTAAATAGCCTATTTATTATTTTACTTCACTCTATCTATATAATTGTTGTGATCAATACTCACTCATTCATGACCAAAGAAAAATATGCATTCTCACACAAAAGCAAAGATGGCAATGGAACTGGCAACTCATAGTTGGATTAGTGCCACTGCATGGTGTATGGCCATCCTCGCCGTCCTCCTCCTCTTCCTCCTCCGTTTCCACCGTCACAGATACAATCTACCTCCAGACCCAAAAGCATGGCCCATCATCGGAAACCTCAACCTCATCAGCCTGCTTCCTCACCAGTCCCTCCATGCTCTCTCCCAAAAATATGGGCCCATCATGCATTTGAGGTTTGGATCAAAGCCCGTCGTGGTAGGTTGTTTTGTCGAAATGCCCAAGGCCTTCCTAAAAACCCACGATGCCACATTCGCCTCACGGCCCAAATTTTCCGCGGGCAAGTACACAACTTACAATTACTCCGACATCCTTTGGGCCCCTTACGACCCATACTTATCCCAAGCCCGTAGGCTCTGCTTCGGGCACCTACTGTGCCCAAAAGCTCTCATGTCCCAAGAGTACATAAGAGAGGAAGAAAAAAATGCTTTGCTTTATGAATTGTTCATCTCCGCAAACACAACCGTATTACTCAAGGAATTGCTCTATGATTTGAACATCAACATCATAAGCCGCATGGTGTTGGGGAAGAAGTACGTAGAGAAAAGCCCATCATCATCATCATCATCATCATCATCAAGTGGTGTGGTGATTACATCAGATGAGCTGAAGAAGTACGTAGAGAAAAGCCCATCATCATCATTAAGTGGTGTGGTGATTACATCATAAGTCGCATGGTGTTGGGGAAGAAGTACTCTTTCTGCTGGCGAACTGTGTGAGAAATTTTTGCGCCAGTTGTTCGAAGCTGTGGATCGAATTGGTAAGCAGCAGCAAGAACCATCTTAGGGCGGCTTCTTTCAGGGTCGACGAGAAGACTCGGCACTGTTGGCCGTTCGTCATGCCCAATATTGACATAGCTGAGTTGAAGGTGTTCAGGTGATCCCTTAGATCGATTTCTCCACCATAAGGTTCTATGTGGAAGGGCATTTTGAAGCCCATAGGCTCGTGCTCATTCATGATTTGCTGGGTGAAGGGGTGTCTCCCCTTTCCCTGGAAATCGAACGTTAGCCAGTGATAAGCGTTTGCACCACAGGCGGCGTACGGGTTATAAGCTGCTACCTATGGCATGTGGAGGTAGGATCCCGGGGGATAGTTCTGGACTGGTGGTCGCGGATAGTTCATGACGGGTCGTGCCGCTTGTTCGGCGACCATGGTTAGTCTCGGTGGGATCACTGTTGGGGGAGCTGGTGCCGTCAGTGATAATCCCGCAAACTCCATTGGTAAAGTCCCGAACTGGATTGGGGGCAGGCCGACAGGGTCACTGGAGGTCCCTGCCGTCGTGCCGTGTGGCATTAGTGATAATTGGGTGCTCACATTTGCTGGGGCGAGGTTCCTGTCTCTTCCCATTGCCGCTGACGTAGAGCTGCTACCTCTGCCTCGAGGCGGGCGATCTCAGCGTCTCGTGGGTTCCTTGCTGGCTCTGTCATCTCCTAACCGTCGGTTGAGGGGCAAGGGACGTGCGGCATGCCATACGGGTGTTGAGGGCAAGTTTACTCTCTAGGTGCCGGGTTCTGGACCACGGTTTTCGTGACGGCTACCTGTGTCATTGAGGGGCTTTGAGGTTGGGTTGCGCTTGATCCGCCTGCCTCAGTTGTGATCGCTTCGGCCGTTCCTTGTCAGTTCCTCGTGCTGCGCCTCAGAGCGCTAGCGTCAGTTGTGGTCACTGGGACGTTCGAGTTGGTCATGATTATATCCTGTGTATCCTGTATTGAAGATCAAGATAAAAACAAATGCAGGTTTCTGAGCGTTATGTGTATACTCCTACTCCCCGAAAAAGAAATGACGTTTAGCGGCAGAGTGCGCAAGGAATTGTGGTCTGAATAAGACCACGGTGGGCGCCACTGTAACTGTCGTTTTTGGCTCAGACAATTGTAATTTGAAATTAGGACCGCAATGGGTCTTAACCATGGGAGACTTGTCCTTAGGTGATGCACCTAGGTCCCTACGTACCCTTCGGGAGGGATCAAAGTCCACGTAGTTCGTCATGCTGACATCTATAGGAGCCGTTAGGCAAGGTGGTTACCTGTATTGGGCCGTGTGCGGCTAAGACGTGTCTAAGGTACTTCGGGCGGGCGAGCCGCTCTTAGGAGGTTGCCTTAGTGGGAGAGAGCTAGGGTCTCTGGGGGCTGCTGGAAGCCCCGTCAATGGTGTGCCCCGAGAGGGAGGTGAGCCTGCCGGAGGTTGGCCAGAATGGAGGCCTGCGGCGGAGCTCGCGATGTGTAAGGACTGCGTGAGGTGTCTGAGGGTATTCAGGTTACCGAGAGGGTATCTGGAATATTACAGAGGATGTATAGTAATCCTTCAGGTTGCGTATTGTTCTGTTGGGTTCGATTGCCTGCTTAGTCCCCCGAGTGAGGGTCTATTTATACTCGAGTGTGGGGAGATCGTGTTCGACCCACGACCTCGTGGGACGTGGGTTGTCCAACGAGGCTTGTGGATTTCCCACGTCTGGTTGAGGGGATGCTCCATGAGGTGACGTGGGCAAGGGCCACGTAACTGATAAATGAGTGGTGCCACGTGTCCCTTGCAGGTGCTGAGGCCGTGCTTCTAGAACGTTAATGTCACGTGTCCTAAGGTGGAATATTCCGTAGTTACACATATTAAAAGTTAGACGATACTATTAAGTGTCCTTGCATAAAATGGTGTAATAAAATTTAATGTGTATGAAAGTACACAACTTATTAATGTGTATGAAAAGTTAGACGATACTATTAACTATTAAGTGTCCTTGCATAAAATGGTGTAATAAAATTAGACCGCCATTGATGTGATTGTGTAGGTGTTACAAATTAAATAATGTTATTACGTTGAATATGGTCATTAACATAAACAATTTATTTACAATATGACATAAAATTTTACTTATTTTATTTTTAAAAACAAAAAATAATTTTAAAAGTTACGTTGTCAAACACCCATAATTTTTATTATTTTAAAATAAAATATTTTGTTTAATTTTTTTTTATTTGCAACAAAATCTTTATAATCAATCATCTTTGAATTTTGGAATAATGGGTATCTTCTTTACGCAAAAAGGGAAAGAGAATGTGAATGAGTTTAATGTGTTTGGTAGTAAAAATTTAGAATAGAAATAGAATGAGAATATATTAAAATTATCACTTTACACCTTATATTAAAATAATAAAAAGAAAAAAATAATAAAATTGTGTTAAATCAAATTGTGTATAACCATTTTATATTTTTTTCTTTTCTTTTTTTAAATTTTGACAGGAAAAGAAAAAGTAAAAAGTGAGTGAGGTGATGGCCAAAAAGAAAGGAAAAAAAAAGTGAATGAGGCTTCCTTTCCGTTACCCTACCCATTACCCTACCGTAAAACGAACGTACCCAATAATTTATTTTTTAGCCCAATTATAGGGAACAATAATTTATCTTTAGGACCCGTTATTGGGAACAATAATTGATATTAACATTAAATAGCCAATTTATTATTTGACTTTTCTCTATCTATAAAATTGTTGTGATCAATACTGACCCATTCATGACCAAAGAAAAATATGCATTCACACACAAAAGCAAAGATGGCAATGGAACTGGCAACTCATAGTTGGATTAGTGCCACTCCATGGTGCACGGCCATCCTCGCCGCCCTCCTCCTCTTCCTCCACCGTTTCCACCGTCGCAGATACAATCTACCACCAGGCCCAAAACCATGGCCCATCATTGGAAACCTCAACCTCATCAGCCCGCTTCCTCACCAATCCCTCCACACTCTCTCCCAAAAATACGGGCCCATCATGCATTTGAGGTTCGGATCAAAGCCCGTCGTGGTGGGCTCTTCTGTCGAAATGGCCAAGGCCTTCCTGAAAACCCATGATGCCTCATTCGCCTCACGGCCCAAATTTTCCGCGGGCAAGTACACAACTTACAATTACTCTGACATCCTTTGGGCCCCTTACGGCCCATACTTATCCCAAGCCCGTAGGCTCTGCTTCAGGCACCTGTTGTGCCCAAAAGCTCTCGTGTCCCAAGAGTACATAAGAGAGGAAGAAAACAACACTTTGCTTTATAAACTGTTCATTTCAGCAAACACAACCATATTACTGAAGGAATTGCTCTATGATTCGAACCTCAACATCATAAGCCGCATGGTGTTGGGGAAGAAGTACGTAGAGAAAATCCCATCATCATCATCATCATCATCATCATCAAGTGGTGTGGTGATTACATCAGATGAGCTGAAGAAGATGGTGGATGAGTTCCTTGTGTTGAATGGAATTATGAATAATATAGGGGACTTGGTACCTTGGGCTAATTTCTTGGACTTGCAGGGTTCTATAAAGAGAATGAAGGCTTTCAGTGAGAAATTTGATAGGTTTCTGGAGCATGTGTTGGATGAACACAATGAAAAGAGAAAAGGGGTTAAAGATTATGTTGCCAAAGACATGGTAGATGTGCTTTTGCAGGTTGCTGAAGATCCCACTCTAGAAGTCAAGCTTGAAAGGGACGGTGTCAAAGGAATCACTATGGTAACATTATTTTAATATGTATGATTTTTAATATATAGTATTTTGGCCGGGTAGGTCTATGATGCAACTTGTTGTATGCATGCAATGCAATTTTGGCCGATAGGATTGTGACATGTGGCTAAGATGACTTGAGATGCAATGCATTTTTTCACATGTTATAATCCTATCAATCGAAATTGCATTGCATGTATACCATTTTAGTTTATACGTTCCAAAACCATTCACTATCAAAATATATATAGACCATTAACAATGCAAATAGAAGTATTATTTTTAGTTTTTGAAATTTAATATAAAAATATCTATTCTATATATTAAAATAGAATACACTAGAAGAGATGTTGACAAGTGTCACTCTGAGGTAATCCTAAATTTTTTTAAAAAAGAATATTTAAAGAGAAATAGAAAATTCAAATAAATTAAATAAAAAATCTAATAAATCTTCAAATAAGATTTATAGTTATGATTTAATAAAATAAAAAATAATTTAATTTAATTTTAATATAATATTCAAATAAGATTTTTAGTTATGATTTCAAATCATATTTGGTTAATAATATATATATATTTTTATGCAATAAAATATATTTAAAAAAAGCAAATTTTTTTTCAGAAAAAATCTAAGCCACATTAATAATATTAAATTTTTTGTTTGTGAATAAAATTTTATAACTTCAATATTATTTAAAAATTAACTTTAAATCAAATTATATTCCTCCAAATTAAAGTCTCATGCACATCACTTAGTTTAGAGACTAAGAGATGAGACAAAGTTTATATAAATAGTAGAGAAATTTATGAATCTAGAACAAGTCTAACCAAATAGTATATTGACTTTGGATAGTAAGTGTCGCTTTAATTTAGATAAATCCTTAGAGTACATTAGAGGAGATACTAATAAGTGTCACATTTAGGTGAATCCTAACTCCTCCAAATAAAAATATCTATGAAAAAATAAATAAAATAAAATAAACAAATCCAATTAATATGAAATATGAATTTTTGTGCAACACAAATTTATTTACAAAGAAATAAATAATTAAAAAATTAATTTATTTAAGAAAAAATTTTATCTATAAAACTAATATTAAGTTTTAAAAACAGTAAGAGAGAAATTTATCGAGTTTTTGTTATACCACAACAATCATGCTAAATAAAAAATTTTATTAATTTTGAGTAATTTAAAATATTACAATTAGAACTAACAATAAACTGAATTTTATAACTTTCCCACCCTTAAAATCATGTTAATTATGAAATTTATTTATAAAAAAACTAAGAAGTTTAAAATAATAATATATATAATAATAATAGTGTTTAGAGTCAAAAAAGAATAATAATAGATAAATTATCAATTAAATAATAAAAATATTCCTTCAAATTTAGTATAGTTCAATTTAACATTAATTTTAATTTTGAATGAGAAATAATTATTAAAAATAAAATAAAATTTATATACAAAAAAATAAATTGTAACCGTGCTTAGCACCAGTACTAATCTAGTTATTAGTATATTTTAAGATAATTAATAATGTAATAACTCCTTATTATTTTTAACTCCTCTTTCACCACTTCTTATAAAAAAAAAAAAAAACTCCTCTCTCACCACTATTCTTAAATTTTAACTACCTTACTCATGATATCTTTTCTCTTATATCTTCTTTAATCATGTTTTATTTCATATTTTTTCTAATTCTAAAATATAGCTATTTTGTAAGTCTACAACCATATAATATATATTTTTTCAATTACAAAATAACTATTTTTATAACACTGAAGACTCAATAGTCGTATTAACGTACAAGCTGTTGCATAGATGATTTTTCACTCAAACTCCAAGTTGTTACTCAAGTTAGCTGAATCCACCCCTTGTTTCTCTTTCACATCTTTTTCTTATATATCTTTTTAATTATAAAAAAAATTGATTTGTGACAACAAAACAATTATGAGACCGAAAAAAGTAGCATAAATATTAACATATATTTTTATAAAATAATAAATCAAATATTTACTAATTTTTAATTCTAACTAATGTAAGTCCTCAGTTCTCACCTACTATCTTTGTTGATTGTCTCTTTATAATATGAAGTTTAGGTTTCAATTATCATATACAAAAGTGCATATCTCTTTATAATAATTATTTTTATGTTAATAAACTAAATACTAAAAATTTATTCAATTTTTTATTATTTTTACATTTTTTCTCTCCTTAACTCAACTCAACTCATCTTACATCACATATTATATTATCTTAAAATATAATAATAATACTTCGAAAGAGATCAAATATGTGAGGTAAGAAAAGATGAGGAAAAGAAAACAAAGATAATTAAAATTTTTTATTTAATTTATTTTTAAAAAAATTATAATTATTATTTAATATTATATTTTTTTAGGGAATATTATATTTTTTAAGTTAAAAAAAAATTAGCATCTAATTTTGTATGTATGCCAAAGGCTCTAGTGTGTCGCTCATTTAATTTGGTAAATTATACTTGTAATTTTTTTAGTTGGAAATAATTTTTTATTATTTTAAAATAAGTTAATATATATATATATATATATATATATATATATATATATATATATATATATATATATATAAAATCCTCTGAATCATGTAAAAAATCGTCTTAATGAAAAAAAAAATTGACCTAAAACTCTCTCAAAACTCACCATTTGTGCCAAAATCTTTTCTTAATTTGTTTTCCAAAATCCTAACAGAAAGATAACATATCAACAAAATAAGTTATCATACCCAAATGTAGAAACCCTTTTGCACAGAACTTTTGGCCTTGTATGTGTAAAAATAAAACTCCTATAAACTTTAGGTTTTGCGAAGAAACCATATAACTTTAAGATTTATACCAAAATATTCCTTAACACCTTACGGTACCATTTGTTAGGGTTATATATGTTTTAGATGGAAAAAGTAACGGAGAAAGTTCTTCGCACAAATTTCAAAATTTGAGGGAGCGATTCTACAAAACTTTATTTTAGTTGAAAAAACTTATTTGCATGACTTATAATTCAAGAGATTATGTGATTTTAACCTATAATATATAATAAAAGTTATTTCTTAGTGAGATATTAATTCAAGATCATATCTAGTACATTTCATTGCGAATGTTTTTGAATATATAATATAAGAAAATTAATAAATTTGGTTAATCATATATTTCTTAAAAATCTCTTCTTTAGGATCTTATATTGGCTGGATCGCAAAGTTCTGCTATAATTGTAGAATGGGCAATTAGTGAGCTCTTGAAAAATCCAATGACCTTAAAGAAGGCCACAGAAGAGCTGGACAGGGTTATTGGCAGACAAAGATGGGTGAAAGAGGAGGACATTGCTAAATTGCCCTACATGGAAGCAATAGTCAAAGAAACAATGAGGTTGCACCCATTGGCCCCATTGATTACTCCAAGGCTAGCTAGATATGACTGCAATGTTGGAGGGTATGACATCCCTAAAGGGACCATAGTTCTAGTCAATGTGTGGGCTATTAGCAGAGACCCTTCAATTTGGGACAATCCTAATGAATTTTTTCCAGAAAGATTTAAAGATAAGACGATTGATGTGAAAGGACACAACTTTGAGTTGTTACCATTTGGGGCAGGTAGAAGAGCATGTCTTGGAAAAAATCTCGGCCTTAAGGTGGTTCAATCAACTTTGGCAAACATGGTGCATGGGTTTTCATGGAGATTGCCAGATAATATGAAGGAGGAGGACTTGAATATGGAAGAAATTTCCCTCCTCACCACATCAAGAAAAGAACCTCTTGTTGTTGTGGCTGAGGCTAGACTTCCATCACATCTTTATACTGCGCTTGGATCGTCTGAAGTTCACTTTTCGTAAAGTTTGTTCAAACACACTATTAAGCTACTAGTTGTTGGTTAATGTATAAAATCCTCCATCGAGAATAACCGGATTCATAAAGTCTCAAATTCAAGACCTTACTTAAGTGACACTACAAAAAATGTGATTTTTAGCGACGGTTATTTTTGTTGTTTTGTGGCGGTTTAACTACCACAAAATGACATTTTCTGGCGGATCTCAAATTGTCACAAATGGACATGTCGCAAAGTAATTTTCTGACAGTTCTAGCCAACTGCTGGAATAAACGCCAGAAAATATTTTTTTTTGACGGTTTGGGCCTGCCAAAAAATGAAAAGTAAAATTGCGGCGGTTTATAACTTCAGAAAATTTCAAGTAATTTTCTGACGGTTTATAACCGTCACAAAATGAATGGTAAATTAACGGCAACCAACGATTGCCAGAAAATGTTTGGTAAATTTGCGACACTTAGGGCCTGCCACAAAATTACCTATAAATTTCTGACGGCTTTAAATCATCACTAATTGTCTATTTTACTTTTTTCTTTTAAAAATGTCATATATATATATATATATATATATATATAATTGATTATATTAATGCTCACAAAAGATACAAATACTCATAGAAGTACTTATATATAATACTCAAAATAAATAAAACTAAAGTATTTGTTTGTAGTTCTCAAAAAAAATATTTGTAAAACCAAAAAATTATTTCATTACAAAATGAAAAAAACTTCTAAAACAACCTCCAAAAGCTCTACCTAGGCTCCTGCAATATTGAAAAAAATAAAATTTATGAGTATTATTATAGTAATGTACAATAAATATCACAAATAATTAAGTAATAAACAATATACATATTTAAATTTTATATACTTACTAAATATTGCAAAGTAAGTCAATCTCATCTATGTATTGAGATGATCTTCACTAGCTGAGAATGAATGTCCTGCTGATGGCGATTGTCCATTACTTGCTTCAGGTACCTAAGAGAATAACAAATTTATATATATTTGATTATATTATAGAGAACAAAATTTAAAAAATATAAAGAAAAAGATTTATACCTCGGAATTTATCAAATGTGCAAACTCAGACGGTACATTTCCCATAATATTTTTGAGAATATTGAAGACGCCTAGCATCTCTAATTTTAACTGTGCATTTGAAGCTTCCAATTGTGCATTTGAAGATTCCAACTCTGATTGCAACCGAACAATTTCTCGTTGAAGAGCATTTGTAGTGTCTCCATTACTATAATTCAAATTTCATCTTCCCTGATATTACTGCTGATTGATTGTAAAATTCAAATTATGAGAATGAAAGACTTGTATTTTGGAAAATTTGGGGGATTTAACGTGGATGAAAATTAATGCAAGCTAACAAGAGAAACGAGGGGCAATATTTAGTGTGATGATGAATGAGAAATCTAATACAGGTGAACTTCGATAGAAAAGGAAGAGGAAAAGGGTTAACATAGAGAAACTTATAATTAACCTTCTGATCCCACTTCATTTGGGACCATATCCTGAATAAACCCATATGTAGTTTGATAAAAACAGAGAACATTGCCGACTAAATATATCTTTTTGCTGTTTTATCTGCAGGATAATCATAAAAATAAACAGATTTAGAGATTCATTCATTCAGAACCTTATCATCTCTAAGCAAGGCACGGCAGCTAGAGTGTTCCTTCTCAAGTAATTGATTTGCATGGCTCACCAACAACTTGTGTTGCACTTTCTGTAAAAAAATTAAATATTAAACTTTAAGATAAGAACAGACAGAACTAAGAGAAAAAGGGGAATATTGTATAATTATAGAGACCTCTACGGCTCTACTAATTTCTGCTCGGTGCTAGAGTGAAGGTATTGAGCTACTCTATCCCTCTCCCTTCTCAAACAGTCTTCAGCCTACACCATTAAATTAAAAAAAGGAGTTTTAGATCTAACAAGATAGATGCAACAATCCAATCCAGAGGCATAATTAATGTATGTAGATATATATATATATATATATATAGACTTGCCTTGAGCATATAATATGGACAACTGTCATCCTCAATCCAATTTGTTGCCTTACTTTTGTAGTAGGTAGCAGTATGATTAAGCATTTGCGTCTCGAAATCCTGTTCATAGTAATCCATTTGCCCCATACCAATCTCAACGAATATATCAACAACCTTCTTTAATTTAACAATGACCCATCAATCTGCTATTCTGCTCTCCTTCACGTTCTTTCTCAATCTGTACGTTTCACATTGGTTTTTCCAACACTTATCATTAATTAACATAACATGCAAGAAGACATGGTAGTGATATCTTCAAGCTCATATAGCATAGTGTCAGACGGACTAATAGATGCCAAATACCTCTTCATAAACCCTTCGAAGAAAACAAGCACATTTGACTCCCTCTTCTACCTCCCAAAAGAAATTTTTATTATCTATTGTCTCCAGACAATTAAGAAGAACAGAAACAGAAGCTTCAAGATGGGCAACACACTGCTTGCACTCACTGGAAACATACAAAAAATTATGCTTCATAAGAGATGATTAATCACCATGTCATCATGCGCATCAATATCTACATTTTTTGGATTATAATAAAAGGCAGCAAATCACACAAAGATGGTATAAATAAGAAAGTTTTAGCCCCCGGTAGTCTAGACAAGAAGCATGGCATCTCTTCTTCCTCCCTTTTCTGTCAGCACTAGCACTCTTCTCAATTTTCATCAATTGCAAACATGCAGGGATGGCATGTCCAATATTTTAAATATACGCAGACCCAAATTCTGGTGTTGTATGCATCAATTGCAATGGTGACATCCAAAGTATACAGAGCCATGGTTTGGCATCACAATTATGAAGTAAACAAGGTTTTCCAGATGTTGACATAAACCATATGATGGACTTGAACCTTTAGAAACTCTGAGCTGAAGAAAACTCTGAAAGAGTGCTGCAGGGATATGTATCAAATGACCTACATGCCATGAATTCATTTGGAAAATAGCATGTTTCCTTGAAACTGTAGTTAGTACTTCAACACACATGAGAATGGTAGATTTTGGATCTGGATCATTAGCAACCGCGCTCGATTTCAAATCCCCATAAAATATTTGCGAGCTCTGCAAATGCAGAATAATGAAGAAGATTAGCATAAAGTAAAGCATAGTCCAATACTCATCATTTTTACTTGGAGCCCAAATCTATTGTTATAACAATAATTGGGTTAGTGTGCCTGTTTAGTGTTTAATGTTCACTTCAACATCAGCTCCAACTCCAATATGTGTCGTCCAAAAAACTACCCCTCCCCCAAGAAATAGGATAATTAAGATGGGAATGAAACTCAACTATTAAATGTGATTTGAGTCCAAAGTTTTAAGAAGTAATCCGAATGGAAAGACCTGATCCGATTAATAATCGTTTGGTTTACACTAAAGACTTGTATTAAGGGGAGGGAATGGAGGTAGGTCTGGCAAAAATACACCTGCATCCATATATTCATATACCTTGATTAATGTTTAAGATATTAGATTGGGGGCCAGGAGGGTAAGGCATATAATAGAACATGAATAAGAATTGCCATATATTGAAGAAAAGGGGATCACACCCACTTTTTCTACAATAACAATAAAGCATGCTTAGCTTCAATATATAATTAGTAGAATTATTAGAAACTTCAACCATGCATTACTTTATTCTTCCTCGTTCAATATCATGATACCAAGAACTTAGCACTTGGACAAATCCTTTGTTGGTAGAAAAATATATATTATACCAATATACTTGTGTATTTGCTAATGGTTAGATTATCTAATAAGAAATATCCACAAAGTTATAGATTATGGTTTTTTATAACTGTTTATAAGATATCTAAATATAGTATTTATGAAAAAAAAAGTTAAACAATGAGTTTTTTTCTCTCACAATATTCTTTATTAGAAATAATAATGTTGGATGTTCACATTAAACATAAAAATCTCTTTATGGATTAAAATTATGATTCATTTCATTATAAGAAAACTTAATCATTTCATTATCAAGAATGAAATAAATAGAAACAATAATCATATAATGTATTAGTAGGTTACGTTGATGGTATATATAAATTGAAAGAAAATTAAATTTTGGATTGGTTTAAGCTTTTTTTTTAAAAAAATTTGATTGAAGATGGAGTACTAATTAGTTGTTAAATAGTACATACATAGACTGTCTACGAATACATTATCTCGATTAGCCACGTCCAGTAGAATAGCTTTCTGAATTTGCCCTTGGAATTGCTTGTTTTTATTGCATTACAACTTGCAATCCAATCAACATATACTGCCACCATCTCTTTTTATTTTTGATAGGTATAGAGCAAACCTCTCGGTTTACACATAAAATAATACTTTTAAACAAATATGGAAATATATGATTTTTTCTTTACACTTTTGTAAGCTGCTTGATCAGAGTATATATTATGGCGTGATTATTCATTTCTACTTTTTACCAAATCACTCACCTTCTATCAAACCAAACTTTGAAATTCAAACTATTCTGAAAAGAATAGAAAAATAAAATAAATTATACTTACTAGTAGAGCAAGTGTTTTTAAAGCACATATGGTTATTATTTTTTTCTTTGTACTTTTAAAATAATTTTCATTGAATAATTGATAATGTTGGTATGAATTTGATGGATCCAAATTTAAGGTTTGTGTCATTTAGTATAGAACGATAAGGGTGTCTAGGAGTCATGCTTGGGGCTTCAATGACCTTAATGCTCTTTGCGAGATTGCTACATTGCTTCACTTGGAGTGTGCCACCCAATGTGTCAGCAGCCTCGTCTGCATATAACGCCATCCTGGGTCGCCTGACCCTCAATCGGCTCAAAGTGGTCGTGTCCACAGCTCACTCAGCAAGAAAATTCCCCACACGACGGAGGGAATAGAAGAAATACGGGCAAATAACGAAGAAGCTCGCACCTGCTATTTAGCAGATCTTCTCAAAAGAAATGAACCCATGGATCACACCAGAAACTCCCCCGAGGTGGTGGATCTACGCAACGAAATTCCCGAAGCTCGTCCACAACCCACAGAAGACCTCAAAAACATTTGTGTCGACTGAAAAAACAATGGGAAGTGGTGGATGTGTGTAGACTTCACGAACTTAAACAAGGCTTGTCCAAAAGACGCATATCCACTCCCCAATATAGACAAGCTTGTGGACGGAACAGCGGGACACCGGATGCTGAGCTTCTTGAATGCCTTCTCAAGGTACAACCAGATCCAGATGAACCCGAAGGATCAAGAAAAGACCTCCTTCATCACAGACAGGGGTGTCTTCTCCTACAAAGTCATGCCCTTTGGACTAAAGAATGCCGGTGCCTACCAGAGGATGATTGATATAATTTTCAAAGAACATATTGGCCGGAAGCTCGAAGTATACGTTGACGATGTGGTGGTCAAATCCCTGGAGTTTGAACGACACCTGGAGCATTTGGAGGAAGTTTTTCTAGTCCTTCGAAAACACAAAATGAAGTTGAACCTGACCAAATGCACTTTCGGAGTGTCGGCAGGAAAATTACTGGGCTTCATGATCACATAGAGAGGAATCCAAGCAAACCTAGAAAAATGTGCACCCATCTTGAATATGGAACCACCCAGTCAATCAAAGATATGCAAAGGCTAAATGGAAGACTGACAGCCCTCAACAAATTCTTGTCAAGGATGGCCAGCCGCTGCCTTCCTTTTTATGAAATCTTGAAAATTGCACCGGCATTTCAATGGACCGAATAGTGCGAAAGGTCTTTCCAGGATCTCAAAACCTACCTGGCTAAACCTCCGGTACTGGAAAAAATCGTGAAGGGAGAAGCTTTGGTACTGTACCTAGCAACTACCAACCAGGCAGTGAGCTCGACGCTAATAAGAGAAGAAGGAACTAAACAATACCCGGTGTATTATATAAGTCATGCCTTGTAAGGAGCCCAACTAAGGTATTAAAGAGTGGAGAAGCTGATGCTCGCCCTCGTCCACTCGGCTAGAAGGCTTCGACCCTACTTCTAGTAGCATACAATTACGGTCCGAACCGACCAGCCCCTCCAGCAAATATTGCAAAAGCCAGACTTAGCAGGGCGAATGACGAACTGGACTATCGAACTTTCAGAGTTTGATATTAAATACGAGCCCCGTCGGGCAATTAAAGCCCAAGCATTGGCAGATTTCATTGCCGAAATGACTCCGTCGAAAGACCAACAGGGGGACGCCCCGACTCCAAACAACGACGCCATACACGATCCGCAGCCAGAAAAATCCCCATGGCTAGTCTATGTAGACGGCTCCTCAACCAGGAAATCTGAGGGTGCTAGAATCATAGCCGAAAGCCCTGATGGAATCAAGGTGGAACAATCCCTGCGCTTCTTGTTCCCAGCCTCCAACAACCAAGCTGAATATGAAACACTCATAGCTGGACTAACGCTAGCTTGCGACCTAGGCACCTCAAAGGTCAAGCTATTCAGCGATTCATAGTTAGTGGTTGGACAACTCAATGGAGACTTCGAGGCCAAGGACGCTACCATCACTAAATATGTGGAGCGCGCCAAACAAGATACTGCAAAACCAAAACACCCAAACCGGCCACCACACCTAGTCAGTCAGGCCTCGAGTCAGTCTTGCGAACCACGCTACACACCCCCAATATAGCTCCCAACATACTGCCAATAGCAATCGACGCCTCTTGGATGGCTGCAAATAAAGCATACCTTGCCGAGGGCACACTACCCACAGATAAGGAGCTAACTCCAAAAATAAGGAGACAAGCATCTCAATATTTCATGTGGAGGAAGATCTGTACAGAAAGGGATTCTCATCCTCGCACATCGACTGAAGACGCCAGCTACGTCTTCCAGGAAATCCACGAAGGCATATGTGGAACCCACCAATCCTCGGGGACACTCCACAAACAAGCATTACGCTCGAGTTTCTACAGGCCCACGATGAGGGCAAATACGGAGACTTTAGTCACCAATTGCAATCATTGCCAATGGCACGCAAACTTAATACACCAATCCCCCGGCGAGCTAAAACCTATCGAACCCCCTTGGCCATTCGACACGTGGGGAATGGACATACTCGATCCTCTGCCGCAAGGCACATTGCAAAGAAAGTTCCTCATAGTAGCGGTCGACTACTTCACAAAATGGATCGAAGCTGAGCCTCTAGCTACCATCGGTTCCCAAAAATTCCAAAATTTCCTCTAGCGAAACATAATATCCAGATTCGGCCCTCCTCACGTCTTAATCACAAGTAACGGCCGCCAATTCATCAGCGAAAAGTTCAAAGACTTTTGCAAAGAATGGAACATAAACCATTGGACAACCTCGGTAGAATATCCAGCGACCAAAGGTCAAACCAAGAGGGCAAATAGAATTATCCTCGAGGGATTACGAAAGCACCTTACAGAGGCAAAGGACGATTGGGTAGACGAACTCCCCTCAGTCTTATGGTCCTATCGGACAACAATTCACTCACAAATAGGAGAAACACCATTTGCTCTAACCTACAGGCAAGAAGCAATTGTTCCCGCAAACATCGGGGTCCCCTAAGATCAGATATTGAATTACTCTGGCTCCAACCCAGAGAATTTGCTCATCATCCTCGATGAAGCCGAAGAAAATTGAGAGGCTGCAGCGCTAAAAAATATCGCCTACAAATAGCTTCTCAAGCGAAGGTATAACAAGGGAGTCCGATCGTGAGAATTCAAAAAAGGCGATCTCGTTATGCGTATGACAATCAACAATAGGTGCGACCGCTTTCACGGCAAACTCGCACCAAATTGGGAAGGTCCATACAGGGTTATCAGGATTGCCTCCCATGGTGCATACAAGCTAGCCCACTTGACAGGAGAGCATGTACCCAGTATCTGGAATGCTAGTAGTCTCTAAAAGTACTTTACTATGTCTTAGTCCGAAGACAAGTTTGTTACTCTATGTTATGTACCCGTTCTCAAGACGTACTTCAATACCTCTTAGTCCGAAGACTAGTTTGTTATGTTGTGTTATGTACTCATTTTGATTAAACAAAACATCAAATACAATACGATTGATCAACTCTTGTACTTGTCAAAACTTTTGTTTTCTTAATAATAAAAAAGTATATACATTAACGAGGACTAACGCCCCAAGGTACAAATACATAATCGTATGAAGACCTTGCGCCTACTAAAAACCTAAACTAAGAGGCATCTCCACCTGGGGTAGCATCCTAAGGGCCCAACCACCCGCTTGCTAGAGAGGAACTCATCGGCAACACCATAGCATCCCTGCAAGGATTGGGAGCAATATCATACTCCTCTATCCTTAAGGAGAGATCGCCACGACGACGAGCGCGAAAGTCACCATCAATCTTCTCCCAAGAAGGATGCATCCTCGACATGTTTTTCGGAGGAACAGAAATGCCCATCCAATCCTCCAACTACGTGATGCCATTCTGCATCCCATAGCTGGCGAAAGGTAGAAAGTCAAAGCAGTGGGTCCTCAAGGCCTTAGCCCTTTTCCTTGAGAGCTCGTCCTCCAACTCAGCGATGCGGTTGTTCAAGCGATTGTTCTCTTCCATCTGATTGTCCACCACTTCCTACAAAAAAGAACGAACGAGATAAGGTACCCCACAGGAAAATAACCAAAGTCAAAGAAAAAGGACTACCCCTCCATCTCCCGTTGATAGACAAAGCCCACCAGGCGTTTTAGCAGCAACATAACCTCCTTGCTTATATGCTCTAAGGTATAGTCATCTCCATAATCCAGAGGATAATGCTGACGAGCCAATGTGACCCGCTCAACATCGAAGGGGATTAATTTCCCTTTAAAAGAGACACCCTTACCCAGAAACCTGATGGGCATCTCCTGGAGGGGGGGTATAGGAGTATAGGGAATCCTCCTGCAACTGTGGCGATTCCAGTTGTTATCATCACCAAGCTAATTCACAACACCCATGCCAGCGCCTGCATCAGAAGTTTGGGACGCGACCCGCCCATGCTTCCGGTTTCGGGAGCCCACCGGAGCATCCAACCTCCCTTGAATACCGCTCAGGGTTAATCCTAGAATAAAAGAAGGAGGAAAAAGACACTCTAAAAAATTGAGGGTATAACAAAAAGCAAAGCATCAAGAGACTTACCAAATACGGCACCCGATACGGTCGATCTCCTTAGGGACCCAAAGGCGCCCTTCTCGTACTCCTCCTGGTCAACCCACAGCTTAAGGGTCGGATTCAACCATTTAAGGGGAAAGTGAGGACGCCAATTCTCGGGACGTATCCATGGAGGACGCACACCCTTCTTGGGGAAAACCTTGAAAAATATGACCACCACGCGTGACTGTTGCCCTGAAGGTCGGAAATAGTGAATTCCTTGGGGTACGACTAGAAACTCACCCACCCGTGCACCTCGTGCGTTGCATAAAGAGAAAGAAAGACGTTGGGTAAAGCCTCCAGTTTTCTAGCCTGACACGCTCTCTTAACAACGCTAAGTTGAGACCATGCGTTTGTCGTCAATTGAGTGGGGCAGACATTCAAAAAATTAAGCATGGCTCCACGAACCCCGAGAAGGAGTGATAAACAAAGCATTGTAGGGGACACAAAGGGGGAGAACGAAGCTAACACCACCAGTCTAGGTGATTCTCTCCCCTTCCCCCATCGAACCAATTTCGTAGTCTCCGGGAAGAGAAGGGGCAAACCGCTCCCTCCATATCTTCTCAATACGAGGACCAAACACTACCAACCAATTTGCTTCTGCATCAGTAGTCAAAATACTAGCAGTAGACCCCGGCTCAGGCTCAGCCGTGTACCATTCTCTCGAGCCCGATGAAGGAATCATGGCTGGGTCTTCACCTTCCCTGGTTAAAATCCCTCAAAGGTCGACAAAATCCTGAAGGAGAATGAGGGCCTCAACCTTCTCCCTCACGCCATCCATGGTGACTATCAACAAAGAATGCCCAAACTCGAATTCCACGAACAAGGTCTGGGAAGCAACAGCACTAGAGGAGGCCAAAAGATCGACCAGAGAAAACGAGAAAGGATGATTATGCAGGAAGAAAATCACAAAAGTGGGCAGAATGAAATTCTTCGCCAGAAGTTGGGAGATTCAAACTCTTCATCCCCAACAAAAGGGCACCTCGAAGCCTAGCCAAAAGGCGCGAAAACAAAAGAGTTCCGAGGAACAAGAGGAAAAGCCCCAAAGAACCCTTGACTTTTAAAATTTCTCCACATACCCCTAGGGGCATCTTCGAAATTAAATCTCCCTCTGCAATGATGACGCCTCCTTGTAAAGAGGCGTACGTTCCTGCAGAGACGGCTCAAGAAACTTGCCAAGGAAGCCCAGCTATCAACCGTCCAGATTGCGACGCGTGGTACCTATGACGGCTTATTCCTTCGACAACGATCCTCAGTGGTGGCCTGCCAGCCAGGAGCATTCCATACACGTCCTAGCCGCACACGGCTCTTACAGGTAACGCTCTTGGCTAACGGCTCCTATGTACGTATACTCTTCGAACTACATGGACTTTGATCCCTTAACAAGTGTACGTAGGCACCTAGGTCATCACCTAAGGACAAGTCCCCCAAGGTTACAACCCCTTGCGGTCCTAATTTCTGATTTAGAATTGTCTGAATAAAAATTGAAAATTACACATTCTATTGTCCGAAGGATAAAGAATTTTCTTAGTCTTGCATGGGAAGTTAGGATCAATCTTATCCTTAGAGAATTGAACCTATGTGCTGAAAGCTTAGCAAAAAGTAATCTTTCATGTAGCTGGGGTTTTTGTGTTTTGTCCAATCCTTTGAAAATTTATTTGTCCTAAAAGTTTGGATCAACTACTACATTTTATATGGAATTTCAGATCTTATGGACTAGAAAAACGTTTTCATTGATAGCATTTTTGTGGTCCTGTGTTCAGGTGGTTATCGACGTATCTTATGAGTTCCCCAATGTTTAATATTCTTTGAAAAAAATGCCCTCGTTAAGGGCGTTTATAGGGTTGACCTTTTAACTCTATAAACGCCTTGTTGATGGCATTTTTTTAGTTAAATTTTCAATAAAATGCCCTCTGTGATGACGTTTTTGGGCGTGTACAGTAAAAACCCACCTATCATGATGGAATTGTAAATATCCCTTATTAAACCTTGAATTTTAGAATTTTAAGTATTTTAAATTACTAGAAATTTGTAAGCCAAACAAGGCATTTAATTACATAATATTTTAAATACCTTAAAAAATTATTTTCTCTCGAAACTTTTCCTCAACCAATAACAGAATATTGGGTTAGGGCTTGTATAGGATCGACAGACCATACAACGATAATAGGGACTAAGACTAATATTGGCCTATTGAATTCAATTGTCGGAAAGAATCAAACAACATAATTAAAGTGTTAAGATTAACCTTAACCTAGGGAACTGTCAGTATTCGAATCACACTTTTTATTAGTTGTGTTTATTTTAATTTTCATTTAATTTATGTTTAGCCAACTTCAAAACCACCCTTTTGGTTACTTTATATTCTTTTCCATTGAAGTTTTGATTAATTAAAAAGTATTAAGATCACCAAATCCCTGTGGGTTCGACCCTGCTTACTTTATATACAAATTTTGTGTTAAGTTAAAGTAGGAAAATAGTTATTAATATTAATTTTGATTGCATTCGGCACGCATCAGTATTACCCAACTTTCTCAATCATTCCTAATCATATCCATTCTAGTGTGGCCATTCATCCAACATAATATTCTCATTTCTGCCACATTGAATTTTAGTTCTTGCTGGCTTTTTATCGCCCAACATTTAGTATCATAAAATAAGATCATCAAATTCAATCGCTTCTTCACCCTTAAGGGTAAAGACTCTTCCTCTAGTAGGTGGTTTCACTCCTTCAGGGGTTTGCTTCTTCTCAGGGCAATCTCTAGCAAAATGCCCCGTCACACCGCAAGTGTAACAGGCATTCGATCTGAGCAAGCATGGCTTATCTCCATGGGCGCAGGTTTGCTCATCATAGGATTCTTTCCCTAGCAAGTTCCGCCCTTGGAGTAATTCATTGGTCGCTTGTTATTCAAGTTGATATTCTCGGTCTTCTCCAAATTTCTAGCAACAATCCAACACCTATTCACTAATTCTGCATAGTTCTTGATATCAAGAGGAGCGATCACATTACTCATAGCAGAATTGAGAGCTAAGGTCACATGCATAGCCTTCAAAGCCTCGTCTGGATTGTGTTTCAAGTAAGAAGAGAAATGGGACAACTCTTCACACTTGGCTATGAATTCCTCAAAAGGCATGTTTCCCTGTTCAATCTACATAAACTCGATTTCCTTCTGGTTTCTCACGCTCATCGGGTAATACTTCTCTAAGAAGGAAATCTTAAAGTTCTCCCACGTGAGCGGAGTATTACAAGCCTCCATTAGCTGCAACGCTCCTTTCCATCAATTCTCGGTCTCACCAGCTAGCATGTAGGTGGCATATTCGACCTTCTGCTCATCAGAACACTTAAGGACTTTGAACAATTTCTCTAACTCCTTCAGCCAACCCAAAGCTAATATTGGATTAAACTTATCTCTAAAGGCTGACGGTCTAGCTTTTTGAAACTCTGCCCACCCATGGTAGTTATCATCACTAACTCTAGGACCTGGAGCCTTCTCATTCCTCTCTTCTTGGATGTGCTGCATCATTTGGGTCGCGGCACTTGTCTCTTGATTGCCTCTGCCATTTCCCTCATGGTTTGTGCATCCCCATCAGGGTTGTCTCATTCCTTCGATTATTCCCAGTATTTCTCCTTGCAGGCATATTTCACTCTACAAAATAAACAATATTGAAATTTCAATATCTGTTTCATTCATAGAGTTAATATGACTCAAAGTAAAAATACTTCATGCCCAAACCTAACTCCATTCCACTAGTCAGACTCAATCACTGGTTCAAGTCTTCCTACGAGGAATCTATACTCTGTCTACCTAGTCAAAACTTCCTAATTCGTATCTAACTAAGGTAGTGGTGCTCTGATACCATAGGTGCTCTAATACCATAACTGTAACAACCCAATTCCCTACGTCTATTTTTAGTATGTAATTATCTTGAATTAGTGTGTTACTACATTTCATACCCGAATTCATGAAAACTTTTACCAAATTGATTAATTAAATTGAGTTGGTTTAGGTTCTATCTCTCGGGTATCTCACTCGTCTCTCAAGCGGAAGCGTAAAGTACAATCTCTACACACACAGTTAATTAACCATATTTACTTATATGTACTTTCATAAACTTTTACAAACATAATTACATATTTTCATATATATATATATATATATATATATGTGTGTGTGTGTGTGTGTGTGTGCATCCCTCAAAGGTCTTAGTCAGCTAGAGTCCTAAGAAGGAAGAAGATCTAAAGATAGCAAGCATCTTAAGATCTTAGTCCTTAACCTACTAATGGATAAGAACTCTAGTTCATACATAGATACACACTATCCATATATTAACATAATATAACTCCATCCCTTTCTATACATACCATCTAGTAACCTCTACGGCCTTTCCAAAAACATATATGGCACAAGGTCAAGGGATTGGAGAATCCAAAATCATATATAATCATCCATCATAAAGTCAGACAGGCTGTGTAATACCCGAGGGGTATTTTTAAAATCAGGTCAATTGCGTATAGCAAGACGTAGCATGGTCATCATTTGGAGTTGGAATGTAGGGACAAAATGAATAAATAAATAAATGAACAATAGAAATAAATAATAATTTTGCGTATACATATAGATAAATAAAATTAAATAGCAATTGATGGGATAATATGAAATTGATAAAATTGTGAAATTGAAGGTAAGCATTTTGGCTAAAGAAAATAAAAAATAAATTTTTTAGAGTGAAATAAAATTTTTGGGATAATTAAGGTTTTAATAGTTTTAGAGTTGAGAATTTAAGAAATTAAAATAAATATGAAAATTAGGTAGAAAAATTATAATTTTGTTTAAAAGTAGTCATACGAATTATTCAAAGCTTATAGTTTAAATTTGAGAATTTTTCGAAAATAAAAATTATACTGGTTAGGAAATTTTCATCTTCAAGACACTCAATGACAGATATTTTTAATAGGCTTATGATTAGCCAAAAATTTCAAAATTTTCCTATTCTTACCTACATATAAATATAGTTAAGAAAATCCAAACAAAACTCTATTTCACCATAACCCAAAAGTTTTCAATTGTCCAAACTACCCTTAAATTCTTAAACCCAATTTATGAGCACCATACTTGCTCCAGACCACCACCCATGCACGCCACTCCTTCTTCCTTCTTCCTCTTCTTATTCTCTTCTCTTTTTTCATTCTTATGTGATAGACAAAGGGAGAAATACTAAAATCTCCCACTTACCACCACTTCCTTTGCTTCCAATCATCATTCCTAAGTTTCTTCAAGCCTCCTCCACCATTGTTGAGCCTCAAGGAGCTTCGGCAACTTCGCCAAACTTCCATTTTCGAATTTCCTTAAGGTAAGCTCCAAAAACCATGCCTCCACCTCTTAAATCATGATTTTGTTGTTGGAATGACTTGCTAATTAGTATATCAACCTAGGACTCTTTTGGAACATAGAAAACACCCCAATAAGGATTTCTTTGGAGGATTTCAACCTAGGGTTCATGTTGGACGAGTTTTTGTGAAAATTTTTGGAATTTTTGATTTCTTTGAGATTGTTGATATGTATGAACTCTAAATGATATGTTTAGTTATTTTAAATGATTTGGAAGAATGCTCAATAGTTGGATTGTTGATTGATGGACCCATGGTCAAATTGGGAATTTTCCATATTTGACAAAAAACTCTTCATTGATGGAGCTTGATAGGGGTGCAAACTTTTAAAGATGGTTTCTTATGTAAAAAACCAAAAAAAAAAACTCCCAAATGATGACCATAGCTTAGGTAGTGGAATTTAGGCATTGATATGTGTAGAAGTGGAAACTTGGTTAATATGGAGTTTATGGAAAATTAGCTACACACATGTGTAGATAAGTAGTTTAATTGGTGTGGTTCTATTTGTTAGGACTCAAGTACTTCCTTGGAGACAAGAGTGCTCAAGGGTTACTAAGTAAAGCGGCCAAGGTGAAGGACCCTTCCATCCTAGCCCCAAGGGTTGTATGATAACCTTGATTTGTGGGCTTGTTTATACGTGAATGTTTGTAAATATTTAATTTTATGCTTGCTAGTAATACTCTGTCATTATATTGGCGATCACTGGAATTTTGTACAATGAATTGTTTGTGATTGTTAAAGTGGAAATATGGTGGATCAAGTATATATGGGTGACAATGAAGAATTCCGCACACATATGTGCTTGACCCGAGAATTATGGCAATAACATGTATGGTACCAAGGGTAAGGGCTTTCCGTCAGGTCAGGTTCGGAAAGTGCCTTCATCTTGGCATTTCGTCGGGTAAGGTTCGAAATTGCCTTCATGTATATATACACTTGTGGATACTTTGTTGAGCCGGTCCGGAGTATGCCACCATTACTAGTTGGTTAATCCGTTGAGTTGGTTTGGATTGAACCAGGCGGGCTTCCCGTGACGATGGTCCAGAAAGTGCCGATGTAGATGGACACCTCGGCGGGTTGGTGCCGGGGTGTGCCACCAAACACAACATTCCGTGGAGACGGTCCTGGAATGGGTCATGTGCCTATGCGTATTGATGTAAGATACCGAGCGTATAGGTACTCAACACTAGTGTAAACCCTCAATGTCCTTGGTATGCACTATGACTAGATTTCCTTTTCTTCGAACATGGCATGACGATGGCCGGTATCCTCACGTGACGTCAAGACAAAGTTATTTTCTTAAAAAGGTCACGACATTGATTGTTGTCTTGATGTGGCGTTGAGGAAACCTTGTTTTTAAATTACTATATTTCAAATCCAACCGACCATGACGATGGGTTAAGTCTTATAGTGTATCAGGATAGATAGGGAGGACCGACACGTCACAGCGGCAACAAGGTAAGCAAAAGTACGTAAGTTTGACGGGTGAACCGCACTTTGATGTTAATCTATGTTCGGTGTTTCTTGATACATGAATGTCAGTATACATGATTAATGTATGTTATGGTATGGTTAAAGTAGAGTTTGTACATGTTCTATTGCTTGAGAACAATTATATAAGGCCAAAGTACTATTTTGGTCCTCAATGTTTGCATGAAGTTTAATGTTGGTCCTCAATGTTTCAAAAGTTTAATGTTGGTCCTCAAAGTATTTTTTTTTGTCGATTTTGGTCCTCGAGCATAACACCGTTAACTTTTGCCGTTAAATGATGACGTGGCATGCTTATGTGGCACACTCTCTCTCCTACGTGTCATATTTTAATGACGTGGCATGACACATCACTGCCACATCACCCCACATTGCCACATCATCATATTTTTCTCTTTCATCATCATCTTCATCTCATCCTCTCTCTCTTTACATCATCATCTTCTTCTCCACCACCACCACCCCACCGTCGGCGCCGGCACCACCACCGGCGCCGGCGGCCACCATTTCCATCCTCTTCCTCATTCACACTAATTAGTTTATTAATTTAATAAATTTTATTTATGTATTACTTTTATTAAATATTTAGTATCTATTAATTCTACTTTTCTTCATCAGAAGAAGAGAAGTAAGCAAAAGTGGGGTAAAGAAGGAGGAACCTGAGCAACAGTGACGGGAAAGGGAAACGGCGTGGCCATCCTGAAAACCCTTAAACCCTAAAATGGAGATGTGGGTTAGCAAAACCTCATATCCTATGAAGTCCAGACAAGCTGGGAAGAAAGGGAAATCTTTTTAATCACTTGTGAAGTCCAAGCAAGCTGGGAAGCAGGGGAATCTTTTTAATCACTTGTGAAAGATCAGCCTAGACTAGGAAGCAAGTAACTTATTTTCGAAAATCTTTTCTACCTATGAAAGCCTAGCCCAGATTGGGGAAGCAAGGAACCTGTTTCCAAAAGTGTCCTCTCTTGCACAAAGGGCCATCTGAAGATTTCATTGTTATCCCTTGTATGGCCATAAGTCTCGGGACTCTATTTGTCTTTTTTTCATTCTGTCATTTCCCTTGGTGCCACTAGGGAATACTAGTTTTTCCATTGTTTTCCACCTTTACAAGAGATATATGATTGTTTTTCATATTTAATTTTCGCTTTCATGGTGCATAATTGGGTATATTTTCCTAGTGTTTTACCACCAATTAGTCTTTCCCCAGCCAGCAACGCTATGGCTTATTACAAGTAAAAGGGCACCCATATTTTCTAGGCACTCTGCCTCAACCGGGTCCCCTAAGTTGAACACATCATAACCACCCTCAAGTGGGCGTGTTGGACGATGAAGACAAGAATGATGAAGAACCATAGCGTTGTTGGCCAAGTAGGTTTTTGTTTACTGAGATGCATGTTAGATTTCTTAGGGCTATGTTTGCATTATTCTAGGCCTTGTTTGTTGATTGCTTTTACACTCTCTTAACCCCCTAAAAAAAATGGCAGTCTATTTTTGTCTTTACTTGTTTCCTTCGTATCCTTGTTGTGAGCTATGCTCACCTTTCTCAGTAAAGCATTCGTGAGAAAAGCTAGTAAAGACTGGAATTCTGTAGACACCCCATTTTGTTCGAACTTTTTAAAATTAATGAATGAATAGGTTCGTAAGTAGAGTGAACCCACAACCCCAAGGATTGTGAGGTGGAAAGAACCTAGAGAGGGTAAGTCTGGTTGAGTGTCAAAGCAAAAGACGAAATAGGAGTCATTTGAGGGTGCAATTTTGGCAGTAGACGAAGATTCGATCACTATAGTTTCATCTAAAGTCTTTTAGCTTTGAGACTTGTTCTGTTGTGTAGAGGAAAGAAATCCTTGAAAAAAGACATAAGATATACGCGAATCGGGTATCGGGCAGAAGAGAAACGGGCCCGGGAAAAATCTTGGTTGAGGGACGAAGGTCTTTTAAGATGACAATCTGGCAGTTGTCAAAGATTCAATCACCGGGGGGTTTTCTTAAGTTGAATGGGCCCAACATCTATTCCATTGCCCAACACACTTTTTCTCTTGCTTGGTTTGTTGTTTGATTAAGTACATGGTAGATAGGTGCCGAAGAGTTTATACTCTTTTAGGTACATTGCACAGGGATGCCACCTGAGCCTTTGCTTGGTGAGCATCCCTACACCCACACACATGTGTACCTTCACAAACTACGTGAACTTTGATCCCTCTTGGAGGGTACGTAGGCCCTAGTATCTTATCCTAGGTCAAGTCCACCTTTTCTTTCTCTCCCATGTTTGTTTGTTTATTTCATTTTTTAGGCCAAAACATATTAACTATTAATTTTGGGCTAACCATCTTCGGACGGGGGAAGAGGGGTGCCTAATACCTTCCCCTCATCTCAAACAGACTCCGGAGCTCAATCATTTTTTAAACCCGTTTTTATCAAATTTTTAACTTATTTTTCTTCTCCAAGTTTTGTGGGAAACTTGGTGGCCACTCCTCGAAGCCTGTCGAAGGTGTGATCTTCTCACTCAAGCAAGTTGGAAAAGCAGGAAATATATGTTTTGAATGATTTTCACACCTGCTAAACCCAAGCAAGTTGGAAGAGCAGGAAAAACATGTTTTGCGTAATCTTTTAGACCTACTAAACCCAGGCATACTGGGAAGCAGGAAAATCTTGTCAATCACATGTGATACCCAGGCATACTGGAAAAGAAGAAAATCTTATCAATCACCTGCGATACCTAGCCATAATGGAAACAGGAAAATTTTGTCTTACACCTACTATACCCAGGCATACTAGGTAGCAAGAAGATCTTGTTAATCACCTGTGATACCCAGGCATATTGGGAAACAAGAAGATCTTGTTAATCACCTGTGATACCAAGCCATACTGGGAAACAAGAAGATCTTGTTAATCACTTGTGATACCCCGGCATACTGGGAAACAAGAAGATCTTGTTAGTCACCTGTGATGCCCAGAGATGCTGGGAAACAAGAAAATCTGGTCAATCACATGTGATGCCCAGGCATACTAGAGAACTATAAAATCTTGTCAATCACCTGTGATGCCCAAACATACTAGGAAACAAGAAAATCATGTCAATCACTTGTGATGCCCATGCATACTAGGAAATAGGAAGATCTTGTCAATCACCTACGATACCCAGGCATACTGGGAAAGAGAAAATCTTGTCAATCACCTGTGATGCCCAGGCATACTTGGAAGCAAGAAAATCGTGTTAATTACCTATGATGCCCAGGCATACTGGGAAACAGGAAAGTCTTGTTAATCACCGGTTACCCAGGCATACTGGGAAACGGGAAATTCTTGTTAACCACCTGTTACCTAGGCATACTAGGAAGTAAAAAAATCTCTTTAGTCACCTGTGAAACCCAAGATTGGCTGGGAAGCAGGGTCATTCAACATTCACCCGATTTCAGGGGCATTTGTTATCTCGTGGCTACTATAAGACCTATAGTTTATGCTAGGAGATCACTTTTCTAGCCTTATACCATCATTTTCACCCTTACACCATCTAAGAGGTAAAAAACTATTTTCCACATTTTTGTTTTCCAGGGTGCATAATCGGGTAGATTTTCTTAAGTTTTTAGCACCAATTAGTTGTCCCCCCAGTCGAGACAAATATGGCATCCTTTTGTCTTTTCTTGTTCCCTCTGGCAGTGCCGAAAGCGTTCCTTCTAGAGGAAGGCAAGTAAAGAGGGGAATATGTGGACATCCTATTTTGTCCAACTCCCAAAGGGGAATAAAAAGGGTGGAAAACCAAGGCAGGTCGCGACTTGTGTATAGATAGGTCACGATCCCTGTCATATAGGTCACGATCGGTTGACATTTATGAGTCAAATTAGGAGCTGAGTCAACATAGGTCGCAACCCCTGCCACAAGGGGTCACGACCTATTGGCATTTATGTCACAGATCCAGATCTGCAACAGGTCACGACCTGTAGCATGACAGGCCGCGACCTATTGGTCATTAATGGCCAGATTCAACTTACCTTTTATATGATCCCCCGAGATCTCTATAAATAGGAGGGTCTAATACGATTCTAAGGACTGAATTTCAAGAGGCCTAAGCTCTGCCGATTTGGCGAGGCACTGGTAAGACCCTTGCACCGTTCTTCACTACCCATAGACTTCTCATTTTTGGATTTCTTTTTCTCAAATCTTACTGATCAATGGGGTAGGAGCCAGGCCTCGTGCCACTCCGAGTCTCAATCAAGATCCCCTCCACATCCTAGATCTATGGTCCAGAATCGCCAAACATTCATTTTCTTCTGATTCAATAAGCGGGTCGTGACCTCCTGGTGTAGGGGTCGTGACCCTTTTTGAAAATTAGGCACCCTTTTCGTTCTTTGTCTTTGTCTTTCTCTGATTCTTGAAATTGATATATTGGTCTTGACTAGTCCCGGACAAGGTCGCAACCCCCTGGTTCATCAATGACCTTTGAACACGTGTCCAACGCAGTAGGTTGCAACTTGTCTTGAATATGTTGCGACCTGTCCTGAACAGGTCGCGACCCCTTCCAAAGGCAGAAAGCCCCTATGTTTTGCTTACCTAAATTGCTATTATCATAATTTTTGTTCAACTAGTGTCACTAAGGAGCCTTTGCTTCTATTGGAACTCTAGTTTACACACCATCTGGGCGTGTCGCCTGATGAGCATCTCACACCCACTTTGTTTGTTTTACCTATGAATGCATGGTAGAAAGGTATCGAGGAGCCTGTGCTTCTTTAGGTACATTGCACTGGGACGCAATCTAAGCCTTTGCATGATGACTGTCCCCCACAGACACATATGTGTGCCACACAAACTATATGGACTTTGATCCCTCTTGGAGGGTACGTAGGCCCTAGGCTCTTATCCTAGGTCAAGTCTAACTTTTCTTCCTTTTGTGCATTTGTACTTTATTCAACTCTTTTAAGGCCAAAATATTTAAATATTAGTTTTTGGGGTAACCGTCTTTGGACAGGGAAAGAGCTGCCTAACACTTTCCCCTGATTTCTAACAGACTCCCGAGCTCAAATCATATTTAAAACCCATTTTTTATCTAAATTTTGAATTATTTTTCCTTTTCCAAGTTTTATGGAAAACTTGGTGGCGACTCAACAAAGCCTGTCGAAGGTGCAGTCTTCACAATGATTGAAACCAATGTATTGATTAATTTCTTTACTTGGTATATTCAACCGTTGAGACCAAGTTAATTTCTAAGAGAAGAAGTTCCTGATTGATGTTCAATACTCAAAATCAAAATGAATTTTATAACGAGATCAAAGTTTTCTCACTCGAGTTTTGACAGTTTTTTCAAAGCTGAAACAGCTTTAACCCTTTTGGCTTCATTTTCAATGATCAAGGTGCTTGCCTTCACTTGTTTTTACACCTCCTGGAGAGTAATTTTACCTTATCTCCTCATGGGATAGACATTTATCCTATCTCAGTCTCTTAATCGGGGAATCACTTCTTCCCCAAATGTGGTCTGAACCCCTCATCCATTGACTGGGGAATCCTTTTATTTTCAAAGATAGGGTCACAACACCCCACAATATGTCTCTGCTTGTGTTGGGATTCAGATGTCCCAAATTCTCTCTTAAGTCTTTGATGGCTCCATTCTAGTGCGAATAAGCTTATACATCACATTTACATGCATATCTTTGAAAATCGAAGTATGAGGGTAAACAATGCTTGATTTTGAGGATTGTAATGAAGTCACCTCTACCATGGTATTTTTCTACTTGGTTCTCGATGATTGAAACCAATGTATTGATTTATTTCTTTTCTCGATTTTCAATGGTCAAGACAAAGTTAATTTGTAAGATGTTCTTGATTAGTATTCAATACTCAAAATCAAGATGAACATCAAATTAAAATTAGAGATTTCCTCAATTAAGTTTTGACGGCTTAGTCAAAGCTGAAGCATTTTTAACCTTCTTTACTTTGTTTTCAAAGATTATGATGTGATTAGATAATGATTACTTTCGCTTGTCTTCATTTTCCCCATTGATAAGAGAGTAAATTTACCTCCTCATTAGATAAACAATCATCCTGTCTTGATCTCTAGATCGGGGAATTACCTTGTCCCCGGATGCAATCCTAAACCCCTCCCATGGGTTGGGGAATCATCTTGTTTTCAGCGTTGGGATCATAGTTTCCAATGACATGCAGTTATTTTTTCTTGTTTAGGGATCTAGATGTCCTAAATTCTTTCATAATTCCCCTGCGTGTAGACTGGGGAATCCTTCCCTTTATGTCTAACTTCAGGATTTCAATTTGTCAAAATATTTTCTTTCCTCTAGTAAACAGTGGAATCATCCCATTTTCAGTGTTGGGATCATGGTATCCCAAAATATGCTTCTATTTGTGTCAAGTCTCTAGTGCTCCAAATTCTCTTCAATCCTCCTGTATGTGGACTAGAGAATCATTCTTTTCAGTCATCAGGATCTCAATGCGCCAAAAGCATTCTTCCCCCGGTATGCCGTGGAATCATTTTCTTTTAAAGTGTCAGGGAATGAGCATCCCCAAAATGTTGTTCCTCGATGGTTAATTTTGCCTTTTGTTTTAAGGGTCAAATGTCCAAAAATAAAAATATATAATACAAAATAAAAAACCAAATCAAAAAAATAAATAGAGAGAAGAAGTAAAGTCATGTTCTGGTCATGTTTGCATGAATTTGTTCATATTCTCATGAGTGTCATGTCCATATTTTGATTATCTTTGCATGTGTGCCTTTAATTTGCTCGTGTTGGCATTGTCTTTGCATGTGTGTTGATTAATGTATTAATGTTGTTGTTGCATTTGCACGTGTATCCTTTTTGCATGATATTTGCATGAAATTCACATTTTATTTTTGCATAAACACATTTGTGTGTGCTTGACATTTGCATGATACTTCCATATGTTACTGCATGATATTTGCATTATCCGTATGACATTTGCATGACATTTCCACATGATTTTGCATGATATTCACATGATTCTTTCAACCTACCACACTCAGAGTTAGCTGGCAAAGCAGGCAAAGCATGATTTTGCATGATGTTTGCACTTTTTTTTTGACCTGTTGCACAAAGAGTTAGCTAGGAAAGCAAGTAAAGCATAATTTTGCATGATATTTGCACTTTTTTTTAACCTGCTGCACCAACAATTAGCTGGGAAAGCAGGTAAAGCATGATTTTGCATCATATTTGCACATTTCTTCCAACCTACTTCACCAAGAGTTAGCTTACTCGCTATAGCAAGCAACATTGTACCTTAAGCCTTTCTTGGGTTTAAAAACAACTCCTAAGGCCAAGATTTCTTGCTTGGTTCTTAATGATGACCATCAAAAGTTCTTGAATCCTAATTTGTTCCCCAAAATACCATGGCTTAAACCTCAAGTATCACAGTGGTTGCCTGGGCAATATTAGTAGTTTAACTAACAATAGAACAAGAATAGGAATTCCTTAATGTTATTAGATGGATAAGATTGTGAAAATCATCCTGTAAGAAACCTGTTAGTTTTTATTAAATTATTCTCTCATATTATAACTTCTTTCATAAATTGCTTGTTCAAATACTTAACTTACTTGGGTTATTAGTAATCAATTGTGGGGCTTTGACTAGAAGCTTCACGAGAGATTCGACCTTTGGTTGCACCCTATACTGTGTAGCTAAGGCAATTATTTGGTCCCAATTGTGATGACCAATCGGAACTGTGATCAATAGCGATAAGGATCATCAGGAAATAGAGGTAAAACGGAAACCATACGGGACGACTGAGTAACCCTAACATGCATAACTCTCTTGGGAAGACTAGTAACCCTACTCCCAATACAAATGGGTAAAGTCCACCTAACACCTCCTGTAGTAGAGAAATCCTCAGCCTCAAGAACATAAATAGGGGTTTGGTGAGTAACCACCTGAAGATCGACAACAAACTGACTATCAATAAAAGTTCCAAGAGATTACTTCCTCATGGAATCCTGACCTTTGCCAAGGTGTTATCAAAAGGCTAAGTCCCAGAATCAGGAGAGACAAGAATAGGAAAAGGTGGCTCACCGGAAGGAAGCCTCAAAGAACCAGAACTATCGCAACGGAAGTCACCACAACAAGACAAAACGAGACAGCGGTGAAGACGATCCATTTCATAAATGAGAAGAAAAACGAAGCACAAACTTATAAAGAAACCCTAAAATTACAAGCAGTTGAAAGCAAAAAAGCGAGAAGCCCTTCTCAAAGACATAAAAGGAGTTATAAAGGAAGTAGAAGTGCCAAGAAGTTAGAATAGTGGATCAAAATACGAATATACCCCTGCTCCAAAAATATGTCCGCTGGCGTATCAATGTCAGGCTTTAACTGACAAAGTGGACAAGCGTTGCCCACATCGTGGCACGTTCTCAAGAGGAAGAAGTGAAACGACACTTTGTAGTGGAAGTGAAATGATGGAGTTTTCGCTTGAAAGGGGATAAAAACTTAGAAAACCCCCCACAAAAGGGACAAAGGATGCAAAAATTAAAAATTCATTGCCAACCGAGCTCGAAGCGCTGAGCCCCACACCATGTGATAAAGTCCAAGAGCTTCACTGAAACTCTAAGACTTGAGGGACTTATCATATTAGAAGAGCTTGGCTCTCTTCCCTTAAGCCTGGAATAACCCCATAACGGCCTCTATAACCGTCTAAACAGCCTCTACTAGTATATATGTCTCGAAGACATCATCATCATCATCATTATTATGTTCTCTCTCTCTCTAAAGACTCCCGAAAGCTAAAACTCCCACATTCTCTCCAATTCGCTTCTCCTCGACCTCTCACCGTTCCCATTCTCCAGGTTGTTCTCATAACCTTCATCCTGGGAACCCTTTCAAACTAACGAACTATGTGGGCTTTGATCTCCCAAGGAGTACGTAGACGTCAAACACATCTCTGATTCAAGTCCTTCCTCCCCTACTAATCAACCATCGTCCCCCTTCATTCTGACCACCAGACGAGCTACCGAATATCGGCAGCTATTTGGCTTTTCAAATGTAAATTTGGACTCTGACTTGGATGACAAGCGTTCTACAATTGGCTAGTGTGTTCAATTTTAGTAGTATTTTCCACATTTATATTATATCTAGGGTTACGAAACTTGATTATCTTTTAGACTTTTGGTTGTTATACCATAATTGGCAGTGCGCGAATGTCACACTGAATCAATAATATTTGACCTAGATTATACCTTGAATATGGCTCATTAAAACCATATTACGGCCCATGGCCCATCATGCCAGTTATAAATAAAGGGTTTGCACGAAATCCTTGGTACTACATCTACAACTACTACGTACGAGTCTCACCACATTCTAGATTGTTTCTCCCACGTTCTCGCCTCCGTCCAGAAGTGATCCACAACTACGCCATCACGTCCTCCAGCCATCCATAACGAGTGCTCCCTTCCAAGCCTACCACCGAAAGCCTTGCAGAGCCCTCGGCTCCTCACAGCCGATCTCAAATCGCCCAGAGAATTCAAACCATACACAAAGGCGACACTTCTTCAACTAACTTTATTGCTTAGTGGTCCCTCTAGATGTCCTTTCAAACTACGTGGATCCCCCATGGGGTACGTAGGCACCTAGGCACTGCCTAAGGACAAGTCCTTAAGGCCACTTCCCCTAGTGGTCTCACATTTTTAATGTAAACCAAAAGTGGTTTAACATTGGCGCCCACCGTGGTCTTACCAAGACCATAAAGATGGATCCTTTGTGCTCTACAAAGGTAGTGCCACCATGCGACACATTTATTTTGGGGGGGGGGGCAAGGAATATAATAATCCTATGATATTAAAATAAAGGCAACGCTTTTAATGGCGTACCTACGCTAATTTTTGTTTTCACCTTTTCAGGTCTCACAAATAATAGAAATATCTCTTACTACGATAATATTAGATTAAATTGACTGACCCGGTCCAGCATTAGTTTGTTTAATAATATCATAAAGTCTCTTAATGCATGTTATTGATGTTCCCGGTCAGGGATAACATGAATATTTAGATAGGCTTTCGTAACACATGACTTTAATGAATAGGATAAATTTCGAATGAATTAATCATACCTAAATATCTTACTATTGGCTATGATTGCTGAGTTCTATTCTTTTTGGGATCCTGTCTCATATTATACTTGACCCATCGACTCCCTACTCATTCTACAAATACCTATTTGTTTGAGATACTAACTAATTGCAAGTTAATACGAAGATTCTGCGAGAGATTCGACCCTTGGGTTGCACCCTATGCTGCTTGAGGTTTTTATTTGATCACAACCATGATGACTGATTGGAACCTCAATTTGAAGTAATTCCAATTCGTCAAAAATTAGCGATCAAACTGGCGTTATTGCCGGGGAGTCATCGAATTGATCCAAAAGTTGGTTACATCTTCAACTGAATAGGTATTTGTTTTTATTTCTTTTTTTATCTTTTGTCTTCTTCTTCTCACTTTTTTCTATTTTTCCTTTTTATTTTTCAAATTTTCTTCTGCTCATAACTGCGAGCTGTTCTCTGCTTGCCATAGCGAGTAGTTCCTTGCTTGCCACTTAGCTCGCCACAGTGAGTGTGGTTGCATAAAAGGGTCATCCTCTAGTTTTATGACCTGAGCGTCTAAAGGAGACTTGTTTCCTTAGATCCAGAGATCGAGCAAACCCTAACTAAGCTCAAGAGAGAGAAAAGAAGGGAAGAAATTCCCACCATAACCATGGGTGATCATGGAGATGGAATTTTTTACGAAAGGGTCACCCTTAGGGACCTAAATAAAGCTGACTCCTCCTATGACATATCTCAAAGCCTAGTCCCGGCTTTTGAGAATGATTTTGAATTAAAGGGACCATTGTTGAACTCCTTGTCAAAATTTCATGGATTGGGAGGTGATAATCCCTATATGCACTTAAAGATCATTCACATGCATTGCACCACACATAAATCCTTAAGTAATAAAGTTGAGGATATCATGTGGAAAGTATTCCGAATGACATAGGAAGGAAAGGCCATGGAATGGTTTCTGCATTTGCCAGCCCATACTCCACAAGCCTTGATTTCTTGTGATGCTCTCTGGAGCTAATTCCTTGAGAAATACTTTCTACATTTGCCACTAGGAAGGAAATCATCTCCATTAAGCAAGAGTACGATGAAGGTTACGATGACTATTTGATCCGTCTTTAGGATTTGATAGCAACATTCCCAAGCCATTGGATACCCCTTGCTCAATTAGTGAACAATTTTGTGAACGACCAAAAACCCGCGGACTCGGACATCTTAGTTGCAACTACTAACTGCGCATTAGAAGAACTCACCCCAGTTAAGGCATGGGACCTTATAAAAAGGTGCGCCCTTACAAAGAAACGATAGTCAGTCAGAGACGTCAATCAAGAAAGGGAAATAGGAAACGAAAGAGGCCCTGTATTGGCCTAAATCATTAGAGATTTGGCCAAACTAACCAGGTTGGTCAAAGGCTTAAGGGTACCACAGCAACGAGTGGAGCCCTTGGCTCTGGTAGTTGAAAGTTGTGAAGTATACAACTCTATGATGGACGCCTCCAGCAAATGCCCACATAAATTGGAAGAGCTCAATGCCATGTTTTAGCAAAGGCATGAGACGTATCAAGCTTGAGACCCGCTCTCGAACACATACAACCTTGGATGGTGACACCATCCAAATTTTAGGTGGAGGGACTACGGGCAAACCAACCAAGGAAATTTTTAGAGGGATTCCCCTAACCAAATACAAGGGCCCAACTCCACGACCCTCACACCTGAGCAAAGGAGCTCTGAATTGGATGAACTCAAACAATTAATGGTGAATGGATTCTTTGATATCCACACCAAATTTAAGGAAATCGACTCCTAAATATAGGCAACGGCAGCTCGAATGGATGCAAATCACAATGATGTAAGGTCCAGAATGGATGAGGTCAAGCACCGAAACCTCGGTACCTTCATCACTAAGTTGTTTAATGAATGGAATAAGCAACAAGCGTAAAATGTTGGGAAAATAACCCTAAGGAATGGCAAAGGCTACAGGGGACCTAGCACATCCACTAAGCAAGATGATGAGGAAGAAAACTTTGAGGCAAACTCTTTCCAAGGCATACAATGTGAAAGTAGAAAGAAGAAGAAACTGCAAGAAAAAATGCAATTCCACAAACTCTAACAAAACACTCCCTAGAGCAGCCAACAGAGGATCAACCGATCTAAGGGAATTTAGGTGAAAAGGGTGCCCCCAACCTAAAAGGTAAGGATGTAAGTATAAAAAATATTCCTTTCCCTCATTCTTATTTAATGTATGTTGAAAATAACAAAGATAATAAAAAGCAAGATGAGGAGGTCCTAAAGCTATTCAAAAAATCAGAAGTTAATATGCCTCTAATAGAACTAATTAGACAACTGCCTAAGTATGCTAAGGTACTGAAGGACTTGTGCACAAAAAAGAGAAAATTTAAACCACATGTAAAAGTCTCTGTTGGTTCTAATGTGTCTGCCATATTCAGAACCAGCATACCATAAAACTGCAAAGATTAAGTGTCCTTCACTATACCCTGCACGATTGGTAAGGTACCAATTGAACAAGCAAGACTAGACCTAGGAGCTGCAAAAAACGTGATGCTCAAATCCATATATCAGGCATTAGGCATCAAAAACCTACAACTGACCTCAGTTGTATTGCAACTTGCTGATAAGTCTCTTGTCTATTTGGAAGGGGTAATTGAGGACCTGCTTGTTCAAGTTAAAGGACTCTGGATCTTAGCAAACTTCTACATCCTCAATATTGAGTCATCACCCTGCGACTCTACTTTAATTTTGGGACGTCCCTTCCTAAAGACTGCCAATACCGCTATTGGCATGAAAGATGGAAAGATCTCCATGGAAGTAGGGGATACGAAAATAAATTTCTGCATGTACAAGGATATGAAACAACCATTTGAGGATTATAGGGTAAATCTTGTGGACACAATAGACAGTGGGTATAATATAACTGCCATTAACCTTGAACCTAACTATCTTTATAAATTAACTAACGATATGGCCACTAAGGACCATACTGACACTTCAGGTTATAGTAAGCCTGAAACAAGACATAGTGGCACCCTACCCTTCCAGCCAACATGTGCGCAAGAAAAGACACCACCGGCACCACCAGATAAAGTGCAAGGGCATACAAATGTAAAATAACCGAGCAGAAACAAAGAAGGGAAAACCCTTCCACACACCCTGAAGGAGTAAATAAGGAGCCACCTGATGTAGCTTAAATAGCACGAAGTATCACAGCCCAAAGCAAGGCTAGGTACCAGCAAGGACATCTCCTTGGGCTAAACAAGGAGTCTCATGAACCCCCTTGAAGGGCAAGGTAAGTATTTCTATCCCCAAATTACCCGGCCTATTGTGGGTAAAAATACTAACTGTCAAATAAGTGTGGGGGAAAGAATATTTTACAATAAAAGTTTGTTTAAAAGTTCTGCATTTTTGATAATTTTGTTTATTTTCTTTTTGTCTGAATTTTCTCGATTTCATTTTTCTTTTTGAAATTTTGAAATTTTGAATTTACTAAACCCTGTAATTGAGCCATCACTACTTGACGCTGCAATATCTCTCTTTCCAAGTAATCCATATTTTTCTGTCTGTTAAATCTATCCTGGTTTATTAAGTACCCTTCCGTCTTAAAACTTCTTGTTCTTGAAGCATTGAGGACAATGCTTGTTTTAAGTGTGTAGGCGAGGGGAGGGAAATCGCTCAGTGTAGAAATTTAAAGACTTCAGGGTCTTGCTAATTATTTCATTTTGGAACCTGGGTGAATTTAAAAACATTTTTCGAAATAAAGATCTTAGGAATTGAATCTAGCATGCAGGAATTAGAAAATTTTTCAATAATTAACTAATAAGTTCTTCTTAAAAGATATTTCGAAAATCAATGAACCTTACTTAGGCTTTCCAAACTGAACTTAGGACATTTAGAACTAGAAAAATTCTTGATTTAGTAAGACTTTTAGGGCATTAACCTAATTAGAAATTTTCTTATACCATGTTAGATATTCTAGTTTGCTTGAGCAGATTAACACATGCATGAGAGAGTTGGATGGATTATTGAAAGACCAATCTGAGTGACTTAACCTTGTTGCAAGGATAAAGGCAAACACTAATCCACACATATATTTCCATTTAGTGTTTTAACTGCTCAACTTGTTTTCTTCTAGAACTTGCAATGGGTCTTAATTGAGGCTGACTAGCACACAAGGACCTGGGAAGATTGAGGCATTAGTCTCTTGTACCAAGTGCCCAAACACAAGCCTATATATATATATGCATATGCATACCCCTATCACACTGTTTTGAGCCTTACATAAGCAGATTCTCCTAGCATATTTTATTAATATTGATTGTTTGATTGTCCAGGTCAAAAGCTTCTTGTTCTCCCAGTAATGTGAAAAACCTTGAGGATTCGGTAAACCAAATGGTTTGTTCAAAAAGTAAGAAAATAAAGAAGGTACAAAAGCACCAAAGTACCAAAGCACAAGGGTACAATAATAAAGAAGGTACAAAAGTACCAAAGTGAAAGGGCACAAAAGTAAACCCAAGGGTATATATAAGGTTAAAGGATGAGAAGAAAAACCTCAGTTTTCAAGCAATCAAGACTTAGTATTTATGCAAAGGAGGATTCTCCTCTTCCTTTCTTTAAAAAGAAAAAATGTATAGCCTCCATCAGCAATGTTACAAGCCCAAAAGACCTCTTGAATAAGGACTTGTGTGCACTAAATAGTGGAGATAGAGACCTTCTGCAAGCCTATGGTAAGAAGCGAGTAAGTATGTTATGAGTGAAATCCTACCCCAAATATTGGTGAGGCTATGAGCGTATTGTTATATTGGTCCTAGATAATCTTGAAGAAATTATCATGCATGATTAACATGCAGGAATGATTTTAGGATCAAAATTTACTAGAGTACTTGCATGGTAAATTTTTATTTCTGACTAGAAGCACTAACCCTAGAAGTTAGCTTGACCTTGAACGCTCTAGGTTTAGATTGTCTTTGTCCAGAATAACAGAGGTTTAAGTATGGGGGATTTGATCGCACCCAAAATCAACCTAAGTTTAGGGTATTAAATAGCACAAATTATAGAGAAATATATGTGACTTTACCCCAAAATGGTTGAATATCTTGACAAAAGGAATAAGACTAAAATTATGAGAAAATTCCCATAAAAAGCCCTACTTGTTGATTTTTCTGACTATCCGTAAAATCTATATCGAATAGGTGTGTTTGATGTTTGTTGAGTACTGTAGGCTTAACAGGGATCAATGGGAAGACATATTCCAAGTACAACGATCAGAGCCAAAGCAAAAACTCATTGCAAGACCCAGAGAAAGCAAGAATAGGAGAAGAGTGAAACAAGAACGCAGAATTCTCCATGGCAAGCAAAACAACTCGCCACAACAAGCAGAAGAGGAAGCATTCACAATGGCGAGCAAATGGACTCGCCACAGCGAGCGCATAGAGCATACCTCGCCATGGCGAGTTAAAGTAGCTCGCACAACGAGTCCCACTGACAACTTAGCAAATAACGTGGCCAAGTAACACATGTACGAAAATAAGTGAAGACCCAGTCATACAAGGAGTTGGAGATGGATTTAAATTGGTTTGAATTTGAATCTCAAATTTCATGTCAATTATCACTTCATCCTATTCCTAATCAAAACAAGGGTCCCTGAGCATTATGAATAGACGTCTCACAAGGTTGCAAAAGCATTCAACATCCAACGATTCAGTGATTCCCACATATTAGAGTGACTAAGTTCTTCTTGGGTTTCTAAGAAGAACTGGCATAGGCATGAGCTGATGGCTCTTCATTAGCGTTTATTAATTTCATTTTGCTTGTGTATTTATCCTTTCAACCATTAATGAAAGTGTATAAATATGAAAGATTCTTCATAATGAATTAGTAAAGACTTGATTTATACAAAAGGGTACTTAGGTTTTCTGGCTTCTGGAATTGAATACAATTCTATTCTTCGGGTTCTTGATTTCTTGTATCTCTTATTGCGATAATATTAGATTAAATTGATTGACCCGGTCGGGCATTAGTTTGTTTAATAATATCATAAAATCTCTTGATGCATGTTATTAATGTTTCCGGTCAGGGCTAACATGAATATTTAGATAGGCTTTTGTAATACATGACTTTCATGAATAGGATAAATTTTGAATGAATTAATCATACCTGAATATCTTCTGATTAGCTATGATTCTGAGTTTTATTCTTCTTGGGATTCTATCTTATATTATACTTGACCCATCGAATCCCCATTCATTATGCAAAATACCTATTTGTTTGAGATACTAACCAATTGTAGGTTAATACGAAGATTCCGCGAGAGATTTGACCCTTGGGTTGCACCCTGTGCTGCTTGAGGTTTTCATTTGATCACAACCATGATGACCGGTTAGAACCTCATGTCGAAGCAATTCGAATTCGTGAAAAGTTACCTCCAGCATTGCTGCCACCCCTACAATTTCAAACAATAGTCTTACTCCCGGTGCATGGCGAGAAAAACCCATTATTGAACCATCTAGAAAATTCCCATGGCACACAGCAAGCTCCGAGGCTGCTCGCCGGAACACTGCCACAAGTGACCTTACCGTCAACGGTAACACAAGCCCTGCCCCCTTAGCCCATTTAGTTTGGAACAACGCCCATCTACACTCCGTGACAAACTGTGGCAGTAACAACAACCGCAACACCCCAGGCTCCGCCACAAAATCCGTTTACACTCACTTACCCCCACTGCTCAAACTTTGCTATAGCTTCCACTACCAGTGCCATAAGGATACCCCCATAATTGTGTACCATACAAACCTTGGCAATTTGCCAAAGGACATTACTTGCCCTATGTGAAGACCGAGCCTTTCGGCGGGCTCCAAGGAGTTGCCACCAAGTTTTCCATAAAAACTTGGAAAAGAAAAATGGTTCAAAATTTAAGTAAAAGTGGGGTTTTTAAAAAAATTAGGTTCGGGAGTCTTCTTGAGATGATGGGAAGGTGTTAAGCATCCCTCTTCTCCTGTCCAAAGACGGTTACCCCAAAAACTAATATTTAAATTGTTTTAACGTTAAAAGAGTTTGATCACATAAAAAACAAAGAAGAAAACAAATATGGACTTAACCTAGGATAAGAGCCAAGGGCCTACATACCCTCAAAGAAGGATCAAAGACCACGTTGTTCGTGTGGCATGCATGTGTTTGGGTGTGGGGATGCTCATCAAGCATAGGCTCATATGGCATCCCAGTGCAATGTGCCTAATGAGACAAATGCCCCTCGACACCTATATACCATGCATTCACATCCAGTTGGCGTGAAGACTAGTGCTCCTATAGAAGCAAAGACCCCTTGGTGGCACCAGGGTTACACATGTTAAGAAAATTAAATGAAATAACATAAAAGGGGGAAGAAAAAAGCAAAGAAAGAAAAAAAAACAAACTTTTCTACCTTTGAGGAAAAGGGCTCGCGACCTATAACTAGATTGGTCGCGACCCACAGCCACGGGTCAGAGTTGTGAGGCTAGAGAAAATTTCAGGGGTAGCGACGTATAACAAGATAGGTCGCGACCCACAGCCTCAGGTAAGAGTCCTGTGGTTAGTGATGACTTGGGGGTCGTGACATATAACAGGATAGGTCGCAACATACATTTACTTTTAACATATAGCACATAATCAATGCTAAAAAAATCAGAGAGGGGTCACGTCACCTACATCAGGGTGTCGCGACCCATAAAAACCAAAGAAGAGTTTAAAGAAAATGGATTCTTCGGACCTCGGATCTTGGACGTGGAATGGATCGTAGTCAACCCTCGAAGTGGTTAGGGGCCCGGCTTCGGTCCTAATGGAACCAAAATATTTCAAAAAAAAAGAAAAGAAATAGAAGTTGTATGTTGAGGATGCAAACCAAAAGAAGAAGATAAAAAAAGGGTAGAGAAAAGTCTCACCAAGCTCCTTGAATCCAGCAGCCTTTCGGTACTCAAAATCTCGGTTCGGTCAACTAAGACGGAGCCTCTTTTTTATAGTGACCCAACGAGCTCTATTCCGGGAAAGAAAATCCGGCCATTTATGATGCATGGGTTGCAACCTAAAACTCACGGGGGTCGAGACATACATGTTCATACGTCGCGACCCACTTTGACCTGGTGCTTGGGGGTCGCAACCCATAAGCTTCCATTTTCTTGTTCTTCTTTTTTTCATTATTTATTTAAATATTTTTTTATTTTTTTATTTTATATATTTTTTGTATTTATATATATATATATATATATATATATTCTTGTACTTTGATTGCACTTTTTCTGGACTGGACAAAATGTGGTGTCCACAGAGTCCGCTCTTTGCTTTTTCTTTGCTTAGATTAAAAGAACAAGTAAAGACATGAAAATAAAGCCAAATTTTGTCATTAAAATTAAAAGTCAAAGATAACACAATCGAAGTAAAACAAAACAGTGAAGAAAGAGTCCTATGGGATTACAAAAAGAAAACGTCTTAAGGCTCACTAAATGGCTACTCCTAATCATCCTCGTCCTCATCATCAGAGATGTCTTGATTTCTAGACGGCGTTCACCTCGAGGAGGTCCTCCTTCTTCAAATAGGTGGAGGTACTTGAATAGGGCCTTCATCCAACCCTTCAGCTCATTTACATCTTCCCACAGCTCTCGGATGTCTCCCCACTGCTCTCTGACCTCACGGGTTAGATCCTCGATGGCCTTATCCTTAGCTTGGATTTCATCTCGGAGATAAGCCAAAAATTCTAGACCCATGGCCACCTCTGTAGTTCCAGGTGGAAAGCCCCGTTCCCGTTGTTGCTATTGCTACTGCTGCGGCTGCTGTTCTTGCTGAGGCGGAGAAGGTATGTCATTGAGCATCTCCTCAAAGTCAAAGTGCTCTGGCCGGGAAATTCTGCCATATTTTAATCCTCCTTTAGCTTATAGGTAGTGGCAGACTTGTAGTAATCAAGGCCCCGAGCAGGTACTTGATGAATCTCACAAAAGGCAGTGAGGAAGTGGGGGAAGCTTATTGCTGTTGGAGTATATTTCGGCCTAAGGTACAGCTTGAAGTCCTTGGCGTTGCTGTGAAATTCTTGGCTCATAATGATGGGGAAGCATAGTGGATCCCTCTTCATGATCAAATAGATTAGGGTGCTCATCCTTTTGCAAAGGGAACCCTTGTGCTTTTTTGGCAAAACAATGCTGGCCAAGAAGTTTTGCCATGTCTTGGTCATGTGGTGGGTGCTGGTCCTATTGAGGGCACTCTTTGCTTCCCATTTATCCCGCCCTAGGTATGTTGGGGCCTCTGCAATGGTCTCCCTCGAGTATGGTTCGTTGAGCGTCTTGGCAAAAATGTAATCAGGCTCCATCCTTAGACCGTACATATCAACAAAGGTCTATGGAGTGACTGCAAGCATCGTGAAATCCCTCAATATGAAAGAATGACTGTAGGTGCTGGCATATGCCACATGGTATTGATACACCAGGGGGTCATTTCTCTGGTTGACCACCTCTAGAAAGCCTTAGAGGCCGTAGTGATGAATCCCTTCCATGAATGAGGTGCTCAAATTCAACCTGGCCAAGGTGTTTTTTAGGTTCAATGACTTGGCCTGGATAGCTCTCTAGTAATGCTCCAACGGCACCTCCGGGTCACGGGCTGCTGCCTAAGATGAGGACGAGGCGCCTTGACATGGTCTCTTCTGGCTAGCCATTTTCCTAGAAAAAGTAAACAGGTCATTACTTCTAGAAAGGAAAAAGAGTACAAAGATGCAAAAATATGCCTTCATGAACGCACTACATGACATAAAGAAGGAAGGTCGCAACCCAAGGAGTTATGGGTCGCGACACAGAGGTCTGTATGTCGTGACCTATAGTGTTATGGGTCACGACATAAAGAGTAATGCGTCGAAACCCCATGCGGAAAACATAAAGCCATACCTGAGATTCCAACGACGGTGAAGGAGTTCTGAATCGGCGGGAACAATGTCAGAGATGAGATCTTCTGTTTGATTGGAACGATTTCAAGTGAAGGATACCGGGAAATCTGAGATCTGAGAGGAAAACCAAGTATGTAGAGGGGGTTGTAACCCACAAATGTTTCTGATTCCCCATAAAAGCATAATCGGCCAGAGGGGTCGCGAGATACAACTTATGGTCCGTGACCCATAGCATTAAAGCGATAGTTTCAAAGGACCTATGCCCGAATGACACATGGCATGTGTCACAACGTATGATTGCATGAAATGGGTCGCGACCCATTCATGAGGGGGTCGCGACCTAGTCCCTCTTTGGACTCTCTGGCAGTTGTATTTTATGCATGTCGTAAAAGATCTTACGGCAAGAGGAGGAAGATCTCAGCAGGCGAGAGTCCCCAGAAAAGTTGTGGGTGATAGGTTTGTAAAGCACTCCATGCTAATCCATTAGTACCGAGAACCGATTGCCACGGGGATCTCAAGAGTCCCCAAAATTCATGGGTGTCGGATTCTCGAAGCACTCTATGGCAATCCATGAGTACCAAGAATCGATGACCACGAGGATCTCAAGAGTCCCCAAAAGTAATGGGTGTCGAATTTTTAAAGCACTCCATGGCAATCCATGAGTACCGAGAACCAATCACCACGGGGATCTAAAAAGTCCCCAAAAGTTATGGCTGTTGGATTCTCGAATCACTCTATGGCAATCCATGAGCACCGAGAACCGATCACCACAGGGATCTCAAGAGTCCCCAAAAGTTGTGGGTGTCGGATTCTCGAAGCACTCAATGGCAATCCATGAGTACTGAGAACCAATCGCCATGAGGATCTCAAGAGTCCCCAAAAGTTATGGGTGTCAAATTTTCGAAGCACTCCACGACAATCCATGAGTATCGAGAACCGATCACCACAGGGATCTCAAGAGTTCTCAAAAGTTATGGGTGTCGAACTTTTGATGCACTCCATGGCTGTCCATGAGTATCGAGAGTCGATCGCCTTGGGGATCTCAAGAGTCCCCAAAAGTTATGGGTGTCGGATTTTCGAAGCACTCCACGGAAACGCATGAGTACCGAGAACCGATTACCAATGGGATCTCAAGAGTCCCTAAAAGTTATGGGTATCAGATTTTTTATGCACTCCATGGCAATCCATGAGTACCGAGAATCGATCACCACAGGGATCTCAAAAGGCCCCGAAAGGTATGGTGTCAGATTTTCCAAGAACTCCATGGCAATGCATGAGTACTGAGAACCGATCGCCACGGGGATCTCAAGAGTCCCCAAAAGTTATGGGTATCGGATTTTTGATGCACTCCACGGTAAACCATGAGTACGGTGAACCGATCACCACAGGGATCTCAAAAGTCCTCAAAATTATAGGTGTCAGATTCTCGAAGCACTCTATGGCAATCTGTGAGTATCGAGAGCCTATAACCACGGGGATCTTAAGAGTCCCCAAAAGTTATGGATGTCAGATTTTCCAAGCACTCCATGGCAATCCATGAGTACCGAGAACCAATCACCACGGGAATCTCAAGAGTCCCAAAGAGTAATGGGTGTCGGATTTTTGAAGCACTCCACGGCAATCTATGAGTACTAGGAACCGATCACCACAGGGATCTCAATAGTCCCCAAAAGTTATGGGTGTCGGATTTTTGAAGAACTCCATGGCAATCCATGAGTACCGAGAACCGATCACCACGGGGATCGTAAGAGTCCCCAAAAGTCATGGGTGTCGGATTTTCGAAGCACTCTATGGTCATCCATGAGTACCGAGAACCGATCATTGCAAGAATCTCAAAAGTCCCCAAAAGTTATGGGTTTGATATTTTCCAAGCACTCCATGGCAATCTATGAGTGCCGAGAACTGATCACCCCGGGGATCTTGGCGGGCAAGAGTCCCCAGAAAAAGTTATGAGCGGTAAACGTTCATGCGATATAGGTTATACCTTGATTATGGCTCATTGATCGCCAACAAAATTTATGTTACGCCATAATTGGTGGTGCGCTGACGTCACGCTGAATCAATAATGTTTGACCTAGATTATACATTGATTATGATCGCTCACTTTTTCGTAAGTCTGAATTGCTTCAAATCGAGGTTGCAACTGGTCGTCACGGTTCTGATCAAATAAAACCTCAAAGTAGCACCGGGCCAACACAAGGGTCGAATCTCTCATGGAATCTTCGTATTAACCTGCAATTGGTTAGTATCTCAAGTAAGCAGGTATTCACAGAATGAGTAAGGAGTCGATGGTTTTAAATGGTCAAAATCATATGAAGCAGGATCCCAAGAAGAATAGAACCAAGCAATCATGGCCAATCTGAACTTATTCATGTTTAATTAATTCATTCTAAAATTCATCCTATTCATGGTAGTTATGCATTACGAAAGCCTATCTGATGATAATGTTACCCTTGACCGAGAATATCAATAACATGCATCAAGAGATTTTATGATATACTCAATGATTAACTGCCTAACTAGGAACAATTAATTCAACAAATATAATCGCAAGTAAAAGATGCATACAATCAAGAATCAAATAAATAAATATGCATTTAAATTTCAAGAACAAGAAATCCCAAGTGCCTTAACCACATAGTCAATGATTACTGACCAGATATGAAAGATCTAGCATACTATGTACATCCCCATTCAAGGAAGAAACTAATAAACTAATGAGATGTGATTATGAAGCAAAACACAATTTATAAATCGAAAAGGATGAAATACAAAACACAAATGAATCAACAAACCCTAATGAAGAGCCATCGGCTCTACCTATACTAGTTCTTCTTGGAAACCCAAGAAGAACTTAGCCGTTCATATTCTCTCTACGCTCTAAACTATACTAATATGTGGGAATCACTAAATGCATTTTCAACCTCGGAAGACGCCTATTTATATTGGTCCGGGACCTCCAATTTGATTAGGAATAGGATGGAGATAAAATATTGGTATGGAATTTAATATTTGAATTCAAAACAATTTAAAATCATCTCCAACTCCTTTGATGACTGCGATCCTCGTTAAATTTGCTTATTAAGATTGTTGCCGCGTCATTGCCTTGCCATGCCAAGGAGCTCGCTCTGGCGAGCTGTTTTGCTCGCCATGGCGAGTGCTCCGCTCCTTTCTTATATGTAGATTCCTAAGATCCTAGATATGTGATCTGGAAATTCTGATATTATTTGTAACTCATTTGGTATGGTTTTAGCAAGCATTTACAAAATTACGGTCTGCTACCCTGTAACATTAGACCGCTACTGTTAATCTAGATTTTAAGAAGGAAAATATGTGCATTGTGAGCTAAGATTTTGCAGAAAACTATATTTTATATTGATAAACATGTCAAAATTTTTCCCGAGTTTTTGGAGTTTTATAGAACAAGTTATGAGAGTACAAAGTTGGAAAATTTATGAAATGAACTTGAAACACTTTGTTTTGCAAAAGTTCCTTCTTTAACACTTCAAAAAGGACTTCAAATGCCCCATGACATGCTTAAACATTATGTTCAAAGTTTAGAAAGTAATATGAGCTAAGGGTAGAGAGAAATAACATAGAAAAGAGAAGAGTAAGTATCTTACATATATGTGTTGAAAATAGATAGGTCCATAATCGATTGACCAATTGTCAGTATGGGATGGCCGTTGTGATTTCCACGGTCGAGCCATAATTTGGGATGGTAAAACATCCAATCGATTGATGAAGAAAGTTTATGAAAACGCCGTGTTGGATGTTTAATTTTAAGCTAGTAGGCTCTGTATGACCAAATCAAGAGTTACATGCTTAAAATTAGATTAACCATGATTAGGACCTAGATATTTCATCTCATATTTGTATAGATAGCATACAGAAAGGGAAGATCTACATAAACGAATATAAAAAGAACCGTTAAAAAGAGACGGAGATCTCTAAGTTTAAGAGGAGAAGAACCGTTAAAAAGAGACGGGGATCTCTAAATTTTAAGTAGAAGTGACTCCCTTGGCTAAGTAAAACCAATCAGAAATGGATACGACCTGCCGAGAAAAGGGGGTTATCCATAGTAGAAGTTGAGATACGACCTACCGAGAAAAGGAGGTGATCTCATAGTACTCGGATCCACTGAGGGACGCTCCAGGTAGTACACAGAACAGAAATAGCTTAATTGCTATAGGTTCTTACTTATTAATAGCCACTAGAATTGTATGTGTGAGTATCAACTGGGTGGTGCTCCCTATGCTCATATGTTTTTCATGAAATGGGGCAAAGGCCCATATGTTTTATAATGTTGTTATTTCTCTATCATTCAAACATGTAAGATCGTGTTTAAGAAGTATGTGCTCATATTAAATGTTTTATGACATGCAAGTATGCCATTCCATTTCCTATGCCCTACCAAGTAAGAATTTCCATGCTAAATGTTCCATGAAAAGTATGACATACATAAGTTTTATGTTAAACATCACATCCATGTTTTATATGTATGATGAGAAAGGAATGCAGAGATTTCTATGCAAGGCACAGTGGTACACAACAATGAGTTTGAAAAAAGGTAGTTTTGACTACTAGGGTTTATCCTCATTACGTTGGTGTGTATAAGCTGACTAGGTAGCCAAATGCCTACGAGACGGGATTGGAGCGATGGGTAGCCTGACTTTTGAAAAGAAGCGAACAAGATATCTAGATGCATATAGTTTCATTTTGTATATGTTAAAATTGTATTGTGATGTATATAAGTACGAACTTATGTGTATGACTATATTTCGAGTATATATTTGTATATATATATAGATATAAATATGAAGAAGATTTTAATCATGGTTTACTATGAATGATTGTTTGTATGCTTCCGTATTTTAAGTATGCGCGAGAGATACCTGAGAGATAGAACCCTAACTAGTTCCACTATTTAATTAATATGGAAAAAGTTTTAATAAATTCGGGTAGAAGTAGAAGTATCGCACCGGTTCTAAATCAAAGATATGTTCTTTATTCTCAAACTCTGATTTCTAAAGGGTCTGGAACTGGGGTGTTACACTTTGCTCGTTTCACATAGTGCCAAGTGGAGCACTCACGTATGGCTACAGGCATTATGAATAACGGGGATTCATAATTCGATCATAAGACCTCATCATCTTAGCGGATCTCATCCTAGTACACTTACTATGGCAACTTATTAATTCTCAGTGGTGTTTTCTTGTCCAACACTCGGCGCTTTTTAGCTGCCTCTGGATATTCACACTATATCACATTATGGTGTTCAAGGAAAAAGCACCCAAGTCTCATCTTGGCCCACACCCCCTGTGTGTCCAAGGAAGTTGCTCGTGTGAGAGACCCAACCTCCTAAGCCTGTACGGCATACTTTGAGTATTTTGTAATGAGCACTTCTAGTTCTTGATCCACACAAAATAAATGTATGCCTAGGTATCGCACTTTATTTATGATCAAGAAACAGAGCTCTCAAAAAACTTGTCCTCATGACATAAACTATGTTAAATCACCTTGATTCTAAGCAATCCTGTGTATCTAAAACACTAGTTTAATGAATTGTATCTCTATACAACCAACCCACCACTGCGGGTCTGTGAGGGTTTAGAGCTAATGCTCTATCACAGGTTATACTGTGAGGGCCCTCTCTCCGGTCACTTGATTCTTAGATTGAAACAACAGGGTAGTTAACTACTATGTAACGTTGTCTTATACAAAGTTGTGTTGCGTCCTCTTATAGTACTTAGGCTTTCTCTGGTTTAAACCATAGCTGTTTGACTTTATGAGATCAATGTCACTAGGTCATCAGCTCTGTTTGTGATCTATGAGTGACTTTAGATCTTCCAATCCAAACTGCCCCACGTACTGTTGATGTTCATGCAATGAACTCCATGTTCCCAGTAGACAGAGAAATGCATAATCCTTACATGCCTCTTTGCAAGACGGTCCTAGTGCTTAGCAAGAAAGCACACCAAGACGTGGATGTTCTCTCATCCAAGTCTCTTACCCAATCGACATCAATTTATGGTCTGCCGTTTGCGGGTCCCTAATATGACGAAAACAACTTATTATCAGCAGCACCATACAAGTACCTTAGAACACTTTAAACAGTGTGCCTGTCATAGGTTTGACTGATAACAGCTCACCAAGCTGACTACAAAAGGCACGTTGGAGCAAGTACACTCCACATTGGACTTCAAGCTACCAACTACATGCATGAAAATACTATCCTATGACTCCATCTCTAACTTCGTCTAAAGACGTGTAGCAAGACTCAAACTCTTGCGTCTTGCTACTAGCACATCACTCGGGTTCAGGTCCCCTCAAATGGAATTCGTCAATAATCTTTTCTTCATAGGATTCTTGTGACAGAGAGAGTCGATTCTTGAAGCATTCTCCATGAATCTTGACTCTCACTGTCTAACCTATTTCCTTTATCTTAAAAGATGAAAGGATAGCCATCCTTAAGTGGCTAAAGCAGCCTCAGTGCTATTTCTAGCTAGCCATTTGTCTTCTACATACAGCGTGAGGGTAATGAAATTAGCTTTCTTGAAATGAACTAAGTAGTCAATTACCACGAGTATAGATGAATATGTGAGATCTTGACAGATCCCTAGAGTCAGCATACTCTGCGCTCCTGGCCTTTTTCCATGAGACCTACATGCTAGTGCACATAGATCCCTTCACCTAGGTTGCCATATAAGAAAGTGGTCTTGACATCCATTCGATATACCCCCAGACTTAAACTGGTTACCAAAGCTAGAATCAGACTTTGACCACACAACAGACGAGAAGGCTTCGTCACATTCGATAACTTGTTGTTGTGTGAACATCTCCACTGCTTAATGTGCCTACTAGTGGTCGATTGACCCATCTGTCTCCCTTAAATTTTGAGAGCACACTTGTTCTCAAAATGCCTTGTGGCGCGGGGCAGATTCACCAAGTCTTATACTTGGTCTGTCCTTATAGACTTCGCCTTTTCTTTTTCCATCGTTTTTATCCACCTTTTACTAGTAAGGTCGGAGAGAGCCTTTTGAACTATCTTAGGCTCTACTTGAACATCTAGTATTCCTCTTGGATTGTGCTTCGTGGAAGACATGCTCCTCGTAAGCAATACTCCCACTGAACTCAACAACTGGAGGTGTGTCTATACGCTCCTCTTAATATGTTGTAAGTCTGCCTCATTTCAATAAAGGTACACATCCCAAAATCCGTCTCCCTTGTTCTAGAAAAGTTAGTCTTAAGGACAATTACATCCTTAGACTCAAATTATGTGACTGGTACGTCTTCATCCTTGCTAATGAAGACATATCCTTTTGAGTGATCAAGCTATCTTATGAAGACATGCTACTTGCCTCTAGGGTCAAGCTTCCCATACTCATAGGGAGGATCATTTATGTTGTACACCCTCATGGTCTCAGTATACTCTAATCAGGTCCTTTACCCAACTAGAACTCATAAAGAATTACTCACATAATTTTGTAGGGCATACAGTTAAGTACAAAAGTGACTATTGGCAAGACATCTCCCCAATGGGAATGTTCACCTAAGCCATTATCAACTTATCCAACTCCAGGAGCAATTCATTTTGTTGTGGAGTGTGTGTGAAAAAGTTAGCTGTCTAACTATCCCATATTAACCATGTAATCATGAGAAAATACTTGGTCGCTTGTATTGCCCCCACGCTTATCGAACAACTGATGTCCGAGTGGACTAATTTGATGAAAGCGGGTTTTCTGATGACTGAATGGTTTTCAGGTTCCTTTGTCTATAAGGCGTTTACAAACTAGCATTGGGAATTTGACCTCACAAATACTCTTTTACTAATACATAATTGCATCCCACAGGCACTTGCCAAACAGGTGTATCAACCACAAAGGGAAACATAGTAAAGAACCGAGTTGAATTACGGGAATGTCATTCAAAGTGTATCACAACACAACCATTGTCATAAAATCAAAAACTAACACTAAGGAGTCATGATAAACATGTAGATCACATTATATCGTAAGTTCTGTCTTGGAAAAATAGCTCATAATGAGTTCTGTTCAGTATATAGAACAAATAACGTTTTATTCCCACGAGGATACTTCTGCTCCCATTGGACAGAGGGTGGAACTCCATGAACCAATGTTCATGGGTGAGAGGAAAAGAATTGCTGCAAACAATTTGTGTGCACAGTTGCCTATGGGTTGGCACAAACAACATTTGACCTTCGCCAAAATCTCTTTTCCTCTCTTTCTTTTCCTTTGAACTGAGGCTACTTACCTTACACTCAACCTTTCTCTTCCTAGCACCACGTCTCTTGGACCAATTGTCCTAGTTCTTGGAGCCCGAAGCTCTAAGAAACTTTAGCCACTTAGGCTACGTGCTCGATGGATTTTGCAGCCTTGTGCCACTAATCCTTGAGCAGTAGGTGCTATTTAATATTATAAAGAAAATTGATCGTATTAGTAGAGGTCGGAATGACCTACATGCACTCCCAAGACGAGGGAAGAGATCTGGTAATAGTTTGAACTCACTATTTACTAGTGGGGAGTTTTCAGTCTTACTCACACTCCAAAATCATGTTTGATTTCTCCCTTAGATGCGTCTTCATGCTCTTGACAGAGCGAATCTTGGAGGAATTAAACTTGATCGTAAGCTGCCTCAGTTTAGTAACCACAGTGTCACCAAACCGGTCTCTCTAATTTGATCTGCATTTACAAGTTTTGTAGTTACACTATTAGTCAATCCTACACGCTAACACTAATTACACAGCTCCTTGTTACACAACACACAATTATAAAAAATTGTAAGCAACGCAAGACGAGTGTAGATATAGTCAGTCTCTGTATTCGAGAAGTGGGGTCAACCACTCTCATCACACAGAGAGCCTATATATATACACCTTTCTTTGCTAGACTCAACAATTTTCATAGAATAGTCTGTGAAGACCGCGCGCTTAGGCGTCGGTGGCTTCAATGGAGTAGCAACCAAGTTTTCCATAAAAACTTGGAAAAAAGAAAATGGTTCGAAAACTTAAGTAAAAATGGGTTTTAAAATATTTTAGGTTTGGGAGTCTGCTTGAGATGAGGGGAAGATGTTAGGCACCCCTCTTCCCCCGTCTGAAGATGGTTACCCCAAAAATGAATATTTAAATTGTTTGGCCTAAAAAATTGGAAAAGAACATAAACACAAAACAAAGAAGAAAATTGTTTGGCCTAGGATGAGAGCCTAGGGCCTACGTACCCTCGAAGAGAGATCAAAGTCCACGTAGTTCGTGTGCCATGCAAGTGTGTTAGTCGGGGGGCAGGCTTATCAAGCAAAGACTCAGATGGTCTCCTAGTGCAATGTGCCTAAAGAGACAAAGGCCCCTCGGCACCTATCTACCATGCAACACATTCAAACAAACAATAAGACAAGAAAGGTGTGTGTGTGAATGCTCATCAAGCAGCGCACCCAGATGGCGTAAATACTAGAAAAACTCATATAGAAACAAAGGCTCCTTGGTGGTACTAGGTTACACATGCTTTATAACAATAATAAAATGCTTAAGAGAAGTAAGAGAAGGCATTTCTGCCTTTGAAAACCAAGGGGTCGCGACCCTCGGCCTCAGTTCACAATCCCGAGGCCATGAAGAATCCAGGGTCGTGACGTATAAAAGATACGTCGTGACCTACGGCTTCTGCAACAGGGGGGTCGCGACGCATAAAAGGATACGTCGCGACCGATACTGCAATTTTTTAAAAAGTGTCAAACATACAGCAATCAAATGGTGCTCAGAATAGGGGAAAAGTCGCAACGCCTACACCAGGGAGTCGTGACCCACTTTGCAATCAGATGAAAAAGAAGGAGCTTTGGGTGTTAAATCGTAGATCTAAATCATGGGAAGGGGATCCAAGTTAAGCCCAATCCCATGGATCCAAAAAAGAAGTTCAAATGAAATTCGAATCAAATTCAAGTGTAGGTAGATGGGGTAGTGTAAGCATTGAAATCAAGAAAAAGTGAACAAAATACTTCGAAGCTTTAGATTCCAATCCAACAGCCTTTCGGTGTGCAAAAGTCGGTCCCTTCAACTGAAGTAGAGCCTTCAATTTATAGGGAACAAAAAAGATCTATTCCGGGAAAGAAAATCCGGCCATTTATGACATGGGGGTCGCGACGTACGAGTTCATACATCGCGACGTGTACCTAATTTCATATTTGATTGGATTGCGCCATAAATGACATATGGGTCGCAACGTACATGTTTTTACGTCACGACCCACTTTGGCACTTTGACGTCGCGACGTACAAGGTCATACGTCGCAACCCATAAGTATGTATTTTCTTCTTTTTTATTTTGCACATTTAAAAGAGATCTTTTTTTACGGGTATTTTTCTAATTCTAGATATTAAATAAAAAATCAGATTAGGCCACTTTGAAATCATATAAAATTTTCAAACCTAGGGTGAGAAAGGTTTAGATCTCCCTTACGCACTCCCACTGACCTTGTCCCAAAAGCTTTAGTAATTTGTAAGACATGACCTTTGAAACCACAGTTGCTCAGAAATTGTTTTAAAAGGTATATTGGGATAAATAAATATGCCATAAATCCTTCTGGAAGAATTAGGGCATGAAATATTTATCCTCTGTTCCCAAGACAAAAATAAAACCTTAAGGAGAGGAATTAATGAAAACAGAGTTTTATAGAGGGAGAAACAATTTCACGAATTAGGGTGACATTCAGGACGTCACTCTGCAAAGTGTTTTGTAAAACCGATTTTATAAAAATTTCTGGGAGTAAACTACACAATGGAATTTGACAAAAGACCTATGGTTAGAAAGCTACGGATGTATATTTTTTGGAAAAAAACTATATCACTCCATTTGGAGATCAATTGAAATCAGAATCTTGCATCGAAGGCACACTGGCTGAACTCAAAATCAGTTCGAGCATAGCGTTTTACAAAAATCGTTTGACTCCATTAAAAGACTCCAAAATTCATGAAAGAATTTAGAGATGCTCTCAAGGTATGCACAAACAAGAAAAAAATTCAAGAAAACAATTATATATGTAAAGACAACCAAAAAAAAATTCTTGACTCCTTCTACTCATATTTAACCAAAACAGAAAAGTGTCAAAGTTAAGAGTACTTCCTCAATTTGTTCTTTCACTTTTCATTCTAGGTTTCCCTTCCTATCTCCATGAATTCTTGACTCCTTCTACTTCTTTCTTCTTGCCTCCTCTTGTTCTCCTCCACTTCTTTTTGACCAAGCCACCTCTCTCTCTTAAACCAAGTTACTCTTGTTCTCTCTCTCACTTCTTGACCTAGGCTTCTCTCTTTTATAAGCTAGGGTTCTCTTAGGTTCTTTGGGCTTGGCCCATTAGAGCTAAGAGTAGGTCATCTAACACTTTTCATCTTTTCTTATTTTCTTTGAGAAAAATAACAATTTTCCATTTTTTTTATTTTAATTTTCTTTGCACAATTTAGGCCCGGGACAAATAGGGTGTCCACAAAGTCACATACTATTCAAAATCCATTTTGGATTCCCACTATGTAAGCGTTCATGAAGAGCATCAAGTCGCCACAGGCACGGCCTCGAACTTCCACTTGATTACAACACTTATGATCATTTAAATAGTAACTTACTATTTAAATTCCTATGTGGATAAGCGTTTACATCGAGTTATGGGTTTGGCACATGCTGCCCCTAGCTCCCACTCGAGTAAAACGCTTAACGTGATTTAAACAATCGCATACCATTTAAATACTCTCTCTTGTCGTGCATGTGAACGAGTCAAAAGATGGCCATAACTGCTCTTTAAACTTCAATTCACCCTAATTTCTACCCATATTTAGATTCGTCTCACGAAAAAAAGAAAAACAACGCAAAAATTGTCGAAATAGGAGCTAGAACGAAGAAATTATGCGCGACAGAAGATTGTGTGACGCTGGTCAACGGTCAGCATTGACCAGTCAATGGTCAACTGCTCACCTCTGGTCAACAGTGACCTGCGGTGGTCGTCGGCGGTCAACAGTGACCTGCGGTGGTCGCCGCCGATTGCCAGACCACCGCCTCGCCAGCTGCCAAACCTCTATAAGGTGGCGCCAGTCGCTAGAGTGCGCCGGCTGACCACCGTCACCGGTGATGGTGCCAATTGTCGAACCTTCGCCGACAACCACCATCGGTGGCGGCGCCAGTCGTCGGCCGGCTGCTGCCAGCGAATTTTATTTGCCGGTCAACCTTCCCTCTCCCCAAAGCAGTAGCATACATGGACATATATATGTAGGGTACATATACCTTAAAATATAATATATATATATATATATATATATATATATATATATATATGTTTGTAACTTGGATCTTTGACAAAGAAAGGGGAACCTAAACATGTGTCTAGGTTTTAGGGTTGAGGTTACCCATCAATATTTAATTTAAAAATATCATATAATAAATTTAAATTCAAAAACCAATCCATAGGACCCTACCCTACAATGTATGATCTAACACATGTTTTAATCCAAAATTAAACTTAAATAAAATTGGGAACCTAGGCATGTTCCTAACTTTTAAACAAAAATAAAAATCATACAGGGCCTAAACATGTTCCTAACCATTTTCGATTCATCAGTCCCTAGAGAATAGAGCTCTAGCATAACCTGGCTTTGATGCCAATGTAGGGAAAGGCCCAGAAACACATGGCCTGACCCGAACCAGGTTCTGAAAAGAAAAACCGAAAATAAAATCCAGACAAAAATTAAACATTGCGGAAACTAATAACCTGGACTTCATCGCTAAAACCTCGAATCTTGCCAGTGCCTCTGCTCCTCCAGGCTGACCTCCAAATGATGAAATCCAAAAAGCGCCGCACCAAACGGAAGACTTTACCGACGAGAGGTAGAGCCAAGTGTCCACGACTGATGCGCAATAGAATGACTCAAGAGAGAGAGAAAAATTATAGTATGGGGTGCAGGATGACAGACCTTCCATCATTATTTTAAGCAATGTGGGACTTGGAAAATATGAACAAAATATCATGCTTACATCATGATCACCTAGGCCACTTTGGGCAATCAGTACAAGCTCGTGTGACCTCCTATGAGTGTCATCTTGGTGTCGTTTTGTTCGCCTCTCAGCGTGCTTTCCAACGGGTCATCATAGGACATGATCGGACTTCCCCATGGATGGATATTTAGTCTTGAAGAACCCAACATATCCAACAAACATATATAAAGACTAAAAGTTTACATGTTCGAAAATTTTATTTTCATAAAATTTTTAAATTTAAATGATAATAAATTAAATAATGATAAGTTTTCTTATATCAATCCATTAGCACCAATTTCTCTCCCTACACTTCAAGTCGCATATATTTTATATGATCAAACAAAAAGAATTAGTATATTTTGAAATGATAAGTTAAATAATAGGAAATTATTTATATTCTCGTATTTTTAATAACTACCCATTATATATACTTTTTCCCTCTTATATCCTCTCATCGTATATTTTATTTTATATTTTTTAATTATAAAATAACTATTTCAAGGAACCATTAACAAAAAGTTTAAGCAATATTAATTTAGATATATGAGTGGTGTAGTTGCAGTGAAGAAATAAAATAGAGTACCAGACAGTATAATATAAATCAAAATTAGGTATACCTTAGATTTTCTAACATATTTAAAGCACAAAACATCAAATGAAATGAGATGAGACATTTTTATATTTATTTGTTTTAAATATTTATCTTGAGAGGATGATAAATATTGATATTCCGGCAGCCATGGAGGCGGTTGGAAGGAATGGAAAAATGAGGTTAGTGATTGAAGGACTCGAGCCAGAGGTGTATCCGACGCCAACATACTCTTGAAGAGATCATAGTCCGCATAATTCCCTGATTTCTGCATGTTGTCAGAATGAAAGATGAAGGGAAAATGGCTGTAAGACCAGCCAAAGATGGGCTGAGGTAAAGACAAGATCTCAAGAAGGGACTTGAAGTCTTAATTGTTAAAGAAGTGAATAGTGTAGATAGATTGTGTGCCTCCTAATTGAGGAGGTTGTGTGCTTATGTAGCCTTCATAGCTGCAAGTGAGGTTTGTGAGAAACGATTAGATAAATTTCCTATCCATTCTTTAGTTTGTGTCGCCCGCGGGGGGTATGCCGACCCCTATGTACTATGACTCCCCGAAGTCCAATGCCTCCAATTTTAAGTAATCAAGGGTTCGGCATGTTGATTTAAGTCCAACTCCCTTTTCTTTTTCCCATAATTCTTACAAGCTTCCTTTTAATCTTTCTCTTGCTAAATAGCGTCGCTTGCTTTTTCACGTCCTTTCATTTCTAGGTAGTGCATTGTTCCAAAAATTGGCACGTGTTAAACTATCACTTATGGCCTACACTACTGTGTCAGCAGACGGTTTCATAGCTAAGGGTATTTTAATAATTTCACTCCCTTTTGAACTTCTTGGTTTACTTTATAAACTCTGCTCCTTCTCGAAAAAGCATTTCTCAATTCCCCTGTTTCTGATTTCTTTCTTCCTCAAAAAGTCTCTATGGTTTTTCTTTACTTCATATTGTACTATATTGCGCAATGGCTTGTACTCCTCACAATCGTGTTTTGTCACGTCCCAGTGGTTGTCTTCCTCGCAGAACGTTTCCGCAATTGGTTCTTCTAAGGTTCCTCGTGGTGAGTGTCGACACCATATTTTGTCTGGCCCCAAAAAGATGCAATCAAAATAAAGGAAAAGTGAGAGGAAAGGAAAATGTGGGGCTAAGAGAGAGAGGGTCGCGACCCTCGAGCGTTAAACCTTAATGAGTCGCAACCCAATAGTGTTATGAGTCATGAACCCACTTTTCATTTATGACAAAATCAAATATGATCTGAAATCAAGCATGTGTCGCAACCCTAGGGTGTATGTGTCGTGACCCCCTGTCATAAATGGCCAAATTTTCTTTCCCGGAATAGAGTGCTCCCTGTTTCCTATAAATTGGAAGCCTCATTCCGTTCAAAGAGGAATTTTGGGAGATCTTGAGAGGCTGACGAACTACCGAGCAAACTAACTTGGTAAGTGACCATATCTGTGAGCGACCCCATATCCATACTTGATATAACATAGGCCACCTTTCTTTCTGAGCTCATTTCAGATTAATGGGATAAGAGTGAGGCCTCATGCCGCTCCGATGGTTGATAGCGTTCCCCTCAAGATCCCAGATCTGAGTTTTCGGGTTCATTCTTCGTCTTTCTCTGGCTTTTGTTGTTATGGGTTGCGACCCCTCTTCGTTGTGCACCATTCTTCTTGATGGATCTTCCTTCTTCTCTGTGGTTTTAGTCTATGGGTCGCGACCCACATACACACAGAGGCTCTGGGTCATGACCCAGTCCATTATGGGTCGCGACCCCCTTGTGGTTGTAGGCAGAAAGCCCGATTCTTCTGCCCAACTCTATCTTCTTGATCATGATCTTTTTTTATTTTAAAATAACTCAAATCCATGTTTCCAAGGGGTCTTTGCCTCTTTAGGGACATTAAATCTTACACACCACCTGAGCCTTTGCTTGGTGAGAATCACGCAAGCACATTTTCTTGTTTTGTCTATTGTTTATTTGAATGCATGGTAGATAGGTGTCGAGGAGCCTACGCTCTTTAGGTACATTGCACAGCGATGCCACCTGAGCCTTTTCTTAGTGAGCATCCCCACACCCACACACATGTATGCCTTCACAAACTACGTGGACTTTCGTCCCTCTTAGAGGGTACGTAGGCCCTAGGCTCTCATCCTAGGTCAAGTCCGCCTTTTCTTCTTTTCATGTTTGTTTGTTTATTTCATTTTTAGGCCAAAACATGTTAACTATTAAATTTTGGGGTAACCGTCTTCTGACAGGGGAAGAGGGGTGCCTAACACCTTTCCCTCATCTTAAACAGACTCCCGAACTCAATAATTTTTGAAAACCCATTTTTACCAAATTTTGAACCATTTTTTGTTTTCCAAGTTTTTATGGAAAACTTGGCGGCGACTCCGCGAAGCCCGCCAAAGGTGCAGTCTTAACAATGAGTCTTCTTCTATCGTTCCTATTTCTTCTCATTATGGTCTGTTTAGTCAAGAGAGTCCCATGGGTTTGAGTCGGGACCCTTTTAGCGAGGATTCCTTAAGGGGTTCCATTGATAATAGTTCCGCTATCGACCTTCAACGGGGTACTCGTATGACTTTGATCTATGATCATGAGTGTGAAGACTTCGCCACCAGTGACGGTGTCTAGGGTCCTCTCCCTGTTCAAGTTTGTGATGAGGTTGTGTCTTTGTTAGAGAGGGTTAGCTCTGTTCGGAGTAGGGTTCTTGGTTGTTAGGGCGTGGCTGCAATTTTTCCCTTGTTTTTAGAGAATCCCTTTCTTTTCTCATATGGGGTTGCTAGATATCCTCATCCTTTGTCCTTGCTTTCTTGGGATGGCGTCGATTTTTTATTTTTCACTTATATTGCTAGAGTAATGGGTGTGGTTCTTCCTTTTTTTTATTTTGAAATATCTATTTTAACTATTTGAAAGTGTGCCCAGTTCAACTGGTACCTAACACCTAGGCTCACCCTCGAGGGTTTCAAGTGATATAAGAAGCCTTTGATGTTTTTCGTACTTTCAAGCTTTTCTTCAACTTATTTTGACTTCATTGTCCTGATTTTGACGGATTCATCCATATTCAACAAGCTTCATTGCCTCCTCGTATTTTAACGAGTTTTTCCCATAATGTCCGCAATTGGGATGACGACTTTATTCGCATTGTCCCTCTTCAGGGTCTCACCCTTTTTGGCTGAGTGATTTGGACCATCGTCCACTTTTTCCCTTGATGCGGCCGGCTTTTATGCCGACACCTATTATTTGTCTATCTGATTTTGATGATGCTAGTCTTGAAGTTATGTCTCAGCTCAACATATGTCCTCGACACAAGGGGGCCATGATGGTGAGCTCCTTTTGACCCTACTTTGTTTTTCTACCTTTTTGTTTTCTAATGATTTTGTGTTTTCCTTTTCATCATATTGCTCAAACGCCCAATTTTTGGCGTCTTCATGTAGCGCGGTGTGGACCCCTATAGATAAAGTTACTGTCTTGACTGAGTACGGGGGAGCTTCTCCTACTCCTTTGGTTGAGTCCCCCATCGTTGTTGAGCTCCCTAAATCCTCCCCGCATATTCTTCTAAAAGGGGCCGGGGTCCTTCTAATGCAATGGAGTCTTCAAGCATTGGGGGAGAAGACTAGGCCTTCTTCACGGCTTGGAATGCTTCAGTGGGGTTTGGAGGAGCAAAGGGAGCTGGTTCTCGTGCCTTCGACTTTGCTGTAGCTGTTATGCCTTTCTAGGCCATGATTAGTACTGTTTTGTCACTTTATGGGCAAGGCCAAGTGCGGAGGGTTGCTCTCCACGACGGGATCTCCTAGTCTATTAAATCAATTGCAGGGTTGTTTTTGGTGTCTCTTTTGGGCCTTGATGGTGTTGCTGCCAATGCTCATTCTTCCGAGGTACTTCTGAACTTGCTTTTGTCTTTGTTAGTAGTTTTTTTTATAATTTCTGGGACTTTCTTTTGACGTGGTGATTTTTTCTTTCTAGAGGGAAGCGGTCCTCCCATGTACCAAGTCTTTTCAACTACAAAGGGTGTTGGATGCGATCGACGGACTGTCAATGTACTCTGCATCAAGCTTTCTGGTAAGCGAGCTCACCTAGCTTTTGTGTGCGAGGCTAATGAAAAGCTTTGCAGTATTATGCGCAGTACTGTGGGAGAAGGCTGACTTAAAGCACTAGCTTGGGCATGTAGATCACAATGAGGATTCTCCACTAACCATATCCCTCGAGAGCTGGGCTAGGTATTATTCTTGGTTTGGCCCTTTGCGAGAGGCGAGAGACAAGGGAGATTTGCAAGTGGGCTCATTCTAAGGAGGTTGTATGACCCAACGGTTTGAAGGTGAAGCCTACTTCTCTAGTGTGGCTGTCGACTAGCTTTGGATCTTTTGAGAAGGGAAATGATTAGGGTCTGTCTCCTTGGTAAATGATGTATTTTGTAGATAACTTTTCCTTTTTTTTGGATTTTTAGTCGTTGTCTAGCCAGGATATTATGTACCCCTTACTCACTGAAGGGAATGTTTAACCATCTTGGGACCTTTTGTATTCTTCTAATTTGTTAGGCATTTTAGTGTGTCGTCGCTTGATCCACTTGCCTTTACTTATATGCTTTTGTCTTTCTATAATATCACACTTTGCTTACTTTATCTGTTCTTCTTGTCGCACTTTTAGTTGTCGGCTTTCTAATGCCGAGTATTTGGCCTCTGTCTTATGGGTGTCATGGGATTGTCATTTGATTACCCACCTCGCAGTAAGGATTTTTCATTGTTTTGTGATTGTCATCCGATTACCCACGTGTGAAAAGGGACCCTCGCTTTAGCATGGTTTCTTTCACCCCCTGGCTAATGTCACAGAAAAGGAAGAAGGAATCTGGGGAGAAATTCAAAAGAAGGGTCACCACCTCATTGAGGAGAGGTCGCGACCCCTATAATAAAATGTCCAGAAAGTAGAATAAACCTAGCACCCCAAACAGAGAATGTGAAGCGAGTAAAATAAAACAAATTCAACACTGGCCCGATAAAATAACAAAAGGTTAAAGTAAGGTTGTACCTTGAACAAACACAAGAACAAACAAAACAAATTTGTATCACTCTTTCTCTCTAACTCTTTCAGCCTCTCAGTAATCTCTTGGTGTCTAAGCATTCTCTCCATATTTTATCCTCCCTTAAACGTTCAGAATAGGCCTGTATTTATAAGGAATGAGCTGAGCACAATTTAGTAAGGATGACTCGCACATGAGTCAACATAATAATGACCATTATGGCCTAGGGATCGCGAGCGCAAGGTTGAGACACCGAAACCCTAGATTCGGTTTATATATTCAAGAGAGATTCATGGGAATATGATATTTTAAGGCAAGGTCCAGACACCCAGGGCTTACGGTAGTAAGCTTTGAACCCTAATTTGTGAATCGGAGAAGAAAACTAAGAAAAATGGCGAAGTTGGAAAAAATAGAGAGGAGGGTCGTGACCCCTAACAACAAATTAAGAGGAAAAATGACAAGGGGGTCATGACCCCCCTGACTAGAGGTTCGCGAGTTCCAATCTTAATTGTGATGCTAAATCATATATATATACACACACACACACTTATACATGTACATGTATATATATTAAGTTACCATATTTCATTAATTTGACATCAAAATAGTATTGTACGGAACACATATTTGTTTATGTCGTTAATTATTTCGATGGAGATAGAGTGAAGGACGAAAATACTTACAAATCAAAATTTAGAATTAAAGACAATTGATAGTGTAACTGTCATTTTTTGTTCAGACAATTGTGATTTGTAAATAAGGACCGCAAGGGGTCGTAATCTTGGGGGGCTTGTCCTTAGCTGAGAACCTAGGTGCGTACGTACCCTTATGGAGGGATCAAAGTCCACGTAGTTCGTCATGATGACGTCTATAGGCCCGTTAGGCAAGGCAGTTACCTGTATTGGGTCGTGTGCGACTAAGACGTGTGTAAGGTACTTCGGGCGGGCGAGCCACTGTTGCCTTAGACTGAGAGAGAGCGAAGGTCTCTTAGAGCTGTAGAGAGCTCTATTAATGGGGGTCTCCGGGATGGAGATATGCCAAGTATTGACGGGATGATGGTTGGAGGGTAATCGGAGCCTGGTGGTGCTGTGGACTAGGCTCGGGAGTTGATAGATGGATGTGTGTAGCAAAGCAGGCTAAGAGTAGCTTTTGTATGTTTAGAGTGCGTGTCACTAGCCTCTTGTTCTTCTTCTTCTTCTGTTAAGTCCCCCGGGTGAGGGCTTTTTTATACCGAGTGTGGGGAGGACGTGCTCGACCCACGCTCTCGTGGGACGTGGGTCGTCCCACGATGCTTGGGTGTCCTCCACGTCTCTTGGACGGGAGGCCGGGAGGAGTGACATGGGTACCGGCCACGTAGGTGGCAACTGAGTGGTGCCACGTGTCGCTGGTGCGGGGTAACATGGAGCTTCTGGAAGCACAACGCCATGTGTCCCAAGGTGAAATATTCCGTAGTTACAGATAGTAAACAAAATTTAAGGACAAATTTAATTATAACAACATATTGTTTGGGATTTTCCCCTCTAATAATAACAATGCATGTCTACAATCATAACAACATCTAAATCGGAGTTGAAATTAATTAGTTAATTTCCATTGAGCTGGAAAATATAGATGAAGGATGACTGAATAGAGGAAACCTACTTTTTGTCTTTGAATTGTTGGGAAACTTATTATTTAGTCTTTGAATAATATAAATAGGCTATTTGATCCCTGGATTTTTAATTCTATCAACTATCTAATCCTTGAATTTTTACCTCTGTCAACCATTTAGCCTTTGAGATATTAGTCAATCTAACTGGGTGACATGAATGTTAAACACTTACATTTCATCGTCATTAACTTATTTGTCACCATGTCTCATTGTGAGGTCATTTTGAGGAGAAAATATTTGTATTTAACCCCAATTTGAAAATGTTGTTTTTGTCCAATTTGTATTTTGTTTCTTTTTTTTTCTGAAAATTTTCTCCTTAAAACGACGTGGAAATTTGACCTAAAAACACACATGGTAAGGTAACGGTGAGACATCACTATTTAACGTCCACGTCACCATGTTAGAAAACAGCTCAAGTCCCAAGAATTAAATAATTGACAATGGTAAAAATTCAGAGATCAAATAATCTATTTTCATTATATATAGACTAAATAGTATATTGACAAATAATTTAGGGACCAAAAAATAATTTTTCTTAGCTCAATAATAGATTGTACTATGTCATTTTACTAATGAGATTTATCTAATTCTTTTTATTTTTTAATTAAAAGATTCTAATGATAAATAAAATACGAATAAATTAGTAAATTTTATTGGCTAATGTATAAACTTCACAATTTATGAAAAAAAAAACTTCATTAATTCTTCAATGTAAAAGTCATCCCTTTAAAGTTTAGGCTTTGTGTAAATTAAAAAATCTTTTTTGTTTTTGGTAATCAAAATGGTAGTAAGGGAAGGCACTCCCAAATACTACCGGGCAGGGCGCCAGTGGCATGGTGGGGAGACCAACAAAGGCCCAACCCAAAGGATTACTGCACAGGCCTAAACCGCAAGCAGTTTTATCCAGTCGCAGCTACTCAACTAACCCTTGGGTGCCAGGAGATCTCCCTGAGGAGGGATGCCCACCAAAGCAGGATTTTGGATGGCTTTAGGGGGATTCGGGCCCATGGGTGAGGCAAGAACTTTCTTCTGGATCCTTGACCATTTGTGCCTAGGGCTGTAAACAAGCCGAGCCGAGCCGAGCTTTAGATGTTCAAGCTCGGCTCGTTTAAAATTAGGCGAGCCCGAACTCGAGCCCGAGCTTTTAACAAACAAAAAATCGTGATCAAGCTCGGCTCGTTTAATTACCGAGCCGTTCACGAGCTTAACGAGCCGAGCTAAGTAATTATCAACTTTCATAGAATATACATGCACATACAAAAATTAACTTATATCTTAAATTAATTTATAGATTTTATCCTTTTATATGTTTTATTGATTATAGTCGACTTTACTTTGTAAGAAAAGGCTTTGATTGTTGTTGTTATTATATATGTTTTATTGATAAAAAGATATTTGAACACTATAACATAACAAATTCAATGTATATATGTGTAGAATGAGTGTTCATTGTATATTTAAATATAATAATACATGTGAGATAGAAAAAAATATTTTTATATTATTTTATTCTTAATCGAGCCATTCATGAACTAAACAAGCCGAGCCTTAAATGTTCAAGCTCGGCTCATTTAACTAAACGAGCTTATTTTTATGTTCAAGCTCGGCTCGTTTAATAAACGAACGAGCCCGATCGAGCTCTTAGGCGAAACGAGCCCGAGCTGTTCACGAACGGCTTGTTTCATTTACACCCCAGCCAACCCACTTTGGCCGTAAAAAATCATTTTAAACTTTAGAATCTTGTGTGAAAAATCCCATAAACTTTAAGTCTTGCGGAAAGAAACAAATTAAATAATTTGATATGTTTACCTTTTCTTTTCTTTTTTTCAAGATATTGGATGTAAAAGTTTCTTGGCCAAAAAAAAAGATATTGGATGTAAAAGTTAACTGATATAGTTGCACGCATTGCAAAATTTGAGGTAATTTAATTTTATGCACATGATTTATAATTTAAGAGAGTTAGTGACTTACATGTATTTTAGCCTAAATAAAATAAGAATTTATCTAATATGTGTCACATGTTAAGGTTTCACTTCATTGATAAATAAGGTATTTCAGACTTTGAAATATGTGAAAATTCAAATTAAAATTAAATTTAAATGTTTAAAAAATTTATTTACCAAATGAGGTAAAACCAAGAGCACAAATTAGATGTTCCCATAAAAATAAAACTTTTGGGCATAACTAATCATATTTCTCTATCAGCATTCATTGTTTTTTTGGGTCGAACTCTATCAGCATTAATTAAATCGGACTTAATTAGTTGATTAGCATTCAAATCTTCTACCTACACGGCTACAACTGCCCCTTCATCTGTAATAATTTATTTATACTTTCTAGTTCCTTTTTTGGTCGATGTATAAAGAGAAAAGGGTTGTTTCCTATATATGTTGAACGGTGTAGTGTGTGCTTGGTTGTTTGGGGTCCATGTATATATATATGTGTGTGGAACGTACAGTAGAAGGTATATTACATGGTAAGCGAAAATGGGGTAAAAATGACTTAGCTAGTACCAATGCAATTATCCATAGGACCATAGCATTGCGTGGTGCCCTGGAAAAGCTAGAGACATGGTAGGTGTAACTTGGGAGACGAACTTAAATACACATGTCTTGCCTAATATTGGTATAGAGTGAAAACCAAATTACTAGGAAATTTGTTATAGTTGGTTGATCGAAGTAATATTAATTTTAGAGGTAAATTATTTTTTTGCCTTTGGTTTGTTGCTTAAATTATTATTTAGCTTCTTAATTTTGAAATAAACTTTTTGGTTTATAATTTACACAAATTGTTAACTATTTAGTCATTGAGATGTTATTTGTTAAATCATCACGTGATATGATCATTATGTGGTAACATGGTACTATTAATTTATCAGCATATTGTCACCTCATATTGTCAAATCATCTTAATAGTCAAATCAGCATGCCACATCATCATTTAACGGCAAAAAGTTAACGGTGTTACGCTCGAGGACCAAAATCGACCAAAAATAAAAACTTTGAGGACCAACATTAAACTTTTGAAACATTGAGGACCAACATTAAACTTCATGCAAATATTGAGGACCAAAATAGACCTTTAACCCTTGTTAATTTTAACTAATACAAGGATTATTTAGTATTAATTTTAAATATTCAGACTATGTGGCCAGGTAAGGTGGCAACATAGTGGCAAATTAACGGCTTTACATCAATACATAACCTCCACGTCATGCGTTGACTTAACAGGTAACGTCTAATTAGGGACTAATAATAATTAACGAATGTGTAAATTCATAGATCAAATAGTTTATTTTCAAAAATTCGGGATTAAATAATAGTTTTACCTCTTAATTTCATTATAAGATTTTGGGTTTAAGTTTTGGATATGATTTTTTTTTCACATAAACATCTACCCGTGATAAGATATCATTATATTCATTTAGCTTGAGCTAGATAAAGAACTGCTCACTTAAATTTTGGATAGGGTGGTTTTCAATAAAAAATAATTCTATTGAACACTTCTTCACTAATATGTTAAAAAAAAAAATATATGTTAAGTGTTTCTTTAGGGAAAATTACAGATATTCCATTCAACTATAAGTTAGTTAGAAATACCACCATAAAGTATAAAATCTTATAAATGACCCTAAATGATGTGAGCACGGAAGGCACAAACAGTTGCTAGAATTTACCTCTAGGACCAATTATAATATTAAAAGTTGGAAGAGTTGAGTAAATTTTGCAAAACCTTCAAATAATATTGAAAACGTCATTTACATATTATCGGTTGAAATTCGAATGTACAACATTTTTTGGGCTTGAAAACATTAATTTGGAGAGTTTGAACTAAGTGCAATACATATAGAGACTTGTTTGAGCCTAAATCATAATATTTTGGGCTTAAAATGCTTATTTTAATTTGGATTGCATTCTTTTGCGAAAATCACTATAATTAGGGTTTTATTATTTAAAGCCCATTAATGATTTAAAACATTTATTTCAAATTTAATGTTTTAATTAGATTGGGCTAAAGTATGAATTGTTAGAAATGCCCAATAGTTTCATTTAATCATAATATTTTTGTTTCGGCATTAATTGATTGAATGTTAATAGAGCTCATTTGTTATTTAGGGTATTCTTTCTCTTTGGATATATATACTCCATTTTCACTCTTGTAATTCATATTAGACTTGATTTGAATCAAAGGACTTTGTGATTTTCTTCTTGGCTTGGCTAAAGGGAGATTTCATAGGGGAGGATTTCTAGCCGTCTTCTATTGCATCAAGAATCTATTTTTATCAAGGTAATCATTTGTGACGAATTCATTCATAGTTTTAAATCAACCGATTATTTGCATTTCTATTTACACTTGATATTTGCATTTCTATGTACCGTTAGTAACATATACTAAACATTAATTTTAGTTTTAGTTATTTTGTATTAACTATCATTAAGAAAATTTACTTTAAATTTTAAGCATAATTATCTTATATTAATCAAATATATATATTACTTTTTATTGTTATATAAGAAATAAATATAAAGATTGTTTAATCAAAACAAATGGAACAATAGTTCATCATTTGTTGTTATACATGATGTTAATGGAACATATTTTTAAATTTTAAAAATAAAAAACCATGTAATTTGAATATTTTTACAATAATTTAGGCAATATTTTTTTATTTGTTTGTCTTTTTTGCCAACAGATTTTTAGTCCTTGATCATAAATGTAAGTGGACATGCACTTGCCATATTGCCTTGCAAAAAGCTTCCAGATTATCTCACTAGAAACCTACCTAATCACTTCATATTTAATTGCCAACTGCATAGGACAATGATACAAAGTCGATATCAGCTTCCCTCTTACAAGGCACAGGTTTCCAAACAAAATGAAGCCATAAAAAATAATTATTTTTCTGCAAAATTAAAAAGTTGAAATCAGCCATAGGACTAGCGCTCTTCTTAATACTGTCATTATTTGTAGAGCTGTCAAAACGGGTTCAACCCGGTGGATTGGCCCGTTTAACCCACCAATTTAGTGGGTTGGGTTGCAAAATCTCAACCCGTTTATTAAACGGGTTGGAGGAACCCGACCCACCTAACCCACCGTTGGCTCGCGGGTTAGGTGGGTTGGCCCGTAACCCACCTAACTTAAAAAAAAAAACATAATTCCTAATCATGTTTCTTTCTTTTTGTGATATTTTCATTTTTCACCATATTTATAGGAGCCAAGAGGAAAAGAAATGAGTAATGTTGTGATATTTTGACCATGTTTCATACTTTCATTGTTTTATGTTTAACTATTTGTGAGTAACATGATGAATGATAAATCTTTTCTTTCATTTTATCATATTAAATTTCTTAGTTCATGAAAAAAATGTATAAAAGAAGTATAGATTTTTTTTTAAAAAAATTAGAATTAAAAAAAAAGTTCAAAAAAAAATAGGTGGGTTAGGTGGGTTGGCCCGACCCACCACCTTGGTGGGTCGGGTTGGGATTTCCAACCCGTTTAACCTGGCCAACCCGAGTGGGTCAACCCGTCACGGGTCCAACCCGTGGTGGGCCAACCCGTGTGGGCCGGGTTGGCCCACTTTGACACCTCTAATTATTTGTCTCCTCTTTTGTCACTGCATTTAATTAGAGAAAACTTTTCTTAGATCTTAAAAAATTGGAGTACTTATGATTTAATCTCTAAAATTTAAAATTAGATATTTGGTGCTTAAATAATTACTACAATCAATTATTTTAGTTCATAAGATAGTGGTTATTTTTTAAGTCAAGTGACTATTAAATGTTGTAACTGTCGTTTTTGGTTCAAACAATTGTAGTTTGGAGTTAAGGACCGCAAGGGGTCTTAATCTTGGGGGATTTGTCCTTAGGTGATGCACCTAGGTGCCTACGTACCCTTCGGAAGGGATCAAAGTTTACATAGTTCGTCATGATGACGTCTATAGGAGCCGTTAGGCAAGGTAGTTACCTGTATTAGGCCGTGTGCGGCTAAGACGTGTCTAAGGTACTCCGGGCGGGCGAGCCGCTCTCAGGAGGTTGCCTTAGTGCGGGAGAGCTTGGGTCTCTGTGGGCTGCTGGAAGCCCTATAGGTGGTATGCTCCAAGAGGAGGTGAGCCTGCCGGTGGCCGGTTTGGACGGAGTCTACGGCGGGGCTCGGAATGCGTGGAGGATATGTATGAGGTGTCTGAGGAATCTCAGGTCAGTGGGAATATCTGGGGTGTCTTAGGTCCGGTGTTGTAGTACTTCGTGTTATGTGTGTAGTCCCCTGGGTGAGGGTCTATTTATACTGAGTGTGGGGAGGTCTTGCTCAACCCACGATCTCGTGGGGCGTGGGTCGCCCCATGATGCTTAGGGAGTTCCCACGTCTGGTTAAGTAGGCGTTCCGCAAAGTGATGTAGGCAAGGGCCACGTAAGTAGTAGATGAATGGTGTCACATCCCGCTAGCATGCACTGCTGCTAGGCTTCTAGAAGTCTTATTCCACGTGTGTCAAGGTGGAATATTCCGTAGTTACATAAGTCCCCCAAGTTTACGGGTGTCGGGCGCCCGTGGACTTATGTTCTCTTGTCTGTAAGCTACTTAGGATTTCGTTGCCTTTGAACGTGGGAGGGCTCGTCCGCACAAGGTCATGATTGCTTTGTGCTGATCGTCCGACTTGTGAAGCACTGTCCTTCGCTTTGTTCCGTGGAAGTGGAGACGTTTGGAAGGAGACACGCGTCTTGTTTCAAATGGATGGCTGCTTGACTTCCTCAGCAAGTTTTCGAGCTGTCTCTGCAGAAAGTACGCGACTTACCGAGGAGGAGTCATCATTGCTCAGAGGGGAATTTCCCAGGATACCCTTCGCGGGTAAACGAAATAAATCCAAAGGTCAGGGGTAGTTTGGTCATTTCGGGATGCTCTCCTCTGGTCGAGCTCGTTCGCGATTGGTGACTGGACAAGGATTTTTGCTGAGAGTTGTCTGCTGAAGGAGCGGACTGCTGCAGGTAGAGTCTTTCTCCAGAGGTGGTGTTGGATGTTCCTGTCGTGGTACCTGCCGAAGTTGGGAGGGAAGAACGGCTTCCTGTACCGCCGTCTTCTGATGAAGACCGGCGGCATGAAGGTCTTCAAAGGGAGAAAAGGAAAAAGGATGGAAGAGGTGGCATGAGCGGACCCCGGGAAGGGGAAAGGAAAGGAGCCTCTGCAGCGGAGTTGCCCAAGAGCAGAGAAGGAGGACTTAAGAAACGGTCCTCCAGTTCGGAGTCACGGTTTTCCTCGCAGGCGATGCCGCAGAGTTCCGACCAGGGGGGTTTACAGGTGGAGGCTTTGACGAGAGGCAACGTTCCGACCTCTGTTCCTGCCTCTATTGCTACCTCTCTTCCCACTTTCGCTCATGTTCGTCAGTCACCCATGAGGGTGATTCTATCAACTCGTCTTCCCGTCCTGAGCCCCGTTGATCGGGTCGATCAGCCTGCGATTAAGAGGGCCAGGGTGGCGGTTGAGGAGCCTGCTAGAGATTATGCCGTGGCTCGGGTTCCGGCGGGCGAGCCCACGATTGAGATTTCAGCCAGAGTTGCAGAGTCTGGTGATATGGCCGTAGAGGCCAGAGCCCTCTCAGATAGACGGAATGTAGTGGTGAGTCAAGCGGCTGCCACAAAAGATGTTGTCTTCGAGTCGACCGTCGACCCTTCTGAACCCCTTGGGCCACTGGAGGGGGAACTACCTTTCGAGTTGGTGGCGTTGGGCAGGCGCTTCCCCTTGGAGATGCGGGAGAGGGAAGCCAGGGGGTTGGACACTTCTCGCCTGAATCTTGCAGTTCGAGGCTTCAGCAAGGTTGCTGAGGCATTAGCTGACTTCCACCAGGCTGGCTTTGAGTGGGAGAAACGCATGGTGAGCTTCCTTATCCTAATGTTCTGCTATTTTGGGTTATCCTTCGTGTTTCTGACTTTTTCCTTTTTGCAGGGGGAGATCCGTCTTGACTGAGACCAGCTTGCCGGAGTTACGGCTTCTAAGAGCCAGGCTCTGGAGGTCTCCCAGAAGAGGTTGGCGGTGACTTTTGCCTTTTTGCAGGGGGAGATACGTCTTGACCGAGACTAGTTTGTCGGAGTTGTAGCTTCTAAGAGCCAGGCTCTGGAGGTCTCCCAGAAGAGGTTGGCGGACGTGCATGGGCAGTTGTCCACGATGAAATTGGAGTGTGAGGATCAAGGACACGAGATTATGTCCTTTACTCATGAGGTGGTCCGTCTTAGGGCTGAGGCTGAGCATCTTTCCGAGGTCATGCTTCTTCGCTCGGAATTGAAGACTCGCAAAGAGCTGGCCGCCCGTCGGGAGGACGCTGAGAGGCGTCGGCAGTAGTTGCATTCTCTCCGCGAGGCTTTATGGGGTGCGGAAGCCCGTGCTTCTAAGAACCTTTCCAGTTGGTTGGCGGCCGAGGAGAGGGTCGCCGACGTTGCTGATCTTCATGGAGAGTTGTTGGTGCAGATGATGTATGGCATGCTTCTGGCTGTCGATCAACTCGAGTGTCTTCGCGGGGAGAGGTTTTCAATGGAGTGGGTGGCTTCCCTACATCCTTCTTTGGAGTTCTTTGATGGTGAGCTTCGCGGTCGAACAGAAGCAGATCCTCCGTTGAATCTCGCTTATCTTCGTCAGTTGACCGACCGTCTGGTGGAGCACCAGGTGTTGTCTCGGATCGGCGGGCGTGCTCCAGAGATTGGATCTACTTCTCAGTAGCTAGCTGAAGCGACCAAACTAAGGTCGTCGGAAGGGGTTGGCCGTGTGGAGCCTGCGAGGGCTGAGGCCTTTGTAGATCTTGGGGATGCCCAAGAGTTGGTCTATGTATTTTTTAGGGCGTTTGCCCTTTGTAATGAGCGGTTGCCCTCTCATTTTTGGCATTTAATGAGAACTTAGTTTTTTGCTGCCTCTCTCTTTACTTCTAGGTAAAAAGTTGTGTGTGAGTACAGCTTCTCCTTTTCATTGTCGTCTCTTTACGTTTGGGTAAACAGATCTTTTGCATGAGTACCGTGTGATCAAGATGGTTTGTATGCGATTTGCTAGTATAGTTTAGTCGAACGTTCGTTTTATGTTTTTGCACCCAAGGGGTCTTTACCACGCTGCTAGGGGAAATATTAGCTTGGCCTCGGAGGCGCTTTAGCGTTTCTTCGGGCGATCCGCCCGTTGTCCTTTGGCAAGACTTGTGCGAGTTCTTTGCAAATTGAAGTCACGTCTCTTGCCGGAAAGGAATACTTCGATTAATAATAGAAAAAATGGTTACATTCGTGCAGCCTCAGTCGGGCTAGCCTTAGTTAGGCTGAAAATAAACAAGATGATTACATTCGAGTTGCCTTAGGTCAGGCGAGCCTTAGTCAGGCTGAAGTAAATCCTAAATCTGAAATAAAGAGACATACGTGACTTGACTTAAAGGTGGCGTTAGGGCACAAAGTGTGTTCAGAATTTATGCGGAGGTTTGGTCCAGGCGGGCGGACTCCAGCTTCTTTTCTCCTGACTCTTTACCTTTGGGGGGTTCCTCGCGTGTTTCATGGGGACCAAGGTGGGCGACCTTGACGGTCTTGGTTAGGCTTGCTGTGTAACATGCTCGCGCCAGTTTCTGGTCCGCTTTGATTTCTCCATCGCCATGAGGTGTTGGGAACTTCATTGTAAGCTGTGCGGTGGACACTACAACCCTGAGCTTGTTTAGGGACGGTCGCCCTAAGATTTCATTGTATGCTGATGGTGCTGAGACGATGATGAAGTCCACATCGAGGCTCGCGACCTTTGGTAGGGTGCCCATGGTTATTCGGGCGGTGATGATTCCTTTTGCCGGAACCTGGGCTCCTAAGAACCCTATGAGTGTGCCGGGGAATGGCCTTATGTTGGTCTCGTTCAACCCGAATTTCCTGAGAGTGTCGAAGTAGAGGACGTCTGCCGAGGATCCTTGATCGATCAAGACTTTCTTGACTTCGTAGTTAGCGATTATGGTTGTTACCACCATGGGATCGTCGTGGACTGGTCCCTCTAGGTTGGTGAGATCGAATGTGATGGGATCTCCTTTGAGCTTGCTCCTCCTCTTGTGCTTTGGGGCGTAGTCGAGGGCAAGTATGGAGCGTTCCACCCTTTTCTTATTTTGTGGCGACGAGGAAGTTCCTCTCTGCACTCCGCCTGCAATGACGTTGATGACTCCACAAGTAGGTGTCTGATCGTTGGCCTCTCGTGGATATTCTGTGTTAGCTCTGCCCTCCTCTTTGATGTATCTGCCGAATTGTCCCTTGCGGATTAGGTCTTCGATCTGATCCTTTAGATGGATGCAATCGTTAGTTTCGTGTCCATAATCCTTGTGGAATTGGCAGTATTTCGATTTGTCTACTAGTATTTCCGTCTTTCGCCTCTTGACCTGAGGGGGGAAGCTGAGCATGCCCGAGTGGAAAATCTCTTCCATTACCCTAACATGGGATTTGTTGAGAGGAGTGTAGCTTGTGAACCGCCCTCTAGGAGGTGTTCGTGGTCGAGGAGGTGACCTCTTCCTGTTGTTTTTCTCCTTGGGAGCTTGGCTTTCTGTTGCCGTTTTTTCTTTCTTCTTTTCCGCTCGTTCCATGTCGGCCCTACTTACTGAGGATCCCAACATCAATTTCCTTCTACTTGCTTCATGACGAACAATAGAAAGAACTTCACGGATAGAGGGAAGAGGTTTTATGCTTAGTATCCTCCCTCTTACATCATCAAGAGACTTATTTAACCCTAGTAAAAACTTGTAGATCCTTTCTTTGTCTACAAGTTTTTGATATGTTGCGGCATCTTCAGTACATTTCCATTTTGGACATTCTAACATATCCAATTGTTGCCAATAGCGATTAAGAGTATTAAAGTATTGAGTAACACTAAGTTCACCTTGCTTGAGATCATGTAGTGCCTCTTTGATTTCAAACAACTCAGCAGTATTCTTATTTTGTGGCGACGAGGAAGTTCCTTTCTGCACTCTGCCTGCAATGACGTTGATGACTCCACAAGTAGGTGTCTAATCGTTGGCCTCTCGTGGATATTCTGTGTTAGCTCTGCCCTCCTCTTTGATGTATCTGCCGAATTGTCCCTTGCGGATTAGGTCTTCGATCTGATCCTTTAGATGGATGCAATCGTTAGTTTCGTGTCCATAATCCTTGTGGAATTGGCAGTATTTCGACTTGTCTACTAGTATTCCCGTCTTTCGCCTCTTGACCTGAGGGGGGAAGCTGAGCATGCCCGAGTGGTAAATCTCTTCCATTACCCTAACATGGGATTTGTTGAGATGAGTGTAGCTTGTGAACCGCCCTCTAGGAGGTGTTTGTGGTCGAGGAGGTGACCTCTTCCTGTTGTTTTTCTCCTTGGGAGCTTGGCTTTCTGTTGCCGTTTTTTCTTTCTTCTTTTCCGCTCGTTCCATGTCGGCCCTACTTATTAGGAATTTCCTCATCTTGTCTTTGGCGATTTGCGCGTTCTCCTCTTGGATGAACCACTTCGTGCGGTCCATCAACTCCTGTAAGGTGGAGACGGGGCACTTGTTGAGTTCCCCGTACAACTGCGAACATCGAAGACCTTGTCTTATGACAAAGTTGGCGACGACGTCCTAGAGGCCTCAGACCTGGAGCGAGAGTTTGGTGAAACAGGCTAGAAAGGCTTGCAGGGTTTCTCCTTCCTCTTGTTGGAAACCATTGAAGGAATCTTCATTCTTTTGGTATTCCTTGCTACTGGCGAACTGCGTAAGGAAGTTTTGTGCCAACTATTCAAAACTGTGGATCGAGTTGGTGAGTAGCAGCGAAAACCACCTTAGGGCGGCTTCTTTCAGGGTCGATGAGAAGATTCGGCATTGTTGGCCGTCCGTCATACCTAATATCGACATAGCCAAGTTGAAGTTGTTCAGGTGATCTAGTGGATCGGTTTCTCCGCTGTAAGGTTCTATGTGGAAGGGCATCTTGAAGCCCATGGGTACATGGTCGTTCATGATTTGTTGGGTAAATTGATGTCTCCCCTTTCCTTGAAAGTCGAAACCGGGCCACTGGTAAGTATTTGCACCGAAAGTGGCGTACGCGTTGTAGGCTCCTGCCCATGGCAGGTGGAGGTAGGATCCCAGAGGGTAGTTTAGGACTGGTGGTCGCGGATAGCTCGTAGTGGGTCGCGCTGCTAGTCCGGTGATCATTGCTGGCACAGGTGGGATCACTGTCGAGGGCGCTGGTGCTGTTAGCGACAGTCGCGTGAATTCCATAGGTAGGGTCCCGAACTGTATTGCGGGCAGGTTAGCAGGCTCGCTAGAGGTCCCTGCTGTCGTGCAATGTGGCGCTAGTGGTAGTTGGGCGCCTGCGTTTGCTTGGGCGAGGCTCCTGTTCTCCTCCCACTGTTGTTGACGTAGGGCTGTTATTTCTGCCTCGAGGCGGGCGAGCTCTACGTCCCACGGGTTCCTTGTTGGCTCCGCCGTTTCTTGACTACCAGTTGTGGGGCAAGGAACATGCGGCATGTCGTAAGGGTGTTGGGGGGTAAGTTTGCTCTCCGGGCGCTGGGTTCTGAACCACGGTTTCTACAACAGCTACCTGCATCATTGAGGTGTGTTGAGGCTGAGTAGTGTTCGAACCGCCTGCTTCGGTCGTGACCGCTTCACTCGTTCCCTGTCGGTTTCTGGTGTTGCGCCTCAGAGTGCTTGAATCGGTCACGATTGTGGGGGCGTTCGAGTCGGTCATGCTATAATGTATCTTGTACTATATAGTGTAAACCAGATAAGAAATGCGGGTTTCTGAGTGTTAGGTATATACTCCTACTCCCCGAAAAATAAATGTCGTTTAGCGGCAGAGTGCGCAAGGCATTGTGGTCTGAATAAGACCGCGGTGGGCGCCACTGTACCTGTCGTTTTTGGTTCAGACAATTGTAGTTTGGAATTAAGGACCGCAAGGGGTCTTAACCTTGGGGGACTTGTCCTTAGGTGCCTACGTACCCTTCGGAAGGGATCAAAGTCCATGTAGTTCGTCATGATGACGTCTATAGGAGCCGTTAGGCAAGGTAGTTACCTGTATTGGGCCGTGTGTGGCTAAGACGTGTCTAAGGTACTCCGGGCGGGCGAGACGCTCTCAAGAGGTTGCCTTAGAGCGGGAGAGCTTAGGTCTCTGTGGGCTGCTGGAATCCCTATAGGTGGTATGCTCCGGGACGGAGGTGAGCCTGCCGGTGGCCGGTTTGGACGGAGTCTACGGGTGAGGGTGAGGGTCTATTTATACTGAGTGTGGGGAGGTCGTGCTCGACCCACGATGCTTAGGGAGTTCCCACGTCTGGTTAAATGGGCGTTCCGCGAAGTGACATGGGCAGGGCCACTTAAGTAGCAGATGAGTGGTGTCACGCGCCGCTAGCATGCGTTGTTGCTAGGCTTCTATAAGCCTTATGCCACGTGTCCCAAGGTGGAATATTCCGTAGTTACAAATGTTAAAAGTGAAGTCTTTTTTTTTTTTTTTTGCCTGATTAAAAGTGACGCCTTTAAACACCACATTTTTCACCAAATAAAATGCCTTATCGTCTTTAAATAATCAAAATAAAAAATTTGAAAAATCTAATTTCAACAAACCCTCTCAAAATTATAATGAATATCTCTGACCTCAAATTTTTTGTTTTTATTATTTAAAAATGATTCATTAGACAATCCTATTTGTTAAAAAATATCATTTATCATCACAAAATATTAATTGACATTTTAGAAATTAAATAATTGATTGAAGTAATTTTTTAAGATCACATTATCTATTTCAAAATTTCAGTAGTTAAATCATAAGTTGATCACTTTTTCAGAAATAAAAAAAAAAGTAGATCTTGTAATGAAATATTTTACTTTTGATGTAATATAATTCTTTCAGAGAAATGGTTCAAGAACATGTCTTTCAACCATATCAAGTTTGGAAACATCGAGAATCTAAAAAATTTGGTTTTGAAAAATATGATAGGCCTGATATTCAGACTAATGAGTATGGTTATGCCTGTTCACTTTGAACTTAATATATATGAATAAAAGTGTTTTAGACAAAACATCAAATGGATAATGTAACTACAAAATATTTTACTTAGGGACACGTGGCACTAGTCTTCTAAAACATGGGAAGGTACGCAAGTCAGTGACACGTGGCACCACTCTCCGGCCTCGTACGTGGCCTGTACCCATGTCTTCCCGTACACGCTCTCGTATTAGGGACGTGGGACGCGCCCAGTCATCGTGGGTCGACCCAGCACGAGCAAGAACGTGGGTCGATCATGTTCCCCCTACTCTCAGTATAAATACCCTCACCCGGGGGACTTGACGAGATAGACGACAAGCAAGACAAAATACTTTAAGTACACAACATTGTCACCTCTACATCTAAAGCTGATCAGAGCCCATCTATCTCTCTGGTTATCTCCATTCACATGCTCCAACTTTCAAGTAGCTCAGAGAACCCCTGTTCTCTCCTTCCTCTAAGAAAACCTCCAACCAGTGGCCCGTCCGCCTGGAGTACTCAATACACGTCCTAGTCACACACGGCTCTTACAGGTAACACTCCTACCTAACGGCTCCTATGGATGTATACTCCTTGAACTACGTGGACTTTGATCCCTACACAAGGGTACGTAGGCACCTAGGTCATCACTGGATAAGTCCCCCAAAGTTACGAACCCTTGTGGTCCAAATTAATGATTTAAAATTTTCTAAACCTAAAATGACAATTACAGATAAATTTCAGTGCAATCGAAAAAAGAATTTTCATCACCAACCTCCCAATAAATTACAAGCTAACAAAACAACAACAGAAAGCTGTGTTAAAAACTCAAAATTAAGTTATAATCTTATCAATGTATATTTGAAAGAATCTAGCATGGTAGAAATGAAAAATGAAGAACAAATTGAAGGGATAGAATCCAATGAAGTCATTGAAATTTGTGAAATCCATGATTTAATAACACATAGCTGGTTCAAATTTGTATATATTAAGGATATTGTTTATTGAGAAAAGTTTCATTTTGGTCCCTAATGTTTAATATTTTTTCAATCTAGTCCTGAATATTTGTTTAGTTTCAATTTGGTCCCTCATATTTGCGATTACTACTAATTTGGTTCCTCTGTTATCCAAGTATTAAAATCACTTAACATAATGCTTATATGGACAATTTATTACTTAGTATACATGTTTTTATATGCATTTATGTGACAAATGTCTCCACCTGCAGATTTTTTAAAATTAAGAATAAAAAGAAAAGTTCATTAATATTTTTTATGAATATTTAAGCCATCCCATCACAAGTATTTTTTGAACAACAATCTTCATTTTTTTTTCTTATTTCATGTCAATGTCATTCTACATATTATATCGATATTGATGTAGTAAGTGAATTAAATTATTTCTTAAAACATATTAAACTTCTTATTCAATCAAATTTTGATCATAAGCTACACATTGTGTCTCATGAATCCACTTTCTCATCCTCTGTTCAAGTTTGCACATAGAATCTACTTCAACGTATAAAATGAAAAAAAATAATAAAGAAAGCTAGCCCGCCAACCTAAACCAACTCAAACCGCAAGTGGATTTGGTTGATTCATTTTTCATGAATCCGAACCAACTCAACCCAATGACATTTTTTGTTAGCCCAAACCAAACTAGCCACGAGCAGCCCTATTTAGTAATAAATTATGACAAATAATTTATCATATAAGTTTTAAAGCTTTAATATATGTAAGAAAAGTTTTGCTTTTAATTTTTCACTTACGCATGTATATTAAGCAAAAAAAATGTCTACATACAGGTGAGATACCTGCAATAGCAACTCACATGAGAAGAACAAGACTTCTTGATGAACATCGCCCAGGTTGCACGCGAGGAGGCAATTAGACATATGGAGGACGTGCTACAACGTCAAAAAATTCTAAGAACCAACCAAGAAGATCCAAGAAACACATTCTTGGATAAACAACAATGTGTTTGGGAGAACTACCAGCAGAATCTCTTGCTTCCACGCCAAAGGCCAGAATACACAATAGCCACCTTGGAAGTCTCCACATTTCGGGATTACACTGCCGATTTCCAACACGGGAATCCAAGTTACCACCAACCCCTATATGTGATGGGACAACCAAATTCAAAGCACGGGAGTACTTATCTGAAAGACAAACCCAGAGCCGCCGCATAGCCAGGGGCTTGCGCACACTCAACCCCATTCTTATGGGGCTCAGGTAGCTCATCATAATCACAATCCTTATCCATATTATCCACCCTATCCTGCAGGCACCACATGATACACTCTATACTTCGGAGGGACTCAGAGCCATACCGGAGGACCAGTGAATTATAGTGGGATACCCAGCCATATCCCTACCTCAACCAACAACAAGTCAGAAACATTGCCCGTAGTGGAGTACAGAGAAAGGGGTGACACCCGTTTATGCCTCACATAATGGAGGATACTTTTCCCATGGGCTATAAAATGCCCATAAAAATTTCACCCTATGATGGAGAAGCAAATCCTATGGACCGCATCAACACATTCAACTCTACAATGTCCATTCTCAATGCATCAGACCCCCAACAATGCCGCCTGTTTTCGTCAACACTCATAGGCCCTGCATTAAACTAGTCGAATAGTTTGTGGGCATAGTTAAGAAAGTATAAAACTAAGACTAAAAAGTAAAGGAAAATAAACTAAAAAGAAATAAGAACATCCCCTTTGGAGGATTAAATGGAACTATCCAAGCCATGACATAGATGATGAGAATCGTATCACGATGACCATTATCCGAAGTCTATTCAATCAACCAATTGAACTTGTATGGCTTATCCGAAGTCGACGAAGAGAAATTCATCTGTCACATGAATTTCCTAGTGGACGGAGCCTTCAATTAAGCGAATGGGGGAGATCAATCACGTATAATCCAATAGCATACTACTATGCCATTTAAAATCAACAACTACGATTCTAACAAACAAAAACAAACAAAAGAAATCGACAAAAGGAATAAATCGATTGGATCAAACAAGTTCCAGAGCTTCCAATCCTCTTTGGCAACTCCATGGCAATAGCACCAAAAATTGATCGGACTTGGATGTCGCAGGTTGAAGCCAACCAATTTAAATATTTTACTAGGATATGTAAATAGCGGCACAACCCATTAAAGGGCCTTTCATGGGCCAAAAATTGTCCAACCTTGCAATCCTTCACGATCTTGCTCTCTGTGTAACTCGCTTGCAGCGAGTTGTACTTTCTCGCTGTAAGCGAACCGGTCCTCCTTAAAATGCTCCTATGCATGCCACCTTGCTTATGGCGAGTTGTTTTGCTTGCTGTAAGCGAGCTGGTGTTTTCTCTTGCTAAATGGTCCTTGAGAAGTTTCTGAAACATATAGAACTTTGCATCAAAGTGCGACAAAAGAACTTCCTCAAGGAACTTACATAAATAATGCATTAAAAACCCAAAATTAGCAAGAATTGATGACAACACCCTTCATTAGAATTAAGGCATAATTATATCCAAAATGTATGATTGAACATTATAATGTATGCCATTTGTTCACTAAAATTAATGATGATTTTGGGTGCGATCAATTCCCCCACAACCTTTGCACTCTCGGGCAAAGCATCAGTCAAAGAAAAAAGTTGAGGTTTTCCAAAGAGGTCTACTACCTTTACTGCCACTTCCACATGGATGCAGTTTTTTATCTTTCTAAAAGAAATGTGCTTCAGGCCTTCACAACTCTAGTAGTACACATATGGGCATAAAAACCAGCTATTTTTGCTATTGATCATTAAACTGTTTCGCTCAACCCTCATAGTCAGGGTTCTTTTTCACTCAAATATGCTTTATTAATGTTAGCCATAGGCTTGTGATAACTCTCTATCTCCACCATAGATATTCTTGCAAAGATAGATCAAGAGGACTTTTTAGGGTTGTATTGGATGGATGAAGGCTAAAATGGAAGATATGTATAGAAAAGAAAGAAAGATGATTGACTAGACCCTTTATTTGGGTCAATCATTTGTTTTTTCTTCTTGATATATGACTGATATATATATATATATATATATATATATATATATATATATATATATTTGATATTTTTGCTAATTGCCCTCTCCTTTGCTAATGAAACCGCATGAAAATAAGTCATAGGCTGTGCTACGACTAACTCATCACGTAAATGATCACCTAATCTAGCTATGAAGAAGCTTATAAGCCAAGGTTCAGGAATATCGTGTACCATAGTAGGCAATTCCTCAAACCGTGCTTGATAACAGGGACTGAACCATGTTGTTGCTTAATATCTTTCAAAGCAGCCGTAGGATCATCAAATAAACTTGTACCAAAGCGAAGCAGCAATTCATTTACAAATCCTTGCCACGACTTAAGCAAATTGTTCTGATGCATCCATTTGTACCAGCTATAAGCTACAGACACTATCTGTAAAGACTCTATGGTAATTCACGATCCATAAGAGTATTGTAAAAAGGAAAAATTCTTGAATTTTGAAGATCTAGTCCTCAGCATTAGTACCGTCAAACGTAAGAATTTCGATCTTCATACTGCGCATGAAAGGATTCTGAGGTTGTGAGCCCCGTACTACCTAAAGACTCACTAGAATGAGAAGAAGATTGAGATACTTCTAATCGCTGTAACAAAGCTTCCACATTCTTCATCGTGGACTCCATTTGTGAAAGTCGTTGCTCATAAACTTCTTGAGCTACTAGTGAAACACGCTTGAACTCCGATGCATCATCCTGAAGTACTCGCAAAGCTTCATCCAACTTTGCATAATGTGTTCCTTCCGCCATAGGTAGCAGAATCATTGAAAACACCAATTGATAAGAAAGATCACTTTATTGAACACACAAAAGAACTCTCAAACAGAAATCTAACTCTCAAACTCACAATACAATAATATGCTCCAAAACAAAGAAATGGCATGCTAAATACTAATGCTCACAATAACCGCCTAACCAAGTAATGATGACTAGAGTTCCAGTATAGCACAAAGCACTTGATCACTTGACATAATCGTGTGACCACTTTGGAACCATCTTCACACATTTGCTTCTGCGTCCAGACTCATCTTCGATAGTCTTCTCACAAATGGGCTGTTCTGATCCATTTATTCCTCTTGTTAGGCCTTATCAATGTTGGACTCATGTTGCAGAAGCCCACTACTATCACATTTGAAGACATGAAGCTACTGGTTGGAGGCTATAAATAGGGGACCTTACACTCACATTTTCCATATCAAGCTGTGTTGGTAGGGTCGACAATAGTCTCCGTGAGAACGTAGGGAGTAGAGGAGGTAAAGGTGTTAATGACGTAGGATCAATAGGTCGAGATGTGGGAAAATCGTAGTTGGTTAATATGTGACTTCGTGAGCTGTTCGATGCCATTGCTTCTGTGTGAGAAGCCTTATATAACCTCTGTATTGCTGGAGAATGGATCCAGTGCTTGACTCTTCTATGTATTAGTATGCTAAGCCGGCTTTTTTCATAGTTTTTTTTTCATTTTTTTATTTAAATTTGAAAAATTGTAAACTTTTTCTAAAGAATATCTAAAATATGAAAGATATAGATACAAAAAAAATTTAAAATTTCACATTAATCGAGATTTACTATTAATGGATTAGAGACTAACTTTTTAGTCCCTAATAAAGGTGATTCCTAAGGGGGTGTTGGGTATTATTGCTAGTTTTTAGATTTCTGTTTTTTTTAAAACTGAAATCAGTGGTCTATTTTTCTGTGTTCTGTTTTTTGTTTTATATCTTCAATTTTCAATATTAATAAAATAACAAAAAATAAATATTTATGGAAGTTCAAAATATACTTACGTGGATGTTTTGGGAGTAAGAAGATTCATGCACATTCATGGTGGGTGGTGGTACGCTGTGGTGGTTGGTCGACGGTTGATGCTGGTGGTGAGTGGGTCGGTGGTGGTGGTAAGTGGTGGTGGTTGGTCGGTGGTGAGTGGTCGTGGTGGGTGGTCGTGGTGGTGGGTGGTGGTTGCTGGTGGTGATGGACGTGGTTGGTGGTGATGGGTGGTCGTGATGGTGGGTGGTGATTGATGGTGGTGGTGAGCGGTGGTGGTAGGTGGTCATGGTGGTGGGTAGTGGTTGATGGTGGTGGTGAGTGGTGGTGGTGGCTGGCAGTGGACGTGGTTGGTGGTGGTGGCTGGTGGTTGCTGGTCGTGGTGGTGGATGGTGGTTGATGGTGGTGGTGAGTGGTGGTAGTGGGTGGTCGTGGTGGTGGGTGGTGGTGAGTGGTGGTGGTTGATGGTAGTGGCAGGTGGTGATTGGTGGTGGTGGTGAGTGGTGGTGGTGGTGGACGTGGTTGGTGGTGGTGGATGGTGGTTGCTGGTGGTGGTTGTTGGTGGTGGTGGGTGGTCGTGGTGGGTGGTGGTGGCGAGTGGTCGTGGTGGTGGACGTGGTTGGTGGTGGTGGCAGGTGGTAGGTGGTCGTGGTGGTGGGTGGTTGGTGGTGGCGATGAGTGGTGGTGGTGGTGGACGTGGTTAGTGGTAGTGGCAGGTGGTGGGTGGTGATTGATGGTGGTGGTGAGTGGTGGTGGTAGGTGGTCATGATGGTGGGTGGTGGTTGGTGGTGGTGGCATGTGGTGGGTGGTGAATGAAAAAAAAAAATTGAAATAAAATTTGTGGAAACTACATTTTGTGATTTCTTATATGGTGTTTTATGTTTTCATATTAAGTCCAAAATTGAAAATAAAACTCATTCAGCCAAACAAGTTTTCAGTTTTTTTTTCTAAAATAAAACTGAAAACTGAAAATCGCAACAATACCGATACATAAAAGAGTTTTTATTTTTTATTTGTGTGGCATTTTTTATTTTTTTGTGTCTATAACTCTTTAGAAAAAGTTCAATTTTTCAAATTTAAATAAAAAAAGTGAAAAAAATTATGAAAAAAAAAATCGACCTAACATACTAATGCATAAAAGAGTCAACCATTCTCGCATTGCTTGAACGTTGGATTCCCACGTTCCTCTTGGTGGGAATGTGACAAAAAGTGGATTAGTGGCATGTTGCATAAGTCGTACACGTGAGTCATGTGTGGAGGGTAAGAATTGTAGTAACACTCATAGTTGTTAAAATCAACATTTAAGTATTAAAATCTTACGATTTTATGATTTTACATCCTCAAATCTTGTTAATTCTTGTACAAAATCATGTTGGTGCAAAATCGCGGTAGAATCGATGAAATCAGGTAAAATCCCATAAAATCTCGATTTACCAGCAGTTCTACGATTTCACTACAGCCCAAAAAAGATTCATTTGAGTTGTTTTTAAAAAAAATCAATATATTTGTTTATATATCCATAACTTATTCCAACTCAAAAAAATCACCTATTTCCTAAAAACCTAATGTCTAAACCGGACTCCCTTACCCGACATAACGCATTACATTCCCATTCATTTTAGGTTTTAATGTTGATGATGTCTGAGTTGATAGTATTTTAAATGATGTATGTGTTTGAGTTTACATAACATTCAAAATAAAGTACCAAGTGGTGATGATGATGATAGTAATTGTGGTGGTGAAAATGAATCAAATGTGGTTTAATTTCTTCTATTTAATTGTGCATCTATAAATTATTCAACTATTAGTTATGTCTTGAATTATGGATATTGAATGATAAATGCTTAATTTTTATGTAACTAAGATATAATAGTTAGGTATGTATATATATATATATTTTCATAAAATTTTGTCATAGGTAAACTCTTACGATTTTACGATACTATTTCACGATACGAGTTTATCCCTATTATGATGATAATAACAAGGAAACAAATACTGAAATACTTCCTCAAGATAAATGTATTAATGAAGTCAACTCAGAAATGAGAGTACAAATTATTAAAATGGTAAAATAGCTAAATGACAAGAAATACTAGCAGGTTGCCACAATGGCAGCAAGAGCAGAAGAGTACTAGCGTATATGATAGAAAAGCAGCAACAGAAGGAGGACGAACGTAGCAGAGAGGGAAGAGAAGTCAGTACAGGAAGAAGATGCCAAATCATTCTCCACCCCCTTTGCTATCCGCATACCCCATTTCATAAGCAGTATGGTTTGGGCCGTATTGTATTGGGCCAACAAATGGGCTCTTCTTACTTATTTGCATCACACCCCCTTCGACGATTTTACCTAAGATCTAAATTTTGACAACCTTAGTAACACTAGTTAAATATAAAAGCGTAAATCATAAATATCTCAAAATTATAAAAATGAAAAAACATAATGCCAGATTATCTGATGCAGAGAAAGATAATATTTTAATTCCATCTTCAAAGCCGCAGTTGAGATATAATAATCCAGAAGAAATCAAATAAGCCTTATTGGCTATTTGCTGAGGTTCACGCTATCACAAATAGTAAATATTAGTACAGTTTGGCAAGGTTGGTCCAAATTTTAATCCCATAGTATACAATGGCATTGAGAATTGCGGCACTAATGCAGAAGACACAACGTTTGTCTCTTCCGTTCGCAATACAAATAATACAAAGGGTTAAATGGAGTGCACATCTCAAAGTTCATCCTGCAAGACCAAGATTCATATTAAAAAACACAAACTAAATGTTCCAAGTTACAATGTTACATGCAAGTTCTAAGAATCTATTTGACATGCACATAGTTCTGTATTTGTGCTCATTTTATGCTTAGGTTTCACAAAATGCAGGAAATTAGATGTGATTACATATTTTACCACTTGTAAACCAAAGCAACATTAACAAAATGTAGCAAAGATCTAGCAGTCGTATTCCAATCTAAGAAAGGTATACTCGAGTTTGAAATATGATTCATTTGAGGGTTACATTCTTGCACAATCACATGGCTCAGGTATTAGATTCAATCATTTACTTAAGGCACAATGTGCCAATCTTAAAATTTCTTCCTCTGGGACAAAATTATCTTCTTGGTTTTATGTCAGTTTAACAAGAAAATGATTGAATTTTTTTTTGTAACTAAATGATGGGCAATGATAAAACCGAACTCCATCTCATGCCAACTAGCAACCTCATTTTTCAACGACTACAAATTCATATTTCGAAAGAGTAGATTTCTTTTCCGATTCCTAAAAGATTCCATTTGTCACATTTAATCCATGAATTATGAAAATATCAAATTTAGTTCCTAAAAGCTTCTTGTCACAATTTAGTCCTTGAATAATGAAAATATAAAATTTTTTCTCTAAAAAATACCTTGTGTTGCAATTTCGTCCTTGCTAGAAAAAGCAAAAATATGAAACAAGTACAAAATTGTGGCGTAAGGAATCTTTGGACTTTCAGGAACTAAATTTAGACAAGTGAAATATTTGACAGACCAAAACAATAATTTAAATGGAAACTAAGTAAAGCAATTAAGTATTACGACATCCATTCATATAAATGACAGAGAGAGAGCTTCAGGCTTACATGGTAATCATCCATGTAATCATGAGGATCCGGCTGCAAAACAATTCAAAAATTAGATCTTGTGACTCAGCAATAACATGTGATCATAGCCATATTTAAAATAAGAGTAAACTACACTTCCCTCCCTAAGAGATCCTTAAATTGCACTCCCCACTCTTGAGAGATAAGAAAACCTATAATTTCACCCATTTTGACCAAAATGCGCTTATTTTTATAAGTCTCAAAATCTCTTAGCTTATCATTTACATGTTTCCCTGCCTATCTTTGCTACATGTTTTGAAGGTGCAAAGTATTTAAGCACAATGGAAAAAATAATTGCTATTTAATAATCATCCTAGATTCTCTCCTCGAATATCATGATTGGAAAGATATGAGGACCGGTGGCAAGAATTCTGCATCAGTAGTCTCCTATTCTCTGCGCTGCGTAATTCCTATCACGCGAAATTGGAATAATAATCTAAAATTGTACTACAAAGTTAACATAATAAATGCATAAGTGCACCGTGGGACAATATAGTGAAGAACAATCAGAAGAGAATATACCCTTCTACGGCGCCTCCTATCTCCATATCTATGATCCCTCTCCCTCCTCCTCCTTTCACCTTCCTCTCTTGCTCTCTGAGCCTCCTACATAATCATTAAATATTAAATGAAGACTGTCAGAAACAACATAACAAATTTAGTTCATGCTCAGATCAAAGCAGTGTTGAAGCATAGGTTTTTGATCAATCACCTCTTCTTCCCGAGCTTTTCTTTCTTTTTCTGCTTCTTCAAAGGCTTCTTTCTCAAGCTGTAATTTTACACGTAATTAATAAGCATGCCTACCATGATTCCTAATAACAAATACAAACTTCGAAAGCAAATTCCTACCTCCCTATTATTAGCCATATAATCTTCCACAACCTGTTTTGCATACTGTGGGTCACCACAGATTAAAATATTGTCGAAAACTGAACCAGCCTTCACCTGAAAACTTAAAATTATCAATATTAGCAAGCTTTAAATATCTATAATAGCTAAATATTCAAGTTTTAGAAAGGGTTCCTAATCATTAGTATACATCAAATTTACCACTACTAATCAACCTGAAAATAACTACTTGGGGGCATCCAACTTTCTAGCTTCTAAGCAATAATTAATAACCGAAATTGTGATTAAATTAATTGAATTTGACTTCATGTTAGGGGGAAAAAACTTAGCTATTGACTGTTGACATTCAGCTTCACATACCAAAAAGAAAAAATAATCTTGTTTTAATAAAGGGAAATATATTCAGCTCTTTTTCTTGCCTTTGGAACAGTAAAAGGAAAGACACTAACCTGCCAGACTTCAATGCCCACATACTTTATTGGTTTCAGCACATAAAGATCAGGATCATCCTCAAATTCTGCATTAAACAGGAAACAGAAAACTAAGTTCAAAAAATTGAAGGGAGCTGAGGTTAATTTAGATTCAGAAATGGGCCAACAGATATGCTGACAAAACTAAATGCTGCCATATATTTATGTTACGTATAAAAGATTCAGACAGTTTACAGTTCACACATTTAATCTGGTCTTCACTATAATAAGATTTATGTAAGATCACATGTTGAAAGCTAAGGATGCCACAGGAGAATGGCTACCAAAATAAATCATGCTTGTATGACCAACAACAACAAACAAAGCATTTGCCACTAGGTGTGGTTGGTTATATAGATCAAATGATGCCAACGTGCTTTATCTTTGCTCATTTCAATAGTTAGATTATTAATAGTTATATCCATCCTAATAGTTTCTCTTACTATTTTCTTTGGTCTTCCCCTATCTCCCGTTATTAGACTATATTCCATATAATCAACTCTTTCTATAAGAACCTCTAATGGTCTCTCCGGTACACAACCAAACCATCTAAGGCTCATTTCTACTAATTTTTCTATAATAGGTGCTATCCCGACCAAGGTAATCAAGATCGCGATCTAGATCGTAAGATCGTTTAAGATCGCAATCTTGTATCGTAATTTCGATCTGGATCGTGCTTAGGATCGAAAAATTTCAGGATCGAGATAGGATCGCGATCTTGATCGTAAGATCGTAAGAAAGGATCGTAAGATCGTAAAAAAATATCATAAGATCGTATAAGTTAATTTTAAAAAAAAAACAGAGGCCCAAAACGCAGCTTTAGTCCTAGATATTTATGACTATGAATTTTGATATTTTGTTTGTTGAATTGATGTATAGATACCTTCACTTTAGTGACTTATGAACTAATTTATGAAAATATCATGAAATTTTGATAATTTTATATATTTATTTAAAATATATATTATTAAATATATAGATTAATTATTTTTTTAAATTGATAGGATCTTACGATCCTCGATCCGATCTTACAATTCGATCTATCTTATGCCTCTGCCGATCTTACTTAAAATCTCAATCTTGATTACCTTGATCCCGACTCTCTCTCCAATGTAATCTTTCCTAATCCTATCATTTCTAATGAAACCATTAATCCAATGCAATATTCTCATTTATGCAACATTGAATTTTTGCTCATGTTGACTTTTTATCACCCAACATTTAGTATCAATAATGCACGTCTTATAGTTATGCGATAAAATTTAAATTTATCTTTAAGTAACTTTTTTTTATCACAGAAAACACATGTAGCCTTCCTCCATGTTATTTGGCATCCAAGTAACTAGTAAAAATTAAAAAGGCATCATAGTATGTGAAAATATTTATGCATTCTGTATAGAATAGCTATATTTTTTGTCTTCTTCTATATAGGAGGTAGTCTGGTGCTTATAGGGTTGCTATAGAGTTGCTAGTATTTAATTTTGGTGGCTAAGTAAGTGGCTGTATGTGTATAAATATTTGATTGTTCTGATTCGCAAAATAGAACAAAAAATCATTCTTTCCTCTCAAACTCTGAAAGTTCACATGGTATCAGAGGCCATTCTCTAAAGAAACCAGAATTGGTTTTTTTTCTGCTGCAACTCTTTGGCTTCATTGTTTTGTCTCTCTATCTGGCTGTGTTTCTTTCCTGAACTTAGTCATCTCTTGAGTCCATTTTAGAAGTCCACTATAGATTCATCACTGACCCTCACCGCCTGCCGGTGTTTTTCCAGCAGAACCCAATCTTCAGGCAACTGATTCTGGTAGCACGTGTGTCTCACACGCCACCTCACAGAACGTCTATTTCTCACACGCTGGCGTGTGACGAGCTTTTCCCGCAGAGTCACTTCATCTCCGGTGTCGCATTCTGCTTCATATCAGATTTCCGGCCTATTCCCAGAAGTTTCCCAGCATTGTTTGTTGGTCTTCTCTGTCCAAAACAGACCATAAATCACTGCCTCAATAAAAGAAAATTTTTTTAGGTCTTCTTTGTCCTCAGACCACATTTATGGACCTAAAATTTTTTCTTCTTATTGTTTTCCTCTACTGGAAACTCTGCCATATTGGGTGATCCCCTCTGTCTAAGTTAGGCAAACTATTCCTCACCATCCTCCAAAAAATTTCCTTTCTTCTTTTCCTTCAGCATCATGGCTACCTCATCAAAATCCCAGGAAGCTTCAAGCAGTAGTGTCCATGAGAACTTTGACAGTGCTGAAAATTCTGTCTTGCTTCTCATAAGGCACAGGCTTAATGGACAGAATTATATTCGTTGGGCAAGATCCATGATAATGTTCATTATAGGTAAAGGAAAAGAAGACTATTTGTCAAACTCTATCAAGCCTAAATCAGATGATCCTACATTCAAGAGATGGAAGGCTGAGAATCAAATGGTTATGACTTGGCTTATTAGTTCCATGACCCTTGAAATTGGTGAAGATTTTAAGTTCTTTGACACTGCAGCTGAAATATGGAATGCTGCTAAGGAATCTTATTCTGATGTGGAGAATACTGCTGAGTTGTTTGAAATCAAAGAGGCACTACATGATCTCAAACAAGGTGAACTTAGTGTTACTCAATACTTTAATACTCTTAATCGCTATTGGCAACAATTGGATATGTTAGAATGTCCAGAATGGAAATGTACTGAAGATGCCGCAACATATCAAAAACTTGTAGACAAAGAAAGGATCTACAAGTTTTTACTAGGGTTAAATAAGTCTCTTGATGATGTAAGAGGGAGGATACTAAGCATAAAACCTCTTCCCTCTATCCGTGAAGTTCTTTCTATTGTTCGTCATGAAGCAAGTAGAAGGAAATTGATGTTGGGATCCTCAGTAAGAATCTGCCTTAGCTGCTCATGGTGTCAGTCGCAACTTTGGAAGTGGCCAAAAGAAGGGAAGACCTTGGTGTGACCATTGCCGTCGTCCTGGACATCTCAAGGATAAGTGTTCGAAGCTTCATGGATAACCAGATAACTGGAAATCCTCAAAGGAGAAAACAACTTCTGGCTTGAACTCTTCCTCCTCTTCTGTTTCCTCCAGCTCAACAATCTTCAGCAAAGAGCAAGTGGCACTGCTCCAAAGAATTCTTAGTGAAGGTAGTTCTAATATAGTTGCCACTGGAAGTTCTGCTGAGAAAGGTAATTTTTCTAATGCTCTTCTTGTCACTTCTAATCCATCAAATTTCTGGATTGTGGACTCCGTAGCTTCCGATCACATGTCTGGAGATAGTGGTGTCTTTAGTTCTTAGTATCCTTATACTAAGAATTATAAAGTTCGCATTGCGGATGGCTCTTTATCAGATGTCACTGGAATTGGTGAAGTTCATTTGACTGATTCAATCACTCTTAAATCAGTTCCATTTGTGCCCACTTTGAAATGCAATTTGTTATCTTTTGTCAAACTAACTCAGGATTCTAACTGTAAAGCTGAGTTTTCCCATTCTTCATGTTCCTTTCAGGATGTGGATTCGGGGAAGGTGATTGGTAATGCTAGGGTTCATGATGGTCTTTACCGGGTCGAAATGAACGGGGAGAATACTTCAAACAAACAGTCATTTGCTGCTGGACTGGAAAAGGGCTCATTGAAAGAGGATAGGGATATCATGGTCTTACATTTTAGGTTGGGACATCCAAACTTTGTATACCTATCAAAACTGTACCCTTCCTTATTTCTGAATAAAAGTCCTAATGATTTTGTATGCTCTCATTGTATTCTTGCCAAGCATTGTCATTCTTCCTATTCTAGAAGTATCTATAAACCCTCTGCTCCATTCACTCTAATCCATAGTGACATTTGGGGACCCTCTAAAATTAAAAACATATCTGGGGCCCGATGGTTTATTACATTTATTGATGATCACTCTAGAATTACATGGGTGTACCTTTTAAAGGAGAAATCAGCCGCTGCAAGTACTTTCAAAAATTTTTACTCCATGCTGAAAAATCAGTTCAATACTTCTATCAAAATTATCAGAACTGATAATGATAGAGAATTTTTTAACAATACTCTAAGTGGCTTTCTCCTTGAAAATGGTATAATTCATCAAAGTTCTTGTGTTGAAACCCCTCAACAAAATGAAGTAGCTGAAAGAAAAAACCGTCACCTTCTTGAAACTGCTCGTGCTCTTCTATTTACCTATAATGTCCCTTATCGGTATTGGGGAGAAGCAATTCTCTCCGCTGCATATCTCATTAATAGGTTACCCTCTAAGGTTCTTGATTTCTCTTCTCCATACAAGGTGTTCACGAATGTTTTCTCTCATTATACAGCTCTGGCCACTCTTCCTCTAAAAATTTTTCGTTGTATTGCATATATCCATAACCAAAGCTTTCACATGCACAGTAAACTTGATCCCAAATCCTCCAAATGCTTTTTTATTGGGTATTCACCTCACCAAAAAGTGTACAAGTTTTTTTGTCCTATCAGAAATAGAGTGTTTATCACTATGGATGTTACCTTCTTGGAAGATGCTCCCTACTATGATAAAACTGATATTCAAGGGGAGATTGCACCTAGCACAAGCGAATTAGAATATCAGTTTTATGACCCTGAGACTAGTCCAACTCCTGAAATCCCTGATTCAAAGAAAGAGTTGAAGGTTTATTCTAGAAGGAAAAAGGAGTCACAAGCAGGGGGAGATGAAGACAAAAACCAAGAAGGAGTAGATGAGACAAGAGATGAGGTAGAAGACCCTATGTATTGCCAAGATGCTCCCTCGGATTCTCATCCGCCTGAAAGAGGTAATACTGCTCCTAATCTTGCTATCTCTGATGAATGCTCTAATGATGTCTTATCTCCTCTCAAAACGAAAAGGTGTAAGGACTTGTACCTTGCATCCTATCTCACAGTTTGTCTCTTATGAGAAGCTTTCTCCTGGATTTCAAACATTTGTTTCTAATCTAGACAAAGAAGTCTTACCAGATAATATTCATGAGGCTCTTCAACATCCAAGATGGAAGGAAGCTGTCATTGAGGAAATTAAAGCACTTCAAAAGAATGACACATGGGAATTAACACATCTGCCTCCTGACAAGCATCCTGTTGGGTGCAAGTGGATTTTCAATATCAAGTATAAAGCAGATGGGAGCATAGATCGATATACTGCTAGACTGGTTGCTCGTGGCTATACTCAAACTTATGGTTTAGACTATCAAGAGACCTTTGCTCCGATTGCTAAACTCAATACAATCAGGGTTCTGTTTTCTCTAGCTGTCAACCTTAATTGGAATCTTCATCAACTTGATATAAAAAATGCATTCCTAAATGGGGATTTGGAAGAGGAGGTTTATACGGAAGTGCCACCTGGGCTTCAAAATGAGGTAAAGCTTGTGTGCAAGCTTAAAAAATCTCTCTATGGGTTAAAGCAGTCTCCCAAGGCCTGGTTTGAACGATTTACCAAGGTCATAAAGAAGCAAGGTTATTGTCAAGGTCAATCTGATCACACTCTATTTTTCAAGAGGCATCCTGGTAATCTCATAACTATACTTCTAGTTTAAGTTGATGATATTATTGTCACGGGGAACTGTGAAAAAGAAGTAGAGAGGTTGAAATGTATTTTGAACCTAGAACTTGAGGTTAAAGACCTAGGCCCTTTAAGATACTTTCTGGGAATGGAAGTTGCAAGATCTGCTAAAGGGATCTATATCTCTCAGAGAAAATATATCCTTGACCTTCTAAAGGAGACTGGAATGTTGGGTTGCAAACCAGTTGATACACCTATGGATCCATACAACAAAATTGGGTCCAAAGAAAATTCTGATCCTGTTGACAAAGGGCGATATCAAAGGTTAGTTGGAAAACTAATCTATTTATCTCATACTAGACTTGACATAAGCTTTGCTGTAAGTTCAGTCAGCTAGTACATGCATAACCCAACTAAGGAACATCAAGAAGCAGTGAATAGAATTCTGAGGTACCTAAAAATGACTCCAGGAATGGGTCTTCTGTTTAAAAAGGGTACAAGTAGAAGTGTTGAAGTGTTCTCTGATGCTGATTGGACAGGATCTCTCACCGATCGACGATCAACTTCTGGATATTGCACTTATCAAAGTTTTATGACCCATAGCACATGGGATTTGCGAAGTAATGTGGTTGAAAAAACTTCTAGAAGAACTTCAATTTTCTCCATCTTGTCCTATAAGGTTGAGATGTGATAACCAAGCTACTATAAGTATGGCAAAGAATCCTATTCATCATGATCGAACCAAGCATGTGGAAATCGATCATCATTTCATCAAGGAAAATATAGATCAACACATCATAGAAGTTGACTATATTGCCACAGGAAAGCAAATTGCTGACATCCTAACTAAAGCTATTCCTAGAAGTCAATTTGAGTCTTTTGTAAGCAAGTTGGGAATGATTGATATACATTCTCCAACTTGAGGGGGAGTGAAAATATTTATGCAATCTGTATAGAATAGCTATATTTTTTGTCTTCTATATAGGAGGTAGTCTGGTGCTTATAGGGTTGCTATAGAGTTTCTAGTATTTAATTTTGGTGGCTAAGTAGGTGGCTGTATTTGTATAAATATTTGATTGTTCTGATTCATAAAATAGAACAAAAACCATTCTTTCCTCTCAAACTCTGAAAGTTCACATAGTATATGGAAGTTTCTTCACATGAGCAGTCAACACATGGTAAATTGCCTGGTTTTTGTATGTTTAAATAACTAAAACGCCTCAAGTACATAACAGTGCCACTTTCTTTATCAACCAGTTAATGCTTTGAAGCTTACGTCTAGCAGATATCAATTCTTCCTTTATTTCCAAATGAATGAAGTCTACCTGGGTTATCAATCCATGGAATTTTCCACTTTCCTTTGTAGTTGGGGTTCTTGATTTTCTGTGATACAGCAATTTTAAAGAATTAGAAACTTTGGTATAATAATAACTATTCAAGTTTTATTATGAGTAGCTAGAAGAACCTTGCGTTTCCACGGTCCTTTGAATGCTGGATTAGGAATTTTGGGGGGCTTCCATATTCCATCGTCTTCCTCATCCCAATCAGCAGGCTACTCAAAGGAAAAATTGAAACAAGAAAATAAAAGGAAAATAAGATTTGATAAGACAATGCCAATTTAATATTGTTTCAATGATTATCATCATACTGTCCAAGAACATATTAAGCTTGATGTTTTTGAATTCTAGTATATGAGCATTAAATAAACCTTCTTGGCTTTTGGATCAGGAATTTCAGCTGGAATCGTATCATATCCCTGCAACATCAAGGCAAACAGAAGTGCACACATGAAAATACAACCACTATAGTAAATAAAGTAAGGGAATAGGTGTTAAATAGAATCATCTAAAAGAAACAATCTTTACAATAAAAAAAATAGAAGAAAAACAAAGCCTAATATCATATTGATGTTCTATCCTAATATTAATATTTCTTTTTACCTTTTTGTTTGAATTTCTGATAAATAAATTATTTTCCTCCTATTAAAGTAAAGCCAGCTCTAGTTTGGCCAAAAAGAAAAAGCCAGCTAGAGTAAATATTCAGAACTTATGGGCTCACATTTATTTTATTATTTTGTTTTAAATAAAAGTGGGTTGTTAGGTGGTCCATTAAAGGAAGCCCAAAGTATAAAGTGATCATTATTGGGCTACAACACACATTATATTAAAAGTCTAGTAAGCGGTTAGGTCTACCTTTTAGGTTTTACTGAAACCCATAATGAGGGGGCAGTAAGACAAACTTATGTATATAGATTAGGTCCCCTCTGTAACCTTAACCCTAATGAGCAACCCCATCTTAGCTACAGCACAATGAGCACCCCCAATTCCTTCTATAATAAATCTCCTAGAGTGTGTTTCGATAATAGTATTTTCAATTGCATGGAATTTGAAATGCAAGGAATTTGAATTACTAGAACTCAAATGCCTAGTATTTGAAATATCTTGTTTGGATAGAGTAATTTAGAATTCTTCAATTCAAAAATTGGATGGCAAACTTAACAATGACCTTCAAGTGCATAAGTGGAAAAGTTTAGGGAAATAGTCCTATGCAATTGTGTGGTGGTGCTTGCTGGAATCTGCTATGAGTCTGAATAACCATGTTGTTCGTGAGGTTTGCTTGTGCTGGGTGGTTTCGGTGATCGTTGGGAAGCCCCACAATGGGGGCCACTGATATTCCAGTAACCTTGAAGAGGTCAAGTCCGGGGAGGATGGAGGCTTGAAGAAGATGGACTCAACCCAGGTTTGGGACTTGAGAGGCTACGTATGTGAGATCAAAGTCCACGTAGTTCATGAGAGAGAGGTGCTTCCAGGTTGTAGAGAACCTAGATGTATGAGAGGCCACGAGTGCAAACATATGCTCTAGAGGCTAGGAGATAACAAGATGATGAGAGGCTATGGAAGGTGCTTTATATAGGTTGGGATATGTGGAGGGCTATAGCCTTTAGCCAGGAAAAGTAGTTATCAGGGCAAATTTGAATGGATAGGAGGTCCAGGGGTATATGAACGCCGAGCATTGACCCCCATAATACCACTAGTTAATGTTTGAGATGGCTCTTTTAAATTTCGTTCTATGTATATTATCCTTTATTTTAATAGTTGGTTATTTATTTCTAAACTAAAATATTCACTAAATTAAAAAAGAAAATAGTTTATACATCTAATGTAATTTACACTGAAAATAATATAAACAAATATATGTATTTCTTAGATATTAAATGAAGTTTACTTATTTTTAAGGCTGTTACTTTTAGTAGATATTTTCTCTTGATTTCAAATTCTTAATATTATATAGATTCTTAATTACTAAATTCAAACTAATATAGTTTATGTGAGCTATTTGATGTGAATTATCCTACTCATATATGAATGTCAACAAAGGGGAAGGAACGCGAACAGAAATGAGCGTGAATGGAGAAGGAGTGAATTTGGAAATTCTCCCTAAGTAGGTGGGATTATAAATTTCTCATAAATGTGTCATTTTAAATTACTAGGCATTTTAAAATACCAAGTAATTTTAAGCCAAAAAGGTATTTCAATATAAGGTGTTTTAATTACCTTATATTGAAATACCTTAAAACATTATTTACCCCCAAACTTTACCTCATCCAAAGACACCTCACACCCTAGGGTTTTCCATTAGAGGTGGGGTGTAATTTCATCATATCTCAAGGGAGGGAAGTGTTATTTACTCTCTATTTGTTTCCCAGCAGCCACCTTCATTTTGAGTATGATATGTGGTTCCTTAATTCTAAGGAGAGAGCAATCAAAGTGTACTTTATATGTATATCTGCTGAGAGAGCCCTCTTTATTTGAATCAGGTATTGTTTATAAGCATTTGGGTATTATTTGGCATAAGTATTAAAGACAGAAAAGCTTTATGGCAATGTGCTCCCAGTACCTATGCTGTTCTTTGGCATGTTTGACTAGAAACGAATGCTAAAATTTTTAAGGTCCTTCCATAGTTGTTTACGGCACACGGGGCACTGTTGCAAAAATGGCTCCTGGAGCCATGGCGCATTGTGCATGGGAACATTAAAATGCGGCGCACATACATGCAAACATACACACACACACATACATATATATATATATATATATTTATAAGAAAATTTTAATTCTAACTCATTCACATATAACTTCTAAATTCTAATACATTCAAATTTCAAAATATATTAGCCATGATCATAACTTCTAATACACACACACACACACACATATATATATATATATGAAAACAGTGACGTTACACACAGTCACACCCTAGGGTGAGAGGTGTCTTTGGATGAGGTAAAGTTTGGGGGTAAGTAATGTTTTAAGGTATTTTAATTACCTTATATTGAAATACCTTTTTGGCTTAAAATTACTTGGTATTTTAAAATGCCTAGTAATTTAAAATGATACATTTATAGAAATTTATAATTCCACCTACTTAGGTGGAATTTCCAAATTCACTCCATCTCCATTCACGCTCATTTCTGTTCGCGTTCCATCTCCATTCACGCTCATATATGAGTAGGATAATTCAATCAAATAACTCAATAAACTATACTAGTTTGAATTTAGTAACTAAGAATCTATATAATATTAAGAATTTGAAATCAAGAGAAAATATCTACTAGAAAATATAGATGGATGAGATGAGTATAGAAGAAAGTCCAGACCTGAGATGAAAATAGAAGATGAAAGCTGAGTTTGAGTGTGAAGTCAGTAGCTAGGTCACATAGAGAAGGAGTAGAGAAGAAGGGAAAAAAGGGAAACTAAAGAGACATTGAAAAAGAATGTATTTTATAATCTTAAAGTCTATTTTTTAATGGGCTTTGGACTTAGGGTTGTCAATAAGACAAAGAAGCCCTTTTAAACATCTTTTTTTTAATGGGTTATGGCCGATCATGACGGTGGCGCACGTTGCGCGCGCCACGCACACAAGGAACGGGAAACATTAAATTGGCAATGCCACAGAAGGCCAAGGCGCGCAATCTACAACTATGGGTCCTTCCCTATTCTTAGATTTGTTTGCACTTGTTAAAATAGGATCTTCTTTATACCTTCCTTTGGTCCTATGCTGTTAGTCCCTCCACAGGAATCTCTTACAATTATGTGGAGGAGCTTGGGAGGCTGGGAGACCTGTTGTATTGCTAATCTTGTCTGTTTCTACTAGTTAACTTTTGTACCTCTCTTGAGGAGGATATCTTACCTCTCTAGTAATTCAGAAAAATGGTGAGGGAAAATGGAAAATTCATATTATGATAGAAGTTCCTAAATAAGGGGGTGGCAAAAGGTTTTTCTTGTAAATGCATGTACTAATAATGGTAAAGTTGATATGATAATCGAAATGAAAATTACATATTACTGCCTTACTTTTTTGGTTAAGAAGAACAGGGACCAAGAAGTACCTCTGGTTTGACATCATTAGGGTCTTCGATGTACTCTCTATCATCCCAATCAGCTGGCTGCCATAAAGAACACAAATAGTCTTACATGAAAAAGGTTGAAGGAAGATAATGAAGTAAGATGCATAGGGAAAACCCAAATATTTCTTACAATCAATTAAACAATCCCATTGATACTCAAGTTACAGGTTTTTAAAAATTTGTTTTCAAATGTATGACTCCTAATATTCAGCCCTGTGCTGTGCATTCAGAGTTTGTACCTTCTTTGCTTTCACATCCTTGATTTTTCGTGGAGGAAGGATATCCCAATCTGTGTACATGCTTCCAGAATCTCTTTCTCGATTATCAACAAGGATACTATAAGAAGCATCGGGCCTTAGAATAAATGTATAGAAATGAGTCAATTTGTCTGTTTCACACTCAAGATCCTTCTTAACAGGGTAATTCTGCCCCTGGTACGATAGTATAACATGGAGCTTCTTAGTCTGCGAGCCACATATATCTGGTCCAAACATAAAACTGCATGAAGCAAGGGCAATCAGTTGAATTTGCACTACATGTTAAACAATATAGTAAGTAGTAACAAAATAGCAGAACAACAAGAAGGACAGCACCCATCAAAAAAAAAAAAAACAAGAAGGACAGCAAAGTGCATGTTGGCTTAGGCATTAAATGACAAGTGTAAAGCACCTTGGTGATTTTATCCTAATTAATATTGTCAGTTTCACATTATCATTGGTATCCCCAAAAAGATATCTCACATAGTTTTAGGCATTGCATAACATAATAGAATACATGCTATGACTACAATCTTGGTTGGATGCACTGATAACATAAAAATGTGTCAAGCCTACTGTACATGTAAATAATGAGCACTTTGAGTAATCATTTGTGATAACGTTACAACCTAGAGCGTAAAGCACATAGGTTTCAGGAAGAAATAACAAAATGATCCTTGCACTCACTGGACTGGCCCTTAATTGACATCAGTTGTCCTATGACCTGCTTGACTAATTCTCAAATTGAGATCTGTCCCATGATATGTTACAAATATAACAAGCAAACTGAACTGTACTGGAATGTAGGAGCTCCATTTAACTAATGATGACATGATCTATTCTACAGAGAATGCATTTACATAGTTTGTTGTACATAATACATACATAGCATAAACTACACTATGATTTCACATCAGTTTTTTAGATGAAAACTATAACTTCACATCATTATTACCCTGATAAGCAATTAGAATACCGGAAACTGTCTGCACTGGAGAAGATTACAATTATAAGATCTGAGAAGAATAAACACTACAGTTCATCATAAATACCATATTTCACCCATGATATAAATGACTCAAATCCGTAAAACAGTGAGCCACATCTTAAGAAAATAAGAGGAAGAAAAGGAAAGAAAAGTATAAAAAGAAACAGAATATTTATGCATCAAGTCCAATGAATATGATTATCAGCGATGATCATAATCTCATATAATGGCTAAACCATGCATACTCCTCAAAATGGATTTAACAATTTATATACCGAATTGAAGAAGTTATAAGCTGTAAATCATGAACCAAGGAAAATATGACAGAAATTGGCAGACCTATAAGGAGTATCACCACCAAATTTTTTCTGATTGACATAACCAGAAAGAAGTTTGACGTAACCACCACCACATTCAATATCCTGTTCAAATTTAATAGAGTACTGGACCACTAGAGTTCTGTTCTTATTGCTGAACTCTGGTATCTTTGCAGATATTGCATAATGCTTGGCATCATTATATGTCTGGATACCTGCAAGCATTATAGGATGATTAAGAAGTATGATAACTACCAGTTCTTGGAGTATTGGACTGGAAAATTACAAGTACAATGAGCTTAAGCATGCATCAAAATTTTTACTTGCTCTCTTTTTCATGTACCCAAATTTCCTGAATACGAAAAATCCAGCTGCATTGCATTAATCTAGAATCTTGATAATGTTATGCATTTGTGTAAGAGGTATATAGAGATAATGGATACCTTTATCATCAGGATCTCCCGACCACTTTCCTGCTGTATGCTTAAAGGTACCTGCCTTTCCTTCACTTCTTTTCCAGTCTGACAAAACCCAACGGCTCTTCCATCCATCTTTTTTTAAGAGTGATAATAAACAATTAGTAAAAAACCTTTGTTGATCAAGCAAACCAACTCAAGTAAACAAACATGAAAGATAGAAGTAAAGAGAGAGAGAGATCGTTGAGAATTGCTGCAAGTTGAAGTCAACTAGTCAGGAATTTAGTTTATATTGTTGTCAAACACAAAAATAGCTAAAACAGAAGTCGACTGAAAATACTGGGAACAGAAAGAAAAAAGTAATAGGCACAAACACAAGCATGGGTAAAGGAAAACACGGAACTAAATAATTGCAGAATCTCAAGCTATGGCTGATCAAGTCATACGCACTGAAACAATAGATTTAGGACTCTAAGTTGAAATGGATAAGTAAGACACACATATTGTTGCTGCACAAAAATGCAATAAAAGCACGAAGACAATTTTGAAAAGGAAAAAACAAATTGTCGCATGCAAAATTTGATATCCATCCAGATCTATTATTCAGTTGGTTCATATATTATTTAGGAAATCGAACAGCGAGCAAGGAAATGGTAAAAGAGTATTAGAAAAATTACCTTCGAATCTCTCCTCAAAAAGAATCTCAGATAAGCCAGAATGAAAGAAAAACGAGAGGGGAGTTACAAGTAAAAGGACGATGAGCTTGATTTTCGGATTAGCCATCTCATTTCTTTACTTCGTTTCCTTCGATAGTAGCACACTACACTAGACAATGGCCAGAAAAACTGCTTCAAATAAACGTTTATTTCAGAATGAAGATATGTATAAACACTGCTTAGCACATAGTACTTTCTAGAACGTCTGGCTATGAAACGAAATATTGAAATGCACCAAAAAGAAGTTTGCTAAATTACGCTCATACCGCTCTTTAGTTGACGTTCAACCACGGCGTGATGAGCATTTTTCTTCATTTTTGTTTAACGGTCAATGAACTCTAGTCAACGAAGTCAACTTTATTTTCTGAATTCGGTAAAGTTTAAACTTTGAATGATTAATCCAACCTCGATGGATCATGATTCACGACATCCGATTCAATTTCTTTTATGTAATTTTTGTATAAGTCCCCTAAAATGCTTTAGGCTACCTTTGGTAGTCAATATTATTGAAGAAAAAAAGACATGGAATGAGTGGAGTGGAATCCATGTATGATGGGGTTGTATGTTTCACTAATTTGGGAAACGTACTATCAATAAAAAAATATAAAATATTTATAATATCTTTTAATTTAATATAATTATATTTTTTTTATATATTTTAATATAAGGGACAAAGTAATAATTTTAATTCATTCTAATTTTCATTCTCAAATTTAACTACCAAACACAATAAATTCATTCTCATTCTCTTTCTAAGTACCAAACACACCCTAGTTATGAAGTAAATAGCGTGTCACCGTGCTTTGTATAGGTATATAAAAATTGTCATATATATATAGACACACGCGCACAATAATTATTTATTTGTGAATGAGTACATAAAATGTAAACAATGATTATAATAAAATTTACGATAATTGTGAGAATTCATGTTAATCAATAAATCTTTACAAATCTCATATATAAAGAGATGTTTTCCTTGATGTATATATATGACCCAGTGGAATTCATAGTTTGTTTATGATATTCTTCCCGTTTGTTGTAATCTAGTCCTCCAAAATAACTGTAAAGGCCTTTGACTCCTTTGCAGGATTGTTTGCGAAGGTTGTAGCCCTTCTCTTTTTAATAAAAAAATACATAATTGAATGAGATGTGATAGAGAAAGTAGATAATGAGTAGTTATTTAATTTATTATTTTTTAAAATATAATAATAATAATAATAACAATAACAATTTTATATTATTTTTAAAAAATTAAAAAAAAAAATTGTTAGTACGTTCGATTGGAATATTTTGGGATAACGAATAGGATAGAGTTTCTCATGTTACGTTCATAGATTAAAACTTCTCCAAGAATGAAACTCTCCCTCAATTGAAGAGAGTCCAAACCTTGGCCAAAGCTAATGAATGTTTTTTTCATTTCATAAATAAAATGTAAAATGACTCAAATGTCCCCTCACTTATTTTATTTTTACTATAAAAATAATATAATTCAATTTATATAAAATTCTTATAAATTATAAAATATTAATTACAAAAAACATTTTTTAGAGATGGAAATGAGATTTTTTTTTTAATTTTGATGATTTTTTTTTATTCAAATGGGTATTTTGAACATTTCACATTATACCTCTTTGTTCCTATTGTTTTTTAGCTAACCAAACATTACAAAGGTAATAAGTGCGAGGGAGGGGATAATTTTCTTAGGGCACGTTCTTTACGCATAAACGTAAAGGAAAAAGGAAAGGGAATGCATTTACTATGTTTGTTAATAAAGTTTGGGAATAGAAATGGAATGGGAATGTATTAAAATTGTCACTTTACCCCTTATATTAAAATAATAAAAAGAAAAAAATGTTATGATTTTGTCAAATCAAATGGTATAATAGATATTTTGTATTTTGTATTTCCTTTTGTATTTATTTTTTTAAGATGGAAAGGAAAAAGTAAAAGTAAGCGGGGCCCAATGGGCCCACTTACTTTTTTTCCATCATCACAAATAGCAAACGAACGCCACTTTAGGGTAATTTTCAAAACATTAAGTGCCGCTAATCCATTTGAATGGACATATGAATGTGAACAAGTATTCACTCAACTGAAAGAATATTTGGCTAATCCCCCAACATTAACTAAACCTTTAAAAGGCAAAACACTACATTTACCTAGCAGCAACACATCACTCGGTAAGTTCAGCTCTCTTTCGAGAAGATGCCACGAGGATTCAAGTCGGCCATAAAAAGGTATGTACAATTAATTCAAAATATGATAAAGGCTTTTCAAAAAGTAAAGATTGGTTGAATCCCTCAAGAGCAGACGCCTTCTCAAAACTAAGGAATACCAAAACAACTGGAGGATTCAAGTCGGTTAGCCGGAAATAACTAAAGAAACCCAACATTGAATGACAATGAGTGTTACCGGTAAACACAGAGGACAGTTGGATGACCCCCATTGTGGCATACCTCAAAGACGGGGAGTTACCACAAGATAAACAAGAAGCCCGAAAGATCACATGCCAAGCTACAAGATACATTATACGGGGCTCTAACGTATATCGAAAGGGACTATCCAGACCCCACCTAAAATGTGTGACTCTCCAACAAAGGAAAGCCATCCTACCGGATATACAATTAGGATGGTGCGGAAGTCGCCAAGCAGCCATGGCAATCCGGAGGAAAACTTTGAATGCGGGGTATTACTAGCCCACAATCACAACCGACTCGGAACAACAAGTAAAACATTGTGATGCTTGTTAGAGACACAACACCTATACACATATACCAGCAAACAAGCAACATACCATTTCGTCACCATGGCCATTCGATATCTGGGGAATAGACAAACTGGGTCTTTTTCTCCCTGGCTGCTGGGTTTTAGACCATGGTTTCTGCAACAGCTACCTGCGTTGTTGAGGTGATTTGCAACTGTGTTGCATTTGAGGCCCCTGCTTCTGTTGTGGCGACTTCAGCCGTCCCCTGTCTGTTTCTTGTGCTGCGCCTTAGCGTGCTTGCGTCAGTTACGGTTGTAGGGGCATTTGAGTCGGCCATTTCCTGATGCTTCCTAAATTGTATCGAAAAAAATAAAAAGATGTGGGTTTCTGAGTGTTAGATGGGTACTCCTACTCCCCAAAAAGAAATGCCGTTTAGCGGTAGAGTGCGCAAGGCATTGTGGTCTGAGAAAGACCGCGGTGGGTGCCACTGTAATTGTCGTTTTTGGTTCAGACAATTGTTATTTACAATTAAGGACCGCAAGAAGTCATAACCTTGGGGTACTTGTCCTTAGGTGAGGAACCTAGGTGCCTATGCACCCTTAGGAAGGGATCAAAGTCCATGTAGTTCATCATGGTGACGTCTATTGGAGCCGTTAGGCTAAGCACCTATATCGGGCCGTGTGCGGCTAACACGTGCGTAAGGTACTCCAGGCGGGCGAGCTGCTCGAGGGAGGTTGCCTTAGAGTATGAGAGAGCTTGAGTCTCTGAGAGTCGTTAGGAGCTATGTTGGTGGAATACTCCGGGACGGAGATGTGTCTGCCGGCGGCGGGACCTGACGGTGCTATTGGCAGAGCTTGGGATGTGTGATGTGGATTGGGCAAGAGGACGTCTGAGGGTGCTCAGAATGTTTGCCTAAATGGTTATAGGTGGTCTTCCAGTGTTCGTATTCTGATCTTTAAGTCCCTCGGGTGAGGGTCCTTTTATACTAAGTGTGAGGAGGACGTGCTCGACTCATGTTCTTGATGGATGTGGGTCGTCCCACGATGCCCAGGGGGTTTCCCACGTCTCTTGGACGGGAGCCCTCAAGGGGAGATGTGGACAACGGCCACGTAAGGAGCAGGTGAGTGGTGCCACGTGTCGTTAGCGTATGTTGTCACTAAACTACTAGAAGCTCAGTGCCACATGTCCCTAGACAAAATATTCCGTAGTTATAATAGTTATTATTTTAACAAAATAAAATTCTAACAAAAGCTTTAAACTATTTAAAATTACAAATTTTTTTATTTGCTCATGTTAGATAATCATAATTCAACAATAGGGCCCTACTTATCTTCCACCTATAAATTGACTTTCACTTTTCTTTTTTCTTTTTGTGAGACTTTAAAATTAAATGTAAGAGAAAATTGATGATCTTTTTAAAAAAAGATTAAATCGATTCTCAAAACACATTTTTTTAAATTGTCAAATTATTCTAAATTTTTATCAAAATTTAATTGAAAAAATATAAAAGTATTAACCATTAAATTAAATTCTAATAGTGCCCGAGTGATCCTGTCTAACAAAAAAAAATTACATTACATCAATTTACATAGTGACTCCACATTAATAAAAATCTATCTATTAAACTTAATTGTTGAAAATTAAGTAAAATAATGGATATATTATATTACATTATTAATTCCAAAAAAATTCGTAAGTTATTTAAAATTACAGACTTTTTTTGAAAATTTTATTTTGTTAAAATAATAATTACTATAAATACTCATAAAATTTTAAAAAAATTGACAACTTTACAAGAAGATGAAAGCATGTGTGGGTTACACTTTTGTGAGGGACAATTTGGTTATGAATATTTATTGTATTGAAAGTTGAAAAAAGTAGAGTTTTTAAACCCTTTTCTTATTGGAGAATGAAATTTTAGATCAAAGTGTAATGACTTTTAATCTCTCAAGAGAAGGCAGTGTAATTTTAAAAACTAGAAGAAATGGCAATGTAATTTTAGCATTTTTCAAGGAATGCGGTGTAATTTACCCTTAAATTAATGACAAAGATATATCATATTATTTTCTTTTATAAATTATTATGCAACAAAATACACTCAATTAAATCAAGAAGTGCAATGTTGTGTGAAATGTGAAGTACGAAAAGTGCAATTTGAATCAGCTGACTTGTACTGAAGTTAACATGCAATTACAGTGCATAACAGTACTATTGGATCCATTAAGTTTTTGTGTGGGTCCCAAAAAAGATGGATCCAATGGTGCTGATGTGCACTGACTCCGATGCACATAAGCAAATCCAAATCTCAAAAAGTACGAGGGACTTGCACTTTCTTTGTTTTTTCTCTTGCACTTCGCAACACTCCACTTCTTTGGATCCAAACAACATCTACATCTATATGATGAGTTGATGACTATACTCACTTCTGCCAAAACTTTTGTAGCCAATTAAAAGAGAATATGGACACTGCATATCTCTCAACTGTCCTACTTCTTTGCTTAGTTGCAGAAGCAACTTGTGAACCTCTTCCCGCCTCATGATGCTTAGCAGTTCCGTCGGTGGGATTATACACCTGTGGACTATCTGATTTACCTTTTATCTTGACTGGATTCCCAAGCTTTGATTTATCTTCCATTCTAGCAATTTCTAAAGCTTTTGTACATACAGGAAAACCTTGATCATCCCATGACTCCAATATCACGCCGGAGCCTAAGCAAGTTCTTCCTTCATAGAATGCCGCATACTGTCCGGCTGCCAGGCCTTGATCATCGTCAGACAAGTGAACAACAGCGGTCTCTTTTCTGTCATCTTCATTGCCTTCCCATTGTAAACTACAATTATAGAAACCAGGACCATGTCTCACCTGAAAATGTTTAAAATACAAGAACTTCCAAGTGACAGAATGAACACAGGTCACACATATAGTTCAGAGAAAAATGCTCGCAACTGTGCACACTTTGTTCACATCTACAACAAACTAAGCAATTTTTTCCACTAGGTATGATCCCCTATACAAATCAAATGACACCAACATATTTTATCTCCGCTCATTTCTATAGTTAAATTATGAATAAATTACTATTTTGATATTTGAAAGATGCAGTTTATTTCAATTAGTTCTGAAAGATGAAAATGTCAAATTTAATTCCTCAATGATACAATTTGTCTCAATTTAGTCCTTACGGATGTGTTTGGAATTTATAAAATGGAGGGGAAGGGAAGTGAAATTTTAAATTTTACATTTTCTTTCATTAAAATCCAAATCTAACATTTTTTAAACATTAAATGTGTTTAGATTGATGAGAATAAATGATATGAAAAGAAAAAATATAGTATATTTAATCTAAATAAAAGAAAATGTCAAAATAAAAACTTTCTTCCCTTTCTTTCCCTCCATTTTCTAATTCCTAAATACACCCTAAAAGATGCAATTTGTCTCAACATAATTGACAGAATTTTTTCAAAGGACTAAATTGAAACATTGTATATTTTAGGGACTACATTGAGATAGATTGCATCTTTTAGGGACTAAATTTGACATTTTCATCTTTCAAAGACAAAATTGAGACAGACTACATCTTTCAGGGACCAAAATGGCAATTTACTCTTGGATTATTAATAATTAAATTCATTTCTCCTACTTGGTCACAACCAAAGCATAATATATTTAAAACCATAATCTGATGGGGTTTAAATAAAGACAGATGGTTTCTATCTCAGCACAATTGGTTATGTAAAGCTTCCATTTGGGAGGGTGTAGGATTGGATTCGACTGTTATAATTTGTAACAGATATAGCGATGAAATGCATTATTATATACAATTCAAGAGGCAAACTAAAATTTAAATTTTCCACCTTGCATTGGAGCTGACTTGTCTGGTGTGGAGGTAGTCCGCTGAGCCATTTTAAAGAGCCAACACGAAATAGGCGCCTTCTTTTGTCAAAGGAGAAGTAATTTCTTGACACAAAAACTATATTGTTTTTAACATCCTTCTCTACAACGTACCTGCATAAGATACTAAACGGGATGAAGAATTCTTTGAAAAACCAAAGTTGCACAGATCATAGTTGTCAAATCGGGATTCAAATTGTGAATCGTTAAGCTAATTTTTAAATCGTGAATCGTGAATCGTAGGATTCAAGACCACAATGAAAAATAGTCTAAAGTATATTATATCAATGACAAAAAACTAGATAAGTCTCACATAAAGTCATAAATGACAAATCATAATAAAAAAAAAACTCATAAGTAATAATTCATAACTCATAACTAACAAAACAAAGCTAAAATTAATTATCTCCTAGTCCTATTCTTCTAGATTAACATCACTACTATCACTAGTATCATCATTGTCTTCATCTAACATGACTATTCCATCACCTTCTTCCTCTTCATTACCCCCTTCATCATCTCCAATAATGTCTTGTTCATTAGTATTTTGAATTTGAATGCCTTTTCCTCTATCATTCTTGAAGTGACGAGAGAGATGAGAGAAGAAAAGCACTTGTGAGGTGTGTGAGTCTTTTTTAAGTGTATAAGTATAAGCTTCTGACTTGGTGAGAAAGAAAAAAAGTATGTGTAGATGTGACTATAGAGATTTGCAAGAAAAAGGGATTGTATGTTAGAACATGAAATATGAAAGTATGCTCTGTTTTTACTGCTTTAGTTTGAACTCTGAAATCTTTTTTTTTAACACATAATACTACAATAGATAATATATCAGGAGCAGCAATAAAGTCTGAATAGGAAGTCAACTATTTTATGTATTTTTGTTTAGATTTTATAGGCTCAGTCAGCAATAAAGTATGCTCTGTTCTGCTTTAGTCTAAACCTTGTTTTAATGTTGCAACAATATATAATGAAGCTTCATGAACACACAGCCCAATCAGCCTCTGTTTTAAGGTTGCTGTTCCGAATCGCCGGAATCGTTTGATTCGCGATTCCGAATTGAATCGTACGATTCCGGTGAGTATCGCATCGATTCAGGTCATCAAACGATTCGTCCAATGATACGTATCGTTTTGATGCTGAATCGAATCGAATCGTAGGATTCTAATAACTATGGCACAGAAATGAAAGAAATAAAGGTATTTTTTTTCAAATGACTCTAGATGGAGATAATTCTTGGTGAAATATTGTTCCCATCCAAGTGAGTGATAAAAAACTTAGATTTAAATGTCAGAAAAACTATATTCAAATTTCTGCAACTACAAGAATTTTCTTCAATATAAAATGCATATAGCTGGAGGGTGAGCCTTGAAACAACCGTAAGGTTGCTGCCATGTGACCTAGAGGTCACAAGTTCAAATCTTAGAAACAGCTTCTCTGTTTGCAAGGCTAAGGCTGTGTATATCAAACCCTCCCTGACCCTACCTAGTGAAAGTCTTGTGCACTGGGCCGCCCTTTTTTAATATATAAAATGAATATAGCTGATTCCACTTAGTTGGTAAAATGCTTTGTTTGTTGTATAAAATGCAATGTATAAATTATGGTAAAAAAACTTGTCAAATAAATAAATCTGATGCTAGGAAGAAATAGCCAGTGAACAAACCATGGACCTCCAGGTAGTCGTAGACCCTGGCGTTGACCAATTGTATGAAACCAGAAGCCACGATGCTTTCCAAGGAAATCTCCCGTCTCAGCTTCCAATATGATGCCTTCTCTCTCCCCAATGTGTCTTGCAACAAATTCACTGAACTTTATCTACAACTCACAGGCAATATATTATATTATAAGAGAAAAACTTGGCAAGAGTTGTTCTTCAAAAGAATAGTATTAAAGTTCAAGACCTTGGTTTCTGTTTTAATCACCGTCCATCAAACAATTTGAAGGATAAATCCAGATTTATAGATAAAGCACATATTTCTAAATATATTGAAACAGATAGGTATTGTGCAAATACCTTGCCTAGGAAGCATATTCCTTGTGAATCCTTTCTATCCTTATTTGGCAGATCAAATTTTGCAGCAAGTCTGCGAACTTCATCCTGCAGATTTTGAAAGTAGACAAAAATCAGGTTGAAAATTTCTTCACAATATTCACAGTGTGATGGGTAGCAAAGACAGAACATGTTGGCGCCGCTTGATCCATATAGCCGACCCTACCTAGAGGGATAAGGCTTTGATTGTTGTTGTTGTTGTATTCACAGTGTGATGGGTTATAAAATAAATAGCAGGATAATTCAGAGGAGGAATACCTTGTCTGTGTGCACAAGAATATAAAATTTTCTCCATAAAACATTAACATCGACAAAATATAATAAATCAAGTTGTTTAACAAATATATTCTGAATAGTTCTCAATTAGATAACCTAAAAGGATGCGCAATGTCTGAAAAAAATAAATGCAAGTTAAGCATTGCAATATACTAGTCACAAGTCACAACAAACCTTGGAGATACAACCCAGTGGAAAAATAAGTCGCTTCAGCTGGGATTGTGAAAGGTGTGAAAGGAAGTATGTTTGATCTTTGACCTACAATATCAAAATCACTTTAGAACCTAACAGCAAGCAACAATATTTTCCTGAGCAGAAAATGTAGTGTACTTCATATGGGTACCATGTCTTGTGATATTCGTAGAACAGAAGGCTCATCCATTTTATCTGAATATGGATGGATAACATTTGCATAATGGCCAGTGGCCACATAGTCAAACCCCATACTGCTGATTGCATCCATGAATGCACCTGAAGGAATAACATTTTCTAAATGAACAAGAAACAAAGTACAAAGAAAAACGTTATAATACAGCTAGACAGGATCCGCTGGATGCATACCGAACTTAATTCTGGTATTGCAGAGAACATCTGGGTTAGGTGTACGGCCACAACAATACTCTTCAATAATGTAAGAAACCTAATATGTAAATAAGAATAATGTAGGTGCTATCCAAAAAGAAGGCAGAGAGTACAAACCAATACTATTGCAATTAGAATAGATTCGTAGACCAAAAAGATTATCACATAATCAAATATGAAAATTATCAGGAAATGCACATTGATCAAAAAATGCTCAGAGGGCTTTGCGTACCACATTCTTCCAGTATTCATCTGTTAAATGCACAACTTCTAATGGTACTTCAACCTGAAAACGAATATCATGTGAATTTCCTTGACAATGCAGTCCTTGACCAAATCTATGATTGGGATCTCGTTACAAGTTATTCTATCTAAATAAAAGAACAGAGCCTTTTTATACCATTGGTTGAAAGGAGAATAAGCACAGCTAGGCAGCTAACACAAATTTTGTTTCCGTGATGTTAGTAGCAGGTACAAACTATTGAATATCAAGTATGGCACTGATCTTTATAACTACAGATAAATGAGCAATTTATTTTTTCTTGAAGTATTACTCAATCTTTGTACCTAAAGATGAAGATGGTATATAAGGAGAAGAAAGTGACCTGACCACAAACATCTCTAGCATACTTTAAATCGTCTTCCCATGGGCATTCTGACCAAAAATTTTCAAAGTCTTCCTGCAGAAACCATAAATTAAACCAGCTTCTCCAAATGCAAACACCAGATGGCATAGTGGCCATTGTTCGTATAATGTTTAATTAAACCAAAAATAGGACGCTGGATCAAATAACAAACAAAGACTTCTAGAAAAAGGTGGGGTCATATATATGGATCAAGCGGCGCCAACGTGTTTTGCCTTTGTTGGATCAAATAATAATTAACAAATATTTAAAAATCTAACAAACATTATATTGCTGGTGCGCTTTTTAAGGTAAAAAATATTACAAAGAAATAAAAAAAATTACTGGATTCATTTTATCTAATCAAAATTACTGTAAAAGTTATTAAACTAATAATTTCTTTTACTGTTTTACGCCTCAATTGCTGAAAGAAATTAAAAATTAAAACATTTTCTTCAATACATATCCTAGAATCATAGACACAACTATACTGTCAATAGCATAGACAGCTCACATATTTAAGTCATCATAGTGAACACACAAGAATTTATAGGAAAAACAAAAGAAAGGAAAGAAAATGTGGTTGAGACTACAGAGAACAACGAAAAAGGCAAAGTACCTGGAACCAAATTTTGAGGTAGAAAGCAGTGCAGGAATGGCCAGCGGCGTGGAGTAGGCGGAGAGCAACACTGCTATCAACTCCGCCGCTGAGAAGAACAGCAACTCTGAGATGCTTGTGGGGCATGGAACAGCGCAAGTACGGCTCAACCTCACCATTGAAGCTACACAGAGAAGTTGAAATATGCGGAAGGGCAGAGGAGGGTCGAGGGAAGAGTTTATTGCTGGGGAAGCAGACAGGGGATTGAGGACAAGGAAGAGATCTGAGGTTGAGGCTCTGCCTCTGAAGTTGGAGGGAAGTGAACTGAGTTAGAGGGAAATAGGTTAATGAAGGCCTCCACCGAAGGCTCAACATTGTCATTTGCCTCAACGCCCAAGCACAAGACAGGAAGAGAATATTATATATACTCCATCACGAAACATTGAGATTTCCACCTGGAAATTAGGCCTTAGCTATTACAATTTTGTGGAGATAAATACTTTTTGTCAAATATAAAATAATTAGTATATTAAAAAGTTTATGAAATTGATTTTAGGAACTTAATATTATTTTCATATATACATGCTTTCTGAAAACACTTAATTTTTGCACTTTTTTTTTGGTAAAGGATAAAGTACCCTTGCTGCCCCCAAGCTATAGTGCAATGTTCATATCTATCCTCAAACTTTTTTTCGGTTCATACCTACCCCTAAACTTTCAATTTTGTTCATGCCTGCCCTTTTTGCTAACACCATTAACTGGGTTGACGGATTTTACTGACGTGGATGATGAATAGGTATTTTTTTGCTGCGTCATTGTCCACCTCACTGTCCACATCATATTTATCTTTTTACCTTTATTAAATAAAGAAAACATAACCCAAATAAAAAAAAACCCAACTTTTTACCATCATCTTGCTTCTGCTTCTGCATTTGCTTTTGCTCCATCTCCTTCACCGTAGATGGAACCGTGGTGGTTCTATGGAGGTTACCTTGGCAGTTATGTGATGGGTGATGGGAAGATAAAGAGGACGTGAGAGAATTGAGGGAGGATATCACGGTAGAAGTTATGAGGGGGTAATGTCAACTCTAGACAAAATGAGGCAGAATAGATGTTGTGTCTAGGTTTTCGTGTAAGAATTCTTTATAGTCTCTTTAGTTGGTCAAATTGGCCATGGGCCCATCTCTGAGTAGGAATCTTCAAGAATGTGTAGGTGTGGCATGACGTGCTAGTGTGACACGTACTCGTCACATGCTGAGGGGAACACCTGATCCTAACACAAGCCCCCAAAGTCTAGGGGTGCTGTGCACCCTTGGACTTTAGTAAATTCTTGGGCGTGTCATGTTAGAAAAAATATTTAATTTGTGGGCTCACATTAATTATTTAATGTATTTATTTTGGTTTTATAAATATACGGGTTGATAGGTGGTCCAAATAAAAGGGAAGCCCAAAGTATAAAGCAATCACTTGGGCTTTAGCACGCATTATAATGAAGTCTGGTAGGCGGCTATGTGTGTAGGCCTTTTAGGGTTTTACTGAAGCCCGTAATGGGAGGGCCCAGTAAGACAATTATATGTTGGCTAGGTCCCCTCTCTAACCCTAACCCAGTGAGTCTCCCCTGTAGCCACTGCACGAATAGGGTAATAGAGAGGAAGACCTAGTTCTTCTTCAGAATGAAACATGGCATATCAGGTACACGTTTCGCTTCCTTACTTGATATTATTTCAATGTCCTATGAATCATATATGCCTATTGAATTCTTACATGTCATACTGAAGTCAACATCAAGCGAGGTTGGCTAACCTCCTGACGCACCGATTTATGGCGTCTACTGGTCCTCCAAATTTCTGGAATCTTTTTCCCTGGAGGCGTGCTACGCATTGGGACGCCTAAGTGGTCTAAAGAACGTCCGGAATTTGTAAAGTTTTTGGCAGGAATTTTGGTGGGACGCATGCCCTAGCCTCGTTGGTTGTCGTTAGGCTTTCCCCGCAAGCTTCCCAAGACTGCAAGCCGTAATTTCATTACGATTTGTTAGTCCTTCGCGTTTTCTCGAAGGGGTGTCATCATTGACTTCGTTACACAAGTGCCTTGAGGACTTTTTCGTCTTTCTACAGCATATTAGCGTAATCCATTGGAGAGGAGGGCGAGCAGACAACCCCGCATGTTGAAGGACTCGAAAAGGGGTAATGTAGAGGAGTTATTGGCAAATCTCAAGGCGAATCCTATTTACGTTGCCATGCGAAAAAGAGATTCAACAAGTACTCCTCCACCAGGCGTTGTTAACCCTACTCCTGCCGCGGATGGTTAGGCGGGTTTGGGTAGGATACTATATACTTCGTCCCCGGACACAATTTAAGTAGGTATCAAAATAAATCCCCATCTATAACCACAAGTAAATAAAAAATTAGATCTTAAATATAAATGTACTATTAAATTACTTTAATATGTATAAAATATTTAACATTTTTCCTTACGATTATATATTTTCTCAACACAAAAAGTTTAGAAGTATTACTTTCTATATATAAAATAACAAATTATTATTGTGGGTAGGGTACCTCCTTACCCGTCTCCGAACCCGTTGACTTTGAACCCGAACCCATACTCAAATCCACAGGGTAAAATTTCAAGGTACCCATTGGGTACGGGTATTTTGATCATCCTTAGCAATTAATTCCTAATCATATCCATTCTAGTGTGACCATTCATCCAATGCAACATTCTCATTTCTGCCACGTTAAATTTATGCTCATGTTGGATTTTACTGCCTAACATTAAGTACCATACAATAAAGTAGGTGTTATAAAATTTTTCCTTAAGCTTAAGTGGTACTTTTCTATCACAAATAACACCTAAAACCTTCCTTCAATTCATCCATCCTACTTGGATCCTATGGTTTACGTCATCCTCTATTTCTCCATTATTTTGTATTATCGTTCCCAAATGCTTAAAACTTGTGACTTATTCTATAGAATGATCTCTAAGTTTTACCTCATCTCTAGAACCAACTTCCCTTCCACTAAATTTACATTCCATATACTCAGTTCTACTTCGACTTATACGAAATCTATATCTCCAGAGGTTGTCTCCACGTTTCTAATTTTTCATCTACTTCTTTGGAATCTTCAACCAGGACTACATCATCAGCAAAAGGCATGCACCTTGGTGCTACCTCTTGTATATGTTCAGTGAGCACATCCAATAGCAAATTAAAAAGGCAAGGGCTCAAAGCTGAACCTTAATGTAGTCCTAGTTATAAGGAAATCCTGCGTAGGTTAAAAGCCACTTTAAGATTGCATGACATTCCTAAGATTGCAGAGATCGCATGATCTCTTACGATCAAGATCTGAATCTTACTCCGATCTGAATTCCTAGCGATTTTTTTTTGATAGAAAAAAGAAATTGTATTAAAGAAAAAGAAGATTACAAACACAAGGACAAGCAGTCCTCAGGAATAGAAAATAAACGAAGACAAGTAAACGAAAACTAAAACATTATCTCAATAGGGCCTTCCAATCCATTTGAATATCCATAATGGACATTCCTCTAAACAGACCATTCGACGAAGCCCATAAAGAAGACAAGAAAGTAATTCTATCCCACAATAGATGAGGTGAGAGGAATCTATTATTAAAGACCCTAGCATTCCTTTCCAGCCAAAGACACCATAGCGTCGCCAAAACTGCACATTGCCAAAGAGCTCTGTGTTCCTTATTCCTTCGAAAGCCCACAAATTTAATACCCAGAAAGATACCCAGATTCGCCGGACATACCCAATTCTCTTCAAATAAACCAAACAACATATTCCACATAGACCTTGCCACTTCACAATGTAAAAAAAGATGGCTATTCGTCTCAGACCTTCTAAAACACATGACACACATCCGTGACAACGCCTTATTAGGACGACGGGTCTGAAGCATATCATTAGTGTTAATTCTATTAAGTGCCGCTGTCCATACAAAAGCATTTACCTTATAAGGAGCCTTTATTTTCTAGAAAGATTTAGGAAGAAGATTAGGATTAGGGTTTGGGGTTTTAGTCAAGTATTTAAAAAACGAAGAGCAAGTATATGAGCCCGAAGAATCTAAACTCCAAATCCTGCTATCAGGAACCGAAGAGGCTAAAAAAGGAGCAAGAATATCTAATAACAAAATAACATCTTCTGTAAGTCTATCATTAAGATTTCTAGAGAAGTGGAAGTTCCAAGAAATGTGTTCATCCTGATTTATTAAGAAATCAACAATTGGAGCATTGTGTAGAGAAGATAAATCATATAAACGAGGAAAGAGTTCGATAAGAGTAGATTCCCCAATCCAATGGTCTTCTCAAAAACGAAAACGAGTACCATCGCCCACACGAAAGGAAAGTAAAGTCGAGAGAGAATGATATACCTGAGATATAAATATCCAGGGACTTACATGAGTAGCTCTAATCCCAATATTAGCGTCCCAACCATTCTGTTGAACACCATACTTGCTCTTTATCACCCTATGCCACAGGGAAGTAGCTTGCGATATGACAAGATGTACTGCCACAATATGGTTAACTTGGCTTTATCAATATTTTAAATGATTATTTTAAACTTACTAAATGGTTTTTAAACTCCAAATGTCGGGAAAAATTAAAACTTCTATTTTATCTTCTTATTTTACTTGAATTGAGACGTTAAACTATAACTTTAAACTCATGTTATTACGCAGCACAACTAAGAATCAAACAAAAATACTAATTATTGAATTTAAAAGCCTATATATATTGTAAAATAAAACTTTATTCATTTATTATGTCTAATGATACAAATTTCAGATAGGCCTTGATAGAGGCTTTATATCAATCAAATAGAAATACAACCTTCACCTTCACAGCTACACACATCCAAAAAAGCATGCTACGGATGTCATCATTCTTTGCCCATACTCCATTTTTAGCTACACGTGAACCATTAGCGTAATGAGATATAACATCCCAGTAGCGTAACCCACAAGTAGTTTTAAAATCAATTTTCGCTAGTGACTCAGTCGCCCTAGTTTCTAATGCGGAAAACCTCTCCCTCAAAAAACAAATCTTGCAGTCAGCTAATGACAGCCATCAATTGGCATAAAAGTAAGAGACATACATTCCCAAACAATGACTACTACACTATGTAACACGTGGTAGTTGCTAACAAGTACAACATGTATCACAACTAGACCTGTTCATGGGCTGGGCTGAGCTGGGCTTGGGCTTAAGCCCGTGGGCTTCACGTTATGGGCTATATGTTTTACTACCCATTACAATGGGCCAAGTATTTACCCAAGCTCAGGCTTAGCCCATTAGTATACATAATTATAAACTATACATATATATATTACTTTAAATTTTGTTTTTGTTTTCTTAGAACCAATGTTTTAATAATTGGATTGATCTGACCGATAACCGATCAAGTGTTCGGTTCTGTTCGATGCAAAAATCTTATCTATGGTTGGTCCGGTCAAAATCAACACTGTTAATTAAGACACTAATTAAAATTGTATCTGAATATTGTTTGATAAAGCATTATTTCAATGATTTGAAAATCATGAAAAGTACTAAAAAAAATTAAAATACTAATTTTTCATATTCAAAACTTCGTCAGTTACTTATCAAAAAAAAAATTCATCAGTTAACCAATCTTAGATAAATTTATACTATAATATATTGATTTATGTATAAAGAAACTTAATTGTAATTAATTTAGGTAATTAAACATTACAGTTCTTGAGAAATGAGATTTATGGAAGTTCAAAATATTCTTATATGGATGTTTTCGGAGCAAGAAGATTCATGCACATTCTTGGTGGGTGGTGGGTGTTGGTGGCGGTGGTGGTACGCTATGGTGGTTGGTCGGCGGTTTGTGGTGGGTGGTGGGTGTAGTGGCGGTGGTGGTGGTGGATGGTGAGTGGTGGTGGGTGGTGAGTGGAGGTGGTACGTGTTGGTGGTGGGTGGTTGTGGTGGTGGTGGTGGGTGATGAGTGGTGGCGATTGGCGGTTGGCGGTGGTGCATGGTGAGTGGTTCGTGGTGGTGGTTGGTAGGTGGTAGTGGTGGGCATGGTTGGTGGTGGGTGGTGGCGGGTGGTACATGGTGTTGGTGGTGGGTGGTCGTGGTGGTGGGTAGTGGTGGTAGGTAATGAATGGTGGTAAGTGATAGGTAGGACCCAGGTACTACCTAAGCTTTGGCCCAGGTATTTTTAATAAAATGGGCATTTGATGGGTATGGCTCAAGTACTACCCATACCCAATTCTTAATGTTGTGTAGCTGACCCATGGGCTTGGGCTTAGGTAGTCTCATGGGCTACCCAGCCCATGAGCAAGTCTAATCACAACACAGTACATGGTAACATAGTTCAGTAAAACATCCATAGCTAAATAAATCTTATTATACACTCCTCTTAAAATAACAATCATCAAGTTATATAAAATATCTTGCAGTCACGCCTCCCAATTTATTTCGTAATGTACCTTAGTATTAACAACCACCGATTCACTTCTCATAGTAATCATAGACACTTGCAAACTCATGTCATAGTCAGCACACAAATAAATCATCATATCAACTGTTAGTTAAGCATGTTCACAACCAGCAGCACATGAATTTGCACCTACTCTTCAATTACATTTTCGTGTATTAACAATAACAACAACAACGAACATTTCATTTTGGCAGCACTTGCAAATAGAAGGAATCAATTCATAACCAATTAATAAGTATTAATAGCGTCAACTAGGACTTCACAGATTGAAGCTCATAACTGTAGCATGGTAATACCTCAAACAACAACATATGCAAATAATTCAGTAACAGAGTAAAGGAATCAAGATGGAATCATGAATTCAGTCACACCCACCAGCAACTTAATTTGTGACTTCCCAACCATTTTAGGCTGAAAGAAATCGAAAATGTATGTGTGTAGTCAGGCTACAACACTCAGACAAGAAGAACAACATTCTCATTTCTAATTTCATATATATATATATATAAGATGAAGAAACTGGATTACACATGTAAGATGAAGAAACTGGATAAGAAAATCTGAATTCAAATCAACAGGTTCACCACACAAACCAAACCAAAGATTAATGATCAGAATGCATAATTCTCAACATACAGTAGAAATTTTCAAATCACTATACGAATTAGAATTTAGAAAAGAATGGAAACAAGGAGAGTCTTAAAGCCCTAAGTAGAGTGTGGAATTACGCTACCTCTTAACCGAGCTTGCTAAAACCAGAGAAATGGTGGTGAAGATGAACGCAGACTCCTTCCTCGAACCCTCTAGTTTTCTCCGTTCGGCTAGTCTACTCAACCACAGCTCAGTTCTCCGTTTACCTCTTCTCAATTCTCGGCTTCTCACTCTCGCTTCATTCTCGGTCTCCCTCTCGCTTCATTCTCGGTCTCCCTCTACCCTCGATATCTTCTCGTGAGCAACTAGCAGGGTCACCGTAGCCACCCTGGAATCTCTCCATCGAGACCTCACCGGTGAAAATCCTCTCTCTCGAGCTCAGCTTCCCTCACTCTCACTCTCACTCTCACTCGGTCTCTTCTCTTTTCTCTCCGCTCTCACTATCTGTCTCCTCTCGTTTTTCTCTTCCCTATTCACAGGATAGGGTTGGAATAATGGGGTAAAGGGGATTTTGGGTTTTTTTTTTTATATTTTATTCCTCTCGGTAAGATTTGTGAAGTGTGGGACACGCTTGGTATAAATGGTATAAAAGTATAGGTGTAAATAAAGTACTGCAACCCTAAACCCTAAATATTGTAGATTAAAAAGAAAGTAATGTAGAAAAAAGTGTTTGGTATGAAAAAATATGATGTAAAGATTGTAAAGTAAAATAAGAAAAAAAGATAAAAATGCCCTTAGTAATATTAAATTAAAAAAATATTAATTCTGAACAAAATTAAAGTGGGTAGATGGATTAAATTAAAACGCATCATCTTCATCTTCCCACGCATCTCTTTCTTCTTCATCTTCTACAAAACCGTCCTCTACTTGTTCTCTTGGGTTATCTTCAACAAAATTGTCATCGGCTTCTTCTCTTCTTCTCTTGGATGCTCATATTAAACGATGAGGACAACTCCGATCGCGAGCGAACTCAACGCCGTACAACATTGCTGAAGCTTCGAGAATCTCCACCGCTGCGCCGTCAAGAACTCTTCTCGCCATTGTCGCAAGCACTTGGCCTCTGTCGTTTCGGAGCACGCAGCCAATACCCCATCTCCTTGCTTCAAACAAGCATCAAAGTTTAGTTTCATAAACACTTTAACCTTGATTCGAACACTGAGAATATTCTTGATCTCAGCCCAGAGATCCAGTGAGGAGCAGTGGATCTACTCAAAAGCTCGACTCAGTAAGCCCAATCTGAGATTGGGATGTTGCTTATGGATTTGGATTTTGACACAAATTGTTAGATTCGAAATCTCTTTTCATAAACAAATACTAAGATTTTCAGAGAAAGATTAGAACTTTGAATTACACACAAACTGAAGAAGAAGATGCGAGGAACCCAGAAAGAGACAATGGAAGAGAGTGAGTGCAGAGACAAGACGCAAACAGGGGAGGGACAAGGGCATTTTGGTCATTTCAATGTGTGCAGAGTCAAACCCTGAGTCAGCCCATGAACAGTGGAATCCACAAGATTTTATACCAAACAGAGGAGAATTTTAAAAAACGTGAAATTGCATGTATTGTCCTGTACGGGAGTGATACCAAACGGAGCCTGGGGCTTTTTTTAGGACAAGTGAAGAAGGACATGGGATGGGATGGCTATTTCTCATCTAGCCACCACGAGAGAAACCCAAGGCTAGGCTTACATTTAGGTACGTTTGTTATGCAAATATGGGCCACTTCCTCGACTGGTCCGGCCCGATTCTAAAAAATTATAAGATCGGATTGACAGATTTTTTGTCCGTTTTAAAAATTGGTCAGGCCGCCCGGTCCGGCTTTAAAATAATTAAGGCCAAAATGGGCTAGGGCCGGGCTAGTCCGTTTTATTAAATTTAATCAAATTATCATTTAATTTGGCCTAAATCCCTAACATATTTAATCTACTAGTCTTTGTACTCATGCTTTGCACGGGTTATGTCTATAGGTATTTACATAATTTTTTCAACAATATCTTTAAAGATCTGTTGAATATGTTGGGTTCTTCGGGACTAAAAATTCGCCCATGGGGGAGTCCGATCAGGTCGAGTGATAACCTGTTGGAAAGTTCGTAGAGAGACGAACAAAACGACACCATAATGACTCTCATTGGAGATCACAGGAGCCCGTACTCGTGGCCCAAAGTGGGCTAGGTGATCATGATCATATCATAATGTTTTGTTCATTTTTCCAAGTCCCACATCTGACAAGTCAGAGATGGGAGCTCTGTCATTCTCCTATAAATAGGATGGACTATCCACCGTTCAATTTGCCAATTACTCTCATATTTCTCAAGGGACCTCTTTCATTAGAGAACCCTATACAGTTCTATTTCTTTAGTTGCTTTTTCGCGATCAGTCGTGGAAAACATTTTTGTCTCTAGTAGACAAAAATAATCGCTCGGTGGGTTTGAGGTTCGAGTTCGAGTAAGTCCCTTAGTGGGTTCGAGGTTCGAGGTTTGAGTTCGAGTAGGTCCCTGGTGGAGCAGAGTCTCTAGCATAGGCATCCAGGTTGGTAATTTTTCCGCTACTATTTATTTATTTATTATTCCTTTCGGTCCATGTGGGGCGGGTCTTGGGGATCCGCAACCCTACATTGGTATTAGAGGCTGGTTACGCTAGTGCTCTGTTCCCATGGTTTGATGAATCGAAAAGGGTTAGAAACATATTTAGGTTCCTCTTTCCTTTTTAAAGACCCTAATTTGCATGCATAATATACATATTATTTTACTTTAAGGTATATGTACCCTACAAATGTCATGTATGTATGTTGATTATATTGGGGTAAGCGAGGGGGTTTGACCGGCGTGGACCACCGCTGGTCCACCGCTAGCCGGCGAGCCGCGGCGGTCACTGGAAGGTCGAAATACGGTGACATGCTCCGCCATGCACGGCGACCGGCACCGCCGCCGGACGGTTGGAACACGGCGGCTAACGCCGCCCTGTGCCACCGCCGGTCGGTCGCCAGAAAACCGCCACACGACGATCGGCTCTGCCATGTGTAGTGGTCAATGTTCGAAATTGACCACCGTTGACCGGCTTGTCGGTCAACAGCGGATGTTGACCGATCAACGGTTAATGCTGACCGTTGACCAGAACTGTCCGTTTTTCTATTGCACGCAATTTCTCCGTTTTAACTCTGTTTTTATTGATTTTTGTGTCCTTTTTCTCTATTTTTCGAGACGAAGTCAAATATGTTGAGATGTTGAACTGAGTGGGAGTCTAAGATAGGCATGTGGCCACTTCTTTACTCCACAGTCATGGACAAACAGAGGAAACAAACAACTTGAGTCTATTGGTTAAATTGTTTAAATGATTGAGAACTTTAATAGTATGTGACTATTTCATAGGAATTGCGAATCAGACATTGAAAGACGTATGTATACTGGTTTCCCATATGATGAGGGTGATTGACCTCATTTCTCGATTATGGGGCCCAATTATACATACATTCGTCTTGTCTTCATCGTGACTCCTCTCATTGTGCATTGTGTAATAATCTGTTGTTTGTTCTTTGTGCTTGTGTCCAAATTGTTCTTTGATTTTTAGAATGGATGCAAAATCAATAGTAGCCTATCTCAACAAAGGAGATAAGCTCAATGGGGACAACTATGACATATGGCACAGGAAAGTCCAATTTCTGCTAGAGGAGCAGGAAGTGATAGAGGCTATACGTAATGTCATGGTTGAGCCTAGTGGGGAAGGTCTTGCTCAACAAGTGAGACGAGACACAAAGTCTTATCGCACGTGGCAGAGAAAGAACTCTGTAGCTCGTATCATGTTGCTTAGCAGCATGGAAAACGACATTATGTGTCTGTACGAGCACATCCTCACGGCATTTGAAATGTGGAACGCACTGCATGATAGGTTTGGAGGCACTTCAGCCACCAAATTGAGACGCTTGACCATTAAGTTTGACACTTACAAGTTGCGTCCTAGGAAAGACATGAGGACACACTTGAGAGAGATGTTAAACATGATTAGGGAGTTGAAGACAACTGGTCACTCTCTTACTGATGAACAGCAAGTTCAAGCTATAATCAGATCGCTTCCCTCCTCTTGGGAGTTCATGAAGGTTAACTCAACACACAATGACAGTGTTAAGACCTTCGATGATGCTGAACACCACCTGTTGTTGGAGGATGAGCGGCGTGAGGCTGCAAAATTCCCTGAGTTGAAAGCCTATGTGGCTGAGACTTTTGAAACAAAAGGTTTCAGAAGCAAGGGCAAGGGGCCCCAAAAGAAAGGTGGTGGGAAGGATGCGCCAAAGGGCAAGAAGTCTCAATTCAAGAAGAGAGGTAAAAGGGGGAAGAAGAATTTGACTAAGGTCAAATGTTATGCGTGCCAGCAATTGGGGCACTATGCGCGAGATTGCCCGCAGCAACCTAAGGTATCTTCCCTTACCCATAATCATTCCGTTTATGTCTCTAGTTCTGCTTTCATAGCTGATAGTGAATTTTTATGGACCGTTGATTTAGGAGCAATAGACCACATAGCTAGAGATCGTGAGTGTTTTGTAGAATTCCGGCGTTTGCCTCAAGGGAGCAGACATGTCTTCGTGGGAAACAATGCGTCATTAGAAGTCAAGGGATCATAGGCACTTGCAAGCTTGAGTTGCTTGGAGGCCGTACATTACTTTTACATGATTTATTATTTGTTCCAGACATTAGGCGAAACCTTTTATCAGTTGTTTCTCTTTTGAACCTAGGATTTAGAATTGTTTTTGAGAACAATGTAGTTAATTTCTTTCATGATTATGTTTTGTACGGATCTAGTTTTTATGACAAAGGATTTTTGGTTTTGGACCTTGAATTACCTTCTCATAATTTTCATAGTTGTTTTGCAATATCTTCTTCTAACGTTGATATATCTACTTGGCATGCACGATTAGGACATATAGGTCTAGAACGCATTAACACGTTAGCAAAAGAGGGGTTATCAGGACAAACCCAGAAAATTGAAATGCCAACTTGTGAACATTGTCTTGGAAGCAAAGCAACTAGAAAACCCTTTGGTCATGCCACCAGAGCTGAGTTTCCATTGCAATTAGTCCATTCGGACATTTGTGGTCCGATGAGCGTGAGGGCAAGGTATGGGGCCTCATATTTCATCACTTTCATAGACAACTATTCCCGTTATGGTCATGTTTACTTGATCTCCCACAAATCTGAGGCAATTGATTGCTTTAGACTATATCTAAGCATGGTTGAGAATCAAACCTCTCGAAGCATTAAGGCTTTAAGAACAGACCGTGGGCAAGAATATCTCTCAGATCAGTTCAAGGAGCTATGTGATGAAAAGGGAATAGCCAGGGAATTGACTATACCACACACTCCTCAGGAAAATGGAGTTGCTGAAAGGAGAAATAGAACCCTCTTGGAAATGGTTAGGTCTATGATGGCTCAAGCAAACCTACCTATCTCGTATTGGGGAGATGCTTTGCTTACAACTTCTTTCATACTTAACCGAGTTCCATCAAAATCTCTGACTAAGACACCCTACGAGATGTGGTCAAGTAAGCAACCTGACCTAAGTGTGTTGAGACCATGGGGGTGTGCAGCATACGTTCATGATCCTTCTCACAAACATGGGAAGCTTGGCTCTAGGGGCAAGAAGTGTATCTTTATTAGATATTCTTATCACTCGAAGGGGTATGTCCTAATTGGAGAAAATGAAGATGGTTCTATCACAGAGTTTGAGTCAAGGGATGTTACATGCCTTGAAACTGATTTCCCTAGCCGGGGTGATGTGAAACGTTTTGTGGACCTCTATAAGGAAGAGGATGACCAGCAACCCACACAAGAGGTTGAGGAGCGCTCAAGTGCACCTCCTACTGCTGTGTCAAGTGGGAGAGCTGCTTATGAGGGGCAAGTCTACCATAATGCACAACCTAGAAGGAGTTCTAGGACTGTGGTTCCACGTTGTTCTTACAACATCGAAGAGGAAGCTTTAATCGTTTCACCTGATGATGGAGATGAGCCAAGGACAATTAAAGAGGCTCTCTCCAGCCCTGCTAAGGAAATGTGGATTAAAGCAATGGAAGAAGAGATGGAGTCTATTAGGACCAATTTGCCTCCTGACCAAAAGGCGGTCAGGAACAAGTGGGTTCTTAAGGTCAAGAGGAAGGCAGATGGGTAAGTGGAATGCTACAAGGCGCGCTTAGTAGCTAAGGGGTTTACACAACAAGAAGGTATAGATTATGAAGAGACCTTCTCGCCTGTTGTAAGATTAAGTTCTATAAGGTTGATTCTAGCCATGGTCGCTGGTATAGACTTAGAGTTTCATCAAATGGATATAAAGATTGCCTTCTTGAATGGAAAACTAGATGAGGAAATCTACATGCAACAGCCTGTAGGTTTTGTGACAAAAGGTCAGGAGCGCAAAGTGTGCCGGCTCAAGAGATCTATTTATGGTCTCAAACAATCATCTAGGCAGTGGTACAAGCGATTTCATCAATACGTGATCTCTCATCATTTTTCACATGATTGATAGAGACCATTGTGTCTATTTCAAGAAGTCAAAAGATAGTTTTATCATCTTATCTTTTTATGTAGACGACATACTACTGGCTGGAAGCAATATAGAATCTGTTTTAGCCACCAAGGAGTGGTTGTCCCATCATTTTGAAATGAAGGACATGGGTGAGGCTGAGTACATTCCAGGAGTCAAGATCTATAGGGATCGTTCCAAGAAGCTACTCGCATTGTCACAAAAATCCTATATAGAGAAGATTCTTGAAAGATTTCGCATGAAGGAATGCAAGCCCATTGATATCCCCTTAGCAAAAGGCGAGAATTTAAGTCTTGCCCAGTGTCTTCAGACTCAATCTGAAATAGAATCAATGAAAAATGTTCCATATTCCTGTGCACTCGAGAGCTTGATGTATGCCATGATGTGTACAAGGCCCGACATAGCTTTGCAGTAGGCCTTGTGAGCCGATATCAGTCAAATTCAGGAGAGGCACATTGGAAAGCCGTGAAGAGAATCCTGAGGTACTTGAGAGGCATAGCTAACTACTAGTTATGCTATCAAGGTAGTAACCTAGACCTAGTGGGCTATACCGATGCTAATTGGGGAGGTGACTTGGATCAAAGGAGATCTACGTCTGGATATGCCTTCCTACTTGGCACTAGGGCCATCTCTTGGAGTAGCAAGAAACAGTATTGCATTTCTCTATCTACCATGGAAGTAGAGTTTGTTGCATGCTCATCAGCAGTGCAAGAAGTAGTCTGGCTAAAGAGGTTTTTAGGCCATTTGGGTGTCACAGACAAAGTTGATGATCCAGTGACACTATATTGTGACAGTCATGCAGCTATTGCATATACGAAAGATCCCAAGTACCATGGAAGGACCAAAAACATAGATACGAAGTTTAACTTCATATGTGACATTATATCACAACAGCAGATCACCCTGAAGTATCTATCTACGCATGAGATGTTGGCAGATCCGATGACCAAACCGATACCTAGAGATGTGTTTGAGCGACACGTGAGATCTCTAGGATTACGTAGGATAGGGTGATTTTACAGTTTATTTTTGTTAAACTATTATGACATATAGACATGTTATGTATTTTCTTTTCTTGATTATTCGTAATAAATAGTATTATTTTGGACATTTTTTGTTTATGTCTCGCAATAATTGAGAATTGAAAATATTTATTACACAATACACGAACATGTCGTATAGGCAAGGAAGGTTGACTCTCTCACACGAGTAACCGCCTTGGACACACATGTGGTGTGGGCCAAGATGAGATTTTGATGTTCTCCTATGAATGCTACACAAAGATGATGTGAGTATCTGTGTGTCGCCAAAGGGCGACAAGTGTTGGGCAAGGGAACATCACAAAATAAGTCGCCCTAATGAGTAAGGATGAGATCCAATGGAGAACCATAGGTGGATTGAATTATGAATAAGCAATTATTCATAATGCCTGTAGCCAGACTTGAGAGCTCCACTCGACACCGTGGAAGGCGAGCGGAGTGTGGTAGCAATCTCAGGACAGATTCTGCAATCTCAGGACATATTCTGGGTGAATCTGGGCTAAGGTTTTTGTGGTGCAAATAATCAAAGGATTAAAATCGACATACACTGAGATGCACCACAACATGCGATTCATACCGCATGTGCTTTAAGAACCGCAAAGGGAAGCATGTGAATAGATCCCTGCTTCAATTCTGTGTGAGTCCCAGAAAGGAAGGAGAGATCCTTTTTTTACTGGTACCCTTATGTACTTTGACTCTGTCATTGAGAGACGAGGTGGTGCATGCTACTTTGTTGTGCTTTCAAAAGGCTATGGCAAAATACGACCCTATGAAATACTGTCAGGAAAGCAACCATATTTGATTGAAGTGACAAGAGGGCGAAAGGAAGATTGTGTTGACATTTTACATGAGTGATAGTATCCAAGATCGATCCATTATGCGAATCTCATGTGGAGGAGCACATATATTTGGATACCTTTTGCTAAATGAGAACAGCTGAAGTCCTAGTCTTGCAAAGACTTAGAGGGGTTGGACTAGCAATGTATTTGGACACGTCTAGGGGACCTATGACACCTTTTTTTATAAGACAGATGGTCCTATCATTATATTTTTGGGTAGTAGCACCACTTATAGCTGGGCCTTAACATGCTTCTAGTATAAGGCTCCCACAAATCGTGCCAAGCGGTCACGACTGACGCAGAGTATGAAAGGCGACGACGAGAAATAGAAATATAGAATTCCTTTGTGATAAGGATAGTCATGGGCCTCCCACCATGTGTGAGTGGGAGTATGTTGGATATGTTGGGTTCTTCGGGACTAAATATCCGCCCATGGGGGAGTCTGATCGGGTTGAGTGATGACCCATTAGAAAGTTCGCAGAGAGACGAACAAAACAACACCAAGATGACTCTCATCGGAGATCACACGAGCCCGTACTCATGGCCCAAAGTGGGCTAGGCGATCATGATCATATCATGATGTTTTGTTCATTTTTCCAAGTTCCACATCTGACAAGTCAGAAATGAGAGCTCTCTCATTCTCCTATAAATAGGATGGACTCTCCACCATTCAATTTGCCAATTATTCTCATAGTTCTCAAGAGAGCTCTTTTATTAGAGAACCCTATACAATTCTATTTCTTTATTTGCTTTTTCGCGATCCGTCGTGGAAAATATTTTTGTCTCTAGTAGACAAAAATAATCGCTCGGTGGACTCTCTAGCATTAAATTTTATGGCAAGCGTTGCTAGGAATTTAGAAAGTGAAGATTATGTGGTATTAAAAAAACATCTAAAGAAAGTGATGTAATGTGTGTTACTAATAATAACTCTATTTAACATTCTGGAACACTTCTTTGAAGACATGATTTGTATTAGTTTTCAACTGATGACGATCAGCCTCGGACACCAAAATCTTCAAACCAGGGAGTCTCCGAACACGTGGGACAGCCACATATAGTTGGCCATGATTGAAGACAGGTTAGGACAGATATATACCAACATTAAACAATATTCGGCCCTAGCTCTTGTTAATTGTCATTACTACCTATTATTTCTATTTTTTTTCTCACCTCTTATGCAATCATATATTTTATTTTATATTTATTAATTATTAAATAGATATATTATTGTGAGACCAATGATCATATAAAATAACTATAATAAAAGCTAAGTTTCAGTCAAATATAAATATACATTTTGATAACTACAATATCCATTATCTAAATTTTCTCTCTATCTTATATTCTTCCAATCATACATTTTAGGCAAAAGCACCTTTTAGGTCCCTAAACTTTACATCAATTTCCAATTTCGTCCCTAAACCTACAATCTTTCTCTAATTCACAATTTTACTCTCTACTATTTCTCTATTTTCAAACTCCATCAATACTGTTACAGTCTATGACAAGATGCTTCAAGTGTCACAATCACTGTTATAGACACTGTCTTAGAATGTCGAAGAAGCCACAATCTCGTCGTTCGTATATGACCATAGAATTGCTAGTTGAAAATGGAATTAATGTGGGAAAAAACTTTTTTGCCCCTCCAGTTGATTAATGTAATAAAGCTGCATTTGGTACGAATATAATTTATTAAAAATACATTATGAGGGGTACCTTGATCTTTTTAATTAATTTTTCTTCACAAATTTTTCATTCTATTTTTTACATACCAAATATACTCTTTTTATCTTAGAAATCCAATTCCATTCCAAACCCACCAATTCCAAGTCAAATTTTCTTTTCAATTGAATTCAATTATGTAACTACGGAATATTTCGCCTTGGGACACGTAGCACTAAGCTTCCAGAAGCCTAGCGGCAGCACACGCTAGCAGCACGTGGCACCACTTATCTGCCATTTAGGTGGCCCTTGCCCACATCACCTCGCGGGGACTCCTACTTAACAGGACCTGGAAACTCCTTGGGCATCATGGGACGACCCACGTCCCACGAGAACGTGGGCCGAGCACGTCCTCCCCACACTTGGTATAAATAGGCCCTCACCCGGGGGACCAAGGGACAGAGGAGATCAAGAATTGCAACACCAGATCCGAGACATCTCAAGTACTTCCAGTGAACATTACTCATAACCATTTCAGCAGGCATTCTGAGCACTCTCAGACACCTTATACAACATCCGTCACACATCCCGAGTTCTGCCTTACGCACCGCCAGGTCCGATCACCGGCAGACTTATCTCCGTCCCCAGAGTATCTCACCGATAGGGCTTCCAGCAGCTCTCAGAGACTTAAGCTCTCACATTCTAAGGCAACCTCCCCATAGCGGCTCGCCCGCCCGGAGTACCTTACGCACGTCTTAGCCGCACACGACCCGATACAGGTAACCACCTAGCCCAATGACTTATATAGACGTCATCATGACGTGGACTTTGATCCCTTCCCAAGGGTACGTAGGCACCTAGGTGCACCACCTAAGGAAAAGTCCCCCAAGGTTAAGACCCCATGCGGTCTTAAATGCAAATTACAATTGTCTAAACAAAAAACGACAGTTACAGTGGCACCCATCGCGATCTTCCTCAGGCCACAATGGCTTGCGCACTCTGCCGCTGAACGACATTTCTTTTTCGGGGAGTAGGAGTATCCACCTAACACTCAGAAACCCGTATTTTTACCTTTTTTAGAGGACAATACTCGCATGGCTAGCACCTGCAAATCCCCAAAATCCTTGCACGACCGACCGGATGACACCAGTAGGGACCGGGGCAAGCGACATAAAATGCAGTTCGTGACCTTTGACGACACTGGCAACACAACCGAGATGAACAAGCCATTAGCCATCACTGCCAACATCTCCGGTTTCGATGTTGGACGTGTACCGGTAGACCCTGGATCAGCTGCTGACATACTCTTCATGAGAACTTTGAAGGAAATGACCGACTGCAGGGACCGGCTGGTACCAAATGAAAGAGACCTTGTCGACTTCTCTGGACAAGCCGTTGAAACGCAAGGAACCCTTACAACATGGCTCGCTCTGGGCGTACAACCAAAGGTCACCGGCACCAAAGTTAGGTTCACTTTATCAACAGCCCCGTCAGCGTACAACGTGGTCCTAGGTCGACTGACCCTTAGCCAGCTCAGAGTCGTCATATCCACAGCTTATATGATGATAAAATTCCCCACGTTAGAAGGAGTCGCAGAAATACGAGCGAGCCAAGGAGTCTATGTGTGCCACGCGACCGACCGCCCCGCAAGAGACAAGGTTGGAAACGATGCTAAGAGCTCTTCTGAGGTAGTGGACCTGCGCGATGAGATCCCCGGAGCCAGGCCACAACCCACGGAAGACCTTGTAAATATTTGCGTAGACCAAGCAAATAACAGGGAAATCCGCATAGGAGCCCTCCTCAGCTAAGCAGCCCGAAGGAAGTTCTAGGAACTGCTCACCCAGTACAGGGATGTATTCGCTTGGAGCGTCGCGGACATGCCAAGAATAGACCCCGCACTCATATGTTATTCCTCCATATTAGAGACGGCCCCGACGTTATCCAGAAGAAGCGGCACTTCGGCGAAGAGAGGCAGCAAGCAATTAACGAAGAAGTACAAAAGCTCTTCGATGCCGACTTCATACGCGAATCACAGTACCCTGACTAGCTGTCAAACGTGGTGTTGGTAAAAAAGGCGAATGGGAAATGGCAGATGTGCGTAGATTTCACCAATCTGAACAAAGCCTGCCCAAAAGACACCTACCCTCTCCCAAACATAGACAAGCTGGTCGATGGGACGGCTGGGCACCGGATGCTGAGTTTCCTAGACGCCTTCTCAGGTTACAACCAGATCCAGATGAACCCAAAGGATCAGGAGAAGACCTCCTTTATCACGGACAAAGGCGTCTGCTACAAAGTCATGCCCTTCGGACTGAAAAACATAGGTGCGACCTATCAGAGGATGATGAACATCATTTTCAGGGATCAGATAGGCCAAAACCTTGAGGTCTACGTCGACGACATGGTGGTCAAATCCATGGAGCTCGAACAACATCTGGCACATTTGGAGGAACTCTTTCTAGTTTTGCGGATGCACCAAATGAAGCTAAATCCAACCAAATGCGCCTTCGGCGTGTCCGCAGGAAAATTCCTATGATTCATGATCACACAAAGAGGAATTGAGGCCAACTCCGAGAAATGCGTAGCCATCCTCAACATGGAGCCGCCTCGAATGTTGAAAGAGATGCAGAGGCTAAACGGGAGGCTAGCGGCCCTCAATCGATTCTTATCAAGGATGGCCGACCGATGCCTTCCCTTTTACAAAATTCTGAAAATGGCACTAGCGTTCCAATGGATTGAGCAGTGCGAAAAGTCCTTCCAGGACCTTAAGGTTTATCTAGCTAAACCTCCGGTGCTAGTGAAAGCGGTCAAAGGAGAAATCCTTATACTGTACCTAGCCACCACTGATCATGCTGTAAGCTCAGCGCTGATAAAAGAAGAAGGGGTCGAGTAATTCTCGGTTTACTACACAAGCCAGCCTTGCAGGGAGCCCAACTTCGATACCAATGGGTGGAGAAACTCGTACTCGCCCTCGTCCACTCGGCCAGAAGGCTCCGACCCTACTTCCAGCAGCACACGATCATGGTCTGAACTGACCAACCCCTGCGGTAAATACTGCAAAAGCCAGACTTAGCAGGGTGAATGACAAACTGCGCCGTCGAGCTATCAGAATTCGACATCCAATACGAGCCCCGACGGGCGATCAAAGCCCAAGCCTTGGCAGACTTCGTCGCCGAAATGACTCCGTCAGAACGCCTTCAGGGGGACGCCCCGGCTCCAAACCATGACGAGATCGCCGAGCCACAGCCAGAAAAATCCCCATGGCTAGTTTACGTAGACGGCTCCTCAACTGGGAAATCCGCGGGCCCTGGCATTATAGCGGAAAGCCCCGACGAAATCAAAGTGGAACAAGCCCTGCGCTTCACGTTCCTAGCCTCCAACAATCAAGCTGAATATGAAGCACTCATAGTCGGACTAGCGCTAGCTTACTACCTAGGCGCCTCAAAGGTCAAGCTATTCAACGACTCATAATTGGTCGTCGGACAACTCAATAGAGACTTTGAGGCGAAGGACGGTACTATCATTAAATATGTAGAGCGTGCCAAACAAGAAATCAACAGGTTCGAATCCGTCTTGATCACACAGATCCCCCAAAACCAAAACACCCAAGCTGACGCCCTCTCCAAATTAGCCACCACACCAAGCCAATCGGGACTTAAGACGATCTTGCGAACCACGCTTCGCACCCTAGCATAAACCCAGACGTACTTCCAATAGCAGTTGACAGTTCCTGGATGGCTCCCATCAAAACGTACCTAACAACGGGCACCCTGCCTACGGATAAAGAGCTCGCTCAAAAGATAAGGAGGCAAGCAGCTCGGTACTTTGGCTAGGGAAACGACCTATACAAAAAGGGATTCTCATCCCCGCATCTCCGATGCATCTCGACTGAAGAAGCAAATTATGTGCTACAGGAAATCCACGAAGGCATATGCGGCACACACCAATCCGCCGGAGCCCTCCGCAAGCGAGCTCTGCACTCCGGATTTTACTAGCGCACAATGAGGGCCGACTTAGAGGCCTTAGTCACCCATTGTGACCAATGTCAGCGGTACGTTGCATTCATACACTAGCCACCCGGTGAGCTGAAGCCCATCGAATCTCCATGGCCCTTCGACACTTGGGGCATAGATATCTTGGGCCCCCTCCCTCAGGACATGCTCCAATGGAAATTCCTCATAGTGGCCGTCGACTATTTCACAAAGTGGGTCGAGGCCGAACCTCTGGACACAATCGGCTCCCAAAACATCCAAAACTTCCTCTGGCGGAACGTCGTTACTCTCTTTGGTCCCCCACATACGTTCATCACTAACAACGGACGTCAATTCGTCAGCGAGAAGTTCGAAGATTTCTGCAAGGAATGGAGCATAGACCATAGAACCACCTCAGTCGGATACCCAACGACCAACGGGCAAACAGAGAGAGCAAACCGCATGATCCTCGAAGGACTGCGAAAGCGCCTAATAGACGCAAAAGAGGGATGGGTGGACGAACTCCCATCGGTCCTTTGGTCCTATCGAACAACGATAAACACGGCAACAGGAGAAACTCCTTTCGCTCTGACGTATGCGCAAGAAGTGATCGTTCCCGCCGACATCGGGGTCCCTTCGGATTGGGTGCTAAATTACTCCGACTCGAACCCAGAAAGCCTGCTAGTCAACCTGGATACGGGCGAGGAGCGCAGGGAAGCGGCGATGCTAAAAAACATTGCCTACAAGCAGCTATTGGCACAAAAATACAATCGAGGCGTCCGACCTCGTAAGTTCAAAAAAGGTGACTTGGTCAAGCGGACAGTGATAAACAATAGGCGCGACCGCCTGCACAGCAAGCTCGCACCTAATTGGGAAGGCCCATACAAGGTTATCAGAATCGCTTCACACAATGCATACAAGTTAGCACACATGACGGGAGAGCACGTCCTAAACACTTGGAATGCTGGCAGCTTTAAGAAATATTTTACTATGTCTTAGTCAATATTTCTCTTTGCCTTAGTCCAAAGGCAAAAATCGCAAACACTCTACTACATCTTAGTCCTAAGACGAATGTCTTTCGACATATCTACTGTGTAGTCCCAAGACAAATGTACTACCAACTTGTTTTAGCCCCAAGACAAATGTACTGAGAATTTAATGGAATATAGAATGCAATACGATTGATCAACTCTCGTGCTCAAAATTCTAATTCTCCTTACTAAAAATATTTACATACGGGGACTATCACCCCGAAAATACAAAAGTAACACAGACATACTGCGAAGTACAAATCAGGAGGCATCCCCCTTGATGGATGCAGCGACTTGCCAAATGGGGGAGGATCCCTTCAAGGATTAGGGGCTACATCATGATCTTCTATCCTCAACGAGGAGTCTCCTCGAGCACGGATGCAAAACTCTCCACCAATGTTCTCCCAGGAAGGATGCATCTTCGCTCTGACCTTTGGAAGGACGGAGATGCCCATCAAATCCTCCAGCTGCGCTATGCCATTCTGCATCCTGTAGTTTGCAAAGGCGCAGAAAATCTTGACGACGAACTCGCAGGGAATTGGCCTTGCACTCTGCGAGCTCGCCCTCCAATTCCTTCACGCAGGAGGTCAGCTGGACGTTCTCATCCAGCAGTTCCTCCACCACTTCTTGCACAAAAACCACGTAAAATCAACCACCTCACATGGAGGACATTGAAGCTAGAGGAAAGCATCCTACCCCCTCGACCTCCCGCTGATACGCAAAGCCTGCCAGACGGCTTAGAAACAACATGGTCCCTTGGTCATATGCTCTAAGGCATAGTCATCCCCATAATGAAGTGGATAATGCTGACGAGCCAATATGACCCGCTCCGCCTCAAAGGGAATCAACTTCCCTCTAAAAGACATACCCTCACCCAGAAGACGGACGAGCATCTCTTCGGGGGGTATGGGAGTGTAGGGAACCTTCCTACGACCGCATCGATTCAAGCTGATTTCACCCACTTGATTCGTAGCTCCCACACTTTTTCCCACAGGATCTCTGTCCGCCCCGACGTCCTCGTCCACCCCTGAGGACGAAACAACGGCACTCACCGGCTCCAACACGTTTTTGGCTTTGAGAACTCGGCGGGGGATTCAGCCTCCCCTGAATGCCACCCAGAGTTAACCCTGCAAAAAGGAAACATTTGAAACTTGGTGAGGAGACAGAAAAGCAAAGGGACACAACTCACTAATACAAGCTTACCTAAACCTGCGCATAAGACCATGACCCCCTTCAAAAATTCTAAGGTGGTCTCTTTGTACTCCTCCCGGTTGTATCGAACCCACGGAACAGGATTGGACCACTTTAGAGGGAAGCGCAGGTGCCAGTCAAGCGGCCGAACCCAAGGTGGGCAAAAACCCTTCTTAGGTAACACCTTGAAGAAGTACGACCGCCAGGCATGGTTGTTACCCAGTAGATCGGTGATGGTGAAACCTTTGGCACGCGACTGAAAACACACCCATCCGTGTGCCTCGTAGATGGAGTAGAGAGAGAGAAACACATTTGGAAGGACTTCCAATTTGTGCGACCGACAATGCCTGTCGAAAATGCTGAGTATCGACCACGCGTTCTGAGTTAACTGCGTGGGGCAAACATTCAGCAAGTTGAGCATGGCTTCCACGAAGCCAGAGAAAGGAGGAATGAAAGCGGCGTTATAAGGAACACAGAGGGGAAGAACGAAGCTCACACCGTCGCTCCAAAGAATCATCTCCCCCTCTCCCATCGGCCTTATCTCATAGCCCTCGGGGAGAGAAGGAGCAAAGCGTTCCTTCCATACCTTCTCAATGCCGAGTCCCGGAAACACCCGCGATTCTACGCCAGCAACCGCCGCTTAAATGTTGGCCGTTGAACTAAGCTTTGGCTCGACAGAATACCAATTCTCGGAAGCAGTCGGAGGAGGCACTGCCGGGTTCTCATCCTCTCCAGATAGAACCTCACGAAGGTCCACAAAATCCCGCAGCATAATGAGAGTATCCACTCTCTCCCTAACTCCCTCTTTGGCAACCAGCAAGAGGGATTGCTCAAAATCTGAATCCACGAAAGAACATACGGAAGCAGCAGCACTAGCTGAGGCCATTTTTTTTTGAATGGTTAGGAGCGGAGAATCGCTAAAAATCTAAACTAAGAGGAAGGAAACCATAGAACAAAGGAATGTGGCTCTTCCCCTCTCAGATTTAAAAGAGTCCCAACGGACGTTTCGCAGTCCAACCAAGAGGCGCGAAAATGGGTAAAACTCTGAAACTAAAGGGAATGACCAAAAGGCCCCGGACCTTTGGATTTCCTCCGCACAACCCCGAGGGGTACTTCGGGAAATTTTCCTCTGCGCAATGATGACCCCTCCTCGGTAAGTCGCGTACTTTCTACAGAGACGGCCCAAAAACTTGATGAGGAAGTTAAGCAGTCAGCCACTCGAAACAAGACGCGTGGCACCCTCCAAACATCTCCACTCCCACGAAGTCAAACAAAGAGACACCACTTCGCAAGTCAGATGACCAGCTCGTAATAACCAAACCCACTTGCGGACGAAATCTTCTTTACAAAGGTAGTAGAAATTCCAATGTAGCTTACAGACCGAGGAACTTAAGTCCACGGGCGCCCGACACCCGTAGACTTGGGGGACTTATGTAACTACAGAATATTCTACCTTACGACACGTGGCACTAAGCTTCCAGAAGTCTAGCGGCAGAACACGCTAACAGCACGTGGCACCACTTACGTGGCCCTTGCCAACATCACCTCGCAGTGACTCCCACTCAACGGGACGTGGAAACTCCATGGGCATCGTGGGACGACCCACGTCCCACGAGAACGTGGGCCGAGCACGTCCTCCTCACACTTAGTATAAATAGGCCCTAACCTAGGGGACTAAGGGACAGAGGAGATCAAGGATTACAACACCAGATCCGAGACATCTCAAGTACTTCCAGAGAACATTACTCATAACCATCTTAGCATGCATTCTGAGCATTCTCAGACACCTTATACAACATTTATCACACATCCCGAGTCCTTGCTTACGCAGTGCCAGGTCCGATCACCGGCATACTTATCTCCGCAGTAGAGTATCTCACTGATAGTGCTTCCAGCAGCTCTCAGAGACTTAAGCTCTCACATTCTAAGGCAACCTCCCTAGAGCGACTCGCCCGCCTGGAGTACCTTACGCACGTCTTAGCTGCACACGACCCGATACAGGTAACCAACTTACCCAACGACTCATATAGGCGTCATAATGACGAACTACGTGGACTTTGATCCCTTCCCAAGGGTACGTGCATGTAGGTGCACCACCTAAGGACAAGTCCCCCATGGTTAAGACCCCTTGTGGTCCTTAAATGCAAATTACAATTGTCTGAACCAAAAACGACAGTTACAAATTCCATTCCAAAACCCAAAACATGCTATTATTATCTAAAAAAATCATTTTAAGGTGTTAATTATTACTGTTTGAATAATCAAGGGATCTAAATCGAAGATTGGTTCTAAATTACATATTAGTTATAAGTTTAGATAAAAGAGCAAAATTAGTGGGATTGATTAACCTTAAAAGGACAGGTGTATAAGAATTGTAATTCTATTATATTATATATCATTTTTAATAATAATCAAATTGATGTAGGGGATGGATGATGAGTAATAATTATTTTGAAGTTTTATTAAGAAAATAACATTCTAATTGCTTTATATATCTAAGAAAAATTTGGTTAAATAATGTATAAATTAAATAAGAATATTAACTATGAATTTTTTGATATTATTTTATTATTTATATATATAGAGCGAGAGAGAGAGAGAGAGAAAAGAAAAGCCAAAATTATATGAAAAGAGAGAGATGAAAATGAACCTTCATTAGAATTATGACGATGCAATGACGGTAGAGTAAGAGAAGAAGGCTCAAGCTTGACAAATAATGGTTTGACACAATTGATTGTGAAGGGAGAGCGAGATGCTGGAACCACCAAACCAACATAAAGAGAGAGTGTTTATGAATTTTTATATTTGAAATTGATATTAATAGAGAGTGAAATTTTAATTTGATTTAAAAATTGATATTAAGAAAATGAGAGAAAATTTTGATTTGAATATTATGGGGTAATTATGAATGAGATTATGAGAGAATTCAAAAATGCATTAAATATGATTTGTCTCCCAAAACACAATTAGTTTCAAATTGCAAATATATTATATATAAATTCATTAATAAATCATTTATAACTATTTGTAACTACGAAATATTTCTTCCAGGGACACGTGGCACTAAGCTTCCAGAAGCTCTACAGCATCCCACACCAGTGACACGTGGCACCTCCCATGTGCCCCTTTCGTGGCTAGTATCCACGTCTTTCCTCGGGGGCTCCCATCCAAGAGACGTGGGAAGACCCCCAAGCTTCGTGGGACGACCCACGTCTCACGAGAACGTGGGTCGAGCATGTCCTCCCCACACACACTATAAAAAGGCCCTCGCCCGGGGGACTTGGGGGATCAGAACCTCAAGACAACATATGGGAATCACAACTCATAAGATCAAGAACGAGTACTCTGAATATACAGAAGCTACTCTCTATCTGCTCAATACCTACGTCTACCTACTGTACCTGAGAGCTTGCTCCATATTTCTACCGAGCTCCGGCTACTCTCCGGTCAACACCCAGCACATCTCCGTCCCGGAGATCTCTACAAGCAAAGCGCCCGACCGCTCTAAGATACCCTTGCTCTCTCACAACTAAGGCAACCTCCTACGAGTGGCTCGCCTGCCCGGAGTACCTTTTGCATGCCTTAGCCGCACACGGCCCAATACAGGTAACCACCTAGCCCAACGGCTCCTATAGACGTCACCATGACGAATTACGTGGACTTTGATCCCTTCCTAAGCGTACATAGGCACCTAGGTCCTCACCTAAGGACAAGTCCCCCACGGTTACGACCCCTTGCGATCCTAATTTAGAAAGTAAAATTGTCTGAACCAAAAACGACAGTTACATTGGCACCCACTGCGGTCTTCTCAGACCACAACGCCTTGGGCACTCTGAAATAGGAGTACCCACCTAACACTCAAAAATCTGTGTCTTTTACTTTTTCCAATACAGGATATATTAGAAGATGACCGACTCAAATGCCCCCACAGCCACGACCGACGCAAGCGCTTTAAGACACAGCACAAGGAACAGGCAGGAAGCGCCTGAAACGATCACAACCGAGGTAGGTGGTTCGAGTACGACTCAGCCCCAGAACACCTCAACAACGTAGGTAGCTATTGCAGAGACTGTAGTCCAGACACCAGCACCCAGGGAGGAAGCATGCCCCCAGCATCCCTATGGCATGCCACACAATCCTTGCCCTTTAACCAGCAATCAAGAAATGGTAGAGCCGACAAGGACCTTGCGGGATGAAGGTCCTACCCTTCTTTCTTCCCCCTACTCTGACCGCTGTCACGAGAACAGGTAAGAGGGGGAGGAGGAGGAGAGGAAGAAGGAAGATCCTCAATGTTGGTGAAATCAAAAGGAAAAAAGCTATCATCATCGGCCGTGGAAAAATCTCAGCAAAATCCCAGTATAAGCAAAGAGCAGAAAAAGAAGAAGGGTGCGAGAATCAGAGAGGCAAGGCAGGAAAAGCATTGAGAGCAGAAGGCAAAGAGAAGGTAAAACAGCAAACTTTCAAACGGTGGGTATTTATAGGGAGCACAAAGGCACGACGATTCGAAAATCTCCGCCCCTCATATCCCGCAACGGATAAATAATTATCTAGTACACCCAATCCAGACTACAACCACCTGTCCTGGCCAAACACGTGGGGACAATGAACGGCCCAGATCAATTAACCAGAGACGAAAAGACTGAAAAACCCAAGGAAACCCAAGAGTCACTCAAAGACACCGAAGGAATAAGTAAAGAAACCAAAATGAAACCGAGCTTTGTCATATATCATCAGTTTTTGGGGTACAAAATGCAATGGAATAAAACCTAAACAAATTCCTATTGTTTCTAGATAGTTCCACCCTATTCATTACCGCTGCCATCTCCATCGCTCTCGGAGTGTACTCTCGGCAAGGGCTCTGGGACTACATCCTCAAACAGGTGAAAATGCCTCAACAGGGACCGCATTTCCCCTTGCAACCCGCGGACGTCCTCTCGTAGCCCCTTTATCTCTTGCTCCTACCATTGGATCTTCCCTCTTTCCTCTTGGATCTCCCAAGTTAAAGCCTCAATGTGCCCTGCCTCGGGTCCTGCAAAAGCGCCTTGCCCCTAGGTCTGACCCTGCTGCGGTTGCTGCTGCCTTTGCTGTGGCGCTGGCTGTGTCTCCGGGTTTTCCAGGAGGATATTTGCCCAGTCCAAATCCTAATGAGCAGGGAAATCTGCCATGTCTTGATCTACCTTCATGTAATAGGTAGTGGCCACCTCGAAGTAGTCTAGTGCTCGGCGAGTGACCTGGAAGCGCTCACAGAAAGCAGTTAGAAAGTGAGGGAAGGCGATGGCTGTAGGAGAGCCCCGAGATCTAGGCTCCAGCTTGACATCGTTGACGTTGTTGTGGAACTCCCTGCACATAATGGTTGGAAAGCAGAGCGGCGCTCTCTTCATAATGAGGTAGATGAGGATGCTCAGTTTTCTGCTCAGGGACTCCCTGTGCTTCACAGGGATGACATTGCTGGTGAGGAAGTTTTGCCAGTTCTTGGTCATGTGGTGGGTACCACTCCTCTTAAGCCTGCCACTCCTGGACTCCCATGTGTCTTGCCCTGGGTATGTGAGAGCTGCTGTGATTTCTTCCTTTGGATATTCCCCTGCCAGTGTCTGTGTGAAGACACAATTAGGCTCCATCCTCAGATTGTACATCTCAGCGAAATGCTGGGGTGTTACTTCTGGAAGAGGGCAATCCCTGAGTATGAATGCCCTGCTCTGCGTGCTGGAATATCCCACATGGTACTGATACATCAGAGGGACGTTTCTTTGGTTTGTAACCTTCAACAGGTCACGGAGGCCGTAAAATCAGACAACCTCTATGAAGGAAGGGCTTATCTCTAATCGCTCAAAGTTCTGCTCTGGGTTTAATGATCTGGCCTGAATAGCGACCCGGTAGCGCTCAGGATCCATGGGAGGCTGAGATGATGAAGAGGCAGCGGTGCGAGATCTCTTCTGGTGAACCATTTTCCTAAAAGGATAAACTTAGGGTTAGTACTAGAAAATAATCGAATACCCAAAAAAATGCCCCTATGAGTGATTCGGGTCGCGACAGGTATATCAAGGCGTCGCAACCCATAGAGGTGTCGCGACGGAAGTAACTATCCGTCGCGACGGAAAAATGAAAAGAAGGGGGTCACGACGCCCTTGTGATATCGTCGCGACTCCTATGCATTTTACTTACCTTGTGGATACAGAGGTCCAAGAGGGAGACTGTTGTGAAGGGGATCTTGAGAACCTCCTTCTAACCGGTTTATTTTCGAGTGAGGTCGTGAGAGAGTTCGAGAGAAGGGAAGTGGAGTCATGACGTTCTAAGTACGACGGGTTTTCCTTAAAAAGCTTTTTCGGCCAGGGCCGTCGTGACGGGTAGGGAGTCCGTCGCGACGGCTCATTAATGAGACCACTTCTCGAAGCCAATCATGAAATGCCACTTCACCCGTCGTGACGCCTAGCGCCGCCCGTTGTGATGCCAACTAGTCAACTCTTGACCCTTTGACCAACCGTTGTGGAGCGTCGCGATGGTGAATGCCTACCGTCTCGACGGCCTTTATTTATGGCTTCGTGGTTCGCGACGCGTTTACACGTCGCGACGCCCATGCTTTCTCTGTCGCAACGCCATGAACCCGTCGCGACTCTCCTTTTTCACGTCGCGACGATTAGTCTTTTTTTTTGTGGGACAAAACCTTCTTTGGCGAGATTCGATCCCAGGTGATACCAGATCCCAAGACACTTTGTGGTAGGATTTGGCAAACGTTTGGCATCAATATCCATAAACACTCCTTGCTAGGATATTGATTACGTTGAATGCCAAAACACTTATTGGTAGGATTTAACGAAGGTGCCGGATCTCGGAACACTCATCGGTTAGATCCGGTTCGATTAAAAGGTGGACATCATTATCCTTAAACACTCTTTGGTAGGATATTGATTCCCGTATCCGTCCCGAAAACACTCACTGGTGGGATAGGATACTGAATCCTAAAACACTCACTGGCAGGATTCAATGGGGCCAGATCTCGTAACACTTATTGGTGAGATTTGGTCAAAAATCCATCCTCGAAACACTTACTGGTGGGATAGGATACTGAACCGTGAAACACTCATTGGCAGGGTTCAATGGGGCCAGATCTCGTAACACTTATTGGTGAGATTTGGTCAAAAAGTTAGGCATCCTTATCCTTAAACATTCTTTGGTAGGATATTGATTCCCGTATCCATCCTCAAAACACTCACTGGTGGGATGGGATACTGAATCCTAGAACACTCATCGGTAGGATTCAATGGGGTTAGATCTCATAACACTTATTGGTGAGATTTGGTCAAAATGGCTATTGAAATCCTTTGATGCAGCGTCGTGGACAACTGATGGATTTTAGATGTCTTTTGATAAAGTAGTTTAGCTTGTCCGAGAGCTTTCTGGCGTAATAGATTATTTTCCTAGTCCTACTTTGATTAGGAGCAGTAAGCCTCCTCATATGCTTGGTGACTTTGAGAGTAGTCTGAGGTTACTGAGTCGCTTTCTTGTTATCTAAGTCAAATGATCATTCATGGGTAAAGATGAGAATTGTAGAATTAACACATATTTATCAATATGTTGTTCTAAATCAACAATGCAATAGCATATGACTTGCATGGTAAAAAAAAGGTAAAGAGACTTTATTGGAGGAATAATTCTCTTTTCAATATTTATGAGTCAAAATTGGTACATTTTTGGAAATTAAGAGCCACTAGGAACTTGTAGTGGCTTTTCAGAAGTGCGCGAAGGACCGTGCCTGGCGATTCCATGATATTTACTGAGATACGAAACCAATGCAATTCAAGCAATCTTCTCAAGCGTAGAACCTTTTGACGGAGTCAGAATTAATCAACCGACCATATTCCCCCCCATTTGGGTCTTCTATGATGAGTGCGCCACCCGAAAATGCGCGTTTGACCCTGAACAGTCCCTCGTATGTTGGAGCCCAATTTCCTCTTGGATCGTTCTGATTTGGTAAGATCTTCTTTATTACCAAGTCTCCTTCAAATGAACGAGGTTGCACCCTTTTGTTAAAGGCTTGGGCCATCCTTGCTTGGTAGAGCTGTCCGTGGCATATGGCCCTTAAGCGTTTTTCGTCAATCAAGCTAATTTGATCATATTGGCTTTACACCCATTGGTCCTCATCAAGATTGGCTTCTACGATGATTCGTAGAGAGGGGATTTGTACTTCTATGGGTAGAATTGCCTCGGCGCCATAGGCTAGTGAAAAAGGGGTAGTTCCAGTTGAGGAACGAGCAGTAGTGCGGTATCCCAACAAGGCAAAGGGGAGAATCTCATGCCAATATTTGTATGTAGTAGTCATCTTTTCAATGATCTTCTTCACATTTTTATTGGTTGCCTCAATCGCACCATTCATCTGGGGACGGTATGGTGCTGAATTGTGGTGATTTATCCCGAATTCTCCACAGATCCTTTGCACCTCGATCCCATTTAAATTCGTCCCATTATTAGTAATTATCCTTTCTGAGACTCCATATCTGCAAATGATATTAGTCTTTAGGAATCGCACAAATGTTTTTTGTGTGATTTTGGCGTAAGAATTTGCTTCTATCCATTTGGTGAAATAGTCGATTGCTACTAGGATGAAGCGATGACCATTTAACGCTTTTGGATTTATGGGACCGATAATATCAATTCCCCACATAGAAAAAGGCCATGGGGTAGTCATACTGTGATGCATCGTAGAAGGAGCATTGATTTTGTCTGCATAAACTTGGCATTTGTAACATTTGCGGACGTACTCGATGCAATCACTTTCGAGTGTCATCTAAAAATATCCCATTCTTTGGATTTGGCATGCCAGAGTGTGCCCATTGGCGTGGGTCCCACATAACCATTCATGTATTTCGGTTAATATTTGATTAGCTTCGGATGCTTCCATGCAACGAAGTAACACTCCGTCTGGCCTCTTCTTGTGTAGCGTCTTTCCACTAAGGAAGAAACCCATGGCTAATCGCCGGAGAGTCCTTTTTTCGTTTTCATTGGCTTCGTTTGGATATTCTTGTTTCTCTATATACGTTTGAATGTCATGAAACCAAGGGAGACCATCGAGCTCCTGTTCGATCATTGAGCAGTGAATTTATGTGTTTCTATACTCCACCCTGATTGGTTGGAGAAGGACTCCACAGTTGGTGTCAAGCATTACTGCTAAGGTAGCCAAGGCGTCAGCGAACGAGTTCTTACATCTCGACAAGTGATGAAATTCTATGGACTCAAATTGGCCTGTTAATTCTGTGATAAACTTTTGGTAAGGGATCAATTTGGGATCCTTGGTCTGCCATTCCCCCTTGGTTTGGTAAATTATGAATGCAAAGTCGTCGAAGACCTCTATTTTTTTTACTCTTAGTCTTGTAGCATCTTGCAGCCCGCAAATACAAGCTTCGTACTCTGCCATGTTGTTGGTACACTCCAAATCAAGCTTGACCGCGATCGGGAACTATTTCCCTTCGGGGGATATAAGGACAGCTCCGATCCCATTCCCAAAGACATTAACTGCTCCATCGAAGAACATTTCCAAGCCTCTGTGTGGGATTCTTCTTCTATAACATTTAGTTCTTCATCTGGGAACTGGTAATCTGAGATGTGCTCCTCATCTAGCGGGTTGTTGGCGAGGTAATCTGCTATAGCACTTCCTTTGATGGACTTTTGAGTGACATGCTTGATGTCGTATTCTGCTAAAATTACCTGCCACTTGGAGACTCGTCCTGACACGTGTGGACTTTCAAAGATGTATTTCATGGGATCCATTCACGCTATGAGGAATGTCTCATAATAGAGCATGTAGTGTCTTAGTCACCGTACTGTCCATGCGAAAGCGCAGCACGTCTTTTCGACTAGGGGGTACCGTGACTCATTTAGGTCAAACTTATTGCTTAAGTAGTAAATTGCTCGTTCCTTTCTTGTTGTGGGATCGTATTGCCCTAGGATGGCTCCCACAGATTCTTCTAGGACAGTCAAATACAATATCAAGGAACTTCTGGGTGTAGGAGGTACCAACACTGGTGGATTGGTAAGGTACTCCTTTACCGCATCAAATGCTAATTGGCATTCTGCATTCCATTCTAGTGATTGATTCTTCTTGAGGAGTTTGAAAAGAGGAGTGCACGTGGCTGTCAAGTTACGTATGAAGCAGGCAATGTAGTTCACCTTGCCTAGGAAACTTTGTATTTGTTTCTCTGTGGTGGGGGGCGGCATCTCTCTGATGGCCCTGATCTTGTCAGGATCGACTTCAATTCCTTTTCGACTTACGATAAATCGAAGGAGTTTGCCAGACTAGGCCTCGAAGACACACTTGTTAGGGTTAAGTCGTAGCTTGAACTTTCGAAGTCTGTCAAATAACTTTCTTAGGACCTTGACATGACTTTCCCCTTCTACTGATTTAGCTACCATGTCGTCTACATAAACCTCTACTTCTTTGTGGATCATGTCGTGGAATAGTACCACCATAGCCCGCTGGTAAGAGGCCCCTGCGTTCTTGAGTCCTAACGGCATAACTTTATAACAGTAAGTTCCCCATTGCGTAATGAAGGTAGTCTTGGCCTTATCCTCAGGGTGCATGAGTATCTGGTTGTAGCCTGAATACCCATCCATGAACGAGTAGCAAAAACTTCCAACTGTATTATCTACCAAGACATCAATGTGTGGAAGTGGAAATTCGTCTTTGGGGGATGCCTTATTTAGGTCCCTATAGTCGACACACATTCAGACTTTCCCGTCTTTCATGTGGACAGGTACTATGTTGGCCATCCATTCTAGATAAACTAACACTTCCAGGAAGCTGTGTCCCATTGTTTTTGTACTTCTTCCTTTATCTTAAGGGACATATCGGGTTTCATGTGCCTTAACTTCTGTTTCTTTGGTTCCATGTGAGGGAATGTCTATGAGACGCAATCGCTGAATCGAGCCCCGACATATCTTGGTATGACCATGTAAACACGTCTGAGTATTCTTTTAATAAAGAGATCAATTTCTCTCTTTCTGGATTGTCCACGATTTTTACTTCCCTTTTTCCCTCTTCAGTCCCCAGGTTTATGAGTTCAATCGTTTCTTGATGTGGGACTATTCCTTTTTCATCAGATTTGACCATTTTAGCGAAGACAGGAGGGGCATCCTCATCGTCAGAATTGTACTCATTTTGCATATGTTCGTTATCCCGATATTCGTAAAAACCAGGAACCGTCTAATTGGGCGGAGTTTTGGAGAATTCTAATTCCCTGAGGGCAAAGAAAAACATGAATTAAGAAGCGAAGAAGAGGGCTAGAAAGGAACACATATGACTATACGAGCTATCTTTTAATAAAATATGCAAGCCATTTTTATTGAAAAGTTGATAAATAGCAACAAATAAGCTCATATATGCATTATTCTTTGATCTAAGGTTAGAGCTCAGCTTTAGACCAATTACAATTCGTGCTTTACTTGGAACTATTGATTGCTAAGACCCAGTTTGCTTCCCAGTTCCCTAGGCTAGCTCCTTCTGTCGCGCGCCATATGAGAGGAATGTTGCTCCTTGCTTCTCCTTCTTCAATGGCTAGGACATGGTCGTTTTCCCCGATTATTTTGGCGGGCATGAATCGTTGGGCAAGAGGAAGATACTCTCTTTAGTTATCCTTGCTTTGTGTTGTCTCAGTGTAGCCTAACCCGACCTGAGCTTCTCGTTCTTTTGGTTCGATGCACCTTGGTATTCCGGCCAGCATGGGACTTAAGCCACGCCCTTGTTGGTAGCCCTGTTTTTCCATTATTTTGGTGGCTACGCTATTGATTTGGAAAGTTTGTTTAGACTGTTCTTCTATTTCCAATCCCTGAAAAGAAGGCTCCAGAGCCTCCTCAGCACTGTCGATGTAAGGCACGGGAGAGGGATGACTTATCAGCATGCTTTCCTCCCCTTTGATGGTGACAACTCTTCCTTCTTTGAGGAACTTGATTTTCTGGTGGAGAGTGGAGGGCACGGCTTTAGCCTCATGGATCCAAGGCTTCCCCAATAGCATGGTGTAGGCTGCATCCACCTCCATAAGTTGGAAGGAGATGTCGAAGGTGAAAGGCCCTATTTCAATTGGGAGAGTGACCCCTCCCGTGGCTTCCCTTCTGGTTCCATCAAAGGCCCGAACAATCATATTACTAGCATCGATCCGTGTTGATTCTACCGGAAGCTGCTGAAAGGTAGCAACTGGCAAGATGTTCAGGGCGGATCCTCCATCTATGAGGACCTTTGCTATTGTGAAGCCGTAGCATTTTATAGTGATTTGTAAGGCCTTCATGCCTGGAAAAATTTCCTCCTCAGAGAAAGAAAGGATTGACACATGCCTGGCAGCGTCTACCGAATTCACCATTTTCTCTAGCGTGATTTCCTTCGGGACATGTGTGTCAGCCAATGCTTTCAGGAGGACTTGATGATGTCCATTAGAATTTAACATGAGGGCAAGCATAGAGATTCTAGATGGAGTTTTCCTCAGCTGTTCCACGATGCCATAATCGCTTTTCCCAACTATGCTAAAAAATTCTTTTTCGAAATCCACCTCTTATTTTTCTGGGTGGTCTTCGGGAGCTTTTTCCTTTTCTGTGTTAGGAGTCTCTTTCGATGCTCCTGATATGTTTTTTGCAAACAATCTCCCACTTCTGGTAAATCCCTGCCCTGGGGTAACACTAGCATTTGCGAGCACTTTTCCCATTTCTTCGTTTGTTTCTCCGATCTCTACGATTGCTTGATATCTCCAAGGCACCGCCTTATTGGAGGTATAGGGCGTGGGCCTTGGCGGGTAGATGGTCTTTTGAGGGCGTGTCACCTTTGGCGGACTAAACTTCTTAATGGTGAAAAGGGGGGAAGACTTCGAGACTTGTGCAGGAGGTTCCGTATTGGGGAACTTGAGAGTAAATGGCAACGCTTTGTTTTCTTTGTCAGAGGTCGCACATACCTGAATCTCAGGCTTACCCCTTTTTACGGTTATAATTCCCAAGCCCATATATTGTTGTACCTGCCTTTTCCAGAGCTTACACCTATTAGTGGAATGATTGTTGGTCTGATTGTGAAGACCGAGCCTTCGACGGGAGTCGCCACCAAATTTTCAATCAAAATTTGGAAAAAAGAAAAATAAGTTCAAAAGTGTGGTAAAATGAATTTCCACTAAATGTTGGGTTCGGGAGTCTGATTGAGATGAAGCGAAGGTGTTAGGCACCCTTCTTCCCCCGTCCGAAGACGATTACCCTAAAAATTAATATTAAAGTTAGTTGGCCTTAAAACTATATACAATCATGGGGGGGGGGGGGAATGAGGAAAGAAAGAGGGAGGGCTTGACCTAGGATAAAAGCCTAGGGCCTACGTACCCTTAAAGTGGGATCAAAGCCCACGTAGTTCCTGTGACATATAAGTGCGTGAGTGAGGGGAGACTCATCAACTGAATACTCAGATGGCCTCCTAGTGCAATGTACCTAAAGAGGCCAATGCCTTTTGGTACTTATCTACCATACAATCAATCAAGAATATGAAAAAGTGCATGTGTGAGGGCTCATCAGGCGTAATACCCAGATGGCGTGAAGGCTAGTGCTCCTATAAAGACAAAAGTCTCTTGGTGGCACTAGGTTACATAATGAAGTAATAAATCGAATATTTTTGTCCCCCAAAAGACAGAGGGTCGTGACAAAGAAAGAAGATACTTAAGCAAAAAGAATCAAGCAATCAAGAGAATATGGGTGAATTAGTAAGAGAAAAATAATGGAATATAATCGAAATATTTTCTACCTCTTACTTCTTCTTAGCAGCTTTTCGGTCCTCTCTTCCTCTCCTCCATCTTTTCTCCCTCCCATGACAAGTGATGGGACTCACTATTTATAGTGAGTTCCATGGGTCATATAAAAGGAAGATTGAATCTGGGCATTAATGGGCATAAATGGGCCTTAATGGGCATAAATGAGCATTAATGGGCATCAATGGGTATTAATGGGCATCAATGGGCATTAATGGGCATCAATGGGCATTGATGAACATTAACGGGTTGGGGGTCGTGATGGGTAGGTACCCGATCTCGAATCTTATTAGATCTGCCATAAATGCTAAGGGGGTCGCGACGTATTGGCCTATACGTCGGGACGAGTCCCTTAAAGGAGGAGGGGGTCGCGACCCTTAGGGCTCACCCGTCGCGACCCCTCAGCTTATTTTTGTTCTCTTTTATTTTTGGTGGATTTTGGGGTGGACAAAAGGCGGTGTCCTCATAAGCCATCTAAAGGCGATGTTTGTCCTTATTTATTAATTTTAAAAAGTCCGTACAAAATGGGCTGTCTACAGATTCCCCTCTTTACTTGCCTTTCTCTCGAAAGCTCTACTGAGAGAGGTGAGCATAGCTCACAAAAATGAGAGAGAGGACAAGTAAAGACAAAAATAGGCCCCTATTTTGTTTGGGGGTCAAAAGTGTGTAAAATCAATCGACAACCAAAGCCTAGAATAGTGCAAGCATAGCCCTAGAAAAATCCTAAGCCACCATCAAGGAGTTGGAGCGCTATTAGTTAGAGGGATAACTAATTGGTGTTAAAACTCTTAAGAAAATCTACCCGATCATGCACCCCAAAATATGAAAATAATGAGAAATGGTATTCCTGAGTTATGGGTGTCAGCTTTCGAAACACTCAACGGCGAAAAATGCTTACTACGGAGATCTTGACGGGCAAGAATATCCAAAAAGTTGTAGGTGTCCGATTCCAAAACATTTATTGGTAGAATCTGAATCCTATGGAAAAGTTGTGGATGTCAGATTTCGAAACACTTATCGGTGAAATATGATTCCTATAGAAAATGGTGGGCGCCAGATCCAAAAGCACTCATTGGTGGGATTTTGATTCCCATATCCAATCCCAAAACACTTTATTGGTGGGATAAGATATTGAACCCCAAAATGGCGCCAGTTCTCAAAGCACTTAATGGTGAGATATAGTCAGATTAAAAGATGGGCGCCAAAATCCCTAAACACTCATTGGTGGGATTTTGATTCCCATATCTAATCCCAAAACACTTATTGGTGGGATAAGATATTGAACCCCAAAACACTCATTGGTAGGATTCAATAGCGCCAGTTCTCGAAACACTTATTGGTGAGATCTGGTCAGATTAAAAGATGGGCGCCGAAATCCCTAAACACTCATTGGTGGGACTAAGTATTGAATCCCAAAACACTCATTTGGTAGGATTCAAAACGGGGCCAACTCTCGAAACATTTGATGGTGAGATCTAGTCACATTTAAAAGATGGGCACCAAAATCCCTAAACACTCATCGGTGGGACTTTGATTCCCGTACCTAATCCCAAAACACTCATTGGTGGGACTAAGTATTGAATCCCAAAACACTCATTGGCGGGTTAAGATACAGAATCCTGAAACACTCATTGGGTAGGAATCGATTGGCGCCTAATCTCGAAACACTCATTGGTGAGATTTGGTCCAATTTAAAAGATGGGCACCAAAATCCCTAAACACTCATCGGTGGGACTTTGATTCCCGTACCTAATCCCGAAACACTCATTGGTGGGACTAAGTATTGAATCCCAAAACACTCATTGGCGGGATAAGATACTGAATCCTGAAACACTCATTGCGTAGGATTCGATTAGCGCCTGATCTCAAAACACTCATTGGTGAGATTTGGTCTAATTTAAAAGGTGGGTATCACTATCCTTAAACACTCATTGGTAGGATGTTGATTCCTGTATCCGACCCAAAAACACTTACTGGTGGGATAGGATACTGAACCCTAAAACACTCATTGGTAGGATTCAATGGTGCCAGATCTAGTAACACTTATTGGTGAGATTTGGTCCAATTAAAAGGTGGGTATCGCTATCCTTAAACTCTCCTTGGTAGGATATTGATTCCCATATCCGACCCAAAAACACTTACTGGCGGGATAGGATACTGAACCCTAAAACACTCTTTGGTAGGATTCAATGGTGCCAGATCTCGTAACACTTATTGGCGAGATTTGGTCCAATTAAAAGGTGGGTATCACTACCCTTAAACACTCCTTGGTAGGATATTGATTCCCCTATCCGACCCAAAAACACTTACTGGAGTGATAGGATACTGAACCATAAAACACTCATTGGTAGGATTCAATGGTGCCAGATCTCGTAACACTTATTGGTGAGATCTGGTCAAATTTAAAAGATAGGAATCAAAATCCCACCAAAGTTTTCGAAACACTCATTGTCAAAAACTTAATGACAAGGAGAAAATGTTATGAACGTCAAGTTCTCGAAACACTCATTGGCGATAGCTTGACGACCAAGGAGATCGCGGCTGGAACGAGCCCCAAAAATTATGGGTACCAAATTTTCGATGGCTTTCCATGAGCACCTAAAACTGATCACCACATGAAATAAAGTTTAAGTGACTAAAAAGATTTTCCTTGCTTCCTAGCTTGCCTGGACTTCACAGGTCTAAAAGGATTTATGCAAAACATGCATTTCCTGCTATTCCAACTTACTTGGGTTTAGCAAATCATAAAAATATTTATGCATATGTGGATCATGCAAATGCTTATGCGAATACCATGGAGACAGGAATGTAAAAATCATGAGTACTATGCAATCATCGCACAATAATCACTTGATGACTCATGGAAGTATCGTGCAAATGTCATGCAAATGGAGGCACGTGCAAATACATCGACGATGCTAATAAATTAATCGAGTCAAATGTGAATACACATGCAAAGATAATGAACATATGCAAACATAGTGATAACACGAGCATATAAGAGACATGCATACAAACATGCTCCAAAACATCACTTTATTTATTTTTATTTGATTTTATCTTTAAAAGGGAAAATGGAAACAACATTTTGGGATATTCATGCCCCAATACTTTGATGGGAAGTGATTCCCCAGCCTTCTTAAGGAAAGAATGTTGTGGGCGCATTAGGATCCCAACAACCAAAAACATGATTCCCCAGTCCATCGACATGAGAATGGAGGAAAATTTAGGGCATTAGAGACCCTATACAGCCATAAACCTTCTTTGGGACACTGGGATCCCAACCCTAGATGCAAAGGAAATGATTCTCCAGTCTGCAAACAAAGAGAACTTGAGACATCGAAATCCCAAGACAAGCAGAGAGGAGCATATTTTTTGGGATACTTTGATCCCAATACTAAGGGCAAGATGATTCCTCAGTCAATGTGCGGGGATTAAGTCTGCATTCAGAAAAAGGGAATTCCCCAATTTAGAGATCGAGGCAGGATGACTATTTATATAATGAGGAGGTAAAATTACTCTCCTATCAACGGGAAAAATGAAGACAGGTGAAGGCAAACATTATTTAATTACATCTTAATCTTTGAAAATCAAGTAAGAAGGGTAAAAAAATGCTCCAGCTTTGACTAAGCTGTCGAAAGCCAATTAAGGAATTTTTGACCTTATTTTGAAATTCATCTCGATTCCGAGTATTGAGCACTAATCAAGCACCTCTTCTTTCTTAAAAGTTAACTTGGTCTTAACCATTGAAGACCAAGTAAAGAAATAAATCAATACATTGGTTTCAATCATCGACAACCAAGTAGAAAAATATCATGGTGGAGGTGACTTGATTACAATCCTCAAAACCAAGCATTGTCTGCCCTCATACTTCTATGTTCAAGGATTTACATGTAAATGTGAAGTATAACCTTACTCTCATTAGGATATAATTTATCAAAGAATTAAGAGAGAATTTGGGACATCTAAATCCCATGATAAGCACACATTTGTGGGACCTTGTCACCCTGTCTCTGAAAATAGGAGGATTCCCCAGTCAATGGTCAAGGGGCTAGGAACACAATTTGGGTAGAAAGGGATTCTCTGGCCAAGAAACTGAGACAAGGTAACAGTTTATTCAATGAGGGGATGAGGTGAAATTACTCTCCTAACGACTGGAGGTGTAAAAATAAGTGAAGGAAAACATTTGATCATACCTTTAATCATTGAAAACCAAACAAAGAGGGTTAAAGATGCTTCAGCTTTGAACAAATTGTCAAAATCTGAGAAAGAAAACTTTGATCTCATTTTGAAATTTACTTTTATTTTGAGTTTTGAACATAAATCAAGAACTTCTTCTCTTAGAAGTCGATTAACTTAGTCTCCACAATTGAATACCAACTAAAGAAATTAATCAATATATTGGTTTCAATCATTGAGAACCCTATGGAAAAATCTCATAGAAGAAGTTACCTTTTTCAATTTTCGAAATCAAGCATTGTTTCTCCCCCACATTTTGATTTTCAATGATTTGCAAATGTGAAGCACAAGCTCCCTCACGTTAGAATGAGATCACCAAAAGTTTAAAATGCCTTGTCTAAAATGATAATCCAGTACAGAAAGACTTATTAACTTTATCTTGGGACTAATGTAAAATGTCTATGTGATACATATGTGGAAAATGAGAAATCCATCAAAAGAGTGAACTTCTATAAAAATGAGTCGTCCTTAGTGGTAACATTGACCACCTGACTGACAATAACATGATACCATAAATATGCATATATAATCTCCAAAGAATGACCACCATGGGATGAAAGTGAGGCTATTCTGGGTTATGGAAAAAGGGATTTTCCAATTTTTTTTTTGAAAAAGAGGGTAAGAAACCCGAGGGACAAAGAATTTCCCTAGCTTCATTTTAGGATAAAATTTGGATAGGGATAAAGGGATTCAAGATCTCGTCTTGATATTTCCCGAGGGGAAGTTTATCCTTTAAGTGCTGAGATTGAAGTCTCTCTCTCATTTTATTAGCCCTACACAAAACATTTGAATTTGCTATACCTCAATGAGGACTTTATGGGCGCAAAATGTGGGTTAATGAAAGGGAAAAGTGGACCAAAAAATTATTGTGGGAACAAAATAACAACTCTTTGAATTGCTCTAACCCAGGAGCTTTGCATTTGAGAGTTAATAAGGTCTTTAACCAAATTGAGCATCCAACTAGCAAATACAAACGACCAAAGAACAAGTAATTCTCTCACTCGCCATTGTTGGAATATTTTCACTCAAATTTGTTCTACTAGCCGGTTGCCATAGACTTGTAATTAATCTACATCTCCGCTACAGATGTATTAGTGTAATAAATCTAGAGGTCTTTAAAAGCTTGTAATGATGGAGGAATGACTAATGTGAAAAAAGTGTTTAAGAAATGAAGTTAACAATTATCAAACATGAAATAATAGTTTCTTGCATGAGCACGATAAATTTGACCTAAAAAGGAAGATGCTGACCAATCGATCATTCTTTATCCATCAAAAGAGTTTGCCTTAGATCTTCTCTATTTTTTTCTTGTGCACTTTTATTTTTTTCTTATTTTATTTTATTCTTTCTTTTCTTTTCTTTTTCTCAAGTCCTTTCTAGACTTATTTGAATCTCTAGGAAAATCCAACTCGAGAGAATGAGTGGTCAGACAATATATGCAATAGGTCAAAACGTAATACCCATCCAAGAATCACGTGATGAAGTGTTTTGAAAATTGCTTAATAAAAGGCTCAAAATAGGTGGCAAAAGGGAATATAAATGGGGTTTGTGTTTGGACAAAGGGAGAATGAAATGAATGCATCCATCCTTTCTATCAAACCAATGCATGCAAAGCTTCAATTAAGATTAAAAACAAGTTCTAGAACCGGCATGAGCAGACAGATTACACTTAATGATAATCGATGAAAAGAAATTAGTGTTTGGCTCAAATAACTTCCCACAAGGTTTGATTCTCACATTCGTCACTTGCAAAGCCAATTTGATGCTAAACCTACAGAAGAAACAAAGTTCTTATCATGGATTGAACTTATATCGTGAGTTGTCCTTATTATTCCCCAGGCTTTATTTTAATGTCAAGTAATTTTAAAAACATACGCATGAAGGCTTAAAAGTGGCTGACAATGGATGATAGTGAAAATGTTCCTCTTTCTTTTTTTTTGGTAATTGATTCCCTGAAATACACAAAGTCGAAAGACTACCCACCCCAGGTGAACATTGACTTGGTTCAGACTTTGAAAATTCCACTCTTGGCCCAAATGGGGTGACTAAAGGTGATCTTCATTGTGTTTAGGGAAAACCAAGAAATGCCTCATATCCTTGATATAGCCAACTTATTTGCTTTTGTTAAGGCTTGTTTCTTTATTTTTATTTTTCTTTTACTTTTTCTCTATTTTTCTTATTTTTCACTATTTTTTAATTCCCCGGAAAACATGGCTAAGACTGAGGTGTGCGAAGCGTGTCACTTATTAAGTGAGTGATGCTTCTTGAGAGACTCACGACTATGCATATGTACGGTGTCTTCTTTTATCAATCAAGTTAATTGCCAATGTTGGATTAAATTAGATGAGGATTCCGAACATTCGAATGCTAGAATGGAACAAATGAATGACGGTTACTGACAAAAAGACATTTTACTTTATTCCCAAAATAAGTGTGATGAAGTTCATTCGAAAAAGATTCGAAGACACTTCATACTATTTGATGTCATTCACTCTAACATTTTCTAGTCAAGCTTGCCACATTTTACCCTCTTTGCGAATGTACCCTCAAACTCAGGAGTTGGGGTGATCTTGTTGTTCCTCAATAATATTTGGACACTGGTTTGAAAAATGCTACTTACCTCAGTTGACTGACCACACGCTTCGCGTGGTACTCTCATGAAAGTTGTGGCTTGTACCATGTGGGGTACGGAGGTGTTAATGGAACCATGAGTTTGAAATGATGGTTCCCCAATGAGAGTCCAAAACATGCCCTAAGACAATAATTCCCCAGTATAAACACTGAGTACTAGACACGTGTTGAGAGCACATCCCCTAGTGCGGGCACTAGGGTCTGAGATATGACCTAATTGGTGATTCCCCAATGCAGGCATCGAGGTTCAAATACACGATTAGGAGGGCGATTCCCCGATGCAGGCACTAGGTTTAAGGCAAGAATGGTAGTTCTGAGGCGATGACCCTCTTTATATTAGGAATTCAAAACGAGGGTTTCCCAATGCAAACTCTGAGGCTTAAGACAAGATTGAGTCTAGAAAGGCGATTTTTAGTCACCATCTAGCTTTAACAGCCAGACTCGTTCTTGAGGTCAAACAATTATCACGCACCAGCCCAATACAAGTACAGCTTTGAATGCAATGCAAAAATGTGAAAAATAAAAGAAACAAATCAACAAAAGAATATGGAAGAAATAGCTTCACCACAAATGCCATGTTAAGTTCTTTGCAACAAAGGAGCCTTACAGGTATCTTGATGAAGATTTCTTTTCAAGAAAGAAGTGGTTAGATTTTCAATTATCTTGAGGATCATTCTTTGGATCTCTAGTTGTCCCCTTGTCAATCAATGGATTATATGAAAGACCAAGAATGGAGTGTAAAGAAGAGTTTCGTTACACACACACATAGGGTTTCTTTTTCTCTTAGTCAAATGTTGCGATTGACAAATGAGATTCTCAACGGAAACAGAGATTCCTTAAAGTATGAAAATTCATGATTAGTAGAAAAAAATATATATTTCTTTTCACGTTAAACGTCTCAATTACCAGCTGCAACCTTAACTCTAGCTTGCGTGAGGCTTGCTAGTAAAAGGCCAAAAGATTGACACCATGCACCTCAATAATTGTAAATATAACCACTGTTTACTAGCTATGCAGATAAATGAACAAATTTTAATACAATCCTATGGCCTAGGAATTAATGTGGGGGATAAAACATCCTCGTCACTTGTACAAATATTATTCACAAGAGGTAAGGAAGAACATTGGTGATTTACATTAGAAACAAATGTGGTAAAGAATGAAAAAGAACATTTTTATTTTTATTTTATTTTACAATGCAAAGGAAATTATGAGAAAAAGGAAAATATTTTTTATATGCAGACAATTTTTTTATATACAATGCAAAGAAAATTTTTTTAAAAAAGGAAAAAAAAATTTCTTCATAGTTCAAAAGAAAATGTTAAATGCAATGCAAATAAAATTATAGAAAAATAATTTTTTTATAAGAAAAAGGAAAACTTTTTATTTGTAAAGAAAATTTTATATATACACGCAAAGAAAAATATACTTTTCACAATTCAAAGAAAAATTCTATATACAATGCAAACAAAATTTTTAAAAAAAATTATATTTATATATACAATGCAAAGGAGAATTTTAACATGCAATGCAAATAAAATTATAAAAGAGGGGAAAATTTTTTATAGAATGCAAAGAAATTATTATTTTTCTTTTATTCACAATTCAAAAGGCAATTTTTTATACAACTATAAGAAAAATGAAACTTTTAATTTTTACTTTTTTTTTATGTAAATGATTTTCTTCTCTTTTTTTATATATACAATGCAAAGAAAGTTATGAGAAAAAGAAAATTTTTGCATTAGAAAGAAAAGTTTTTTTTTTATATATGCAAAAGAAGTTATGAGAAAAAGAATTTTTTAGATAACACGAACATTTTTTTATATACATGTGCTATGCGCGTGAAAGAAACTATGAGAAAAGAATTTTTTTTATATAATGCAAAGAAAGTTTTATTTACTTATTTTCATATATATAAAATTTAAAAGAAATTATGAGAAAAAGGAAATTTTTTTTTACAATGCCAAGGAAAGTTTTTCTTTATATATATGCGATGCAAAGAAAAAGTGTTTTTTTTCTTTTATTCACAATTCGAAAGGCAATTTTATATACGATGCAAAGAAAATTATACGAAAAATGAACATTTATTCTTTTACTTTTACTCTTTTTTTTTAAAAAATGTAAGCATGAGGGGGTTTGCTCCTTATGTCTTAAAGGTTAGGCTCTTAAGGTTTCTAAAATTGGCTGACCTACTAAAGGTAGGCTTTTAAGATCAACTTACACATGGTTTAGCTTGGGATCTAGACACCCTAAAAAGACCCTTAGATTGCCCCTACCAAGGGTAGAGACCTTGACTTAAGAGAGGATCCTATCACAGAAAAGTCTGCGCGGATCAACCCTTAAGGCAAGTAACAATCTAAGTAGGATAGATAGGTCAACCTCTGTAGGCCTAAGCCCATCAGGGAAAGATTCTCATATCACATTCTAACTATTTGGACGTACTCTGGGTATTGGAGCCAATTCATGGGTAGTTATAAATTTAAATAGTGCACTTTGTGATTAGGAGCATCCTAATTACCCTTTTCTTCCACTTTAAAGTGGAAACATTGCAAAACAAGATAATATATATATATATATATATATATATACATAGAAAAAATATCCAATAATAAAGGCCAAAATAATTTAAATATTAATTTTTAAAGAAAAGGGCTTGACTCTCTAAATTGTCCCCAGCGGAGTCACCAACTGTCAAGACCAAGCCTTCGATGGGAGTTGCCACTAAATTTTCAATCAAAATTTGGAAAAAAGAAAAATAAGTTCAAAAGTGGGGTAAAATGAATTTTCACAAAATGTTGGGTTCGGGAGTCTAATTGAGATGAAGGGAAGGTGTTATGCACCCTTCTTCCCCCATCCGAAGACGGTTACCCTAAAAATTAATAATTAAAATTATTTGCCCTTAAAAATATATACAATCATGGGGGAAAATGATGAAAGAAAGAGGGAGGGCTTGACCTAGGATAAAAGCCTAGGGCCTACGTACCCTTAAAGAGGGATCAAAGCCTACGTAGTTCCTGTGACATATAAGTGTGTGAGTGAGGGGAGACTCAGCAAGTGAATACTCAGATGGCCTCCCAGTGCAATATACCTAAAGAGGCCAATGCCTTTTGGTACTTATCTACCATACAATCAATCAAGAATATGAAAAAGTGCATGTGTGAGGGCTCATCAGGCGTAATACCCAGATGGCGTGAAGGCTAGTGCTCCTATAAAGACAAAAGTCTCTTGGTGGCACTAGATTACATAATAAAGTAATAAATCGAATATTTTTGTCCCCCAAAAGACAGGGGGTCGTGACAAAGAAAGAATCTACTTAAGCAAAAAGAATCAAGCAATCAAGAGAATATGGGTGGATTAGTATGAGAAAAATAATGGAATATAACCGAAATATTTTCTACCTCCTACTTCTTCTTAGCAGCCTTTCGGTCCTCTCTTCCTCTTCTCCATCTTTTCTCCCTCCCATGACAAGTGATGTGACTCACTATTTATAGTGAGTTCCATGGGTCATATAAAAGGAAGATTGAATCTGGACATTAATGGGCCTTAATGGGCATAAATGAGCATTAATGGGCATCAATGGGTATTAATGGGCATCAATGGGCATTGTTGAGCATTAACGGGTTGGGGTTCGTGACGGGTAGGTACTCGATCTCGAATCTTATTAGATCTGCCATAAATGCTAAGGGGGTCGCGACGTATGGGCCTATACGTCGGGACAGGTCCCTTAAAGGAGGAGGGGGTCGCGACCCTTAGGGCTCACCCGTCGCGACCCCTCAGCTTATTTGTGTTCTATTTTATTTTTGGTGGATTTTGGGGTGGACAAAAGGCGGTGTCCTCATAAGCCATCTAAAGGCGATGTTTGTCCTTATTTATTAATTTTAAAAAGTCCAGACAAAATGGGGTGTCTACACTAATGATAATAGCTGGAAAATGCATCGTATTCTTTGAGGCGTGGTACATGGCCTGCCTTAGCAAGAGCTTTGTAGATTTGCTCGAGACAGAAAAGGATACCTGCGTCAACTCCTTGTTTGTCCACTCCTCCTCATCTATGGCGTTCGCCCCATGCTCGGGCAAGGGGTTCTTATTGATATTCGGGAGGTTAATCCATCCTGTATCTATCATTTGTAGGACGTGTGTTTTGAAGTGGTCGCATGTGTCAATTGAATGCCCTTTAGTGCCTTGGTGGTATACACAAGACAATTCCGGCTTATACCAGGCCGGGTACGGAGGTTCCCAGGTCTTTCCTGGCCGAGCACACATCATCTGCTATTCTTTTAGGTGCTCGAATAGTTCAGTTCGCGTGAGGCCTAACTCAGGCAGCTCTCTATCCCGGTTGTTTACCCTATTGTTGTTCTTCTGTGTCTGGTTCTGTTGGGAAGTCTCTGAATTCCCTACAGCGTTGACTGAGAATGTTTTTGGGGTATTTTGGACAAAGTTTGTGCCTTCTTCCTTGTTTTTCCGGTAGTTAGGGGTAAAGCTCTTTTTGGGCGGAGGTGTCTCCTTACTTCTCGCGTCAATGTGCTCTCCTATAGTGACCAGGTCCGCAAAATCCTAGTGTGGCAGGATTGCCAAAACTTCATAAGCTGGGTCGCCCAGTGCCTTGACGAAGTAACGGCAAGTCTCTCTTTTACTCATTGGGGGTTGGACATCTATTGAAGCTTCCTTCCACCTGGAAGCATATTCTCGAAAGGTTTCTTGATTCTGCTTATCTTGTTGGGCTTTCAGGGCGGCCATGACTGCAGCCACGTTGATAGAGACCCCCTCGTTTGTCTTAGATTCATTAACCTTGGGTGATTCTTACACAGGTATTTCCTCGACATATTCTTCCTCACAGTTTTCAGGAATTATAACCTGAGGAATCCTCTTTCCTTTGGAGGCCTTGTTCGAGCCTTCCCCCTGTTCTTGTTGGGCTCCAGCTAAAAAGGCCAGGATTTGATCCATCTTGTCATTCAATGTGGCTACCTGAGACTTGGTCATGTCCAAACTTTCCTCCATTTTTGCTATCTTTGCTGTGGATTCGGGTGCATGGGATTCCATTTGCGCTCTCCGAGTTCGAGTGTAATATTGATGACTTGATTGCGCTATTTTGAAAAGACTGCGAGACCGAATTCCTTTAGTAATTCGTTTTTGAGTTGGGCTATTAATATTAGTAATTTTAGCACCTAAAATCCCCCTTACTCCCTCTATGAGTTAGAATACCCAATAGGAGAAGAAGGTTGATAGTTTGCTATGAGAACTATGTTCATCATGCAATTATCGTGGCCCATCTTGAGCTTTTGCGAGAGCGAAAGACACAGAGTATAGATAAAATAGGAAACTTTATTCATAAAAATATTATTCTAAAAAATGCTCCTCCTAACATTGTTTCCTATGAGGAGTTTTCCATACATTTCTTTTGAAAACTTCCCTACATCTACTTCATGGCAGCTTCTTTTTCAGCCTGCTCTTCAAGATACAACTTCTGAAGCTTGGCTAGATCAGCCCAGCGACACATCTCGCAGTACTCGCGGCGGAAATTGAACGACAGTCGCTCGTTCTCGAGGGATTCCAAGCGATACTTTTCTGCCTGTTGACGGAGTTCCTTCTCTTTTTTCAGATGCGAGTGCCTTTGCGCTGCCATTTCTGCCTTAATGATCTTGTTTTCTTGTCTGAGAAACTCCAGCTTTAATGCGTTCCTTCTTTCTTCCCACTGAGCGCGAGCATTCTCTGGTTTCTTGGTTGAGTGGATTTTAGGTGCCATTTTTACTGATATTAAGGTAAACCCATTATTATTATTAAAACAGAAAAGAAAAGGAAACAGAAAAATATTGGTACAAAACATAATTAATAGAGAAAAGAAATTGCAAATTTTATTAATATGGCAATCAGAACATCCTTATTCCCATTCATAAAAATAAAATTCAATGATGGGAAAAGTTAATAAGGTGCTACGAAAGCTATGAGCCTATCGTGCACCTATCCAGGCCTTTTTATCCTACACTACATGCTTAGCATCGCGTTCCACTTGTTGATCAAGATACGGCCGAATACAATGAGTTCTTCAAGTTCAGGCGGGACATGAGGCAAATGAACACGCCATTCAAAACATATATATTGATTAATCGAGCCATTTGCTCGATCTTGTTATGCAGCCAAATTGTGTCATTTTTCCATGGTTCTATCTCCTTTTCCAGTTCTTTCATAACTTCTTCCCTTGCTTTGCACTTCTCCTGCAGGCTTTCCATTGCCAAACTCATGGCTTGTATTTGGAGCAATGCCCTGTTGAGTTGCTCATGGGCAGCTGGGTTGTAATTGAGTAACTGGGCTTGCAACCCTTGATTGTGGGCCTCTAGTTCTCTGACGCGGGCCTTTAGTGCTTGTGCCCTAGATTCCTTGATTTGGATTTCAACATTCATGCGTTCCACCATTCTCTTTCTTTGTTGGCTAGCTCATCTCTCAAGTTATAGTTGGCCTCCTTGAGATTCCTATTTTCGATTAGCAGAGGGGAGTTTTTGCGAACTTTTTCACTGTCCGCCCTTACACTGACATACTCCCTCTCTGCTTCACGGATAGCCTTCATTTTCCTATCTCTTTGAGTTTCGAGGTTCTCCAATGTGTCTTTGTGTTCATCAATCTTTCTTTTTAAAACATTTTCAATCTTCAATTGATCATTTCCTAGGAGAGGATTTAATGGCACAAATCTCTCCACTACTTTGCCATTGATCATCTCCCTTAGCCAGGCCCTAAATTCACTTGTTGGCGCTAGTCCCCGGCTTCCCAACTCAGCTTTTCCTTTGAAACGCATGTAGTCCCAAGCTCTTGAAATGGTGATGCCGTGTATAGAATCAGGTCTCCTGAGGGAATGTAAAAATGAGCGCACCAATTCCTCTGCGGGTACGTCTTGGCGAAATGTCGGTTGGGTATGTGCCAAGGATGGATTGTAATTGGTCGCAAACCTTGGTCCCACAAATGGTACATTGAATAATGGACCACAACTGTACAGTACTTCCTCGCTTAGCCACCAAACCAACTTCCGATGGACGTCTTTTTCTTTGACCTGAGCAAGAAAGTGTATCCACCATTCCGATCCTACAGGACCTTGCGATCCAGAATCATATAATCGAAGACCCTCACGTCAAGGGAAATCTCGAAGGGGATGATGGCCTACTTCCAGAATTCCCCCAATAGAATACCCTTTGCCAAAAATATGGTTGGCTAGCCAAACCGTCAGAAGTTGGAGACAACATTGTAGCTTTTTTCCTTTTCCTGCCTAGCAATAGGTAAGGGACCCTATTGTTTCTGCTAGAATGGCGGGCACGAGATTTATTCCATATCTTTCGACAGCTAAGAAGACCCCAATAGAAGATAGGTTGACTACGTCAAGAGTAGTGGGAAAAAGGACTAGTCCATAGACTAACAAAGCAAGCCTCCTCCCAAACGTCGTCCAATCTCCTTTTCTTCTCATTGCCTCCATGTGTTCCAAGAGGAACTTAGCGGAAAGAGTTCCCCCTTGGGCATGGTTCCTGATGACGGCCTTCTTCTCCGGTATCCTGAGTAAATCAACAACCTCTTTTTGCATTGGAAGAATCCCTGAAAACCTGTATACCTGGCTTGTGGGGAGGAGGGGGTTTTTTAGCAGCCTAGCATATTCCTCGGGCACCAAAGACAGCATAAAATTGGGGAACACAAAAGCCCTCAGTTTATTATCCCAAAACTGGAGGAGAGCTTGTAGTGTCTCTTCTATGATTTTTATGTCCAGAAGATCTAATATATGTCCATACCGGCCTCGAAACTTCCTGAGTTCGTCCCCTGGCAGGTACTCTCTCATCTTGATTAGGTCGTCTACTGCGTTGACTTGAACCTTGACTTGGACTCTTCTTCCAGTAAGGGCTAAGCTTGTAGGAGAATAAAAGGCAGTAAAATGCTCTGATGCCATTTCAAAAAGCGTTTTTTTCAAAGAAAAAGCACAAACGATAATCTTTGCTAAAAGAGGAAAAGGAGAGAGGGTTAGTATAGTTAATAAAACAAATCATTTTGATAATATATAGAATGGAGTATATGATATGCAATGCGTGTGATGCAAGGGTTTTTGCTCCTTGTGTCCTATAGGTTAGGCTCCTAAGGTCTCTAAAATTGGCTGACCTAATAAAGGTAGGCTTTTAAGGTCAACTTGCACATGGTTGAGCTCGGGATCTAGGCACCCTAAAAAGGCCCTTAGATTGCCCCTACCAAAGGTAGAGACCTTGACTTAAGAGAGACTCTGTCACAGAGAATTCTGCGCGAATCAACCCTTAAGGCAAGTAACAATCTAAGTAGGATAGATAGTTCAACCTCTGTAGGCCTAAGCCCAACAGGGAAAGATTCTTATATCCCATTCTAACTTATTTGGACGTACTCCGGGTATAGGAGCCAATTGGTAGGTTGAAATAAATGTAAATAGTGCATTTGTGAATTGGCGGAGCATCCTAACTACCCTTCCCTTCCACTCGAAGGTGGAAACACTGCAAAAAAAAAGGGATCACACATATACAAAGATATATATACAAACAAGCAAAATATAGAAGGCCAAATAAATTTTAACATTAATTTTCTTAAAAAGGGCTTGACTCTCTAATTAAAAGTTCCCAGTGGAGTCGACAACTGTGAAGACCGGAGCCTTCGACAAGTGTCGCCACCAAATTTTCAATCAAAATTTGGAAAAAGAAAAATAAGTCCAAAATGTGGGGTAAAATATATTTTCATAGAACGTTGGGTTCGGGAGTCTGATTGAGATGAAGGGAAGGTGTTAGGTACCCTTCTTCCCCCGTCCGAAGACGGTTACCCTAAAAATTAACATTAAAATTATTTGGCCTTAAAAATATATACAATCATGGGGAAAAATGAGGAAAGAAAGAGGGAGGGTTTGACCTAGGATGAAAGCCTAGGGCCTACATACCCACAATGGGGGATCAAAGCCCACGTAGTTCCTGTGACATACAAGTGTGTGAGAGGAGGGAGACTCGTCAAGTGAATACTCAGATGGCCTCCCAGTGCAATGTACCTAAAGAGGCCAACGCCTTTTGGCACCTATCTACCATACGACCAATCAAGAATATAAAAAGGTGCATGTGTGAGAGCTCATCAGGCGTGATACCCAGATGGCGTGTAGGCTAGTGCTCCTATAAAGACGAAGGTCTCTTGGTGGCACTAGGTTATATAATAAAAGTTTCCTTGCCAAGTAAATAATTAATTGGACATCTTTATCCCCCAAAAGATAGGGGGTCGTGACGGGTATCCTTAACCGTCGCGACCCTCTGCTGTGCAACGGAGACCGTTGCGACGCATAGAGGAAAGCGTCGCGACGGCCCCTCTACTGGGGGGGTCGCGGCGGTGGCAAGAACCGGTCACGACCCCTTCGATTTTTCAGGGAAAAAGAAGGGAGAAAAGAGGGGGAGAATACTTTTGGGGTGCGTGGATCAGATATTAGATGGAATACAAACACTGAGGGGTCACAACCCGAGAGGAATATGTTTATACAGGAAGAAAAACGGCTTCGCAACAATCCAGTGAGTATGAATAAAATTAAAGAATAAAATATCACTCATTGTGTATTTTCTAACTGCTTGCTTCTTGCTTTTTACTTCCAGCCCTTCAATTCGTAATTTTTCGGTCCCCACACTGTGAAACGGAACTCAATTTATAGTAGGCCAGAAAGAGCTATTCCGGGAAAGAAATCCGGCCATTAATGGCATCACCGTCGCGATGCGCACCATTTACTGTCGTGACGGGTATCGTGCAGATACGACCCCGATCTTCCATAAATGCCTGGAGCGTCGCGACGTGTGGACTTATGCGTCGGGACGGGCTCTAATTGATGCTCTGATGGATTCTCTCATGAATGCGAGAGGTGTCGCGACGCGCGTACTATCCGTCGCGATGGTGTTTCGTCAGAAAGAGGGTCGCGACGGATAGTGCTACCCGTCACGATGCCCCTTTATTTTTTATTATTTTTTATTTATTTTTATTCCCCAGTTTTTATTTATTATTATTTTTGGTTTGTTGTTTTATTATTATTATTATTATTATTATTATTATTATTATTATTATTATTATTATTATTATTATTATTATTATTATTATTATTTCTTTGTTTATTTTGCTTGCTTGGCTAGTCAAAGTGAGGTATTCACAGTGCTCAAGTTGCTCGACTGCCAAAAGCATGCCATACATCCTTTGCGCCAGCAACTCTCCCTGGAGGTCAGCGACGTCGGCAACCTTGCCCTCAACCTCCAGCCAGCCCGCAAGGTTATCATTGGCGCAAGCCTCAGCACCCTTCAAGGCTTCACGAAGAGAGTGTAGCTCGTGCCGGCATTTCACGGCATCCTCCCGACGAGCGATCAACTCCTTGCGAGCTCTCTCCACCTCAGACCGCAGAAGCTTGACCTTGGAAGGCCGTGCACCTTCGGTCCTAAGACGGGCCACCTCGTGAGTCAAGGACTTTATCTCATGATCTAGGTCCTCGCACTCCGACTCCGTCGTGGACAACCGCCCGCGCACGTCCTCTAACTTTTTTTTAGTGGCCTCCAGAGCCGAGCCCCCAGTGGTCACTATTTCGGAAAGCCGGTCCCTGTCAAGATGGGCTTCACCCTACAAAAAACAAACAAGTCAGCACTCATGGAAAAAACCCCAAAAACAGCGAGGCAGCAGGACAAGGAAACTTACCACTTGTTTCTCCCACGCAATGCCGGCTTGTGGAAGTCAGCTAACGCTTCTGTGACTCTGCCGAAGCCCCGAACAGCAAGATTCATAGGGGTGGTGTCCAACCCCCTCGCATTACTCTCTCCCATCTCCACGAGAAAGTGCCTGCCTAAGGCCACCAGCTCGAAAGAAAGCTCTTCCTCCAGAGGCTCAACAGGATCAGAGGGGTTGATGTCCGACCCCGGAACAATGTCCTTCGTGGCAGTCATCTGACTCACCACTACATTCCCTCTACCAGAGAGGGCACCAGCCTCCGCAGCCGACTCGTCAGCCTTGGCCCTTTTAGCTGGTGCCTCGGCCAGTGTCTCATCGGCAGCAGCCCTTGCTGACATGTTCCTCGATCGCCCGCCGAGCCTTCTTGCTGACAGGTTCCTCGACCGCCCGCCGAGCCTTCTTGCTGACAGGTTCATCAGCTCCGCCAGTAGAACCCGGAGCCGCGGAGCGGGTAGAAAAAATCACCTTCATAGGTGATTGATGAACAAGCACAGGAGGAGGCAAAGTACCCTCCACTAAAGTCACCGCCCGAGCGTCCGCCGGGTCAGATCTTTGCTGGACAACCTGGGATGACAATCGTGAACCTACATTGGAAGGTTGTTTCTTGAACCCTCCCTCCTTGTTCTTGGGCTCCACCACCACAATAGCCTCCCTCCTTTCTCTCTCCCAAGAACCACCGATGTCTCCTCTCCCATCTTTCCTCCTTTTTTCCCTTGGGGATCCTCCTGCCGGCGGGTTTTATCGGAAGGCAGCAGGACAAGTAATCGCGCTTCCCTCCCACCCCCACCAGGAACCACGGCAGAGGATTCAACAACTGCCCCTGGAAGAAGGTCATGCCCTCCTTTCTTCCCCCTACTCTGACCACCGTCACAAGAACGGGTAAGAGGGGGAGGAGGAGAGGAAGAAGGAAGATCCTCCAAGTTGGTGAAATCAAAAGGAAAAAAGCTATCATCACCAGCCATGGCAAAATCTCAGCAAAATCCCAGTATAAGCAGAGAGCAGAAAAAGAAGAAGGGTACGAGAATCAGAGAGGCAAGGCATGAAAAGCATTGAGAGCAGAAGGCAAAGATAAGGTAAAACAACAAACTTTCAAACTTTGGGTATTTATAGGGAGCACAAAGGCACGACTATTCGAAAATCTCTGCCCTCTCGTATCCCGCAACGGATAAACAATTATCCAGTACACCCATTCCAGACTACAACCACCTACCTTGGCCAAACACGTGGGGACAATGAACGGCCCAGATCCATTAACCAGAGACGCAAAGACTGAAAAGCCCAAGGAAACCCAAGAGTCACTCAAAGACACCGAAGGGCCTTTTCGAAAAATCCTCAATCGAGGCTAATGATGACAACTCTCGAAAACACACCTGCATTAAATGAAGGAAAACGGCTGAAAATCACTCAAGGCCAGGGGAATAAATCAGACCTCGACACGTGGCGCTGATCACAACCCGCTTTTTCAAAAGGAAACTCTTCTCAAAATCTCTTGCTAGCCATTATATTGGTTGCGGACAAGCCTGACCAGGGAAAAGCATCTCAAATGACCAAAAGGCCTCTAACCTTTAAGCTACCTCTGCACACCCTCAAAGGGTACTTCGGGAAATTCTCCTCTGAGCAATGATGACTCCTCCTCGGAGAGTTGCGCGCTTTCTACAGAGACAGCTCAAAAAACTTGCTGAGGAAGTCAAGCAGTCAGCCGCCCAGATCAAGACGCGTGGCACCTTCGACGTCTGTACTACCTCAGAGTAAACCAAGAGACACACTAAGCTTTGCACGTCGGACAACCACCCGAGATGGTCAAACCCACTCGCGGACGGGCTATGTTTGAAAAAAAGCAGCAGGAGAAAATTTTCCTAAGTAGCTTACTGGTAGAGAACTTAAGTCCACGGGCGCCTGACACCTGTAGACTTGGGGGACTTATGTAACTACGAAATATTTCCCCCAGGGACACGTGGCACTAAGCTTCCAGAAGCTCCACGACATCCCTCACCAGTGACACGTGGCACCTCCCATTTGCCCCTTTCGTGGACAGTATCCACGTCTTTCCTCGGGGGCTCCCGTCCAAGAGACGTGGGAAGGCCCCCCAAGCTTCGTGGGACGACCCACGTCCCACGAGAACGTGGGTCGAGCACATCCTCCCCACATACATTATCAGGGAATCACAACTCATAAGAGAAAGAACGAGTACTCTGAATATACAGAAGCTACTCTCTATCTGCTAAATACCTACGCCTACCTATTGTACCTGAGAGCTTGCTCCACAGTTCTACCGAGCTCCGGCTACCCTCTGGTTAACACCCAGTACATCTTCGTCCCAGAGATCTCTACAAGCAGAGCGCCCGACCGCTCTAAGAGACCCTTGCTCTCTCACAACTAAGGCAACCTACTACAAGTGGCTCGCCCGCTCGGAGTACCTTTCGCACGTCTTAGCCGCACATGGCCCAATGGCCAATACAGGTAACCACCAAGCCCAACGGCTCCTATAGATGTCACCATGACGAACTACGTGAACTTTGATCCCTTCTTAAGGGTACGTAGGCACTTAGGTCCTCACCCAAGGGGTTTTTCATATCTGTGCAACTTTGGTTTTTCAAAGAATTCTTCATCCCGTTTAGTATCTTATGCAGGTACGTTGTAGAGAAGGATGTTAAAAACAATATAGTTTTTGTGTCAAGAAATTACTTCTCCTTTGACAAAAGAAGGCGCCTATTTCATGTTGGCTCTTTAAAATGGCTCAGCGGACTACCTCCACACCAGACAAGTCAACTCCAATGCAAGGTGGAAAATTTAAATTTTAGTTTGCCTCTTGAATTGTATATAATAATGCATTTCATCGCTATATCTGTTACAAATTATAACAGTCGAATCCAATCCTACACCCTCCCAAATGGAAGCTTTACATAACCAATTGTGCTGAGATAGAAACCATCTGTCTTTATTTAAACCCCATCAGATTATGGTTTTAAATATATTATGCTTTGGTTGTGACCAAGTAGGAGAAATGAATTTAACTATTAATAATCCAAGAGTAAATTGCCATTTTGGTCCCTGAAAGATGTAGTTTGTCTCAATTTTGTCTTTGAAAGATGAAAATATCAAATTTAGTCCCTAAAAGATGCAATCTATCTCAATGTAGTCCCTAAAATATACAATGTTTCAATTTAGTCCTTTGAAAAAATTCTGTCAATTATGTTGAGACAAATTGCATCTTTTAGGGTGTATTTGGGAATTAGAAAATGGAGGGAAAGAAAGGGAAGAAAGTTTTTTATTTTGACATTTTCTTTTATTTAGATTAAATATAATATTTTTTTTCTTTTCATATAATTTATTCTCATCAATCTAAACACATTTAATGGTTAAAAAATGTTAGATTTGGATTTTAATGAAACAAAATGTCAAATTTAAAATTTCACTTCCCTTCCCCTCCATTTTATGAATTCCAAACACATCCGTAATGACTAAATTGAGACAAATTGTATCATTGAGGAATTAAATTTGACATTTTCATCTTTCAGAACTAATTGAAATAAACTGCATCTTTCAAATATCAAAATAGTAATTTACTCATAATTTAACTATAGAAATGAGCGGAGATAAAATATGTTGGTGTCATTTGATTTGTATAGGGGATCATACCTAGTGGAAAAAAATGCTTAGTTTGTTGTAGATGTGAACAAAGTGTGCACAGTTGCGAGCATTTTTCTCTGAACTATATGTGTGACCTGTGTTCATTCTGTCACTTGGAAGTTCTTGTATTTTAAACATTTTCAGGTGAGACATGGTCCTGGTTTCTATAATTGTAGTTTACAATGGGAAGGCAATGAAGATGACAGAAAAGAGACCGCTGTTGTTCACTTGTCTGACGATGATCAAGGCCTGGCAGCCGGACAGTATGCAGCATTCTATGAAGGAAGAACTTGCTTAGGCTCTAGCGTGATATTGGAGTCATGGGATGATCAAGGTTTTCCTGTATGTACAAAAGCTTTAGAAATTGCTAGAATGGAAGATAAATCAAAGCTTGGGAATCCAGTCAAGATAAAAGGTAAATCAGATAGCCCACAGGTGTATAATCCCACTGACGGAACTGCTAAGCATCATGAGGCGGGAAGAGGTTCACAAGTTGCTTCTGCAACTAAGCAAAGAAGTAGGACAGTTGAGAGATATGCAGTGTCCATATTCTCTTTTAATTGGCTACAAAAGTTTTGGCAGAAGTGAGTATAGTGATCAACTCATCATATAGATGTAGATGTTGTTTGGATCCAAAGAAGTGGAGTGTTGCGAAGTGCAAGAGAAAAAATAAAGAAAGTGCAAGTCCCTCATACTTTTTGAGATTTGGATTTGCTTATGTGCATTGGAGTCAGTGCACATCAGCACCATTGGATCCATCTTTTTTGGGACCCACACAAAAACTTAATGGATCCAATAGTACTGTTATGCACTATAATTGCATGTTAACTTCAATACAGGTCAACTGATTCAAATTGTACTTTTTGTACTTCACATTTCACACAACATTGCAGTTCATTGATTTTAGTGAGTGTATTTTGTTGCATAATAATTTATAAAAGAAAATAATATGATATATCTTTGTCATTAATTTAAGGGTAAATTACACCGCATTCCCTTGAAAAATGCTAAAATTACATTGCCCTTCCTTCTAGTTTTTAAAATTACACTGCCTTCTCTTGAGAGATTAAAAATCATTACACTTTGATCTAAAATTTCATTCTCCAATAAGAAAAGGGTTTAAAAAGTCTACTTTTTTCAACTTTCAATACAATAAATATTCATAAACAAATTGTCCCTCACAAAAGTGTAACCCACACATACTTTCATCCTCTTGTAAAGTTGTCAATTTTTTTAAAAAAATTTTATGAGTATTTATAGCAATTATTATTTTAATAAAATAAAATTTTCAAAAAAAGTCTGTAAATTAAATAACTTACGAATTTTTTTGGAATTAATAATGTAATATAATATATCCATTATTTTACTTAATTTTCAACAATTAAGTTTAATAGATGGATTTTTATTAATGTGGAGTCACTATGTAATTTGATGTAATGTAATTTTTTTTGTTAGACAGATCACTCAGGCACTATTAGAATTTAATTTAATGGTTAATACTTTTATATTTTTTCAATTAAATTTTGATAAAAATTTAGAATAATTTGACAATTTTAAAAAAATGTATGTTTTGAGAATCGATTTAATCTTATTTTAAAAAGATCATCAATTTTCTCTTAGATTTAATTTTAAAGTCTCACAAAAAGAAAAAAGAAAAGTGAAAGTCAATTTATAGTGGAAGATAAGTAGGGCCCTATTGTTGAATTATGATTATCTAACATGAGCAAATAAAAAAATTTGTAATTTTAAATAGTTTAAAGCTTTTGTTAGAATTTTATTTTGTTAAAATAATAACTATTATAACTACGGAATATTTTGCCTAGGGACACGTGGCACTGAGCTTCTAGAAGTTTAGTGACAGCATACGCTAACGACACGTGGCACCACTCACCTACCCCTTACGTGGCGTTGTCCACATCTCCCCTCGAGGGCTCCCATCCAAGAGACGTGGGAAACCCCCTGGGCGTCGTGGGACGACCTACGTCCATCAAGAACGTGGGTCGAGCACGTCATCCTCACACTTAGTATAAAAGGACCCTCACCCGAGTGACTTAAAGATCAGAATACGAACACTGGAAGACCACCCATAACCATTTAGGCAAACATTCTGAGCACCCTCAGACGTCCTCTTGCCCAATCCACATCACACATCCCAAGCTCTGCCAATAGCACCGTTAGGTCCCGCCGCCGGCAAACACATCTCCGTCCCGGAGTATTCCACCAACAGAGCTCATAACAGCTCTCAGAGTGTCACGGCCCCCGTTTAGAGGATCGTGACCGGCACAGACACAAGGAATATCCCTATGCCTGTAAGCCTTATCACCTAATTGACAGAATATCTATTATTGAAAAATACATTCACATGCATTATAATACCATGGCTACACCGAAATGGTGGCCTATCCTAGGCAAGCAAATCCACGGCCAGTGCCGCTTCAGGATATAGATATAGGAAAACACACATAATATATAGCCTGTGTACTGGCTACACATCCTAAGATGCTGCCTATCCTATTCACATGCAACAGATATCTGTATATATATATATTTTGAAAACAAATTTTCCCTGTATCGCAGTAAAATAAATCCTGATCTTTAAGGTGTGTGAAGCTGATAGTTCTAGATTTAGTGATACAATATAATTGGGTACGTCTACCCTTTACTTTATGATACAATAATAAAGTAAATTAAATTACAATTACACTTTATTCACCCACATGAACAAGTTGTGGGTCTTGGAAAAGTGTTGCTCAACCCTCGTTCCACCGAAACTTCTTCCACCTGTACTTAACCTGTCTCTGTGTAGTAAAAATGAGGTGTGAGTCTTAACCACGCGACTCAGTGAGGACTCTCCCATCCCCGGCGCAAGGCGGGTACCGTATCGCTGGGACTGGGAGTCATACACAACCACATGCACAAACAACTAGTTACTGTGAGTTAGCATGCATTCTTGGTGATCACACAATAACAGAAATTTCACCCAAATACTCACATGCATTTAGCAGATATAAGCATGCAGCAGTTTAATTCTCATCATCACTCAACAAGTAAACATATAACATATAATGCCGGCTTTTACTTACCGGTCTTCTCACGTTCAACATGTTTGAATCAACCAAGACGATGTGGTGACGTAATCCTGTACGTCACTACTACGCTGCACAACCAGAAATCATATGCAAACACAGACAATTTGTATATACACACAGATACTATAACATACATCTACTTAATCTCCCCAACTCTGGGGTTTCTACTAGCCACTACGTGGCTTTCCCACTTTGAGCCCGTGCACTCGGGTTGCTGGCCACCACGTGGCAAATATACTTAACCCATCCACTCGGGTACTGGTCACCTCGTGACAATTCTGTTAATCAAACAATAATTAACCCATTCACTTGGGTACTAGTCACCTCGTGACAATTCTATTAATCAAACACAATCAACTTCTATCTTTGAAACAACTGATACGTAGCCACCACGTGGCACGTCCTGTCCCCTTACTGCGGGGCAATAGCTTGAGCCCACTCGTCCATTACCCAACCAGGCCACATGGCGGGCACGACACGACGTCTCGATGCATGACCACTGACACACCCTGGACCAACTCCACAGGATGGTTTCTCTTTTACTAGGTTAGGCTCACGGTTCACCCGTAGGTTCCTCCTGTGTCTCCTTACCTTAGTTTCACATATTAATAGGATTCTTTGTATCTTTCCCGAAGGATCAATAATTCTTCTCCTTATTAATATGTACAAGTATCCTCAACAGGATATAACTCATATACCCGTCCAGATGCACTCTCTGAGCCTCAAGCTATCGTCATAGCAATATAAATCCTTTCTGACCCTATTTCCAGGATAGGGCAATAACCATCGTCATGGTGATTATAAAACTGAGGTCTCAAGTGCCATCTGACGTTGTTCTAGTCGATGTCTCACATCGCTAGCATAACCAAATCTGAAACCCACCAATAACTCCCTTTGCATGATTTTAATTTAAGTCACCGTCATGACGAGTTTTCAAAATAAAGTTTAGCCCTTCCGTAAAAGGACTCTTGCCACCGTCGTGGAAAAGATTTAATAAAATACTCATTACGCCTCCGGAGTGTATGAGTTGGATTTGTAACACACCAATCATAACAAACAATTATACTCTACTCCTATGTCTTCCTATCCAAGCTACTTTCCACAACCTATTTTCTAGTTCTTTCATTCTTTTAGCATTCTATACCTCTAGCTAACACATACCAGACAAGCAGAGAATATGCATACTCATGTAATCCACATAAGCATACAACCCTAGGAGCAGAGATGAAAGAGCCCTCACCTTGGTCACTTTACTTAACATTCCCTTTGAGCACTCTTGTCTCCAAGGAAGTACTTGAATCCTATCACATACAACCAATTCAATCCATATCAATTTTCATACATCAACTTCTATTTCACCACATAAGTCCTATCACATATAATCCTTTCCACCATATTCTAAATTCATAATTACATAGCAACTTAAAACTACATTCAAGGCTAACCCAAAACCCCTTATTAAGCTAAGGTCATCATTTAGAGTTCTCTTGAAGTTAAAAACAATTTATGCTTAAGTAAACAAGTCTTGCCACTTGCTCACTCTCCAAGCTCCTTCAATGAAGGATTTTGCCAAATATGGAAACTTCTCATTTTCACCATGGGTCCACACATAAAAAAAATCCAACCATTGGGCAATATCTCATTTCATTTAAAAAGTGTAAGCAATTCATTTGGAACCCAAACAAACCAACAATTTTTTTATCTAGGATTTTGTTTGATCTTTGAATGACACTTAAAAGTTGGTTAAACTCATTTTAGTTGAAGGAAAAGGAACCATTCAAATTAAGGAAGAAATAACAACTTTTCAAAAACTAGAAACTTGGTAGTGTGTAAAACAGAAACGCTAACTTTCGAGAAACTTCCCAGAAAATCTAACCGTTGGACTTTTAAGTAAAAATACAACTTAAAATCTTAGGATGTTAGCTTTCATATGGCTTTGGAATCACTCAAATCCATTAATTAACGAATTCAGAAAACACATTTAAACATAGCAAGATCAGATTCAAAACAGCATGCAACATTTGGCAAGCTTCATTGAAATGGTCATATCTCCTTCCATACTTAACGAAATTATTTGATTCTTCTTTCTAAATCAATTATAAATTATTTACAGAAAGGATTTGAGCCATTTAAGAGCAGTAATTTAAAAACAGTAGCCAATCATACAAAAATTTCGCATCAGTTTAGAAAACAGAATCGCTGAAGTTCGAGGCAATTTACAGAAGATCTAACAGTTGTAATATTTTGGAAAAATACAATTTAGAAAGCTTAGGATGTTAGCTTTCATATGGATTTGGAATCATGCAAATACATTAAGAAACGAATTCAGAAAACACGTTTAAACAGAGCAAGGTCAGATTCAAAAACTCGATTTTTGACAAAAACATGTTCCACGAATTTCTTGTGTCTTATACCATCAAAGATTGTTGTTTTTAGAAGAACATGATGAACAAACTCAAACCCTAAACTCAAATCTCTAACCCAGCAAAATCTCAGCACAACCAACAATTAAAACATCCAATAGAAATGTTCATAACATCAAGAATGCAAAGTTTGAGCCTCCATTGTTCATAAATTCAAGAAATGGTGAGGATGAGAAAAATCATAGATGGAGGAGATTACTAAACCTACCTTTGATGGATGAATATAGATGAAGATGAAGCTTGAAAAAGTCACTTGAGTGTTGCTCCGGCCACCGGATTTCGGCCACCCTTCACCTTCAACCTTCCTCCCAATTGCTCTCCCTTCTCTCCAAAACCCTAACCCTTGCTCCCTCTCTCTAAAATGTGAAAAATGGATGTGTTATGCGTGAATGGTGTCTGGATGGGGGTTTATAAGTGTGTTTACTATCTTTTGGGAAAAATTATAGTTTTTTTGCCACTTTCAGAAATTTCTTTCCAATTAAGTCCCAATTTCTTAGGTCCTGAATTAAATCCAGAAAATTATTTTCTACTTCTTTTCTTTCCCTTTCATTTTATTTTAAACCTCGAAAAAAATTTCTTTCCGGTTTCTTTTAACTTTCACATATATTTTAGTTTATTTTACTTTTTTCTAAGGTTTTAATTCCTAGCCCCGGAATAAATCATTCTTAGATCTTCGAAATTTTTAAATAAATCATTCTTTAGTCCTCGAAATTTTCCGGGGTATTACATCACCTACTATATCTTTGTTGATTCTCTCTTTATAATATAAAGTATAGGTTTCAATTATAACTCTTTATAATTATTATTTTAACATTTTTCTCTCCTCAACTCAACTCAACTCATCTCACATCACATATTATATTATCTTAAAATATAATAATAATACTTCGAAAGAGTTCAAATATGTGAGGTAAGAAAAGATGAGGAAAAGAAAACAAAGATAATTAAAATATTTTATCTAATTTATTATTTTAAAAACTTATTATTATTTAATATTATAATTTTTAAGTTAAAATAAAAATTACACCTATAATTTTGTACGTATGCCAAAGGCTCTAGTGTCTTGTTGATTTAATTTGCTAAAGTGGGTTGGCACAAATAGTTAAGGATGTGGAGGAAAGTTCTCGCCTCACTCATAGGCGAGGGTTCGAATCCCCCTGAAGTCATCCAAAATCCTGCTTTTGTGGGCATCCCTCCCCAGGGAGATCCCCTGGCACCCAAGGGCTAGTTGAGTAGTTGCGACTGGGTAAAACTGCTTGCGGTTTAGGCCTGTGCAGTAATCCTTTGGGTTGGGCATCTGTTGGTCTCCCCAACATGCCACTGGCGCCCTGTCCTGTAGTACTTGGGAGTGCCTTCCCTTACTACCATCTTATTTACCAAAAAAAAAAAAATACTTGTAATATTTTTAGTTGGAAATAATTTTTATTATGTTATTTTATTATTTTTAAATCAGTTAAAATATATAAAATCCTCTTAATCATGTAAATTATCGTCTTAATGGAAAAAAATTGACCTAAAACTCCCTGAAAACTCACGATTTGTGCCAAAATCTCTTAATTTGTTTTCTAAAATCCTAGCAGAAAGATAACACATCAACAAAATAAGTTATACCCAAATGTAGAAACCCTTTTCCATAGAACTTGAGGCCTTGTATGTGTAAGAAAACTCCTATAAACTTTAGGTTTTGTGAAGAAACCATATAAACTTTAAGCTTTATACAAAAAAATTCCTTGAATAATTTGACACTATACAGTACCATTTGTTAGGGTTATATATGTTTTAGATGGAAAAAGTAACAAAGAAACTTCTTCGCACAAATTTTAAAATTTGAGGGAGGGATTCTAGTAAACTTTATTTTTGTTGAGAAAAATTATTTGCATGTCAATACATTATGTGATTTTAACCTATAATATATAATAAAAGTTATTTCTTAGAGAGATATTGAAGATCATATCTAGTACATTTCATTGCGAATATTTTTGAATATATAATAGAAAATTAATAAATTTGGTTAATCATATATTTCTTAAAAATCTCTTCTCTAGGATCTTATATTGGCTGGATCGCAAAGCTTTGCTACAATTGTAGAATGGGCAATTAGTACTAGCTCTTGAAAAATCCAATGACCTTAAAGAAGGCCACAGAAGAGCTGGATAGGGTTATTGGCAGACAAAGATGGGTCAAAGAGGAGGACTGTCACGACCCCAATTACAGGGATCCGTGACCGGCACGGGAATAGAATTTATCCTCTAAACCCGTAAGCCTTATCAATAATCATAAATTATCTACCCTTATGTACAATCAACATTCAGTATTCACATAGTGTATATAGTGGCCACACCATCATTGGTGGCCTAAATAACCTGCAATCCACGGCGCTCAATGCCGCTTCAGCCCATTTCATGTATATATATACACCCATAAACTCAGGACAATCACACGTAAATATATATATACATAGTGATCAAACCCCAAGGGAATGATCTATCCTATTCACACACAATGTATATAACCTGTCATATTCACGCATGTACACCCACACTCACAGTTAAGTATACATAGTGATTACACGCCTCAATACGTGTAATCTATCCTATTCACATGCAGGTATTTATATTTTTCATCCATCATATACCAAGTCACACATATATATATAGCATATACATATTGATCACACACCATCATGTGTGACCTATCCTATTCACATACGCAGATATATAAATATCTATGTAAGTATATCAAGACTTTCCCAACACCCAGAATCCTATCAGTAAGCACATGTGAAGCCGACATGTCTAGATATAGCATAATTCAAAAGCTGTAAATATTTACGTCGCCTTTACAACTTTAGAATTTATACAACTCAAAATAATGAAGGCTAAATAATCAAAAGATGTCCACCCACGCGAACAAATGCGGTGCAAGTGGATAGATGTCCGTATCACTGTCCGGACGTCGAAGCCTGCCCGATTCCTGTATCTGAAACATTTAAACAGAGGGTGTGAGCCCAACAGACTCAGTGAGAAGCTTCCCATCCTCGGCGTAGCGGCGGGTACCACTACAGCTGGGGAAAGGGAACCACTCACAACCACAAGCGCACGAAATTCCAGTTTATCATATGTTATATAATGATCAGGCAAACCTTAGTATAACGTTACGTCACAGATAAACTTAGGAATCATACTCCTCAATCATGCTACTTATAAGTAACCAATAATATGAAGCATTTTATATTAAAAACTATAAATCATACTTTCGACTCTAGTGCCATGCTAGAGCAACAGCCTCAACAGGCAAGTCTTTCAAATGCTATGCACCACCCTAGTGCCAGGCTAGGGCAATAGCCACAACGGGCAACCATGAATATGAAATGCACCACCCTAGTGCCAGGCTAGGGCAATAGCCACAACGGGCAACCATGAATTTGTAATGCACCACCCTAGTGCCAGGCTAGGGCCGTAGCCACAACGGGCAACCATGAATATGTAATGTACCACCCTAGTGCCAGGCTAGGGCCATAGCCACAACGGGCAAATGTCTGACGTCATATTTCACTCTCTTACTTTCAGTGGGGTTTGCAACACGGACTACCCATTTCTATTCTAAAGTGTTTTTACCCCAGCAGTGTGAACTCCACTAAGAATTTCTAATCAATTATGAGATTTTCTACTCTTTGTTTAGTACCCAACCCCTGATTAGATGATAACCTAACTCTAAGGTACTTCCTAAGTTCATTTACCACAAATCACGTCGACGTGTAATAAGAAGTCAGTTTCATTTCCTTAGTGGGTTTCTAATTATTGGGACAAACCAAAAATTGTACGAAATCAATATCCTACCCCTTCTTACTTGTACTGTTGGCGTATCCCATGTCATCACATGGATACCCTCCAGTACCACTTCAACTTAAATCAATCACATATATAAAAATATTTTCACAATTAACAGTTTAGGAACAACAATAGCATGTTATTACCTAACAAGTCTTACAAACAAGCAAGTAAGCAAACCACGTATTCACATCCTCATTCAACCCTGTAGGGCAAGGATGGGAAACCCCTCACCTGGACGGCTTCCTGTTTCTTGTCCTGGAGTCACTCCTGCTCCAGACGACTCGTGGTTACCTAACAAATATATTTACGTCATTATCATCTTTATTATATGCAAATTGTATGCGTATGCTATGCTCATGTCAAATTAATTCATTAAACTTTGCCAAGAACCAAGTCCTTGGTCTTAACCCTTTTTCCTCTCTTTAATATTGTTTCCAAGTGTCTCACACTTAATCTCATCTCTTTGTCCCTTTCTTTGAATACTCATTTTCACCTACAAGTGTTCGTATGTGACCTTTCACAACCAACCCTTCAACTCATATCCACATACAACATATGTGGCCGGATATCCTTTAAAATTTGATAATCCACCTAATAAAAGCATTTCACTATTTAAATCAATCCCAAGCATCCACCACGATCTAATCTAAATTCCTAGCTAATATCTTAGCTCCATATTCTAAATTGGATTGAAAAGTGTCTCTTTTAATACCAAATTGGTTTCCGGTTGAGACGGAATTATTCGGGCGTTAATCCCTCGCATATTCCACAATCCCTACCATTCTATAACACCAATCCAACACACCAATCAATCCCAACTCAATTTATACTACACTTTGTCTCACTTTAAATTCCATTGTCCTATGGTTTTCAAGTTGAGCAACTTCCATCATCAATTTTCCAACAAATATACTCCCAAATACTTCTAAGCAACCCAATAGCTTCAACTTAGGACCCAAAATAATTTATTCATACCAATTAGGAATTTTCCAAAAATCCCTAAAATAGATAAATTTGGGGTTTGAGGGATTCGGGACTTTTTACCTCGATTCAATCGGATAGGATGATGGAATGGGGTAGAAAGAACTCCCGGTCACCTTCCCCGACTTCGAAACGGCGGATTCCGGCGAAGATTCCGGCGAAAACCGCTTTTTCCGTCACTTTTCTCAACTCCTCCGTGAAGCCCGCGCCGGACCACCTTCTCCGGCGTCCAACGTCGCCGTCGACGGTCCCTGCCTCGGCGAACGGCGACGCTGCAGCTCCGTTTCGCCTCCCCGCGTCACGGTCGTCGTCTTCCCGCTGGAGCTTCTCGGCGATCGTGTGGTCCTCACTTTTTCTTTTCTGCTGCTTAATGTCTCGGCTGCACTCTGGAGGAAAGAAAAAGTGGGGTCTTTGGTCCTTAATGAATTTCATTTAAGGGGGTCACGTGTGTGGCCCCCTTCCCTCACATATATATTATATTTTTTTTTGTAAGAAGTTTTTTTATATATATATACATATATATTTAATATATTTTTTTTTTATTGTTAAAATCAACTTTGGGGTTAATAGATTTACACCCAATATTTCCCGTTAGGTCCCAATTTGTCCAATAAAATTTCATCTATTTAAATTTTTCTCCTTTTCCTTCCAAATTAAAAATAAAAATTAATTTGGGACCTTAACGTTGATTGGAAAAATATTCCGGGTATTACAATCTTCCCCCCTTAAGAAATTCGGTCCCCGAATTTCAACCACATACTAACCTTAGTTTTCAAATAAATGAGGATACGTTCTGCGCATATCAGCCTCAACTTCCCACGTAGCTTCCTCGGTCGAGTGATTTCTCCACAGAACTTTCACCAATGGTATTTCTTTCGATCTCAACTTCTTCAATTGACGATCTAAGATTTCCACTAGTATCTCCTCATACGTCAAATCTTCGGTTAGTTGTATCTCTTGGGGTTGGATTACATGAGAAGGATCTGGCAAGTACTTGCGAAGCATTGATACATGAAACACCGGATGAACTCCTTCTAGTTCCGCCGGCAACTGAAGACGGTAGGCAACATTTCCCACACGTTCAAGTATCTCAAACGGTTCGATATACCTTGGACTTAGTTTGCCTTTCTTGCCAAACCTCATCACGCCTCTCATTGGTGAAATTTTCAAAAAGACTTGCTCACCTACAGCGAATTCTAATTCTCTTCTCCGATTGTCGGCATATGACTTCTGCCTACTCTGAGCCATCACAAGCTTTTCTCTAATTACCTTTACCTTGTCCAACGCTTCCTGAACAAGTTCTGGACCAACTAACTTGGCCTCTCCGACCTCGAACCACCCAATCGGGGATCTACACCTTCGACCATATAAAGCTTCAAAAGGTGCCATCTGTATACTGGGCTGGTAACTGTTATTGTAGGCAAACTCTGCTAATGGTAGATACTTTTCCCAACTTCCGCTGAAATCCATAACACATGCCCTTAGCATGTCCTCTAAAACCTGAATAGTCCTCTCAGATTGCCCATCAGTCTGGGGATGAAATGCTGTACTCAGATCAACCCTCGTCCCCAATGCCTCCTGCAATGCCCTCCAGAATCGAGAGGTAAACTGTGGCCCCCTATCAGAGATAATCGACACCGGCACTCCGTGTAACCTCACTATCTCTGATAGGTATAACTGGGCATACTGACCCACTCCGTAAGTGGTCTTAACTGGCAGGAAATGAGCGGACTTGGTCATCCGGTCAACTATTACCCAAACTGAGTCGAAACCCCTCTGCGATCGCGGCAATCCCGACACAAAATCCATCGTAATTCTCTCCCATTTCCACTCTGGAATTTCTATCTTTTGAAGTGTTCCGGCGGGCTTTTGGTGTTCAGCCTTAACTTGCTGACACACTAAACATCTAGATACATAGTCTGCCACATCTCTCTTCATACCATTCCACCAGTATAACTCCCTAAGATCCTGATACATCTTGTTACCTCCAGGATGGATAGTATATGCCGTCTTGTGTGCCTCATCAAGAATTCTTTCTTTCAAACCATCCACCATAGGTACACACAATCGTCCCTCCAACCGGAGTATGCCATTTTCGTCTATAGAGAATCGGACGTCGTCCTTCTCCCCTTTAACCACTGTATCTTTGATCTGTTTGAGGTCGGCGTCTTGCTCTTGCTTGGATTTAACTTCTTCAATTAGAGACGACTTAGCTTGGATATGGGCTAGAAACAAGTTGGAATTTCCAATTTCAAACTGAGTTCCAGCTCATGTATTTCCCGAATCAACGGTCTTCGTACTTCACTGATATGGGCTAAGCTACCCATTGACTTTCGGCTCAAAGCATCTGCTACAACATTTGCTTTACCAGGATGGTAAAGAATCGTACAGTCATAATCTTTTATCAGCTCCATCCACCTGCGTTGTCTCAGATTCAAGTCTTTCTGTTCAAAAATGTACTTGAGGCTTTTGTGGTCTGTGTATATCTCACACGATTCACCATAAAGGTAGTGTCTCCAAATCTTCAAGGCAAACACCACCGCTGCCATTTCAAGATCGTGAGTCGGGTAATTCTTCTCATGCTTCCGGAGTTGCCTAGATGCATAAGCAATTTCTCTCCCATATTGCATAAGAATGCACCCTAACCCAATTCGCGAAGCATCACAGTAAACCACATATCCTCCGGTGCCTTCAGGAAGTGCCAACACTGGCGCTGTAGTGAGACTTTCCTTCAGTTTCTGGAAACTTTCTTCACACTTGTTACTCCACTCAAACTTTACCCCTTTTTGAGTCAACTTGGTAAGAGGTGCAGCAATCTTCGAAAAATCCTGCACAAACCTCCGGTAATACCCAGCCAAACCTAAGAAACTACGAATCTCTGTGACTGAGGTTGGTTGGGACCAATTCTTCACTGCTTCTACCTTGCTTGGGTCAACATGGATTCCCTCTGAAGATACCACGTGACCAAGGAATGCCACTCTGTCAAGCCAAAATTCACACTTTGAAAACTTAGCATACAACTTCTCTTCTCTTAGCTTTTGTAATGCCAGTCTCAAGTGGATTGCGTGCTCCTCCGCATTTTTGGAATAGATTAGAATGTCATCTATAAATACAATGACAAACCGGTCTAGAAATGGCTTGAAAACCCGGTTCATCAAGTCCATAAAAGCTGCTGGTGCATTAGTTAGACCGAATGACATAACTAGAAATTCATAATGGCCGTATCGGGTTCGAAAAGCAGTCTTGGGTACATCTTCATTTCTAATCTTCAACTGATGATACCCTGATCGCAAATCGATTTTTGAAAACCTCTTAGCACCCTGCAGTTGATCAAACAGATCATCGATCCTTGGAAGTGGATACTGATTGCGGACCGTTACCTTATTCAACTTCCGGTAGTCGATACACTATCTTAAAGTTCCATCTTTCTTCTTCACGAATAACACCGGAGCACCCCATGGTGAAAAACTGGGTCTGATAAAGCCCTTATCAAGCAGCTCCTGTAATTGAGTGTGTAGCTCCGTCAACTCTTTCGGAGCCATTCTATAGGGCGGTGTGGACATCGGCTGTGTTCCTGGTAACAGTTCAATCTCGAACTCAATTTCTCGATCAGGCGGCAATCCTGGCAGTTCATCAGGAAACACATCAAGGAACTCCCGAACCACTGGCACCTGATCCGCGGGAATTACCTCTTTCGTCTTATCCCTCACAACTGCCAAATATCTCTTACACTCTTTCTCAAGTAGTTTGGAAGCTTCCATTGCCGAAATTAGGCTTGGATGTGAGGCACCACCATCACCCCATAACACAAATGGTTCCTCATCAGGCATATTGAACTTTAAACACTTTGCCCTGCAGTCAACCACCGCATGACAAGATGCCAACCAATCCATGCCCAAGATGACATCTAGGCCTACCATGTATAGTAGTCGTAGGTCTACAACCGTCTCATGACCCTCGACTATAACAACACATGACTCATAGACATACTTAACTTGAATCGAATCACCCATCGGAGTAGAGACCTTTTCTGTCTCCTTCGACCTAATCAGGCGTTTCTCAACCTTCCGTGCAAACACATGTGAGATGTAGGAATGAGTTGAACCAGAATCAAATAATACAAGAGCCTTGAGAGCGCATACTGTAAGTGTACCTGTCACAACTGTGTTTGAGGCATGTGCATCCTGCCGAGACAAAGCAAATACTCGTGCCTGTCCTCCTCCCGGCGCACCTGGACCTCTACCACCTGTTCCTGCTCCTCTGCCTCTACCCGCACCTGATGTATTAACCTGGGGTGGTACAGTTCTAACTGGTGGGGCTGCAATCGGAGTACTACCTGGAGTAGGATTACTTCTGACACTTGTGTTGCTCCTCTTCTGTGGACATTCCCTAGCCATATGTCCGAATTGCCCACAATTTTAACAACTTCCTCTCTTGGCTTTGCACTCTCCAAAATGAAATCTCCCATATGTTCCACACTGCGGTTTCTGGTTACCGCCCTGACTACTGCCTTGGGACCTTTGCCCACCTTGGGTGTTACTCTTCCCAGAACTTGTGATGGTAATAGCAGACTGCCCACCAACTTGTCCTGCATAATTTGAAACTATACCAGAATTACCAGCTGTCTTTTGCTTCTTCTTCCATCCTTGGCCCTCATTGCTCATCAATAATTTATTCTTGGGATTCGCCGACGTCCCAAACTTCTTTCTATTTTCGATCACTCTTGCACAATCCGCAGCCTGTGCTAAAGTTTCAAATTGATTACACTAGGGTAGTAGCACTACGAACAACGGCTCTACTAGTCTGTGAATGAACCTCTTGATCAATTCCCTCTCATCAGGAACTAATTCAGGAGCGTATTGAGCTAGCTCTGTGTACTGCAGTTCAAACTCGGTCACAGACATATTCGGCGTCATCCACAAGTCTTCGAACTGTTGACGCTTGGCATACTTCATTCCTTCAGACAGAAACCGACCCAGGAATTCCCTCTGAAAATCTTCCCAGGTCATAGGAGCAACTCTCCTTGCATATCTCTTCTGTACTGATTCAAACCAAACCCGTGCAGCGCCTCTTAACTGAAACGAGGCAAGTTCCACCATCTCTCCTCCTGGACACCTCAGTAACTGCCCAATTCTGACTATATCACGGAGGAAATGTTGAGGGTCCTCCTTGGTTTCAGTTCCGCAAAATGTGGGCGGATTTAACTTCAAAAATTTTGTAATTGGCAATTCTCTCGGAACTCCCCTCGGTCTCCGGGGCACGTCCCTTTGTTGCCATCCCCTTCTTGGTTCTTCCTCCCTTGTTTCAGTTTCCTGTTCAACCGATATCACTTGCTCTTCTTCTTCGCCGGCAACTAAACGGCGGACTTCTTGTTGAATTTGGCGAGTCATTTTAGCTCTCAATTCCTGAAATCCAACAGTCAGCATCTCAGCAACTGAAGGAGCACCCATGTCAACCTGTGGCTCTGGGTTTTGTTGCCTATGCACTTCTCTTTCTTGTGTCCTACCACGACCGCGAGCACGGCCTCTAGCATGGCCTCTAGCTCGGCCCCTAGAGGCACTCTCTCCTCCCGAACGGACTCCTCATCTGTACGTGCAGGGACTCTACCGCCCCTCCTAGCCTGCCTAGTAGTCGGCAGCATCCCTGTACTGCACAAAAATGTCACCTGATAAGCATTTGCATAATCTATCATAGATTAAGAAGGAATGAAAGAAAGGCTGACTCAAATTATCCTGGGTACTCCCACAAGTGCCTGTTTAATGCAACGTTGTGCCCGGGTTTCACAACGAAGCTTAAACCGACACCCGGTCATACCAATGGCTTCACATGACTTAAAGAAATAACCAGGCTCTGATACCAACTTTGTCACGACCCCAATTACAGGGATCCGTGACCGGCACGGGAATAGAATTTATCCTCTAAACCCGTAAGCCTTATCAATAATCATAAATTATCTACCCTTATGTACAATCAACATTCAGTATTTACATAGTGTATATAGTGGCCACACCATCATTGGTGGCCTAAATAACCTGCAATCCACGGCGCTCAATGCCGCTTCAACCCATTTCATGTATATATATACACCCATAAACTCAGGACAATCACACGTAAATATATATATACATAGTGATCAAACCCCAAGGGAATGATCTATCCTATTCACACACAATGTATATAACCTGTCATATTCACGCATGTACACCCACACTCACAGTTAAGTATACATAGTGATTACACGCCTCAATACGTGTAATCTATCTTATTCACATGCAGGTATTTATATTTTTCATCCATCATATACCAAGTCACACATATATATATAGCATATACATATTGATCACACACCATCATGTGTGACCTATCCTATTCACATACGCAGATATATAAATATCTATGTAAGTATATCAAGACTTTCCCAACACCCAGAATCCTATCAGTAAGCACATGTGAAGCCGACATGTCTAGATATAGCATAATTCAAAAGCTGTAAATATTTACGTCACCTTTACAACTTTAGAATTTATACAACTCAAAATAATGAAGGCTAAATAATCAAAAGATGTCCACCCACGCGAACAAATGCGGTGCAAGTGGATAGATGTCCGTATCACTGTCCGGACGTCGAAGCCTGCCCGATTCCTGTATCTGAAACATTTAAACAGAGGGTGTGAGTCCAACAGACTCAGTGAGAAGCTTCCCATCCTCGGCGTAGCGGCGGGTACCACTACAGCTGGGGAAAGGGAACCACTCACAACCACAAGCGCACGAAATTCCAGTTTATCATATGTTATATAATGATCAGGCAAACCTTAGTATAACGTTACGTCACAGATAAACTTAGGAATCATACTCCTCAATCATGCTACTTATAAGTAACCAATAATATGAAGCATTTTATATTAAAAACTATAAATCATACTTTCGACTCTAGTGCCACGCTAGAGCAATGGCCTCAACAGGCAAGTCTTTCAAATGCTATGCACCACCCTAGTGCCAGGCTAGGGCAATAGCCACAACGGGCAACCATGAATATGAAATGCACCACCCTAGTGCCAGGCTAGGGCAATAGCCACAACGGGCAAGTCTATCAAATGCTATGCACCACCCTAGTGCCAGGCTAGGGCAATAGCCACAACGGGCAACCATGAATTTGTAATGCACCACCCTAGTGCCAGGCTAGGGCCATAGCCACAACGGGCAACCATGAATATGTAATGTACCACCCTAGTGCCAGGCTAGGGCTATAGCCACAACGGGCAAATGTCTGACGTCATATTTCACTCTCTTACTTTCAGTGGGGTTTCCAACACGGACTACCCATTTCTATTCTAAAGTGTTTTTACCCCAGCAGTGTGAACTCCACTAAGAATTTCTAATCAATTATGAGATTTTCTACTCTTTGTTTAGTACCCAACCCCTGATTAGATGATAACCTAACTCTAAGGTACTTCCTAAGTTCATTTACCACAAATCACGTCGACGTGTAATAAGAAGTCAGTTTCATTTCCTTAGTGGGTTTCTAATTATTGGGACAAACCAAAAATTGTACGAAATCAATATCCTACCCCTTCTTACTTGTACTGTTGGCGTATCCCATGTCATCACATGGATACCCTCCAGTACCACTTCAACTTAAATCAATCACATATATACAAATATTTTCACAATTAACAGTTTAGGAACAACAATAGCATGTTATTACCTAACAAGTCTTACAAACAAGCAAGTAAGCAAACCACGTATTCACATCCTCATTCAACCCTGTAGGGCAAGGATGGGAAACCCCTCACCTGGACGGCTTCCTGTTTCTTGTCCTGGAGTCACTCCTGCTCCAAACGACTCGTGGTTACCTAACAAATATATTTACGTCATTATCATCTTTATTATATGCAAATTGTATGCGTATGCTATGCTCATGTCAAATTAATTCATTAAACTTTGCCAAGAACCAAGTCCTTGGTCTTAACCCTTTTTCCTCTCTTTAATATTGTTTCCAAGTGTCTCACACTTAATCTCATCTCTTTGTCCCTTTCTTTGAATACTCATTTTCACCTACAAGTGTTCGTATGTGACCTTTCACAACCAACCCTTCAACTCATATCCACATACAACATATGTGGCCGGATATCCTTTAAAATTTGATAATCCACCTAATAAAAGCATTTCACTATTTAAATCAATCCCAAGCATCCACCACGATCTAATCTAAATTCCTAGCTAATATCTTAGCTCCATATTCTAAATTGGATTGAAAAGTGTCTCTTTTAATACCAAATTGGTTTCCGGTTGAGACGGAATTATTCGGGCGTTAATCCCTCGCATATTCCACAATCCCTACCATTCTATAACACCAATCCAACACACCAATCAATCCCAACTCAATTTATACTACACTTTGTCTCACTTTAAATTCCATTGTCCTATGGTTTTCAAGTTGAGCAACTTCCATCATCAATTTTCCAACAAATATACTCCCAAATACTTCTAAGCAACCCAATAGCTTCAACTTAGGACCCAAAATAATTTATTCATACCAATTAGGAATTTTCCAAAAATCCCTAAAATAGATAAATTTGGGGTTTGAGGGATTCGGGACTTTTTACCTCGATTCAATCGGATAGGATGATGGAATGGGGTAGAAAGAACTCCCGGTCACCTTCCCCGACTTCGAAACGGCGGATTCCGGCGAAGATTCCGGCGAAAACCGCTTTTTTCCGTCACTTTTCTCAACTCCTCCGTGAAGCCCGCGCCGGACCACCTTCTCCGGCGTCCAACGTCGCCGTCGACGGTCCCTGCCTCGGCGAACGGCGACGCTGCAGCTCCGTTTCGCCTCCCCGCGTCACGGTCGTCCTCTTCCCGCTGGAGCTTCTCGGCGATCGTGTGGTCCTCACTTTTTCTTTTCTGCTGCTTAATGTCTCGGCTGCACTCTGGAGGAAAGAAAAAGTGGGGTCTTTGGTCCTTAATGAATTTCATTTAAGGGGGTCACGTGTGTGGCCCCCTTCCCTCACATATATATTATATTTTTTTTTTGTAAAATTTTTTTTTATATATATATACATATATATTTAATATATTTTTTTTTTTATTGTTAAAATCAACTTTGGGGTTAATAGATTTACACCCAATATTTTCCGTTAGGTCCCAATTTGTCCAATAAAATTTCATCTATTTAAAATTTTCTCCTTTTCCTTCCAAATTAAAAATAAAAATTAATTTGGGACCTTAACGTTGATTGGAAAAATATTCCGAGTATTACAAGGACATTGCTAAATTGCCCTACATGGAAGCAATAGTCAAAGAAACAATGAGGCTGCACCCATTGGCCCCATTGATTACTCCAAGGCTAGCTAGATATGACTGCAATGTTGGAGGGTATGACTATGACATCCCTAAAGGGACCATAGTTCTAGTCAATGTGTGGGCGATTGGCAGAGACCCTTCAATTTGGGACAATCCTAATGAATTTTTCCCATAAATATTTAAAGATAAGATGATTGATGTGAAAGGACACAACTTTGAGTTGTTACCATTTGGGGCAGGTAGAAGAGCATGTCTTGGAAAAAATCTCGGCCTTAAGGTGGTTCAATCAACTTTGGCAAATATGGTGCATGGGTTTTCATGGAGATTGCCAGATAATATGAAGGAGGAGGACTTGAATATGGACGAAATTTCCCTCCTCACCACATCAAAAAAAGAACCTCTTGTTGTTGTGGCTGAGGCTAGACTTCCATCACATATTTATACTGCGCTTGGATCGTCTGAAGTTCACTTTCCGTAAAGTTTGTTCAAACACATTATTAAGCCACTAGTCGTTGGTTAATGTATAAAATCTTCCATCGGGAATAACTGCATTCATAAAGTCTCAAACTCGAGACCTTTACTTAAGTGATACCAAGTCGCTTAGTACTTGGACAAACCCTTTGTTGTTAGAAAAATATATATCATACCAATAGACTTGTGTATTTGCTATTGGTTAGATTATCTAATAATAAATATCTACAAAGTTATAAATTATGGTTTTTAATAACTATTTATAAGATATCTAAATATAGTATTTATGCAAAAAAAAAAAGTTAAATAATGAGTTTTTTTCTCTCACAATATTCTTTATTACAAATAATAATATTGAATGTCCACATTGAAGATAAAAATCTCTTTATGGATTAATATTATGATTCATTTCATTATAAGAAAACTTAATCATTTCATTATCAAGAATGAAATAAATAGAAACAATAATCATATCTTGTATTAGTAGGTTACGTAAAGTAGTACATACATAGTAATAGAGTCCAGTACGAATGTATTATCTCGGTTAGCCACGTCCAGTAGAATAGCTTTCTGAATTTGCTCTAAAAATTCCTTACTTTTTTTTATTGCATTACAACTTGTAATCCAATCAACATATACTGCCACCATATCTTTTTATTGCATTAAACATCCGCTATAGGTCACATGGCTTCTGTATTTTGCTTCACAAAAGGAACGAGAGATTGTGTTCTACTTCTTAGTCTTCTGTGAAATCAATGATTCCCACAAGAAGACACAATAGCCAGTAAGAGAGTTTCGGGTAATAGGACAAATTGCCGGCCAATAGCAAGTTTATAAGGGTGAGGGAAGGTAAACAATACAAATAGGGGGTTAGGTTTTCTTTGCTAAATGCATGACACTCAAGTCTAAATAAAGATTGTATTTGGAGTTTGAGCTGTGTGTCAAGTGAGAGAGGGTTTTGTCAATTTTTTCGTTCAAAAATTATAAGTAGTAAAATTTGTTCTAGTGGGGCCGTGGTAGTAGGTCTTGAGGCACCGAATCACGTTGAACTTTTGTGTGTTCCTCTTTCTCTTTTCTTTTTATTTTTGTGCGGGGCCCAATCAGGAAAAATGCTACTAAACTGTCTCTCCTTCCTCCCCTTCTTTTCCTTAATACTCAATCTAAACATACCCATAAAATTTTTCGTATAATAAACAATGCCCCTAGGCCCTAAGCTTTTTTTTTTGTAATCAAATGATTGCATTCAACAAAGAGTTCAACCCTAAGCTTAAAAAACTATTCTTGTTGACTTTTTTTTTTCAATTTCTAAATAATGAACTATCTCTGCACCAATAAAAAAATCTTAACAAATGTCCTAGAAGATTTATTAGATATATTCGATCATTATTTTGATAAACCAAACTCTTTTTATTATTAACCACACATATATAGTATTATACATACTAACTAACACAATTTTAGGGGGCCATTGCATCCCATGCCCCCCTTCCCTCTGCCACAGATGTCAATATAAGTTTTGGGGGTGCTGTGTAGATTGGAAATGCTTGATTTTTGGAGAAAATTCTGCCGGATCTTTGATAATATCCCCTTACGTAGTTAAAGGATATTATTAGAAATTATGTGCATTTTAACTCTAATGAGTTGGCTTATCGGACAATTTGTCTTTGTTTGAGTCCATTGTCAGTCGCTCCTCCTTTAATTTTTTTGCAATGACTAGTCAATAATGGATGACCAGTCACTGATGTGCATTAGAAATTTTTGAATCTATGCTGTAGTATGGGTGGGACATAAGAGTTTAGTTTTCATCAGACCTTCACTCGCAGGTGTGTCGTTCAAGTGGAAACACAACATCCTCTCTCATTTTTCATCTGTGAGTGTTTTTTAATTAGAATTGAGTGACTTAAGAAAACAGTATATTAAGGTGGTGTTTGGTATCCGGTGAGTATTTTAGTAGGAAGTGGAAGTGGAAGTAAGTGATAAAAAGTATGTTTGGTATGCAGGGAGATGGAAGTAGAATATAAAAGTAATTTTGTTTGGTATGGTGAGAAGAAAATAGGGAAATAGAAGATAAAAGTATGAAATACCTTTTTTGTCCATACTGTTTTAGAAGCCACAAATTTTTTAAGAGCATTTTGGTTATTAAACCTCACCTCACCTCACCACAACTGCCTTCCTCGCATACTAGCAATCTTACTCACCTCTCATGAAAAGAAGTTTCTTCCCTTTTCCACTCATTTCATATCACGACCCCCTATCGGACGTCCGTGACCGGCACGGAAGGTAGGATTTCTCCTATCCCGTAAGCCTCTAATCCCTGATTGACATTCTTATATATGCATAACTACCCATTTCTAATACAAACAATATATAGTATATATGATCATCCCTATCCGGTGACCTAAGTAGCACGCAATCCACGGCTCGCTCAACGCCGCTTCAGTCTATACATATACACATAATCAATCACACGTACATATAATATACATATTAACCACGCGCTTCAGGGCGGGTGATCTATCTTATTCACATGCAGAATTCCTGTGTACAGTCAAGTATATATATTCAATCACACACCTGCATAAAATATACATATTAATCACACGCCTCAATGCATGTGACCTATCCTATTCACATGCAGAAGCCGTATTTTCACACAATCAAGTATTCAGTCATACATATATATAAATTTACATATTGACCACACGCTCAGTGCATGTGATCTATCCTATTCACATGCGGAAGCCACATTCATATCTATATATACACATGATATTCATCGTATCACAACCTATGTTCTCAACAACAAGACCAATCTTTAATCTGTATGAAGCTGACAGTTCTAGAGTGTGACATATACATATATGTATATAGCAACTGTACAAAACAATGCTATACCAAAAGAATCATATACATATACATCCTGACAAAATACATATATCAGTACTACCCACGCAAACAATGCGTGCGGTCTCTAAGTCTGTCCGCCTCCCTGAGATGTAGTGGAAGCACTCCCGATGCCTATACCACCTGTGTCTGTAACATGTAACATTGGGGTGAGTCAAACAGACTCAGTGAGAGGCTTTCCCATCCCTGGTGTAGTAGCGGGTACCACTACAACTGGGGAAGAGGAGCCAATCACAAACACATACGCAAATAACGGGTTCAAATTTCCATATATTAAGTGGTCAGGTAGTTAGCATATATCATATTCACAATATAGAATTTAAAGCATGGTTTCACATACGTTCGAATTCATAGATACATCATATCACGATTTAACATATAATTCCAAGTGGTCACCCATATTCAATTACCGTAATCATAAACTGGCCCGAAGGCATATCTCCTTTAGGAGAGAATCTGGCCCGTAGGCAATATCTCACGTGAGCGATATAGGAACCTAGTTGATCATTCTAGGAACCCCTGGTCCCAAGACTTTACTTGGAACATTAACCTGACCCCAAGACTTCACTTGGAGCATAGCCGACGACTTATCTGACCTCGGTTTACCCAAGGCAATAGCCACAATGTGGTGTACTCATATACTTTGTATTTTCTGAGAGTTTGACTCAAGCTAACAAACTCGATTTACCCGGACCACCCGTGATAGACTCGGTTCCCGCATTGTACCATAAATGACCCCTATGGACCACTACTTATTTATTTTAATTCTTCTTAGGAAATTCTAAGTGTCCAAGTGGTTTTCTAATCCTGAAATCCTTCGGTTTAAAACAAGGTCACCTATGTTCATTTTCTTTGAGAGTTTACATACACCACCACACTTTTTCAGATAATAATTAATAAGGTGAGTTTCTAGTACCACAATACTCTCCCCATTAAAATTGACTCGATCCTACCCCCGATGTCATATAGGTCCTGAGGACCTTCCTTCCATATAAGGCTCCTTGAGCCACCATCGCTTTTACAATTCACATAAACACATATAGCACGTTTTCACATATATTGTAATTTAGGAACAACAATAACATATTATCTAATATATATATGATTCCTACAAATAGACAAGAAGGCAAACCATATATCCATATCCGTAGTCAACCCTATGGGTCAAGGATAGGAAAGCCCCTCACCTGGTTGGCCCCTCGGGTCGACTCTCGGTGTGCCCGAAGGTCCACTCACAGTATGGTGCCCTATACAAATATACTTGAGAGATTCAGAAGCTTGAAAATTAGCCAATATCATGTACATGTAACGCTAATGCTTAAGTTCTCTCTAATTAATTCCATAGACTAGTTGTTGGCTTGGAATGCCCCCAACTAGTTTTCGGAACACCAAACATGCTTCTATTCGTGTTCAACCCTTTCTTAATCACACTATTCGGAAGCTTTGACTTGGGAATGCAAGGTTACCCAATTCCACCTCTATGTGTCCATGCGAAGTTTCCATTGCGCAAGTCTTGAATTTATGGCTCAAGAGAATCATAAATCCTACTTGTCCAAGCTTTGCATTTATCAAACTAACCTTGAACACTTCACCTACACATGAATACACATACCCGAATACGCGTAAAATTAGAAAATTGTCTCTTTTTCCCCGAACCGGGTTCCGGGAGAGACGGGAATTACTCGGGTTTTAATCCCTCGTACATTCTAATAATTTTTAACAATTATATAATTATCATTCAACCTTTCAATGCACCCCAAATTATTCCACAACACCCTTAAACCTTAACAACCACATTTTCCTATAATTTTTTCAACCCGGATAAATTCCATCAAATTAATTCCGGTTCCTAAGCTTCTAATTCACTTTCTAGCATGCAAATACTTCAATTTAGGACCCAGAACACTCAGATTGAATCAATTGGGGTCTTTCCAAAAATCTCTAAAATCTCTAAAATTGGGGTTTGAGAGTTTCGGAACTTCTCACCTCGATTCAACCGGTTAGAAGGACGATATGGAGTAGAGGAGACTCCCAGCTATCTTTCCCGGTGAAGAGACGGCGTTTTCCGGCGAAAGAGCTCTCTTCCTCTTGTTTCTCTCTCTAGCCCGAACTCTCTCTCTCCTCTAGCCACAAAGACGGTGACCAGCTCCGGTGGACGACGACTCCGGCCACCTCCGTCTCCCGTTGCTCAGCCCGTGCGTCCTCCTTGCTTCCTTCGTGCAGAAAACGACGCCCAAGCTGCTCTCTTCTCTCTCTCGTTTTTGCTCCGTTCGTGCCTCTCCACTCTCACGTTTCTTTTCCTTTCTCTCATCTGCTTTCTTTTTCTTTATTCTTTCTTATCCTCTTTCCTTATATAATATAATATATATATTTAATTAATTAATATATATTTATATCACCTAAATAAAAAAAAATCTGGTGTAATAACAAATAAATAATAATAAAAAAGGAATATAGATAATTTAGGATTTAAACACACTTGTATCTAGAAAAAAAATTATGTAGTAGGATAGTGTGTGCTTCTATCCATTTTCAACCTTTAAATTAATTAATTTAATTTACTTTAATTAATGACGCTAGTTAAATTATTCTCGGGTATTACATTTCACCACCTACCAATTATATCAAAACCTCACATCACCTATACTTACTCCCTACCAAACATGCCATAACTCAGACGACAATATGAAATACAAATGGTGATTTCAAGATGTGATTAAGTATTTCCCTTAACGTGACCATTTGTTTATGTTTGGAGTGCATTTTTTAGAGTCTCTCTCAAGATGGTACCATGCTTCCATCTTAAGGGAGAGAGAAGAGGAAGCATGTCGGTAGGAGTTTTTTTTTCTCCTTTTCAAAAGACCAATTTTCCTTTAATTACATGAAAAATTATTATTGGGAGGATAAATTAGACATATTACAATCTAATTTCATTTTTTTCATACCAAATATACTTCTTTAAATCAAATTCTATTTTTCTATGACTAACTTATTTCACTCCCACTTTTATTTCTTACCAAAACATATTCTCTATAACCAAACACAACCCAAACTTAAAGGACACATGAATAAAAACCATTTGTTAACGTAAGAATTGTGCATAAATCTTTAAATTAGGTAGGCAGATTTTGCCATAAATGAATTAGATTCTATCCAAATCAAGTATTGGATTAACTTAAAATTTGTGCATATATTTAAATTAGGTATGCAAATTTGGCCATAAATGAATTATATTTTACCCAAATCAAGTATCGGATTCTCCATTAATTAATGAATATTTCCTATATGAATTCTCTTGCACTATATATATCCACCTCCTCTACACTTAGATCTTAGAGTTGTAGTTCAAACAAACACTTCCAAAACAAAAAAAGTTCTTGCTAGATCTAAGAAAACACAATGGAGAAGGGTTCTACTAAATTGGTTTATTCCATGATTTTGATGTTGATCATAGGAGCAGCATGTACGTTAATTCTATTTTTCACCTTATTTTCTTTATTTGTATGTTAATTCTACACTTCACCTATGCTTTTCACCTTGAAAAATACAATTTGTTTTAATTTAGTCTTTTAAATATGAAAATTTCAAATTTAATCCCTAAAAAATTTATGTTAACAAAAATTTTCAGGGATTAAATTGAGAAAAATTATATATCTTCTTGCTAAATTTGATATTTTCATCTTTCAAAGACTACATTGAAACCAATTGCATTTTTAGGAATTATAATGAAAATTTACTCTTTCATCTCATTGCAAAAAATAAGTATTTCCAACAATTTATATTTCGACGTCCACTTAAGTCTTAACTGTTAAAAACAAATACTTTTTTTCAACAATCAAATTTTGACCGTAAAAAAAATGTTACAAAAAATCAATAATAGTATTTTCGATGATTAATAACCGTTAATAATACTTTTTCAATGGTATTTTTTTCAAAGATCCTCGTCGACAAATATATTTTTGAAAATAATATTATTGATAAATATCAACATGTTGGGCATCAAAAATACTACTATCACTATTTTTTTTTTCAACAAATTTTTCCAACGGTTAAAATTTAATTATTAAAAAAAGATACTTTATTTCAATGGGCAAAATTTAATTGTTGAAAAAATATATTACTTCAACAAATAATAATGACCGTTGAAATATAGATTGTCAAAAATGCTCATTTTTCTTGTTGTGTTTGTAATAATAAACACAAATTAATGCTAATTGAGTTGTATGTGTAACTACGAAAAATTCCCCCTTGGGACATGTGGCACTAAGCTTCCAGAAGCCTGGCGTCAATGCATGATAGCAACATGTGGCACCACTCACCTACCACTTACGTGGCCCTTACCCACATCCTCTTGCGGGGACTCCCACTCAACGAGACTTGGAAAGTCCTTGGGCATCGTAGGATGACCCACAACCCACGAGAACGTGGGTCAAGCACGTCATCTCCACACTTAGTATAAATAGACTATCACCCGGGAGACTAAATACACGAGACCAAGGACTACAATACCAGATCCCAGACCTCTAAAGTACCTCTAGAGAATGTTACCCATAACCATCCTAGCAGGCATTCTGAGCACCCTCAAATACCTTACGCAATATCCATCACGAATCCCAAGCTCTGCCTAATACACCGCCAGGTCCGGTCACCGGCAGACTTACCTCCGTCCAAGAGCCCTTCATATACAGAGCTTCTAGCAGCTCTGAGAGATTCGAGCTCTCTATCCCACTGAGGCAACCTCCTAAGAGCAGCTCACCCGCCCGGAGTACCTTAGGCACGTCTTAGCCGCACACGGCCCAATACAGGTAACCACCTTGCCTAACGGCTCGTATAGACGTCATTATTATGACGAACTACGTAGACTTTGATCCCTTCACAAGGGTACGTAGGCACCTAGGTGCACCACCTGAGGACAAGTCCCCCAAGGTTAAGACCCTTTACGATCCTTAATTGCAAATAATAATTGTCTGAACCAAAAACGACAGTTATAGTATGTCTCATTTACATAATAAAGATCACTATGGTTCAATGATATATTCTCATTCTTTCTGTACTTTTATACTTGTTTTTTAAATAATGTTACACAGTGATATATATATATATATATATATATATATATATATATATATATATATATATATTTTAAATTACCTAAATTAAAATGGTTTAAATATTAATCAATTAATTATATACAAATGCAGTGTCATCATTGTCAAGTGTTGATGGAAGTGAAGTGGGAGTCAAAAGAAGTACTGAAAATGGATGCAAGCTTGATATTGATTGTAGATGGCTGATTTGTGCAGGAGATCCAATTTGCGTCAATGGAAAGTGTAAATGTGGCTTCAAATCAAATCAAGGAGATTGAAATGGGCATAATAATTAAAAATATATGTATTATTTGAAATAGAAAGAATGTATAAGATATCAAATATAAGACAAGAAAATATATTAATACAATATGAGTTATATATACATTAAATAAAGAGAAAGTACTTTTGGTATCGCCAACATTTGAGCATTCGATCATATATACTTTTAATATTTTATTGCGGTCAATTATGCCTCTGATATTTCATTTGTCGAGCAATTTTATCTTTTTCACTAACAATGTTAAAATAGATCATGATTGTGACTTAATTAGCGTGACATCGTTAGAGTGAAACTTTTTTCGTCAAGTTTTATATATGTTATAAAATTATCATTATAATAAATAAAAGATAATTTTATAAAAAAAAATTAATAATTATTACTTTAGTTGATTTTATTTTTCCTTTTGTTGCCCGCCCAGTTTCTGAGGTACTGCCCCAATTAATCCAAACTCGATTCGTATTATGCACTTGATTATGATGTGAAAGTCTTTAAACGAGGATAATTGCATTTACAAGATCTAGAATCTGTTATATTTATATTAAAATCTTTTACATATAAAATAAATTTAAATATTTTCAAATATTATTAATATCCAACATCACGTATTCCAAAACACTATTTTCTCACTTGTCCATGTTAAATCTTTTCAATGATTTGTCACTATTATAATCACTATTTACCATCACCAATGTCACTCACTTTATTTCCTCCTTCTCTTATTTGTTTTGTTTTTTCCAATGTAAGAATCGAATCGGACAAAGACTCGGACAAGTATTCGGTTCATGGTTTGATCGGTTTAACCAGTCGAACCGAATGACGTAATAAATAATAAATAATAATAATTATTAATATATAAAATGACATCACTCAAATTTTTGGTTTCAATATACATAATTTTAAAGTTTTAAATTACATGACTTGTCAAAGTTTTAATTTTCAAGACTTGTCAAACTCTGAAAGAACTTAATCAAACCAAACATGAAATTCATGATAATCATGACTTTTAAATTTAAATTTTTAAAATTTTTTCTAATTTCATTTTTTATGTTTTTTTTTATTTTTTAAATAAAATTGGACTAGTTGGACCATCGATTCGACGGTCTAACCCGGTTGACTGGTTGGACCACGGTTAAATCCGGTCCAACCAGAAAAATGACTTTTTCTGTCCAACTGACTCGCATTTGTATTCGGTTACGTTGGCGGTCGGACCGTTCGGTTCGGTCCGGTTCTTACAATATTTTTTTTCTTCTATTACCATTACTTTCTTTTTTATCCTCATGTTATTCTCTCATTCTTCTTCTTTTTTGTTTGTTCTTTGACTATAATTTTTTTTTTCATTCTCATTTTTCTCTCTTTTATCTCATCTTTTATATTCTTTTAAAGCTTTTAATAAAATGTAACTACTTTTTCTTTCTTCTTCTTCCTCCTCCTCTTTTTCTTTGTTCTTCTCATTTTTGAGTGAATCGGTAATTGACCAGATTTTTTTTTTAAATATTTTGGCCGATTTTGTCCGATTCTTTCGTTTCTTAATCGGTTTTCAAAATAGCCGGTACGATTCGATTGTGAGATCTATGGTTCTAAGACTTCCATACTTCTAGACCTTGATGATATCCATAACAAACATATTCAGTTCCAAAGTTCCAATATAATTCAAACAACAAATATTTGTGTCACACATACTACTCTGTTTTAATCAGAATATCTGTGATTAAGGAACATAAACTTATTGTTTTTCCCACCTTGGAAAACCTATACGATATAAAGATGAAAATGATGTGAAGGTTACATTTATTTTCAGGACAGATTACATTACATTGGATACATGCATAGTATGGCCAGAAGCATAAAGCAACAAAATGAAGTGTTGTTGTTACATCTTCATCACAATGCCCTCTAGCATTACTTCATTGTAACTCTTCTAGGTGATTATTACAAAATCACTTAGTTTTCACAATAAAGCATCCCTGTAATTCCATATGAAACAGGTCAACTCACAAAATTATAATTAAAGAAATATAAACCAATTACATAATAGTACCATGAGCAAGAGGTTTTGAACTTATTATAATAAGAAGAATATTTTAAAAGATTCTGGAAGAATAAAAATGATTCAAGATATAATATGAGACTCATCTGGCTGGCTTGAAAATTAGGTTCATGTATGCAAACCACTGCAGAGAAAAACAGAGATGATGAGTTAAAAGATCTTCTTGATGAGGGACTACATGATGACAAAAATCTCTTTTTTTTATTCCTTTCTGCATAAAAAGCAAGCTTGGTTTCTTTTAAGGACTTGTTCATTACATGGAAATAGCATTTCCATAGAATGTAAAAAGTAGTGGGGCCCACTGGGTTCCACTTGCTTTTTACTTTTTCATTTTTATCAACTTAAAAAAAAGTGAAAAGAAGTAAAAATACAAAATATCTATTATACCCCTTTGATTTGACACGATTATAACCTTCTTTTCTTTTTATTATTTTAATATAAGGGGTAACATGGTCATTTTAATATATTCTCATTCTATTTTCATTACCAAACTTTTACTACTAAACACATCAAATGCATTCTATTTCCGTTTCTATTTCCATTTTCATTTTCATTTCTACCTAATGAAGTGCTTGACTATTTTATTTCTTTTAGATTTTCCCACAAGTTACTTCACTACAAGTAATTTTATTTGAAACATTATGGGGATACTAAAAGTTAACGGCTCTTTTACCAAAAGTTTGAACCATGGTTAATAACATGTGGAAAATTAATTCTTTCACTAGATTCAACTCTAATTAATTTTTAGATTTAATTATTGTGATGGTCCCCTATTAAATGGTGTATACAAAGAGGAACAAATTTAATTTTAAAAAATCAAATTATATTTATAAAAATAAATACAAAAAAGAGGTATGTAGTTTTAGTTGATAAACCCAGACCTCGGACTGCTAAGTCTATTTAGCTCAATCATGAATCTCAGATCGGTCGATCGATGGGATCTAGAACCGTGACTAGAAGTTGATAAACTGTAATTTTTTTTTATACATAGACTACCTTAGGGACAACCAAACAGACTTAGCTACTCATGTTCTAGAAAACAAAAGGCTAAGTTTAGAAGAAAGCAAGAACAAATAACTAAGAGTTTTTGCCTTCTATTTATAGGCATTACTAGGAGAATCCTATTCCAAGTTCAAATTAAGAAGATAATATTATCTATCTATAGATTATGTTATTTTTTATAAAAGATTATTGTTTGCTATTTTATTTGAAATACAAAATTTGAATTATCAGATCCGGAATATATCTGAGTTTTCCGAGGTTGCTTTGACTTTTGAATTTGAATTTGAATTTCTTGCCGGCATTTTTACTAGCTTATCGTGACGAGCATAGTACTACTCGCCACGGCGAGCAACCATGGTTGACCGTGTGTTGACTTTCAGCTTCCTATCTTCTCAGATTAGTCCATGCTGCACTTCTTATCTTTTCAGTTCAGCCCTTGCTTGAATTCGAAGTGATTGAATGGTTTAGTGGGCCCCACCCATTCCTTCCTCATTTCCTTCTTCAATTCTTTGTAAAGAACATGACCAAAGTCCTTCAATTCCTTCCCCTCCAAAATTTTGAAAATCTAACAAGGAAAAATGCAACTAAATTGTCTCTCCTTCCTCCCCTTATTCTCCTTAATACTCAATCTAAACATACCCCTAAGGTTTTTCGTATAATAAACAATGCCCCTAAGCTTAAAAAATTATTCTTGTTGACTTTTTTTTATCAATTTCTAAATAATGAACTATCTTTGCACCAATAAAAAAAACCTTAACAAATGCCATTGAACATTAATTAGATAAATTCGATCATTATTTTGATAAACCAATTTCTTTTTCATATTAACCACACATATATAGTATTATACATTTTAACTAACACAATTTTAGGGGGGCCATAGCATCCCGTAGCCCCCCTTCCCTCTGCCCCATATGTCAATATATGTTTTGGGGATGTGTAAATTGGAAATGCTTGATTTTTGGAAAAAAATTGGCCGGATCTATGATAATATCCCCTTACGTAGTTAAAGGGTATTATTAGAAATTATGTGCATTTTGACTCGTATGAGTTGGTTTATTGAACAATTTGTCTATGTTTAACTCCATTGTCAGTTGCTTCTCCTTTATTTTTTTTGTGCAATAACCGGTCAATAATGGATGACCAGTCACTGATGTGCATCAGAGATTTTTGAATCTCTGTTGCAGTATGGGTGGGACTCGATAGTTTAGGGCACGTTCTTTAGACAGAAAGGGAAAGGGAATGGGTTTGATGTGTTTGGTAGTAAAAATTTGGAATGGAAATGGAACGGGAATGTATTAAAATTACTACTTTACCCCTTATATTAAAATAATAAAAAAAGAAGGTTATGATTGTGTCAAATCAAAGGGTATAATAGACATTTTGTATTTTATTTTATTTTTAAATTTTTTAAAACTGTCAGAAGAAAAAGAAAGTAAAAGTAGGTCGAGCCCCACCTACTTTTTGTTTTCCATTCCTTACCTCTTTCCAGCAATCGAACGGGCACTTAGTTTTCATCAGACATTCACTCGTAGATGTCTCGTGCAAGTGGAAACACAACATCCTCTCTCATTTTTCATCTGCGAGGGAATAGAAATGAAAAAGTAGGTGGGGTCCAGTGGGTTCCACCTACTTTTTACTTTATTTTTTCCATCATGAAAAAAGGAAAAAAATATAAAATATCTATTATATCATTTGATTCGACACAATCATAACTTTCTTTTTTTTTTTATATTTTAATATAAGGGATAAAGTGGTAATTTTAGTACATTCCCATTCCATTTCTATTCCCAAACTTTTACTGTCAAACACAACAAACACATTCTCATTCCCTTTCTATTTTTGTGTAAAAAACGTACCCTATGTATTTCTCTCAACGTCACCACCGTTTGTTTATGTTTGGAGTGCATTTTTTAGAGTCTCTCTCAAGATGGTACAATGTAGGGGTGGCAATTTTGATCCAACCCCACTAACCCAACTCAATCCAACTGCATTTTGACCAAACCCAACCCAATTAATAAATTGTTCATGTGGGTCGGGTCAAAATTTACCTATGCAAATATGGGTTGGATTTGAGAAAATCCATGGTTAACCCAATAACTCATGTTTGGAGTGCATTTTTTAGAGTCTCTATCAAGATGGTACAATGTAGGGGTGACAATTTTGACCCAAATCCACTAACCCAACTCAATCCAACTGCATTTTGAGTTTTTGACCCAACCCAACCCAATTAATAAATGGGTCATGTTGGTCGGGTCAGAATTTACCCATGCAAATATGGGTTGGGTTGGATAAAACCCATGGTTAACCCAATAAGACATCTAATGCATTTTGTATTTTCATTTTTCTCCTGATTCAACTTTTCAAAATTATAGTTTTGCCCTAAGTTGCATTTTAGTCCTGATTTTTATTATTTCTTTGATTTTTGACCCAAAAAATTTCTATATTCATATTTTCTCCCTTATTCCAAAATTACAGTTTGACCCAAATTTTTTTCATAATTACATTTTTGGCCCAAATTGCATTTTAGTTCTTACATTTCAATTTAAGTCATAAAAAATTTTCAAAATTACATTCTAACCTCAATTTAAAAATTGTAGAAATTACATTTTGATCCCAATTTTTATAATAATTGCATTTGGGCCCAAATTTTTATTTTGAGGAACTACATTCTTTTATTTTCAATTTATATTACTGCACTTATCCTAAATCTATTCAGTTTTTAAATCACATAATAAATTTTTTTCATTTGTGACGTTTCATTTTTTTCATATAAATTTTGAAATCACATAATAATATCATTTAGGTATTTAAGTTACATAAAAAAACTTTTAAAAAATAGGATAACTGCAGTAATAATAAATTAAAAATAAAAGAATATAAATAAATAATAAATTAGAGTAATAAATATGAATAAAAATATAAAAATAATTACTATAATAATTAAAAATAAAGAGATAGAGATGTAATTTATATAAGTATTTATTAAAAAGTAAGTGAAGGACATTTATGTTTAAAAAAAAAACAAAAAGCACATTTATTAGAAGTTGTGATTTCTAGGCATTTTTCCACTATCCAACCTCATTAAATGTCTCCTTAACTAGTGCTCTTGGTTAGCAAAACCCAATTTTGATTACATAACAAAAGTATTGGCTAATTTTTTGAAAGCATGTTTTCATGCTAACTATGTTTGAGTTAGATTTCTAAGAGAAATCAGTAATTGTTGACAAGCTATTGTAGGATTTGATTTTTATTGTTTCTTATGTCTGTGGAGAATTGTATCAGTGTTGAACTTTATACTCTTTGTCTAGTGGATTTGATTTTTATTATCTTTATTGATATAAGCATAAAGTAGAATGATTGGTAGGCCAAATAAATTAAAGTAAATCAAATAAAATAACAAAAGAAAAATTAATGGGTTGGTGGGGTTTGACCCATAATTAATGGGTTATGACCCATTTACAACCCATTTAAAATTTGACCCCATTTAAAAATCATTCCATTTATAACATAACCCAAATTTAACCGAACCCACACCCAAACCACCCATTTTGCCACCCCTAATACCATGCTTCCATCTTAAGGGAGAGAGAAAAGGAAGCATGTTTAGGAGTTTTTTTTTTTTTTCAAAAGACCATTTTTCCTTTAATTACATTGAAAAATTATTATTGGGAGGAAAAATTAGACATATTACAATTTTATATTCTATTTTTCTATCTTCTTTCCACTATACCAAACAACATTATTTTTACAATGTAATCTCATTTTTTGCATACCAAATATACTTCTTTAAATCATATTCTATTTTTGGATATAAAAAAAAATCATATTCTATTTTTCTATGACTTATTTCCACTCTCACTTCTATTTCTTACCAAACACAACCCAAACTTAAAAAAGGACACAGGATATAAAAACCATTTGTTAACGTAAAAATTGTGCATATATTAAATTAGGTAAGCAGATTTTGCCATAAATGAATTAGATTCTACCCAAATCAAGTATTGGATTAACTTAAAAATTGTGCATATATCTTTAAATTAGGTATGCAGATTTGGCCATAAATGAATTATATTCCACCCAAATCAAGTATCGGATTCTTCATTAATTAATGAATATTTCCCTATATGCATTCTCTTGCACTATATATATCCACCTCGTCTACACTTAAATCTTAGAGTTGTAGTTCAAACAGACACTTCCAAAACAAACAAAAAAAAGTTCTTGCTAGATCTAACAAAACACAATGGAGAAGGGTTCCTCTAAATTGGTTTATTCCATGATTTTGATGTTGATCATAGGAGCAACATGTACGTTAATTATATTTTTCACCTTATTTTCTTTATTTGTATGTTAATTCTACACTTCACCTATGCTTTTCACCTTGAAAAACACAATTTGTCTCAATTTAATCTTTCAAACATCAAAATGTTAAATTTAATCCCTAATAAAATTTTAAAAATTTATGTTAACAAAAATTTTTAGGGATTAAATTGAGAAAAATTACATCTTTTAATGCTAAATTTGATATTTTCATATTTCAAGGACAACATTGAAACTAATTGCATTTTTAGGAATTATAATGAAAATTTACTCTTTAATTTCACTGCAAAAAATAAATATTTCCAACAATTTATATTTCGATGCTCACTTAAGTTTTAATTGTTACAAATAAATGCTTTTTTTCAACAATCAAATTTTGACCGTAAAAAAAATATTAAAAAAAGTCAATCATAATATTTTCGATGGTCAACAAATGTCCATAATACTTTGTCAATGGTATTTTTTTCAAAGATCGTCATCGAAAAATATATATTGTTAAAAATAATATTATTGATAAATATCAACATGTTGGCCATAAAAAATTCTATCACTAAATTTTTTTTTCAACAATTAACAATGACCGTTGAAACATATATTATCAAAAATACTCATTTTTCTTGTTATGCTTGTAATAATAAACACAAATTAATGCTCATTGAGTTGTACGTCTCATTTACATAATAGAGATCACTATGGTTGAATGATATATTCTCATTCTCTCTCTACTTTTATACTTGTTTTTTAAATAATATTACACAGTGAAATATATATATATTGTTTAAATGACCTACATTAAAGTGGTTTAAATATTAACCAATTAATTATATACAAATGCAGTGTCATCATTGTCAAGTGTTGATGGAAGTGAAGTGGGAGTCGAAAGAAATACTGAAAATGGATGCAAGCGTGATATTGATTGTGGATGGCTGCTTTGTGCAGGAGATGCAATTTGCGTCAACGGAAAGTGTAAGTGTACGTGGTCAAATCAAGGAGATCGAAATGGGCATAATAATTAAAAATATATGTATTATTTGAAATAGAAAGAATGTATAAGATAACAATAATCAGACAAGGAAATATTAATACAATATGAGTTATATATACAATAAATAAAGATAAAGTATCTTTGGTATCTTCAACATTTGAAGCATTTGGCCATATATGCTTTTAATATTTTATTGTGGTTAATTATGCCTCTTACATTTTATTTTTCGAGAAATCTTACCGTCTTCACTAATAGTGTTAAAATTGATCATGGTTGTGACTTATGTTGCATGACATCGTTAGAGAGAAACTTTTTTTTTCGTTATTGAAGATGCGTCGATTAGTCGAGTTTTATATATTTTATAAAATTATCATTATAATAAATAAAAGATTATTTTATGAAAAAAATAATTATTACTTTAGTTGATTTTCTTTTTCTTTTTGTTGCCCGTTCGGTCTCTGAGGCACTGCCCCAATTAATCCAAACTCGATCCGTGTCGTGCACTTTTTTATAGTGTGAGAGTGTCCAAACGGGGATAGCTGCATTCACAAGATCTCGAACCAGTTATAGTTATATTAAAATCTCTTACATATAAAATAAATTTAAATATTTTCAAATATTATTAATATCCAACATCACCTATTCCAAAACACTATTTTCTCACTTCTCCATGTTGAATCTTTTCAATGATTTGTTACTTATAATCACTATTTACCATCGCCAATGTCACTCACTTTACTTCCTCCCTCTCTTATTTGTTTTCTTTTTTCTTCTATTTTCATTACTTTCTATTTTATCCTCGTGTTATTTTCTCATTCCTCCTTCGACTATATTTTTTTTTCATTCTCATTTTTCTCTCTCTTATCTTATCTTTTTTAAAGCTTTTTTAATAAAATGTAATTACTTTTCTTTCTTCTTCTTCCTCCTCCTCTTTTTCTTCGTTCTCCTCATTTTTGAATGAATCGGTCCTTGACCAGGTTTTTTTTTTTAATTTTGGCCGGTTTTGTCCGATTCTTTCGTTTCTTAATCGGTTTTCAAAATAGTCTGTATGATTCGATTATGAGATCTATGGTTCTAAGACTTCCATACTTCTAGACCTTGATCCTATCCATAACAAACATATTCAGTTTCAAACTTTCAATATAATTCAAACAACAAATATCTGTGTCACACATACTACTCTGTTTTAGTCAAAATATCTGTGTGATTCACATATAAAAGCTGAGAGATCATAACAAATATAATGAGATAATATTCTTATATAGTACTAGAATTAAGGAACATAAACTTATTGTTTTTCCCACCTTGGAAAACCTATACGATATAAAGGTGGAAATGATGTGAAGGTTACATTTATTTTCAGGACATATTACATTACATATATAGTATGGTCAGAAGCATAAAGCAACAAAAAGAAGTGTTGTAGTTACTTCTTCATCACAATGCCTTCTAGCTCTTATGTCAACAACTTCCCAGCATTACTTTATCGTCACTCTTCTAGCTGATTATTTCATTTACTATATCTCTTAGTTTTCGCAATAAAGCTTCCCTGTAATTCCATATGAAACAAGTCAAAACTCACAAAATTATAATTAATTAAATATAAATCAATTACTTAATAGTAGGGATGATCATGGTGGATTATTGTTAGTGTATAATGTCATTTAATAGGTAAAATTTAGTCTCTAATCTATTCATGGTGGATTATTGTTAGTGTTAGTCCGTATTAATACTTAAAAAATGAAGTAAAAATGTTTATTTTAAAGGAATTGCACCGAAATTGCACGTAAGCGAATTACACCGAATCCAATTTCTGCTTTAATCCGATTAAATCAAGCAGTGAGGCTTTTTCATCAGTATGGATTCGACTTGAAAACCTTCCAATTGAATACTTTAACCCTAATATTCTGGTTCGTATTGGGAATGCCTTGGATAACTTTATTGGAGTCGATGAGTCAACATATACCCTCTCAATGGTGAAGTTTGCTCGAACTGCGTCATTATGGATTTAACTAAGCCGATAAAATCCTTTCATTGTCATCAATGGAATACAACAAACTATCTCAATAGAGGGTAATTCGGGATTCTGCCTTACTTGTGGAAAAAGTTGACACTCCATGGGCGCATGCGTTAGAAATCAAGGACCCATATTAGAGCTGTCAAAATGGGTTCGATTCGTGGGTTCAACTCATTTATCAGCAAATTTTAGCCAGCTGGGTTGCTAAAAAATTAACATGAAAAAAAAGGACTCGGTCTGTTTAGTCCGTTTTCTATACGAGTTTTGACGGGTAACCCACGAGTCACCCACGTATAACCTGTTTTTTTAATTAAATAATTGTTATTTAAAAAAAATTATTTTTTAAAACAAATTAGTAACCCTAAAACTAAAACTGAAAAACAAGCGGCCTCCACACCTTTCACAAGTTCAATCATCTGTGTGAGAGGCAAAGTGAGAAGAGAAGAGTGAAGTGTGAAGTGTGAATTCATCCATCCATTCATTTATAAAACGTCCCAAAATAGCAGTATAAGAGGACATTGATATATGGAAAATATTAAGAAAAGACTTAAAAAAAATTGATAGTTAAAAAAAATGGGTTGGCGGGTTGGCCCGTTTGCCCGCCAACCCGCATTGAAACGAGCTGGGTTGATATTTTTCAAACCCATTTAAAATTTGACCTGTATAGGTTTGCCCATTTTTGACCAACAGGTTAGTCTATTTGACAGCTCTAACCCATATCAGGTGGTGCACCGAAAAATGACCGGAAGACAGTCAAAAGTCCCTGGAATAGGAAAACAGAGACAGGAAACGGGAAGGAGGTTATTTAAAATTCAAAATATGGAAAAGTACATGAATTACAGGCCCATATTGCTTCTGAAAGCCCAATCCAACTATGCACAAAGCCCAACTTGAACACAACAACAACGGTAAAGTGGAGGGACAAAACAAGTTGACTAACCTGAGCCACGTATTCTACCAAATCAACCAAAAGTAAAAGAGACAGCAGTGGAGACAGAAGCTAATGCTAAAAATAGCGGTGCAGAAAGTCTCGAAAGGATCAAGGAGCTATGTCATCTGGACATAGACCTTTTTAATCATAACATAGGATCATCGTTGGTTGCTACTCCGACGGACATCAAGCATTTTGAAGAGAAGGCAGAAGAAGTTGCACAAAAGAAGAAAGTCCTTAACCTCAAGAAACTGAACATCCGTTCAGAAATCATTGAAAGGGTTTAGCGTTTCTCTTTCTCTCAGTTAGACCTGTTCATGGGTCGGGTCGGGCCGAGCTTGGGTATATATATATATTACTTTAAATTTTATTTTTGTTTGCTTAGAACCAATGTTTTAAGAATCAGACCAATCTGAACGATAATCGATCAAGTGTTCGGTTCCGTTTGATGCCAAAATCTTATCTTTGGTCGGTCCGTTCAAAATCAATAATGTTAATTAAAACACTAATTTTTCATATTCAAAATTTTTTCAGTTAATCAATCTGATTAAATATTTATTGTGTCATAAACACACATGTATCTTAGATAAACTTATACTATAATATATTAATTTAGGTATTAAGAAATGATTTCATGGTATCCTACTATAAGTATGTGATTCCTGCATTTGAAAGTTAAGCTTATGTGCATCAATGACCATTCATTCTTTTACAGTGAAGTTTGAGTTTGAGTAATATGATATGGTTAGCAGAGGGACAGTCACAACACCTAGGCCTAGCCTGTGATTGTGAGTTGTGAGGTGAAAATATTCAACGTACATGAGATGCGTTGCCTTTACCTTTGGCTTTGGGGTCCCCTACCTTTACCTATTTAACATCATATGCATATCAATGCCACTATGATATTCATATCAGTTGGATACCATGTATCTTAGATAAATTTAATTGTAATTAATTTGGATAATTAAACATTATAGTTCTTGAAAAATGAGATTTATGGAAGCTCAAAATATTCTTACATGGATGTTTTGGAAGCAAGAAGATTCATGCACATTTCCTGGTGGGTAGTGGGTTTTGGAGGCGGTGGTGGTACGCTATAGTGGTTGGTCGACGGTTTGTGGTGGGTGTGGTGGCGGTGGCGATGGGAGATGGTGAGTGGTAGTGGGTGATGGTGCGAGGTGGGTTGTGACTTATGAGTGGTGGTGCATGGTGGATGGTTCGTGGTGGTGGGCATTGTTGGTGGTGGTTCTGCGTGGTGGCGGCGGGTGGTACATGGTGTTGGTGGTGGGTGGTCGTGGTCGTGGGTGGCGGTGGTCGTGGGTAGTGGGTAGTGGTGGTAGGTAATGAATGGTGGTAAGTGATGGGTAGGGCCTAGGTACTACCCAAGTTTTGGCCCAAGTATTTTTAATAAAATGGGTATTTGATGGGTAAGGCCCAAGTACTACCCATACCTCTCATCGGCTACCCAGCCCATGAGCAGGTCTACTCTCAATTCAACGAATCTATCGATTGCAATACAAATCAAGAAGAGAGTGTGGAACTTCAACTCACAAGAAATGCCGATGTCAATAGCCTAGATTTTGGAAGCAAGAAGGAAGGGGTTGGATATGAGACATTGCCAGATGGTGGTTACAAGAGCTTAGGAATGTACTTAATGACCCCGAAGCCTATGTTTATATTATTCTTGGCGTATCTAGGAAAATTTACTAATGGGGTTGATGCAACAAGCCCCGTGTCTACAAGATTTGGTGTATTGATAACTCCACAAAATGGAGTTATTTAGGTGTTATTTATATGAAAATTTAATGGCTTTAGCTGTCATTAATTCAAATTTTGGTAGAGTTCAGTAGAAATTACGATATTTAGATGTCTAGTGGTATCTTTGCATGGTTTTGTTAAGTTTTGGTGTAGTAAAGGAGATTTTGATTATGCTTTGATGGTTGTCTGACTGTGATTGATGCATTGTTCTTGTTTTCAGGCTTAAAATGTGTAAAGCAATGAAGTTCAGTGCATTTGGGAGGCCAAGGAAGCATTGGGAAGCGATCACATCGAGTTTGGCATGTTAGAAGCAGAGTTTTAGGCAAAATAGATAGAGGAATGGTGCGATAGCGCCACACAAGCAAAACGATAGCAAAATAAATGAATTTCGCAGAAGGAACAGAGGAATGGTGCTACAATGCTGTTCAACAGAGTTATAGCGCCATGGCAGAATTCAAGTGGCAGAAACATGGTGCTATAGCGCCATGAAACGGTGCTATGGCGTCATGTCGGGGGCAGTTTCGCGATTTCGCATTTTCTCGCCTATTTAAGCGACATTTTGAGTTAGGATCAATGATTCGGAGATATATTCACGTTTTAGGTCAAGGAGATGGCTAGAGTTTGAGACAAAACACAAATTTGGTGGCCGTTTGGTGGATGGAGCAAAGGAAGAGTGGATTAAAGCTTCGGATTTGATTTCTTCTTCTTCTTCTTCTTCTTCTTCTTCTTCTTCTTCTCTTTTCTCTGATTTATCTCTTGTCTTTTCTAAAATTTGTGTTGTATCAATGATTATGCTAGGTTAGATCTTTTCTATCCTAGGGTTATTGTTCCTTAGTACGAATTCTATGTTTGTTGGATGAATTTTACAGTTGAATTAATGCAATCGATGTTTATTTAATTTTGTGCTTAAACCCTAATTTCTTGATCACCTCTTAGGGTAATTTAGAGGATTTAGGTGACCTTGAAAGAGGCGCTTAGGTTTTGTCTCGAAACTAAATACCGTTAGATCTAGGTTAATTACTCGTATAGTTATTAGATTTTCTCGGAGGACAGACATATATCCGAGAGCCTAACGGAGTTATTTTAGCTTGCTTGAATGAATGCTGCTCTTTATTATGATTTTCTGCATAGACATATGGGAAGACGAATATTGAGTTAGAAATTGTATAAGATCGACAGACCATGCAACGAATATAGGACTAAGACTAACATCGACGTGTTGAATTGATTGTTAAAAGAAACCCAACAATATAGATGAAGTACTAGGATATACCATAACCTTAGCAGCTCTTTAAAATTGAATACACTCTTAATCGCTTGTTTTATTTCATTTATTTACTTGCATCAATCACTCAAAATCCCCCTTTTGGTTACTTTACACTCTTTTCCATTAAAGTCTTGATTAATTGAAAAGTACTAAAAATCATCCAATCACTATGGGTTCGACCCTACTTGCTCTATATACAAATTTGTATTTGGTTCAAAGTAGGAAATAAATTCTTATATTAATTTGATTGTGCTTGGCACGCATCAAATTTTGGCACCGTTGTTGGGGGATTGATTTTTAAATTGATTTTTGTTCCTTTTTATGACCAAGACTTTTTGTGGAAAGGAGTTTTTTTTTAATTCTGAAATTGAAAAGACAACAAGAGAATTGAAAAAAAAATTAAAGGGTTTATAAACGTGAACCATCCCACACTACTCTCAAACCATATTCTCAATACAAATAAGACATGTAGCAAATTTTTTTATAACTAATCATGATAGAGAGAGAATAAAAAAGACCACATTTTATATGACCAACTATAGAAGAGAGAATAAAGCATATAATCGGAGGAACTTTATAGCAGTCATGATAAGACATTTTACCTAGGGTTTGTTTGGCAATTAGGAAGGGAAGGGAATGGAAAGCAAAGTGAGGTTAAGTGATGGTTTCTCCTCCCCTTTCTTTGGATTTTCTAAAAGCCCCTTATTTAGGATAATTAAAATTAAAATGGGGGAACGTCAAAGAATATTAACATAAAGTCCTCCAATTCCTTTCCCTCCAAAATTTTGAAAATCTAACAAGGGGAAATGCTAATAAACTGTCTCTCCTTCTCCTTAATACTCAACCTAAACATACCCCTTAGGTTTTTCGTATAATAAACAATTCCCCTAAGCTTAAAAAATTATTCTTGTTGACTTTTTTTATCAATTTCTAAATAATGAACTATCTCTGCACCATTAAAAAAAACCTTAACAAATGCCCTAGAATATTTATTAGATAAATTCGATCATTATTTTGATAAACCAAACTCTTTTTCTTATTCACCACACATATATTGTATAATACATACTAACTAACTAACACAATTTTTTTTTGGGGGGGGGGGGGGGGGCGCCATGGTATCTCCTAGCCCCCCTTCCCTCGGCCCAGATGTCAATATATGTTTTGGGGATGCCATGTAAATTGGAAATGATTGATTTTTGGGAAAAACTCTGCTGGATATTTGATAATAACCCCTTACGTGGTTAAAGGATATTATTAAAAAGGGTAAAATAAAAAATTATTATATTTGATAAGAAGATTAAATATTAAAGATATGGGTTAGGGGTATTTATGTCTTTAAAAAAGTAGATAAACTCATTTAATGCAAGTTAGGAATTCTATTAGCTTTTTGACTAATTTACAGCAATAAATGCATTCTTAACCAGTAGCAAAACCCTATTAAAAATTATGTACATTTTAACTCCTATGAGTTGACTTATCAGACAATTTGTCTTTGTTTGACTGAGGCGCTCCACCTTTATTTTTTTTGTGCAATGACAACGTCCTCTCTCATTTTTCATCTGTGAGTGTTTTTTAATTAGAATTGAGTAACTTAAGAAAATAGTACATTAACTCAGACGACAATATGAAATACAAATGATGATTTCATGATGTGATTAAGTATTATTTCCCTTAATGTGACCATTTGTTTATGTTTGGAGTGCATTTTTTAGGGTCTCTCTCAAGATGGTACCATGCTTCCATCTTAAGGGAGAGAGAAGAGGAAGCATATCAGTAGGAGTTTTTTTTTTCTTTTTACAAAAGACCATTTTTCCTTTAATTACATTGAAAATTTTTTATTGGGAGGGCAATTAGACATATTTCAATTTTATATTTCATTTTTCTATCTTCTTTCCACTATACCAACAACATTATTGTTACAATCTAATTTCATTTTTTTGTATACCAAATATATTTCTTTAAATCATATTCTATTTTGGGTTAATTACACTTTAGTGACCTGTGGTTTGGCCTGATTTCAATTAAGTGACATATGATTTCATTTTTATCAATTAGGTGCTCTGAGGTTTGTACCGCTAGTAACTCAAGGCTTTGTAGTTTACTATGTTAAACTTTTAATGGAAATACCTCATGTGCTATGTACATGACCCCTAAAAATCTTCAATTTTTCTCTCTCATGTATTTTTTAGATCTAAAGTCTGAATTAACAAAATCTCTTTCAAAAATAAACCTAATTTAATTTAAAAGAACTCATAAACTCACAAATTTTTCTACTATGGAATATAAAACTAAGAAACAAAAAAAAAATTAAAGTATACGTCTACGACTAATTCTTTCTCCATTGAAGAGAGAAAAAAAGTAGGAAAAGGAAAGGGTTTTAAGGATATACGTCTTCTTTCACAATTTATCATGTTTCGTTCACATGAAAATAATATGCATTTCTTGGAAGCATAATCGTACTTTGGCTCGAAAAGCAACTTTCAATTCGACAATACAGCGTAAACTGAAGCAATGGAACGATGAATACCTTACTATATTAGTTGAAAACTTGAAATCCAAACCTAACATCTCTGCGAAACTATTAAAAGTTGACATTTTTATTTTGTTGCTGCAAGTGTGGGCTTCCTTTAAGAAATTTTTTCGAAGTTTAAAATGAAATGAAAGGGAAAGAAAAGAAAAGAAATAGAAAATAATTTTTTAGGCTTTAATTCATGACCTAAGAAATTGGAAACCTGAATTAAATAGTGAAAGGGATTAAATTAAAAATACATATTAGTTATTATTTATTTAATTATTAATTAATTTAAATTTAAATTATATTTATTTATTTATTTATTATTTAAGTATTTAATTATTAAAATTATTTTATTAATTTGTAATATTTATTATTTTAATTGGGTGGGGGTTGCCGTGGGTTTAGGTGTAAATAAAAGAAAGAAAAGAAAAGGAATAAGAAAGGAAAGAAGAAGAGAAAGAGTAAGAAAGGATAGAGAGAGAAAGAGTCGAGAAAGAAAGAGAGAGATAGGAGACGAGAAGAAGAAGGGGAAGGAGGGGGATCTTGTAGGAAAAGTGGCCGGAGGGAGCTAGCCGAAGCCGGAAAAAGTCTCCGGAGCTCGGGTACGACGTCTCCCACACCTTCCACCGATCGAATCAAAGGTTGGTAACCCCAATTTCATTCGAAACCGTCAATTTCTCCATTTTTAGGGATTTCTTCGATTCACCTTCGATTGAATTGTTTCGAGGGTAGATTGAGACCTAGAAAGTGTTCTTGAACACTTAGTTGGGGTAGGAATCGAGACTATATCCTCGAATTTGACCGGATTCGAATTTGGAAGGATTTGGGGTTGAAATTATAATTAACTCTAAATTGGAGAAATTATTGTTAGCTTAGGAATTGAGCTTGGGTTTGAGTAAATAGGTTTGGATTGGTATTATTGAAATTATATTATTGAAATATTAGCTGAATAAGACCCGTGAAGAGTTGGCCCGAGGTTACTAAGGTTGTACCTTGACGTTAACGTGCCGGGTCCCTGCTCAGATTGCCCAAATACACTTTAAGGGTGACATTGAGGGCTTCAAACCACTTCTTTTCAATCTTAAACACCCTAGAATAATTCTAAGTATGCTATCAAGGTTCAATAATTATTTTAGGTACTTTCTTGTTTCTCAAGGATGGAAACTTGTGGAACAATAAAATCCAAAATTTAAAATGGCAATTTAATTCCTTCGTAATTATTAGGAAACCTTAAGTAGGATAATTTAGAAGCATATCGAGGTTTAGTAACTCAAATCCAAGGCTCTAAAAATTCATTAAAGGTGAGCGATAATTATACGAAACCAAGTATGTAGCACTTGAGACTCTCATGGAAGAGAGGGAAGACCGATAAGACCAAGAACTCGGTACTTGGCGACGTCTAGATGCATTTTTAGGTACGAGCATGTCATATCCATATGAATTACATATATTTGAGATGTTAACCACATGAATGCATTCGTTAGGAAACCATGACTCGTCCGGAGCGGGAGTTACTCCAGGACTAGCGCAAGGAAGCCGTCCAGGTGAGGGGTTTCCCATCCTTGCCCTACAGGGTTGATTGAGGATATGGATATGTGGTTTGCCTACTTGCCTATTTGTAAGAACTATTTAGTGGTTAACATGTTGTTGTTGTTGTTCCTAAACTGTTATCTATGAAAGTATTTGTATATGTGTGTTTGACTACAGGTAAAGAGGTACTGGAGGGTATCCATGTGATGACATGAGATACGCCGAACAGTACAAGCAAGGGGGTAAGTTGTTGATTGAGTCCAAGATTTGTTTTACCCTATTATTTAGAAACTCATTAAAGAGATCGTATATAAGTTGTTAGTAAACGTCGACGTTTCACGGTAATTGAACTTAGGGAAGTTTTTAGAGCTAGGTTATGATCTAAACCAAGGGTTTGGGAACAATATGAGGATTAATACGATCTCTTAATTGATTAGTGAGTCGTAGGGATGTTCACACTACCTAGGTAAAGTCAGTTTAGGATAGTAATAGGTAGATAGAGTCAGGATCTCAGCTAAAGCTTGGAAAGAGAAACAAATTAAAACAATTGCCCGTTGAGGCCATTGCCCTAGCCTGGTACTAGGGTCAGTTAAAGAGTACAGCATTTACCCGTTGAGGCCATTGCCATAGCCTGGCACTAGGGTCAGTAAAAGACTAAGAGATCTGCCCGTTGAGGCCATTACCCTAGCCTGGCACTAGGGTCAATTAAACATTAAAGGAATTTACCCGTTGAGGCCATTGCCCTAGCCTGGTACTAGGGTCAGTTAAGTGATTTACAGTTTTCTTATTATATGTTAAAAATGTGATTGCTTGTTTACGAGAAGCATGATAGAAAGCATGATCCGTAGGTTTATCTGTGATTTTAATGTTATATTAATATTGCTTGACCGTAATATAACATTTGATAAACTGGACCTTCATGCACATGTGATTGTGGGTGTTTCCCTTTCCCCAGCTGTCGTGGTACCCGCCGCTACGCTGAGGATGGGAAGCTCCTCACTGAGTCTGTTTGACTCACTCCCTTTGCTTTAAATGTTTCAGATACAAGGATCGGGCAGGCATCAACATCCGGACAGTGATACGGACATCAGACCATCCTTACGCTCTTGTTCGCGTGGGTGGACTCCTTTGGTTATTTTGATTTCTCTTGTTGTACATATTTTAAAGTTGTAAGAGTTGTATATATATATATTTATAGCTTTTGATATGTACCTACTCTAGAATTGTCGGCTTCACATGTACTTAAAGATAAGGTCCAGCTGGGGATAAACTAGGATATATGTTTGAGTGTATAAACTTCTGCATGTGAATAGGATAGATCGTACGCATTGAGGCGTACCGTCAATATGATATGGATATATATTATGTGTGCCTGCTGAATATGAATAGGATAGATCGTACGTATTGAGACGTACGGTCAATATGATATTAATATTTACATTATGAGTGCTGATAAATATATCTATACACTGGATTGAGCTGAAGCGGTATTGAGCGAACTGCGGATTGCAGGTTAATTAGGCCACCAGTGAGGTGTAGCCACTAGTATGATATATATATATTGATTGCATAGCAGGGTAGTTATAGTCATGTTTACAGGATAAGGCTTACGGGTTTAGAGGTAAAAATCTATTCCCGTGCCGGTCACGTACTCCCGGTTTAGGGTCGTGACAAACTTGATATCAGAGCCTGGTTATTCTTTAAGTCATGTGAAGCCATTGGTATAACCGGGTGTCGGTTTAAGCTTCGTTGTGAAACCCGAGCACAACGTTGCATTAAACAGGCACTTATGGGAGTACCCAGGATAATTTGAGTAAGCATTTCTTTCATTTCTTCTTAGTCTATGATAGATTATGAAAATGCTTATCAGGTGACATTTTTGTGCAGTACATGGATGCCACCGGCTACTAGGCAGGTTAGGAGGGGCGATAGAGTCCCTGCACGTACTGATGAGGAATCCGTTCGAGAGGAGAGAATGCCTCCCAGGGGTCGAGCTAGAGGCCGTGCTCGCGGTCGTGGTTGGAGACAAGAAAGAGGAGTGCATAGGCAACAAACCCCAGAGCCACAGGTTGAGACGGGTGCTCCGTCAGTGGCTGAGATGCTGACTGCGGGATTTCAGGAGTTGAGAGCTGAAATGACCCGCCAAATTCAACAAGAAGTCTGCCGTTTAGTTGTCGACGAGGAAGAGGAGCAAGTGATATCGGCTGAACAGGAAATTGAAATGGTTGAGGAAAGAGAGGAAGAACCAAGAAGGGAATGGCAACAAAGGGATGTGCCCCGGGGACCGAGGGGAGTTCCGAGAGAATTGCCGATTACTAAATTCCTGAAGCTGAATCCGCCTACCTTTTGCGGAACCGAAACCAAGGAGGACCCTCAACATTTCCTCCGTGATGTAGTCAGAATTGGGCAGTTACTGAGTTGTCCAGGAGGAGAGATGGTGGAACTTGCCTCATTTCAGTTGAGAGGCGCTGCACGGGTTTGGTTTGAATCAGTGCAGAAGAGATATGCAAAGAGAGTTGCTTCTATGACCTGGAAAGATTTTCAGAGGGAATTCCTGGGTCAGTTTTTATCTGAAGGAACGAGGTATGCCAAGCGTCAACAATTTGAGGACTTGTGGATGACGCCGAATATGACAGTAACTGAGTTTGAGTTGCAGTTCACGGAGCTAGCTCAATATGCTCCTAAATTGGTTCCCGATGAGAGGGAGTTGATCTAGAGGTTTATCCACAGGTTGGCAGAGCCATTGTTCGTAGTTTTACTACCGTAATGTGGTTAGTTTGAAACTCTAGCACAGGCTGCTGATTGTGCTAGGGTAATTGAAAATAGAAAGAAATTTGGGACGTCGACAAATCCCAAGAATAAGTTACTGGCAGGCAATGATGGACAGGGGTGGAAGAAGAAGCAAAGGACAACAGGTGGTTCTAGTGCAATTCCAAATTATGCAAGGCAAGTTGGTGGGCAGTCTCCCATTACCACCACAAGTTATGGGAGGAGGAACACACAAGGTGGGCAGAGGTTCCAAGGCAGTAGTCAGGACGGTTACCAGAAACCGCAGTGTGGAACATGTGGGAGATTCCATTTTGGGGAGTGTAGAGTCACAAAGGAAGGTTGTTACAACCGTGGTCAGTTTGGGCATATGGCTAAGGAATGTCCGCAGAGGAAGAGTAATACGAGTGTCAAGAGCAATCCTACTCCGGGTAGTACTCCAATTGCAGCCCCACCAGTTAGAATCTTACCACCCTAAGTAAACACTTTAGGAGCAGGCAGAGGTAGAAGACCAGGAGGTAGAGGACCAGGTGTACCAGGGGGAGGACAGGCACGGGTGTTTGCTTTGTCTCGACAAGATGCACATGCCTCAAATGCAGTAGTGACAGGTACACTTTCAGTATGCTCTCTCCAGGCTCTTGTATTATTTGATTCTGGTTCAACACATTCCTACATCTCATATGCATTTGCACGGAAAGCTGAGAAAAGCCCGACTAGGTTGAAGGAGACAGAAATAGTCTCTACTCCGATGGGTGAATCAATACAAGTCAAGTATGTCTATGAATCGTGTATGATTGTGGTCGAGGGTCATGAAACAGTTGTGGACCTACGACTACTCTATATGGTTGACTTGGATGTCATTCTAGGTATGGATTGGTTGGCATCATGTCATGCGGTAGTTGACTGTAGGTCGAAGTGTTTGAAATTCAACATGCCGAATGAAGAGCCATTCGTGGTGCGAGGTGATGGTGCTGCACCATATCCGAGTCTAATTTTAGCAATAAAAGCTTCCAAGCTACTCGAGAAAGAGTGTAAAGGATATCTAACTTTTGTGAGGGATACTACGAAAGAAGTACTTCCTGCGAATCAGGTACTGGTGGTTCGGGAGTTTCTTGATGTATTTCCTGACGACTTACCTGGTTTGCCGCCTGATCGAGAGATTGAATTTGAGATCGAGCTTTTACCAGGTACTTAGCCGATTTCCACACCACCCTACAGAATGGCTCCGAAGGAGTTGAAGGAGCTACACACGTCGTTACAGGAGTTACTTGATAAGGGTTTTATCAGTCCCAGGTTTTCACCTTGGGGTGCACCAGTCTATTCGTGAAGAAGAAGGATGGAACTTTAAGATTGTGTATCGATTACCGGAAGTTAAATAAGGTAACGGTCCGCAATCAGTATCCACTTCCAAGGATCGATGATCTTTTTGATCAGTTGCAGGGTGCTAAGAGGTTTTCAAAGATCGATCTGCGATTAGGGTATCATCAGCTGAAGATTAGAAAAGAAGATGTGCCCAAGACTGCTTTTCGAACCCGATACGGCCATTATGAGTTTCTAGTCATGTCGTTCGAGCTAACTAATGCACTAGCAGCTTTTATGGATATGATGAATCGGGTTTTCAAGCCATTTCTAGACTGGTTTGTCATTGTATTCATAGATGACATTATAGTTTATTCCAAGAATCCTGAGGAGCACGCAGAGCATTTGAGATTGGCATTGCAGAAGCTGAGAGAAGAGAAATTGTATGCTAAGTTTTCAAAATGTGAGTTTTGGCTTGATAAAGTTGCATTTCTCGGTCACGTGGTATCTTCAGAGGGAATCCATGTTGACCCGAGTAAAGTAGAAGCAGTGAAGAATTGGTCCTAGCCTACCTCAGTCACGGAGATTCGCAGTTTTCTAGGTTTGGCTGGATACTATAGAAGGTTTGTGCAGGACTTTTCGAAGGTTGCAACACCTCTTACAAAGCTAACTCAGAAAAGGGGTAAAGTTTGTGTGGGATAACAAGTGTGAAGAGAGTTTTCAGAAACTGAAGGAAAGTCTCACCACGCCACCGGTGTTAGCTCTTCCTGAGGACACCGGAGGGTATGTGGTTTACTATGATGCTTCACGGGTTGGGTTAGGGTGTGTTCTTATGCAACATGGCAAGGTGATTGCTTATGCGTCTAGGCAACTCCGGAAGCATGAGAGAAACTACCTAACTCACGATCTTGAAATGGCAGCGGTGGTATTTGCCTTGAAGATTTGGAGGCACTACCTTTATGGCGAAAAATGTGAGGTATACACAGACCACAAGAGCCTTAAGTACAATTTCGAGCAGAAAGATCTAAATCTGAGACAACGCAGGTGGTTGGAATTGTTGAAAGACTATAACTGCACGATTTTGTACCATCCTGGTAAGGCGAATGTGGTGGCAGACGCTCTGAGCCGAAAGTCAATGGGTAGCTTAGCCCATATCAGTGAAGTACGAAGGCCGTTAATTCGGGAAATACATGAGTTAGAACAATCTAGAACTCATTTTGAAATTGGAGACTCCGACTTGTTTCAAGCCCATGTCCAAGCCAAGTCAGCTCTAATCGAAGAGGTTAAATCCAAGCAAGATCAAGACGCCAACCTCAAACAGATCAGAGATACAGTGGTTAAGGGGGAGAAGGATGACGTCCGATTCTCCATAGATGACAATGGCATACTCCGATTGGAGGAACGACTGTGTGTACCTATGGTGGATGGTTTGAAAGAAAGAATCCTTGATGAGGCACACAAGACAGCGAACACAATCCATCCGGGTAGTAATAAAATGTATCAAGATCTGAGAGAATTGTACTGGTGGAACGATATGAAGAAGGATGTGGCAGACTACGTGTCTAGATGTCTAGTGTGTCAGCAGGTTAAGGATGAACACCAAAAGCCCGCTGGAACACTTCAACTGATAGAAATTCCTGAATGGAAGTGGGAGAGAATTACTATGGATTTTGTGACAGGATTGCCGCGATCACAGAGGAGATTCGATTCAGTTTAGGTAATCGTTGATCGGATGACCAAGTCCGCCCATTTCCTGCCAGTTAAGACCACTTATGGAATGGGTCAGTATGCCCAGTTGTACCTATCAGAGATGGTGAGGTTACACGGAGAACCGGTGTCGATTATCTCTGACAGGGGGCCACAGTTTACCTCTCGATTCTGGAGAGCATTGCAGGAGGCAATGGGGACAAGGGTTGATCTGAGTACAACATTTCATCCCCAGACAGACGGGCAATCTGAGAAGACCATTCAGATTTTAGAGGACGTGCTTAGGGCATGTGTTATGGATTTCGGCGGAGGGTGGGAGAAATACCTGCCGTTAGCAGAGTTTGCCTATAACAACAGTTACCAATCCAGTATTCAGATGACACCCTTCGAGGTCTTGTACGGTCGGAAGTGCAGGTCCCCGATTGGGTGGTTCGAGGTCGGGGAGGCCAAGTTAGTTGGTCCAGAACTTGTTCAGGATGTTTTGGACAAGATAAAGTCCATTAGAGAAAGGCTTGCCACGGCTCAGAGTAGGCAGAAGTCGTATGCCGACAACCGGAGAAGAGAGTTAGAGTTTGCTATGGGTGAGCAGGTTTTCTTAAAGATTTCACCGATGAGGGACGTGATGAGATTTGGCAAGAAAGGCAAGCTAATTCCAAGATACATCGGACCGTTTGAGATTCTAGAGCACGTGGCAAATGTTGCCTACCGTCTAGAATTGCCAGCGGAGTTGGAAGGATTTCATTCTGTGTTTCATGTGTCCATGCTTCGAAAGTACCTGCCAGATCCCTCTCATGTAATCCAACCACAAGAAGTACAGCTAGCCGAAAGTTTGACTTATGAGGAGATGCCAGTGGAAATCTTAGATCGCCAGTTGAAGAAGCTGAGGTCGAAAGAAATACCATTGGTGAAAGTCCTGTGGCGAAACCATTCAGTCGAAGAAGCTACGTGGGAAGTTGAGGCTGAGATGCGCAGGACATATCCTCACCTATTTCAAGACTAAGGTTAGTATGTTAATTGAAATTCGGGGACCGAATTTCTTAAGGGGGGAAGATTGTAATACCCAAGAAATTTTTTTGAAGTTTAAAATAAAATGAAAGGGAAAGAAAAGAAATAGAAAATAAATTTTATGATTTAATTCAGGACCTAAGAAATTGGAAACCTGAATTAAATAGGGAAAAGGATTAAATTAAAAATACATATTAGTTATTATTTATTTAATTATTAATTAATTTAAATTTAAATTATATTTATTTATTTATTTATTATTTAAGTATTTAATTATTATAATTATTTTATTAATTTGTAATATTTATTATTTTAATTGGGTGGGGGTTGCCGTGGGTTTAGGTGTAAATAAAAGAAAGAAAAGAAAAGGAATAAGAAAGGAAAGAAGAAGAGAAAGAGTAAGAAATGATAGAGAGAGAAAGAGTCGAGAAAGAAAGAGAGAGATAGGAGACGAGAAGAAGAAGAAGAAGGGAAAAGAGGGGGATCTTGCCGGAAAAGTGACCGGAGGGAGCTAGCCGAAGCCGAAAAAAGTCACCGGAGCTCGGGTACAACGTCTCCCACACCTTCCACCGATCGAATCAAAGGTTGGTAACCCCAATTTCATTTGAAACCGTCAATTTCTCCATTTTTAGGGATTTCTTCGATTCACCTTCGATTGAATTGTTTCGAGGGTAGATTGAGACCTAGAAAGTGTTCTTGAACACTTAGTAAGAGTAGGAATCGAGACTATATCCTCGGTTTTGACCGGATTCGAATTTGGAAGGATTTGGGGTTGAAATTATAATTAACTCTAAATTCGAGAAATTATTGTTAGCTTAGGAATTGAGCTTGGGTTTGAGTAAATAGGTTTGGATTGGTATTATTGAAATATTAGCTGAATAAGACCCGTGAAGAGCTGGTCCGAGGTTACTAAGGTTGTACCTTGACGTTAACGTGTCGGGTCCCTGCTCAGATTGCCCAAATACACTTTAAGGGTGACGTTGAGGGCTTCAAACTTCTTCTTTTCAGTCTTAAACACCATAAAATAATTCTAAGTATGCTATCAAGGATCAAGAATTATTTTAGGTACTTTCTTGTTTCTCAAGGATGGAAACTTGTGGAACAATAAAGTCTAAAATTTAAAATGACAATTTAATTCCTTCGTAATTATTAGGAAACCTTAAGTATGATAATTTAGAAGCATATCGAGGTTTAATAACTCAAATCCAAGGCTCTAAAAATTCATTAAAGGTGAGCGGTAATTATACGAAACCAAGTATGTAGTACTTGAGACTCTCATGGAAGAGAGGGAAGACGGATAAGACCAAGAACTCGGTTCTTGGCGACGTCTAGATGCATTTTTAGGTACAAGCATGTCATATGCATATGAATTACATATAGTTTGAGATGTTAACCGCATGAATGCATTCGTTAGGAAACCACGACTCGTCCGGAGCGAGAGTTACTCCAGGACTAGCGCAGGGAAGCCGTCCAGGTGAGGGGTTTCCCATCCTTGCCCTATAGGGTTGATTGAGGATGTGGATATGTGGTTTGCCTACTTGCCTATTTGTAAGAATTATTTAGTGGTTAACATGTTGTTGTTGTTCCTAAACTGTTATCTATGAACGTATTTGTATATGTGTGTTTGACTACAGGTAAAGAGGTACTGGAGGGTATCCATGTGATGACATGAGATACGCCGAACAATACAAGCAAGGGGGTAAGTTGTTGATTGAGTCCAAGGTTTGTTTTACCCTATTAATTAGAAACTCATTAAAGAAATCGTATAGAAGTTGTTAGTAAACGTCGACGTTCCACGGTAATTGAACTTAGGGAAGTCCTTAGAGCTAGGTTATGATCTAAACCAAGGGTTTGGGAACAATATGAGGATTAATACGATCTCTTAATTGATTAGTGAGTCGTAGGGATGTTCACACTACCTAGGTAAAGTCAGCTTAGGATAGTAATGGGTAGATTGAGTCAGGATCCCAGCTGAAGCTTGGAAAGAGAAACAAATTAAAACAATTGCCCGTTGAGGCCATTGCCCTATCCTGGTACTAGGGTCAGTTAAAGAGTACAACATTTACCCTTTGAGGCCATTGCCCTAGCCTGGCACTAGGGTCAGAAAAAGACTAAGGGATCTGCCCGTTGAGGCCATTGCCCTAGCCTGGCACTAGGGTCGGTTAAACATTAAAGGAATTTTCCCATTGAGGCCATTGCCCTAGCATGGTACTAGGGTCAGTTAAGTGATTTACATTTTTCTTATTATATGTTAAAAATGTGATTGCTTGTTTACGAGAAGCATGATCCGTAGGTTTATCTGTGATTTTAATGTTATATTAATATTGCCTGATCGTAATATAACATTTGATAAACTGGACTTTCATGCGCATGTGATTGTGGGTGTTTCCCTTTCCCCAGCTGTAGTGGTACCCACGGCTACGCCGAGAATGGGAAGCTCCTCACTGAGTCTGTTTGACTCACTCCCTCTGCTTTAAATGTTTCAGATACAGGGATCGGGCAGGCATCGACGTCCGGACAGTGATACGAACATCAGACCATCCTTGCGCTCTTGTTCGCGTGGGTGGACTCCTTTGGTTATTTTGATTTCTCTTGTTGTACATATTTTAAAGTTGTAAGAGTTGTATATATATATTTACAGCTTTTGATATGTACCTACTCTAGAATTGTCGGCTTCACATGTACTTAAAGACAGGGTCCAGTTGGGGATAAACTAGGATATATGTTTGAGTATATAAACTTCTGCATGTCAATAGGATAGATCGTACGCATTGAGGCGTACGGTCAATATGATATGGATATATATTATGTGTGTCTGCTGCATGTGAATAGGATAGATCGTACGTATTGAGACGTACGGTCAATATGATATTAATATTTACATTATGAGTGCTGATAAATATATCTATACACTGGATTGAGCTGAAGCGGTATTGAGCGAACCGCAGATTACAGGTTAATTAGGCGGTTTAGAGGTAAAAATCTATTCCCGTGCCGGTCACGTACTCCCGATTTGGGGTCGGACACTTTAAGATGCTATCTATCTAACAAAACAATTTGCTGGAGATAATTAATCAATTCGTAGAATATAGAAAGATATTTAATCTTGAGGAGCCTACCACAAGATGTCATTCAAAGGATTAGAGTAGTTTTTTTTTATTGTTTTTAATGTATTCTTATGCTTCTTTCTTAATTTTTTGTTTGATAATTGATGAATTTGTGAGTTTATGAGTTTCTCTTAGATATATTAGGTTAGATTTAATTTTGAAAAAGATTTTGTGAATTCAGACTTTAGATCCAAATATAGAGAAAATAAAAGAATTTGAGGGTTTTTTAAGGATCATGTGCACGACACGTGGGATATTTCTATTAAAAGTTTAACGAATTAAACCACAAAGCACTGAGTTGCTAGCGGTACAAACCACAAAAAATCTAATTGACAAAAATGAAACCACAGGACACCTAATTGAAATCAAGCCAAACCACAAGCCACTAAAGTGTAATTAACCCTTCTATTTTTCTATGACTTACTTCCACTCCAACTTTTATTTCCTACCAAAACATCTTCTCTATAACCAAAGACAACCCAAACTTAAAGAAAGACACAGAAATAAAAACCATTTATTAACGTAAAAATTGTGCATATATCTTCAAATTAGGTAGGCAGATTTTGCCATAAATGAATTAGATTCTACCCAAATCAAGTATTGGTTTAACTTAAAAACTGTGCATATATCTTTAAATTAGGTATGCAGATTTGGCCATAAATGAAATATATTCTACCCAAATTAAGTATCGGATTCTTCATTAATTAATGAATATTTCCCGATATGCATTCTCTTACACAATATCACTACAAAAAATTGGATCTTCAGCGGTGACTCTTCAGCGGCGACAAGGAAAGTCGCCGCTGAAGAGTTATCTTCGGCAGCGACAACAATAGTCGCCACCAATGGTTAAAGGGGTGGCGACTTTTAGGTCGCCACCGAATAGTCATTGGCGGCGACCTAATATAAGTCGCCACCACACATCCTTTAGTGGCGACCTCAAAGTCGCCACCTAAGGCTCTTTGGCAGCAACATTTTATTAGTCGCCGGCAAAGAGTCTTTGGTGGCGAACTAAACGTCGCCACCCCTTTACTCATTGGTGGCGACTATTATTGTCGCTGCCGAAGATAACTCTTCAGCGGCGACTTTTAGTCGCCCCTAATGATCAACTTGTAAAATTTAATTCATTTTAATTTCAATTTGAATAAATTATATTGTTTTGGTCAAAAAAATTTAAAATTTTGTTTAAAGTTTTACAAATTCACTAACTTGGATTAAAATACTTTGGTGACATAAATAAATTCTCTTGAAAATTATAGTTTAGATAAGAAATATGTTGAAAATTTTATTATTTAATTTTAGTGAAGTAAGTAGTTGATAGAAATAATTAATATTTTAATAACAAGAATATTAAAATTCTTGTGGTCTATTCTTTCATGCATAATGCAAAATAATAAAATTAGTTTTTATTTCATTAACAAGAATAATTAATTTTCTAATATAATAAAATTAATGAATTTTTTAACACTTTTTTTATATAAATCATATCATATTTATACAAAATCATTTTATTTCAACATCAGGAGAAGTATGTATGTCACTGTGTGTGATTGGTGTGGAACCTTTCGGGAAAAAAATGTAAAAACATGGTAAAAGTTAGTCTTGAACACAGCTCCCTTAATTAACAAAACAAAGGCAATAACCACTAGTATAGCGAATTGTTTCTGAGCATAAATGGAAATAATATTATATATAGGAAAACACATAAGCATGAGATAAGAGAAGAAAATATAGAAAGAAAGCGCAAAATCAAGTCCTCCAACACGGTTCATTGAGATTCCAAAGTAAGGCATAAACCACTAAGCCAATACATCACATATTAACCTAACTGGAAATAAGATTATATATAGAAAAACACTTAAGCATCAGATAAGAGAAGAAAATATAGAAAGAAAGCGCAAAAGTAAGTCCTCTAACACGATTCCTTGAGTTTTCAAAGTAAGGCATAAACCACTAATACAATACTTCAAATATTAACATAATTGGAAATAATATTATATATAGAAAAACACTTAAGCATCAGATAAGAGAAGAAAATATAGAAAGAAAGCTTAAAAGTAAGTCCACGAACACGATTCCTTGAGTTTCCAAAGTAAGGCATAAACCACTAAGCCAATAAATCACATGCTAACGTGAATGGAAATAATATTATATATAATATCATAATTATGGGTACAATAAAAAAAAACTTAAGCATCAGATGTAAAATCTAAATGAAAGAGAAGCCGCCGTGAACTGCTCTGACTCTAAGCGCGAAAACAAATTCTCTGTTTGCTTTGAGTTTGGGGGTTTCAATTTTTTTTTGATAAAGATTTAGGGTTTCAATTATTGTTTGAAGAAGGAGAAAACGCTACTAAATTCGAACACAGCAATGCCCTAGCCTGAAGGAGACGCCCAACGAGTTCAAACGCCTTCAGCCAGCACTTTTCCTCTTTAGTGTGTTCTTCGTCTTCATATTTTCGGTCTGTCTTCCTCTTAAGCTTTTCTTGTTCGATTATTGAAGGCCCCATTTAATTTCTTGTTTCTTTGTGTGTGTTTTTGTAACTTTAGGAATGTTTCTACTTTCTCTGTTTGATATCTCTTTTTGCTTTCGTGTTCTCTGGTCATTTCTATTTTGCAATCTCATCTTGTGAGTCCACCACCATATATATATTAATAGTATTTCTCGTTTCCATCAGATTGTGTTTCCTAGTAGTTTAAATCATTTTTTACTGGGGTTGTACGTGTTGGTCAGATTAAGGGGCAATAAAGAATAAGTGTTCTGTTATTGACAATTGGGCTTTTTTTCAAAATTGATTTAAGGTAGAATAAGGAAATGAAAAACTAGCTTTTTTTGTGGTTGATGATGGCTATGGCTAGATGGACGTGCTAATAATCTATTTGATGATATGATTTAGGTAATGAAATTGAAGATTTAGAAAACATAGGAGATTTATAGTTGATTTTTAACAATCATTGAGATTTGTCCTCTAGTTAGTAATGCTATTTATTAAAGAATTGGAAGTCAAAGTCATTCTTGCCAAAAAAAAAAGTGAAAGCCATGTCGGTCAGTGGCATTGAGATTTTTCCTCTAGTTTTTTTTTGGCCATCAAAGGCTGGTTCGAAACCAGCAATACATAAAACCAGAGAAAACCAATACATAGTTTAATACAATCCAAGACAACAAAAACAGAAATAGCAAAGGCAGAAACAGCAGAAAAATAGAAGCAGCAAACATAAACAGCTAAGACAGAAATGAAACAACGAACAAAAAAAATACAGAAACATAAAAAAACAGAAACAACAAAACCAGAAACCAAACAGCAACCGAAAAAGTACAGAAACAGCATCCAGAAGCCAGTAAAACACCAAAGCATCATCCAATGCCAGCTCTATCACCAAGTTTGTCAGACGCCAAAATGCGAGCCAAGGAGGATGGGGTTGCGCACACCCAATCCACATGACACATCCTACCAAGAGCGGCCTTAGCAAGCCAATCAGCTGCTTTATTGCAACAACGACCAACAAAATTAAAGGAAACATTAGGTAATCTTCTTTTAGCAAGATCAATGTTCGATATTATAGCTGAACATTTCCAATCCACCTCTTTCGCCTCCGAACATATAGCATTAATAAGAACCTGACAATTTGATTCAATGATAGCAACATCAATACCCAAATTCTCAACACACTCCACCGCAGCCTCAATGGCAAGGGCTTCAGTCATCAAAGGTGAACAAGCCTTCACCCTTCTACTAAAGCCGTCAACCACATCACCCCTCCAATTCCTAACAATCACACCAACTCCAGCCACCTTCCCCAAATCCGCATAAGCACCATCACAATTAATCTTCAATTTACCTTTCGAAGGAGGAGCCCAGCATAAAGAATTGCCATTCACTTCAAGAGTCATACTAGAAGAAGAGTTGGATTGAAGAGAGCTCAAAAACTCCATTGCAGCAAGCTTGCTCCTTAAAGCAGTTGAGATAGGATCAAGCTGGGAATTTTGATAGATGAAAGAACATCTATCCTTCCAAATATTCCAGCAAAGAAAAGCCAAATGGGATCTCATATCATCATCTAAACCACTAGAATCAGACAGCATACTCATCCACCAATCATCAATACGCCTTACCATACTTCTACTCCATTTAACACCCAAATGACTACTAAACCACACCAATGCAGCCAACTCACAGAAGAAAAGAATATGTTCAGGGGTCTCAATTTCTTTATGACAAATCCAGCAAAGAGGATTATCAACAAACTTTCTTTTATAAAGATTCTCCAAAGAAGGAATAGAATTCAGACATACCCTCCCATAATGCTATTTATTAAAGAATTGAAAGTGAAAGTCATTCTTGCCAAAAAAAAAAGTGAAAGTCATGTGTGTAAGTGGGTTTTATATTACAGTTAAGTGAAAGTGATAGGCATTTGGGTAAGTCAATATTTTCCTTTGGTTGGTGACTGTGGTGTAAATTGTTGAATCACAAGGTCCCTATTTTTAATAATGAATTGTATTGGACAGTACATAAAGCATGGCTAGTACATCTTGGATGAATGACAGTATTGGGCACATTGAATATTTCCCTTAAAAATTATGCTTGTTGAATAATTTTTTTATCCATAATTAACAGTATTGGGCATATTGAATATTTACCTTTTCTGAAGCTACATATCAACACTTATTAATATATTTGGTAAGATATTTGTATGTTTAATTTTGTGTTAGAGTATATAGTCTGTGTCAAACCTACTTTGTAATTTGTTGTCTTTCCTTTTCTTTTAAGAACCAATAACACATGTTAATTACTAGTTACTACCTTAGCGGTACTTATAAGCACTATATTATACATCACATGTATAAGACTTAGTGTTTTTATTTGTAAATATTTTATTTGGATCGTAGGAAATAGTTATGGATAAAAGTTGGATAAAAATTAAGAATAGAGCCAACCCAACCTATATAAAGGGAATATATACCTTTCTTGAGTGGGCATTCAATCAACCAGAGGTGGAAAATGTAATTCGTTGCCCATGCAAGGGTTGTAGGAACACATTGTTTAAGACAAAAATTTATGTAAGGACCGACTTATTGAGGAAAGGTTTTTGGGAAGGCTCCTCGGCAGCGACACTCTTCTGCAGCGACTAATAAGTCGCTGCCAAATGTACTTCTTCGGCAGCGACAAAATGTTGCTGCAGAAGAGACTATTCTGCAGCGACTAATAAGTCGTTGCCAAATGTACCTCTTCGGCAATGACAAAATGTTGCTGCCGAAGAGCCTCTTGTGCAGCGACTAATCAGTCGCTGCCAAATGTACCTCTTCTGCAGTGACATTTTGTCGTTGCCGAAGAGCCTTCCCTTTTGCAGTGACCCTTTAGTGGCGACACTTTTTTTCTATTTGCAGTGACTCAAAAGTCACCACAAAACATCTTCTGCAACGGAGTTTTAGCCAGCGACCTTGCAGCGACTATAAAGTCGCCACCAAACACCTTTGGCTACGACTTTTGGGTCTTTGGCAGCGACTTAATATATATATATATATATATATATATCCACCTCCTCTACACTTAAATCTTAGAGTTGTAGTTCAAACAAACACTTCCAAAACAAAAAAAAATTCTTGCTAGATCTAAGAAAACACAGTGGAGAAGGGTTCCTCTAAATTGGTTTATTCCATGATTTTGATGTTGATCATAGGAGCAGCATGTATGTTAATTCTATTTTTCATCTTATTTTCTTTATTTGTATGTTAATTCTACACTTCACCTATGCTTCTCACCTTGAAAAATATAATTTGTTTTAATTTAGTCTTTTAAATATGAAAATGTCAAATTTAATCCCTAAAAAATTTTAAAAAATTATCTTAACAAAAATTTTTAAGGATTAAATTGAGAAAAATTACATTTTTTAATACTAGATTTGATATTTTCATCTTTCAAAGATTACATTGAAACCAATTGCATTTTTAGGAATTATAATGAAAATTTACTCTTTCATTTCACTGCAAAAAATAAGTATTTCCAACAACTTATATATTTCGACGCTCACTTAAGTCTTAATTGTTACAAATAAATACTTTTTTTTCAACAATCAAATTTTCACGATAAAAAATATTAAAAAAAGTCAAAAATAGTATTTTTGATACTCAGTAACTGTCGATAATACTTTGTCAATGGTATTTTTTTTCAAAGATCGTCGTCGACAAGTATATTGTTGAAAATAATATAATTAATAAATATCAACATGTTGGCCATCAAAAATTCTATCAATAAATTTTTTTTTCAACAATTAACAATGACCGTTGAAACATAAATTGTCAACAATACTCATTTTTCTTGTTGTCTTTGTAATAATAAACACAAATTAATGCTAATTGAGTTGTATATCTCATTTACATAATAGAGATCACTATGGTTGAATGATATGTTCTCATTCTTTCTGTACTTTTATACTTGTTTTCTAAATAATGTTACACAGTGAAATATATGATGGAATTTAAATGACTAATTGAAAAGATGAGCTACTGACTCTGCCAAGGAATTTTGATGGATTAATGAGAATAATTTTAATCACAATGTAAATATAAGTGAAGAGGAAGGAGAAGATTGAAGAGATGGAATACTTAGATAAAGCTTGCTTTCACATACTCAATTGCTTACATTATGCACATATATATAATGGAGTATGACGGTGAAGTAACCGCCTCAATTGTTTCTACAATTTTCTACAAATTTCTACACATAGCATTATTTTATATGTGTGCTTATTACACTTACTGCAAGCCATCATCACGCTGCCTATTCAGAGGTTTGGTTCAGCTATAATAATTTTGTGGATTTTTCTAGATTAAGTCTGATTATTTATTTATTTATTTATAGATAATTTTAACAATATATATATATAGTTTAAATTACCTAAATTAAAGTGGTTTAAATATTAATCAATTAATTATATACAAATGCAGTGTCATCATTGTCAAGTGTTGATGGAAGTGAAGTGGGAGTCAAAAGAAGTACTAAAAATGGATGCAAGCTTGATATTGATTGTAGATGGCTGATTTGTGCAGGAGATCCAATTTGCGTCAAAGGAAAGTGTAAGTGTCGCTTCAAATCAAATCAAGGAGATCGAATTGGGCATAATAATTAAAAATATATGTATGATTTGAAATAGAAAGAATATATTGTAAGATAACAAACATATACAACAACAACAAACAAAGCCTTTTCCCACTAGGTGGGGTCGGCTATATGGATCAAGCAACGCCAACATGTTCTGCCTTTGCACATTTTTATGGTTAAGTTATTTATGGCTAGATCCCTCTTAATCGTTTCTCCTATTGTTTTCTTTGGTCTTCCGAAACCTCTAGTTATTAGGTTATCTTCCATTTGGTCAACTCTACGTACCAAAGCCTCTTCCGGCCGCCTTTGTACATGACCAAACCACCTAAGGCGTGTTTCGACTAATTTCTCGACAATAGGTGCTACCCCCACTTTCTCTCTAATATAATCATTCCTAATCCTATCCATTCTAGTGTGACCACTCATCCAGCGCAACATTCTCATTTCTGCCACGTTGAATTTGTGCTCATGCTGGCTTTTTATCGCCCAGCATTCAGTACCATACAGTAAAGCTGGTCTTATCGCGGTGCGATAAAATTTCCCATTAAGCTTAAGCGGTACTTTCTTATCACAAATAACACCTGATGCCTTCCTCCATTTCATCCATCCTGTTTGGATCCTATGGTTTACATCTTCCTCTATTTCTCCATTATTTTGTATTATCGTTCCCAAATACTTAAAACTTGTGACCTCTCGCATGTGGTGATCTCCAAGTTTCACCCTCACTCCTAGAATCAGCGTCCCTACCACTAAATTTACATTTCATATACTCCGTTTTGCTTCGAATTATGCGAAATCCATATGTCTCCAAAGCTTGTCTCCATCTCTCTAATTTTTCATTTACTTTTTCTTTGGAATCTCCAATCAAGACTATATCGTCAGCAAAAAGCATACACCTTGGTACAGCCTCTTGTTTATGTTCAATGAGCACATCCAATACCAAATTAAAGAGGTAAGGGCTCAAAGCTGAACCTTGATGTAGTCCTATGGTTATAGGAAAATCCTTCGTAACACTACCTTGTGTTCTCACACAAGTTGTGACTCTATCGTACATGTCTTTGATTGCTCGGAAATATTAATACAATATGAGTTATGTATACAATAAATAAAGGGAAAGTACTTTTGGTATCTCCAACATTTCAGCCTTGATCATAAATGTGTTTAACATTTTATTGCGTTCAATTATATGTCTCTGACATTTCATTTTTCGAGAAATCTTACCCTCTTCACTTACAGTGTTAGAATAGATAATGGTTGTGACTTACGTGACGTGACATCGTTAGAGAGAAACTTTTTTTTGATATTAAAGATGTGTCGATTAGTCCAGTTATATATATATATATATATATATATTATTATAAAATTATCATTATAATAAATAAAAATAATTTTATAAAAAATAATTATTACTTTAGCTGATTTTCTTTTTCTTGTTGTTGCCCGCCCGGTCTCCGAGGCACTGCCCCAATTAATCCAAACTCGATCCGTGTCGTGCACCTGATTATGATCTGAGAGATTCTCCAAACGAGGATAGCTACATTCTTAAGATATCGAGCATGTTATATTTATATTCAAATCTCTTACATATAAAATAAATTTAAATATTTTCAAATATTATTAATATCCAACATCACCTCTTCCAAAACACTATTTTCTCACTTCTCCATATTGAATCTTTTCAATGATTTGTCACTATTATAATCCCCATTTACCATCACCAATGTCACTCACTTTAATTCCTCCTTCTCTTATTTGTTTTCTTTTTTCTTTTATTTTCATTACTTTCTTTTTTATCCTCATGTTATTCTCTCATTCTTCTTTTTTGTTTATTCTTGGACTATATTTTTTTTTGTTCATTCTCATTTTTCTCTCTCTTATCTTATCTTTTATATTCTTTTAAAGCTTTTAATAAAATGTAATTACTTTTTCTTTCTTCTTCTTCCTCCTCCTCTTTTTCTTCATTCTCCTCATTTTTGAGTGAATCGATCCTTGACCAGGTTTTTTTTGCCGGTTTTGTCCGATTCTTTCGTTTCTTAATCGTTCCTTGATCAGGTGATATTTATAGGCAAATTTAATCGCTTTAGCTGTCATTAAGTCAAATTTTGGTAGAGTTCAGTAGGAATTACGATATTTAGCTGTCTAGTGGTATCTTCGCATGGTTTTGTTGAGTTTTAGTGTAGTATAAGAGATTTTGATTATGCTTTGATGGTTTTCCGATTGTCATTGATGCATTGTTCTTGTTTTCAGGCTTAAAATGTGTAAAGCAATGAATTTCAATGCATTTGGGAGGCCAAGGAAGCATTGGGAAGCGATCGCATCGAGTTTGGCATGTTGAAAGGAGTTTTGGGCAAAATGGACACAGGAACGGTGCTATAGTGCCACACAAGCAAAATGACAGCAAAATAAATGAATTTCGCAGAAGGAACAGAGGAACGACGCTACAACGCTATTCAACAGCGCTATAACGGCTGGTTTTAAACATTGTTGGTGCAATTTATGGTACATTTTCAATCATCATTGGTGTTGGTGCGCATGTCTATACTGCCAAAGAAGCTGATGCTCATTGTTTAAACAATTTGGTGAGTGAGGAGGACGCAGAAATAAAAGAATTTGATCCAATGGAGATGAATGACACTAATGGAGCCATACCTCTTCAATTTATGGAATTGATGTGTATGGAAACTAGAGGCATTTTTTTCTTGCTGCATGAATCTCACTCTTTGAATTGGGTAAGGCATCTACTTAATGACACAAAGTGGCTTAAAGTTTCCTGGTTGAGGATTCCAGTAACTGATATCTTCTTGCCTTTGTGGTTGAATGCTATGTTTTTGTTTATTGATGCTACTGTCCTTCCATTGAGAATAGAAACTCTTGATGCTAAGATTATGATGCAGTGGTGTTTTAGAGTAGCAACCATCATTGTTGATTTAGAAAATACCATAGATGCTACTTCTTTACTGGTTCTTGTGCAGATCATTATCTTAATTTTTTATCCAGCTGGTAGTTTTTTGGTGTGTGTCAATGGGACTGAGTTTATTGTCATTGAGCGTGACCTCAACCTTGAGGACAAGGTTGTTTTAATGGAGGGAGTATTTGATATGAATGAGAACCCAAGTCAAGTAAATGAGCCAGATGAAGCACTAGAAATTGGTCCTGAGATGGAAGCAGTAGCTGATGTTGGGCTTGTGCAAAGCCACATTCAGCAAGAGAAGGATCCAACAAGTGAAGGGGGACGTGGCAAGAGAGTCAAGAACCTTAATCATTTATATTTTGTGGTCTCTGCTTTGTGTTGTGTGTGTAATTCAAAGTCCCACATTGGTTAGATTTAGTGAGGAGTGAGTCAGGAGCTTATATAAATAGGTGTGAGTTATATAGGTTTCAACACACATAAGAATACTAGCCTATAACCATTGGGTGTATTGGGTTTTGGGTATTTTTATGTATTGAGGGGGGTTTGTAATTTTTCCATTCAAAAATTACAAGTAGTAAAGTTTGTCCCAGTTGGGATCGTGGTAATAGGTCTTGAGGCACCGAACAACGTTAAAATTTTTGTGTGTTCTTCTTTATCTTTTCCTTATATTTTTGTGCGGGGCCCAACACTTTGGAGAGGGATGTTGAATTTTGTGAGTTGTTTTCACTGGAGTGTGCTTCTCGCTCGAATAGAAGCTTTCGACTTGTATTTTTCCTTTTTCTTTTGGATTAATACATCTTCATCCACTCTGAATCATCTTCTTATCTGGCATTTTCTATTTGTTTGCCAATTTGAGTATCTTGATTGTATCAGTCGATCGATGGGATCTAGAACCGTGATTAGAAGTTGATAAACTGTAATTTTCTAAATAAATTCTCTAAAACTAGAGCTCTTAGCTCAAGAAAATTACATAGACTACCTTAGGGACAACCAAACAGACTTAGCTACTCATGTTCTAGAAAACACAAGGCTAAGTCTAGAAGAAAGCAAGAACAAATAACTGAGAGTTTTTGCCTTCTATTTATAGGCATTACTAGGAGAATCCTATTCCAAGTTCAAATTAAGAAGATAATATTATCTATCTATAGATTATGTTATTTCTCATAAAAGATTATTATTTGCTATTTTATTTGAAATACAAAATTTGAATCATCAGATCCGGAATCTATTTGGGTTCTCCGAGGTTGCTTTGACTTTTGGATTTGAATTTGAATTTCTTGCCGGCATTTTTACTAGCTTATCGTGAAGAGCCTAGTACTACTCGCCACGGCGAGCAACCATGGTTGACCGTGTGTTGACTTTCAGCTTCCTATGTTCTCAGTTTAGTCCATGCTGCACTTCTTGTCTTTTCAGTTCAGCCCTTGCTCGAATTCGAAGTGATTGAATGGTTTAGTGGGCCCCACCCATTCCTTCCTCATTTCCTTCTTCAATTCTTTGTAAAGAACATGACCAAAGTCCTCCAATTCCTTCCCCTCCAAAATTTTGAAAATCTAACAAGGGAAAATGCTACTAAATTGTCTCTCCTTCCTCCCCTTATATATATTCTCCTCAATACTCAATATAAACATACCCCTAAGGTTTTTCGTATAATAAACAATGCCCATAAGCTTAAAAAATTATTCTTGTTGACTTTTTTATCAATTTCTAAATAATGAACTATCTTTGCACCAATAAAAAAACCTTAACAAATGCCCTAGAACATTAATTAGATAAATTCGATCATTATTTTGATAAACCAATTTCTTTTTCATATTAACCACACATATATAGTATTATACATTTTAACTAACACAATTTTAGGGGGGCCATGGCATCCCCTACCCCCCTTCCCTCTGCCCCATATATCAATATATGTTTTGGAGATGCTGTGTAAATTGGAAATACTTGATTTTTGGAAAAAATTTTGTCGGATTTCTGATAATATCCCCTTACGTAGTTAAAGGGTATTATTAGAAAATATGTGTATTTTGACTCCTATGAGTTGGTTTATTGAACAATTTGTCTCATTTTAAGTCCATTGTCAGTCGCTTCTCCTTTATTTTTTTGTGCAATGACCGGTCAATAATGGATGACCAGTCACTAATGTGCATCAGAGATTTTTGAATCTCTGTTGCAGTATGGGTGGGACTCGAGAGTTTAGGGCACGTTCTTTAGACAGAAAGGGAAAAGGAATGGGTTTGATGTGTTTGGTAGTAAAAATTTGAAATGGAAATGGAATGGGAATGTATTAAAATTATCACTTTACCCCTTATATTAAAATAATAAAAAAAAAAGTTAGGATTGTGTCAAATCACATGATATAATAGACATATTGTATTGGGGCCCCACCTACTTTTTGTTTTCATTCCTTACCTCTTTCCAACAACCGAATGGGCACTTAGTTTTCATCAGACATTCACTTGCAGATGTCTCGTGCAAGTGGAAACACAACATCCTCTCTCATTTTTTATCTGCGAGGGAATAGAAATGAAAAAGTAGGTGCGGTCCAGTGGGTTCCACCTACTTTTTACTTTATTTTTTCCATCATGAAAAAAGGAAAAAAAATAAAATATCTATTATATCATTTGATTTTGACACAATCATAACTTTCTTTTTTTATTATTTTAATATAAAGGATAAAGTGCTAATTTTAGTACATTTCCATTCCATTTCTATTCCCAAACTTTTACTATCAAACACAACAAACACATTCTCATTCCCTTTCTATTTTTGTGTAAAAAACGTACCTAAGTATTTCCCTCAACATCACCGTTTGTTTATGTTTGGAGTGCATTTTTTATAGTCTCTCTCAAGATGGTACCATGTACCATGTAGGGGTGGCAATTTTGATCCAAACCCACTAACCCAACTCAATCCAATTGCATTTTGATCCAACCCAACCCAATTAATAAATGGATCATGTGAGTCGGGTCAGAATTTACCCATGCAAATATGGGTTGGGTTGGATGAAACCCATGGTTAACCCAATAACTCATGTTTAGAGTGCATTTTTTAGAGTCTCTCTCAAGATAGTACCATGTAGGGGTGGTAATTTTGACCCAAATCCACTAACCCAACTCAATCCAACTGCATTTTGACCCAACCCAACCCAACCCAATTAATAAATGGGTCATGTGGGTCGGGTCAGAATTTACCCAGGTAAATATGGATTGGGTTGGATAAAACTCATGGTTAACCCAATAACCCATCTAATGCATTTTGTATTTTCATTTTTCTCCTGGTTCAACTTTTCAAAATTATAGTTTTGCCCCAAGTTGCATTTTAGTCCCGATTTTAATTCTTTCTTTGATTTTTGACCCAGAAAATTTCTATATTCATATTTTCTCCCTTATTCCAAAATTTTCAAAATTACAGTTTGACCCTAATTTTTGTTATAATTACATTTTTGGCCCAAATTGCATTTTAGTTCTTCCATTTCAATTTAAGCCATAGAAACTTTTCAAAATTGCATTATGACCTCAATTTAAAATTTGTAGAAATTACATTTTGATCCCAATTTTTATAATAATTGCATTTGGGCCCAAATTTATTTTCTTGGTCAAAACCCCAAATTGGTCCTTTATGTTTGCACCAAGTTTCATATTGGTCCTTTTTGTTTCAAAAAGTCTAAATTGGTCCTTTATGTTTGCAAGAAGTTCCAAATTGGTCATTCCGTCCAACTTGGTTAACTTTTTCCGTTAAGTGATGACGTGGCCTGCTGAGTTGGATCCTACATGTAAAAAAGGTGACGTGGCACTCCACATCACTTTCCACGTCACTCTCCCACTTTCTCTCCCCGCCACGTCAGCATCTCACCCTTCTTCCTCTTCTTTTCTTCCCATCTCACCCTCCTTCCTCTTCTTCTTCCCTTCTGCTTCTGCTTCTCCATCTCCATATTCATCATCATCTTCGTCTTCCTCCTCCACCACCGCCGCCGCCTTCCATTCTTAAAACTTTCTCAATCTTCCTCTGCTTGACTCTGCAAAACAAAGCGCCACTTTCTCCATCTTTTCGGGGAACTGCGCCGCCATACTATAAGCCACGAAGCCGCCGTAGCTTATGCCGACGACGTTGATCTTCCGGACGACGCCGTGGGCCTCGGGTCGAAGTCATTCCACTACCACATTGCGTTGGCTTCGATCCCGTGGATGAGGAGTAGAGTAGGCTTGGATTGCTTGTACGTTTTGGGGACCCAGCAATGCATGATGGTGTTGTCGCCAAGATCTGTGGTCGTCGATTTCAGGCCGGCGTTGGAGAAGGAGTAGCAGTAGCACCAGTCTCGCAAAGCAGTGAAGCTGAAACAACTAATAGTCATGCTTTTCTGATTCTGATTCTGACTCTGATTCTTTGTTACTTGTGGAAATTATTGTTTAAGCAAATTCTTCTATCGGAAATAAAGGAAATGAACTGAAGAATCAGAGAAGAAGAAGAAGAAGATGATGGAATGAATGATAGGTAGAGTTTTGGACGAAGCAGTGATTAGTGTGTGTGTGAGTGTGAAGCTTAGTTTTTGCAGAGTCAAGCAGAGGAAGATTGTGGAAGATTTTGAAGAATGGAAGGCGGCGGCGGCGGCGCTGGTGGTGGTGGAGGAAGACGAAGATGATGATGATGATGATGAAGAATATGGAGATGGAGAAGCAGAAGCATAAGGGAAGAAGAAGAGGAAGGAGGGTGAGATGCTGATGTGGCGGGGAGAGAAAGTAGGAGAGTGACGTGGCAAGTGATGTGGAGTGCTACGTCACCTTTTTTTACACATAGGATCCAACTCAACAGGCCACGTCATCACTTAACGAAAAAAGTTAACCAAGTTGGACGGAAGGACCAATTTGGAACTTCTTGCAAACATAAAGGACCAATTTAGACTTTTTGAAACATAAAGGACCAATATGAAACTTGGTGCAAACATAAAGGACCAATTTGGGGTTTTGACCTATTTTCTTTTTTGAGGAACTATATTCTTTTATTTTCAATTTATATTACTGCACTTATCCTAAATCTATTCAGTTTTTAAACTACATAATAAATTTTTTTCATTTGCAACGTTTCATTTTTTTCATATAAATTTTGAAATCACATAATAATATCATTTAGGCATTTAAGTTACATATAAAAACTTTAATGAAATAGGATAACTGCAGTAATAATAAATTAAAAATAAAAGAATATAAATAAATAATAAATTAGAGTGATAAATATGAATAAAAATATAAAAATAATTACTATGATAATTAAAAATAAAGAGATAGAGATGTAATTTATATAAGTGTTTATTAAAAAGTAAGTGAAGGACATTTATGTTTTTAAGAAAAAACAAAAAGCACATTTATTACAAGTTGTGATTTCTAGGCATTTTTTCACTATCCAACCTCATTAAATGCCTCCTTAACTAGTGCTCTTGGTTAGCAAAACCCAATTTTGATTACATAACAAAAGTTTTGGCTAATTTTTTGAAAGTATGTTTTCATGCTAACTATGTTGGAGTTAGATTTCCAAGAGAAATCAGTAATTGTTGACAAGTTGTTGTATGATTTGATTTTTATTGTTTCCTATGTCTAGTGGAGAATTGTATCAGTGTTGAACTTTATACTCTTTGTCTAGTAGATTTGATTTTTATTATCTTTATTGATATAAACATAAAGTAGAATGATTGGTAGGTCAAATAAATTAAAATAAATCAAATAAAATAACAAAAGAAAAATTAATGGGTTGGTGGGTTTGACTCATAATTAATGGGTCATAACCCATTACAACCCATTTATAGCTCAATCCATTTATAACGTAACCCAAATTTAACCCAACCCAAACCACCTATTTTACTACCCCTAATACCATGCTTCCATCTTAAGGGAGAGAGAAAAGGAAGCATGTCGGTAGGAGGTTTTTTTTTTCAAAAGACCATTTTTACTTTAATTACATTGAAAAATTATTATTGGGAGGAAAAATTAGACATATTACAATTTTATATTCTATTTTTTCTATCTTCTTTCCACTATACCAAATAACATTATTTTTACAATCTAATTTCATTTTTTGCATACCAAATATACTTCTTTAAATCATATTCTATTTTTGGATATAAAAAAATTCATATTCTATTTTTCTATGACTTATTTCCACTCTCACTTCTATTTCTTACCAAAACATCTTCTCTATAACCAAACACAACCCAAACTTAAAGAAGGACACAGGAATAAAAACCATTTGTTAACATAAAAATTGTGCATATATATATCTTTAAATTAGGTAGGCAGATTTTGCCATAAATGAATTATATTCTACCCAAATCAAGTATCGGATTAACTTAAAAATTGTGCATATATCTTTGAATTAGGTATGCAAATTTGGCCATAAATGAATTATATTCTACCCAAATCAAGTATCGGATTCTTCATTAATTAATGAATATTTCCCTATATGAATTCTCTTGCATTATATATATCCACCTCCTCTACACTTAGATCTTAGAGTTGTAGTTCAAACAAACACTTCCAAAAAAAAAAATTCTTGCTAGATCTAAGAAAACACAATGGAGAAGGGTTCCTCTAAATTGGTTTATTCCATGATTTTGATGTTGATCATAGGAGCAGCATGTACGTTAATTCTATTTTTCACCTTATTTTCTTTATTTGTATGTTAATTCTACACTTCACCTATGCTTTTCACCTTGAAAAATACCATTTATCTCAATTTAGTCTTTCAAACATGAAAATGTCAAATTTAATCCCTAAAACATTTTTTAAAATTTATGTTAACAAAAATTTTCAGGGATTAAATTGAGAAAAATTACATCTTTTAATAGTAAATTTGATATTTTCATCTTTGAAGGAGTACATTGAAACCAATTGCATTTTTAGGAATTACAATGAAAATTTACTCTTTCATTTCACTGCAAAAAATAAGTATTTTCAACAACTTAATTATATTTGAACGCCCACTAAAGTCTTAACTGTTTAAATCAAATATATTTTTTCAACAATCAAATTTTAACCGTAAAAAAATGTTAAAAAAGTCCATAATAGTATTTTTGAGGGTTTATAACCGTCGATAATACTTTGTCAATGGTATTTTTTTCAGAGATCGTCATCGACAAATATATTCTTGAAAATAATATTATTGATAAATATCAACATGTTGGCAATCAAAAATACTATCACTAAATTGTTTTTTCAACAAATTTTTCCAACGGTCAAATTTAATTGTTGAAAAAAGATACTTTATTTCAATGGGCAAAATTTAATTGTTAAAAAAATACATTATTTCAACAATTAATGACCGTATAAATTTTCAAAAATACTCATTTTTCTTGTTGTGTTTATAAGATAAACACAAATTAATGCTAATTGAGTTGTATGTCTCATTTATATAATAGTGATCACTATTGTTGAATGATATATTCTCATTCTTTCTGTACTTTTATACTTTTATATATATATATATATATTTATATTGTTTAAATTACCTAAATTAAAGTGCTTTAAATATTAATCAATTAATTATATACAAATGCAGTGTTATCATTGTCAAGTGTTGATGGAAGTGAAGTGGGAGTCGAAAGAAATATTGAAAATGGATGCAAGCGTGATATTGATTGTGGATGGCTGCTTTGTGCAGGAGATGCAATTTGTGTCAAAGGAAAGTGTAAGTGTACGTGGTCAAATCAAGGAGATCGAAATGGGCATAATAATTAAAAATATATGTATTATTTGAAATAGAAAGAATGTATAAGATAACAATAATCAGACAAGAAAATATTAATACAATATGAGTTATATATACAATAAATAAAGGTAAAGAGCCTTTGGTATCTCCAACATTTGAGCATTCGGTCATATATGCTTTTAACATTTTATTGCAGTCAATTATGCCTTGGCATTTTATTTTTCGAGCAATATTACCCTCTTAACTGCGAGTGTTAAAATAGATAATGGTTGTGACTTACGTGGCGTAACATCGTTAGAGAGAATTTTTTTTCATTATTGAAGATGCGTCGATTAGTATATCATTATAATAAAGAAAAGATAATTTTATAAAAAAAAAATTATTACTTTAGTTGATTTTATTTTTCTTTTTGGTTCCCACCCGATCTCTGAGGCACTGTCCCAATTAATCCAAACTCGATTTGTATCGTGCACTCGATTATGGTGTGAGAGTCTCTAAACGGAGATAGCTGCATTCACAAGATCTCGAACCTGTTATATTTATATTAAAATCTCTTACATATAAAATAAATTTAAATATTTTCAAATATTATTAATATCCAACATCACCTATTCCAAAACACTATTTTCTTACTTTCTCCATGTTGAATCTTTTCAATGATTTGTGACTATTATAATCAGTATTTATCATCACCAATGTCACTCACTTTACTTCCTCCCTCTCTTATTTGTTTTCTTTTTTCTTCTATTTTCATTACTTTCTTTTTTATCCTCATGTTATTCTCTCATTCCTCCTTCGACTATAATTTTTTTTTGTTCATTCTCATTTTCTCTCTCTTATCTTATCTTTTATATTCTTTTAAAGCTTTTTTAATAAAATGTAATTACTTTTTTTTTTCTTCTTCTTTCTCGTCCTCTTTTTCTTCGTTCTCCTCATTTTTGAATGAATCGGTCCTTGACCAGTTTTTTTTTTTTAAATTTTGGCCGGTTTTGTCCGATTCTTTCGTTTCTTAATCGATTTTCAAAATAGTCTGTACGATTCGATTATGAGATCTATGGTTCTAAGACTTCCATACTTCTAGACCTTGATCATATCCATAACAAACATATTCAGTTTCAAACTTTCAATATAATTCAAACAACAAATATCTGTGTCACACATACTACTCTGTTTTAGTCAAAATATATGTGTGATTCACATATAAAAGCCGAGAGATCATAACAAATATAATGAGATAATATTCTTATATAGTACTGGAATTAAGGAACATAAACTTATTGTTTTTCCCACCTTGGAAAACCTATACAATATAAAGGCGGAAATGATATGAAGGTTACATTTATTTTCAGGACATATTACATTATATACATAGTATGGTCAGAAGCATAAAGCAACAAAAAGAAGTGTTGTTGTTACTTCTTCATCACAATGCCTTCTAGCTCTTATGTCAACAACTTCCTAGCATTACTTCATCGTCACTCTTCTAGCTGATATTTCATTTACTATATCTCTTAGTTTTCGCAATAAAGCTTCCCTATAATTCCATATGGAACAGGTCAACTCACAAAATTATAATTAATTAAATATAAATCAATTACTTAATAGTAGGGATGATCATGGTGGATTATTGTTAGTGTATGTCATTTAATAGGTAAAATTTATTCTCTAATCTATTCATGGTGGATTATTGTTAGTGTAAGTCCATATTAATACTTAAAAATTGAAGTAAAAATGTGTATTTTAAAGGAATTGCACCAAAATTGCACGGAAGCGAATTACACCGAATTCAATTTCTGCTTTAATCCGATTAAATCAAACAGTGAGGCTTTTTCATCAGTATGGATTCAACTTGAAAACCTTCCAATTGAATACTTTAACCCTAATATTCTGGTTCGTATTGGGAATGCCTTGGATAACTTTATTGGAGTCAATGAGTCAACATATACCCTCTTAATGGTGAAGTTTGCTCGAATCTGCGTCATTATGGATTTAGCTAAGCCGATAAATCCTTTCATTTTCATCAATGGAATACAACAAACTATCTCAATAGAGGGTAATTCGGGGTTCTGCCTTACTTGTGGAAGAAGTTGACACTCCATGGGGGCATGCGTTAGAAATCAAGGACCCATATTAGAGCTGTCAAAATGGGTTCAATTCACGGGTTCGACCCGTTTATGAGCAAATTTTAGCGAGCTGAGTTGCTAAAAAATTAACCTGCAAAAAAAGAACTCGGTCTGTTTAGCCCGTTTTGTATATGAATTTTGACGGGTAACCCAGGAGTCACCCGTGTGTAACCCATTTTTTTAATTAAATAATTGTTATTTAATAAAAACTATTTTTTAAAACAAATTAATAACCCTAAAACTAAAACTGAAAAACAAGCGGCCTCCACGCCTTTCACAAGTTCAATCATCTGTGTGAGAGGCAAAGTGAGAAGAGAAGAGTGAACTGTGAAGTGTGAATTCATCCATCCATTCATTTATAAAATGTCCCAAAATAGCAGTATAAGACGACATTGATATATGGAAAATAATAAGAAAAGACTTTAAAAAAATTGATAGTTAAAAAAAAAAAAGGGTTGGCGGGTTGGCTCGTTTGCCCGCCAACCCGTATTGAAACGAGCTGGGTTGATATTTTTCAAACCCATTTAAAATTTGACCTGTATCGGTTTGCCCATTTTCGACCAACAGGTTAGCCTGTTTGACAGCTCTAACCCATATCAGCTGGTGCACCAAAAAATGACCAGAAGACAGTCAAAAGTCCCTGGAATAGGAAAACGGAGACAAGAAAGGGGAAGGAGGTTATTTAAAATTCAAAATATGGAAAAGTACATGAAGTACAGGCCCATATTGCTTCTGAAAGCCCAATCCAACTGATGCACAAAGCCCAACTTGATCACAACAACAACGGTAAAGTGGAGGGACAAAACAAGTTGACTAACCTGAGCCACGTATTTTACCAAATAAACCAAAAGTAAAAGAGACAGCAGTAGAGACAGAAGCTAATGCTAAAAACAATGGTGCAGAAAGTCTCGAAAGGATCAAGGAGCTATGTCATCTGGACATAGACCTTTTTAATCATAACTTAGGATCATCGTTGGCTGCTACTCCGACGGACATCAAGCATTTTGAAGAGAAGGCAGAAGAAGTTGCACAAAAGAAGAAAGTCCTTAACCCCAAGAAACTGAACATCCGTTTAGAAATCATGGAAAGGGTTTAGCGTAATTTCTCTTACGTAGTCTCTCAATTCAACGGATCTATCGATTGCAATACAAATCAAGAAGAGAGTGTGGAACTTCAACTCACAAGAAATGCCGATGTCAATAGCCTAGATTTTGGAAGCAAGAAGGAGGGGTTGGAAATGAGACATTGCCAGACGGAGAGAGAAATCAGGTTCAGAAAGCGACGATTCTCAACGACCCCAAAGACTTCGACGATCATCCCAATTAGGGATACTCTACCAACAACCCAGACGCTGGTTACAAGAGCTTAGGAATGTACTTAATGACCCCGAAGCCTAAGTTTATTATTCTTAGCGTACCTGGGAAAATTTACTGATGGGGTTGATGCAACAAGCCCCGTGGCTACAAGATTTGGTGTATTGATAACTCCACAAAATGGAGTTATTTAGGTGTTATTTATATGCAAATTTAATGGCTTTAGCTGTCATTAAGTCAAATTTTGGTAGAGTTCAGTAGGAATTACGATATTTAGCTGTCTAGTGGTATCTTTGCATGGTTTTGTTAAGTTTTGGTGTAGTATAGGAGATTTTGATTATGCTTTGATGGTTTTCCGATTGTCATTGATGCATTGTTCTTGTTTAATTTCAGGCTTAAAATGTGTAAAAATGAAGTTCAATGCATTTGGGAGGCCAAGGAAGCATGGGAAGCGATCGCATAGAGGAACGGGGCGATAGCGCCACACAAGCAAAACGATAGCAAAATAAATGAATTTCGCAAAAGGAACAGAGGAATGGTGCTACAACGCTGTTCAATGGCGCTATAGCGCCATTGCAAAATTCAAGTGGCAGAAACATGGTGCTACAGCGCCATGAAACGGTGCTATGGCGTCATGTCGGGGGCAGTTTCGCGATTTCGTGTTTTCTCGCCTATTTAAGCGACATTTTGAGTTAGGATCACCGATTCGGAGATATATTCATGTTTTAGGTCAAGGAGAAGGCTAGAGTTTGAGAGAAAACACAAATTTGGTGGTCGTTTGGTGGATGGAGCAAAGGAAGACTGGATTAAAGCTTCAGATTTGATTTCTTCTTCTTCTTCTTCTTCTTCTTCTCTTTTCTCTGATTCATCTCTTGTCTTTTCTAAAATTTGTATCAATGATTATCCTAGGCTAGATCTTTTCTATCTTACGGTTATGATTCCCTAGTACGAATTCTATGTTTGTTAGATGAATTTTATAGTTGAATTAATGCAATAGATGTTTATTTAGTTTTGTGCTTAAACCCTAATTGCTTGATCACCTCTTAGGGTAATTTAGAGGATTTAGGTGACCTTGAAAGAGGCGCTTAGGTTTTGTCTCGAAACTAAATACCGTTAGATCTAGGTTAATTATACTTGTATAGTTATTAGATTTGCTCAGAGGACAGACATATACCCGAGAGCCTAACGGAGTTATTTTAGCTTGCTTGAATGAATGCTGCTCTTTATTATGATTTTCTGCATAGACATATGGGAAGACGAATATTGAGTTAGAAATTGTATAAGATCGACAGACCATGCAACGAATATAGGACTAAGACTAACATCGACGTGTTGAATTGATTGTTAAAAGAAACCCAACAATATACATGAAGTACTAGGATAGATCATAACCTTAGCAGCTCTTTAAAATTGAATACATTCTTAATCACTTGTTTTATTTCATTTATTTACTTGCATCAATCACTCAAAATCCCCCTTTTGGTTATTTTACATTCTTTTCCATTAAAGTCTTGATTAATTGAAAAGTACTAAAAATCATCCAATCAGTATGGGTTCGACCCTACTTGCTCTATATACAAATTTGTATTTGGTTGAAAGTAGGAAATAAATTCTTATATTAATTTGATTGTGCTCGGCACGCATCAAATTTTGGCACCGTTGCCGGGGGATTGATTTTTAAATTGATTTTTGTTCCTTTTTATGACTAGGACTTTTTGTGGAAAGGAGTTTTTTTTTTATTCTGAAATTGAAAAGACAACAAGAGAATTGAAAAAAAAATTAAAGGGTTTATAAATGTGAACCATCCCACACTACTCTCAAACCATATTCTCAATAGAAATAAGACATGTAGCAAAATTTTTTATAACTAAACATGATAGTGAGAAAATAAAAAAGACCACATTTTATATGACCAACCATAGAAGAGAGAATAAAGCATATAATCGGAGGAACTTTATAGCAGTCATAATAAGACATTTTACCTAGGGTTTGTTTGGCAATTAGGAAGGGAAGGGAATGGAAAGCAAAGTGAGGTTAAGTGATGGTTTCTCCTCCCCTTTCTTCGGATTTTCTAAAAGCCCCTTATTTAGGATAATTAAAATTAAAATGGGGGAAGGTCAAAGAATATTAACAAAAAGTCATCCAATTCCTTTCCCTCCAAAATTTTGAAAATCTAACAAGGGGAAATGCTAATAATTTGTCTCTCCTTCCTCCCCTTCTTCTCCTTAATACTCAATCTAAACATACCCCTTAGGTTTTTCGTATAATAATCAATGCCCCTAAGCTTAAAAAATTATTCTTGTTGATTTTTTTATCAATTTCTAAATAATGAACTATCTCTGAACCATTTAAAAAAAATCTTAACAAATTCCCTAGAATATATATTAGATAAATTCGATCATTATTTTGATAAACCAAACTCTTTTTCTTATTCACCACACATATATAGTATTATACAAACTAACTAACTAATACAATTTTGGGTTGGGGGTGGGGGGGTGGGAGGCGCCATGGTATCCCCTAGCCGCCCTTCCCTCTGCCCCAGATGTCAATATATGTTTTGGGGATGCTATGTAAATTGGAAATGATTGATTTTTGAGGAAAATTTGCCGGATCTTTGATAATACCCCCTTACGTGGTTAAAGGATATTATTAAAAAGGGTAAAATAAAAAAATTATTAGATTTGATAAGAAGATTAAATATTAAAGATACGGGTTAGGGGTATTTATGTCTTTGTAAAATTTCTTGAGACAATTGAATTCAATTCTCTGATTGACTTCATTAGACAAAGTGCTCATATATACAAAGAACAAGAGCTGTCCAAGAGCTGTACAAATCTCCCTAAGAAAGGAAAACTATCATACAAAATAAAGGCTCTAGAATAAAGCCGAGAAAGAAGGATAGAAAGAATGCAAAGTCAACACTATACAATTACTTCCTAAACTAGCAGCAGTAGCAGACTTCGAGAGATTAGAGCCGAGAATCATGCCACACTAATCATGCCACACTCCAATACCCCCCCTCAAGTTGGAGCATGGGGATTTAAAATGCCCAACTTGCTAAGAAGAAAGGCAAACTGATCTTTACCCAAGGCTTTGGTAAGAATATCAGCAGGTTGTCTAGATGTTGACACGTGGGCTGTGTGAATGTTGCCTGACTGTATTTCGTCACGAATGAAATGACAATCAACTTCAATGTGCTTAGTACATTCATGATAAACCGGATTGGCAGCAATGTGAAGAGCAGCTTGGCTGTCACAGTACATTTGCATAGGATCAGGGTGCTCAACACCAAGAGCAAGTAGCAATCCTTTGAGCCATTTGAGTTCACAAGCAGTAGTAGTCATAGAGCGGTATTCAGCTTCAGCAGAAGATCGAGACACCGTGGCTTGTTTCTTAGTTTTCCAGGAGATAGGCGAATTTCCTAGGAGAACAAAGTAACCAGTAAGAGACCGGCGAGTAAGTGGACAGCTTGCCCAATCAGAGTCACAGAAGGCGTACAACATCAAATCACAATTGGCATGCATCATTATTCCTTGGCCAGGATTTCCTTTCAAGTACCTGACAACTCGCAAGGCTGCTTCCAAGTGATCTTGCTTCGGGTGTTGCATAAACTGAGCAAGTGTGTGAACACTGTAGGACAGCTCAGGACGAGTGATAGTCAAGTAAATAAGACGCCCCACAAGACGTCTATACTGTGCAGGATCGTCAATGTCCGAGCTTTGTGTAAGTGCTAGTTTATGGTTTTGCTCAAGAGGAGTGTGTGCTGGCTTTGCACCAAGTAAACCAGCTTCAGAAATAATATCCAGTGCATATTTGCGTTGGCACAAGAAAATACCATTAGAATTCCTTGCCACTTCAATACCCAAAAAATACTTCAGGTTCCCCAAGTCCTTCATATGAAAACACTTGCTCAAATATTCTTTGAAATGTTGAATACATACACTATCATTTCCAGAGATAATTAGATCATCAACATACACGAGAATATTCAACTGAGACGAACCTTTTTGATAAGTGAACAAGGAGTAATCGGAGCTGGTTTGACGAAACCCATATGATTTCAAGGACGTCGCAAGCTTGGCAAACCAGCAACGAGGTGCTTGACGTAACCCATACAACGATCTTTGAAGATGGCACACTTTGCCAGGCACATGAGAAGCGAAACCAGGAGGCATGGTCATGAACACCTCCTCATCAAGTTCACCGTGCAAGAACGCATTTTGCACGTCCATTTGGTGCAACTCCCATTGTTTGGCAGCAGCAACTGCTAGAAAAGTGCGCACTGTCACCATTTTGGCTGTGGGCGCAAATGTTTCATGATAATCAATCCCTTCCACTTGTTTGTTCCCAAGGACTACCAACCTTGCTTTACATCGCTCAATACTCCCATCGGAGTTGTATTTTAATTTGTAAACCCACTTACTTCCTATCGCTTTCTTACCAGGTGGCAAGTATTCAACTGTCCACGTGCCATTATCTTCAAGAGCCTGTATCTCCTTTCGCATGGCTTCTCTCCAACGAGCATCCTTCACAGCCTCACCATAGGAGTATGGTTCATGTTCTGCAGTGATATTGGCCAAGAAAGACCTGTGTTTGGGAGAGAATTTGTCATAATTCACATAATGAGTCAAAGGGAAAGGAGTACCTGAGGAAGTGTGATGAAGTGAGGAACTGGCCGAGGGGCTTACTTTAATTGTATGTGTCACATAATCATTCAGACGTGTAGGGAGACGTTTGTCACGATGTCCTCGCCCAAGGCGTTCTTCTTGTGTTCTATTCATATCATCATTGCTGCGAATGACACTTGGATCATTAGATGTATTTAGTCCTTCATCGTCATGATCAGGATTCTCACACACATCTAAATCCATTTCTGCAATTCCATCTACAATATTTTCTTGTTGCACACTAGCGTCAATGGTCTCTGCATAAGGAAACTCTGTTTCAGAAAATACCACATCCCTGGATATAAAATACTCATGTGTATCCAAGTCATATAGTCGCCACCCTTTCTTGTCAAATGGGTAACCCACAAACACACAACGACGACTTCGACTTGCGAACTTATCTTTGTCCCGGTGTAAATTATGGGCATAACATAGACATCCAAAAGTGCGAATGTGATTGTAAGAAGGAACCTGTCCAAAAAGCAGCTCATATGGTGTCTTACCTGCAAGAAGAATAGAGGGGGTCCTATTGATCAAGTATCCGACAGCAAGTACACATTCTCCCCAAAAATCAATAGGCAAATGACTCTGGAAACGCAAGGAACGAGCCACATTCAGAATGTGTCTATGTTTGCGTTTCACGCGTCCATTTTGTTGTGGTGTTCCAACACAAGTCGTCTGATGCAAGATACCTTGTTCAGCAAAGTAATTTTTCAAACACACAAATTCTGTCCCATTATCACTACGAACCATTTTTATCTCTTTATCAAATTGTCGCTTAATCATAACTATGAAGCGTTTCATCATAATGCCTACTTCATGTTTTTCATTCAACAAAAAAATCCATACAGCCCGTGAGTGATCGTCTACAATAGTTAAGAAATAACTTGCTCCACACGAAGCTTGAGTCCTATAAGGTCCCCACAAGTCACAGTGTATCAAATCAAAACACTCTTTTGCTTCATTATTACTGGAAACAAAACTTTCTCTAGTGTGTTTTGCTTTAAAGCAAACATCACAAGGTTTATTAGAATTCCTACTACTTAAAGCAACTCCTGGAATCAAATTTACTATTCTAGAAGATGGATGACCCATCCTTTTATGCCAAAGTTCAAAGGATGACACGCCAGCGACATTGCATGCATGTTTTCCAGTGACATCCTTGAGAAAGTAAAGCCCCTCGTGTTGTTCACCCACTCCAATCACCTTCCTCGAATTTCGGTCCTGTATAACACAAAGTTTGTCAGTAAATTGAACAACCAGATCTGAATCAGAGACAAGACGAGATATAGAGATCAAATTGCATTTCAGATTGGGTACAAAAAGGACATTTTTCAGCATTAAGGTGCCTCCAAGAGACACAACTCCTTCTTTTAGCGCCATGGTACTTTCTCCATTGGGTAAACCAACAGGACATGACGCTATGTTCTTCAAATTACTTAGGCGTGTAAGAGTTCCTGTCATATGATGAGAAGCCCCTGTGTCAAGGATCCAAGACAACATATTTTGCTTACCCATCAACCTTTCACTCGTACTAGGTTTGTGTGAACTCAACATGCCAAGCAATGTTGCCCATTGTTCATCATTTAGTCCACTAAGTCCCTTTCTATCATCGTTGTTCAATGTGCTTTGGTCATTATTGCTTCCTTGTGCTTGGGCTGCATTTGCACGAGCTGTCCCCAAGCGGCCCCCACCAGTTCCTTGTTTCCGTTCTCCACCACGTCCTCCATTTGCACGAGATTTGTTTCCCCACCATTCTGGATATCCTATAAGTTGAAAACAATTTTCTGCATCATGCCCATCTCTTTTACAATTAGAACAATTAGTTTTGCTCTTGTCTTTTCCTTGGTTTCGAATCCCTGCCTGAACAACAAAGCTCATAGGATTGCTTTTCTCTTCTTTAGTCTTCATCACGGTCTTCACTCGTTCTTCTTGCACAGTCATTGCATATACTTTGTTTAAGTTTGGCAATGGATCTGTACTCAGAATATTAGACCGCAGCGTTCCGTAGCCTTCTTCATCAAGTCCCATTAGGAACTGATGAACTTTGTCTTCTTCTGCTTTCTTCTCCATTTTTCCAGAGATATCACACTTGCATCCAGTGCAAGTGCACACTGGCACCTGTTCATAGTTGCTCAATTCATCCCACAACATATTCAGTTTGCCATAGTACGTGACTACAGCTTCGCCATTGAGTCTGCAATTGGCAAGATCTGCTCTCAATTGCTGCAGTCTCGGACCATTGCCCATGGAAAAGCGTTGCTTGATTTCATCCCACAGGACTTTGACATTTTCTCTATGTGTTATAGTTGATCGCAAAGTGGGTTCAATGGTGTTACGTATCCAAGAAACCAACATGGAACTCACTGCCCACCAATCCTCAAGATCTTGAGAATCATCTGCTGGTTTTGCAACAGACCCGTCTATGAATCCACTCTTCTTTTTGGCCCTCAAAGCTGTTTGTACAGCCCGAGCCCACTCTTCATAGTTATCACCCTTAAACTGTACTTGAGTGATGAGATTTCCCGGATTATCGTTCGATGACAGTGTGTAGAAGCTAGATGTTTTTGAGGAAGAGCTTCTACCATCGTCTTGCTTATTTTCAGCCATGGCTCTGGTACCATGTAAAATTTCTTGAGACAATTGAATTCAATTCTCTGATTGACTTCATTAGACAAAGTGCTCATATATACAAAGAACAAGAGCTGTCCAAGAGCTGTACAAATCTCCCTAAGAAAGGAAAACTATCATACAAAATAAAGGCTCCAAAATAAAGCCGAGAAAGAAGGATAGAAAGAATGCAAAGTCAACACTATACAATTACTTCCTAAACTAGCAGCAGTAGCAGACTTCGAGAGATTAGAGCCGAGAATCATGCCACACTCCAATCTTTAAAAAAGTAGATAAACTCATTTAATGCAAGTTAGGAATTCTATAAGCTTTTTGACTAATTTACAGCAATAAATGCATTCTTAACCAGTAGCAAAACCCTATTAAAAATTATGTACATTTTAACTCCTATGAGTTGACTTATCAGACAATTTGTCTTTGTTTGACTGAGGCGCTCCACCTTTATTTTTATTTTTTTGTGCAATGACAACGTCCTCTCTCATTTTTCATCTGTGAGTGTTTTTTAATTTGAATTGAGTAACTTAAGAAAATAGTACATTAACTCGGACAACAATATGAAATACAAATGATGATTTCATGATGTGATTAAGTATTATTTCCCTTAATGTGACCATTTGTTTATGTTTGGAGTGCATTTTTTAGGGTCTCTCTCAAGATGGTACCATGCTTCCATCTTAAGGGAGAGAGAAGAGGAAGCATATCAGTAGGAGTTTTTTTTTTTCTTTTTACAAAAGACCATTTTTCCTTTAATTACATTGAAAAATTTTTATTGGGAGGGCAATTAGACATATTTCAATTTTATATTTTATTTTTCTATCTTCTTTCCACTATACCAACAACATTACTTTTACAATCTAATTTCATTTTTTTGTATATATATTTCTTTAAATCATATTCTATTTTGGGTTAATTACGCTTTAGTGACCTGTGGTTTGGCCTGATTTCAATTAAGTGACATGTGATTTCATTTTTATCAATTAGGTGCTCTGAGGTTTGTACCGCTAGCAACTCAATGCTTTGTAGTTTAGTATGTTAAACTTTTAATGGAAATACCTCATGTGCCAGGTACATGACCCCTAAAAAACTTCAATTTTTCTCTCTCATGTATTTTTTGGATCTAAAGTCTGAATTAACAAAATCTCTTTAAAAAATAAACCTAATTTAATTTAAAAAGAACTCATAAACTCACAAATTTTTCTACTATGGAATATAAAAGTAAGAAACAAAAAAAAAATTAAAGTATACGTCTACTACTAATTCTTTCTCCATTGAAGAGCGAAAAAAAGTAGGAAAAGGAAAAGGGTTTAAGGATATACGCCTTCTTTCACAATTTATCATGTTAGTTCACATGAAAATATAGGTCACAAATATGCATTTCTTGGAAGCATAATCGTACTTTGGCTCGAAAAGCAACTTTCAATTCGACAATACAGCGTAAGCTGAAGAAGTGGAACGATGAATACCTTACTATATTAGTTGAAATCGAAACCTAACATCTCTACGAAACTATTAAAAGTTGACATTTTTATTTTGTTGCTGCAAGTGTGGGCTTCCTTTAAGATGCTATCTATCTAACAGAACAATTTGCTGGAGATAATTAATCAATTCGTAGAATAAAGAAAGATATTTAATCTTGAGGAGCCTACCACAAGATGTCATTCAAAGGATTAGAGTAGTTTTTTTTATTGTTTTTAATGTATTCTTATGTTTCTTTCTTAATTTTATGTTTGATAATTGATGAATTTGTGAGTTTATGAGTTTCTCTTAGATATATTAAGTTAGATTTAATTTTGAAAAAGATTTTGTGAATTCAGATTTTAGATCCAAAAAATAGAGGGAATAAAAGAATTTGGGTGGCGACTTCCTCTTGTTGCCACCAAAAAGATATAAAAAATATAAATGGTGGCGACTTTATTTAGTCGCCACTGAAAAGTAACTTTCAGTGACAACATTTTTAGTCGTCACCTAAAGGTCGCCACCTATTCAACAAACACAAGCATGCATTCTATATCTAGAAACAATCTTGTACATGTTGTATGGCCAGGGGATACTGATTCTGTTCCAAAAGGTTGGGAAATCCCTACAAATGGGAAAAAGTTGAGGATAGGTGTTCCCATAAAAAGGGGTTATACAGAATTTGTGAGAGTGATTCGTGATCCAAACAATAATACAACATATGTCATTGGGTTCTGCATCGACATATTCAAGGCTGCTCTAGAAAAATTGCCATATGAATTTGTCCTATTTCCAAAGCCCGGAGGTGAGAGTACATCAACGTACAATGGTTCTCCAAGCAGTAATATGAAGGAAAGGGTAGAAATAAGCAATCAAACTAGTCATGACCACAACAGTAACAAGAAACCGCATGATGATAATAGTGATGTGCTTTACCACTTAAGTCCACCGAGAAATTCCAAAAGAGGGGGCCCAGTGGGACCAAAATGCTTCACAACTAAAATTCAGCCAACTAATATAATCCCTTTATTATTTTTTTAAAAAATATATAGGAGGAAAAAGAAAAAGAAGAATCTAACTGTCAGATTAATCAATTCTAGTGCTCCTAAATAACAAATTTAGTTCTAATTAAGAACTCAATTTTCTATCCCTGAAAACCTCTTTATGTGCTATGGCAGAGAGTGCAGAGAAAGAATAATAACCCAATAAACAGCTTATGTCAAATTAGCAAGTTATGTATGTTTCTGAATATACACTAAAACATGGAAGGTCAAGCATACACACTAACAGATGCTCAGGTAAGAAAAGGCAGAGCAGGATTGAAAAGGTAATATGTCGAATTAGTTCTAGAAAGAAGAAACCAACTTCACCATAACAAGCTAAAGGCCGCACCACTTAGCCCAAGGAAAGATATGGTTGATAGGAAGAGGGAGAGAAGATTGACAGAGTATAATACCTCCGAACCAACTGCTGGGATGCAACCAGTGTAGCACGTCGAAAAGGGAGAGAAGATTGAACCGAAAAGAACGCTACCGCTCCCTTCTCGTTCTCGGTTCTTTCGTCAATTGAAATCGTAGCCCCTTCCTGATTCCTCGTTGCTCATAGCCCTCTCGGTTCTTGCCACTGAAGAAAACCCTAGCTCAAAATCACGTCGCGGTTCTCTCAGTTCTTCTCGTTCTCGTTCTCAAAACCTTAGCTCAAAACCCTTCCTGATTCCTCATTTTTGTGTGTGATTGCAATGAAAGAATAGGGCTTCTGAAATGAAATTTTGTTTACGGAGCCAAAAATTTTCATTTGGCGGGTTTAGTTTTTTTTTTTCCTTCTTCTTAATTCAGTCATAACTTAGTATAAAATTATAAATCAAACACAGATTAACCAAATAAAATATTATGTCTTCTTTTATTAACTTTGAAAAATAAGGAATAAAAGTTTATTTATGGTTACAAAAGACTGCAAACTTAAGTTAGAAAGTTGAGTGGATAAAGAGACAGTATAAGAATTAAATCTAAATATACATCAAGTTTTTTTTTCAAACATTTAAATTAAAAAAATTGTTAAACTCTTAAATACATCAAAATTTGCTAACTTTAATATTGGGACACTTTGATTAGTATAAGATGAAAGTATATTAATGGGGACCGCAAATTTAACGCTAATTTGAAAATAACATCTTTATATAATTTTACTTTTATGAGCAAATAAATTTTTGTTATTTTTTTTAGGGAATAATTTTTTTAGTCAAGTGTATTTGTAACTGCAAATTGACCAATTAGTAACTATTTAGTGACTGATAATTTGTAACTGATATTCCAGTCACTAATTTTAGGAGTTTTAAGAATTTAGTGACTGATTTTTACGTAGGTCACAAATCAGTCAGTATTTCATGATTTTAGTGACTGATTTTATGTCAGTCACAAACAGCGGTCACTAATAGCAATTTTTCTAGTAGTGGACACATGGGATATTTCTATTAAAATTTTAACGAATTAAACAACAAAGCACTGAGTTACTAGCGGTACAAACCTCAGAACATCTAATTGACAAAAATGAAACCATGGGACACTTAATTGAAATCAGGCCAAACCACAAGCCACTAAAGTGAAATTAACCCTTCTATTTTTCTATGACTTACTTCCACTCCCACTTTTATTTCCTACCAAAACATCTTCTCTATAACCAAAGACAACCCAAACTTAAAGAAAGACACATAAAAAAAACCATTTATTAACGTAAAAATTGTGCATATATCTTCAAATTAGGTAGGCAGATTTTGCCATAAATGAATTAGATTCTACCCAAATCAAGTATCGGATTAACTTAAAAACTGTGCATATATCTTTAAATTAGGTATGCAGATTTGGCCATAAATAAAATATATTCTACCCAAATCAAGTATCGGATTCTTCATTAATTAATGAATATTTCCCTATATGCATTCTCTTACACTATATCACTACAAAAAAATTGGATCTTCAGCGGCGACAAGGAAAGTCGCCGCGGAAGAGTTATCTTCGGCATCGACAATAATAGTCGCCACCAATGAGTAAAGGGGTGGCGACTTTTAGGTCGCCACCGAATAGTCATTGGTGGCGACCTCAAAGTCGCCACCGAAGGCTCTTTGGCAGTGACATTTTATTTGTCGCCGCCAAAGAGTCTTTGGTGGAGAACTAAAAGTCGCCACCCCTTTACTCATTGGTGGCGACTATTATTGTCGCTGCCGAAGATAACTCTTCAGCGGCGACTTTTAGTCGCCACTAATGATCAACTTGTAAAATTTAATTTATTTTAATTTTAATTTGAATAAATTATATTGGTTTTGGTAAAAAATAATTTAAATTTTGTTTAAAGATTTACAAATTCACTAACTTGGACTAAAATACTTTGGCGACATAAATAAATTCTCTTGAAAATTATAGTTTAGATAAGAAATATGTTGAAAATTTTATTATTTAATTTTAGTGAAGTAAGTAGTTGATAGAAATAATTAATATTTTAATAACAAGAATATTAAAATTCTTGTGGTCTATTCTTTCATGCATAATGCAAAATAATAAAATTAGTTTTTATTTCATTAACAAGAGTAATTAATTTTTTAATATAATAAAAATAATTAATTTTTTAACACTTTTTTTTATATAAATCATATCATTTATACAAAATCATTTTATTTCAACATTAGGGGAAGTATGTATGTCACTGTGTGTGATTGGTGCGGAACCTTTCGGGAAAAAAATGTAAAAACATGGTAAAAGTTGGTCTTGAACACAGCTCCCTTAATTAACAAATTAACAAAACAAGGCAATAACCACTAGTATAGCGAATTATTTCTGAGCATAGATGGAAATAATATTATATATAGAAAACACATAAGCATCAAATAAGAGAAGAAAATATAGAAAGAAAGCGCAAAAGTAAATCCTCGAACACGGTTCCTTGCGTTTTCAAAGTAAGGCATAAACCACAAATACAATACTTCAAAAATTAAAATAATTGAAAATAATATTATATATAGAAAAACACTTAAGTCCTCGAACACGGTTCCTTGAGTTTCCAAAGTAAGGCATAAACCAGAGTTTGGATCCAGTGCAATTCCCTTTCGTGCAATTCTGGTGCAATTCCTATAAAATACACATTTTTACATCATTTTTGAAGTACTAATACGGATTTACTCTAACAATAACCCACTATGAATGGATTATGAATGAAATTATTATCAATTTTGACAAATATCATCACTAAATAGCCTCGTGAGACTATTTTTTAATATTAATAACAATTTGGTCCCTAATCCATTTAAGGTGATGATATTTGTCAATATTGATATTAATTTGGTCTATAATCTATTCATAGTGGATTATTATTAGTGTGAGTTCATATTAGTACTTCAAAAATGAAGTAAAAATGTGTATTTTATAGGAATTGCACCGAAATTGCACGGAAGGGAATTGCACTGGATCTAATTTCCATAAACCACTAAGCCAATAAATCACATGTTAACGTGAATGGAAATAATATTATATATAATATCATAATTATGGGCACAATAAAAAAAAACTTAAGCATCAGATGTAAAATCTAAATGAAAGTGAAGCCGCCGCGAACTGCTCTGACTCTAAGCGCAAAAACAAATTCTCTCTTTGCTTTGAGTTTAGGGGTTTCAATTTTTTTTTGATAAAGATTTAGGGTTTCAATTATTGTTTGAAGAATGAGAAACTCTACTAAATTCGAACACATCATTGCCCTAGCCTGAAGGAGATGCCCGACGAGTTTGAACGCCTTCAGCCAGCACTTTTCCTCTTTAGTGTGTTCTTCGTCTTCATCTTTTCGGTCTGTCTTCCTCTTAAGCTTTTCTTGTTCGATTATTGAAGGCCCCATTTAATTTCTTGTTTCTTTGTGTGTGTTTTTGTAACTTTGGGAATGTTTCTACTTTCTCTGTTTGATATCTCTTTTTGCTTTCGTGTTCTCTGGTCATTTCTATTTTGCTATCTCTTCTTGTGAGTCCACCACCAGATATATATTATAGTATTTCTCGTTGCCATCGGATTGTGTTTCCTAGTAGTTCAAATCATTTTTTATTGGGGTTGTACGTGGTGGTCAGATTAAGGGCAATAAAGAATAAGTATTCTGTTATTGACAATTGGGTTTTTTTTCAAAATTGATTTAAGGTAGAATAAGGAAATGAAAAACTAGTTTTTTTTTTGTGGTTGATGATGGCTATGGCTAGATGGACGTGCTAATAATCTATTTGATGATATGATTTAGGTAATGAAATTGGAGATTTAGAAAACAGAGGAGATTTATAGTTGATTTTTAACAATCATTGAGATTTGTCCTCTAGTTAGTAATGTTATTTATTAAAGAATTGGAAGTCAAAGCCATTCTTGCCAAAAAAAAAAGTGAAAGCCATGTGGGTAAGTGGCATTGAGATTTTTCCTCTAGTTAGTAATGCTATTTATTAAAGAATTGAAAGTGAAAGTCATTCTTGCCAAAAAAAAAAGTGAAAGTCATGTGTGTAAGTGGGTTTTATATTATAGTTAAGTGAAAGTGATAGGCATGTGGGTAAGTCAATATTTTCCTTTGGTTAGTGAATGTGGTGTAAATTGTTGAATCACAAGGTCCCTATTTTTAATAATAAATTGTGTTGGACAGTACATAAAGCATGGCTAGTACATCTTGGATGAATGATAGTATTGGGCACATTGAATATTTCCCTTAAATATTGTGCTTGTTGAATAATTTTTTTATCCATAATTAACAGTATTGGGCATATTGAATATTTACCTTTTCTGAAGCTACATATCAACACTTATTAATATATTTGGTAAGATATTTGTATGTTTAATTTTGTGTTAGAGAAGATAGTTTGTGTCAAACCTACTTTGTAATTTGTTGTCTTTCCTTTTCTTTTAAGAACCAATAACACATGTTAATTACTAGTTACTACCTTAGCGGTACTTATAAGCATTATATTATACATCACATGTATAAGACTTAGTGTTTTTATTTGTAAATGTTTTATTTGGATAGTAGGAAATAGTTATGATTAAAAGTTGGAAAAAAATTAAGAATAGAGCCGACCTAACCTATATAAAGGGAATAGATACCTTTCTTGAGTGGGCATTCAATCAACCAGAGGTGGAAAATGTAATTCGTTGCCCATGCAAGGGTTGTAGGAACACATTGTTTAAAATTTATGTAAGGACCGACTTATTGAGGAAAGATTTTGGGAAGGCTCTTCGGCAGAGACAAAACTCACTGCAGAAGAAACTCTTCTGCAGCGACTAATAAGTCGCTGCCAAATGTACCTCTTCGACAGCGACAAAATGTTGCTGCAGAAGAGACTCTTCTGCAGCGACTAATAAGTCACTGCCAAATGTACCTCTTCGGCAGCGACAAAATGTGGCTGCCGAAGAGCCTCTTGTGCAGCGAAGCGACCCTTTAGTGGCGACACTTTTTTCTATTTGTTGGTGACAATTGTCGCCATAGAAAAGGGGTCTTCGGCGACGACTCAAAAGTCGCCACAAAACATCTTCTGCAACGGAGTTTTAGCTAGCGACCTTGCAGCGACTATAAAGTCGCCACCAAACACCTTTGGTGGTGACTTTTGGGTCTTTGGCAGCGACAAAAGTCGCTGTTGAAGACCTTTTATATATATATATATATATCCACCTCCTCCACACTTAAATCTTAGAGTTGTAGTTCAAACAAGCACTTCCAAAAAAAAAAAAAAAGTTCTTGCTAGATCTAAGAAAACACATGGAGAAGGGTTCCTCTAAATTGGTTTATTCCATGATTTTGATGTTGATCATAGGAGCAGCAGGTACGTTAATTCTATTTTTCATCTTATTTTCTTTATTTGTATGTTAATTCTACACTTCACCTATGCTTCTCACCTTGAAAAATATAATTTGTTTCAATTTAGTCTTTTAAATATGAAAATGTCAAATTTAATCCCTAAATTTTTTTTTAAAATGATCTTAACAAAAATTTTTAGGGATTAAATTGAGAAAAATTACATTTTTAATACTAGATTTGATATTTTCATCTTTCAAAGATTACATTGAAACCAATTGCATTTTTAGGAATTATAATGAAAATTTACTCTTTCATTTCCGTGCAAAAAATAAGTATTTCCAACAACTTATATATTTCGACGCTCACTTAAGTCTTAATTGTTACAAATAAATACTTTTTTTTCAACAATCAAATTTTCACCATAAAAAAAATATTAAAAAAAGTCAATAATAGTATTTTCGATGCTCAATAACCGTCGATAATACTTTGTCAATGGTATTTTTTTTCAAAGATCGTCGTCGACAAGTATATTGTTGAAAATAATATTATTAATAAATATCAACATGTTGGCCATCAAAAATTCTATCACCAAATTTTTTTTCAACAATTAACAATGAGCTTTGAAACATAAATTGTCAACAATACTCATTTTTCTTGTTGTCTTTGTAATAATAAACACAAATTAATGCTAATTGAGTTGTATATCTCATTTACATAATAGAGATCACTATGGTTGAATGATATGTTCTCATTCTTTCTGTACTTTTATACTTGTTTTCTAAATAATGTTACACAGTGAAATATGAAGAATTGAAAAGATGAGCTACTCAGGTCAAAAAAAAAAAAAGATGAGCTACTGACTCTACCAAAGAATTTTGATGGATTAATGAGAATAATTTTAATCCCAATGTAAATATAAGTGAAGAGGAAGGAGAAGATTGAAGAGATGGAATACTTAGATGAAGCTTGCTTTCACATACTCAATTGCTTACATTACGCACATATATATAGTGGAGTATGACGGTGAAGTAACCGCCTCAATTGTTTCTACAAATTTCTACATATAGCATTATTTTATATGTGTACTTATTACACTTACTGCAAACCATCATTACGCCGCCTATTCAGAGGTTTGGTTCAGCTATAATAATTTTATGGATTTTTCTAGATTAAGTCTGATTATTTATTTATTTATTTATAGATAATTTTAGCAATATATATAGTTTAAATTACCTAAATTAATGTGGTTTAAATATTAATCAATTAATTATATACAAATGCAGTGTCATCATTGTCAAGTGTTGATGGAAGTGAAGTGGGAGTCAAAAGAAGTACTGAAAATGGATGCAAGCTTGATATTGATTGTAGATGGCTGATTTGTGCAGGAGATCCAATTTGCGCCAAAGGAAAGTGTAAGTGTCGCTTCAAATCAAATCAAGGAGATCGAAATGGGCATAATAATTAAAAATATATGTATGATTTGAAATAGAAAGAATATATTGTAAGATAACAAACATAAGACAAGGAAATATTAATACAATATGAATTATATATCCAATAAATAAAGGGAAAGTACTTTTGGTATCTCCAACATTTGAGCCCATTTACATGGTTTGCCTCAGCTTATCATTTCCATTAGTTTCCTCCTTAAGCAATTCAAAAAGATACAACAGTGCAACTTTGTCCTCCTCCAGGACTAAATAGCATGGTATTAGGTAGCTAAAAAGTCCAGAGATGGGTTCTCCGCCATCGCCTCGCCCCCCGTCGCTTCCTCCTGAGGTAAATCCTCCCTATGTGCAGCCTCCTTCTCTTCTTTCCTTCCGGAGTACCTCCCGGTCTTCTTCCTACAAGGTGAAAGCGTCGTCCCTTCTATGGTCGATGACATGGAAACCAAGACTGCCGGACCACCACTCAACACCTTTGTCTCCCTCGCTGAACCACCCTTCCACAGGCCTCACTCCTCCTCCTTCATCGCCATCGTCGACACCTACCTCATCAGACCACCACCACGCGAGCTTCCCTCCTCCTTCATCACCGACGTCACCATTATCTCCCTCGCCCAGCCACCATTCCACCGCTTACCTCCCTCTTTACAACGAGGATGTCGGTGAGGTAGGCCTTCACTCAACGTAGTTGAAGACGTCATCTCTGCCGCCCGATGCTGCGACCATCGGCAGACTCACCGATGGTGAATCGCAACACTCGCCGAACCGCTACTGCTTTGTCCATATCTTTGCTTGCCAAGAGTCTTTATGGATCTTAAAAACTCAGTCATCGTTCTTTTGCGTCAACTTCCTAGATGACCTTCCCTCTTGCTCTTCTTCCACTCTCCTTTCTTTAGATGCGAACCAACAAGCCATAGCTGCAGCAGCAGTAACTACGGCTGTTGTCGCGAGGATCTTTTTAATGGCTACCTTCACCAGGTGCTTTACTCAGCTGGTGTCTTCAAAACAAGTCTATGCAAGCCAAACCAATGCCTGTGCAAGTTGGGTTGCCAGGAACCAGTCGCCGAAAATCCTTATGTCCCACCTTCTCCTTTTACCACCTAAACCAAGAATTCAATTTTTTTTTGAATTCATTTAAGGTGTCATTACTCTCCTCTACCTACACAAAACCCCCCCTCAGGTTCACTAATGATCCAACTACCCACCTAATCAATCAATGCTTGCTTTGGTTCGACAAAACTCGCATCTTCTCTTCTTTACTTCTTAATTCCGTGGGCGAATTTATCGACGTTAAAACTCAACCCATGCGAACCTCATATGAGACTTTCCCACTAGTGGCTTTACACCTGGCCAACTACCTAGAGCGTCTTCTCCTTCGCTCCTCTCCCACTCCCTTTGCTCATCCTTTGGATGTGCGGGTTGTCGGTCTCTTAGTTGTGGAGACCCAACTCATCCTGAGTTTCGACCTTGTTCGACACTACCATCATTTTATCAGAGTTACCATTTGTCAAAATTCCAGGAAATGGAACTATCTTTATGCTCCTCCCTTCCATACTCTTAAACCAAGAAATCTTCAGGCTTCTATGCTTGTTGTCGCCGCCTTCATGATGGAGTCCTCTCTTGCCGACTCTTTCATTGCATTGAACTCATCTTCTCCCATATCCACCATCTCGACGGACTCGTCTCGTGCCGATGCCGCCTATGCGTCAGACCCCACGGCCATCTTGCACTCTAAAAAGCACAATCAAGCGTTGAAGACAGTGGTTATAGTTGCCCTTGCTGGGACTGGATTTACTTCCACCCATGCCACATTAGAAGTTGCCAAACCCACTTGCGATGTCACCCAATTAGCTTCTGCCGGCTTCGTCTCTCGGCCAGTGCCTCCCATCGACTATGTTTCTCAGCCAACATCTAAAAATCGCGTTAATGCGAATCCTTTTCCGCCACTGGCGATACTTCCCTCGTCGGACCATCATCCCGTCTCAGAAACTCTCCAATCGAAACCGGTGCTAACAAGGCAATCTTGTCACCTACTCCTTGAATTCAAAATTCAAAATTTTTTGAATTCAAAAATTGCGTCATTACTATCCCACATGCACTTATGCCTCATTGCATTTACTTTTCTGTTTTGCATTTATCTTTTAGTTGACTTTGACCCAGTTATGCATTTATGTTTTGTTGCATTAGGAATTAGTATGCCTATTTCTCTTTCAAGTTAGTTGTAAAATTTAGGCCTTTAGTTTGTTGAGGACTTCTACTAAAGGCTTTATGTAATAGGCCTTTTATCTTAATATATTTGCACCCCTTTTTCACCCAAAAAAAAAAAATTTGAGCCCTGATCATAAATGTGTTTAACATTTTATTGCGTTCAATTATGTCTCTGACATTTTATTTTTCGAGAAATCTTACCCTCTTCACTTACAGTGTTAGAATAGATAATGGTTGTGACTTACGTGACGTGACATCGTTAGAGAGAAACTTTTTTCGTTATTGAAGATGCGTCGATTAGTCCAAATATATATATATATATATATATATATATATATATATATATATATATATATATATATATATACTAGATTGGTACCCGTGCGATGCACGGGATATAATTATAGACTATTTTATAATTAGACTCAAAAATTATGAACATATATTAATCTTAGCATATTAATAACAATACATAGTAAAAAAGAATACTCTAGCTCAATTGATGCCTGACAAATGCTATGATATTGATTGTTTAGATATATAACCTTTAACCTTATGTATTGATCTTATAAATAAATTTAAACAAAAGATATATACCATGTAAAGAAATGAAAAATGCAACAAATATATACTTTTTTTATAAAAAACAAATATATATTAATATACACGGAATGTACATGATACAAAATACTTAACATTCTAAAAAATTTCAATGTTAGGTGTTTTATTGGATGGACTATAAGTTATAAATAATGTGTGGAGGTATGCGTTTTGATATAGTATTTTGATTTATGAAGTATAGAAGTATGCATTTTGAATGCAGGGAAAGGAAAACAAGCCTTAAAATATGGATAAAGGGCAAACAAAAATTTGGATGGTTGAACCATAACCAACCAATCCAACCCATTCATTAGCGGGTTGGTTCGGTTCGAGTTTTGTAGCAGTCATTTTCCTAAAACGACCCAACCCGTTACTTTTTGATCGGCTCGGTTCCATTACACCCACAAACACGAACCGACCCGTGACCACCCCTAATCACGTATGTCCTATGATCTTAGCTTTGTCATCCCACTACTAAAGTTTTAAATATGATTTGCTTGCTTCAATTTGAATGAATCCATGTTTCTCACGTAATATTGTTTTTTAATCTCAAATTATTCAATTTTCATTCCTTAAATAATATTGTAAATAAAAATATTAAAAGATCTCCACCAAAAAAAATAGTACACATAGTAATTGGATCACAAAGCTCTGTTTGTGGCGGCTTTTGAAAATTGCTCACTTTAAATGACTTTTTTTTAAATGTAGTTTGAAAAATGGTGTCGTAAGAAAGAAGCAGTTTGTGTTTTGTAAATTGAATTAAAAAGTACTTTTATCAGTAGCTCAAAAATAATTTGTGTTTGGTAAATTTGTATAAAAAAGTAATTTTGACTGTTACTAATATTATTAAATAGATAAAAGGGTTTAAATAATTTTTTATTCTTAATTTTTATTAAATAAATAAATATAAAGTTTTAACTATGAATTTGATAAACTGTTAACAAAATAAATAATTAATTTTATTTAATGATTATTTTTATATATGTTTATTATTTTATTAATAAAATATTTATTAATTTTATTGAAATTAAAAAAATAATTACAAATATTTATCATTATTATTATTATTAAACAAATAAATATACTTAAGTTTGATGAGAGTAAATGATAAAATAAAAAATACAAAATTTTAGTAAGGGTAATTTTGTCTTGAAATATTTAAATTTTAGCTTTTGCTTTTAAATTTTATTAAGGATAAAATGGAAAATACTAATTCTTAATTTCTACTTGAAGCTGAAAAACTGATTCTAGTATAACTCAAAAGTACTTTTCACAAATTTACCAAATACCTTAAAATACAAAAATAAACACTTTTGAACAACAAATAAGCTAATTGTTACAAACAGGCTCAAAGTATATGGGATCTAAAAAGTATGTTAGGCACAATTATTATTTAGAAAAACAAAACCTAAAAAATAAGAATAACCTAATGTGGAGGGAAAAAAAAAAGTAATCAACCTCAATAACAATACATTCTTTTTCTTTTATTATGAGAACCCCATAAAGGTTTGACTCTTTTGTAGAGCATTTTTTTTAAGAATTGGCCGTGTCTGTCAACCACTCTTGATGGATTAAACATATCCAAAGAGATTTAGGAGCTTATATATATAACAAAATCATCATAAAACTTTTTTTTAATTGAAATATTAATTGTAGAGAGGAGTTCCAATAAATAAATAGATAACTTGACAAATAAATAGAACAACCAAGTCAAGATATTTTATGTATCAAAATTAGGCAATAATGAATAAAATATTGTTATGATACACCAAAATATGCATACAGATTAAAAATCAATTACAATTACATTTGTCACATAAATTATAAATTAAGTAGTTGAACTACTGAAGTATGTTGTAGTGCTACTTTGTAAATCAAAATTCATAGAGTCCATTGGTTAGTCTTACTTTATATAGGATATAATTTAGGATCATACAACAAAAGAATTGCTTTTATTGATCTAACAAAATGAAGTATTCCTGAAATAAGGAAAATTGAAATTTGTTAGAATACCTTTAGAATAAGGAATTGGTTAGTCTTATCATTTATCAAGAGCAAGATAGAGTAAAAATGTGTTTCATAAACAACATGACGTAATAATACTGAACGAAAGAAATATATAATTCAAAAATTATATATATTGAACAAAGGTATTTTACCTTACAAATTCTCGGTATGTCTAATGTATTAGATCAATATTTCTGCAAGGATCAATATTTCTATAAATGTACTATGAAGATAGGAAGAACAAACCAAAAAAACAAAGGTAAATTTTTGATACAAAGTTAAATTCCAATCAATACGATCTATTAAATTTTCACTCAAAAGAAAAAAGTAACATAAAATAAAAGTTATCTAATAGGAACTAATAGTGATAGATTATAACCAACTAAAAAATCTCTTCAACAAATCCATAACATATAGGATGAGCGATTTGATCATAGTTCTGTCCCAATGAACCATAGGACAATAGAAAATATAAAATATGAGCAAAGGGATGAACTATTTATTTAGCTATTTAAAACATTAAATGTCACCTCTGTTTTTTGTGTATAGACATTTTACATGCTATTTTTTATTCTAGACTTTTCCAATTTAGAAATATGAGTGGTGTAGATAAAGTCAAAACAATTACTTACTATATATGAGTATTTTTGCATTCCATAAGAGGTGCGACAAAAAGATTTAGGCCAAGTTTGGTTTGAAGAATTGGGTAGAGGAAATAGAAATTATGTATTTGAAAAGTCAATTTATTTTAAAATGAAGGGTAAAATTGCCTTTCCATACTCTACCTAATACTGATTCCCATTTCCATTTCTTCATCCAATTCCACAAACCAAACATAGCCTTAAGAAAAATAAAAAAAGAAAGCATAAAAAGAAAAAGTACCTAACATACAAATATAAACCAGGTTTTAAGACAAATTTTTAGTCAGACTACCCAAACATTTAAGTCAGAAAAATTTATAAACTCCTCACCAATCACCAAACTGTTGCAAAAAAAAAATGGTAATCACTAATGTCATATATATTTTTCTGAATCAATCATTTAAATAACCAATAAAAGCTAATTTCAGTCTTTCACCATAAAATGCTATATGAATTTCCATCTAAAAAGTGATTGTTCAATACAATACGATACACAATGACTTCATTTTTCACTGCAGTAAATGACATGATAAGATTTTGAAAATTCAACAAATGAGACTCCTTTTCAACTGGACATCCAGTTGAAGTTTAGAATCTTCAAATCTCACTATTGGAATTCTATTTACCTTCTGATATCTGATCAAGCAACAACCTAATTTATTCTCCTAAGAAACAATTCACATGAGCAAATAAAATACCTCATCTAGCATAATAGATTATATCTAACTTGACAATCTCATAGAAGCCAATTTTTAGGATATGTTTGGTAAGGATGTAATGTAAGGGAAGGAATGTAATTTCACACTTCCCAATAAATTTTACAACATATTTTTATATACCAAACACATTTATCATCATATATTTACATTTTTAACACAATTTTTTCTACAGTACTTACATCCCTTTTCTTTCCGTCTGTCTATTACTACCAAACATAGCCTTAGAATCTGAGAATAAACAAATTACAAAGATTTAGTATGTTTAAAAAGTACAATGTTCGTACCCATTTTGTATCCTCCATAATTCCTATGAACCCACATGTAATTTGAGCAATTCAAACGCTTAGGATGAAACCTCTTGTTCATATTTTGAGCATCATAAACCACTAAACACTCGTAATAAGGCCTTTTCTCCTGTTCTTGATGATGAATCCTTTGAAGATGAGCATATTCCTCTCCTGCTTCTGCTTGAGCTTCAGCAGTTGAAGAGAATAAGTGAATTAGATCATCTGCTTTCAGACTAAGTATATCAAAGTATGAAAGAAAAGTACCCGCGTGCAAAGCAAGAGATGGCGAATGACCACTGCAAGATGAATTCCATATCAGGAGATGGCGAATGGCGAATGGCACTGCAAGATGACATTAAAGTAGAAATTCACATTCTTATTCCTGCCATGGATTGAAAGGGGTGAAGGATCTGCATTAAATTTATATAGGTGAGGTGGCAAATTTGGGATAGATTTATATAGATTAGTACAAAATAATGATACGTAAATGCAGATAATAAAGTATTAATTTATTTGATATAGGTTTAACAATTTTAATTTATTTGGTAAAAAATTGAAATGAGAAAGAAAATAATGATACTTAAATGCAGATAATTAAATATTTAATAATAAACATGAAGTCAGCATGGCTTATATTCTCTAGCAAGATAAATCAAAAAGATGTTGAGGAAAGAAATTAGAAGCCCAAGTTTTTTTTTTTGGGTAAACTACAGTTTGCCCCCCTGTGGTTTGGCCTAATTTCAGTTTGCCCCCCTGTGGTTTAAAGTGCGACACTTAACTACCCTGTGGTTTGGCTTAAAATTAATGTGACCCCCTGTGGTTTAGAGTGTGACACTTGACCCCCCTGTGGTTTGTTATGTTATCACTTAACTACCTTCACCTACCTTCTATCTAAATTTTAGTCAAATTAATCATCATTTTTATACTTTTAATGTTTAAAATTTGTTATTCAACACTCTAGAATTATAAAATAATTCAAAAAAATTATATTTAATATAAAAAAAATTATAATTTAAAAAATCAATAATTTGAATATGTTAATACTTAATATGAAGTTGGATTGTCACTTTATTTTGGTACACTATTAACGTTATATGATTGGATAAATTGGATACTTTTCTAAGAAAATTATTGTTTAATGTTAGAGTTTCTAAGCTCAATAACGTTAACATTCAATTCAGGTATGTATGTTCCGAACTTGAACAATAAAAAAAACTTAAATTTAGTTATATATTTATATTATATTATTCTCTTACAATTTTATTTTGATTGATTTAATAATTCTAAAATATTAAAGATAAAAAATAAAAATAAAATGAATAAATAACTAAATATAAATAATCAATAGAGTAAACAATAAATGTTAAATTATTTTATTGATTTTTTAAAATTATAAATTTTTTTATATTAATTATATATTTTTGAATTATTTTATAATTATAGAGTGTTGAATAACAAATTTTAAACATTAAAAGTATAAAAATGATGATTAATTTGACTAAAATTTGGATAGAAGGTAAGTGAAGGTAGTTAAGTGCTAACATAACAAACCACAGGGGGGTCAAGTGTCACACTCTAAACCACAGGGGGGCACATTAATTTTAAGCCAAACTACAGGGTAGTTAAGTGTCGCACTTTAAACTACAGGGGGGCAAACTGGAATTAGGCCAAACCACAGGGGGGCAAACTGTAGTTTACCCTTTTTTTTTTTTTTATAGAATTAGAAGCCCAAGTTGATTAGCAATTAGCAATATATCCGTCTAATTAACTATGGTGCATTCTTTGTGTACCAAACCAAAATCTTATCAGCATTAATATGAGATACACGTATTCATGATGTGTACCACTATCAATTACAATCCTATACGTGGCCAGTGTGGGATGCATTATGTTGTTTTTTTTATGACTGTAGTTTTGATATTGAGGCATTCAGGATTAGTAGCAAGGAGAAATGCATTTCTTGTTTTGAGGACACATGATGGAAGAACAAATCATGTACATTTATATATATATATATAGATAGATGATTAGAGTAATAATAAAATAATGATCATACAATTTAAGTTTGGATGGAAAATTGATCCATAGTTGGATTCCAGTATGCACCAAAATCCCAAAAAAATTAAAATATTTATATACACCCAATTAAGGAATTTAATTAATTAAAATATAAAATCATGATATAATATAGATAATAATAATAATAATAATAATAACCCCACCTGAACATCACCGGCTAGTTGTTATTGTACTCCTGTGTCCAGCAAAATCTTGATACTTCAAAGATCCCTAAGAATCAATTTAGGACCAAGTTTTTTAGTTATGACTTTTGAGGGTGCGCACACGTATATATATACACACACATATATATATATATATATATATATATATGGAGGATGTAGGTGACTGTAATACCCGAGAATATTTTAACTAGCGTCATTAATTAAATTAAATCAATTAATTTAAAAGAGGAAAATGAGATGAAAAATACACTAGCCTATCACTTATTATGTTGTAGATATAAAATTTTTAAATCCTAATATTTCTATATTTCTTTTTATTTATTAATAAATCATATTTATTTTCTTTTGATATGTATATATTAATTAATTATATAAATATATATATATATATATATATATATATATATATATATATATATATATATATATATATATATATTATAAGTGAAGTATAAGGAAAAGAAAGGGAAAGAACTGTGAGGGAGGCGCACGAGCAAGAACCACGAGAGGAAGGGAGAGAGAGCTTGAGGCACGGACGGGGAAGGAGCTCACGGACGGAGGTGAGGTCGCGTGGTGGCCGGACGTGCGGGAGAGGCCGGAGTCGCCGTCCACCGGAGCCGGAAAATGCCATCTTGTGGCTGGAGGAGAGAGAGCTCGGGTTAGAGAGAGAAAGCAAAGGGGGAGAGCTTTCTCGTCGGAAAACGCCGTCTCTTCACCGGGGAAGGCAGCTGGGAGTCTCCTCTACTCCATATCGTCCTCCTAATCGGTTGAATCGAGGTGAGAAGTCCCGAAACTCTCAAACCCCAATTTTATCAATTTTAGGGATTTTTGGAAAGACCCCAATTGATTCAATCTGAGTGCCCTGGGTCCTAAGTTGAAGTATATGCATGTTAGGGAGTGAGTCGGAAGCTTAGGAACCGGAACCAAATTGATGGAATTTATCCGGGTTGGAAAAAGTGTAGGAAAATGTGGTTGTTAAGGTTTGAGGGTGTTGTGGAATGATTTGGGGTGCATTGAAAGGTTGAATAATAATTATAAAATTGTTAAAAATTATTGGAATGTACGAGGATTAAAACCCGAGTAATTCCCGTCTCACCCGGAACCCGGTTCGGGGAAAAAGAGACACTTTCCTGATTTTACGCGTATCCGGATATGTGTATTCGTGTATAGGTAAAGTATTGAAAGTTAATTCGGTAAATGGAAATTTTAGACAAGTAGAATTTATGACTCTCTTGAGTCATAAATTCAAGACTTGGGTAATGGGAATTTCACATGGACACATAGAGATGAAATTGGGTAACCTTGCATTCCCAAAATTCAACGTTTCCGAATAGTGTGATTAAGAAAGGGGTTGGACACGATTAGAAGCATGCTAGGTGTCTTAAAACTAGTTGAGGGCATTTCCAAGCCAACAACTAGCCTATGAAATTAATTAGGGAGAACATGAGCACTAGCGTTGCATGTACACGATAGTGGTTGAATTTTCAAGCTTCTGAATCTCTCAAATAAATGTGTATAGAGCACCATACAGTAAGCGGACCTTCGGGCACACCGAGAGCCGATACGAGGGGCCAACCAGGTGAGGGGCTTTCCTATCCTTGCCTTATAGGGTTGACTGCGGATATGGATATATGGTTTGCCTTCTTGCCTATTTGTAGGAATTACATGTTAGATAACATGCTATTTTTATTCCTAAATTACAGTATATGTGAAAACGTGCTATATGTGTGTATGTGAATTGTAAAAGCAATGGTGGCTCGAGGAGCCTTATATGGAAAGAAGGTCCTCGGGACCTAAATGATATTTGGGGGTAGGATCGAGTCAACTTTATTTGTGAGGGTCTTGTGGTATTATAAACCAACCTCATTGTTGATCACCTGAAAAGGGTGGTTGTGTATGTAACTTCTTAAAAAGAGATGAACATAGGTGACTTGTTTTAAACCGAGAGCTTCCGAATTAGAAAACCACTTGGAAATTTAGAGTTGCCTAAGAAGGAGAGAAATGAGTAAGCAGTGGTCCATAGGGGTCAATTATGGTACAACGTGGAAACCGAGTCGATCAAGGATAGTCCGGGTAGATTGAGTCTGTTTGTCTTGAGTCAACCCACAAAAATACAGAGTATATGAGTACACCACATTGTGACTATTCACTTGGGTAAACGGAGGTCAGATGAGTCGCCGGCTATGCTCCAAGTGAAGTCTTGGGGTCAGACTATTGTTCCAAGTAAAGTCTTGGGATCAGGGGTTCCTAGAGTGATCAACTAGTTTCCCACATTGCTCACGTGAGATTTTGCCTTCGGGCCAAATTCCCTCCTAACGGAGATATTGCCTTCGGGCCAGATTCTCTCCTAACGGAGATATTGCCTTCGGGCGAGTTTATGATTACGGTTAATTGAATACGGGTGACAACATGGAATTATATGTCAAATCATCATATGATGTATGTGTGAATTTAAATGTATGTAAATCCATCCTTTAAATTCTTTATTGTGAATATAATATATGTTAATTGCCTGACCACCTAATATATGAAAATCTAAACCCGTTATATGCGTATGTGTTTGTGATTGGCTCCTCTTCCCCAGTTGTAGTGGTACCCGCTACTACACCAGGGATGGGACAGCCGCTCACTGAGTCTGTTCGACTCACCCCAATGTTACATGTTACAGAGACAGGTGGTATAGGCATCGGGAGCGCTTCCACTTCATCTCAGGGAGGCGGACAGACTTAGAGACCGCACGCATTGTTCGCGTATTGATATGTGTATTTTGTCAGGATGTATATGTATATGATTCTATTGGTATAGCATTGTTTTGTACAGTTGCTATATGCATATATGTATATGTCACACTCTAGAACTGTCAGCTTCATACAGATTAAAGGTTGGTCTTGTGGTTGGGAATATAGGTTATGATATGCTGAATATCATGTGTGTGTGTGTGTGTGTGTATATATATATATATATATATATATATATATATATATATGAATGTGACTTTCACATGTGAATAGGATAGATCACACGCACTGAGCGTGTGGTCAATATGTAAATTTATATATATGTGTGACTGAATACTTGATTGTATGAAAATACAGCTTCCGCATGTGAATAGGATAGGTCACACGCATTGAGGCGCATGATCAATATGTAAATTATATGCAGGTGTGTGATTGAATATATATACTTGACTGTATACAGGGATTCTGCATGTGGATAGGATAGATCACCCGCCTTGAGGCGCGTGATCAATATGTATACTATATGTACGTGTGATTGATTATGTGTATATGTATAGACTGAAGCGTCGTTGAGCGAGCCGTGGATTGCGTGCTACTTAGGTCACCAGATAGGGATGACCATAAATACTATATATTGTTTGTATTAGAAATGGGTAGTTATGCACATACAGAAATGTCAATCAGGGATTAGAGGCTTACGGGATAGGAGAAATCCTACCTCCCGTGCCGGTCACGGACGCCCGATAGGGGGTTGTGACAGTGACATTCTCAAAACCTGAAAGCAATAATGTAAAAATCAAAATATACCTGGAAATCACTTAATTGTTATAATATCATAAAACCATTAATTAATTGTGAAAATGAAACCTTTGTGTGAATGATCAGGGTGTAGTCACTGCAAGACCAAATAAACACTAAAATCAATAGAAGAAAATTTTATAAAAAAATTGAACACACACACACACACACATATATATATATATCAATAAAATATATATATACTTGAGAAGTGAATTAATGTCACAAATGGATTCAAACTCTCCACCCAGTTTTGAAAAATTAGAAGGCAGGAAGAAACCATATATATATACATGATAAGTACCCATATGAAGAAAAAATAAATCCCATAATTAGAATTACTATATATATAGAAAGTATGTATAGAAAAAGCACAAGATTATTATATATACCCTGGAATGACAACATCTCCATTGCCTTATTGAGGAGATTTGGCTAAAACTTTTTTCAGAACATACAAATCACAAATATCTATTAATATAAACATATGCAAGGAAACAAATTTGTCTACATTAATATTGAAAGGGGTGTTATACCTGTATGGTTAAGAATCCCACCACATCCCGTGCACAGATGTATCATTGATTGGTAAAAGTTGAACTAAATGAAAATCAGATGATACAGCCCAATCAACCAGTAACTTTAGGTCAAGAAACTCTCCATTAGAATATTAATGGGAAAGCTCTAAGCATCCATCGTAACCAAATTTATTCAGTTTTCATCATTACTTACAACAAACACAAAAAATTGATGCAATGAAGGTATATTAATATGGAATTGACCTGGAGGATATTGATTTCGTTATTGAGGTGGGAAACAGCAGCTTGAAGCCTATGCTTCCCAGCGAAAGATCCATTTGCTCCTCTTGATTGCACCAAAGGATGTATAGTAGTACCCATTTCCGCTGCTTCGTCCGCATCAAAGAATGGAGGTAATTCCCATGGGAGCATATTTGATGGGATTTTTTGAATATGGAAAAAAGATACATTAAATATATATATTTCTTGTGCTATGATTAAGAGAAAACTAATGACTACACATTAAATACATTACGTAACTGTTGCAAATCATATTGAAAACGTCTGGAGTTTATATTCCCAATTAGGAATGCCACCTAGGACAAGTTTTTATAGGTGTCATCATGTTAATTGAATTTTATGACAGATGTATTAGGTGTTTAAAGAGACAACTAGTATTGAACCCGTGCGATGCACGGGATATAACTACAGATCATTTTATATTATTTTGAATTATTTCATACATTAAAAAAAGAAGACACATATAATTTGGAGTATATGAGGTTCTTGGTGTTTTCGTAAGTAAATAGAGTATATTCTTTATTTGTCAATAATCTTATGCAAGTACTAATTTTGTTGTTAAATACTCTAATCTACATGCTATAATGATAGAACACTTCAAACATCAAATCTAATAAGGAATGCACACAGTGCATTCCATGTATTCTCACAATTCTTAAAAAAAATTTACATCATATTTTTTACATACCAAACATACTTTTTATCATACTCTTTCTCTCTCCTAATTTTTCTTTCTATCTCTCTCCTCACTTTTCTCTACAGTACTTTCCTTTATTCTACAGTACTTTACATTCGTGCATTTATACCAAGCGTGCCCTAAAAATTCGTAAACTAATCATAAATAAAATCTTATAAATAGCTATTAATGTAAAAATATTAATAACAATACACAATAAATAAGGATATTCTATGTGCAAAAACCATATAACAAATGCCATGATATTGAGTGTTTCGACCTGTACAATGCACATAATATGAAAATAGACTATTCTATAATTAAACTCAAAAAGTATGAGCATCTATTAATATCCTGGCTCAACAGATACTTGTCAAATGCCATGATATTGAATGTTTAGATGTATAAATTGATGTTAAGAAAAAGTTAAAACAAAAGATATATACGATGCTAACACATGAAAAATGTAAAATATACACGGAATGCACATGATACAGACTACTTACCATTTTGAAAAACTTCTTTACAATTGACTCAATTGAATTACTTATCAAGATATCATATTTAGTTATCTCTTTTTCTTCATCATTTAAAACATCTTCAATCACTCTATCACTATTTTTCAGAATCTAATATGCAAACTCACATATAGTCTGCTTTTCATAATCAATATTCCCGATACCAAGCCTCATATTCTTGGTTAATGTCAAAACTTTGTGTGAATCCCAGATATACGATGAATTAGTGGATGACAATACAATATCTTGATGACAGGAACCTATAGGGATATATAATAGGCAATATTTGTCTAAAATCACCAATCACAACAACTTTACCACCAAACAGTTTTTTTAAACATTCAGGATTGTGATACCAACTATATCCCAAAGAGTTTTGTCAAAAGCTTCAAAACAATACCTATGTACCATATGATCAAACTTCCTTTAAAAATTTAAAATATATAAAATATAATATTTATTGTTCTTACATACTCATAATTTTATACATTTTCTATATTTTGTTTTCTCTTCTTTCCACCAACTATTTATTTATTTACCAACTTTTTATTTTTCTCATACATGTTTATTTACATTTTTTTATATTTCCTATACTTGTATCTATTTATGACTTTTTATTTTCCCCATGCCTTTATCCATTTACCTCTATTTTCTCCATATTTATTTTCTTCTCACCCTTTTTTTCTTTCTCACTCACATTTCATCATTTTCTTCCCCCTCCATGTCTTCTTCTTCACCTTCTCCTTTCAATCATCTCTTACTCTTCCACTTTCTCATTATTTGTTTCTCCTCCTCCTCCTCCTCCTCCTCCTCCTCCTCCTTCTTCTTCTTCTACGATCATCTATATTTTTTCTTAAGATGTGTTTCATATACGGATTATAATTAATTCAAATAGGTCATCATTCGAAAAGAAAATTATATATATGTATGTTTAAATGACATTTTTTAAAAAAAAATTCCAAAAAAGTAAAACAAATTAACAGATCTATTCAAATTTGAAACAAATTCACTTTAAAAGAAATATAAAAGTTTAGCTTTGTTTTTTCATAATGAATCCTTTGGAATAATTTTTTATATTTTTCAGCGTAGTTATGAGAGAATATATAGTGAGAAGAAAAAATTTTCTCTTTTTTGCTTTTTCTATCACTTTATTTTCTTTTTCTCTATTTCTCTCATAACTCTACCAAGAAATGTAGAGGAGTACTCCAGAGAATTCACTCCTTTTTTTTTAATAATTAATTCACTCTTTTTTTTAGTGTATGCATTTCATTAAAAGTAATTTTTTTAAATAGAGAAAATTCTATATTGTAGTAATATGTTATAGTTAATGACCCAATCATTTGTAAACTATCCATGAAGAACCAACAAACTACAATATAAATAAATAAATAAATTGAAAGATAAATTAAAGACAAAATAGTTCCTCAATTTTAATTGAATGAGATAAAGTATCTATAAATTTCATATATTTTTATCATTTATATGGAAAAAAGTAAAGCTAGATTATAATTTATTTTCATACCTATAACTATCCAATTTTTTAGTAAAATAAAAAAAAAGTATTAATATCCAGTTTTTTCAACTTCTTTTATAAATAGCTTGTGTTTATCGGCAATTCATCGTATTTTAAGTCTAAATTAAAATTGAATTATAATTAAAATTTAATTTTTATTTTAAAATTCAAAAATTAAACTTTATTTATAACCTATAATTTTCTAGTACTACATGTTATAAGTTTAAGTACATCCTTCCAATCAATTGATCTATAATTTATTTAAGGTAGATTCTTATTGATGTGAGTTTATATTAGTATTAACAAATACTACAAAATTAGAGAGATACACCACAATTCAGTACTACCATACCATGCATCAGCTAGCTATGTAGATTCAACTATAAGTGCAATATGGTAGTCAATCTCTCAAAATAATGGAAAGGTTTGATTTTAAATAAATAAAGGAATACTATATGACAGTTTCCCAAGTCCCTACCTAGCTTCCTAGCTAATTTCTCTTTCATTTTTTTCAATTATTTATTTTTGAGTTATGACAGTTACCCAAGTCCCCACCTTCACCATACATTTTTGTTCATAATTACATATAGTAATTTTTTGTGGCATAAACAATCTTTCATACAAATTTATGTAATAAATCTATTGCAGGATAGTTGAGCTATGTTGATGGACATTACCTACTCGATGATAACAACTTAAAAAAGAAGAAATCACAAAAGAGAAAAGATGAGAGTGACAGGTCAATTGGATTAAATATTCATGATCTTTTGCATGTTACCAAAATACAATCAAAAGAGACTATCCAAAATGTAATTCAGAAAGAGATTTCTTCATATATATATATATATATCCAGCATTAATGTTAAAATAAACTAAGCAAGAAGGTGAGCAATGAACTGTCACCATAATGTCTCAAACCTGATATTGTGTAAAGTTTGTTTGCACTCAGTAGATTATACTCCATCATAGCACAATCCAGTGAAATTGTTTGGAAGAAGCGCCTTCGGGGACGATTAAATACTCAGACATACAATTTATAGCATCACACAAAATAAGATATAACCTGGAGTGTTTTCAATTCTTCTGCAAGTGTATCAATTTCAGACTTTCTGTGTCAATGTCAGGCTTTATCGGAATTCTCTCCAATACACAAGATATGCTTTGGAATTTATGCATGAAACATCTGTATGAATAAGAGGGATGAGAAGATACAGAGAGACCTTTAGCAATATTGGCGTGAAGAATAAAAATTACGAAAACGCAGACAATCTTAATAAAAGGAAGTACTTGAGAGGTTAAGATCAATGCCGTTGTGAAAAAGCCAAAGACGAAAGTGAACATTGGATCATTGTTTCTGGAAGCGTTTTGCTTCTCTTTTCAGTAACCATCTCTCTTTTCAGCCTTGCTTCTCTTTTTATAACCATATCTTGTTTTCAGTCTTTTCTGTTTGTGTGTGCAAACAGAGAGAGATTTCAAAGGAAGGAGTGAAAGGTGGAAATTTGGGCGGAAAAGTTGAAGCGTTGAGGGTTTAGAAAATCGTGTAAAATTCATTTTAATTTTGAATCAAAACATCTCAAGCAAATTTAATTGTAGTTAATATTAAAGATAAGATTAAGGGAGAATTTGAAATTGATTAGAAACTCACAATAGCTAGAAAAGATACAGCTGGAATAATCAATCGGTCATAATCTCTAGTTTAAGAGAAAATTAAACATATATTAATTGAGATCAAATATAACGTAATTATATAAATATAAATAATTGATAATATATATTCTGATTAATATTTGAGAAATAATTTATGTTTAACTTAATTACATTTAAAATAATTTAATTTTCAAGTTAACAAAATAATAACTTATTTTGTAATTTTATTATTAAAACATAATATTAAAAGTGATTAATGCTAACAAAAAAACAAAATTTGAATACTACCTGAGATTGAATTCCATATTTAGTCCCAAATCATTTTGATGCATCTTTTACTGAGGTAATTCCCATGGAGCAAATTTGATGGGAGCAAATTTGATGGGATTTTTTGAATATAGGAAAAAGATACATTAAATACATATATTTCTTATGTTATGACTGAGAAGAGAAAACTAATGACTACACATTAAATACATTACGTAACTGGTACAAATCATATTGAAAACGTCTATTAAAGGCAGGCTAATAATTCGTTTTAGTCAATACGTTATAATGACTACACATAAATTCATGGCAATGTAGATTTATTGTTGTGTTAGGAGTTTATATTCAGACTGCCAATTAGGAATGCCACCTAGGACAAGTTTTTATAGGTGCCATCATGTTAATTGAATTTTATGACACATGTGTTAGGTGTTTAAAGAGACAATTAGCTAGTGGATGATTAGGTGAAGGTTGAACAAAGAATGCAAGGAGTACATGTGGCAAGAATTTGATAGATGTACATTCTTTTATATATATTAATAGATTAATAGATAATAGATAATAGATTAATAGAATAGATTAATAGATTAATAGATTAGTGGATGATTAGGTGGAGGTTGAAGAAAGAATATATGCAAGGAGTACATGTGACAAGAATTTGATAGATGTACATTCTTTTTTATATATATTAATAGATTAATAGATTAATAGATAATAGATTATAAAATTATCATTATAATAAATAAAAATAATTTTATAAAAAATAATTATTACTTTAGCTGATTTTCTTTTTCTTTTTGTTGCCCGCCCGGTCTCGAGGCACTGCCCCAATTAATCCAAACTCGATCCGTGTCGTGCACCTGATTATGATCTGAGAGAGTCTCCAAACGAGGATAACTACATTCTTAAGATCTTGAACATGCTATATTTATATTAAAATTTCTTACATATAAAATAAATTTAAATATTTTCAAATATTATTAATATCCAACATCACCTCTTCCAAAACACTATTTTCTCACTTCTCCATGTTGAATCTTTTCAATGATTTGTCACTATTATAATCTCTATTTACCATCACCAATGTCACTCACTTTAATTCCTCCTTCTCTTATTTGTTTTTTTTCTTCTATTTTCATTACTTTCTTTTTTATCCTCATGTTATTCTCTCATTCTTCTTTTTTGTTTATTCTTGGACTATAATTTTTTTTTGTTCATTCTCATTTTTCTCTCTCTTATCTTATCTTTTATATTCTTTTAAAGCTTTTAATAAAATGTAATTACTTTTTCTTTCTTCTTCTTCCTCCTCCTCTTTTTCTTCATTCTCCTCATTTTTGAGTGAATCGGTCCTTGACCAGGTTTTTTTTTGCCGGTTTTGTCCAATTCTTTCGTTTCTTGATCGTTCCTTGATCAGGTGTTATTTATAGGCAAATTTAATCGCTTTAGCTGTCATTAAGTCAAATTTTGGTAGAATTCAGTAGGAATTACGATATTTAGCTGTCTAGTGGTATCTTCGCATGGTTTTGTTGAGTTTTGGTGTAGTATAAGAGATTTTGATTATGCTTTGATGGTTTTTCGATTGTCATTGATGCATTGTTCTTGTTTCCAGGCTTAAAATGTGTAAAGCAATGAAGTTCAATGCATTTGGGAGGCCAAGGAAGCATTGGGAAGCGATTGCATCGAGTTTGGCATGTTGAAAGGAGTTTTGGGCAAAATGGACACAGGAACGGTGCTATAGCGCCACACAAGCAAAATGACAGCAAAATAAATGAATTTCGCAGAAGGAACAGAGGAACGACGCTACAACGCTATTCAACGACGCTATAACGCCATGGCAGAAATGAAGTGGCAGAAACATGGCTCTATAACGCCATGAAACGGTGCTATGGCATCATGTCGGGGGCAGTTTTGCGATTTCGTGTTTTTTCGCCTATTTAAGCGACATTTTGAGTTAGGATCAATGCTTTGGAGATATATTCATGTTTTAGGTCGAGGAGAAGGCTAGAGCTTGAGACATTTGATTTCTTCTTCTTCTCTTTTCTCTTTTCTCTGATTTATCTCTTGTCTTTTTTGAAATTTATGTTGTATCAATGATTATGTTAGGCTAGATCTTTTCTATCCTAGTGTTATTGTTCCCTAGTACGAATTCTATGTTTGTTGGATGAATTTTACAGTTGAATTAATGCAATCGAAGTTTATTTAATTTTGTGCTTAAACCCTAATAGCTTGATCACCTCTTAGGGTAATTTAGAGGATTTAGGTGACCTTGAAAGAGGCGCTTAGGTTTAGTCCAGAAACTAAATACCGTTAGATCTAGGTTAATTACTCGTATAGTTATTAGATTTGCTCGGAGGACAGACATATACCCGAGAGCCTAATGGAGTTTTATTAGCTTTCTTGAATGAATGCTGCTCTTTATTATGATTTTCTACATAGACATATGGGAAGACGAATATTGAGTTAGAGATTGTATAAGATCGACAGGCCATGCAACGAATATAGGACTAAGACTAACATCAACGTGTTGAATTGATTGTTAAAAGAAACCCAACAATATAGATGAAGTACTATGATAGACCATAACCTTAGGAACTCTTTAAAATTGAATACACTCTTAATCACTTGTTTTATTTCATTTATTTACTTGTATCAATCACTCAAAATCCACCTTTTGGTTACTTTACACTCTTTTCCATTGAAGTTTTGATTAATTGAAAAGTTCTAAAAATCACCCAATCCATGTGGGTTCGACTCTACTTGCTCTATATACAAATTTGTATTTGGTTGAAAGTAAGAAATAAATTCTTATATAATTTGATTGTGTACGACACGCATCAAATTTTGGCACCGTTGCCAAGGATTATTTTTAAATTGATTTTTGTTCCTTTTTATGACTAGAACTTTTTCTGGAAAAGTTTTTTTTATTCTGAAATTGAAAAGATAGCAAGAGAATTGAAAAAAAAAAAAAGACTAAAGGGTTTATAAACGTAAACCATCCCACACTACTCTCAAACTATATTATGAAATTAGACTCTAGACCAAGGGTTTATAATTTATAAATATCACTATTCATGTAAACATCTAACCAAGGGTTTCTAAACGCATACCATCCCACACTACTATCAAACCATATTCTCAATACAAATTAAATAAGACATGTACCAAAAATTTTTATAACTAATCATGATAGATAGAGAATAAAAAAGACCACATTTTATATGACTAACCATAGAAGAGAGAATAAAGCATATAATTTGAGGAACTTTATAGCAGTCACAAAAAGACATTTTACTTAGGGTTTGTTTGGCAATTAGGAAGGAAAGGGAATGGAAAGCAAAGTGAGGTTAAGTGATGGTTTCTCCTCCCCTTTCTTTGGATTTTCTAAAAGCCCCTTATTTAGGATAATTAAAATTAACAATGGGGGAAGGTCAAAAAGGACTAACATAAAGTCTTCCAATTCCTTCCCCTCCAAAATTTTGAAAATCTAACAAGGAGAAATGCTACTAAATTGTCTCTCCATCCTCCCCTTCTCCTTAATACTCAATCTAAACATACCCCTATACGTTTTTTCGTATTATGCCCCTAAGCTTAAAAAATTATTCTTGTTGACTTTTTATCAATTTCATGATAATGAGTTATCTATGCACCAATAAAAAAACCTTAACAAATGCCCCAAAACATTTATTAGATAAATTCGATCATTATTTTGATAAATCAAATTCTTTTTTATATTAACCACACATATATAGTATTGTACATTTTAACTAACACAATTTTAGGGGGACCATGGCATCCCCTAGCCCCCCTTCCCTCTGCCCAGATGTCAATATATGTTTTGGGGATGCTGTGTAGATTGGAAATGCTTGATTTTGGGGGAAAACTCTACCGGATCTTTGATAATATCCCCTTATGTGGTTAAAGGGTATTATTAGAAATTATGTGCATTTTGACTCCTATGAGTTGGCTTATCGGACAATTTGTCTTTGTCTGAGTCCATTGTCAGTCCTTTATTTTTTGTGCAATGACCGGTCAGTAATGGATGACCAATCATTGATGTGCATCAGAGATTTTGAATCTCTGCTACAGTATATGGGTAGGGATGATCAAAATACCCATATCCAATGGGTACCATGAAATTTTACCTGTGGGTCTAGGTCTGGGTATGGGTATGGGTCCGGGTACAAAGTCAACGAGTTCGGGTCTGGATAAGGAGGTACCCTACTCGTAATAGTAATTATTTATTTTTATATATATAAAGTATTGTTTTTAAATTTTTTTTGTGTTGAGAAAATATATAATTCTAAGAAAAAATATTAAATATCTTATAGATATTAAAGTAATTTAATTGTACATTTATATTTATGATTTTTTTTTTGTGATTATAGATGAAAAAAGTTTAATTAATTTTATATTAATAAAATAATAATTTATTTCAAATTTTTATCGGTCTGGGTCTGGGTACGGGGATTTGACTATTCGTAGGGTCCAGGGATGGGGATTGATTTTGATACCCGCTCAAGTCCGGGTCTGAGTTTGAGAATTATAATACCCTAGCCAAACCCTACCCATGATGATCCCTAAGCATGGGTGAGACTCGCCGAGAGTTTAGTTTTCATCAGACCTTCACTCGCAGATGTCTCGTACAAGTGGAAACACAACATCCTCCCACTTTTTTCATCTATGACTATTTTTTAATTAGAATTGAATCACTTAAAAAAAATGGTACATTAACTCAGACAACAATATGAAATCCAAATGATGATTTCAGGAATAAAAACCATTTGTTAACGTAAAAATTGTGCATATATCTTCAAATTAGGTAGGCAGATTTTGCTTAGATTCTACCCAAATCAAGTATCGGATTAACTTAAAAATTGTGCATATATCTTTAAATTAGGTATGCAAATTTGGCCATAAATAAATTATATTCTACCCAAATCAAGTATCGGATTCTTCATTAATTAATGAATATTTCCCTATATGCATTCTCTTACACTATATATATCCACCTCCTCTACACTTAGATCTTAGAGTTGTAGTTCAAACAAACACTTCCAAAAAAACACAAAGTTCTTGCTAGATCTAAGAAAACACAATGGAGAAGGGTTCCACTAAATTGGTTTATTCCATGATTTTGATGTTAATCATAGGAGCAACATGTACGTTAATTCTATTTTTCACCTTATTTTCTTTATTTGTATGTTAATTCTACACTTCACCTATGCTTTTCACCTTGAAAAACACAATTTGTTTCAATTAGTCTTTGAAATATGAAAATTTTAAATTTAATCCCTAAAAAATTTATGTTAACAAAAATTTTCAGGGATTAAATTGAGAAAAATTATATATCTTAATGCTAAATTTGATATTTTCATCTTTCAAAGACTACATTGAAACCAATTGGATTTTTAGGAATTATAATGAAAATTTACTCGTTCATTTCACTGCAAAAAATAAGTATTTCCAACAATTTATATTTCGACGTCCACTTAAGTATTAACGGTTAAAAACAAATACTTTTTTTCAATAATCAAATTTTGACCGTAAGAAAAATGTTACAAAAAATCAATAATAGTATTTTTGATGATCAATATCCGTTAATAATACTTTGTCAATGGTATTTTTTTCAAAGATCCTCGTCGACAAATATATTTTTGAAAATAATATTATTGATAAATATCAACATGTTGGCCATCAAAAATACTACAATCACTAAATTTTTTTTTTCAACAAATTTTTCCAACGATCAAAATTTAATTATTAAAAAAAATACTTTATTTAAATGGTCAAAATTTAATTGTTGAAAAAATATATTATTTCAACATTTAATAATGACCGTTGAAATATATATTGTCAAAAATACTCATTTTTCTTGTTGTGTTTATAATAATAAACACAAATTAATGCTAATTGAGTTGTATGTGTAACTGCGGAATATTTCGCCTTAGGACACGTGCCACTAAGCTTCCAGAAGCCTGGCGTCAACGCACGATAGCGACAAGTGCCACCACTCACCTATCACTTACGTGGCCCTTACCCACATCCTCTCGCGGGACTCCGACTCAACGAGACGTGGAAACTCCTTGGGCATCGTGGGACGACCCACAACCCACGAGAACGTGGGTCGAGCACGTCCTCCCCACACTTAGTATAAATAGACCCTCACCCGGACTAAATACACGAGACCAAGGACTACAATACCATATCCCAGACCTCTAAAGTTCCTCTAGAGAACGTTACCCATAACCATCCTAGCAGGCATTCTGAGCACCCTCAGACACCTTACGCAACATCCATTACGCATTCCAAGCTCTGGCTAACGCACCGCCAGGTCCGGTCACCAGCAGACTTACCTCCGTCTAGGAGCCCTTCATCTACAGAGCTTTTAGTAGCTCTAAGATATTCGAGCTCTCTATCCCACTAGGGCAACCTCCTAAGAATGGCTCGCCCGCCCGAAGTACCTTAGGCACGTCTTAGCCGCACACGGCCCGATACAGGTAACTACTTTTCCTAACGACTCCTATAGACGTCATCATGACGAACTACGTGGACTTTGATCCCTTCCCAAGGGTACGTAGGCACCTAGGTGCGCCACCTAAGGACAAGTCCCCCAAGGTTAAGACCCTTTGCGGTCCTTAATTGCAAATAACAATTGTCTTAGCCAAAAACCACGAAAAGAGAGACTGCAATCATGCGCGACTTTTTGCCCAGAAGTAAAAAAGGGAGGTAGTAAAAATTCTTTACAAAAAATCATTCTCATTATATGCCAAAAAATGAGAGGGCATCCGCCCATTACAAAGGGTAAACACCCTGAAAACTATATAAACCTATTCTTGGGCATCCCCAAGATCTACGAAGGCCTTAGCCCCGTAGGCTCCGCATGGCCAACACCTTCTGACGACCCCCACCTGGTCGCTTCAGCTAACTGCTGAGAAATAGGTCCAATCCCTGGAGCTCGGCCGCCGATTCGAGATAACACCTAGTGTTCCACCAGGCAGTCGGTCAACTAACGAAGATAAGCAAGATTCAACGGAGGATCTGTTTTCGTTCGACCGCGAAGCTCACCATAAAAAAACTCCAGGGAAGGATGCAAGGAAGCCACCCACTCTGCCGAAAACCTCTCCCCACGAAGACGCTCGAGTTGCTCGACAGCCAGGAGCATGCCATACATCCTCTGCGTCGACAACTCTCCTTGGAGATCAGCGACGTTGGCAACTTTGTTCACGGCCGCCAGCTAGCCAGAAAGATTCTCATAAGCACGGGCCTCCGCACCCCGCAAAGTCTCGCGGAGGGAATGCAGCTCCTGCCGAAGCCTCTCAGCATGCCATACATCCTCTGCGTCGAAAACTCTCCTTGGAGATCAGCGACGTTGGCAACTTTGTTCACGGCCGCCAGCTAGCCAGAAAGATTCTCATAAGCACGGGCCTCCGCACCCCGCAAAGTCTCGCGGAGGGAATGCAGCTCCTGCCGAAGCCTCTCAGCATCATCCCGACGGGTGGCCAGCTCCTTGCGAGTCTTCTCCAATTTCGAACGAAGGAGCATAACCTCGGAAGGATGTCCGGCTTTAGCCCTAAAACGGGCAACCTCTTGAGTCAAGGACTTAACCTCGCGTCCTTGATCCTCACACTCCAGCTTCTTGGCAGACAGCTGCCCACGCACGTCTGCCAACCTCTTCTGGGAGACATCCAAAGCCTGGCTCTTAGAGGACGCAACACCGAAAAACTGATCCCAGTCTAGACGAATCTCCCCCTGCAAAAAGGCAAAGTCAGAAACACGAAGGTCAAACCAAAATAAGCACGACACCGAGATAAGGGAGCTCACCACACGCTTCTCCCACTCAAAACCAGCTTGGTGGAAGTCAGCTAGGGCCTTTGTAAGCTGGCTGAAACCTCGAACAGTAAGGTTCAAGGGAGAAGTGTCCAGCCCCATAGCCTCCCTCTCCCGCATCTCCACGGGGACGCGCATGCCCAATGCCGCTAGTTCAAAAGGTAATCCCCCCTCTGGTGGTCCAAGGGGTTCAAAAGGGCCGACGCTCGACCCCGGGACAAAATCCTTTGTGGCAGCCGCTTGACTCGCCACTACATTCCCTCTACCTGAGAGGGCTCCAGCCTCCACGGTCGCATCACCAGACTCCACAACTTCCTCAACCGCAGGTTCGCCCGTCGAGATCTGAGGCACGGGAGAGTCTCCAACAGACTCCTCAACGACCACCCTGGCCCTCTTAGTGGCAGGCTGATCGACCCCCTCAATGGGGTTAAGGACGGGAGGACGAGTTGATAGAATCACCCTCATGGGTGATTGACGAACATGAGCAGAAGTGGGAACAGAGGTAGGAATAAAGGCAGGAGCAGAAGCTGGGACAGAGGATGGAACAGCACCTTCCGCCGGAGCCTCCACCTGTACATCCCCTCGGTCAGAACTCCGTCGTGCCACCTGCGAAGGTAACCGCAACTCCACACCGGAAGGCCGTTTCTTTAACCCTCCTTCTCTGCCCTTGGACAACTACGTCGCAGAAGCCCCTTTCTTTTCCCCCTTTCGGGGTCCGCTCACGCTACCTCTTCCATCCTTCTTCTCTCCCTTTGAAGACCTTCCTGCCGGCGATCCCTCTCGGAAGACGGAGGTACGGGAAACCGTCCTTCCCTCTCAGCACCAGCGGGTACCACAGCAGGGACATCGGCTGCTACCTCCGGAGAAAGACTCTGTTGATCGTTTTTCTTCCCCCTACTCCAAACGACGTCGCGAGTACGGCTAAGAGGGAGAGGAGGAGGCGAAGAAGAGGGAAGATCCTCCAAATCAGTAAAGTCGAAAGGGTAGAAGCTATAATTGTTACCGTCAGCCATTGCAAAAACTCGACAAAAGCAAGAATCAGAGAGAACAAAGCAAAGGCAGGGAAAACAGAGGCAACGGAGAAAGGTGAATGCAAATGTAAAGTCACAAACTTTCAAATGATAGAAATTTATAGGATACCCAAAGGCGTGACGATTCAAAAACCATTGCCCCCTCGTATCCCGCAACGGATAGAATTTTTTATCCCCTACAATCAGGTCCAGCAACAACCGTTCGGTTCGATCGAACACATGGAGAGGAAGGACGGCTGAGATTCACAACCGAGGCAACAGAAACCCGAAGACCAAAAAGCCCTCAGAAATCCAAGAGTCATCTGAAGACACCAAGGGGCCTTTTCGGAAAACCATCTGCCTAGGCTAATGATGGCTACCCTCAAAGCTGAACCCACATTTAATAAAGGAGAAACGGCGACAAAACACCTAACACCAGCGGCACCCGTTCAACCTCTGACACGAGGCACCTGAAACAAGCCCACTTCTTCAACAGACAACTCTCAGCAAGGAATCCCCAGTCAGCCACCGGCTACAGACGAACACAGTAACAGTCAGATGAGAACCCTTCGAAATGACCAAAGGGCCCCTGACCTTTCGATTTCTCCCACCTGTCTGTAAAGGGTGTTCCAGGAAATGCCCCTTTGAGCAATGATGACTCCACCTCAGTAAGTCGCGTACTCTCTGCAGAGACGGCTTGAAAACTTGCTGAGGTAGTCAAGCGGTCAGCCACTCAAGCAAGACGCGTGTCCTCTCCAAAACATCTCCTTTTCCACGGAACGATACGAGGGAACCTACTTCGCGAGTCGAACGACCGGCTTCAATAACCGTGACTTCGAGCGGACGAGCCCTCCCACGAGCAAAGGCAGCAAAAAATTCTTAAGTATCTACAAACAAGGGAACTCAAGTCCACGGGCGCCCGACACCCGTAGACTTGGGGAACTTATGTAACTACGGAATAATCCACCTTGGGACACGTGTCACTGACTTTCTAGAAGCCCAGCCTAAGCATCCGCTGGAGACACGTGGTACCACTCATCTGCTAGTTACATGGCCCTTGTCCACGTCACTTCACGAAACATCCCATTAATCAGACGTGGGAACTCCTCAAGCCTCGTGGCACGACCCACGTTCCACGAGATCGTGGGTCGAGCATTACCTCCCCACACTCAGTATAAATAGACCCTCACCCAGGGGATTAAGAGATACGCAATCTGAAGGATTACAGCACGTAGTCTAAGATCCCTCACGTACTCACGATAACCTGAGCACTCTCAAACATCCCACACATCCCGAGCTCCGCCGTAGGCTCCGTCTAGGCCAACCTCCGGCAAGCTCACCTCTATCCCGGAGTCTACCACACACAGGGCTTCCAGCAGATCTCAGAGACCTAAGCTCTCTCCCACTAAGGCAACCTCCTAAGAGCGGCTCGCCCGCTCGGAGTACCTTAGACACGTCTTAGCCGCACACGGCCCGATACATGTAACCGCCTTGCCTAACGGCTCTTATAGACGTCATCATGACGAATTACGTGGACTTTGATCCCTTCCAAAGGGTATGTAGGCACCTAGGTGCATCACCTAAGGACAAGTCCCCCATGGTGAAGACCCCGTGCGGTCCTAATTACAAATTGCAATTGTCTGTGCCAAAAACGACAGTTAAAAGTTATATATACATTGAATAAAGATAAAGTACTTTTGGTATCTCCAACATTTGAGCATTCGATCATATATACTTTTAATATTTTATTGCGGTCAATTATGCCTCTGACATTTTATTTGTCGAGCAATTTTATCTTCTTCACTAACAGTGTTAAAATAGATCATGGTTGTGACTTACTTGGCGTGACATCGTTAGAGTGAAACTTTTTTCGTCAAGTTTTATATATATTATAAAATTATCATTATAATAAATAAAAGTTAATTTTATAAAAAAATTAATAATTATTACTTTAGTTGATTTTATTTTTCCTTTTGTTGCCCGCCCGGTTTCTGAGGCACTGCCCCAATTAATCCAAAATCAATCCGTATTATGCACCTGATTATGGTGTGGAAGTCTTCAAACGGGGATAATTGCATTTACAAGATCTCGAATATGTTATATTTATATTAAAATCTTTTACATATAAAATAAATTTAAATATTTCCAAATATTATTAATATCCAACATCACGTATTCCAAAACACTATTTTCTCACCTCTCCATGTTAAATCTTTTCAATGATTTGTCACTATTATAATCACTATTTACCATCACCAATGTCACTCATTTTATTTCCTCCTTCTCTTATTTGTTTTGTTTTTTCTTCTATTACCATTACTCTTTTTTTTATCCTCATGTTATTCTCTCATTCTTCTTTTTTGTTTGTTCTTCGACTATAATTTTTTTTTCATTCTCATTTTTGTCTCTCTTATCTCATCTTTTATATTCTTTTAAAGCTTTTAATAAAATGTAACTACTTTCTCTTTCTTCTTCCTCCTCCTCGATTTTTGTGTTCTTCTCATTTTTGAGTGAATCGGTACTTGACCAGGTTTTTTTTTAATATTTTGGCGGGTTTTGTCTGATTCTTTCGTTTCTTAATCGGTTTTCAAAATAGCCGGTACGATTCGATTATGAGATCTATGGTTCTAAGACTTCCATACTTCTAGACCTTGATCATATCCATAGCAAACATATTCAGTTCCAATATAATTCAAACAACAAATATTTGTGTCACACATACTACTCTGTTTTAATCAGAATATCTGTGATTAAGGAACATAAACTTATTGTTTTTCCCACCTTGGAAAACCTATACGATATAAAGATGAAAATGATGTGAAGGTTACATTTATTTTCAGGACAGATTACATTACATTGGATACATGCATAGTATGGCCAGAAGCATAAAGCAACAAAATGAAGTGTTGTTGTTACATCTTCATCACAATGCCCTCTAGCATTACTTCATTGTAACTCTTCTAGCTGATTATTTCATTTACAAAATCACTTAGTTTTCACGATAAAGCATCCCTGTAATTCCATATGAAACAGGTCAACTCACAAAATTATAATTAAAGAAATATAAACCAATTACATAATAGTACCATGAGCAAGAGGTTTTGAACTTATTATAATAAGAAGAATATTTTAAAAGATTCTGGAAGAATAAAAATGATTCAAGATATATGAGACTCATCTGACTGGCTTGAAAATTAGGTTCTTGTATGCAAACCACTGCAGAGAAAAACAGAGATGATGAGTTAAAAGATCTTCTTGATGAGGGACTACATGATGACAGAAATCTTATTTTTTCTTTCTGCATAAAAAGCAAGCTTGGTTTCTTTTAGGACTTGTTCATTACATGGAAATAGCATTTCCATGGAATGCAAAAAGTAGTGGGGCCCACTGAGTCCCACTTACTTTTTGCTTTTTTATTTCCATCAACTTTTAAAAAAAAAGAAAAAAAAATACAAAATATCTATTATACCCCTTTGATTTGACATGATTTGACACAATTATAACCTTCTTTCTTTTTATTATTTTAATATAAGGGGTAACATGGTCATTTTAATACATTCCCATTTTCTTTCCATTACCAAACTTTTACTACTAAACACATCAAATGCATTTCGTTTCCGTTTCCGTTTTCATTTTCTAATGAACGTGCCCATTGACTATTTTATTTCTTTTACATTTTCCCACAAGTTACTTCAATACAAGTAATTTTATTTGAAACATTATGGGGATACTGAAAGTTAACGGCTCTTTTACCAAAAGTTTGAACGATGGTTAATAACACGTGGAAAATTAATTCTTTCACTAGATCCAACTCTAATTAATTTTTAGATTAAATTATTGTGATGGTCCCGTATTAAATGGTGTATACAAACAAGATGAACAAATTTAATTTAAAAAAAAATCAAATTATATTTATAAAAATAAATACAAAAAGGAGGTATGTAGTTTTAGTTGTTAAACCCAGACCTCAGACTACTAAGTCTATTTAGCTCAATCATGAATCCCAGATCAGTCGATCGATGGGATCTAGAACCGTGACCGGAAGTTGATAAACTGTAATTTCTAAATAAATTCCCTAAAACTAGAGCTCTTAGCTCAAGAAAATTACATAGACTACCTTAGGGACAACCAAACAGACTTAGCTATCTAGAAGAAAGCAAGAACAAATAACTGAGAGTTTTTGCCTTCTATTTATAGGCATTACTAGGAGAATCCTATTCCAAGTTCAAATTAAGAAGATAATATTATCTATCTATAGATTATGTTATTTTTCATAAAAGATTATTATTTGCTATTTTATTTGAAATACAAAATTTGAATCATCAGATCCGGAATCTATCTGGGTTCTCCGAGGTTGCTTTGACTTTTGAATTTGAATTTCTTGCCGGCATTTTTACTAGCTTATCGTGACAAGCCTAGTACTACTCGCCACGGCGAGCAACCATGGTTGACCGTGTGTTGACTTTCAACTTCCTATCTTCTCAGTTTAGTCCATGCTGCACTTCTTGTCTTTTCAGTTCAGCCCTTGCTCGAATTCGAAGTGATTGAATGGTTTAGTGGGCCCTACCCATTCCTTCCTCATTTCCTTCTTCAATTCTTTGTAAAGAACATGACCAAAGTCCTCCAATTCCTTCCCCTCCAAAATTTTGAAAATCTAACAAGGGAAAATGCTACTAAATTGTCTCTCCTTCCTCCCCTTATTCTCCTTAATACTCAATCTAAACATACCCCTAAGGTTTTTCGTATAATAAACAATGCCCCTGAGCTTAAAAAATTATTCTTGTTGACTTTTTTATCAATTTCTAAATAATGAATTATCTTTGCACCAATAAAAAAAACCTTAACAAATGCCCTAGAACATTAATTAGATAAATTATATCATTATTTTGATAAACCAATTTCTTTTTCATATTAACCACACATATATAGTATTATACATTTTAACTAACACAATTTTAGGAGGGCCATGGCATCCCCTAGCCCCCCCCCCCCCCTCCGTCTGCCCCATGTGTCAATATATATTTTGGGGATGCTGTGTAAATTGGGAATGCTTGATTTTTGGAAAAAATTTTGCCGGATCTATGATAATATCCCCTTACATAGTTAAAGGGTATTATTAGAAATTATGTGCATTTTGACTCCTATGAGTTGGTTTATTGAACAATTTGTCTCTATTTAAGTCCATTGTCAATCGCTTCTCCTTTATTTATTTATTTTTGTGCAATGACTGGTCAATAATGGATGACCAGTCACTGATGTGCATCAGAGATTTTTGAATCTCTGTTGCAGTATGGGTGGGACTCGAGAGTTTAGGGCACGTTCTTTAGACAAAAAGGGAAAGGGAATAGGTTTGATGTGTTTGGTAGTAAAAATTTGAAATGGAAATGGAATGGGAATTGATTAAAATTACCACTTTACCCCTTATATTAAAATAAAAAAAAAGGTTAGGATTGTGTCAAATCAAAAGGTATAATAGACATTTTGTATTTTATTTTATTTTTTTAATTTTTTTTAAACTATTAGAAGAAAAAGAAAGTAAAAGTATGTAGGGCCCGGGCACTTAGTTTTCAGACATTCACTCGCAGATGTCTCTTGCAAGTGGAAACACAACATCCTCTCTCATTTTTCATCTGCGAGGGAATAGAAATGAAAAAGTAGATGGGATCCAGTGGGTTCCACCTACTTTTTACTTTATTTTTTCCATCATGAAAAAAGGAAACAAAATATAAAATATCTATTATATCATTTGATTTGACACAATCATAACTTTCTTTTCTTTTTTTTAATATAAAGGATAAAGTAGTAATTTTAGTACATTTCCATTTTATTTCTATTCCCAAACTTTAACTATCAAACACAACAAATACGCTCTTATTCCCTTTCTATTTTTGTGAAAAAACATACCCTAAGTATTTCCCTCAACGTCACTGTTTGTTTATGTTTGGGGTGCATTTTTTAGAGTCTCTCTCAAGATGGTACCATGTAGGGGTGGTAATTTTGATCCAAATCCACTAGCCCAACTCAATCCAATTGCATTTTGACCCAACCCAACCCAATTAATAAATGGGTCATATGGGTCGGGTCAGAATTTACCCATGCAAATATGGGTTGGGATGGATAAAACCCATGGTTAACCCAATAACTTATCTAATGCATTTTGTATTTTCATTTTTCTCCTGGTTCAACTTTTCAAAATAGTTTTGCCCCAAGTTGCATTTTAATCCCAATTTTCATTCTTTCTTTGATTTTTGACCCAGAAAATTTCTATATTCATATTTTCTCCCTTATTCCAAAATTTCCAAAATTACAGTTTGACCCTAATTTTTGTCATAATTGCATTTTTGGCCCAAATTGCATTTTAGTTCTTCCATTTCAATTTAAGCCATAGAAAATTTTTAAAATTGCATTCTGACCTCAATTTAAAATTTGTAGAAATTACTTTTTGATCCCAATTTTTATAATAATTGCATTTGGACCCAAATTTATTTTCTTTTTTGAGGAACTATATTGTTTTATTTTCAATTTATATTATTGCACTTATCCTAAATCTTTTCAGTTTTTAAATCACATAATAATTTTTTTTCATTTGTGACGTTTCATTTTTTTCGTATGAATTTTGAAATCACATAATAATATCATTTAGGCATTTAAGTTTCATATAAAAACTTAAAAAAAAATAGGATAATTGCAGTAATAGTAAATTAAAAATAAAAGAATATAAATAAATAATAAATTAGAGTGATAAATATGAATAAAAATATAAAAATAATTACTATAATAATTAAAAATAAAGAGATAGAGATGTAATTTTATAAGTGTTTATTAAAAAGTAAGTGAGAGACATTTATGTTTTTAAGAAAAAACAAAAAGCACATTCATTACAAGTTGTGATTACTATGCATCTTTCCACTATTCAACCTCATTAAATGCCTCCTTAACTAGTGCTCTTGGTTAGCAAAACCAATTTTGATTACATAACAAAAATTTGGCTTTTTTTTTTTTTTGACCTGAATTTGGCTAATTTTTTGAAAGCATGGTTTCATTCTAACTATGTTGGAGTTAGATTTCCAAGAGAAATCAATAATTGTTGACAAGTTGTTGTAGGATTTGAATTTTATTGTTTCCTATGTCTGGTGGAGAATTGTATCAGTGTTGAACTTTATACTTTTTGTCTAGTAGATTTGATTTTTATTATTTTTATTAATATAAACATAAAGTAGAATGATTGGTAGGCCAAATAAATTAAAATAAATCAAATAAAATAAAAAAAGAAAAATTAATGGGTTGGTGGGTTTGACCCATAATTAATGGGTCATGACACATTACAAACCATTTAAAATTTGACTCATTTACAACTCAATCCATTTATAATATAACCCAAATTTAACCCAACCCAAACCCACCCAAACCACCCATTTTGCCACCCCTAATACCATGCTTAAGGGAGAGAGAAAAGGGAACATGTCGGTAGGAGTTTTTTTTTTTGGTCAAAACTTTAAATTGGTCCCTTATGTTTGCACAAAGTTTCATATCGGTCCTTTATGTTTCAAAAAGTTTAAATTGGTCCTTTATGTTTACAAGAAGTTTCAAATTGGTCCTTCCGTCCACTTTCGTCAATTTCTTAAGTTAATTGCTGATGTGACGTGCCGAGGTGGACACATAATCTCTCATACGTGTATCAGATAGCTAACGTGGCCTTAGATACACTAAAAACACTCAAACGACGTCGTTTAAGCCAAAAATAAAATCATGCTGAGAGGACCAATATGAAACTTTAATGAAACATAAAAGACTGATATAAAACTTCAATGAAACATAAAGGACCAATATAGAACTTCAATGAAACATAAAGGATCAATATAGAACTTCAATGAAACATAAAGGACCAATATAGAACTTCAATGAAACCTGAAGGATAACTATAAAACTTTTGGTAAACATATAGGACCAATATAGAACTTTTGAAAGATAAAGGACCAATTTAAAACTTGTGTGAAACATAGAGGACCAAAATGCGCATTTGACCCTTTTTTTTTAAAAGACCATTTTTCCTTTAATTACATTGAAAAATTAATTATTATTGGGAGGAAAAATTAGACATATTACAATTTTATATTCTATTTTTCTATTTTTTTTTTCCATTATACCAAACAACATTACTTTTACAATCTAATTTCATTTTTTGCATACCAATTATACTTCTTTAAATCATATTCTATTTTTGGATATAAAAAAATCATATTCTATTTTTCTATGACTTATTTCTACTCTCACTTTTATTTCTTACCAAAACATCTTCTCTATAACCAAACACAATCCAAACTTAAAGGACACAGGAATAAAAACCATTTGTTAACGTAAAAATTGTGCATATATCTTTAAATTAGGTAGGCAGATTTTGCCATAAATGAGTTAGATTCTACCCAAATCAAGTATCGGATTAACTTAAAAATTGTGCATATATCTTTAAATTAGATATGCAGATTTGGCCATAAATGAATTATATTCCACCCAAATCAAGTATCGAATTCTTCATTAATTAATGAATATTTACCTATATGCATTCTCTTGCACTATATATATATATCCACCTCCTCTACACTTAGATCTTAGAGTTGTAGTTCAAACAAACACTTCCAAAACAAAAAAAAAGTTCTTGCTAGATCTAAGAAAACACAATGGAGAAGGGTTCTACTAAATTGGTTTATTCCATGATTTTGATTTTGATCATAGGAGCAACATGTACGTTAATTCTATTTTTCTCCTTATTTTCTTTATATTTGTATGTTAATTCTACACTTCACCTATGCTTTTCACCTTTAAAAACACAATTTGTCTCAATTTAATTTTTCAAACATGAAAATGTCAAATTTAATCCCAAAAACATTTTTAAAAATTTATGTTAACAAAAATTTTCAGGGATTAAATTGAGAAAAATTACATCTTTTAATGCTAAATTTGATATTTTCATCTTTCAAGGATTACATTGAAACCAATTGCATCTTTAGGATGCCCACTTAAATAAGTGGAACCCTTATATTCCGATGCCCACTTAAATTACATCATTTCACTGCAAAAAATAAGTATCTCTAACAACTTATATTCCGATGCCCACTTAAATCTTAAGTGTTAAAAACAAATACTTCTTTTGAACAATCAAATTTTGACCGTAAAAAAAATGTTAAAAAAAGTCCATAATAGTATTTTCGATAATCAATAACTGTTGTTAATACTTTGCCAATGGTATTTTTTTTTCAAAGATCGTCATCGATAAATATATTGTTAAAAATAATATTATTGATGAATATCAACATGGTGACCATAAAAAATTCTATCACTAAATTTTTTTCAACGATTAACAATGACCGTTGAAACATAGATTGTCAAAAATACTCAATTTTCTTGTTGTGTTTGTAAAAATAAACACAAATTAATGATGATTGAGTTGTATGTCTCATTTACATAACAGCGATCACTATAGTTGAATGATATATTCTCATTATTTCTGTAATTTTATACTTGTTTTCTAAATAATGTTACATAGTGAAATATATATATATATATATATATATTGTTTAAATTACCTAAATTAAAGTGGTTTAAATATTAATCAATTAATTATATACAAATGCAGTATCATCATTGTCAAGTGTTGATGGAAGTGAAGTGGGAGTCGAAAGAAATAATGAAAAAGGATGCAAGCGTGATACTGATTGTGGATGGTTGTTTTGTACTGCAGGAAATGTAATTTGCGACAAAGGAAAGTGTAAGTGTACGTCGTCAAATCAAGGAGATCTAAATGGGCATAATAATTAAAAATATATGTATTATTTGAAATAGAAAGAATGTATAAGATAACAATAATCAGACAAGGAAATATTAATATAATATGAGTTATATATACAATAAATAAATGTAAAGAATCTTTGGTATCTCCAACATTTGAGCCTTCGGTTATATATGCTTTTAACATTTTATTGCGGTTAATTATGCCTTGACATTTCATTTTTCGAGCAATATTACCCTCTTAACTGACAGTACTAAAATAGATAATGGTTGTGACTTACATGGCGTAACATCGTTAGAGAGATTTTTTTTTCATTATTGAAGATGCGTCGATTAGTCAAGTTTTATATATATTATAAAGTTATCATTATAATAAAGAAAAGATAATTTAATAAAAAAATAATAATTATTACTTTAGTTGATTTTATTTTTCTTTAATTTTGGTCCCCACCCGATCTCCGAGGCACTGTCCTAATTAATCCAAACTCGATTCGTGTCGTGCACTCGATTATGGTGTGAGAGACTCTAAACGGAAATAGCTGTATTCACAAAATCTCAAACCTATTATATTTATATTAAAATCTCTTACATATAAAATAAATTTAAATATTTTCAAATATTATTAATATCCAACATCACCTATTCCAAAACACTATTTTCCCACTTTCTCCATGTTGAATCTTTTCAATGATTTGTCACTATTATAATCACTATTTACCATCACCAATGTCACTCACTTTACTTCCTCCCTCTCTTATTTGCTTTCTTTTTTCTTCTATTTTCATTACTTTCTTTTTTATCCTCATGTTATTCTCTGATTCCTCCTTAGACTATAATTTTTTTTTTCATTCTCATTTTTCTCTCTTATCTTATCTTTTATATTCTTTTCAAGCTTTTTTGATAAAATGTAATTACTTTTTCTTTCTTCTTCTTCCTCCTCCTCCTCTTTTTCTTCGTTCTCCTCATTTTTGAATGAATCGGTCCTTGACGAGATATTTTTTTTTAATTTTGGCTGATTTTGTCCGATTCTTTCGTTTCTTAATCGGTTTTTAAAATAGTCGGAACGATTCGATTATGAGATCTATGGTTCTAAGACTTCCATACTTCTAAACCTTGATCATATCCATAACAAACACCACAACATTAACAAACATATTCAGTTCCAAACTTCCAATATAATTCAAACAACAAATATCTGTGTCACACATACTACTCTGTTTTAATCAGAATAGCTGTGTGATTCACATATCAAAGCCGAGAGATCATAACAAATATAATGAGATAATATTCTTATATAGTACTGGAATTAAGGAACATAAACTTATTGTTTTTCCCACCTTGGAAAACCTATACGATATAAAGGTGGAAATGATGTGAAGAAGGTTACATTTATTTGTCTATGATGTAACTTGTTGCTAATGTAATTTCAGCCGATAGAATTGTGACATGTAAAAAATTGTATTGCATCTCATGTCACAATCTTATCGACTAAAATTATATTGCATGCATAGATAAAGTTACATCATAGACCTACCTTATTTTCACGACATATTACATAACATTACATTGGATACATACATAGTATGGTCAGAAGCATAAAGCAACAAAAAGAAGTGTTGTTGCCTTCTAGCTCTTATGTCAACAACTTCCCAGCATTACTTCATCGTCACTCTTCTAGCTGATTATTTCATTTACTATATCTCTTAGTTTTCGCAATAAAGCTTCCCTGTAATTCCATAAGAAACAGGTCAACTCACAAAATTATAATTAATTAAATATAAATCAATTACTTAATATTAGGGATGATCATTGATAGGGTTTGGGTAGAATATATTCTTCGGACCTGAACCCAGACTTGAGTGGATATCAAAATCAATCCCCATCTCTAGACCCTACAAATAGTCAAATCCCCGGACCCGGACCCGGACCCAGACTCATAAAAATTTTAAATAAATTATTATTTTATTAATATAAAATTTATGTTTATCAACTTTTTCATCTCTAATCACAAAAAATAAAAAAATTAAATCATAAATATAAATATACTATTAAATTACTTTAATATTTATAAAATATTTAATATTTTTTCTTAGAATTATATATTTTCTCAACACAAAAAAGTTTTAAAATATTATTTTTTTATATATAAAAATAAATAATTATTGCGGGTATGGTATGAGTAGGCTACCTCCTTATCCAGATCCGAACCAGGCCCGTTGACGTTGTACCCAAGCCCATACCCAGACCCACAAAGTAAAATTTTAAGGTATCCATTGACTATAAGTATTTTGACCATCCCTACTTAATACTACCATGAGCAATAGGTTTTGAAGTTATTATAATAAGAAGAATATTTTAAAAGATTATTCTGGAAGGATATTTTGGTCAAGAATCTACTTGAAACAAAAATGATTTATATGAGACTCACCTGTCTGGCCTAAAAATTAGGTTCTTGTATGCAAACCACTGCAGAGAAAAACAGATATGATGAGTTAAAAGATCTTTCTGATGAGGGACTCCATCATGACAGAAATCTTGTTTTTTTTCTTTCTGTATAAATAGCAAGCTTGGTTTCTTTTATTGACTATTTTTTTCTTTTTTTTTTTATTTTAGATTTTCCCACAAGTATACTTCACTACAAGTAATTTTATTTGAAACATTTATGGGAATATTGGAGTAGATGTTTAGTAGTACGGTAGCATTAACTTCAGTACATCCCTTCAATCAGTTGGTCCCTAATCCATTCAAGGTGGGTCATAATTAATGAATTTTTATTAATATTAACAAATAATACTACATGATTTGAGGGATACATTGAAATTCAATAGTACGGTAATACCGAACTTTTATTCGGGATACCGAATGTTAACGCCTCTTTTACCAGAAGTTCGAACCATGGTTAATGTCACGTGGAAAACTAATCCTTTAACTAGATCCAACTCTAATTAATTTTTAAATTAAATTATTGTGTTGGTTCCTAAAAGATTTTGTTTACCTCAATTTAGTATATAAATAATTAAAATATCAAATTTAATCACTAAAAGTTTTTACTTGTCTTAATTTAGTCCCTCAATCAAGAAAATATCAAATTCGATCTTTGAAGGATACCTTGTCTTGCAATTTCATCCATGTGTTTCATATTTTTGCTTTTATTAGAAAGGGAAAAATTGTGATACAAAGTACCTTTCAGAAATTAAATTTGATGTTTTCATCATTTGATAATTTAATTGAAACAAATGTGATCTTTCAAGGACTTAATTTAATATTTTTATAATTCAAGAACTAAATTAAGACACAGAGTCTTTCGAGATTAAAATCACAATTTAATATAATTTTTATTGACTAATTTGAGTTGGCCTGCTTGGGCATTTTAGTTGTTATGCTTTTTCTTTTTTTCTGAACTGTTGTTTATATCCCAGTTTTGACTCAAAAGATTTGCTTGGCAATTTGTTTTTTAAAAACTAAAAAAATGGAACAAATAAAACTTGTTTTAGATTATTGTTTTCTTGTTTTGAGAAAAACACTTTTTGAGATAAATGTTTTCATTAATAGTAATTATGTAATTTTACTTCTTCTCTTACATTTTATTAATGAAATCTTTGATAAAATTATTCTCAACAAAAATTTAATTAGACAAGTTTTTTTACTATTATTCTTTCAAACAAAATTTAAAAAATTTAATTTTAAAAACACAAAATAAAAACAGTTTTCAACTCAGCATTGTACAAAGTACAAATTGATACAGAAGTGAAGAATACTAATTCAACTTACCCCAGTGTAGCCAATGCCTACAACCTCAAGCAGCCCAGGGATCAAAGGAAGCCTATCAATTGCCTGTAATAATAATTGATACCCATATTAGAATCATCATTCATCAAACTGTACTAAACAAAAGTTGAAACTGAATAAAAATAAAATAAAATAACCCATTTTCAGCCTTTAAATAATGGGTTTTTTCAGGCTGCAAATTACTTAGGGAGCAAACCCATGCAAATGCATGCGTGACGCGTTTATATTAGTTCAATTATAAAAATATTTATCTGAAAAAATTAAATTTTTATAACTTGACCAATACAAACGTGTCACGTAGACATTTGTATGAGTTTGCCTCATCAAAAACTCCTTAAATAATTACTTACAGAGATCATTCCAGTTGTGCCCCACAAAGCAATCACAGCAGACAAGATTACTGAACTCACTGCATATTTATCTTCAACCTTGTCCCACTATATATGCAGCCAACCAAGCAGGAAGTAATTAATTTTAAATCAGTAATTATTCACTCCCTTTTAAATAACAGTCAGACACATATTATTATAAGTTCAAAGAAAGAATTCCAAAAATATTAAGAATAAATTACTATTTTAGTCACTAAAATTTCTTTTTATTTTAAATTAATAATAAAAATATTAAATTTAATTTATGAAAAATTCTATTTATCTCAATTTAAATTCTAGTTCATAAAAATACCAAATTAGTCCCTAAAACTTGCTATGTACCACAATTTTGCCCTCACTAGCAAAAGCAAAATTTGCAATACAAAATAAATTTAAAAGAATAAATTTGATATTTTTATAATTCAAAAATTAAATGTAAATAAGTATTAAATTTCATATTTTAAAGATTAAAATAATAATTTAATCTTCGTACCGCTTGTAGAATCGTCTTCACAAGCTCTGGGAGCTCAGTGGTGGCTAAATCTGTTGAAGCCTCTCCTCCTCCCACTGTGGCAATGGCTGCCGGAGCCTCTCCTGTGGCCATTGCCATCACGTTGCGAGCAATCTTGCGACCTGAAAAAAAAAACAATTACTCTAAAATTCACCACAAAAGCAAAGCAACGCAATCCCTCGATTACTGCGAGACCAGATCCAGTTCCATCCCTTCAAAGATTCAACACAAGAGGCAATGATGATTAAAGAAATATAGATCCATTATCATTTACATAGACACTACACTTTTTTTTCTTTTGTTGCTAGGACGACTCCAGAATATGATGTCAGGCGATAATTAAGAAAACACAGACGAGAGAGACGGACTTACAATAAGCGGCAGGCTTCCACGAACGAGCCTGAGACTGAGAGTGAACGGTGGGAGGCGGAAGAGAAGGAAGGGAGACGCATTGTGAGGAAGGAGGGGTGGATTGTCTTGGAGCTTTGGCATCAACGAGAGAGGAAGAAGAGGAAATAGTGAGAGTGGAAGAGGAGGTTGAGGCCATTATTGGGGTATTTGCTACTTTCTTTCTTCAGTACACAAAATTTTATTACTATGTGTTTGTATGTTTCCAAAGGGAAGAAGATTCATTGTTAATATATTTTACTTACTAAGGAAATAGAATGTGGAGAGCCACTCGTTTTGTGTTTGTTATGGATAGTGTGGGGATGACGTGGCTCTAAGATAGGGCTTTTATGGTATTTTGTTGGATAGGACACTTTTTCTTTTTTTCTTTTTGGGCATTTTTTTCAAAGCCTCTCAAAATGCAACTTTAAAGCCGACTTATTATCTGGTGACTTGAGAAAATAATAATAAAAGAAACAATAATAATTAACAACCAAGCTAATATATTATCTCTTTGACGATGTAAGAGCCGACAACGTTTTGGAATTTTTTTTGTTGCAAAAATGGCGTAAATTGCTATTTTTATCGGTGAAAGATTTCATTTCTCTTAATTTAGTCTATAAATTATAAAAATACAAAATTTAGTTCTTAAAATATATCTTATATTGCAGATTGGTATTATATTTTTGAAAATGGTCGGTAGTCGAAAATAGGATAAGAGTTCTTAGAGTGAGGTTGAGGGAGGACGAATTCGAAGTGGATGCCTTTTCCAAAGCTTACATACTCAAGGATAGGATCATATAGCAATGCATATAGTTCACTTGATGTGTGTCGATGAGATTGAGAGAGTGAGACCCTTTGGATATGCACAAAAAAGTCCTTATATAATTGATTTGGAAGCCTTCTACAAGCAAAGTCATGTGTAAAGAATTTTCGTCTAAACATTTTCCCATGTTTAAAATTGTAAGAAAATATATTGCACAAAATTTAAGGGCTTGTTTGATAACTATTTTTGTTTTGTGTTTTTAAAAATAATTTTCAAAATAGTTTTTGGAAACAATTTTTGAAGAAAAAAATATAAAAACTTGTTTGATTAATTTGTTTTGAAAATCGTTTAAATAATAAATTTAGTCCCTAAAAAAATATAATTTATCTCAATTTAATCTTTAATCCTAAAAAATACAATTTATCTCAGTTTAATCAATTTAATCCCTACAAATATATTTTCCCGACACTATTATTTTATTTTCGAGAAAATTCAAATTTACACTTAACAAATTTTCTAATTGCAACATACTTTTTCTCTCATCACTTTTGGCATTATTGTAATTCTACTATAACTACTAATTAATTAATCTGAATTTTAGAAAGAAGTATATTTCATTTAGTTCAGTAATTAAACTCGAAAAGTTTTGTCAAAGGCAGTCCTTACATTTTGATTTTTTTTTGTTGTCTGTCCGATTTTTTAGGTTTTGTTTCAGCTAATCCGGACTCGACTTGGATCACGCATCTGATTATGGTGACCAAGTCTCCCAACAGGGATAACCGCAGGCATTCACAAGGTCTCGAACTTAAAACTTTGTTTAAATAATACCAAGTCACTTACCATTTGGGTCAACGGCCTCATCACTACATTTTGATTTATTATTATTATTTTTATGAAAAAGGTAACTTGCATTAATGAGTAGTTATAGACCTATAAACATTCATAAACCTTGTGTTAATTAGCTACAGACCTATGGTAGCATCATCAAATTCGTGGGGTATATAAAAAAAGTGAAATTTTATATATACAATCACAGTGTATATTTACATATACAATCACAATACGCCGAAATGATTCAAAAACCCACTAATTAAAATGAAAGTTTGCTTTTGATAAGTGAATTTTTTTTTTTAAGTTTGTAATCAATGTTTTACATATAAATTTATCATTTTTAAGGATTAAATTGAGATAATTTTATTTTTAAGGACTAAATTTATCATGTTCATCTATCATGTCTCTAAATTGAGACAAATTGTATTTTAAGGAACTAAATTTGTCATTTCCATCTATTAGGGATCAAATTGAAACAAATTATATTTTTATAGACTAAATTTGTCATTTTCATCTATCATGGACTAAATTGAAATATTGTATTTTTAAGGACTAAAATTATTATTTCTATCTATCAGATTCTTAATAGAAATAAATTATATTCTTTATGGGCTAAAAGGATATAGTGTTTAAAGAAGATGAAATATATTACAATAACTCCATTAATGAAAACAAAAAATATTGAGTACAAAACATTTTTTTTCTTTTTTTTTTAATTTTTAAAACTATGTTTTGCTTTTTTATTTTTAAAAGCAAAGATTAGAAATAAGATTATCAAATAGATTTTTGGTTTTATTGTTTTTAAAAATAAAAAACTGTTCTTAATAATGGTTATCAAACAAGTCCTAAAATTTTGGGAGTTTTTTGTTATCATTTTAAAGCTTATGAAAATAGATTGCATAAATCTAATTGCTCTTATTGACAAAAATTACTAAGGACAAAACTTATATGCTGTTGCTTACATATTTTTTCTAAGGTTAACCAATTAAAAAAAGACATATATCAATTTTGAGAAGATGGCATAAAAAAATTAACACATCTTTTTTTAATTAATTAATCTTAAAAAAAGCATGTAAGCAACAGCAAATAAATTTTTTTCCATTAGTAACGAGTTAGATATGCTGTAGAGAATAGTACATTTGAGAGAAGAGGCTTGGATTCTTAGACATTAATAGAAAGGGCATGCATATTTTGCTAAAGGGTAACAAGCTCATGGCCCAGTAGGCGATTACTTAATGGGCTCTTGTGGGCTGCCCAGCCCACTTTTTAAACTAGATTCCTTTAATGAAAAAAAACAAAATAGTGTAATGCAAGTATGCAACACAAGCTAGCTTCGCAATGTCCAAACAAACTTTGATGTGATATCAGGTATCACTTGTTTTCTAAGGAGGAAATTATACTTGCTTTTACACTTGTCTCTTCTATGACTAAAATACTCACAATCTTATTTATTTTAATAAAAAGATTCTTAAAAATATTACTTTTTAAAAGATTTTAATTTATTAAAAATTGATGGGTTTCGAGCATACCTGGATGTCGGACTCAAGTAGTCACGCCAGATCTGATTACAATGATAAACTCGGATCATGACTTAAAAATTGATGGGTTTCGGGCATACTTGGATGTCGGACTCAAGTAGTCACGTCAGATCCGATTACAATGATAAATTAGAATCATGACACACAACAAATGCACACTTTTGAAAAGGAGAAGAGAAAGCAGAAGTGGAAGAGTTCTCTATAGTCTCTTTTGGAGGTTTTCACTGAGATAAAGGAACAAAAAATGAGAATAAATCATTGCGCATACATTGAAACCACCACTCCACTTTAATATATACACTTAAATTACTATTAAATGTTCCATAAATTCACATATTTATGCTATTTTCACAAAAGTTCCAATCTAAAATGGGTTTGATAACTATGGTTGAATGGAAGAGACTCATTAATTCTTAATTAAGTGTCAAGGGTCTGATTCCTGCCCTGGGTATAGAGCAGCTTTAAATCTTTGGGCTAGTTGTCCCATCCTTTGAGGTGCCTACAATTCAGCGAGGAAATTAGTCACTGTGCTCGATAGTAGATGCCCTGATCTAAACAAAAAAAATGGATATAATCCACCAAGAATAAATTGACTCATTTTCCTACAAAAATATATATTTAGAAAATTGTTCTTCATTATAGATTTTTGGCTTTAAAAAATTTAATGTATTTTTTTAATTGGAAAACACATTTTTATATTAATTAAATTCATATTTAGGTATATAAATAATACACATAAGAATATTTTCGTGGTGAAATTGTATTTATTTATTTTGAGTGTAACTTTTAAAATAGAGAGAAGAAAAACCCTATAAGAAACATAAGCATTTTTAACAATCTATATTTCGACGGTCACATAATTATTGAAAAAAGGTATTTTTTCAATAAGGCTGTCGAAATAAGTTGTTGAAAAAAGATAATAATAATAATAATATTTTCGACGATCAACAATTATCGGTAATATTTTTTTGACAATACTTTTCTCAACGGTATTTTTCTCGACGGCCATCGTCAACAAATAATGTATTATCAAAAATAATATTTTTGACATATATCAACAATGGTTGACTGTCGAACTATCACTTAGTTGCAAATACCCCCTGCACTATTAATTGTGGAAAATACTCCTGACACACTTAACATTAACACCAATTTCTCCTCATTCGTTTGACGGCACTAAAATATAACTATAGATAATTGCAACTATCCCCACTAATTAAACTATAAATTATGACAATTACCCCCTAAATTATAAAATGTGACAAATAACTCCTAAGTTATAGAATTTGGAAAATACCCTTATACTTTTACATAATTAAATGTAACTCTAATTTTATATTTATAAAATTTAATTAGACTTGTTATTTTTTTTAAGAAAATACAAAAACTCTTTTAAATTTTGAGAAGCTTCAAATATATCATAATTTTTATAAATTCCAATTTCATTCCAATAATCATTTTCAAATTGATTAGACAAAATTTGAAAAGTTAAAATAAAATTACAAGCATGAGAAGTAACAATTGATAAAATTGAAAACTATTATTAGAATGAAATTGGATTTTATAAAAACTATGATATATATGGAGCTTTTCAAAATTAAAAATAGTTTAGGGATTTTTTAAAAAAAAAAATTAACAAGCCTAAGTAAAATTTTTAAATATAAAATTGGAGTTAAATTTAATTATGTGAAAGCATAAAGATATTTGCTAAATTCTTTAACTTAGGGGGTATTTGTCACATTTTATACTTTAAGGGATAATTGTCATGTTTTATAGTTTAGGGGGTGATAATAGCACTTATTTCATAGTTACAATTTAACGCATTAAACAGATAGTGAGAAATTAGTGTTAATTTTATGTGTATAAGGGGTATTTTCCACAATTAATAGTAAACGAACATGTAGGAGAGAGATTTTTTCCACTGTTCACGTCATCATTTATGGAGAACACTAATATTGTCAGCAAAATGACTTATTTGAAATAACTTATAAACATGAGGGACTGATTTGGAACTTTTGAAATATAAAAGATTGATTTGGACCTCGGGTGAAACATACATGACCAAAATGGAATTTTGACAAAAAAAAAAATCCAAAACTCATGGAAAAAATGCACAATTTGTTTAACTGCGAGAGGATTCAGAATGGAAAACTAATATGTACTTACATATATTTGTTTTATTGTTTTGTTTTTCTTTGTGCATATCACACAATCTCACATGGGCATGCATATTGCATTGCCCTGTGTTCCCCATTTCCCTACATATATAGTGTCCATTGATCTTCTTTACGTGGTTAATTTCTTGATTTCATCAGCATCACTAATTTTAAATCCTTTTAATTAATTTGGAGCCTTACAAATTGATGTGTGTGTGTGTGTGTGTCTAAATGTTTTTTTATCAAAAAGTGCAATGCTTGACACTTATTAGCTGGAGATGTCCAGGATGCCATTGTACTTGTAGAAATTAAACTAGAAATATGTCTAAATATTTTACACTTTGAACCTAGAAAGTAGCAGGGGTAGTTTTACACTACATATCTATATTTTTTGTGCCTTTACAATTATTTTTTAAAATTAATAGATGACAGCAAGAACACTTATTAGTTGCTTTGTATCAAATTCAAATTTTAAGATATATGCGATGCATATAATTAAATCTAATCTAAAATTTTAGACCCAAATACCATTTTGGTCCTATATGTTTCACCTAAGTTCCAAATTAATCATTTATGTTTCAAAACTTTCAAATTAGTCCTTTATCTTTTCCAAAAGTTTTAAATCGGTCATTCCGTCCAAGTCCGTCGTCCATTTCCTCTGTTAAGTACTGAGGTAGACATATCATCTCTCCTATATGTCCATTTAAGCTGACGTGTCACTCCACGTCATCGCCTATTTCATCATCTATGATGACGTATCGATGATGTGGCCTGGCACGTCAGCAGTTAACTTAAGAAATTAACGGACTTAAACGAAAGGACCAATTTACAACTTCTAGGAAAGACAAATGACAAATTTAAAACTTTTGAAACATAAAGAACTAATTTGAAATTTGGATAAAACATATAGGACCAAAATGAACCTTTGACCAAAAAATAAAGGAGGAAGAAGAAGAAGTTTGACCGACGATTTAGCCAAAAAAATCATCTGATTCCTTTTTTTTTTTTCGGGTCTCCAATTTTGAACCGCCAACCCATTCTGATTATTGGTAATCTAGATCTTTGATGAAAACTGTACTAAATACTTGAATGATTACCAATTCAATTAAGCAGACAGTCTAGTCTGATCTAATACATTCTGAAACCGATCTCTTAGGAATAGAAAAACTATATAAGGGGTGATTAATTAGAACGTTAGGTATAATTATGTGACACCTTAGCTAATTAATTGAAAGCTCTAACCCTGTTATGGAGGTTTAATCAAATCAACTCGGATTAATTGAAGGTTAATGGGCTATTGAACATCATTAGTTTTGATCAATAAAAAAAGATATATAAAAACAAACTAGTTCATCCTAATTTTTTTAAAAAAGAATAACTATTCTCAGAAAATTCTTATACATTCTCTCTATAAAAAAATAATTAACAATTTGGTCCCTGAAAGATGTCTTATATGTCAATTTAGTCTTCGAAAGATGTAATTGTTAAATTTATTCCCTAAAAGATACAATATAATGCACCCCAACAGTCAATGTTTTCAATGGAAATTTTGACACGGTCGATGATGTGGTATTTTTGGATACATAGTTGCTGACTAGCACTACAAGAAAATGCTAATTTAGCTACGGAAATTAGCTAGGGAAAATTTCCCTAGCTAATCCCTAGCTAATTAGCTACGGATTAGCTAGGGAAAAAATCCCTAGCTAATTTGGTAAAAAAGTTTGGCGCAAAAAGGCGGGAAAATTTAGTTAGGGATTTGCTACGGATTTCCCTAGCTAATTAGCTAGGGGAAAAAACCTAGCTAATCCCTAGCTACTTAGCTAGGGATTTGCTACGAATTTCCCTAGCTAATTAGTTAGGGAAAAATTCCCTAATCCCTAGCTAATTAGCTACGAAAAAAATCCCTAACTAATTTATTATATATGTATATATAAAATGTTTTACATTAAAAAATCAACAAGTGACAAATGGCCTAGTGGTTGGTCTAAATGTTATCATCCATGATGTTCTGTCTTCGAGGCCTCTTAGGACCATTTTTCAGAAAAATAAAGTGGTCGCCGAAGGTGGTCGCCGGCCGGCAGTGGAGGAGGTCACCGGTGGCCGTTGTTGGAGGCGGTTGCCAGCGGCCGTCGTCGGAGGCCGGTGGAGGAGGTCGCCGGCGAAAATTTTCAGAGGGTATGAATTAGCTAGGGAATTGCTACGGATTAACTAGGGATTAGCTAGGAAATTTAGCTAGGGAATAGCTAGGGATTGGCTACGGATTAGCTACGAAAAAAATTCCTAGCAATTAGTGTCCAAATATTAGCTAGGGAAAAATCCGTAGCTAATCCCTAGCTAATATTAGCTACGGATTTTTCCTTAGCTAATCTTGTTTTTTCTTGTAGTATAGGATGCCATGTTATTATCTAGTCAACTTTTAAAAAATTTTAAAATTAATAAAATTGAAAAAATAGATGCAAGAGACTCTTTTTTTAGTTTTAATACTTTATTTTGAATTTTAATTTTTTTTTTCAAAAAATTGACTAAATGTTGATATAACATCCTAGTTAGTAACTAATTGTCCAGTTATAAAAAAAGTAACTAATTATCCAAAAATGGCATGTCATCAACGGTATCAACTTTTTTATCCAATTAATTAAACAAGGAATCAAATTGATTGATGCATGACCAACGAGAGAATGGTTCAAGTGGTAAGCGACTTTGTATTGCTTAAGCAAGGTCCTGGATTCAAAACCTTGTAAACGCTGCTATCCCCGTTGATAGGCTCTTCCACCATAACCACCATGTGCGCAACACGAGTCAAGTTTGAGTTAGTTATGAGAGTGTCTCATCTACAAATATAAATTTCGTCATTTACAATTCAACTTGATCACTAATGAACTCGATAATATATATCTTCCGTCGTCATGTGTTAATTTTGATGCATTATTGTTGCATAGATGCAGGGCATCTCATGCAATTCAAATTTCTATGTATAAATTAAATGTCACCTAATTGCATTATTTTTGCATGCATGCAGGGCATCTCATGAGCACCGTGGCCACCTTGGTTAATAGCTTGATGAGCCCCATCACATACTGTTTGTTTGAATGTATGATAGATAGGAGGTCATCTGAGTGCAAACTTAACGAACCTCACCTCACATAAGAGGTTGTCTAGGCATCGTGCTTGGCGAACCTCCCTTGCACACACACATATTTGCATGCCACTGAGAATTACGTCTGGCTCTAATCCCTTCTCTGGGAGGGTACGTAGGCATTAGATTTCACCCTGATTCGAGTCACCTTTTGTTGATTATTGATAGGATCTTACTAGGGCCAAATACGTTTAAATTTAGGGTTTCATGGGATAACCATTGCAAGATGGGCGACAAGGGGTGCCTAACACCTTCCCCTTGACGCAAGCAATCTTCTGAACCTGCATTTTTATTATTCTTACCAATTATTTTTATTTAACTTTATTTTATTCGAATCCATTTTCGAAAACCTTTTTCAAGTTTAAGATAGAAATGTGAGAAATATGCCTTGATTGATTATGAATAGGGTAATATAGCACTATATACTAGTGATACAACCTGCAGGTAATTACAGAGAGAGACTAAGAGCTATTATAGACCCTACACGTGTAGGGACAGCCACACTTACAGGGAAAGAATAATAATGAATGGTGTACAGCTGTACAACGAGAAATATCTGTCACTAATACAATCTTAGCTACTAATATCTTGCTTATAACATCCCCCCTCAAACGAGTGGGAATAGTTGTCAGCTCAAGTTTGCCTCTATGTTAGACAAACTGAGTATAGGACAAGGATTTGGTTAGACAATCTGCAATTTGCAAAGATGAAGGCACGTGATGAACCACAAGCTGTTTGGACAAAATCAAGTCACGAATGAAATGCACATCAATTTCGATGTGTTTACTCCTTGAGTGCTGAACGGGGTTGGCGTCCAAGGCTTGTACACTAAGATTGTCGCACCAGATCATGCTCGGTAACCTTAAGGACAGTCCAATTTCTGATAGCAACGAACACAGCCACTTGAGTTCAGCAGCTCCATCCGCTAAGGCGCGATACTCTGACTCGATGCTTGAGCGAGAAACAACTCGCTGCTTTCTAGAACTCCAAGAAATCAAGGTGCCACCAAAATAAACACAAATGCCTACAACTGACCTTCAATCATCTACGTCTGTGGCCCAATCCGCATCAGTATAGGCCACTAAGCGCTGAGACTTTAGAGAGCAAACACGAAGACTCAAGTTTTGAGTGCCTTTAAGATATCTGAAAATTCATTTAACCCCTTGATAATGCTCCTCAGTAGGTTCAGACATGAATTGACTTAACTTGTTCACTGAATAAGCAATATCAGGCCTGGTTGTAAGAAGAGATTGCAAAGAACCCACTGCTTGCCTATAGACTGAAGGATCCTTCATGACGCTACCTTGAAGCTTGGAGAACTGTCTCCCTGTGACCATGGGGGTTGAAACCGAAGCACAATCTGACATATGAAACTTTTTGAGCAAGTCTAGAATTTACGTGCTCTGACTAAGATAGAAACCAGTATTGTCATGATAAACCTCAACACCCAAAAAGTAATATAAAGGACCCAAGTCCTTCAAAGCAAACACAACATTCAGCTTCTTGACAAAAGTATGTAAAAACTGGGAGTTCTTACCCGTTATTAGTATATCATCAACATAGATTAGGATGTATACTGTGAGCTGCTTTGATCGAAAGAAGAATAAGGATGTGTCACTCTGAGCATTCTGAAACCCCCATTATAACAGAGTATTTCACAGACGATTGAACCAAGCTTGCGGAGCTTGTCGCAATCCATAAAGAGCTTTTGAAAGCTTACACACATAGTCAGAATACTTTGAATGACCAAACCCTTCAGGCTGTCGAATGAAAACATCCTCTTGAATAACCCCATTTAAAAAGGCGTTATTAACGTCTAACTGACGTACCTCCCAGTTAGTTGAAGGTGGCTGCCATAGCTAGAACCACATGAACTGTTGTAGGCTTCATTACTGGGCTAAATGTCTCACCGAAATCCACTCCTGCCGTTTGTTGAAAACCTTAGGCCACCAATCTCGCCTTGTGCTTAAGAATTGAACCATCGGGTTTGAACATAGTTTTGAAAACCCATTTTGAGTCAACCAGCTTCTGAGATGTAAAGTTTTTTTCATGTGAAGCGCCCGAAGTTCGTCAAGCATTGCTTGTTTCCAATGGGGTTGTGCAAGAGCTTCCGTCACACTCCATGGTTCCGACCTGAGAGTCAACACTGAAGGTGTCTCTGTACTCAGCAATCCCACATAAGGATATTTTGGTTTGTGGATTCCCATTTTAGCTCGAGTTAGCATTGGATGCTGAGGAGGTTGTTGGGCCTTGTTTAAAGCAGAAGGAGAAGTGGACTAACTTACTTCACTAAGCCGAATGTCTTCATTATAGTTACTAAGCTCAAGAGCTTCAGAATTAGTAGAAGACTTATTTGAGTCATTTTGAAAAGCTGCACGTGACTCAAGCGATGGGGTTTCAATGGAGGACACACATGGAACCATCACAGCCGTAGGAGATAGAACCGTTGGACTCATCTAAGCCTTTGAAGAACTAGCCGTCGAGCCTTTGTCTTCATTTTCAACCTCAAAGACATAATTTGAGCTTAAGACTCTGTTCACAATCAAGACTGGAATTTCATTCCATGTTACACCTATATTAGGTGCTCGTTCTCGTCTATTCAAGAAACCTGTTGAGAAAGGAAAGGTAGCAGATTCGAATACCACATGTTGAGAGATGTAAACTCTACCTGTTGAGCTAAGGCATTTGAAGCCTTTATGTTGCGTTGTGGGTCCGAGATATACACAGCGCTGACTGTGGAACTGGAATTTGTGTTCGTTGAAAGACCTGAGACAAGGGTAACATGCACAACCAAAAGGTTGTAAACTTCTATATTTTGGCTCTCGTTTGTGAAGTCGAAACAGAGGAGTCACACAATTTAACACCGGTGTGGGTAGCCGATTTATCAGGTGAGCAGCGGCTTGGAATGCATCAACCCAGTAGGTGAAGGGCATATAAGCTTGAGCCAAGAGTGTGAGACCCATCTCAACCACGTGGCGATGTTTTCTCTCGGTCCTACTGTTTTGAACAGAGGTGTAAGGGCAAGTGTACCTTATCTAAATGCCGGTGGTTTGTGCAACTGTTGCAAATGGTTTATACTCAGACCCGTTATCACATTGTAAGGCCTTGATCTTAGTGTTAAATTGATTCTCAACTTGGGAACGAAAGACATTAAAAGCCACAATTGCGTCTCCTTTGTGTTTTAGCAGGAAAAACCACATATATCTACTATAATCATCCAAAAATAGAATATAAAATTTGTGGCCATTGACAGATTGAGTTGGAGATGGTCCCCAAAGATCAGTATGAACAAGATTAAAGGGAGCAGAAGCATGAGAGACGGATTTTGAAAATGATAATTTCTTTGATTTCCCTAACTAGAAAGCTTCACATACAAACTCATTACAAATTCCTCTCAAAATGATATTACATTTGTCTAATATTATTTTCAGAATTTTATCACTAGGATGCCTAAGTTTATAGTGCCACTTGATGTATTCATTGTCTCCCTCTTCAACTACTGAAGCTGCCATTGCCAGGTTTGCTACTGCCGAATCCTTAGCCACTGGATACATTCCTCCCCTTGCCATCACGCGAGCTAGAAGCCTGCATGCCCTCTTGTCCTTCACCATACAATCATTGTTAGAAAACAAAACCTCAACATCATTATCTGTAGTCAACTTGTTTACACTGATTAAACTCTTAGTGGAAGAAGGTACTAACAAAACATCCTTTAATTGCATATTGGAACTAGGCAAAGCAAGGGAACAAGATCCTATACCAGCAATACTAGTCTTAACACCAGTGCAAGTGTAGAGAGAAGTTTTACCTACGGGAGTGATGGAATTAAACTGCTCAGCATAAGGAGTCACATGATGTGTTGCTCCACTGTCAACATACCAAGCCGAGTCATCATAGGGTTTTGGCGAAGCATAGTAAGCTTGGGCTGGTGGTGAAAATGACGAGTTTGAGAAGTTAAAAGGAGGAGTTTGCCACTTGGGTGGTTGAGAGTTTTTATCAAATCTATAGTAACAGTTGGACACAACATGTCTCGGTTTCTCGCATAGATGGCAATATATGGTCTGCCACCAGCTCCTACTTGACCACGACCACGGCCGCCCCGAAAACCACCACAGTTGCCACCACGTCCAGCATTCTGAGTGTTGGAGTTTGCACGATTCTCACCATCATCCCTGCTAGCAACATTTGCACTAGGCTGAATAGTTAGAGAAGAAAATTGAGAAAGTTGTTCAAGACGACTTTCAAAGGATAATAACTGAGCAATAAGATCAACCCAATCAAGATTCTTTTGATTAATTAAAAATACAGAAACAACATTGAACTCAGCATCCAATCCATTAAGAGTATTAATAATCAAATCTATTTCTGAAATAGGATTTCCAGCAAGATAAAGTGTGTCCGAAATAGTTTGCATCTTGGTCAAATACTCCTCCATCTTCATTGATCCTTTTCTCGTGTGCTGCAGCTTAGCTCGAAGAACAAGGACACGAGACCTGATTGAAGCAGATGTTAGATTTTTTGTAGCAATCCAAAGTTCATAAGCAGTCTGGCAACGCAACAGCTGACTTGCAATTTCAGGTGACATTGTATTGCGGAGCCACCCCATGAGCATTCGATAAGTGGCGTACCAGTCCTCAAAGACATGATAGGGAGTTGCTTCTGCGCCTTCAGAGGCAACGATAAATCGTGGCGGAGGAGAAGAAAGACCATTAACGTACGACTGGAGCTTACTGCCATCAATAAACGAGAGAACGACTGATTTCCCAGAGTAGAAAATTGGATCTGTCCAGCTTGACATATGTAGACTGAGACTTGGATTGTGACGCAAATGCATAAACGAAACAGAAGATGAGGCAGAGGAAGTAGAAGATTCATTAAGCGCCGCCATGAGGTAAAAGCCTCTGATACCAAGATAGAAATGTGAGAAATATGACTTGATTGATTATGAATAGGGTAATACAGCACTATATACTAGTGATACAACCTGCAGGTAGTTACAGAGAAAGACTAAGAGCTATTACAGACCCTACACGTGTAGGGACAACCACACTTACACGGAAAAAATAATAATGAATGGTGTACAGTTGTACAACTAGAAATATCTATCACTAATACAATCTTAGCTACTAATATCTTGCTTAACAAAGGACAAGAAACTTGGTGGCAACTCTGTCACGAGAGTCGGTCGTTACATGACATTATAGCATGTTGGGGAGAACAATAGAGGTTCAACCTAAAGTATTAAAGTACAAGCTCAACCCAAATTTAAACTTCATATTTTAATCAGAGACTCATTAATCCTAAAACTAAACCTAAATTCTGTATTGCATTGCTTTTCTTGAACAAAACTTTCTTTAACCGTTGAACACTGTTCATTGAACTTGAACAAGGCAATCTCGAACTTGTTCAACTAATGCAATGTAAGTGATTAGTTTGTTATTTTTTTTCAAAGACACACTAAACTTATTTCTTCTATACTACAAGAGATAATGCTATTAATTTCATAAATAGCATAAGACAAAGGTATATCTACCTATATAAATTCATTAGAGGATACGCATAGTAAAATTAATTGGGCAAGGAATAAATTTATGTTCTTTTCTTATCTTTTTCATCCTCTAGATCACAACAACCTCATTAAAATTAATGAATGCAGGTAGATACATTTTTCATATATATGCTAAGTATGAAATTAAAAAGTATTAATGGAAAATTCAGGGACTTTTATCATTATTATGTATTTGTACAGATACCCTATTTTGTTCGGTCTCACTTTCTGAACAAAAACACAAAAAATGCATCATTGGTAGCGACCGCTCCTGATAAGGAGTCAGGGCCGACTCTCCACACGTGCCTTATTGATGGACGCGTGGCCAGGACTGTTGCGACCGTCCAGCATCACAGGTTAAGACTGCCCTATGGTTTCAAATTAAATTTTACCAAGGTCTTTCGTATTGGCCATGGAAGGGTGGGTGGTCGCGACCGCCGTAACGGCTGGCAATTGATGAGTTTTAGGGGATTTATTTTGTAATTCTAGCTATAAATACCCCCTCTTGACTCACTTGAGGGGGATGGCAATTGATGAGTTTTGACTCTGAAATCAAAATTTTAGCTCTCACGTTGAATCCAAAGAACCTCCCCTAACAGACAGAGCATCAGTCAAGGTCTTATCAAAAGGAATCGATTGATTGCAAAATGCCTAAATTTTATACCTTCTATTTTAATACATTATTAAAAAGGCGAAAATAATATCCTAGGCACGACTTTAAGGGATCACAGATACTGATTAGGCCGACACTCCTGAAGTTGCTAGTATTGCCGATGGTCGCAACCTTCTACAATAACAGTCATGACATTCAGCATTCGTAGGCACCTCCAAGTAAGTTACGAAAGGCAGTCACGACCACACTGCAAGAAGGTCATGACCGCCTTCCAGAATCAGCTTTTTTAATGTTGATTGAATACTTTTTGCATACTTGAATGTTATAGTATTGTTTGAATTCTTAATAACATGCTTTTTTCTTGTTAAAGTATGGATCAAGAGGAATAATTTCCTCCTTAGGTCCATACTGACGATAGCTCAACGAGGGATACCCGTTGTCCCCTTTGACTCCTATCGGTGCATGTGATTGCTTTCTCCTTGTTGAAGTATGGATCAAGAGTGGAATAATTTTCTCCTTAGGTACATAATAACGATAGGTCAACGAGGGATATCAGTTGTCCCCTTTGACTCCTATTTGTGCTTGTGGTTGTTTACCGCTTTCCATGTATAGTTGTATAGGTGCCAAGAGAGGAACAATTATTTCCTCGAGTAGCATACCCTGCACAAGCACTTTTAGAGAATAATGAATCCATAAGTGCCGCTACACACACCCCTGGTTGTACACCGAACTATATAGACTTTGATCCTCTGTCGGGGTATGTAGGTCTAGGGTTTCATCCTAGGTCAAGTCTAATTAACATTTCAAAACTATTGAAATATTTCCAAACCACTGTTCATGTTATTGATTGATAAAAGGAATTATTCTTAGGCCAAAATCAAGTATAATTTTATTCTAAGGCAACCGTCCTTTGGACGAGGGGCTGAGGGATGCCTAACACCTTCCCCTCACATCAATTGGATTCCTGATTCTGTCTATGGTTCGCTGATCAATTTTAAAATTTAAGCCTTATCCTCATCTATAACTTCTAAATCTATTTTTGAAACTCTTTTCCAAGTTTTGTGAAAATCTTGGAGGCGACTCCTTATGGACACCATATTTTGTTCGACCCCAAAATGAATGAAATGGAAAAAGAGGATAATTTAAGAAGAACAGACAAGGGGACATGTCCCCCGAGCTGAGTCTTAACCAAAGGAAGTAAAAGAACCAAGGGGACACATCCTGATGTTCCCTTCGTTAGTTAGGGATTCCTAAGGAAGAAGAAACTAAGGGGACACGTTCCCTTGTAGAGGGGGACACATCCCCATAATAATTAGGGTTCCTAAAGCAAGAACACAATGGGACATGTCCCCTTAACTCTAGGAGAAGATAAAGGTGGTACCTTTCTAGAAAGCTTCATAGGGGGACTTGTCTTCCACTAGCGGGGGACAACTTTTGCAGGGACATTAAACAAAGCAACTTTTCAGAAAATTTATCAGGGGACACATCCCCTTCTAAAACTGCCTTGGTTGGTAATCTTGTTCACTCAAGGGGACGTGTCCCCTGGTATAGTGGGACACGTCCCCCGTTGAATTTCTTCTTGCTTCCCTAGAATCTTCACGAAACACTACAAGAAAATGTTGATTTAGCTACGGAAACTTTCCCTAGCTAATCCCTAGCAAATTTGCTACGGATTAGCTAGGGATAAAAATCCGTAGCTAATTTGGTAAAAAAGTTTGGCGCAAAAAGGCTGGAAAATTTTGCTATGGAATAGCTATGGATTTTTCTGTAGCAAAAGTTTCTCCAATTTTAGCTACGGATTTTTCCATAGCAAAATTTTCTCAAATTTAGCTACGAATTTGCTATGAATTTTTCTAGTTAATTAGCTATGGATTAGCTAGGGAAAATAATCCCTAGCTAATTTGGTAAAAAAAGTTTGGCGCAAAAAGGCAGGAAAATTTTGCTTTGGAATAGCTACGAATTTCACTACAGTAAAACAAAAATTTACCCACGGAAAATATTCCGTGGGGAACCCGTGGCAAAATGGAAAAAAATAACAAATTTTTTTTCATGAAAATTAGCCACGGATTTAGCTACGGAATAAATGCTGTGGCTAATTTCAAGACAGTACCCACGGATTGTAAATCCGTGGCTAATATCCATGGCTAATCCGTGGGTAAATGGTCAATTTACCCACGGATTGTAAGTCCGGGGGTAAGTGGTCAATTAGCCACGGATTTTCAATCCGTGGGTAAATGGTTTATAATATTAATTTTAATTTTCAATTGAAAAAACATATATTTCTCTCTTCTAAAATAATACATAATATTACTATTTTTCAAAGATTATAATTTATTGGAATCTTCATTTATTATGATTTTATTTTATTAGAAGTAACAAAATTATTCTTTTAAAAAAATTATATTAATCATATTTATGTAAAACATTTTATGCATTTGCTGAAGTATATAATAAAACTAATGGATTTAACATAAGCTAAATTGCATGTAATTTTAAAATTTAATTTTTAATACATGTGAAACACTAATTCTTTATTATATGATTTTAGGGACTAAAATAACAAAAAAAATCTCTAATCCATAAGTTAGATGTATATTTATTAAATGTTTTACATTAATTAAACAAAAGATGACAATTGGCTTAGTGGTTAAGGCAATCACAACCATGCATCATCTCCCAGGTTCTAATCCTCCCAAGACCATTTTTAAAAAATACAAGGAGGAGGTTCTGATGGCTGGCCGATGGTGGAGGCTGCCAGCGACGATTTCGGTCCGTCTTGAATTTACCCACGGAAATGATCTGTGGGGAATTACCCACGGAACATTTCCGTGGGTATTTCATGGGTAATTCCCCACGGATCTCCCACGAGATATTTTCGTGGCTATTTTTCCCCACGGAAGTGTCCATGGGAAATCCGTGGGTAATTCCCCACGGAATTATTCCGTGGGGAAAATTTTACCCACGGACTTGTTCCGTGGGTAAATCTGATTTTTGTTGTAGTGTTTTTTCCGTAGCACAAGTTTCTCAAATTTAGCTACGGATTTCCCTAGCTAATTAGCTAGGGGGAAAAATTTCTAGCTAATCCCTAGCTAAGAAAAAAATCCTTAGCTAATTTATTATATGTATATATATATAAAATATTTTACATTAATAAATCAAAAAAATGATAAAATGGCCTAGTGGTTGGTGTAAATGTTACCATCTTTGATGTTCCGTCTTCCCTTAGATAGGGTATTTAACTAGGGATTAGCTACGAAAAAATCCGTAGCAATTAGCATCCAAATATTAGCTACGGTCAAATCCGTAGCTAATTCAATTAGCTAGAGTTTCGTAGCTAATCCAATTTTTCTTGTAGTGAAAATTAGAGTTAAGGGGACACGTTCCCCACTGCCAAAAAAGTGAAATTTGATCAACAGTTGATATTTACACGGTCGAATTGTTTTTCCCTCCGTGTCCTTTTCTGGTGCATATAAATAGCAACGACATTTTTTGGTATTGGTGCCCCTTCTTGAGTGGAAAAACTTAGCTTCTAAATTTCTCAGTATTCTTAGTGTGTAGGCTCTTTTGTTATAAGAGAGGTTCTAAGGGCACTCTTGAGTTCCTTGGAGTAAGCAGTTCAAGAGAAGACCTGTCTCTCAGTGGTCTACAACAGGTAAGCTTTATCTTCTTATCCTTGATTTGTACTTGCATTTTTGTTTATTTTCCCCTTTCTGCTTGAAGGGGGACGTCCAACTGCATTCTTCTTCAGAGGGGGGGGGGGGGGGGTAAGTCTCCCTGCCTCGGGGAAACATGTTCCCAGGCTAAAATTCTCCCTTTTTTCCCTCCTTGTATCCCTTTTCTGACTTGTTAAATTGTTGATTACTTAACAAAATAGTTCTATACTACTTTGTTAGATGTTTCTACTTAACAAACATCGTCTGGACCCCTTATATCTGGCGAGCGTCATCACACACTCACTTGTTTGACTACATGGTACATAGATGCCGGGGAGCCTTATATGTTCCCGCAGGCACACCTCAATGAACGCCATCTGGACCCCTTATGTTTAGTGAGTGCCATTACATAGACACATGCATGCATTGCAAACTACGTAAACTTTGATCCCTCCTCGAGGATATGTAGGCCCCAGGGTTTCACCTTGGTTCGAGCCCGTTTGTGAATTGTTTGATAGAATCCAACCATTCTTTTAAAAGGCTAAATCAAGTTGAATTCTAATCTTAAAGCAACTATTATCGGACAGTAGACTAGGGAGTGCCTAAAAACCTTCCCCTTGTCTCAAATAGACTCATAGACCTAAGGACACATTTTTTCAGCACGACTGATCCACTTTCGTTTTACTATTTTATTTCAAACTCATTTTCAAAGCATATCATATTATTTTTTAAATCATTTTTCCTTTTCGAAGGTTTGCTAGACAAAAACTTGGTGGTGACTCTTGACACATTCGCACGCCCCCTTTTAGGGATGACGACGTGGTCATCACAACTAGCGACTCCGTTGGGGAAAATTAGAGAGTCAAGCCCATTTCTTTTAAAGATTAGAATTCAAACTAATTTGGCCTTTTATAATTGGATTCTTGTTTGTTAGACATTTTAGGGTATGACCCCCATACTTGTACTAGCTGGATATATGGATATATATCTATATTTGACTCACACACAATGCAACTTATATACCGAACTTTGCACATAATCCTATTCCCCTTCTATACACGAAGCACACCTACTAGTTAGTAAGGGTTGGGAGACTTCTCCATTGAGACGTGTTGCAAAGTTCAACATATCTTTGCCTTTTTTTGGTTGAATTTTTGGCCTAATTTGGTACCTATAATCCTTTTGATTCGGATCAAGGTTGTTTTATAGGCCTAATTTGTAGTTGTCGAGGCAGGAACAAACAATGATTTAGGCATTTTGGCAATCGATCGAAGCCTACAAAAGGACTCCCACTCAAGTACCCGAAAAACCTCGCCATCTTCAAGATATCAGAGATTTCAAACAAAATTATCATGGAGATGACGACCAACCGCGCTAAACCCTTTCTAAAGTAAAACTCAAGCATACTAATAAAGTACCTTTGGGCTTAAGGGATTTATGCTATACGGGGATTGGCGGAACAGTCGGCCCCAAAATACAAGCAAGGGAACAGCGTGCCGAAAGCGACACAATAAGTGCCAAGACATGGAGGTTGATCCTCGGCACCTCGAAAGGGCTATATAAGTGCTTAACCCCTCTATTAAGGACACACAACACACACACACACACACACAATTGAAAATAAGGACCGCAAGGGGTCATAACTTTGGGGGACTTATCCTTAGGTGATGACCTAGGTGCCTACATACCCTTGTTAAGGGATCAAAGTCCATGTAGTTCTAAGAGAAATCGCCTATAGGAGCCGTTAGGCAGGAATGTTACATATGGTCGCCGTGTGCGGCTAGGACGTGTATGTTGCTCCGGGCAGGCGAGCCACCTGTTGGAGGTATATGTAAGTGATGGGTAAGAGAGCTGGGATCTCTGGGTAATGAGAGGATAAGTGAGCTCTGAGTTATGTCGATCATACCTTCTTTGAGTCCCCCAAGTGAGGGGTATTTATACTTTGTGAAGGAACGTGGTCGTCCCACATTCCAATTGATCGTGCTCGACCCCTGTTCTTGATCTTCCCCCACGTCTCTGTTACGAGAGAGTCTGGGAGAATCGTGGGTAAGGGACACATACGCGAGGCCATCGAGTGGTGCCTCGTGTCACTAATCCAAAGTCCGATTATGCTTCTAGAAGACTAGTGCCACATGTTCATAGGAGGAAATATTATGGAATTACAATAAATAAATAAATAAATATATATATATATATATATATATATATATATATATATATATATATATATATATATATATATCTCTCTCTAAGGAACCAATAAAATATTATTTTAGCCTAAATAATAATATTTTATACAAACAAATAATTGAAAGGGGGATGCATGCTTGTAGGTAGTAGCATCCTTACATTTGACGAACTACTGATTTAGGAAAGTGGCCCCTTCTAATCCCTATTGGTTTCAGTTGGTTTGTGCTAAGAAAGACGAAGCAAAGTTAGTAATGATATGAATTTGAAATCAAGAGTTGAAGAAGAAAAAGAAGTATAATAAAGAGAAGGAGAAGTGGACCTTCTATGTACTGCATGATTATGAGGTACCTCTATTAGGGCAGACCTGCACCTGGGAGACACAAAAAATAAAAAGAAGAGAACATGAACAAAAAGCAATGCAAATCAAGACACAACAAAAACAATATATATAAAATGGCTATCTGATTCGGTGCACGAGGTTCTCATCAAGTTTGATTTAAAGAGGATTAGATATACGTAATCTTATTCTTAAAACAAGCAAAGAAGTTATTTCTAATATTTAAACTCGTAATCTCCAAATCACATAGCAGTAATTTTATCGTACAGAGCCTAGTCCCTACAAAGGAAAAAAAAAAGGATGATAGCATGATATTGAGGAAGCAGGTGCAAGTAGAGGAGAGGACCAGAAATGGATAGGATAGGACATTGAAGGTTGGGTTTTGTGTTTTGTCCCTCTCATACTTTTGCACATGGGGATGGCTGCTTAATTTCTGCCCTCTTTTTCTTTTTCTTCTTCTGCTTCTTCTTCTTCTCTTTCTTTCTGTATTTGTGAGAGGGACAAATATGTTATGTATATTGTCCTTCACATTATGATGGAGATGTGTGTATATGGGCTTTTAGATTAATTGGGGTTCACACGCTCAGATTTCTCTTCATCATTCATTATTGATATCCTTCTCACTTTATTCATGAAAAAAAAAAATTATTCTTCTCATACTTTTTTCCTCCTTTCTCTTTGCCCTTCCTCAACTCACAAAATTTCCACCACTTAACTTTTTTAATTTGTTTGCCCTTTCTTAGCTTATTGATTTCTTTTTTTATTCCTTTTCTCTTTAGAATGTAGTATCTTTAAATTCTGATATTTTTTTGTATAGATCAGGGTATCCACCGTCGAGCACAGTAACTAATCTCCTCGCTGAATTGTAGGCACCTCAAAGGGTGGGACGGCTGGTCAAAAAATTTAAAACTGCTCCATACTTGGATGAGTCCATTCCACTCAATATTTTACTTCGAATATATATATTCACTCCAAAACAATAAAATTACTGAACTATCTAATTAATGAAAAGTCTCATGTTTAATTTTAAAATGAGTTAAATTATATTTAGTGTGTATTATTATAATACAAGTAAAAATTGTAGTCTTATTTTACATAATAATTTATTTTTGTTTGACGGAAAATAAATTAGAAGAATTGTAATTTTTATTTTTTAAAACTAAAGGGGTAATAAATAATTTTCAATTCAATTTTAGAGGAGAAAAATATATAAATTATGTTTTTTATTCTTAGATTTGAATATAAAGTAAACAAATATTTAAATTATTCAAGAGTAAATTACTAAATTATAGCGAATTGTCCTAAAGTTTGGTATAACTATACTACTTCTCATCACCCTCAATAATTACAAAATTTACACCATAGAGTTTGATACCTCTTCTAATTTATTTTATATTAATATATGAATTTAATATTTTAGAAATATCTTCATTTAAAAAGACAAAAATAAAAATGAGTATTTTCAACAACTTATATTTCGACGGCTACTATTAATTGTTGAAAAAGATACTTTTTCTACAATTAAATTTTGGCCGTCGAAATAAGTACCTTTTTTCAACAATTAAACTTTGATTGTTGAAATAATTTGTTGAAAAAAGTCAATAATAGTATTTTTCGATGGTCAACAATTGTTGATATATGTCAATAATATTATTTTCGACAATACATTTGTAGACGATGGCCGTAAAAAAAATACCATAGAGAAAAGTGTTATAAGAAAATATAATCGACAATTGTTGACTGTCGAAAATATTATTATTGACTTTTTTCAACAACTTATTTCAACAGCCAAAATTTGATTGTTTGAGAAAAAACCTTTTCTCAACAATTAGTTACCGTCGAAATATAAATTGTTGAAAATATTCATCTTTCTTATAGTGAAAATAATAAAATTACTTAAACATCTTTATTTATTGTTATATGAAGAATATAAATTCAATTATTTTTATTTAATTGCTATTTTAAAAAAACATTACAATCTTATTTTAAGCAAAAAATAAGTTCTACTGATAAAAAATAACTTTTTAAAAAAAAAAAAAAGCAATTTTTTATAATATAATTCAAATTAAGGGCAGTAAGTTAATTTAACCGAACTCTTTGGGAGATTAATTTAATTTATCAAATTTTTCAATGATTGTATATTCTAGAATTGATGGAAATGGCCAAAATGCACGGAGGCATATATCGGAAAGCAAATCAATTATAAAAGCAGGCAATTGATATAACAAAGGGAGCCATGCCCATGTGTGTCTCACCTCTTATGGTTTGCTGTTATTATTACTTCAAGAGCCTTCAAAAACTTGAAGAACAAGAGAAGGTTGAAAGTGAGAGGATTTTTAATATTATGGTAGTATTAAAGTTTAGTATATTTTTTTAATTATTCAGTCTCTATTCTATTCAATGTGAGTTTTATTAGTGAAAGTCTTTATTAATGTTGAAAAATACTAATAAATAATTGGAGAATACTAAAATTTAGTACCATGTAATTTATTGCTTTTCATTTTCTCTCTCTACCATGATTGGTTATACAAAAAAAATTTTGCCACGTATTTTAATTATATTGGTGAACTTTATAACAAGCACCTAAATAATTTTACCTCAGTTTAGTCCAATTTTTAATGGTTGAAAGCGCGTAATTGTGTCATGCTACAATTACCCATCGAGTTACACGAGAATCCTTTAAAGTTTAAGGACAAAACTTTATACTTTTTTTCTTATAATAATAGTAAGAGAAGACACTTATAAATACTATCGTGCAAGGCGCAAGTAGCATATTAGCGATACTAGCAAAGACTCAACTCAAAGGTACATTATATTCTTCCAATAATTTAGATTCTGATATCCCGATAACCTGAGAAGGCCAGGATGGGAGAGGATGGAGGTCAAAAAGAAGTGGACTCGACCCAGGTTAAAACCTTAGAACCTACATATTCGGAGATGAGATTCACTACAACAAAACATGAATTTACCCACGGAATCCGTGAAAAAATGGAGGAAAAAAATAAAAACTTTTTATTCAAAATTACCCATGGATTCGATTCCGTGGATAATTTCATAAAATTAGTCACGGATTTATAATCCGTGGCTGATTTCCGTGGCCAATCCGTGGGTAATTTGTTCATTAGCCACGGATTAATTTCCCTGGACAATTTCTTAGAATTAGCCACGGATTGTAAATCCGTGGCTAACCCGTGGCTAATTTTATGAAATTACACACAGAATCCAATCCGTGGGTAATTTTTATTATTTAAATTTTAGACTTATATATATAAAATATTTTATATTAAATAAACAACAAGTGATAAATGGCCTAGTGGTAATTTTAAATATTACCATGCAAGATGTCCTCTCTTCGAATTCTCAACGGACCATTTTTCAGAAATATAATGTGGTCGTCGGCGGTGGGCCGCCGTGACCGGCGATCGGAGGGGTTGCCGGCGAGCGGTGAAGTTCGCCAGCGGCTGATCTAATATATGAAATTTCTCATGGATCCAATCTGTGGGTAATTAGCCACGGAATAATCCGTGGATAAAATTAAAATTCCGTGGGTAATTAGCCACGGAATAATCTGTGGGTAAAATTAAAATTCCGTGGGGAATTCTCCACGGACTCAAAATTCCATGGGTAATTTTTTACCCACGCCATTTTTACCCACGGACTTTATCCGTGGGTAAATTCATTTAACCACGGAATAACACAGATTTACCCTTGGATTTGTCCGTGGGTAAATCTGTGTTTTGTTGTAGTGATTAGAGTCTTTACAGTTCACGAGGAGAAGGTGCTTCCAGGCTGTAGAGAACCAAAAGAAGGCAAAGTGTACAAATGTGTGTGCTAGGGGTTATGAGTGAGATGTGTTTATGAGGGCCAAATGGGGCTCCTTATATAGGCTCAAGGTAGGAGGGAAGTCATGGTTTGTAGGTGGGAAAAACAGTTATGCTAGCAAGTTGAAATAGTCACTAAGATCTAAGATGTAGGCACACTGTCGAGCGTCGATCCATAATACCAAATTTTTATTTATTCAAAGTAGGTCTTATTAATATAGGTTCATATTAATATTATAAAAAAAATGCATGGCACTAAATAACTTAACGTAATTTTTCTTTTTTTAATAAGAAAGTACGACTTAGAGCCTCTTTGGCTCTATTTATTTTGGTCTTATAAGTACTTTTTTTAGGAAGAAAAACGCTTATTTTCTTAAAATAAGACGTTTGGCAAAATATCCAAACGTATTTTTGAGTTGTGGCAAAAGCAATTTTTAAAATTTAAGTAGAAACTAGAAATTGAAACTTATGCTACTAACAAAAAAAACTAAATTTAATTATTTTAAGAAAAAAAATACATTTACTAACATTTTAAAATTCCCATGCAGTTATAAAGACAATAATAATAATAATTTATTAAAATAATAATGCTAATAATAAAAACTTATAATTAAATTTTTATTTGAATAAAATACCCTGGATGGATGGGTGTTGACTCTTTTGTTCGGTTTGAATGAATAGTCAGTTTATCAAAATAATAATAATAGATATTTAATAAAAATAATATCATAATAAAAACATATTAATTATAATTAATATTTTTTCATCAACATTTTATTAAATTAATAAACTAATTAATATTTAATATCTATTTGTATAATAAAACTTAATAATAATAAATATTTATACAATTTATCTATTTAATAATATTAATAACACTTAAATCTATATATGTACTTTTTGATAATTTTACATTTAAATACACTTTTTAATACAAATTTATTAAACACAAATTATTTAAAAAAAATATTTTTTAACTTATTTTGTCAAATACAAACCGTGTCTCCCTTTAAGTATTTTTTTTCTCAAAGTCTATTAAAAAAATCATTTAAAATAAATAATTTTCAAAGAAATTTCAGATGGACCCCTTATCCTATTTTCTAATGTTAAAAACAAAAATTGCCTAACATTGCCAATCTTGAGGACTGAAAATTGTGGAGTCAATGTGGCCTGAAGCTGGGGCCAGAAATTAGAAGGAAGCAGAAAGTGATGAGGCATCCATGGTCCTTCGAATACAATGATGAATAATCTTTTATAGTATACGGACACTTCCCAAAGTCAATTCGAAAAGAGAAGCATCATTATTCATTATTCATTATTCATTATTCATTATTCATTCCCTTCGTATATTTCTATTCTTTTTAATCATGAGAAATTCCATATTTTCAAAGTGGGTCTCCCTTTATAAAGACACATGTTGGACCCTTATCCCGCCCACGCCCCTTATTCTATCCTAATCACTCCAAATAACTATTAAGCTTTAGGGTTTAGGGCATTTTCATATGTTTTTAGGGCACGTTTGCTTAGTAGATAGGGAAAGGGAAAGAGAGAGAAAAAGAGAATGGGTTTGATGTGTTTGATAGTAAAAATTTAGAATGAAAATAGAATGGGAATGTATTAAAATTATCACTTTACCCCTTATATTAAAATAATAAAAAAAAAGAAGGTTAAGATTGTGTCAAATCAAAGGGTATAATAGACATTTTGTATTTTATTTTATTTTTTATTTTTTTAAAAGATTCTGACAAAGAAAAAAAAAAGTAAAAATTGATGGGGCCCAACTTTTGTGTTTCCAATCCCGACTTCTTTCCCGTAAGTGAACGTCTCCTTAGTATTTCCAATTTTGAAAAAGGGTTTAGTTTAATTTTTAATTCTTGAATTGTTTGGTGAAATTATTATTTAATTTTTAAATTTTCATAAGAATAATATTTAGTTTTTAAATTTGTAATTATCTCAACTATTTAATCCTCTACATGTTACCTGTTAGATAATTGAGTGTCGTGGCCATTAATTGTTGACATGGCGCTGTTAACAACGACGGTTCAAGTGTCACCGCCGACATAGAAGAAGATTTTGTTGTGAGGATAAGGCATGATGTGGCTGTCATAATTGTACATCAAGCAAAGCTTGGCTCCGAGAACAGGGGAAAGGGGGTCATCGACTCAGTTTTCAACAACGCAAGAGGAGGAGCGAGGAGAGGAGAGGAGCCGGCCACGTCAGCAGTTAACGACCATATGTCACTCGGTTATTTAACGAGTAACGTCCAAGAGACTAAATAGTTGAAAAGTTAAAATTCGAAGACTAAATAGTATTTTTTCCAAAATTTAAGAACTAAATAATAGTTTAACCCACTATTTGAAGATTAAAAAGTACTTTGTCTCTTTAATTTATTTAGTCTACATTTAAAATATTTTTATATAAAATTTAGGTTAATAGTGATGACATACCAATCTATATATATATAAAAGCCAAAGATATGAAGCCAATTCTTGCCACATGACTGGAGTGTCATGTTTTGCAATTCTGCCACGTCATTCTTCAAACAAATCTAGCATACCTGCAAGCCGACGGCTGAGATCGTTCCTTAGCATAGCCTTTTTAATTAATGCATATTGTATGTAATTAATCATATCATAAATATTTGTATCATTTATTTCATTTGGGTTGACCTCATCACTAATTGATTTAAACTAACAAATATCATATAAAAAATTTAAGGATAATTTTATATCAGCTCAAATTTTAATATTCAATTAATTTTTTATATGCAAATACAAAAATTAAAAATAAATTAGAATTAAAAATTATAAAATTTATATAAACTTAGTATTAAAAAATTTAGGAAAAAATATTTTATAATTTAATAATTATAACCACAATTAAAAGTTCTCAAATATGAGTGGATTGAAGAAAATAAAAGTTTCAAATATATATTATAAGTAAACTAAAAAATATATTCAAAATTTTGTAATCTATATATATATAAAAGCCAAAGACATGAAGCCAATTCTTGCCACATGGATGGAGTGTCATGTTTTGCAATTCTGCCACGTCATTCTTCAAACAAATCTAGCATACCTGCAAGCCGACGGCCGAGATCGTTCCTTAGCATAGCCTTTTTAATTAATGCATATTGTATGTAATTAATCATATCATATCTATATATATATAAAAGCCAAAGACATGAAGCCAATTCTTGTCACATGGCTGGAGTGTCATGTTTTGCAATTCTGCCACGTCATTCTTCAAACAAATCTAGCATACCTGCAAGCCGACGGCCGAGATCGTTCCTTAGCATAGCCTTTTTAATTAATGCATATTGTATGTAATTAATCATATCATAAATATTTGTATCATTTATTTCAATTGGATTAACCTCATCACTAATTGATTTAAACTAACAAATATCATATAAAAAATTTAAGGATAATTTTATATCAGCTCAAATTTTAATATTCAATTAATTTTTTATATGCAAATACAAAAATTAAAAATAAATTAGAATTAAAAATTATAAAATTTATATAAACTTAGTATTAAAAAATTTAGGAAAAAATATTTTTAATAAATATAACCACAATTAAAAGTTCTCAAATATGAGTGGATTGAAGAAAATAAAAGTTTCAAATATATATTATAAGTAAACTAAAAAATATATTCAAAATTTTGTAATGAAAAATAATAATACACAAATAAAAATATATAAACATATTAGTACTATTGACAAAGAAAATATCACAAAATTCTTTTAACAAATCTTTTTTTATTATCTATTAATCTTATATTAATATTCAAATTAGTTTTTATATGCAGATACAAAAATTAAAAATAAATTAGAATTAAAATTTAAAAAATTTATATAAACATAGTATTAAAAAATTTATTTACGAAAACATAAAAGAATCCATATACTTCAAATCACATCATGATTTAATTTTTTTAACGTACAAAATAATTAAAATTAATATAAAATAGTCTTTAGTCATAACCCGTGCATCGCACGGGTTGAATAGTAGTCTTTATGATTAGACGTGCATGGAATTTACTTTTTAATATTTTAAAAATATAATATAAGATAATAATTATTATATTTTAAAATAATAGAAAATTAAATTTACATTTTTTTATTTTTAAAATGTAGTATAAAATAATAATAATTAGTTTTAAAAATAAACAAAATAACGAAAAATTATTTATTTAATGACTACGAATCATATCTACTTTTCTCTTGCATATCCTTTCATTATATATTTTTAATATAATTTTTAATTTAAAAATAATTAATTTTGTCATACCAATAATCAAAAGACCCAATAATCATATTAAAAGGTAAGTGTGCATTTGTTAGATATACTCCTATTATAAATAAGGTTTTGCTTCTTTAAGATTTTTCTTAACCAATAAAAAACTATTATTTGTTGAATTTTTATTAATTTTAAGTCACTGTATTCTTTGTGAAACCAAAATAATATTGAAAAAAAATCTTAAAGAATATTCATAGTGACACTAAATTAAAGGCTTGTTTGGTTGGTTGTTTTGTGGATATAATGTGAACGATAATATGAATGGGAATGCTGGAGGGAATATGAATATGAATGTGAAAGTGATGTGATGTGAGTGGAATAAAAATGGGTAAAATGACATTTTACACTTATATTAAAAGTGAGAATGAAATAAAAGTGGGTGAAAAAAGTAAGGGCAAAAATATAATTTCATCACATTATAAAAAGTAAAGTATGTTTAGTAGGAAAAATGTTTGGAATTATAAGACACATTACTTAACCCCATAAACCAAACGAGGCTTAATTAAAGAGGAGACATTCAGTGGTACGGTAGTACTGAACTTCAGTACATCCTTCCTATTGGTTCTTAAACCATTCAAGGTGGGTTTTTATTAAGGTGAATTTATATTAATATTAACAAATGGCTCTACATGATTGGAGGGATGTACCAAACTTCAATAATGTTCTTTTAATTTTCACGAAAAAAATGTGTTCTTTTAATAATATTAAATATTAAAATTTTATTAATATTAATAAAAAATACAGTACTAAATATAGGACTGCACATGGTTTGGGTTGGTTCGGGCTAAGGGTGGGTTGGTTTGGGCTAGAGAAAAATATCAGCGGGTTAGGTTGATTCAGGCTTACTAAAAATGCATCAATCAACCCAAACCATTCACTGGCGGTTTGGGTTGGTTCGGGTTGGCGGGCCAACTCTTTTTTTTTCTTTCTTTCTTCCTTGATTCATTGAACCAAAATTTTAAAAATGTTTAATATAAAATAAAATATAGTTTAATAAATTATATTTTATAAACTTTTTAATATCACATTTCATTTATTTTTTACAAATTATTTGGATTATAATTAATCTAACTAGTTGTGATCTTGTTATTTGAAGTTTTAATGCATTATGCACATAATATTTTTATAATTCAACTATGTGGTTATCTAATTAATTTTATGATTGAGAGATTTGCATGTCGAGTAATGGAATGATAAAAAATCATAGAAGAATATTTTGAAATTAACCTATGAAATAATTTTTTAATCATAAATGTATATAAAAAAAGGAAAAAACTTAGGTTCATTTCCTTATGTCCATTACATCAAGTTCTACCAATCATATATTGTATTTACACTCTCTCTCTTCTATGATTGGTTATATAAAAGGTGGTCTTCTATATTCTCTCTCTACTGTGATTGGTCATTTAAACACTTTTTGCCACGTGTCATATTTATATTGGAGAACTTGATGTAATGGATATAAGGAAATGGACCTAAGTTTTTTCCATTAAAAAAATAAAAAATAATTTTTGGCGAATTGGCGGTTTGGTCCAGTTCCGACGAGCTCAATATTGATAAAACCGCAACCCGAACCGCCATGGTTCAGACTAAAAAGTTTCAATCTGAACCAACCCATCAGCCCGAACCAAACCCCCAACATGGCGGGGTTGAATTGGGTTTGGCAGGTTGGCGAGCCAGAAATTTTATCCATTGGGTTCGGGTTTGGGTATTGAAAAAATGGATCTGGGTTTGGGTATGAGAATTTTAACGGCTACCCGAAATTTTTTTCCATTGGGTCCGGGTCTGGGTATTAAAAAAATGGGTCTGAGTCCGAGTATGAGAATTTTAACGGGTAAAAGTTCGAGTCCGGGGACGGGTAAGGGTGCATTCATCCCGACCCCGAACCCGGTGATATAATATTATATAAAAATATTTTATATATAAATTTTTATATAAAAATATATTGTATATCATGTCAAATTAAAAAAAAAATTCTTATAAAAAAAATTTTACACTCACCCCTTTCTCGAGTCACACATTCACATTTCACGCTACATTTTATATCTATATTTGTTTATTTAAGGATAAATTTAAATTTTTTATGTTTATTTTATTGTGTATTTGAAGTTTGTTTTTCTTAAATTTATCAATAATTAAATTTATGAATGTGTATTCAATCTTTGTGATGAAAGTAACAAATTTTATAGAAAAAATTGTAAATTTTTTGGATTCGGGTTGGGTATGAGGATTTAAATATTCGATGAGTCCGAAGATGAATATCAAATTTTATACCCGATCGAGGACGGGTCCAAGTCCAGGGACAAAAAAAATATTAACTATCGAAATTAGAGACAAAAAATATAATATCCTGCCCATCTTAGCTATTGCCATCCCAATTTTAATGGGTTAAGATCCGTGAAACAAAATTTTGTTCAGAAAGGCATGACTTCTTGAGACAAACAAATCAATAAACATCAAATCATACACAATATTATATAAATAGAGAGAGAGAGATGCTAGAATACTTGAGCAACTAACTACCACATACAATATCATATATATATATATTGTACTGATCGATCTCTCTTACATTACATATCTTCTTACGTACATACTCCTCACATGGATATACAACGAGACAAATATAGAGTGCCCTGTGTCCCCCGTTTCCCTTCCAAATTGTCACCTTCTTTCTCCATCAAACCCACCACCACCTTCGTCCTTTATTCTTCTCCTTCCATCTAACCCAATATTGTGGGCTTAATTACCTCTAGCTACCATTTATGAAGCTGAATATCTCACGAACTGCTTCTGCTATTTCATTTGCTGAACCAAGCTTACACTCTTCTTCAATCTGCATCATCAACCAATATAATACCCACTTTAATTTTGTTTTACCATCACCAATATTTATCTCATAAGCTGTAAATTTGTTGTACTACTACGGCATTTTAGAAATATATTACTATTATTATTATTATTATTATTATTATTATTATTATTATTATTATTATTATTATTATTATTATTTCTAATTTGGACTTTGGTAAGCTGTCTTCCTTTATGTATGATTCAGTTAATTTTAAAAAAAAATCATTAAAAACCTACTAATTTGTTCATTTAAAAAATTCAAAAAAAAATATGATTCTATCAGAAAGAACTAGTTTTTCATAATGTGAAAATCAATCAACTGTACCTAATAGTAGCTTAAACAAAATTAATCTAATAGATAAATAGATGATGTAGTAGGTGAAAAAAAGAAAAGATTTACCGTATAAGGGGAGAGATGTAAAATTACATTATTACCATTAACAGAAAAATTCTCTCAATTATTTTTTTTTTAATTTTTTCTCAAATTAAGAAAACCACACTACAATTTTATTATTTACTTTTTTTATAATAATAAAATTTATCAAATTATAGAAAAGCCTAACGACACTTACAATAAATCAAACAACTTCATCTTAACAATACAAAAAAAAAGAATTCGTAAAAATTGTTGAACTAAGGACGAATAAAGATCAATATATTATTATTTACTTTTAGAAACATAAATATATTTTTTAATTTTTTAAAACAATTATTAAAACAAACTGTCAACTTTGTGTCATTTCTTTGTGAATTTTCCTTTCATTCTTATTTTTTAAAAAATTCAAATAAAAAAAATATTAATCCTATCACCAAGTTAAGCTCTACACGGCACTGTAATAATCTTACCTTCTTTGAGGGCATGTTTGGTTGTTTTATTAATATAATTTATTATAGAATGATTTTAGAGTGCAAATGATTTAAGATGCAAATTTATACAAATTCCTATGTGACGCGTTTGTATTGGTCCAATACAATCGCAACGTTTATATACATTTATATGAGTTTAAATTCTAAACTATTTACACCTTAAAAAAATTCTTCATTATATAATTTAATATTACCTCTTACATTCGTTCATTCTATCAAACCTGTGCTTACTTTTAAAACGACATCACATTTTTTAAAAGCTGTTATTGAATAAGTAGATGCTATCATCTTTCATCACTTCTCTCAACTGTGAAGCAAGTTTTTTCTTTTTAATTAAATGAGAGATAATGTTGGAAATAGAGAAGCCAGGTTTTGCTTAGGCTGCAAGTCAGAAGAAGAATGGTACACTGACTTGATTCCTCTTCTGTGCGTTGACCAATTTAAAATACTAATATAACAATAAATAAATAAAGAAAATAATAATAAATGGAGAAAAACAAATTAATTTGAAAAAAAAAAATGATGAAGAAGGAAAAAAAAGACAGAGTAATAATACCTTGAGATTGAAACAGTATAGTACCGAAGCCCGTGAGGAGGTGATATTGAGATGCAGAACACTGAGCCTAAGTTCCTCCAAAGCAACAATGGCTTTCACCAATTGTCCATTTATCCTTCTGCAACGAATCTTCAAGTTCACATGCGTTTGAATCACCGTCGCTTCTATCTTCGCTTCTCCTTCTTCTTCTTCTTCTTCTTCTCCTTCTTCGTAACTAAGCGATGAAGGTTTCGGAATCTCGCTGGTAGAACCGATCTCTTCGTTCTTTCTATTCCTCTTTTCCGCCTCGAGAGATTGGAGCAGCTGCTCCAATTCCTTCACGAAATCTATGGCTCCTCCGATGATCGACGCTTGGTCGCCCTGCGTAAGGCGAAAGAGATTGGGGGGTTTTGAGTGATAATACGGATTTTACGATTTTAATGCGAATCTGGAGGTATTGATTTACGATTTTACCCTTTGAATGTAGGAAGGGGGCATGAGGGTTTTCAGGACGCTGAGGTGGTCGTTCATCTGGCGTCGCCGGTTGCGTTCGACGGCAATGTGAGTCCTTCTCTGGTTCTCCACTTCTTCCTTGTTCTTCGTTGGTCTCGTTCTCTTTCTCTTTCTGCGTTTGGGCTCTCTGATGCTACAATTTTCAGCTTGATCGGGTCGTTCTGCGTTGTCGACCATTGTTGTAGCTGAATGAGGAGGAAGATGATGATGATGATGGAGGTCTTGGTTGGTTTCGGATTTCGCAGGCGAATGGATCTCTACGACGTCGTGTGTGACGCAGCTTTCAGGTTCTACCATTGCTTGGATTTGGGGCTTCAATCTGGGTACGTACGCTTTCTCTTCCCATGCTTGATTGTTCTTCAGGTGTTGCAGCCTTAGAAGTGTTTGAAAATTTGCCTCTGAGAAGGGGAAAATTTGTTGTGGGTATTCCACACTCTGTAGCATCTGTAGAAATGGCATCTTTGCATCCTCTAAGCTAGATATTAAAAAATGTTCGTCTTCCTCTGTATTGATGAAGCCTTGCTCTAAACAATTTACTTCCAAATGCTCACCAAAGAACTGCAAGAAAAATTATAGAGAACAAACAAGATAAGAGTTTTGTCCAGAAGTATAGTAGAGAGCTGGATTTCATTTTCACACTGACCCAAAAAAGCAAAGAATATATATGCTTCCATTAATGAGCTTGAGGTTGAGAATCTCTAGAGAGAGGTGGGGTAGTAAAAATAGGAACAGAAATAGAATGTCAAAACAGGGAAACCTCTAAACCAGTGCAGATACATGTATTTTCCAGGAAAATAACATAATGCATTTAATGTAAGCCATTTGAGAAGGAGTAAATGCAGTACTTTTCTTTGATTCTACAAATGGGGTTCGAGGGAAATGAAAGGTGGAAGAAGAAAGAAGAAAATATGGGTTTTATCTGAAAAAACTAGGAAAGTAACATACACAGGAATTGATGGGTCCTTGAAGCCTCTCCATCATCAGAGGCTGAGAGAGAGAGAGAGAAAGGAGGGATCTTAAATTCTTTCTCTCTTACTGTGTGTGACCAACATTCCGTATAGTGATACTAACAAAACAATAGCAATAAATGTAATCCCCAAGAAGCAGAAGAAGGCGACCCTATATTGTTCCACCCCGCAAGGATTCTAATGATAGTCATATATAGAGAATGTAATAAATGCTGGTGCGTGAAGTTAAACAGCTAGTCTCAAGGAGGGTAAGTAGAGAAGATTGGTAATTTGGGTCAAATCATTGAACATGAAAAGGGGAAAATGGAGAGATTTTGGTGAGAAACGAAAGGTGGGAAATTAAAACTCTCTCAAACTGGGTGAGAAGAGATATAGCAGATGCATTTGAAGACTGTGAGAGTTGGTGAGAGCTTGCAGGAGATAGAGAGAGGGTTAGGGTTGTCTGGTTTACAAGGTCCCAAGCATTATTGGGGGTGGCAGTTTTGTCCAGCAGCGGGGACAGACAGTTGTGGGACTCTCCCTCTTTCTCTCTCTAGTATTTTTTTTAGGTAGACTGTCCTATCACATTCACAAATAAATAACGAATATTTAACTTTAGAAAAAAAAATGTACGTCTAGTTTTTATTTTAAGTTTCTGTGGAGGTTTAAGAAAATGGTGTAGATGGCCCAAGAAAATAAAGAAAATGGTGAGTTTATAGAAAGTTTACCCGCTTTAGAGATTGTGTTAATTTCTTTTTCTTTTTTTAATTTTTTATTCAAGAAAATGAAAAAAGAGATGAATAAAAAAATCATCATCTTAAAAAGTTAAACTCTATATAAAAGAGCTTAAGAAAAAATGGGAAAGGCAACACACTTAATTGGCTCCTTGTTATTAACACAACCTTTCTCTTAAGTATAATCTATGAAGTATCTTAGAAAGTTTAAAATGGTGCTTGATAGAAACATAAAAGAACTTCTGTAATATTATTTGATATGTTTGTAACATATGATAACAAACAATATTTTACTTGAATTTTAAAATAATTTTCATATAGAATATTTAACTTTATATGAGAAAGAGATAGAACTCTTGTTCATAAAAAAATGCATCCTTTCTCAGTCTCTTTCTCTCTCATGTAAGAAGACTAGCTAGGGCAGAGCAATGCAGCGAAAAAGCTTTGGGAAAGGGCTTCTATGGATTGTGTCACTCACTCGTCTGATGAAGGGTCATATCCCAATTTCCACAAGCTCACCACACTCATACACCCTCTCTCTCTCTCTCTTAAGGCTCATTTTTTTATCCAAGAGGTCGTCACTGAGTTTTTTACCCTGCTTTTTCTTCTGTTTCTGCTTCAGACCCCACCTGTCAATATCCACTGCACATGGGGTATGCAAGTACAGGCTGACTAGCTAAGCTAAGCTAAGCCTCTTTGTAGAGCAAGAGTAGAGTAGGAAGAAGGAGAATGAGTGTGTCTGATCTTTTTACAATTAGAGCAGAACAAGATCATTAGGGGCCCTCTCTAAGAGCTTACGAAGTGTCAAAATCTACCCTATCCCTATGCATTTACAGTTGATACACAACACAACTATAATTATGTATTTGCTAAGCCTAAAGTGCCAACCCCACATGCTTCTCTTGGAATGTCATCTTGCTACGCCAGATTTAAATTTGTTTAAACTCGAGAGTCTATATTGGTAGTTTGAAGTCTTCCGAGAAAACATCTATCTCAACAACTTTTTTAAGTATGTTCATTAGATAGAAATAGAAATAGAAATAGAAATGAAAATGAAAATGAAATTGAAAACGACAACGAAAATGGAAACGAAAAGGGAATTGGAATGACTATTTTACCCTTTATATTAAAATAATAAAAAGAAAAGAAAGTTATAATTGTGTCAAATCATGTCAAATTAAAATGGTATAATAGATATTTTGTATTTCTTTTTTCTTTTTTTAAAGTTGATGAAAATGAAAAAGTAAAAAAATAAGTAGGATCCACTTACTTTTTTATTTTCATTCCCTACTCTCATTTTCATGTACTTAACACACCCTAAAAGACCATCGCTAAGGGTGTAGCTGTCTTCGGCGATGGAAAGTAAATGTAAAAATAGTTGGAATTTATGTCTGAAAAGTGGGTTTCAATGTCAGCAAATTTTTTATTTCTTTTATATAATTAAAAAAAATTAAAATACAAAATATTTATTTTGTTCTTTGATTTTATTCAATCATAATATTTTTTTTAATATTTTAATATAAGGGTAAAATAATAATTTTAATACATTTTTATTTCATTTTCATTCTCAAATTTTTACTACCAAGCACATTCTTATTTCCTTTCCCTTTCTGCGTAAAGAACGTGACTTAAAGTTACGTTTGGAATGCCGATTGCAAAAGAGAAAAGAAGAGAGAAATGTTCGGGCCTATTTCTGAAACGGTGGGCTCCACTTTTAGAGGGACATTAGATTCTTTTCTCAACTTTTCTGCAAGGTTGAAAAAAATAGGTGTGAAATATTCATTATGCCTTTTGATTTGACACAATCATAACTATTTTTCTTTTTAATATTTATAAGGGGTAAAATGGTAATTTTAATCTATTTTTACTCATTCCTATTCCCATTCTTAAATTTTACTACCAAACAAAGTAAAGACATTACCATTACCATTACTATTTCCATTCTCATTTCCTTTCCCTTTCTGCGTAACAAACACACCTTAAGAGCTCATTTGGTATGGTTCTTGACAGAGAAGATGAGTTGAAGCTTCCCATGTTGCACGTGTGGTTGTACAAAGAAGCTGAGGTTGAAACACTAGCAACCTTCTCTCTGTAGAGGGAATGTTGATTCCCTCATTATGTGGAGTGAAAGTGAGGTGAAGAGAAGGAAGTGATGGATGAAAGTACGACTTTGCCCTTCTCTCCACATCACCTTACATTGTTTGATTACACGCTGCTACAGACGGCAAATATCATTCCCATGATTGATCAATAATCTTCCTGAAACTAGAAGTTCTTCAATATCCTTGGGGACATTTGGTAGGCGTGTCTTCCACTCGGCTTTCTCAAACAACCCAATCAGTCTTTGTACTGAGAGATTGATTAGCTTGGCCATCTGCTTTATTTTCTTCTTCACAGTGGAAGTTTCTTCCTTCATCTTTTCTATTTTCGTGTCCAGCTCAAATATCTTTTGTGCTCTTGCCATATTTCTTGAGATTAAATTCCCAATCATCGATTCAGCCCCCTTCAACTCCTTGTTGACACTGATTAGTCGCACATTAACTTCTACAATATATTGTCTCAGGCCCTTGACCTCTTCATCGTTGGCAAGGCACCCTTCCAACTCAGTCACCCTTCCTTCTAACTTAACAACCCTAGTTTGCCTTGTCTTGAACTCTCTTCGGATAGCTTGAACCCTGGCTTCCCATGATCTCTCGTCTCTTTGAGTTGTTCTATCTGGTCGATCAACTTCTTTTTTTCCTTCTTTAAATTGTCATGCTCCTTATAAAGTGGGGACTTCTTCAACCCCGCGGTCTCCCTCTTTATGGTAGCACATTATTGCTTAGATTCTTTCACTTGTTTCTGGTACTTCTTGCGTTCTTCCATAAGGTCCAGTTCTGTTCCAACCAAATACACCATGGGCCGAAACCCACAAAGAGGCCAAAAATGGTACTCTATCCCACAAAAGATGAGGTGGGAGGAATCTGTTATTGAAGATCCTGGCATTCTGTTCCAACCAAATACACCAGAGAGCTGCAAGAATTGCACAATGCCAAAGGCCTTTGTGCTCTTTGTTTCTCCCAAAGCCAGAGCATTCCTGCACTTTTATATTTAGGAGATCCAAAATTTGCCCGTACTTGGTCTTTAAGTAACGGTACTGATCTACAGGGAGGCATTATCTCATACCAACTAATTACCTTACCGAATTGGCTTCAACTTTCACTTGGAAATTTCGGCACATAGGACGCAAGAAGCAAGAATCCCCTGCAATGCATCGACAGAAAGTTCCGAGTGAAAGTGTAAGCCAATCCGGTAGAGTAATTAATCAAGATGAGAGAATTCCTTCCTGTCAAACAATACCAATACTTTAAGACCTAGTACAAGGAAATTTTGGACCTTATATATAAAAGTGCCAGAATGCTCATTAGCTGCATTAGTACAGTATTGGGATAACCAATTCAAGGCATTTGCCTTCCCTGTCTTCCTTCTCTCCGTAGTGGTGGAAGAATATGCTAGGATTATGAAGAAACCCTTTTCTGCAAAAAACATCGTTTATAAGTACCTAGGTATTTTCCATCCAGAATAGATGTATTAAGACTCCTTGAGATACCAGAACAAAACTTACATTTCAAGAAACCAAGTTTAGTAGATATGGTAAGCTAGGGGCCTTGATCAAGCACATGGAGGTTCTATAAGCTAGAGAAGACTGGAAAGGTTTCTGCAAGGTTTTAGCCCTCACAGTATATGGAATAGTGTTATTTCCTTCTATGATTGACTCGGTGAATTTCTTAGCCATCTGTGTATTTCGTATCTGCAATTTTGGCTGAGACCAATGTATCCCTTACACTTTGTATGGTTGGGAAAGGAAAGAAGTTAAGAGGTTGCTTGCAACTCCGGGTTATTTGGATGGCCAATCATTTATTTGGAAATGGCTTATCATCAGGATCAATTGTGGATATAGTTCATCATCTGGTGAAAGAGTTCAAGACAAGAGAAGTATAGAGGTTGTATGACACCAGTTTCCAAGGACCTAAGAATTATAAGGAATGGCTCGCTTTCTTTGCAAGTATGAAGAAAGAGAGTATTTGTTGGAAATTAACGTGGTGGACTAATACCGAGATACTGTACAGTTGTGGACAATTCATGAATGTTCTTCTGGTTGGCCCAAGGATAGCCATCAATTACAACCTGTCTATAGCTCATCTTTAATTGACATACAAGCAGGGAGTACCTTGTGAGGAGTTGATACAACCTATCTTCTACCTTTACGAATCACTCTCCGATGCCCAAGGAAAGGCAATTTTTGAAGCTTGGACATTCATGAATTTCAAAGGAAGGCTGAGTTAGGAAATAGGAGAATGGTAATGACGGAAGAATATAAGAGATGGTGTCAACAGACAGTGTTATCCAACTCTGTGGAACTTGCCCCACTCAATCCGTTGCAAGGAAATGAAGATTAAGTAATTGAGAAGGCACTCAAGAGGAAAGTGGAGAACTATAAACAAGAACTGGACCTCATGGAAGAACGTAAGAAGAAGTGGCAGAAACAAGTGAAAGAATTTGAGCAAGAATGTGTTGCCATAAAGAGGGAGACTGGGGTATTGAAAAAGTCCAAAGTCTATGTGGAGAATGACAATTTAAAAAAGAAAAAAAAGAAGTTGGTGGACCAAATAGAACAGTTCAGCAGGGATAAGAGTTCATGGAAAGTCAAGGTTCAAGCAATTCTGAGAGAGTCCAAGGCAAGCCAGGGTTGTTGAGTTGGAGGGAAGGGTGATTGAGCTAGAATGGCGCCTTACCAATAATGAAGAAGTTGAGGTCCTGAGACAAGATAATGCAAAACTCAGAGCGACTAACTGGTGTTAATGGAGAGTTGAAGGCGGCCGAATCTACAAGTATCCTCCTATTGGAGGCAATCCTGTTCGAGCTAGCTGAGTTTTCATAACGAGGTTAGAGCTCTTCCAACATAGGTTTTTCTATACATAAGACTCAAACCCGAGAGCTTTTTTAAGAGGAATTGAGTACTTACCACCTGTTGGGAATTTAATCTCAAGAAATATGGCAAGAGCACAAAAGTTATTTGAGCGAGACACGAAAATAGAAAAGTTGAAGTAAGAAACTTCCTCTGTGAAGAAGAAAATCAAGCAAATGGCTAAACTAATCAATCTCTCAGTGCCTGATAGGGTTATTTGAAGAAGCTGATTGGAGAATACACCTTCCGAATGTCCCTGAAGATATTAGTTTTAGGAAGAATATTGATCAATAAATGGAAAGGTGTTTGCTGCCTGTAGCGACATGTAATCAAACAAATTCAGTTTAATGGAATTAAGTGTTTCTTTTGGCTCAAAATCATCTCAGGAGATGTCTGGTGAATGTAGCATTATCTCATGGCAGCCAAACTTGTGAGGTTGAAGTCTATGTAAAGAGGGTGCTTTAGGAAGTAGGTTTTAGGCCACACTTGAGGCATGTAATTAAGACTCTGCATTTATTAGGAGTACAAGAATTGTAGATATATACCATTAAAGGGTTACGGGTATACCTTTATTAGGAGTACAAGAATTGTAGATATATACCATTAAAGGGTTACGGGTATACCTGGAATGTCAAATCCAAATATCCACACGGAGACGCGGTCACGAACACAAATATAGATCTACGGTCTTCACAACAAATACACCCGAAGAGGATGAAGACGATTGGAAAACTCTTGCAGAAATCTCAAGTTTCCTCTTGAGAGAAGAATAGAAACTACCATATGATATATTTTTGTGTATTCTGAATGTATGAATCATTAGACTTAAAACTGACTCATCAATATATATATATAGCCAATTTGAATTGGACTGATCAGTTTTTGGCGCCGTTGCTCGGAAATCACTAGAGAAAAATGGAAGCTTTCGAGTTTGATCCAATTAATTTATTCTCTGTTATTTATTTTTGTTTGCTTTTACATATTTGGATTACTGTAATTATTATATTTAATTTCCAGTCATTTAAATTCAGTTTTACTGCTTTTTGTTGCTTAATTTTCATGCACCTTGCAGCACCCCCAGGCGGATTGCTCTCTATGTGAAGTTACATGTCCCTCGCTATAAGCGAGTGACACATAGAGGAAACTCCCTTTGTTTTAGCTTTCTAGTTTTTAGTTTTCCGTCCCTTTTTATTTTTCTATTATTTCTTTGAAGTGTTTCTTTTATTTTCCTTATTTTCTCGCACGTTTTTTTTAATATAGTTTATTTAAAAAAATTAAAATACCAAGTGGCTTTTAAAAGTTTTTTAGGTGATTTAGATTAAAGAAAATTTTTGAAGTGTTCTTTATCTATTTCTTTCTTGAATGGATAGACATTACTACTTTCCTATGACAACATTAATTTCTTTTATCCTTATTTTTATACGCACAATGGACACCTGAGCCAATATGAAGAGGTCTCATTTATGCAACCTGAATTACAATTGGGTAACCAAAATTTCAAAACTTCAATTTTGAAAATCATGTTCAGTGGTACTGTAGTACTGAACTTCAGTACAAACCTCCAATTAATTGGTTCCTAATCCATTGTCCTAATTAATGTAAGTTTTTATTAACACAACATGATTGAAAGATGCACTGAAGTTCAGTAATACGGTAGTACTGAACTTTTGCCCATCATTCACCTAACTTTGGTTGGGGGCAAGCAACAGTCAGGATGTCCCTAGCTTTCAATGGGAATCTTCGGTGCAATATGCAGTGCTTAAACCTCCTTCCATGATGAATTCCATCGATCAAGCACCATCGCTAGACTAAGGAATTCAACGCCATGATAGAACAAAATCCAACTCTTTTTATTTACTTTATTGGATAAGGAAAAGGGTCGAACAATTCCGCCATAGTTGAGAGTGAGCAACCAGACATAAATAAGCTAGAATCTTCAAGCCAATTAATGTTGGACACTTTTTCCAAATTAACTGTAAAATTTGATGAGAGTAGAGCTGAAGATGAGGGGAAGATTAATTCCTTGGTGGAAAAGATGGACTCAAGCTTTGACCACCTCAATGCAATGCTTGATCTTATAAGAGAAAAGCAAGAGAAGTAGCATGATAATTTTATTTGATTGCTTTCTAAGGGTTTGCTATATATTAAGGAACTGTAAAGCCTATTAGCAGATCAATAGAGCTTGCAGAAAAGTTTTCAGATGAAATAAAAAGATAAAAATAAAACCAAAAAATCCTGGTATTTAAACCCTCAAAGACCAATATATAAAATTAATAATTTAACAGAAGAAAGAAGTACAAAGATAAATTTAGACAAAAATTCAAACATTGTTAGATGAATTACTAAAAAAGTTAGATAAATTAAGCACAAGGGCCTCCTCATCAAATAATCCAAGGATAAATACTTTAAGTCAAGAAAGAGGTAGTGATAATGAAGATTTAAATATGATAAATAAAATTAGATTTTCTAAAATTAGAAATTATTATCCAAGACCTACTTATCTGGACACCCAATAAGAAGAGAAGAAAAATATCAATTTGTAAAAAATAGTTATTCAAGAGAAACCATAATCGAGTAGAATATAGTTGGTGCTAGTGAACTCTACATTCTAGATGTAAATCAAAATATGGTAATGTGTTCAACAGCTTACAAAATTAAAAGCTATACTAAAAAACAAATATTAACCATATTGGCAACAGGTTTTTCGGAATAGTAAAATGGTTGGTAGGATAATTATTTAACAAATATGAATAGATCAATAATTTGTAATGCAGTCCTAGAGGAATTTAGAGAAGGTTAAGTAGTGAGAAGATTCAGTATCTACGATTTTGTATGCAGTAACAAAACACTTCATAGGAGACATATTAAAGTTTCAAGAAAGAGTAGTAGAAAAATTGATAAATTTACTTGCCCCACCTTGTCAAGTTTTAGTTCGTATAAGGATATGCTCTTAACAAAAGTATACACTAGGCCAGATTGTAATGAAGATTTTTGGAAGGAAATATTCATAGCAGGATTATCAAAATTATTTGCGGAAAATGTTAGGGAATCAATAAGAAAAATATTATGACAATACAATTCCTTATAATCAATTAACCTATGGCCAAATAATCAACTTCATAACTACTGAAGAATTGACTTAAATTTTCATCATAAAATTAAATATGAAACAAAAGAAAATAAAAGGGACTTAGGAAATTTTTGTCAACAATATGGTATTAAAAAACTCAAGCTCCTTTAGTCAAATATAAGTAAGGAGTAGAAAAGAAATCTATAAATATAAACCAAAAACCAAACACATTAGGAAACATAAATACCATAAAAAGTTTTCAAAAAATGAAGGAAATAAGGGGAAAAACTTTGTGTGTTTTTAATATGGTAGATATGGACATATAGCCAAGAATTGTCAATTAAAGAAAAAGATCAACACATTAAAAATATATGAAAAATATAAACAAAGTTTAATTAGCTTATTGATTAATGAAGAATATGAAACTACATATGAAGTGTAGATATCCCATTTTGTCCGGACAATTTGGAGTAAAAAAAGAAAATAAAAGGGACTCAGTAAATTTTTGTCGACATTATGGTATACAAAAATTTAAGTTCCTTCACTCAAATATAAGAAAAGGAGTAAAAAAGAAATCTATGAATATAAACCAAAAACCAAATACATTAGGAAACCTAAATACCATAAGAAGTTTTCAAAACATAAACGAAATAAGGGAAAAACTTTGTGCATTTTAAATATGGTAGATATGCACATATAGCTAAGAATTGTCAATTAAAAAAAAAGATTAATACTAAAAATAGATGAAAAATATAAACAAAGTTTAATTAGCTTATTGATTAATGAAGAATATGAAACTACATATCAAGTGTAGATATCCCATTTTGTTAGAACAATTTGGAATAAACTTAGGAGTCTTTAAAATGGCCTCAAGGCCCTTGTGAACGCCTTATTTTGTCTGTGCAACTCAAGGTAACTTTAGGGTATGTTTGGATTGAGGATTAAGGAGGAGAAGGGGAGGGAGGGGGAGACTATTAAGATATCTTCTTCTTGTTTGGGAAGATGAAAATTGGAGGGGAAGATAATGGAAGATTAATTTTTAACCCTCCATTATCCTCCCCCTTCACAAATTCAAGATACTTCAAATTGGAGTATTTTGGAGGAGGTATCAACACCCAAACAAGGGGAGGACATATGGAAGCTTAACCTTCCCTTCCCCTCCCTTCCCTTCTCCTCTAATCTCTCCCCTTCCCTCCCCCTCCCAAAATCCAAACAAAGCCTTAAAGATAGCTTAGGAACACTTTAAGACATGATATTTAGTCCTTGCTTGCCGCGTGAGGATTTGTAGCTCGCCACGGTGAGAATTCAAGCTCACTCTTAGGATTTGTTTGGGAATTAAGAGAGGAAGGGAAGGGGAGAGATTAGAGGAGAAGGGAGGGGAGGGGAAGGGAAGGTTAACCCTCCATATGTCCTTCCCTTGTTTGGGTGTTGATACCTCCTCCAAAATACCCCAATTTGGGGTATCTTGAATTTGTGAAAGAGAAGGATAATGGAGGATTAAGGCTTGATCCTCCATTATCCTCTCCTCCAATTTTCATCTTCCCAAACAAGGGGAAGATATCTTGAAAGTCTCTCCTTCCCTTCCCTTCTCTTCCTTAATCCCCAATCTAAACATACCCTTAGGGAGATTGCTCAAAACTTTTTTTCCAAGTAGTGCCATTTTCCTCCTGAAAGTATAGAAAAACCATGATTATATTATGACTTTACTAGACACCAACTCAATAACTTTGATCCATGAATATTAATATTCAAAATCCTCAAAATATTTTATACTCCAAAATGAAAATCAATAAAGTTCTTTTTGTTCGTTAGTGGGAAAAATCTATTTATACTGCTCAAAGATTTCAGCAAAAAATTCAGCCCACAAACTTTTAATTATTTAGATTATCAAAAACCATGTTTAATTTTATGTTAATCGGACCTTATTCTCACTTATGGTTTATCTGGTTCAAAAGGGGAACATGAGAATTTTCAACATGGTTTTATGAGTGATTTTTCCAATATGGCCCAACTACTTCCTTTTTCCCTTCAAGTTTGCTCAAAATGCTTATGAATTGTTCAAAACTAGAGTCAATTTTCCTGAGGGAACGAGGTTATTCTATTTCTTTGCTAATTTTGGAGTTACCGGGATTCTGATTTGGGATTATATCTTTTGTTCAAATTACCCTCTCCCTATCCAAATTATTTGGCTTGAGACTTTAATATAAAATGGTGGTCAGTTTATGATCTCACTCTATTATGCACCGAAAAGCTCAACACTAGGTTCAAAAAGCATTATCATAAACTCAAAAGTATAGTCCAAGACCAAAGTATTGCCAAATTTTTAACTTTAAAATTCAAAATTATGGTCGAGTTAGCAATAAAGGGTTCAAAAGAAGAATTCCAAGAAAAAACTAAGCATTTTCCGAAGTTGGTCAATCTGACAAAAGTAACAATGAATCAACATCAAGGTACACCCCATTAAATGAAGACAATTGTTATTGGGTAGACTTAAGCAATATTCATCAGTATGATCAATAAAATTCATCAATTATGTTCAATAAGGCATATTTCCCCAGTATTATCAAGAAGGATAATCATCTTACTCCATCAAGACAAAGAATTTCATATTGAAAGCATCTCATCATGACAAACAAGGCAAGATTCTTGCAAATAATTTTATTTTAGAACAAAATCTCAACACTATAACCACTATCTCAAGAGTACTACTATATAAGGATCCAGTATGGATCAAGAAAGGGCATCGAACCCTTTCTCCCAAAAGTTTCCTTACAAATTCTCTCGTTCTCTAGTATTCTCAAAGCTTTTGTTTTAGTTTGTATTTTGTATTTTATGAAGATTTGTATAAAAAATTCCAATTCTGAATTCAATATCTGTAAGTGTTACTGTTGTTAATAAATATTTCATTCTCAATATTTCTCTTATAAAATTTCTTTTTAATTATTATATTTTATCATTAATAATTTGTATTTACTTTGTTGACTATATACACAATTTCGTCCCTGAAAGATCTGGCCTACCCAACTTGATCCCTGAAAGATTGCACCGTTATACAGTTTGGTCCTTCTGTCATACTAGTTAAATCAACTTCACAGACGTGCTGACGTGGCTTGTTAAATTTCCATGTGGCCCGTTAGTGTGTGATTCAGACTTGCTTACATTGCACCCAGCTCCAACTCATCTTGAAACTCAATATTTGGAAGAATCAGATTGCACAATAACCCTAAAACGCACCGTTTTTGAAACAATGGGTGGGGGACCAAACCATATACAAGAGAAACGGTGAGGGTGAGTGGCTCAAACCCCTTAGACAACGACAGTGGACGAAACCCTACCGTGGCTCAAACCCTAGCAGAGATTGCGACGTATGTTGGTGCAAGAGCGTTCTTGAATCTCGACCGTCGATTCCATTCGCCTCAAATCTCCATCGTTGATTTTCGTCAGGTATGCGTCAATGGCAGATTCTCCACTTTCTTCGAAGCTTCGTTTTTTATTCCTTGGCATTAGTTTATTAAAATCGATGAATGTGTTTCATACCTTAACTGAAAATCTCCATTGTATATTGCATTCGGCTCAAATCTCCATCGTTTTTTATTGCTTAGTTTATGCTTGCGTTGACCCCATAAATGTAGGGCACTCTGAACTCCAAAACACTGACCCATTGTTTATGCGTTGAACTCCAAACTTTTAACTGTAGAGAGTAGTGAAGCAGAGAAATAAGCATATTTATATACATAGACCCACCAATAGTAATTTGAAATGCATATATATATATATATATATATATATATATATATATATATATATATATATGCACACTCTATACATTATATATATATATATATATGCTTATTTATCTACTATGCAACTTATAAGTGCTTTGACTCTTGTAGCAATGGGGAAAAATATGAGGGCTATGTGTTCTGCAAATTTGTTTGTGGATGATGATGATGCATTGATTGAACAACTACGAAGGGAGGTAGAAAGAGATGATGATGAAACTAACAATAGTGGTGATAATGAAGATGATGGTATTGAAGATGGTGATCATAGTGAAGATTTTGAAAATGAGGAAACTGATTCTGAAGATACTGAAGATGGTGATGATTATGACATTGGAGATGATGAAGCTTACAGGCCTGGCCCAGACTTATTTGACCAACATGATGATGAGGATGATGTGGAAATGGCAACAGTTATGAATAGGAAACAAGTTGGTGCTTCTTCCAAGAAGAAACAAGCTGCTGCTTCTTCAAAGATGAAACAAACTACTGATTCTTCCAAGGGTAAAGGGAAGGACATAGTAATTGCTGAGTCTGTTGAAGATGAACATGAAGATGAAATTGAAGATGGTTTAGGGCTGCCATTGAGAACAAGCTTAGCAACATCTTTAGAAGAAGAGGATGAAGACAGTAAATCAGATTCTGATGGTGGCTATGAATATGAGAAATTTAGATCCACATCTTGTGTCTGAAGAGGATGAAGACTACAGTTACAAAAATAAGTATCCTCAATTTAATGAAAGTGCTAGATTTGGTGAAGTGAATCTGCAACTTGGAATGGAGTTTTCATCACTTGAAGTCTTTAAAGAAGTAGTGAAAGATTATAATATTGCTAAAGGGCGGCGGTTTAGGTTCGTGAAAAATGATAAGGTTAGAGCTAGAGCTGAGTGCTTAGAGAAGAAATGCAAGTGGGAGATATATTGTTCATGGAGTAATAAGACCAAGAGTTTCTAGGTGAAGACCTACCTAAAGAAGCATAAGTGTTCAAGAGTATTCAAGAACAAGAAGGCTAACAAGAAATGGATAGCACGAAATTTGGTGCCTGAGGTAAGATCACAACCAAGGATGACTGCGTGTGAAGTGTACGATTTCTTAAAGGAGAAAAGAAAAGTTCACGTGGGAGTATTTCAAGTGTTCAGAGCCATGAAGCTTGAAAGGAAGATAGTGGAAGGAAGTGAGAAGGAGCAGTATAATAGGCTATGGGATTACTGTGAGGAGTTGAGGAATAGGAATCCTGGTTCCACGGTGCTATTGAAGCTAAGGTTTGTGAGACCAGATGCACCTCCTGCTTTTGATCGACTTTACATATGCTTAGAAGCCTGTAAAAGGGGTTTCAAGAATGGGTGTAGACCAATAATTGGCCTTGATGGATGTTTCCTCAAAGGTTATTATGGGGGACAATTGCTGACAGCAGTGGGTCAAGATGGCAACAATGCGTTCTTTATTATAGCGTATGCATTTGTGGACGTAGAAACTAAAGACATATGGAGATGGTTTCTGACTCTCCTTCTAGAGGACTTGGGAGACTACAGAGTGCATGGGTGGAACTTTATTTCAGACCAGCAAAAGGTAATTCTCATTCTTATTCTTTTTGTTAGTTATATGTTGAATATGCAATATAGATTAGATGTAGAGTAACTTGTAAAGTAATGAAATTTTGTGTTGTATAGAAAGTCTGGTATAGATAGAAAGACTGATATAGAAAGACTGGAATTTTGTGTAGTAAATCATTTACAATGTAAAACCTTCAGGGACTAACTTGTAGATCAAAAAAATCTTTTAGGGACTATTTTATGTAGTACTTAAAATCTTTTAGGGACTATTTTGTGTAGTACTTAATCATATTGTACTTTGTGGGTTTTGTGTTGTAACTGCTTGTTTTAGCAGTATTCTAGTTGAACCTTTTATGGTTAAGACTTATATTAACTTGGTATTGTAATACTTTTTGAGCCATTTACATGAGCCTTTTATGGTTAACACAAAACCCACAAAGTACAATATCCAAAATAAGTTGCCCAACATTGCTTGGTAAGTTGCTCTTCTCCTCTATTCTGGTCAACATTTGATGGTTGAGGAGGCATGAACTTACTCAACCTTGACCTAGTAGCATAGCTTGCAGCTTGGATGGTTTCATTTGTAGCTTTCTCTTTCTGCAAAGCTAGAGGAGGCCTATATGTCAATGCATTGTACATGGAAGGTGGCCTTAAAGGTGGTGGTCTCACTGCTGTAGTAGGTGCCATGGGTTGAGTGATTGGAAGTTGAGGCCTTACAGTTGGGGTGGGCTTAAATACCATCGTTGAAGTAGATGAATTTTGTGATGTTGGAATTGTTGGTGCCATCCCAGTTGTACTCTAATTAATATAGAATATAAGAGTTACTTACCAATATTTATTAATCTAACAGTATTTAAGTATATAGTAAAGTTTGGATTTTACTTGAGAAGATTGAGAAAGATTTGGTGAGTTAGGAGGTGGTGTTGCCAGCACAATGCTTGTCTAATTGATTAAGAAAGAAAATTGTTAGTCAGTGAAAAAGATGAAAAAGAAGAAGCAAATTGCAGTGTGTAAAAATAATGTACCTCTACACTTTGGTTGTTTGGTGTTGGAGGTGGTCCCTTGCAAGTCCTTGAGTTGTGCTTACTACTGCCACATTTTGAACACTTGATTTCTCCATACTTCTCTTAGCCTTGTGAAGTTTGGGTGGTGGGTCATTCCCCTTCCTTCTTTGCTTTTTAGGACGTCCAGTTGGCCTCTTAAATGGTGGTGGGTCTATGTCAGGCAACCCAGTCTTATCCCAAAAATCTGAGAATTGATTGGTTGCACATATGGTTCGTAAGTCTTCCTCCATAACTGAACAGAGAAGAAAGGATGCACAAAATCTTTAGGATCCACATTCTTAAAGGCCATGCATGCCACTGCATGCTCACAAGGTATACCAGTGAGACCCCACATGTTGTACGTGCAACTTGATATTCCCAAATCCACAATCATTTTTATTGGCTTGCACTCCACCTCATATTTATTACCCTCTGGGTCCCCTGCCTAATATGGTGTCCACCTACCACTCTTTATCTTTACTTCCTCTAGTTTTTTTTGGCCTTTTGGGTAATTGGTCCATCATAAGCAGTAGCTTTATTTTTTTATTTATTCATCTTGGTCACAATATATAACCTTAATTCCTCAGTCATAGTGATGATTGGTTTAGCCCTCTTCTTAACCAACTTAGAGTTCAGTTGCTCACAATAGTTGTTAAGTAATGCGTCACTCTTTGGAAAGTGGCTAAATCCAGCCCTTAACCAGAAAGGTGCGGGGTTCTTGTTCAAATATGCCCATGCAGTCTCAAATTTTCTTTTCATTCTCTCCATGTTTGCATTAAATTCAGCCATGGTAGATGATTTTGCAATGATCCACACAAAGTCATTCAAATCTTTGTTCTTGATCTGCTTGTGAAAATTAACCCACAAATGTCTCACACAGAACCTATGATGCACCCCAGGCATGAGTTCCTCCTGTGTGGCAGGTAACAATCCCTACATTGTGTGCCCCAATAAAATAAACATATATAAGCACATAAAACAATCAGAAAAAATTTCAAGTGCACTGTTTAGTCTCTAAAAGATTTCAAGTACTACACAAAATAGTCCCTTAAAGATTTTTAAGTACTACACAAAATAGTCCCTAAAAGATTTTTTCGATGTACAAGTTAGTCCGTGAAGGTTTTACGTTGTAAAAGATTTACTACACAAAATTCCAGTCTTTCTATCTATACCAGACTTTCTATACTACACAAAATTTCATTACTTTACAAGTTACTCTACATCTAATCTATATTGCATATTCAACATATAATTAACAAAAAGAATAAGAATGAGAATTACCTTTTGCTAGTCTGAAATAAAGTTCCACCCATGCACTCTGTAGTCTCCCAAGTCCTCTAGAAGGAGAGTCAGAAACCATCTCCATATGTCTTTAGTTTCTACGTCCACAAATGCATACGCTATAATAAAGAACGCATTGTTGCCATCTTGACCCACTGCTGTCAGCAATTGTCCCCCATAATAACCTTTGAGGAAACATCCATCAAGGCCAATTATTGGTCTACACCCATTCTTGAAACCCCTTTTACAGGCTTCTAAGCATATGTAAAGTCGATCAAAAGCAGGAGGTGCATCTGGTCACACAAACCTTAGCTTCAATAGCACCGTGGAACCAGGATTCCTATTCCTCAACTCCTCACAGTAATCCCATAGCCTATTATACTGCTCCTTCTCACTTCCTTCCACAATCTTCCTTGCAAGCTTCATGGCTCTGAACACTTGAAATACTCCCACGTGAACTTTTCTTTTCTCCTTTAAGAAATCATACGCTTCACACGCAGTCATCCCTGGGTGTGATCTTACCTCAGGCACCAAATGTCGTGCTATACATTTCTTGTTAGCCTTCTTGTTCTTGAATACTCTTGAACACTTATGCTTCTTTTATGTAGGTCTTCACCTGGAAACTCTTGGTCTCATTACTCCATGAACAATATATCTCTCACTTGAATTTCTTCCCTAAGCACTCAGCTCTAACTCTAACCTTATCATTTTTCACGAACCTAAACCGTCACACTTTAGCAATATTATAATCTTTCACTGCTTCTTTAAAGACTTCAAGTGATGAAAACTCCATTCCAAGTTACATCTTCACTTCACCAAATCCAGCACTTTCATTAAATTGAGGATACTTATTTCTGTAATTGTAGTCTTCATCCTCTTCAGACACAAGATGTGGATCTAATTTCTCAGATTCATAACCACCATCAGAATCTGATTCACTGTCTTCATCCTCTTCTTCTGAAAAAGTTGCTAAGCTTGTTCTCAATGGTAGCCCTAAACCTTCAATTTCATCTTCATGTTCATCTTCAACAGACTCAGCATTTACTATGTCCTTCCCTTTACTCTTGGAAGAAGCAGTAGTTTGTTTCATCTTCGAAGAAACATTAGCTTGTTTCTTCTTGGAAGAAGCACCAACTTGTTTCCTATTCATAACCATTGCCATTTCCTCATCTTCATCTTGGTCAAATAAGTTTGGGCCAGGTCTGTAAGCTTCATCATCTCCATTGTCATAATCATCACCATCTTCAGTATCATCAGAATCAGTTTCCTCATTTTCAGAATCTTCACTATGATCACCATCTTCAATACCATCATCTTCATTATCACCACTATTGTTAGTTTCATCATCATCTCTTTCTACCTCCCTTCGTAGTTGTTCAATCAATGCATCATCATCATCCATAGACAAATTTGCAGAACGCATAGCCCTAATCTTTTTCCCCATTGCTACAAGATTCAAAGCACTTGTAAGTTGCATAGTAGATAAATAAGCATATATATACGCACACTCTATACATTAACCACTGCAACCAAAATTCAGCCCCACTTTTATTATATAAAATATTATATATATATATATATATATATATATATAATTTGAGCTGAATGCAATAAACAATGTAGATTTTCAGTTAAAGTACGAAACACATTCATCGATATGAATAAACTAATGCCAAGGAATCAAAAACGAAGCTTCGAAGAAAGTGGAGAATCTTCCTTTGACGCATACCTGACGAAAATCAACAATGGAGATTTGAGACGAATGGAATCGACGCTCGAGATTCAAGAACACTGTTACACCAACGTACGTCGCAATATCTGCTAAGGTTTGAGCCACGGTAGGGTTTGGTCCACTGTCGTTGTCTAAGGGGTTTGAGCCACTCACCCTCACCTTTTCTCTTGTATAGTATATGGTTTGGTCCCCCACCCATTGTTTCAAAAACGGTGCATTTTAGGGTTATTGTGCAATCTGATTCTTCCAAACGCTGCGTTTCAAGATGAGTTGGAGTTGGGTGCCATGTAAGCAAGTCTGAATTACACACTAACGGGCCACATGGAAATTTAACGTGCCACGTCAGCACGTTGATTTAACTGGGTATGACAAAAGGACCAAACTGTATAACGGTGCAATCTTTCAAGGACCAAGTTGAGTAGGCCAGATCTTTCAGGGACGAAATTGTCAGTTTTTTTATCTTTTAAAGACCAAATGGTGTATATAGTCTATTTAAATCTTATGAATATTTAGTTATTTACTAAATATATCATTCCTTTCTTTTTTTTTTTGGTATACACACTATCTAAATATATTACTGATAGTATAATTATATATGGAGTCAATATAAATTACTCATACTGAGTTAACACATATCGATTGGGAGTTGTTATTGATACTTTGAATAGTTTGTATGATGAGGTAGTTTGACATCATCAATGACAAGAGCTAATTATAATGCTAGTTATAGTGATAATAATTATTTATGCAAAATAAATGATGATTCATCTGATCAAAATATGAAGAATTTTGGAATTCAAGGTTTAGTCAATCTAAAAATAAAACAAATATCCCAATATTTGTATGAAGGGAATTCTGCTATTCGAACTAAAATCAATATTCTTGACTATTGGAAGAAAGTTTTGGGACAATTGCTTATTTTGGCATCTATTGCTTGATACATATTAGCTATACATATATCAACTGTAGTATCGGGGTCAACATTCAGCATTGGAAAGAAATTAATTAGTCCTTGAAAAAGTTAATTAAAACCAAACACTGATTTATCTCGAGGATTGGATTCATACGGATGACTGTAATATCAACAACTTTTTTTACAATGTATTAGTGTTATTAATTTAAATATTATATAAGTATTTTATATACTAACACATTTTTTTATTTATCATGATTACGGTTGAGTCACAAGATGATGATGCATCTGATATGAATAGTGATGAGGATAATAACAATGAAGACTAAGAATCTAATTATCTTATTTGATGTTGTCATAGTGTATGAATTGTAAAATATTATTATGAGTGTTATAGTAATATATTTATTTTTATGATTAAGTATAATAATGAACCAAACATGAGTTTGAATAAATACATAATTCATGGTAATGAATACTAAATTATAATAGTTTGGACTTAAACTTAAATCCATTTGTACAAATTCTACAGACTTATGTCGATCCGATCCATGAAAAGGTCTAGAAATAGGCTAATGGCCAATGGAAAATTGAAGAGTTAGTTGAAGTGGAGGCTTCAGAATTAGCACAAATGTTAATTTCTGATAGAGAGCTGAGGTGTGTACTAGTTGTGTGATTGTCTGTGTTTTGCTCCCAATAATTTATTGTTTTTGGAATGTGGCCTCAAGACATCAGCTACATTACCACTTTAGCATTCATTATGTCGGCACTACTTGGCACCTCACCATTTTTTTTGGGTGGGTATTTGGAGCTATCAAGAGTTTAAGTTCACTAATTGTAAGTTATTGAGTCTGTCTTGAGATTTCTGTTATCTTAAATTTAAAAAAAAATATAAATTTTGGTTTAGATCTCCAAATAAACCTAACGACTGATAGATAATGATAAGTTTGAGCTCTTGATAGCTCTAGTATTTTTTTCATTATCCATACTAAACAACTCTAGCAAACACTCTCCTTCTGCTTCTTCATGTACTATTTTAGTTTCGATTGTTAAAGTGAGAAAATGGACGATTTGGTGAAGTGTATAAAGAGAAAAAACAAAACATAAAATGGAAAAATGAAAATTTAAAACTCATCTCTAATGAATTATAATTCACTTTTTTTTTCTGGACACTTCACTAAGTTTCTAATTTTTGAACTTCAAAGAATTTAAATCTTTTGACATAATTATTTGCTAGGCGATGTTATCATGGGTGCATTATTTGCTATGTTTTTAAATTTGACAAACTTAAAAGTTTTAAACCACCAAACTGAACTGCTTGAAACCAATTATTATTTATGGTTCAGGTGCATTATTTTTAGTTAAAATTATTCAAATCGTTGGCTGAATACCCCTAACGTCTACCATCACCAAATTTAATTATAGAGATAAATTGATCATTGTATTTTTTTTCATCGCATTCACATTTTCAAACTCAAAGTCAAACTCAATCTGATTCTTTTTTATATTATACCAAATGACAAACTTAACCTAAACTATTTGGCCGAATGCAAGGTTTAGTTATCCGATAGAAAAATATTTAGGTTAAAACACTATTTTTATCCTTTATGTTTCATCCAAGTCCCGTTTTGATCCTCTATGTTTTAAAAGTTCAAAATCAGTCTTCTGTGTTTCCAAATTGGTTTAAATAGTTCTTTTGCCTCACACCGTTAGCCTCTTCTGTTAAATGCTGACGTGGACCAAAACTCATGTCAACATTCCAAGTCTACATCAGCATTTAACAGAAGAGGCTAACGGTATGAGGCAAAAAGACCATTTTGAACCACTTTAAAAACATAGATAACTGATTTTGAACTTTTGAAACATAGAAGACCAAAACATAATTGGGATGAAACATAGAGGACCAAAATAGTATTTTGACCAAATATTTCCATGTAATATAACATACTACAAATATAATTGCTTCTAATAAAAAAAAAATTGAATAATCTTGTGGACCCAAGTTAATTTCTAACTTAGCAGATTCAGATAATCTATCTACAAGTATGACTATGAGCCGAGAATGGCACATTAATCGCTGGCCTCAGAAGCTCACAGTACTTTATCCATACATTTCATTGTCAACGGTACATAATCAAGAAATGACCCAAAATAATTAATTAAAAAACTCAATTGCTCTAAAATTTTGCATTAAAAGGCCTAACAAAGACAAGCTATATATAATGAAGGACCAATCTATTTTATGTTTATTATCAAACTGTCCACTGTTATAAAAGCAAGTTTTGTGTCGTATAAGGCGATTTCACTGTGTTTCATATTTCCTTTTCCTCTCCCTAATAAATAATCCTATCACCTTTCTACATCGTAGCAACTAGCCAGGAAGCAATTGAATAGAAGCGTGTCTTTTTTAGACATTTTACTTGTAAAATGTATATTTCTCTTCTGGGTATTTTTTTGTTTTTAATATTTAACTAGCAAGTTGATCAGAATATAATAGGTTCTATTTTTATTTAGAGTAAATTACACTGCCCACCCCTGAGAGACGCTGAAATTACACTGCCATCTCCTCTCAGTTGAAAAATGACACTCCCCTCCCCTCACACATGACAATAGCTTACAATTCAGTCCAAAGTGTACTTTTGATTGACTTTTCTATCTAAATTTATTGATCTATGTGCATATCATCAATTCAACTTTTTTTTACCATTTTGCCCTCACTTTGTGATTGAAAATATTATGCTTACCCAAATGCCCCTTAGTGAACTCTCCAACATAATTTTGCTTCATATTTATGATTAAATATGATTCATTTGTCAATGTTATTATTTTTTATTGTATTTTACAATAATAATAATAATTATTATTTTATTTCATTAAATTTTATGATAATTCTATATTAACTAACTAATTAGTTAGTCATTTTTTTATAATGCTGTCTATTATTATTATTTTATTAAATATATTTTTTAATTTTTTTACAAAAACGGTTAAAAGGTCATTTTTGTAATTAGTCAGTAATTTTTTATAATTTTGTAACGTGTAATTGTTTTTAAAAATTTAATAATGAGTAATTTCTGTAATTAATATTTTTTCTATAAATTATTTTCTCATAACTAATATATTTTACAACATTATTAACACGTAATTTATGTAATTAATAAACATTTTTTAAAAAACTGTAACTTGTATTGTTTTACGAATTTGTTATAATAAGAAATTTACATAATTAAAATTTTTATAAATTTATATTTTTATAAAAAATTATAACTTTAATTTTTAGAAAACTTTTAATAAGTTATTTCTGTAGTTATTTTTTATAAATTAATTTTTTTTTCTTTATAACGAAATTATAGCTTGTAACTTTAAAAAAATTGTTAACAAGTAAATTCTTTAACTATTAATTTTTTTTAATAATTTTGTGTTTTTTATTAAAAAAATTATAACTTGTAATGTTTTTATAAATTTGATAACAAGTGATTTCTTTAATTAGTAATTCTTTTGTAAAATTATTTTGATAACTTGTATTTTTGTACAAAACTATTAACGAGTAATTGGGCATATTTTGGTTAACAAGCACATGTATTTTTTGTCAGTAACGGGCATTTAAGTAAGAATATTATTTTCATAAAAAAAAGTAAGAATAATATTTTCATCACAAAGCGAGGGCAAAATAGTAAAAAAAAATAAGTTGAATTAATGATATGCACATAAATCAATAAATTTGGATGAAAAAGTCAACCAAAAGTATACTTTGGACTGAATTGTAGGCCATTATCATGTGTGAGGGGAGGGCAGTGTAATTTTTCAAATGAGAGGAGAGGGCTGTGTATTTTCAGCATCTCTCATGGGAGGGCAGTGTAATTTACTCTTTTATTTAAGATTAAGGTCAAAACTCCAAATTGGTCCCATATGTTGCACGAAGTTTCATATTGGTTCTTGATGTTTCAAAAAGTTTAAATTGGTCCTTTATCTTTGCAAGAAGTTCCAAATTGGTATTTCTGTCTACTTCCATCAATTTCTTAAGTTAAATGATGACATATCCATCTAAGCTAACATGTCATGCCACATCATCACATATGATAGTGGACGCTGACGTGGCATGACACGTCAGTTTAAACGAACACGTAGGAGAGATGATATGTCCACCTCAGCACGCCACGTCAGCACTTAATGGAATAAATAAACGGACTTAGACGGAAGGACCAATTTGGAACTTCTTACAAACATAAAGGACCAATTTAAACTTTTTGAAATATAAAGGACCAATATGAAACTTGATGTAAACATAAGGAACCAATTTGAGATTTTGACCTAAAATTAATGAACAAATAAAGTGCTTATGTTTTTAGTTTACCAGAACTATCTTTATATTAAAAGTAATTTTGCTAAAAACATTGTTATCGGTTAGTGAATATGAGTATCTCTCCTAACAAAAATTTAAATCTGGATAGATGTTAAGATTTTATTTAATAGTTTTGAGTATATATAAAAAGTAATTTAATTTTTTTTGTTAGCATTAACTCATTGTTTCCTTTTTTTTTTTCAAAAATATTCTAACCCAATTGAACACATGAAGGATATTTTTTTCTCTCTCTCGCTGTGTGTGGAGCTATGCATTTAAACAGAGTGACCTAATATAAACCAATTCGACTGAACTCAATATGCTCGACATTAGTTAATTTTAAGGTTTTTCTCATAAGAATCGAACTGGTGATAAAGACTCGGATAAGTGTTCGGTTCATGGTCTGATCGATTGAATCGGTTGAACCGTCGATTGAATCGGATGACGCAATAAATAATAAATAATAATTATTATTAATATATAAAATGACATTACTCAAATTTTAGGTTTCAATATACATAATTTTGAAGTTTTAAATTACATGACTTCTCAAAGTTTTAATTTTCAAGACTTGTCAAACTCTGAAAGAATTTAATCAAACCAAATATGAAATTTTTGATAATCATGACTTTTAAATTTTAATTTTCAAGACTTTTCTAATCTTAATTTTTAAGATTTCTCTAATTTCTTTTTTTATGTTATTTTTTATTTTTATTTTTCAATTTTTTAATTTTTTTAAAAAAATAAAATTGGACCGATTGGACCACCGGTTGGACCTCGGTTAAATCCGGTTCAATTCGGTCCAACTAGAAAAACGTTTTTTTGGTCTAACCGACTCGCCTTTGTATTCGGTTGGCAGTTGAACCGATCGGACCGTCCGGTCCGGTCCGGTTCTTACAACAATGGTTTTTCTATTTTAAAATTTAAATATTTCATTATTTATATATCTCTATATAATATTTATTTATTCGTATTTTTTTTATCAAACCACTCTTTCATTCTTCATTTTCTTAAACTTTAATAAAAATGCTATAAGAAAGTATTGTTATGTAATCTTTTATTATGTTCAAGCTAAGACGTTATAAATAAACAAAAAAGTTGGATTGTGTTTTCTTTTTTTAATTTTACATATCATATTTTAACTTTTAAATTTTTTATTTGGTGAAAAATTAATTTTAAATATAATACAATTGATTGACATATATATTATAATTATTTGTATTTTATTTATTATTGATTTATTTTTTTGAAGTCATCATACCCCAATCAAACTTGATCGAATTCACTAGAACCCAATATAAGAATAATATTTGGTATAGGGATGTTCGGCGGGTGATTTGAGCGGTTTTGAGTGAAAAATTAGTCCACCTATCAGTTTAAGGTTATAGCGTCAAACCAAACCAAATCAAACCAAGCCATAAACGATCAGTTTGGAGGGTTTTGGTTTGACGGTTTAAAACTTTTAAGTTATCAAATTTACAGATTTAAATTTATTAATAAAAATAATTTTATTCAATATAAATAATAAAAAAGTAAAGTAAGTTAGTAACATTTCATTTACTTTCAATATACAATTAAATTAGTTTTAAAATTAAATTTTTAGATTGACAATATTTAATATAACCTTCTAAAATAAAATTTTAAACCTTATTATTTAAAAATTCTAACATAATATGTACATATATATACATATAAGTATATGCGATTTTGTTCAATTTTTCAACATACCAAACCGAACCAAACATTGATCGATTTTGTTCTTTTTATGTTAAGTTCGATTTGATTACGTTCAATCACGTTTAATTTAATTGGTGTGTTGAATGGGACAAGAATATTTTTGTCACAAGAAAAAGAGAAGACAATGAATTAATGCTAATGAAAGAATTAAACTATTTTTTATATGGCCCAAACTATTAAATAAAAATATTAAAATATATCTTTAGAACACATCTAATATAAATCCATAAATAAATCTCAGTTAATTGGAAACAAAAATCATCATATGAATTTATGCGAATCTTATCTCTTGGGTTTGGAACTGTGGGCTTTAAATTCCCCGTAACACTATTGCGCACCTTCAACCACTCAATTAACTAGATGAGCCATTCAGGCCAAAATAAAACTAAATGACGCTTTCATTTTCTCACAAACCTTCAAATTAAAGACCCAATTAACCAAAATAATGACATAAAGAAATTATTATGTAATGAATAAATATATGTAACTATTAAATATTCCGTCAAAGGACACGTAGCACTAAGCTTCCAGAAGCTCCACGGCAATTTACACCGACACGTGACACCACTCGTATATCCCTTGCATGGCTGGTATACCCACGTCTCTCCTCGAAGGCTCCCGTCCAAGAGACGTGGGAAGCCTCCCAAGCATCATGGGGCAATCCACTGATGTAATTTTAATGACCAAATAATCAATAATACAATGAACAGGGTCAAGTAAAATTACACGATTGGGAGATATAACAAACAACAAATTAAAGCAGTAAAATCACATACCTGGAATCTCTGAAGTCATGATTGTAGGCAATAACCTAGCAACTCACAATACCGAAGTAAGGCAATAAAGATATAAGAGAGTTGAAGAGAGAAAGGGTTAAGAGTTTTAGGTTTTAAGAAAATAAAACTCTGTATGTTTTGAGTCAATTAACTTAGGTTATTTATATGGGATTGGATGCATCCCACTAATCCTAATAAAACTGACCACTAACTAAAATAATAATTTAATATTTAAATGTACATATATATCATATTTAAATATTATAGATAAAAGATATGTATCTTTTATTCAATTTAAAACTAAACAGATGATGATATATATATATATACACATTAAATATAAATTATGATCAAATCTCTTTAATTATTTATTTCTATATGAATAATTTAATGGGATAATTATTCATTCCCTCCGGCTGTGAGTTGGGGTATTTGCCTGATAGGCATGTATTAATCCAACCCATCACGGATCAATACATATATTAACACAGACCACAAATCCATTCAGTCAGCTAAATAGAGATTATTATTATTAATTAAATCTTTAAAATTAGTCCATTAATAAATTAATGCTAATCAATCACAATTTTTCCAACAATCTCCCACTTGGATGGCATTAATCTGAAAATGGTCTAATATCTTCAAACTTGTAGATAAACAATAATCTCACATGCGAAGTCACGCTAAAGGTGTATGCTTTAAGGTATTCAACAAATCACTGATTCCTATAGGGAAACTAGTTATGTAAACAGATCATTTAATCCTATAGGGAAACAAATGATTTTAACAGATCATTGAATTCTATGGGGAAACCAATGATGTAAACTGACAAAATGGAATACGAAATTAGACGTTAATGTCTTGATACAACATAAGACCCTTAGGGTCCAAAACATATATATATATATATATATATACTCCTACTAGACCAAAGTTATTTACAAATTGAAAGCAATACCCATATGGGATACATGGTTCTTGAAAACTGCCACGGGCAAACCCTTGATCATGGGATCTGCCAACATTTGTTCACCAGGAATGTGAACTAGACGAATCTGAGACTCAGCAATCTTCTCTCTGACAAATAGGAACTTCACATCAAAGTGTTTTGTTTTACTGGAGTTTCTATGATATGAGAGAAGCTAACTGTAGAAGAACTATCGCAGTATATGGTCAAGGGTTTTGATATGGAACACATCAAACCCAACTTACTTATCAAATTTCTCAACCATACGGCCTGGCGGGTAGCCTCATAACAAGCGATATATTCTGCTTCCATGGTTGAGGTGGCTGTAATTGTCTGTTTGCAGCTCTTCCACGAGACAGCACCTCCAGACATCATGAAGATGTAACCTGATGTGGACTTGCGACCATCTACACAAGAGGCGAAGTCCTAGTCTGAATATCCTACCATCTCAAAAGGATTAGTTCTCCTATAAGTGAGCATGTGATACTTTGTACCTTGAAGTTACCTCATGACTTTTTTTGCTGCTTTCCAGTGATCCGGACTGGGGTTACTCAAGTATCTTCCAATCACGCCAACAACAAACGCAATATCAGGACGAGTGCAAACTTGAGCGTACATAAGCCTGCCAACAGCGGAAGCGTATGGACTCTTATCCATTTCGGTCTTAGACACATCATCCTTAGGACAAGATGACAAAGACAAGCTTTCACCCTTTTGCACAGGTGCAGCACACGCTGTACATGCATTCATGTTGAACCTTTTCAGAATTCTTTCAATATATGTTGTCTGTGATATCTCTAATATACCCCGTGTTCTATCACGATGAATCTAGATTCCCAGAACAAATGACGCATCACCAAGATCCTTCATATCAAAATGGCTAGATAGGGCAAGTTTTGTTTCATTTAACATCTCAACTGAATTATAGCTAGAAGGATATCATCTACATAAAGGACTAATATTACAAAATGGTTTCCTTCAAATTTCTCATAGATGCACTGATCAGTTGAGTTCTCCAGGAAACCAATCGAAGTGATGATCTTATCAAACTTCAAGTACCATTGTCTTGAAGCTTATTTCAGCCCATAAATGGATTTCTTCAACTTGCATACCAAGCGTTCACTGCCTGGTTTAGAAATTCCATCTGGTTGTGTCATATACACATCTTCTACCAAATCACCATTTAGGAATGTTGTCTTTACATCTATTTGGTGGAGTTCAAGGTCTAGTTGCGCGACTAGTGCCATCACTACTCTGAAGGCATCTTTGGTTGACACTGGTGAGAAAGTTTCTGTGTAATCTATGCCTTCTCTCTGATTATAGCCTTTAGCTACAAGCCTAGCCTTGAATCTTTCAATTTCACCATCCGCACCTCTTTTGGTCTTAAAGACCCATTTACATCCCACTGGTTTAGAACCAGCAGGTAATTCTGCCAGCTCCCACACTTCGTTGTGGTACATTGAATTCATCTCATCTTTCATGACCTCCAACCATTTATCTGAATGAGATCCTGACATAGCTTCTGAATAGTTTGTAGGGTCTACATTGTCAACCAAGTTTGATTCAAATTCTTGCAAATAAACATAGTAGTCGTTTGGGATTGCAGATCTGCGATTTCTTTCTCATCGTCTTAGATTTATGACTGGCTCTTGCAAGTGCTCATTTGCTATATTAGCAGGAGGTTCTCGTAATTGTTCTTCTATAGGATCGACCACAATATTGTCATTTCTATTATCTTGACTCGTCGAAGGCATGTCTGAAAATGAGGATACAACAGAAGGCATCAATAGGTATGTATCCTCATTGCGAAGTTGTATGGCCCTAGGGGCCTCACTCCCACTGTCTGAGTCATTCTCAAAGTAGTAGGCTCTATCAGATTCTATCACTCTAGTGGAGTGACTAGGGCAATAGAATCTGTTCCCTCTAGATCCTGGGCAATACCCAATGAAACACTCAAAGATAGTCTTTGGATCCAATTTCTTTAGTTGAGGATTGTATGGTCTGACTTCTGCCTTGCAACCCCACACTCGCAGATGTTTCATAGTTGGTTTCTTACTAGTAAAGAGCTCATAGGGAGTGTTCTTTACAAACTTGCTTGGAACCTGATTTAGAATGTAGGCAGTTGTTCTAAGTGCATCCCCCCATAGGAACTCTGGTAAGCATGAATGACTGATCATGCTTCTTACCATGTCCATTAAAGTGCGGTTACGTCTTTCAGCAACTCCGTTTGTTAAGGAGTGCCTGACATGGTATACTGTGATTCAATACCATGCTCCTTAAGGAAGAGAGCAAATGGTCCAGGATTCCTTCCTGATTCAGTGTATCTTCCATAGTACTCACCTCCTCTATCAGATCTTACAGCTTTGATAGACTTACTAGATTTTAGTTCAACGGCTGCCTTGAATGTTCGAAAGGTATTTAGAGAATCATATTTCTCACGTAGTAAGTCTACCTATCCAAATCTTGAGTAATCGTCTATAAAGGTGATGAAATATTTATAGTCACCTAAAGTTGCAGGAGTTATCGGCCCACTAATATCAGTGTGGATTATATCAAGAATGTTTTCTGACTTATTTGCTTTGCCACCTCTAGCCTTAGCAGGGAATTTTCCCTTTATACAATCAACACAGTAGTCAAAGTCCGAAAAGTCTAAATTAGGCAAAATTTCTTGTTTAATAAATCTGTCTAGTCTATTTCTTGAGATGTGACCTAAACGTCGATGCCATAACATAGATGAATTTTCATCAATTCTATGACGTTTATGTCCAGTCACTGTGTTAACATATGCAATAGTAGGGGATTCAAAATTAGGATTTAAATTAAGACAATATAATCCATTCAAAACTTTTGCACTACCAACCACGATAGTGTTATAATAAATGTCAATCCTACTATTTCCTTGCCAAAAAGAATAACCTAGTGCATCTAACATTGAAGTGGAAATTAAACTCCTTCTTGAAGAATACACATAAACGACATTTTTAAGTACAAGGTTGTGTCCAGTAGGTAAGTTTAATACTACAGTTCCTCTGCACTCCACTGCAGCAGAACTTCCTTGCACTCCTAATACTGTCCTTTCCCTTTCACTTGGGCACCTCCTGTTTCTGAGCCCCTGCAAAGAATTAGTTAGATGCACTGTGGCCCCAGAATCTAACCACCAAGTATTGAAGGAGATTTCAAAATTGATAGATTCAAAACAGACTAAGGCTAGAGGGGCAAAGTCAGATAAGTTACCTTCCTTCTCACGTTTGTTTTTCAGCTTAAAACATTCATTTATTCTATGTCCAGGTTTCTTGCAATAAAAGCATTCCCCTTTAAGAGGTTCATTTGCCTTTCCTTTGGACTTCTTTCCATCTTTCTTCACTCCAAGTGCCCTTTTGCTATCATGCTTCTTTCCCTTTCTTTTTCTCCTTTTGTTAGAGGAACCCAGAGAAAGCATATTAACAGACTGAGTGAGAGCTTTTATTTTCTTCTGTGACTCTTCCTCTTGAGTCACAATAGATATCAGCTGGTTAATGGACCATTCTGTTTCTTGCGAATTGTATGTGGTCCTCAAGACCCCATACTCAGTAGGCAGTGATTCAAGAATTTTGTAGACCGGAAAGCTCTCACCAAGATCTAATTTTAGGCCCTTGAGTTTGTTGTAGTAATTCACCATCTTCATCATGTGTTCCTGCACTCCAGATACTCCGTCATACCGAGCATTATCAAGCAGAGAAATGTAGTAAGCCTTCTGTGATTTGTCGAATTTCTTGAACTTCTCACCGATGACTTTAAGATACTCAACAGCGGTATCTTTCTCAGGGGCACTTTGTCTTATTGTTTTGTCTACTTCAATACCGAGCATTGTTTTGTGGAATGTCTTCTCAGCATCATTAGATTGGGTAGTCAAGTCTGTCAGTTTTCCTTCCCTCATTGCCAGATCATCTCTCGAGATTGTGAGATACATATCCAAGGACTCATACCAATCATCATAGTTGGTCTCATTCAATGTTTTCACAACCGAGAGTTGTTGAAACACAGAAGCTGAAAATGGCCAAAAACAAAATAGGAAACGTTAATTATGTCTCGGAAAGATAATTACAAATACAAGGTTTTCATAACAAAATCAGCTTATACGATTTGCCAAACAAATGCATGTTTATATTATGCAATGAGTCATTAAAACAGAACGTCTTTGTTGTTTCCATATCTATAGGATACAACAAACAACAAAGAAGTTATCAATATTTACCAAATGCTTATTTAATATGAATATAATGGATGCGCCTTTGCTCAAAATTGTACATTAATTATGCCATACCTATAGGGTAAAATCATAATCAACAAACAATCAAATATTTTATAAGGCGCAGTAATTAATCCATTATGAGTGAATTAGATATTTTATGTGACAAAAAAAATTGTTGCAGTAATTAATCAAATATTTCTTTTTTTTATTGCATATATATACATATATACAATGTATATATATGTATGTGCTATGTGTTGTTGTATATATATATATATATATATATATATATATATATATATATACTATCTTCTCTAGTATAAACCCTGATTAGGAAAGTATCTTTGTACCATCTAAAATCCGCTAGGGTTTTGCACCTAAGGTTAGACAGTAATTCTGCGGATTTATCTCTCCATAAGGAGGGGTCGCCTATAAAATCTTGGGTAATTTTATAGATAAGGGTATTGACAGCATCTGGTATTGGTTCATCATTGTTGGTTACAATCTCACCATCGCTTGTTGTTTTGATTGCCCCTAGGATTTGGGCCTTTTGTTCTTCTGAAAGATAGAAGTCCCACCATCCTTTGAGTTGGCCAGTGAATCCGGCTATGAGGATTTACATGACTATAACCTTTGAGTTTTTCATCAATTATTTGTGAAAGAGGTTTTTCTTTGCCTAGATTTATGTTTGACTCAAAAGGTTTGAATATTGGTTGTTGGTGTGTGATGGTTTTGGTGAGATTACCATACTGTTTTGGCTGATCAAGGATCCTCTTTAGGCAGGCGTTTGTGTTTTCTCCTAAGGCATGAAGGTAAGAATTTGTGTAATTATTTTGTTCCATAAGACTTGAGATGTCTTTAGAATCGATTTCTTTGGCTGTGTTTGAAAATGGGAAAAGAATTCTTTTACCAAAATATTCAGTTTCGATCCCTTGTCTAGAGATGGAGAAGGGCATAATTTGGTCAATGAAGGGGGCTCCTAGAATGATATCACAGGCAAGATTTTTGACTATGATAAAAGGAGTAGAGATTGCCAAATGTTCATTTTTTACTAGAGCATCTGAGAGTTTGTAGGTGATATCTAATTTTGCTCCATTAGAACCATGGAGTGATTCGATGGTCTTCTCAAGGAATTTTGTTGGGATTATACCTTCCTTAATACAATACTCAGATCCATCCTCCACAACTCTTACATCCCCACTTCCCCCTCAGGCTCTGATACCAAGGAGAGCAGGATCAAGAGGTATGGGGAGAGATAGGGGTGAGTGAAGTGGGGGAGTATGAATGCAGTGCAGATTTAAACCATGCAAACAGAAATATTTAAAATTGCAGAAAAATAAAAGCTTGAAATAAATGGGGACCTATGCCGGCGGTAGTCCGCACTGATATAGGTATAGGAAAGGGAATGCAAGAAAAATGAAGAAAATTGGATTGTATTCAAGAAAGAAAACTTACAAAGACTCTCCTTCTATAAGTATTCTCTCTCTCTAACTCTCTAAATGTAGCCTATTTGTAACCTGCCTATAGCTGAAGGCAAGAGGCCTTTAAATAGAAAGTTGAGGGAACAACCAGACAAAAAGATTGAACAGGAAAAGCAGATTCCTGAATAGTAAAATTACAATAATTTGAAAAGCAGATTCCTGAATAGTAAAATTACAATAATTTTCCTCTACAGTGTTTGGACATGTGAACTAAAGTAGAAAGAGATTGACAGCTACAGGAGCCAGATTGACGGCCACCGAAAGATACCAACGAAAGCTAGAGAGGAACATGTTTGGCGTGCCGGACTACAGTAAAATTTCTTTACTCGTCGTCGCTAAGGTTGATGCCAAAACAGTCATCTTCATTACTTTGTAATGACCCAGATAAAGAGGAGTCATCAGAAGAGGTGTTTGATTTTGAAGCCGGAGACTTCGGAGGACCTGCTACTTCTTTAGTCTGGAGCAGCATAAGAATATTGTTGAGTTGTTGAGCCAGATCTCTTTTGTTAGTTGAAGAGGCTAAACAGGATTGGATTTTTGACTTCTGGTTGAGGAAGATGCAGGTTTCCTTGTCTTCAGCCAGAAGGAATTTAGGGTTCTTTGCGAACCATTTTCTAATCAAGCCAGGAGAGACTCTCTCAGAACCTTCGAACTTTGGCCACCATTTGACAGAGGGTAGCCTTTGAAGCATGGGAGAATTGTTTGGGAAACGGGATTCTCCATACTTATATTGCCATTTAAATACCCAGGCTAAACCAAATTTTGAAAAGAAATGGAGATCCGCTGGGTGAGGATCATCAGAAAGATTGATTTTCTTAGAAAAATATTCAAAACCTATTGTCACGTTTTGTGGGAAAATTTCTTGAATTGGACCGAAGTAGTTCCACCAAGAATTAAACCACTGTGAAAATTGGTAGTGAACACCATTTTTGAAAAGAATTAGCCAAGAATGACTAAATTTTTTGTTTTGATACCAAAAGGTGTTGAACCAGGCACTACGATAGTCCCAGTAATTGAAACCGATTGGATCAAAAGGCTGAGAAAACTTCGTAATTTTATTTAGGTCATTACCCCACTCAGCTGGGGAGATGACTTTAAGGATCTGGATGGTGGAGTAAGCTTGAGCTCCTTTTTCAGAATTGTCAGGGAAGTGTTTGATGCTTGCAGACTTGGTGTCCACAAGAATGAATTCGTAGAATAATTGGGTTTTAGTTTTTAAAGGAGGGACAAAATGGAAGTTTGGGGGGAAAACCTTTGAGGCAAGAGTTTGAGGATTAATTGGGTAGAAAGAATTTTCTGTCTGGAATAAATCCATGGGTTTACTGGTCTTCTGGACATAGGAAGACTTTTGGGAATTGGTATTAGTTTAGCTCAAGGTAGGAGAAGAGATTCCTGCTTTAGAAGAAGATTTGGACTTATTGCTAATAGTTAAGGCTATATTTTTGTTAAGATTTTCTTCTTCGGCAATATCTGCCCAGGTTTTTGTAGGGAGCTTGGAAAGTTTTTGGTTGGATTGAAGAGCAAGCAGGGTTTCAATGGGGATTGCATAGTCACTAGGGCTTTGGATTGAATGAGCGGAAGGCTCAATTTTAGGTTTGAGGGCAGAAGGCCCTAAGGGTTTTTGGGTAGAAGACCCAAGGGTCGAAGACCCCAAGAAGAATTTTTCAGGTTGAACCTGAAGTGGGTTTTGCCCAGAGAGGGACTTTGAATCATCTGAAAGGGCAATTCCCTTCCCTTTATCTTTCTTTTTGGGGGCATCTATTTTCCCTGTAAAAACTCCCTGGTTAGAAAATCTAGGAGAGAATTTGAGGTTCCTTTTAGATATTCAATATCAAAATCAAAGATACTAAGAATTGCTTGCCAACGGGCAAAAATTTGTTTTGATGCTAAATTCTTTACGTCCTTTTTGAAAACGTCTTTAGCAGCTTTGCAATCGACTCTGACTAAAAACTTTTGATTTAGTAAATCACTTTGAAATTTATTAATGCTTAAAACAATGGCTAGCATTTCTTTTTTGATGGTGGAATAGTTCTGTTGGGTTCTATTCCAATGTTTTGATGTGTATGCAATGCAGACTTCTTTGTTATGAATTTTTTGTTTTAAAATGCCTCCATAACCAATATCGGAAGCATCAGTTTCAACAATTTTGAATGCATGAGGGTCAGGAAGATACATGCAAGGGAGATTGTGGACATACTTTTTTATTTGTCTGACTACGGAAGTATGATCATCTGTCCAAGGGGGGATTCTTCTTTAACCTTTCATGAAGGGGCTTAATAATATTACTAAGATTTGGAATAAAATCGGCGACATAATTTATGCAACCTAAGAATCGTTGTAATTGATTTTTATCAAGAATTTGGTCTGGGAATTTATCAGCGAACTGAATTGCCCTATGAATTGGGGTAATTGTTCCTTGGTAAATATCATGACCAAGAAACCTAATTTTTGTCTGGAACAGACTGATTTTGGATTGGGAGATGGCCAGGCCATTTCTTCTGATTACTCCTATGAAGATATGAAGATGCTTTATGTGCTGATCTATGGAATCAGAATAGATTAACACATCATCGATATATACAATGATGAATTTGGTGTAAGGATTGAAGATTTCATTCATAATTCTTTGAAATTGAGAGGGGGCATTTTTTAAACCAAAAGGCATGACATTCCATTCATACTGTCCGAAAGGGACAGTGAACGCTGTTTTATACCTATCTGATTCATGAATTTGGATTTGCCAAAATCCTGATTTCATATCAAATTTTGAAAACAACTTTGCTTGGAACAGTCTATTAAGAAGGTCCCTTTTGTTGGGAATTGGGTACCTTATCCATTGGAGAGCGTCATTAAGGGGTTTGTAATTTATTACGAGTCTAGGTGTTCCTCTTTCTAGCTCAGCATTTTTATTGACATAGAAAGCAGAAAAAGACCAGGGACTCTGGCTTTTCCTGATCAAATTTTTTGAAAGAAGATCCTTGATTTCCTTTTGACAGTGCTCTAAGAGCTCTTGATTCATTTGGATTGGCCTAGCTTTTGTAGGGATATTTCTTTCGTCAAAATCCTTTTCATAAGGTAAGGAGACCACATGTTTCTTTCTCTCCCAAAATGCATTAGGAAGATCAGAACAGATTGATTCTTCGATATAGGATTGAATTTCCTTAGCCTTAGTTTTTACTTCAGTTTTGGCCAGTTGGGACTCTATCATCTTATGGGAGATTTCCTCCTTAAGGAAATTGATTTGATTTTCTTTGTCTTGAATGTAATTTATAGTTTTGGTAAAGGGTGGTTTTGAAAATGGGAAAAGAATTCTTTTACCAAAATATTCAGTTTCGATCCCTTGTCTGGAGATGGAGAAGGGCATAATTTGGTCAATGAAGGGGGCTCCTAGAATGATATCACAGGCAAGATTTTTGACTATGATAAAAGGAGTAGAGATTGCCAAATGTTCATTTTTTACTAGAGCATCTGAGAGTTTGTAGGTGATATCTAATTTTGCTCCATTAGCACCATGGAGTGATTCGATGGTCTTCTCAAGGAATTTTGTTGGGATTATACCTTCCTTAATACAGTTTAAGGATGCCCCTGTATCAAAGAGAGCGGTGACATTGTAGGCAGAATTGTTCTGGAGAACTAATTGGATAGGAATGTACCATTTTTTGATAGATACTCTGGTGATCAGATTTAGAAATGCATCGGGAAGTTCATTATCTTTCTTCTCAGCACCTTCTTTATTGATCTCAGGAGTTTCTAGATTTTGGATTTGGCTGATAATCAAAGAATGTAAGCTTTGGGTGGTTTTTAATTCCTTAACTTCATTTTTTAAATTATTTATTTCCTTTTGAAGGTCTGTCATAGTTACAGGCCTAGATTTGCTATCGAAGCGTTTGATGATTTCAGTAAAATCATATCTTTTAGGTTGTTGGATTGGGGCACTGGTTGAAGTTTTATCTTCTTTTATCTTAAGGAAGAATTGGACCTTTTCTTCTTCAGTTTGTAAGGAGTTAAGAGCTTTTGAGAGAATATCCTCTTCAGTGTTTATGACATTGATAAGAAGAGGAACTTCTTCTTGTATTAAATTGGTTTCGCAATTTTCTTCTTCGGATGAAGAGGAGATATCATCTTCCAGGATATAGTTAATATCTTGGTCAGATTCCTCAATTTCTTCTTCAGAAGATGTTTGAGCCATGAGGCTGAAAATCTATTCTTTGACTGGCTCTTCTAGGTCTAGCAATCTGATTTTTCTGTTTAGCCTGCAGTATCTAGCCATATGGCCTTCTTTACCGCACCTAAAACATTTGACTTTAGTTTTGGGTAAATCTATAGGATTTTTGGAAGAAACGTGTTTTGATAAGTTCCTAGGGTGCCTATTCCTAGGGGTTTTATAATAATTCTTTGTCTTTTGATAATCTTTGTGTTTGTGGTAATGGTTTTGACCCTTTTGTTTTGATTTGGGCTTTTTACAAGGTTGGAATCCAAATTGTTCGCAGAAGGACCCCAATTCTTTTCTGTTTTGGGCTTTCTCTTTGTTAAGCTGACGTTGGATTTTGTCATCTTGACATATTTTGAGTGCTATTTTTTGGACTAGGGCAATTAATTGTCCATAGCTTAGGTTTTCGTAATGGATTTGGTTGTCTCCAGACAGGCTTCTTAAATTTTCTCTAACCTTATCTCCTAAAGAGGTAGGTAGGCCAGTAATGAATTTTTCTTTCCATAGAGGGTGGTTACTATCTTCTCTAGTATAAACCCTGATTAGGAAAATATCTTTGTACCATCTAAAATCCGCTAGGGTTTTGCACCTAAGGTTAGACAGTAATTCTGCGGATTTATCTCTCCATAAGGAGGGTTCGCCTATAAAATCTTGGGTAATTTTATAGATAAGGGTATTGACAGCATCTGGTATTGGTTCATCATTGTTGGTTACAATCTCACCATCGCTTGTTGTTTTGATTGCCCCTAGGATTTGGGCCTTTTGTTCTTCTGAAAGATAGAAGTCCCACCATCCTTTGAGTTGGCCAGTGAATCCGGCTATGAGGATTTGAGCAATGGAATGCTCATCACAGTTGTGATAGATTGAATAGGCCGTACTGACCATGGTCATTTGTTGGAGAAGTTCCAAAATATTATTTTCAGCTAGCCCATCTATATTCCATGCATAGATATGGCTTGCATCAAAATGTTTTGGGGAAAGACTCTTTTCTTCTAAAGCCATATCTGGATAGGTGGCTCTAGGGTAATAAAGTTTTGTGGAATGCTTCCAATTGGGAATAATAGCATTGATTTGGCTACAAGGGATTTCTCTGGGAAAATCAAGGTGATTAATTTCTAAAGGAATTTTGCTAGAGGAAGTTCCTGAAGCTAAAGTTTTAAGAGGAGCTTGAGGCGTGCCGCCTGAGGCCACTGTTTTAAGTTTCTGGGGTGTATTAAGAATTAAACCTTTGAGTTTTTCATCAATTATTTGTGAAAGAGGTTTTTCTTTGGCTAGATTTATGTTTGACTCAAAAGGTTTGAATATTGGTTGTTGGTGTGTGATGGTTTTGGTGAGATTACCATACTGTTTTGGCTGATCAAGGATCTGATCGGTAATTCTCTTTAGGCAGGCGTTTGTGTTTTCTCCTAAGGCCTGAAGGTAAGAATTTGTGTAATTATTTTGTTCCATAAGACTTGAGATGTCTTTAGAATCGATTTCTTTGGCTGTGTCTTTGGCTTTGAAGGGGGAGGCCACCACCGAGCTTTCATTAATTGTCATGTTGGGGACAAAGTAAGCCTGTGTAGGAGGTAATTCCAATTGGATAGAACCAGAATGTTTTGTTTGCCAAGTAACATTAATCCCGGCAGGTTATATAGGAGTTTTAAAAGGATAATTAATTGTATGGTATACTGCATACGCATTAAACCATTCAAAGAAATGAATATTGTCACGGACTTTGTTTAGAGATTTATAATATGTTTCTTGGATTGGTTTTCTAGCTTTTGGATCATAATTTTCCAAAAACCATTCTCTTTTCTCAGTGTTTTGTTCAGAATAGAAATCCTTCCTTAAGGATTCCTTATCTAATTGAAAGTCTTGGGTTATGACATTAATGGTATTTTCTACCATGTCAGAATATGTTGGAGATTGGACAGAGGTTTGATCTTCCTCATGGGGTGGTTGGTAAATTGGTCTTGGGAGATTAGATGATGTATCTAATCCTTGAAGATGAATTACAGAAGGAACCGTCCGTACTGTATGGGGAATCGAAGAGCAGGATTGCCTAGATGGTTCTATTGCAGTTCTAAAATTTTCACTAGATCTAACGGACCTAGTTCTAGACATGCTGAAGGAATTTCTCCTAAAGGATATTCCTACAGTTCCATTTACATCCTGTCTCACCTCCATATGAGTAGGAAGTAAAACGGGTGTAGGATCTGGCTGAGCAGGAGCTGCTCTTTGCATGATCCATTCTTCAGGGAGATCAACATCTTCCCATCTGATTGTTTGAGGAATCATGACGTTTGTTTTTGTAGCATCAGTAAGAAATAGAGTCGTATATCCTTTTTCTTGGGGAATAGATACTTTTGAAGCGGAAGAATTCATGACTTTGTATTTTACCCTGTATATGAGTGCAACAGGAATAGATCCTGGCTTCATATCAAGGCCATTTAGTTGAATGTTGAGTCTTAAGGCGTCTAAAATATTAGCATCACCTAAGGCCACTGATCTGTTTGGGAAACAATTGAAATATACTGGTCCTGCATGCAGGCCTACTTCAACTGCTCCAAGAATCGAGTCTGAAAACTGGATGTGCCTGGCATCCCTTAAACAGACAAGAGCAGAAAATTTCAGGCCATCTCTGACTAGGGGTTTTAGGGCTACTTGTACACATCCGATGTGTAGGAATTTGTATTTCCTTTTGTGAAGGTTTAAAGATTTCTGTGACAATAAAGGGATGTCCTCTTTGTCACCATCTATATTAATGGTTTCTTCAGCAGTTTTGATTATAAAATCAGAAATAGTGAAGAATTTTCCTTCGAGTTTGTAAAGATCCTTTTCATGGACCTTGGGAATGGTCCAATTGTCAAAATTTTGATTTAAATTTTCAAAATGAATTTCTTCTTTGAAAATTTGGTTTGAAGAGGTAATGGAAGAAGAACCTTCTTCAGAAACGGAAGAGGAGTCGGGAATAGAGGAACGTCTGGTGAACGATGAGAAAGTACGGCTAAGCATGGTTGTAATTATCCCCATGATATCATCACCTTCATTAGGTTCAGTAAAGATGCAGAGTGTGTTGGATGAATCTGAGTGGAAAATAAACAGAAAAACTCTTTTTTTTTTTTGAAGACTAATCAACTAAACTTAGCCAAACAAAATGAACAGGCATTCAAGCAAGCGGCTTCTGGACATATTGCCACTATCCTCATGGTCTTACCATCCATTGCCTTAGAAAAACGAATGAATAAACTGTTCATACCAAAGTTGTTATCAGTTTAGTTGGTAGTATTTTAAAACATGACTATATTGACAAGAAGCAGAATTTAAAGTAATGTACATACAATACTCAGATCCATCCTCCACAACTCTTAAATCCCCACTTCCCCCTCAGGCTCTGATACCAAGGAGAGCAGGATCAAGAGGTATGGGGAGAGATAGGGGTGAGTGAAGTGGGGGAGTATGAATGCAGTGATGCTACAAAAACAATATTATATGTGTAATTCACGCGCAAATCAAGGCGTGTATGTGTGTTCAATATATATTATAATACATATAATAATATATATGTGTAACCAAATTTTACTGCGGCAAGACTTTTATTTTACTTGGCAGAGCAAGTTGAGCATTTTCGACGGAACATCCTCACGCAAAATGTGGGTTAAAATTTAAAATCAATTAACCACAAATTTTGGGATCTCATAACTGTAACAAATTAATAAAATTAATTTTAATATATCTGTTGTAAATCAAAATTTAGGGTCTATTTAGGATCTAAGTAAATGTCACAGCTATGTATCAAAAAACCCAGATTTCATGAATATGAAATTAGTTCTAGGGTTCTTCATCTAGGATTCTAAAATTATAATTCGGATCACAATTTTATCAAATAAAATATATCATCATGATCAGAATAATCAATCTAAATACAAAATTCGTAAGTATATTTACTGTATACAATTTCAAGTATACCATATGCTTCATATTGGACAAAAGAAGAAAAAAAAAGTGAATACTCGTCTGACCATGAAAACCAAATTTAGTATATATGCATACTTTTGTAAAGAAATTTTATTATAATATATTCCATACTCATATTTGTCCATTGAACTAATTCAAAAGCGAAGTTTATCCATTGGACGAATTTGAAAAAGTAAGAATTTTATCCAGTGGACGAACTCATATTTGTCCATTGGACAAATTGGAGAAGAAGAAAATTGCATATTTTGAGATTAATAAATTTTGAGATTAAATTTATAAACCTGGCTCTGATACCATTTGATGTAATTTTAATGACCAAATAATCAATAATACAATGAACGGGGTCAAGTAAAATTACACGATTGGGAGATATAACAAACAACAAATTAAAGCAGTAAAATCACATACCTGGAATCTTCGAAGTCATGGTTGTAGGCAATAACCTAGAAACTCACTGTTAGAGCAGCAACCTGAAAATAAGAATAAACACAAAAATAGTGAAATGTAAATTTGTTAGAGAAATAATAAAATGCGTGGTACCGAACTGAGGCACGGATATCTCGTTATCTTTAAGGTAATTCACGCCTCCCACGGCTTGATTTTGCTATATCACCCGGTGCTGGGGTACTCAGACGCGTTACCTCCAGGATACAACAGCCCAATACTGACCTGTTTGTCTATAACCTCTGCACGTAGGAGATAGACAGGACTCTGTCTCCCACACCTTTTTCTACCCAAATAACACACACAAGATATACTTCACACAAAATTTTGTGTTTTTTTCCCATATTCATAAGATTTTTCTCTTCTTTGTTCAATCTCTACATACATCCAGCCACCATATATATCATATATATATGCCTAAGTAGAGCAATGTTATTAAGTAAATAAATTTAATATATTGAAAGCATGACATTAACAATCATCATTTCATCAACAGTTTTTTATATTTAATTGAATTAAAAACAATCAATTACACAAATGTATTTTACTTTCAATTCAATTTGTTTACTGTTAATTAATTTTTATAATAATATTCAACAATCCTCCACTTATTATTATAAATTAACACATGTACACATTTGACATTTGTTTTTATATTTAGATAGAGACAGACTATTATGCATAATATAGATAGCTAAATTGCCTTGAATCTATATTTAGCAAAAATATATATCTTGATCCAAAGCCATGGTGGTATTCGCCTGGAACCGTAACTACTTAAGGGAGACAAGACATATATTAAGCACATAATAATCCAGGTGCAATATATGAGCCCTAGCTCGCATATTATGCGGCCGTGTGCGCACCCTGTTTCTTAAATGTGTTTCAAGAATATATGCCCTTTTATATTCTCATCGGAGAGGCCCCACTCCGTCACATTCAAATAGGTGAATTCTATCAAGGGTATTCCTACAATTAAGATACCCCACTCTTATAGAGCTACAGATTTCATTAAGAGTTTTTGAAAAACTCAACCTCACATATCATTGCAAGAAAATGCAATTACATCATAGGGATAAATTAAGAGTCGAAACTCTTTTAAATGTGAATTTCAACATCCACTCTATGATTCGTTTGTCCCTTTGAACCAAGTTCTTAGGATCTCTAATCACAAGGTTGGGTATCCTCATAGGTTGCTTTTAATCCATACGGGCTTTCAATATTTATCCCCCTCGATGTACACATAAGATTCTTTGATTATAGCTATAGTTTTTAAGAACACAAATCATTCAAAGAATCTAGTCATGACGGTATTTATCACATTAAGTGATTACAACTTATTGGGTCCAAAAATTCTCATAATTATTATTATTGGTAGGTATCCAAAATTTATAAAATATATTTTTCAATATATTCTTCCACCAAATAATAATACTAGCCAATAAAATAAAACATTAATCCATTTAAGGAACTTTTCAAACTCAATAATATGACCACAAATTAATTATTATTGTACCTCTTTGTACAATAAAAAATATTTAATTGGCACTAAGTGCTTATAAATTAAATTAAGTACATCATCATCTCTAATTTGAGATGGTATCATCAATTTAATAAATTAATCAAAAATAAATATATGTTTAATCTCACAATATTATTTGGCTCATATATTCGCAATAAACTTACCCTAGCGGCTTTCTCTCTTCTCTCTACGTTCGTTCTTCAACCAATTTTTTTTTCTGCAGATCTAATCGGAGGGGTTGCCAAACCCTATTTTTCTTCTTCTTTTGTTACCGTCGTTACGTTTCATAAATAAGGTAGATATTCATTCCCCCAATTTTGGTGTGATCATTTTCTTTCAGATTTACTTACGAGTTTTTTAGTCCTCTCTTTGTGAGAGTGTAGTCTCCCATTGTTAGATCGATTCAGATCTAGTAAGTGGAACTTGTTTTATTTTTGTGCGTATTTATTTTCTTTTGTGAATTTTGTTGACAATCAGGTGATTCTGGATTGAAGATTTGTTATAATCATATTTAAATCTACGAAACATCTATGTTAAAAAATTTTCACTCGTTCATCATGATGTTGGAAGACCCTACGACGATTTCAACTTTGAAGATTACTTCAGATCTAATATGCAGGAGGTATAAGAGTAACAACTCTGTTGACAATACCAAGGACGGTGACATTTTTCATCCTGAAGAAATAGGATCAGCTGAGCTACACTTTTTTTACTTAGTTCAATAATTGTTAGGTTTATTCTTCGGTATTATTAGATTGGAGTTTTCTAAATTAATGTAAGTGCCGTTTGACTTTTTTATAATATAACGAAGCTTTAATGTTTTTTTATCAAAAAAAAAAAAGAATTATGTAATTCTTATTATAAATTGCATAGCAATTTTTAATAAAAATAACATACCGTCAAAATTCAGGTGAACCCAGATTTAGGATATATCCACAAAATTATATATACCCCCACTATTGATGGGTTTTGTGCCTCTCACAAGAATAACACAAATTTTTATTCACCCAAAAAATAATATTCTTGTGACACTATTAAAATATCACATATGAATTTTGAAAATTCATTTTTGTGAAGAAATCATAAAATCCACAATTATGCATGCATACATATCCTCAGATATTTTTCAAAAACAATATTGAGGTATTACCAAATCTCATGACAAATTTGCTTTGTCATATATGGCTTAAAAGCCTACAAGAGATATCAAAATCTCACAAGCATTTTCATGTTTATCACATAACAGCTTTAATAACTTTTCACGTGCCATTATTATTTTAATGAAAATTTATGAAATTTATCACACCTCTTAAATTCCATAAAATATTCATTAACTCACAATTGACTTTATAATATAATGGCTTAAAACCATTTCCATAAAATGAAAAACTAGAAAATTATCATTTCATTGTCCATAAAAAAATTAATTTTTATGACAGTATATCCCAACAGAAAATTGAGTCATTTTATAATCTCACATGCCACTACCTCAGAATTTGCTTAGCACTTATATATATTTCCTACAAACTTGTAAGAAAATAAATAAATTAGGGTGTCAATAAGATTATAAATTACACTCCAACACATCGAAGCCTTTTACAAAATTATATAAATAAGCTTTTTCTTTTTTTTTTTCCCACCCTCAATATTAACAAAATTCTTACAAAAATAACACATACCTTCATTTGGAATGAGAACCAACCACCTTTCTAGGATGCTCTTTAAGAGTAATAATTTACTCAAATTCACTATAAATGTAAATGGCTCACAATAATATAAATATTAGTAGGATATAAAATCACATAAAATAATTATGCAATTTATTTGCATATAGACAAAGTTCCAAAATATACCACTACTAATATAAAAGAGCCTTTCCAATTTTATAATGGAGTTAACTATCATCTTATCATTTAAAGAACATTTAAATCTCGTATGCCAAGATCACCTTGAAAACATATAGGTGGAGTATATGTATTATTCATAAAATTACATAACATTTTATATCAAATATATATTATGTAATTTTATTATACTTTTGGTTTGGGCAAGAAACTCGGTCAAATATATTGGTATCTATGTGAAAATATTTCACAACTAGAACTCAAATAAAATATAAAAATATTATAAGCTCACAAAAATAAATCAAGATACCAAAAATATTATTTGAGTTAGTTCACAAACTAGAACTCAAATACTTATTTCTAATTATTCTTATTTTTCATTTGCTGCATTATGGGGATCAGCCATGAATTACCTTAAACTTGTTGGAGCAGCAACCTGAAAATAAGAATATACACAAAAAATAGGGAAATATAAATTTGTTAGAGAAATAATTAAATGCGTGGTACCGGATTGAGGCACGGATATATATCTCGTTATCTTTAAGGTAATTCACGCCTCCCACGGGTTGATTTTGCTATATCACCCGGTGCAGGGGTACTCAAACGCGTTATCTCCAAGATACAACAGCCCAGTACTCGTCTGTTTGTCTACAACCTCTGCACGTAGGAGATAGACAGGACTCTGTCTCCCACACCTTTCTCTACCCAAATAACACACACAATATATACTTCACACAAAATCTTCTTGTGTTTTTTCCCATAGCCGTAAGATTTTCCTCTTCTTTGTTCAATCTCTACATACATTCAGCCACCATATATCTCATATATATATGCCTAAGTAGAGCAACGTTATTAAGTAAATAAATTTAATATATTGAAAGCATGACATTAAGAATCATCATTTCATCAACAGTTTTTTATATTTAATTGAATTAAAAACAATCAATTACACAAACGTATTTTACTTTCAATTCAATTTGTTTATTGTTAATTAATTTTTATAATAATATTCAACACTATCGAAGTAAGGCAATAAAGATATAAGAGAGTGGAAGAGAAAAAGGGTTCAAAGTTTTAGGTTTTAAGAAAATAAAACTCTGTATGTTTTGAGTCAGTTAACTTAGGTTATTTATATGGGATTGGATGCATCCCACTAATCCTAATAAAACTGACCACTAACTAAAATAATAATTTAATATTTAAATGTACATATATATCCTATTTAAATATTATAGATAAAAGATATGTATCTTTTATTCAATTTAGAACTAAACAGATGAGGATATATATATATACACATTAAATATTAATTATGATCAAATCTCTTCAATTACTTATTTCTATATGAATAATTTAATGGGATAATTATTCATTCCCTCCGACTGTGAGTTGGGGTATTTTCCTGATAGGCATGTATTAATCCAACGCATCACGGATCAATACATATATTAACACAGATCCAAAATCCATTTAGTCAGTTAAATAGAGATTATTATTAATTAAATCTTTAATATTAGTCCATTAATAAATTAATGCTAATCCATCACAATTTTTCCAACACTCACATCCCGCAAGAACGTGGGTCGAGCACGTCCTCCCCACATACAGTATATAAAGACCCTCACTTGGGGGACTTGGAGGAAGAATATCATAACAGGAGAACACACATACGCATTTGAGTCAGAGACCAACACTCTGAGTACATTCAGGCATATTCTTGCCCAAGCTTACACCTATCAATCCCCGAGCTTAGCCCATGGCACCACCAAGCTCCGGTGATTCTCCGGTCAACACTTGGCACATTTCCGTCCCGAAGATCTCTATAAGCAGAGCGTCCGACCGCTCTAAGAGACCTCTTCTCTCTCACAACTGAAGCAACCTCCTACGAGTGGCTCGCCCTCCCGGAGTACCTTACGCACGTCTTAGTCACACATGGCTCAATACAGGTAACCACCTAGCCCAACGGCTTTTATAGACATCACCATGACAAACTACGTGGACTTTGATCCCTTCCTAAGGGTACGTAGGCACTTAGGTCCTCGCTTAAGGACAAGTCCCCTAAGATTACAACCCCTTGCAGTCCTCATTTACAATGTAGAATTGTCTGAACCAAAAACGACAGTTACAATATCTATAGATGACAGTCGTGCTTTCAATGATGCCAAGTTTATATATAATTTTGTTTAATATTGCACTTTTGTATATATCAATTATTTTTATATGTTATGCTTCATATTTGTATTATATAATTGATTTAATTTTTGTTTAAAGATGTTTAGTTATAATAGTAAGGCAAAAGTACATTTCCTGTCCCCAACATTTGGGGGTCCTGTCACTTTCACCCTTAACATTTTTTCGTTGTCAATTGTACCCCTAATGTTTTGTATTTCTCCCAATGTCAGGCTTTTGGCTAACTCCCTCAATTTTTGGACGGTTTTTTATGACGTGGCATCTTATATGGCCAACAGTTCTAACTGGACTTCATTTTTTCACATCAGCAATATATTTTAGGGGTACAATAACACCAAAAACTCAGTACAGCAGTAAATCCAGTACACCAAAATACTCATTACATCAATAAAATGGGCCCCAGAAACTTAATACTATTGACTGCTGATGTGAAAAAAATTAAGTCCAGCCAGAATTGTTGGCCACATAGGATGTCACGTCATAAAAAATCGTTCAAAAATTGACGGTATTAGCCAAAAGCCGGAGATTGGGAGAAACACAAAACGTTAGGGGTATAATTGACAGCGAAAATAAGTTAGGGGTGAAAGTGACAGGACCCCCAAACGTTGGGGGCAGGAAAAGTACTTTTGCCTAATAGTAAAGATTAAGCATTTGCTATTGCATAAACATTTATAAACGACTCCCTTGCATTGCACACGGCAATTACTAGTAAAAATGTAATTTATTTTGTATATTAGGGATGAATATTACATATTAATATATACTATAATACTTCATGAAAAATATAAATTATAATATTCTATATAACAAATTATTTTTAAATATATAAAAAAACTCCCCATGGGTCATCCTCGACTTAGTCCTTACAAACTCACCATGGGCCTAAATGGGTCAAATTTTTTTGACCCAACTCTTCCTATTTTAAGGACTAAGCAAGGCGACCCTAAGAATCAAGCTCATTTTAATATCACTAAATAAAACACAAATTAACTCAACTTGAGTTGACATATTGATTTTTTTAAAAAAATAAAAATCAGTTTTACATTTTATTTTTTTAAGGGTACGTTATTTACACAGAAACGAAAAAGAAAAGAGAATACATTTATTGTGTTTGTTAGTAAAAATTGAGAATGAAAATAGAATGTGAATGTATTAAAATTATTACTTTACCCTTATATTAAAATAATAAAAAGAAAAAAAAGTTATGATTGTGTCAAATCAAAGGATATAATAGATATTTTGTATTTTTTTCTTTCTTTAATTATACACACTTTTCAAGATGAAAATAAAAAAATGGATAACATGTGGAGTCTACATGTCTTTTTATTTCATTGACTTTTTCCACGCTAATGACCACGTCCTAAAATAATTATATATCTCTCTTTACTATAAAAGAGCCGGTTAGTTACAAATTATTTTTCCTAAAATACCCTTAAAATTTTACAAAATGAATAGTTGTCATTTAGCTCTTTTTTCCAACCAACGTAACTTTCTCCCATAAAAGTTGCGTATTTTGATCAATAGTTGCCACTGTCCGCTGGCCTCTTTCCCAACCAATGTAACCTCCTACATTAAAAATTGGATAGGTCAAAACCTCAAATTGGTCCTCTATGTTTCACCCAAGTTCCATATTGGTCCTTTATGTTTCAAAAAGTTTAAATTGGTGCTTTATGTTTGCAAGAAGTTCCAAATTGGTCCTTCCATCCAATTCCGTCTATTTTTTCCGTTAAGTGATGACGTGGCCTGCTGAGGTGTCACACTCTCTCTCCTACGTGTTATTTTTGCTGGCGTGGCTTGAGTTACCATAAAACTAGGGACTAAAATGAAACAAATTAATGTTTTAAAAATGAAAAATATAATTTCTCCTTTCTCATCATCTTCTTCTTCCTCGGTGAGAACCCTCCTTGCAGAATCCCCTGGTGAGTGTCCATCTGAATCTCCACCGGGGCTTGGGGCCGGGGCTTTGAACCTCTGAATCTCTAACTCACCCATCTGAATCTCCAACCGCAGAGCATCCCCACCGGAGCTGAGGAGCAGAAAATAATTGTTTCTCTCTTCTTGAGAAATCAAGATCGACGAAGAGGAAGGAAGGTTTTAGCTTTCACAGAGCATGATCGTAGAGCTCAACCCTTAACCCACGTCATAGCAGCCGCAGCAGAAAGAGAGAAGAAGCAGACGCGAGAAAATTGGGGCAAAGCATTGATGAGTTACGAGAGAGAAGAAACAGAGCAAAGCGTCGAGTGATGAGCCAAATTTTTTTTGAGAGAAGAAGAGAGCAAAGCGATGTGAGCGAAGAAGAGAAGAAGAGGCAAAGGAATTTGTGGCCTGGTGTGGGCAAACCGTCGATGGTAGCGTTAGGTGGAGGAAGAAGAAGAAGAAGATGGAAAAATGAGGAAATTATATTTTTGTTTGTGAAAATTTATTTTATTTCATTTTAGTCACTGGTTTTTTGTTAACTAAAGTCATGTCAGCTAAACAGTACACATAGGAGAGAGAGAGGGTGACACATCAGCCGGACACGTCATCACTTAACGGCAAAACTGGATGGAATTGGACGGAAGTACCAATTTGGAACTTCTTGCAAACATAAAGGACCAATTTAAACTTTTTGAAACATAAAGAACCAATATGTGTTGGAGGAATTGACTCTTTGAAGAATAGAATGAGAAGAAATGAAGAAGAAAATGAAGAAGAAGAAAAGAAAGTGATGCACAATGTCTTCAAGGTGTGGACAACACTTTCCTTTAGGCTTAATTTGCCCCCACCTATTCCTATCTTATATAGGGTGCTAGTTGGGTAGACTGGTAAATTTCCTTTAGGATACAATAAAGACCCTTGAGTATGGATAACACTTCTAATACTGAAGCCAAGACAACAATAGTATTTACAAAGTGATAATTTGTTTTTACCTTTGTGTGCACTCAAAGACAAAGGCAATGAATTTGATATATTGTGTTATGAAATGATGAGGGGTTTATATAGACCATGAGGTGATGCAATTAAAGAGATACCTTTTGATATAATGTCTCTTCAATCAAAAGTCACAACTATTAATTTAAATGAAGAGACTTGTCTTTTAAATTTGTAACTCCCTACACACCTTTTCATATAAATAAATAAATAAATTTATGATACAACTCTTCAAATAAATAAATATAAATACATGACTCTTCAATTAATATATCTCTTCAATTTAAAAATATTCGAACAATCCCCCACCATTTTTAAAATGAACCCAAACTCTTATCACTTCGGAAATCTCATGTTTTTAATAAAGGTATCTCACAGATTTGAACCATTACCTAAGTATGCCATGTTTTCACCCATCCGAAATAATATGGTAGACTAAGCTTTGAACCAACTATATTCCATATGAATAGGCGTGCATGACTTACGCATGAGATCTCGGACCATTGTATGCCACTTAAAATTACACGTTTATAGCCTTGTGTCCGTATCCTTTTCATGAGAGTTTTTAGAGTCAAGCCCTTAGACTCCTAGAAGCGGCCCCACTTCATTCTCATATAGGTAGACTCTGTCAAGAACATCACCATGATTAATGCTCCAACAAATATATGCTAACAAGTCTATTCAGAGCCAAATTAAAGCCCAACCTTCCCTTTTTAATCTCATAGCTACCAAGTACTTTTCAACCGTGGAATGTATAAATATCAAGTACTTGCAATTACTCTAATAGTGTACTTTCACCATTGAACTCAATACTTAATATGATGGTCAAATGTGAGTTGAGTTTCCACTATTGTTAATCAAGTTTTTTAGGACTTTAATCCCATCCCCTTTGATATTTTCAACACCATATCCGTTGTCAGACATTTCGTCAAAGGATCTGCAAGATTTAATTCAGATCTTATATAACTTATGGATATTAGTCCATTTATTATCAATTCCTTTACCAAGCTATGCCTTAATCCAATATGTCGCGACTTTCTATCATAAACTTGGCTATAAGCTCTTGAAAGAGTATATTGACAATCACAAGTGCCATTGGCTTCCTTGCTACATGCAGCCAATGCTATAAACTCATAGTTTGTGGTTGAATATGCAATACAAGTATGTTTCTTAGATCCCCAAGAAACAGCATCCCCACCAAGAGTGTAGACCCATCCACTTGTAGAAGCATGATCCTCTGAGTAACTTATCCAACTGGCATCTATGTATCCTTGCAAAATTGAAGGATTACCACTATAGGTCAAACTATAGTTAATTGTTCCTTTCAAGTACCTTAGTACTCTATCCACAGCATGCCAGTGATTTTGACTTGGATTGCTTATGTATCTACTTAACCTTCCCACAACATATGTGTTATATCTGGGCTTGTACATGTCATAGCGTACATCAAGCATCCAATTATACCTTTGAATAATCATGTTGTCTCACAAGACAACCTTTATTTCAAACTATTTTATATTAGAATCAAATAGAAACAAGTATATACCATGCATATATATATACCATCATTTTTTATGAATAGAATTTCGGCAAACAAACGTACAACGGTACAAGAAATTGAAATTGCCGAAAAGTTGATATGTATATACAAGTTTACACATATAAGCAAAGCAATAAATCAAATTGATTTATTATATATATAAATATATCAATGCATCTGCCTATTGATTTCATTGAAATCATTTTCCAAGATTTCACGAGATCTTCATATATAAAATATAAACTGGAAATCTATATATGTACATACCAAACGACCGAAATTGAAATCGGAAAAATTCAATAACACATCTATCATCCAGAAAAATTCAATATGTTTCATGATTCGATCGCATTGAAAATTTCTGATAAATTTGAAGTTAATCTTTGTAAAATAACCGGCTTCATGATAAACCTTTTATCAATCATTTTATAATTATAAAAACGATTAATAGAAATTTTTTACTTATTGCGTCCTCTTGCATGTACCTTTGCCATCTTAGAAAATTGCCTCCTTCAAATCTTTTCAACTTCACAAAATTTGTAGTCAACTCCTTCAAAGAAGCCATTTGTACTTGCAAAAGATTAAGCCTAAAGATTGTTAGATGAATTGACTCTTTGAAGAATAGAATGAGAAGTAATGAAGAAGAAGAAGAAGAAGAAGAAGAAGAAGAAGAAGAAGAAGAAGAAGAAGAAAAGAAAGTGATGCACAATATCTTCAAGGCGTGGACAGCACTTTACTTTAGACTTAATTTGCCCCCACCTAATCTTATCTTATATAAGGTGCTATTTGGGTAGAGTGACAAATTTCCTTTAGGATATAATGAAGACCATTGAGTATGGATAGCACTTCCAATACTCAAGCCAAGACAATAATAGTATTTACAAAGTGATAATTTGTCTTTATCTTTGTGTGCACTCAAAGACAAAGGCAATGAATTTGATATATTGTGTTATGGAATGATGAGAGGTTTATATATATAGACCATGAAGTGATGCATTTGAAGAGATACCTTTTAATATAATGTCTCTTCAATCAAAAGTCGCAACTATTAATTTAAATGAAGAGTCTTGTCTTTTAAATTTGTAACTCCCTACACACCTTTTCATATAAATTAATTAATTAATTTATGATACAACTCTTCAAATAAATAAATATAAATACATGACTCTTCAATTAATACATCTTTTCAATTTAAAAATATTCCAACAATATGAAACTTGGTGACAACATAAGGGACCAATTTAAAATTTTAACCAATTGGATATTTAAACAGTAGTTGTTATTGGCCTCCTTTTCCTATCAATATAACATTCTCCCATAAAAGTTGCATATTTAATCTCACAGTATGCTTCAATAACAGTATTATAACAAAATTGAAAAAGCCAAATTGGATTCAGTAGACAACTTCTTGGGCAACTCCTTTCATTTGCATATCAAACTTTTTCAAAGAGCCTTTTCAATGACATAATGCCGTACAAGGGTGAGTGGTATGTATTAAGTAGGCCTGTTTATGGGTTGGGTTGGGTCGAGTTTGGACTTAAACTCATGGGCTTTACATATATGGTTTTAATCTCTGATTCCCCAGTTCTATTGTCAAAAACTCCAAAGTCATATATATATACTAGAGGCTTCGCATGCACATACGTGCATGCAATTTATTATTTTTTTCTTAAGAATTTTATATAAAATAATAATGATATTTCAAAATAATATCAAATTATGATATTTGATTTTTTTAATTTTTAAATAAAATTGTTATATTTTTAAATGAAGTAATGGGATGTTATGCACTTCTCCACTTTTTTAGTAACTACCCATAATGCATGTATGTTAGAGTAGTTATTTTTTTGGTGTCACACTTTGCTTTTGTGACACCAAAAACTCCGAAGCCATATATATATAGATATATAATTATCTAGAGGTTTCGCATGCACTTACGAGCATACATATAATTTATTTTTAAATTTTTTAATAATATAATATAAAATAGTTATTATATTTTAAAATCATTAAATTTTTAAATAGAAGTTTTATAATAATTTAAAATTAAAAAATTAAAAAAAATGAAAAGTTATGCACTTCTTCATTTTTTTAGTAACCACCTATCATACTTGGTTATTTATTGGGAAGTTGAGGGGGAAGTTATTTTTTTGTTGTCACACTTTGCTTGTGTGACACCAAAAACTCTAAAGCCATATATATACTAGAGGCTTCGCATGCACATACGTGCATGCAATTTATTTTTTTTTTTTATAGAATTTTATATAAAATAATAATGATATTTCAAAATAATATCAAATTATAATATTTGATATTTTTTAATTTTTAAATAATTGTTATATTTTTAAATGAAGTAATGAGAAGTTATGCACTTCTCCACTTTTTTAGTAACTACCCATAATGCATGTATGTTAGAGTAGTTATTTTTTTTGGTGTCACACTTTGCTTTTGTGACACCAAAAATTCCAAAGCCATATATATATAGATATACTAGAGGCTTCGCATGCACCTACGTGCATACATGTAATTTATTCTTAAATTTTTTTAAAATATAATATAAAATAGTTATTATATTTTAAAATCATTAAAAATTAAATATTTGATGATTTTAAATTTTTTAAATAGAATTGTTATCATAATTTAAAATTAAAAAATTAAAAAAGAGAAGTTATGCACTTCTCCATTTTATTAGTATCCACCTATCATACTTGTTTTCTCTCTCCCACATCTTCCAATCATATTATTTTCTTACAAAATAGTTATTTTGTAAGAAGTTGGTTATTTATTGGGAAGTTGAGGGGGAAGTTATTTTTTTGGTGTCACATTTTGCTTTTGTGACACCAAAAACTCCAAAGTCATATATATATACTAGAGGCTTCGCATGCACCAAGGTGCATGCAATCATTTTTTTTAAAATTCACTATAAAAATATTTTTTAAATATAATAAATAATTCAATTACTACTTATATTTATAATTTTTCTTTCACCACTTTTATTAACCACCTTACCCATGATCTCCTTTTCTCTCATATCTCCTCCAATCATATTTTTTAAAATTTTTTATTTTAGTATAAAAAAGTGGGGTTAGAGTAGTTATTTTTTTGGATACCAAAAACTCCAAAGCCATATATATATATATACTAGAGGCTTCGCATGCACACCTACGTGCATACATGAAATTTATTCTTAATTTTTTTAAAAATATAATATAAAACAGTTAAAAATTAAATTTTGATAATTTTAAAAATTAAATATTTTAAAATTTTAAAATTTTTAAATAGATTTTTTATCATAATTTAAAAAAAATAAAAAAAGAAGAAGAGAAGCTATGCACTTCTCCATTTTATTAGTAACTACCTATCATACTTGTTTTCTCTCTCCCAGATCCTCCAATCATATTATTTTTTTTGTATTTTTTAATTATAAAATATAGCTATTTTGTGAGAAGTTGATTATTTATTGGAAAGTTGAGGGGGAAGTTATTTTTTTGGTGTCACACTTTGCTTTTGTGACACTAAAAAGTCCAAAGCCATATATATATAGATATACTAGAGGCTTCGCATGCACATACTGTGCATGTAATTTGTTTTTTATTTTTTTAAATATATATAATAAAATTATTATTATGATTTAAAATAATAAAATATTAAATATTTGATAATTTTTTAAATTTCAAACTATAATATAATAATTATGTTTTAAATAATATTAAATTATTAGAAGTTATTTATTGAGAAGTTATTTTTAGTGGAGAAGTTATTTCTTTGGTATCACACGTTGTTAGTGTGACACCAAAAACTCCAAAGCCATATATATATAGATATAGAGGTAAGAAAAAATTTCAAATGTTCATATTGGTCTTAAAAGTATAGGGGAAGTTTCAGATTGATCATAAATGTTTCATTTGTTTCAAATTAGTCCTATAAGTTTCGACTGTATTTTAAATTGGTCCTGCCGTTACAAACCGTTATATTTTTTTGTTAAGTACTGATATCATCATTGTCCAATCAACAAAAAAATTTCTAAATCATCAATTCTTGCCACCACATCATCTTCCTCTTTCATTTTTCTGCGTTTCGAAATGAAAGAGGGCCGGGGTAATTAAAAGCAGTATTGTGTGAAGAGTAAAGACTGAATTAGAACTCCGAAATGCAAAAAAATAAAAGAGGAAGATGATGATGTGGCAAGAATTGGCGACTTGAAATTTTTTTGTTAATTGGACAATAATGACATCATCACTTAACAGAAAAATATAACACTTTGTAACGGCATGACCAATTTGAAACACGGTCGAAATTTATATGATCAATTTGAAACAAATGAAAAATTTATGATTAACTTGAAACTTACCCTGTATTTTTATGAGCAAATTGAGCATTTGACCTATTTTTTTTTTATCTACATGTTAATATATACATATATAATTTAAGAATAAAGAAATATAACAACAAACAAAGCCTTTTCCCACTAGATGGGGTCAACTATATGGATCAAGCGACACCAACATGTTCTGTCTTTGCACATTTCTATGGTTAAGTTATTTATGGCTAGGTCCCTCTTAATCGTTTCTCCTATTGTTTTCTTTGGTCTTCCCCTACCTCTAGTTATTAGATTATCTTCCATTTGGTCAACTCTACGTACCGGAGCCTCTTTCGGTCGCCTTTGTACATGACCAAACCACCTAAGGCGTGTTTCGACTAATTTCTCGACAATAGGTGCTACCCCCACTTAATATACTCATTCCTAATCTATCCATTCTAGTGTAACCACTCATCCAGCGCAGCATTCTCATTTCTGCCACATTGAATTTGTGCTCATGCTGGTTTTTTATCGCCTAGCATTCAGTACCATACAGTAAAGCTGGTCTTATTGCGGTGCGATAAAATTTTCCCTTAAGCTTAAGCGGTACTTTCTTATCACAAATAACACCTGATGCCTTCCTCCATTTCATCCATCCTGCTTGGATCTTATGGTTTACATCTTCCTCTATTTCTCCATTATTTTGTATTATCGTTTCCAAATACTTAAAACTTGTGACTTCCCGCATGGGGTGATCTCCAAGCTTCACCTCACCCCTAGGATCAGCGTCCCTACTCCCTACCACTAAATTTACATTTCATATACTCCGTTTTGCTTTGACTTATGCGAAATCCATATGTCTCCAAAACTTGTCTCCATCTCTCTAATTTTTCATTTACTTGTTCTTTGGAATCTCCAACCAAGACTATATCGTCAGCAAAAAGCATACACCTTGGTACTTCCTCTTGTATATGTTCAGTGAGTACATACAATACCAAATTGAAGAGGTAAGGGCTCAAAGAAATATAAAATAATAAAAATTATTATTAGCATAAATATATGTTAAATATTTATGTAAAAATTTCAAAATTAATACCTTTTAATTAATACTTAATATTAAAATAATATAAATTATTATAATAAATATATTATGCTACAAAAATCAAACAACGTGTTACATGCATGTGCAACGCACATACTTTTTACTAGTTAGTATAAAGATAAGAAAGAAATCATTATTTTACATCTATAGGTATTAAGATATTAATATAAAAGTCATATTAATATTTTTTATTTACAAATAATAAGATAAATCAATGTGGAAATTATGTAGTCCAGATCTTTAAGGATGAGTTGTTGTCGTATTCAAATTACAACATGTGTCATCCTGAAAACAACAACTAATTTGACTGTGAGAGACAGCTCACTAAACTAATATTATTAGCTTTGTTTCTTTAGAGCAATACTTTTCAATATAGTAATCATACATTATCATTAAACACTTTTTGTAGTCCAGAATACAACCACAAAGGTGTCGTCTTTTGCTCAGATCCCTCCAAAACTATATTTAAAGTAAATGACCTACCTAACTCTGAAAATAAAAGTATATGAAAATTACTATTTAATCTCTGAATTGTTGATCAAATTATTATTTAGTCTTCGAATTTATTAAAAATACTATTTAGTCCTCAAAATTTTTAACTATGTCAACTATTTAGTAACCCGGATTTGATAAAATACTATTTAGTCCCCGAATTTGTAACTATGTCAACTATTTAGTCCTTAAACTTGACAAAACTATTATTTAATCACTGAATTTACAACTCTGTCAACTATAACGGGCAGTCAGGAGACTAATAGTTGACCGAGTTACAAATTCGGTGATTAAATAGTATTTTTGCCAAATTTCAAGACTAAATAGTTGACATAATTACAAATTCGGGGACTAAATAATATTTTATCAAATTCGGGGACTAAATAGTAATTTGACTAACAATTCAGGGACTAAATAGTATTTTGCCTCATAAAACTACCTAGAAAAGGGACAAATATCCAATAGCACAGTATTAAATAAAAATTTGACCTGAAAATCTATTCAGGGTGGGTTTCTTATACAATTTTTGCAGTAAAAGAGAAAGGTACCCACGCTAATAGAGACTTCCCAAATTTTTATTTTAGTTCTCCCATAGCAAAGATATCAGATTCATATAGATTTGAAATGCAAATATCAAATTATCAAATACCTAAGCTACTAAATTGCTAGTACAGCATAAGCAGAATTACAGAATGACAGAAAGTAGTTAAGTACCACAGAAACATATGTAACATTAAGTCTAACTAAATCTTTCCCCTCTAAATCATCATCACTTCACTAGCGCTCTATCTGTATAGTCACATGGCTGATGTTATAAACCCTTCTGATATAATCTATGACCTTATCCAGCACCATGTCTGCATCTGCTTCAGGCCTAATTTTCACATGACATGCAAGCAAAATCTTCCCCACTGTGATTGCCCAAATATGGAGCTCATGAACAGCCACAACTTCATCCATGTCTAATAGCCCTCTTTCGAGCTTCGTCGCGTCGATCTCACGGGGCGTGCTCTCCATCAGAACTTCGAGTATGTTTCGCAGCATATTGATAGTTGTCCCCAACACAATCACAGAGAAGAAAAGAGTGCAAATTAGATCCACTATCTGCCACTCGGGCTTGTACCATATGATTCCTCCCCCAATCATTACTCCTACGCTCTGGATCGAGTCCCCGAGTACATGAAGATATGCCCCTTGTACGTTAATGTTCCATCGCTTCTTCTTTACTTCTGGTTTGCCTTTTGATCCACCAAGAAGTGGTTCGGTAGCTTCATCGTCATGAGCATGGTGGTGCTTATCATCTTCATGAGAATGATGATGATGATGGTGCTCATCTTTTGGATTTGTTTCATCATGTTGATGGTGTGTGTGATCTTCATGAGTATGATGATGATCATCTTTTGAATGAGTTTCATGAGAATGATGATGATGATGGTGATGGTGCTCATCTTTTGAATGAGTTTCATGATGATGATGATCATGGTGGGTAGATACTTTAAACCCATGGGAATGGCCATGACCATGATCATGATCATCATGTCCATGTCCATGACCATGATCATGACCTAATAATATGGCCATGATGATATTAACAACAAGACCAAATGCAGAAACAAGAAACATCAGAAAGCCATTCACCTCGTGAGAGCCATTGATGATTCTTGCGATGGCTTCATATACCAGAATTCCAGCAAGCAGCCAAATTAGTTGAATAGAAACCAAAGCACCAAGAATCTCTATTCGAAAAAATCCATACGACTGACGGGGATTGGCTTCCCATCCGGCAGCCCATAGAGAGAACAAGGAAATAGCAAAGGCTGCAACATCCGAAAGCAAATGTGCTGCGTCTGTCAAAATGGCTAGGCTGTTGGCTTTTATGCCACCTACCACCTCAACACTCATGAAAATCACACAAAGAACCACAGCCATCAAAAGCTTTCGCATCGAAGTTGATCGCTCTTTCGAATCCTTAGAGATGGATACAGAATCTGCAAAACCACATGGTGCTTCCCCACAAATCTTGGTTCCTCCTCCAGGATTTGTTGTTCCATCAGGAAAATCTACACTGATTTCAATAATTTGTTGAGCGTGCTCGGAGCTTTGTGCTTCCATCTGAATCACAACACAACCATGAAAATATAATTTTCCTGAACAAAGGCAACAGTATAGACTCTTCAAATCATTAAATACGAAACATATAATTATTATATCAGAAATCAAGGAAAGGGGTAGAATGCTATTAAAAAACGGCCCAATGCACAAGGCTCCCATCAAGTGGGGTCTTGGAAGGATCAAGTGTATGCAATATTATCCCTTCAAGTAGAGAGGTTGTTTCTAAGAAAGGGATAGACTGCTATGTTAAAAGGACTTTGATTCCAATTACACTAAATAAGAAAGAAAAATGAGTAATTAAAAGGAATTTGGCCGTGAGTAGGGCACAATCAACCAACCATAATCTAAACTATCATAAAGCTTCAAAGCTTTCAAAAACCTATATGTTTTAAGTAGTTAAATTTACAAATGAACACCAAAGAAACTAAATGTATAAACTTCATCAGACAAAAAAGCTATAGATCTTATAGGTTTGTTAATTTGATACTAGAATGGTTTTACTCTCTGCCCTTTTTATGTGCACAATTAATCACTGATAACAATTTCAGAAAGTGTCCTTTTTGACATTGTTTAGCAAACTCCATGACCTTAGGCAAAAATTTCTGTGTATACTTGAAGAAGAAAATCAGAGTCAAAGGGCCACCCAGTCACAAGAAATACTTGAAGCTGAAATGGATAGCTAGGACAACCAAAGAGAATACATTTCTTCTCTGCTTTCCATATTTTTTTTAAATAGGCGCTACATGGAGGCTGCCACACCATCCGCCATGGCGGTTTTATGGCTTGACACCATTTACCTCCACACGCTACTGACATCGTTGTATTTTATATTTGATTGATATTAATATTTGATTAGCTCCAACTTCAACAGAGCTTCAAATATACCATGGAAGATAGAGAATGAAAGAAAAATTTCAAAATTAACAGAAAAATAATTGAAAATGAAAAAAAAACCAAAAGCATAATTGCTCAGTGGATGAGCTCCAAACATTAACTCCACCCTTCAATTCATTATTTTGCTTGCAAGTTTGTAACCACCATATCACAAATTTGGAAGTAAGAAGCCTTAACAACAAGCAACAAGACAAACCCATCAATGAAATACTTCTAATCCATGACAAAATAAAAAACAGATAGACCAACAAGAACAAATTGGATTGCTTGTACAAACAAGATAATAAATATTTAGCAAATTTTATAGGAAAACAAAACAGAAAAAACCTAACACTTGCACAGTTCAGGGTTCAGGGCTAATCAATACAGCAAGCTGTGACTAATTTTATGGTCTCCTACATCTACATGAATAATTAATGCAAGGATGTGTGTATTCAATTGCTCTAGTAATTGACCCCACCAAATTTCGATACCTAACTTTGAAAATGAAGCAGCTCTAAATATTCAGGCCAATACGAAAGCTAGCCAAGGATTATTCACCATGCTCGATGGTGGATAACCCTGTTTCGACCCAAAAAATGATCTAGTGATTTGATCCACTTCAATGTTGGAACACAAGCCACGCTGATCTTGAGATTCTTCACAAACTAAACACACAAAATTGCAACAAGAAATCTTACATTGCTATTAGTATTGATACTACTACTCAATCGACTCTGAAGAAGTTGGGCCGTTCAAGCATTTCTCTCTCTCATGCCAGAAATGGGAAACAAGAAATCTCTCCCCTGGAAACAAAAACAGAGAGAAGAAACTAGCGTCATCTACACAATCAGGTAGGTATATACCACACTCAAAAAGGAAAAATACCTTCTTTTTTCCTAAAGAAATGGAAAAAAAAAACGTGGGATTTTTCTGACCTAAAAGAGACGGAAAACAAATAAATAAATAGATACCAAATGGTAAGTAAGAGAGGACTTCAACGCCGCCTCTACTGTAGGCGCAGACAGTGATGAAAGTTCTGGGAAATGAATGGAGAATATGGAGACTTGACCAGATTATGATGTGCAATCTGAAGGATGAAGGTAGAAGACGGGGGTAGCTAGGTAGGTGAAATTACGTATATACCCCAGAAAGAGGAGAAGAGAGAACTGAGATTGACTGAGCCGAAACAGAAACGCACGAATCTTGGGGGAAGGCACAGAGCTTTCCAAGTATAAGGCGCTTATTGATGGAAAAGGAGGCATGTGAGGTGTGAAGTGGATGGGATGGGATGGGATGAGAGGTATCGTATCGTGATATTTCACTGCAAAGTTTGTTGTCTTCTTACGGGACCGTGAAGAGCGTGATGGATGATGGTGGAATCCCAAATAATGCTTAATGGAGTGTACAAAAACCAAAATGACAAAATTATTATGCCGGATTAGGTAGAGGAATCAGAAATGGTTAGGCTTTAAGGTATAGGATTTGAAATAAAAATTGAGGCATAATATGTTTACGTGAATATTGAATGAAATAGAAATAAGAATAAAAATGTAAGAGGAAATGAGAATGATAATATAAAAGTGATGTGATGTGATTTAAATAGAATAAAAGTTGATAAAATGACTATTTAACTGTTATATTAAAAATGAGAATGGAATAAAAGTGGATAAAAAAATAAGAACAAATATATATAATTTCATTACATTACAAAAAATAAAATATGTTTAGTAAGAAGAATGTTTGGGATTATAATCCAGTTTACATGACAAAACAACAAACCATAGTGAGTTTGGTTTTGTGAAAATATTTATAGTTTTTTATTTCTGATTTTTTTAGAAAAAAATTATATTTAAGTTTTTATTTTATTTTTTTAAAAACGTGTTTGTGAAATTTTGTTCATTTTAAGTCAAATAACTTAAATAGTTATATTTTTTATTGAACTTTTTAATTTAATTATAATAAAATGAGTGTATTTGTGTGATAAAATAATTTAATTTAAAAAACATTAAAAATAACACTGATTAATTATAATTTAAAAATGGTAATAATGTTTTTTTTAATGTATTTGATTTTCAGACCGATTTGGTACAATGATTTTGAGGAGAGAGAATGGGATGAGGTCGGTAGGATTTATCTACCTTGTTTGGTTGTCTATTTGAATGTGTCACTTCCGCAGAAGACAAAAGAGGAGCCCACATCGAATTTGATATTCCGGTAACCTACACGGGTGGTTGGAATTGGAGAAGTGAAGGAGATTTGGAGGAGACGGACTCGAGCCAAGAGGAAGTTTGGCACCTACGTACCCTTCGCTAGGATCATAGTCCTCGTAGTTCGCTTGTTTGAAAAGACTCCTAGTTTGAAGGTTGAGAAAGCAACCAAGAAGTGAGAGAAAGCTCAAGCGCTTAGTAGCAGTAAGATGCTTGTAGAACGTGATAATGTTTTGAGTAGATTGCCTTGCATGTTTATATAGGGACTCAGGAGGTAGTTAAACGGCTATGGTTGTTTGTTCATACTGTTATGCCGAGTCCATAGAAGAGTGCCGGGCTTTTGTTGCCAGGAAGGGTGACTCGGCATTTCGAGCTCGACTATTGGTAAAAATTTGTTCTCCACGCCTTATTGAAACACTGTCGTTGCAAGAAAAATGTCGCTTCATTTCTTCTCAATGGGCAGTGGGCCGTGATTCAAGTGGCATGTGGCACTTGTGTTAGTTAAAGCTTGTTAGCTATACATCAGTAGGCCGTTTTTCAGAGTATGGGTATAATCGTATTTTCCACCCCCTTTTTCGAACGGATCCGATTCTTTTATAATGTCTTCTCCTCATAATTTATTTCCCACTTCTGTTAATCTATTTGCTCTGTGTTTTGCTGCCACTACAAGAAAAACAGTGATTAGAGACGGACGAATCCGTCTCTAATAATGAGAAAATCCGTGTCTAATTGAATTAGACACGGACTTTGACACGAACTGGTGTCCGTGTCTAAAAAGTTGGTTCCTAAAACTCAGAGACCGACTTATAAGTCCGTGTCAAATTAGGCACCGGAAATCCGTGCCTATGTAAACAAAGTCCGTCTCTAAACCAATTTGTAAAATGTGAGTTTCGAGACAGATCAGAGACGGAATAAAGGAATCTCGTGCCTGATCCGTCTCTAATCCAGATTTTTGAGTTTGCTAATTAGAGACGGAACTCCTTTTATCCGTCTCTGATCCATCTCTAATGCAATATTCAAGCCTTTTTTTTTAAAGACGGATCAGAGACGGATAAAAGGAGTTCTGTCTCTGATCCGTCTCTAATCAATTTTTCTAAAACCAAATATAGGGACAGATTAGAGACGGAACTCCTTTTATCCGTCTCTGATCCGTCTCTAGCACCTATTTTTTTGTATGCTTTTAGAGACGGTGCAGAGACGGAAGATTGAAATTCCGTCTCTGCTCCGTCTCTAGCACCTATATTTTTGTATGCTTTTAGAGACGGAGCAGAGACGGAAGATTGAAATCCCGTCTCTGATCCGTCTCTAAATTTGAATTTAGAAAATTTGTTTAGAGACAGATCATAGACAGAAAATAAGAAATCCGTCTCTGATCCGTATAAAATAGATATAGGTTGTTTTTGACTTTTTGATTTTTAATCTGTCCTAATTTGGTACAATTTTCACGTACGACTGTACTATTAATACCTAATAAAAGCATAAGTTTATAAACAATACATAATACCAATAATTTCACAAGTTTCCAAGCAAATCAAAAAAAATATCACAAGTCTCAAAATATTATAAGTTTTTAAGCAGTACTTAATACTAATAATATTCCATAAGTTTCTAGGAAAATAAAAAGTAGCACAAGTCTCTAAATAACTAGGGTAGAGGAGTTGATTGTTGCGCTTCTGATCTTACATTTCCCTTGGCAGTGCGTTCAACTTGCAACTGGTAAAACAACTGAGCAATCAAACGGTCATGCTCCGCAACTTTATCACTATAAGTTGTTATTATTTGTGATTGCTCCTCAACCTTTTGTTTTAAAACATCAGTTATAGCTTGATGCTCCTCAGCTTGCTTTGCCAAGCATCGATCTAACTCAGCTTGGAATTGAGGATGAAGCCATAACTCCGATCCACTAGAGATCTCAACAGATGAGCTACCAACATCAGGTGCTTCTGATCCTATACCAAACACACGCCCTTTTTTGTTCTTTCCACCCACAACTTCTAACCAAATGGCATTATCTTCCTCTTGACCAATTTTCTTGTATATGTTTCACTACCAGAAAATTGTATTTTAGAGACGGAAATTAGAGACGGATATTTATCCGTCTCTATTCCATGTCGAGTCCGTCTCAAATCCCTCTCTAAGACTGTATTTTTTCATTCAATAAACTTTTTGATATTAGAGACGGTTTCAGAGAGGAAATTTTCTGTCTCTAAATCGCTGGTACCCCATTCTGTCTCAAATCCGTCTTTATTAATGGAATCGTTTGGGCGCTAAAAAAAATTTTGTGGCGCGAAAACAAAAATTAATGGCGCGCGTTTTGAAGACGGAATATAGACTGAAATTTCCGTCTCTAATTTTATGTTTATTTCAGAGACGGAATGGAGACCGCTTTTTCCGTCTCAAATTAGTCCAACAATTACCTCCACTCTATTAAGCCAAACGACGTCGTTTAGTCTCTTATAGAGACGGAATAGAGACGGAATCAGTCTGTCTCTATTCTGTTAACCCATAAAACCCTTTCCCCTTTTCTCTTTCATTTTGTCGAGCCCCAATTTTTTTATTTTGTCGAGCCCTAACCTTCTTCGTTCTTTATCTTTGCTGGCATGAAGGTCGTTCCACCGTGGCCGTTGTTCCGCCGTGACCGTCGTTCCGCCTTCACCGCAGCAACGCCGTTCGACGTCACAGGTTCCTTTCTTCTTATTGTTGCCGAACCAACACTCTGTAATTTCTATACCAACACTCTATGTAATTTCTATTCTTCTTCATCTTCTCCATTCTAATATTTCATTTTTTCAGTTCATTTGCATCACAACTCTTCCTCTCTCTTTCTCGGTGGTTGTCAAGTTCATCACACCCAAATCGAAAGGAGCAACGCACATTTGTCCGATTTTTGTAGGCTTTACTCTATTGTTAAGTAAGTGTTATTTACTTACTCTTGCAGTTTGTATTACATTCTGGATGAAGACTTTTTCTATTGCTTTCATCTTTGTTGTTGTCCTATTTTAGAGTGACTTTTTCCTGAAAATTTATTTAAACTCAAATTGTTAGCAGACTAATTAGCTATGTTGCATGAATACGGGTGCGGGTACAGGTACGAGTACGGGGTACGAAAAATTTTTAAAAAATAGGATACGGGTACGGCAATATATACTAAATAAATAAATAAATAAAATTTATAATATATAACAATTTTAAATGTAATAAAAATAGGTAATGCCCCTTTAATCGTTCATAACCAATCAAAATAGTAACATAAGTTTCTTAAAATTCATAAAACTAATATAATTAGTTATGATATTATATGATATTGAGGTGTATATTTGTCTGTTTCTTATAATTATCTAATCTATAAGACTACAAAGGTAAAATTTTATAGACATATTTATAATTTTTTCATTAGGTACTAAAATCAAATTTTTTCTTCAAAAAAAATACTACACCACACATATTTTGAAGTACCCAAAGGATACGAGTACCGGGTACGTATCCGGTACGGGTACGACTTGATTTTAGAAGTACCAGTGCTTCATAGCTAATTAGTATGTGTCTACCAACAATGTGGAAGGAAAAATTCATACACTCACTCAGTCACTCTCTCACACATTCAATTCAATCAAACTTTTCTTCTTCACATACTTCATTAATCAATTCACACACTACACAGAGAGATATACATATATATATACATAGAGTGAGAGAGAGATAGGGAAAAATAGAAGAAACATAAAGCATACAATTATTTGTTTAAGCTTAATTATTTGCATAATTGGATAAAAGGTCTGTTCATTTTGCTTGTCTCTTTATCATCATCATCATAGATCATAGGATTACTACCCCACCCGCAGCCGCAGCAGCAGCAGCAGCCCGTGGACTCCTCTAGCTCTAAAATCTATACAAGAAACGGGACTAGTGACAAGCCGAGAAGCAGAGAAGCTCTAACTCCTCTACCCCAGGCCCAAGCCCAAGCCGGCGTGTTCTCTCAAGCAATTCATGATTTGTCCCTCCTAAACCATCTGCACCTTCACCTTCAAGAACTCTTCTAGACCCTTTCCGTAGCTTACCCACCAACCCTTGCAATTCCATTTCTTCCTCATCTAATGCCTCACCTTTAAAGTAACTCGAGAAATTTCCCACTGTGGTCTCAGGTAAGGGTGGCACTACCCTCTTACGAATGTTCACTGTTTGAGACGCCATGGAGGGTCTTATAACTGCCAACAGAACATCGTGACCGCACAGGGCAGAGCCGACGAGCAACAAACAAGAGGCACCGTTTTGCAAAACTGTGCGGAGAAGCAAAGAAGATTGACGAGTTTTTAATTGCCCTAAAATCTTCTACTCTAAAATCTCCCCAAAAGTAAACGGGACTAGTGACAAGCCGAGAAGCACAGAAGCAAATTAAAGAAAGAGAGAAGCAAAGAAGAGAGAAAACCTTCGTTGTAGCGTGACAAGCCGAGAAGAGAGAAGCAGAGAGCGGAAGTCGACGACGATGGCGATGGCACTACGGACGGCGATGACACTACGGACGGCGACGGTGCTGTGGAAGTCGACAGAGAAGAGAGAAGAAAGAAGCAGAGAGTGGAAGCTGAGAAGAGAGAAGCAGAGACGGCTTGGAGAGTGGAAGTCGAGAAGAGAAAAGCGCAACCTGGTGCTTTAGGAAAATTAGGTTTTTTTTTAGGAAATTTAGGTTTTACAATAGACACTGGCCGAAAAAAAATAGATGTTTGAGACGGAATTGGAGACGGAACTTTTCGTGCCTAAATTGAAAAAGGGGAACGGGATAGAGACGGAACGGGATCCCTCCCCGATCCGTCTCCCTAAGGTCAACAGAATAGAGACGGAACGGGATCCCTCCCAGATCCGTCTCTAAATAAAAATTAGAGCAAAAAAACTCTCGCCAAATCGTCCCACCATATTTTCCCACTAAATAGAGACGGATTAGGAACGGATTTTTTGGAGACATACCAGTCCGTCCCTAAATCCGTCTCTATATCAAGAAAAATTTTTTTTTGTGTTTTTTTTTTATTTGGAGAAGGATCCGAGACGAATTTGAGACGGATTAGGCACTGACAATTTTCCGTCTCTGATCCTCTGTTTTCTTGTAGTGTGTGTTATGTTCTTCACTTATTTTTTTTTTCTCTTTGACCTGCAATGTTTCCTCTTCCTTCTTCTTATACAACTTTAGCAATGGCCCGCGCTCCTCGTCGTTGCGTCCTCTCTCCCCACGGTGATTCTCGTCACAGTGGATCTCAGGTTAGGCCTTTCGGTGAGTCTTCTCCCCCAATTTTTATTTCATCTGATTATATGGCCCTTTCTTCTGATAGTTTTATGGCTTAGGGTAGGGATTCCATTAATGAGGAATCCCTTATGTCTTTCATCGATAAATGTCCCGTCATTGATCTTGAGGGGGTTACACACGATTCCCCCATCTATGATCCCGAGAAGGAGGATTTCTCTGCTACTGGGGGAGTATGAGATCCTTGCCTCTTCATCACGAGGAAGGTGTCATAGATCTTCCAGAAAGAGCTAGGGTTGTTAGGAGTAGGGTTTCTATTGTCTCTGTTATGGTTGTTGTCGTGCCTTTATTTCTCAAAAACCATTTCACGTTCTCTTATTGTGTTGCCGGTTATCCCCTTGCATTGTCCCTGCTATGTTAGGATGGGGCTAGTTTTTTATTTTTTACTTATGTTGTTAGAACGATCGCCTCTCGTGATAGAGTCGCCACCAAGTTTCTTTACCTTAAACTTGAAAAAGGTTTTCGAAAATTAGTTTTAAGGAAATAATAATAAATAAAAGGAAATGGAAAAATGGTTAAAATATAGGTTCGGGAGATTACTTACGTCAAGGGGAAGGTGTTAGGCACCTCTCGTCGCCCATTTTATGATGGTTACCCCATAAAACCTTAAATTTAAATGTATTTGGCCTTAATAAGATCCTATCAATCAATAATGGGTGACTCAAACCAGGGTGAGATTCTGATGTCTATGTACCCTTTCAGAGAAGGAATTAAAGTTAGACATAGTTCTTAGTGGCATGCAAGTATGTGTGTGAAAGAAGGTTCACCAAGCTTGATGCTCAGGCGGACTCCTATGTTAGGTGAGGCTCACAAGCTTGCGCTCAGACGACCTCTTATCTACCATACATTCAAACAAAACAGGGTTCACCAGATTATGAATCTAGGCGGCCCTGGTGCATGCCAGACAGAATGCGATGTTCCTCGGCTAATGAAATGAATGCAAGAATTAAAGAAATAATTAATAATGTGAAGATCACAAAGGGGGTCGTGACCCAAAGCTACTGGGCTCGCGACCTATGATCTTGTTCAAGCCTCTGGATAGAGGCAAACATCGCGTGTAGGGTCGAGACCCACAAAACCAGGGTCACGACGTAAACACTCAGAATCATAGAGAAATTAAAACAACAAGTCCAAGGTCGCAACATACGTGTGCTGGATCACGACCCAAAGACTCAGAACCACAGAGAATTAAAACAAGTCTAGGGTCGCAACCTACGTGTATTGGGTCGCAACTCTAAGACTCAAAACCACAGAGAATTAAAATATCAAGCCCAGGGTTGCGACCTACATGTGCTAAGTTGCGACCGTAGGACTCAGAATCACACAAATAGACAGAAGCAATCCAAAAAAGAATAAGCAAAGCAGAACACAGATGAAGAAAGGAACAATAAGCTAAACGTGAAGAAGAACCCTAAATTCTCTCTCTAAGCATTTTTGGATCTTAGATTATTTTTCCAACCTCCTCTTCTCTTTGTCTCAAGGCCTTTTTACTTAATCGCCGAAATTCAGAGAATTAACTTTGGAGCAAAATTTGTGTTGATCAGCTTTGAGTGTGTATCAGCTCTCTCGTTCTTTTCCTGGGGGATTCGGCCAATGTTTATATCCTAAAAGGTTTTATCATTTCTTGAATCAACTGTACGTACCTTTTGATGGCCACTTCTTTAATATCATAGTTTCCGTTTAGCTGGTTGACCACTAGTTGTGAGTTGTTGCATACTTTGACTCGATCAACTCCTAGTTCTTGTGCTAGTTCGAGGCATGCCAGTACCGCCTCATACTCTGCCTAGTTATTAGATGTTTTGAAGAAAAATTGGATGGCTTGTTCCATAGTGACTGCGGATGGGCTTTCCAGGATATACAAGCACCGCAAGTGGCTCATGCTGACCTATCAACATAAATAGTCCAATACGAGCCTTCCCGGCTATCTACTTGTGTTAGAGAACGAGTCACGAACTTGATACATCCTAGGTTTTTATGAAATATATTATTGACCTCTTCCACTTTTTGTGGGTATTCGCCGGAGGTGTGCATCCAGAAGTCACACACCTCACAACTGGCAACTACTAGAGTCAAGTGCTTTACTTGCGGCTGCGAGGGCTTGAGGCCCATTACCACTTTGGTCAGCTCTATCAAATCTCTAGTGATTTGGGCTAATGTTGGGTCTTTTCCATTCCTTACCTCCCTTACCTGGTTGACATCCCTAACTAACCATTGCTTTTTGGTAAAGGTGCACCTCTTTTTATCAAGTCCCAAGCCTCAGCTGGAGTGAGGTCTTCTAATGCACAGTTGGCAGCTGCAACCAACATATCTAAGTCGGCAGGGTTTAAACCGTCCATGAAGCTGTTCACCAACTGAGCGAGGGGTATTCGATGATTTAGGCACTTGGCTATTAGATTCTAAAGGCAGACCCAATAGTCATAGTAGCTCTCATCGTATTCTTGCTTTTACGGAAGTGATTTCCTTCCTGGTTGTTGAGACTTTACTAGAGGGAAAATATTTCTCATGGAAGGTGCTCCGAAGAGCGTTTAAAGAGATCAAGACTTCTGGACTGTGGGTTGAAAAATGCAGAATCCACTCCATTGCCTTCCCTCTAGTGTCATCTGGAAGGCTTTCCACATGACATTTTTTACCTTCGTCCCCACCAACTTTAGAGTCGTGCAGTGCATGTGTAGGACCTTTAGATGCATGAAAGGATTGTCACCTGCCAAACAATGAAATTTTGGCAAAGTGTTCATAATTGGTCCCTTAATCTCAAAGTCCTTTTTCAAAGATTGAGACTAGGTTTTGGAAGATATCATAGGAGTCTACTTTCTTTTAAGTCTTTAAGAGTGACTCTCTCCTCCTCGAATTTCTCCTCATCATGGTTTTTTTCCATGTTTGTTTCAAGAGAGGTTGTCCTTGTTTTTATTCCTAAGTCTCTTTAAGGGTTTTTTCAATCTCTGAGTCTTTAGGAAACAAGTCTCCCTTGGACCTTCTACACATACAAAGAGAGAAATAGAAGGGAGTGCATCTTGTTTTTCATGACTTGTTGTGGTGAGAGGTAGTGATGAGCAATAGAGGTGTCAATAAGGGCCTAGCCTAAAAAATATGTTGAAAAACATTATTTACACAACTAAATTAATTTTGATTAGAGATATTTTAAAAATAATGAAAAGATATTCTAAAATTTCTTTTCAACATTTTTGGCATAAACTTTTATATAATATCTAACATTTAATTTTTGTATTAATTAATTTACAAAATAATAAAAATAAAATAAAAGACATCATAATAATAATTATTATTAAAAAACCAATTTTAAAAAAAGAAAAAAGGACTAGCCCGGCCCAGCCCTAGGCCCTAAAAAGGCCGAGCCGAGCTAGAAAAAATTTGGCCCGTTTTAAAAACGGCCCGGCCCTAAATAATTAGGGCCCAAGTTTTGACACCTCTAATGAGCAACACAGAAGAACTAAGTTGCTCGCTACAGTGAGGCTAGGTAGCGAGTTACTCAGATGAGGAGTACTAGCTCACAGTGGCAAGTAGTACTCGATCTTTGGGGTGCTCGTTATGGCAAAGGATGGCGACAAGGGTTCTAGAAAACCTAAATAGCTCGATGTGGCGAACGGAGGCAACGACATTCCTTCCTTCTGGTTTAATCCCTATGTCATATACATCAACCTAAATAGTGCAAAACTATATGTTTTTATATATTTATTTATTTATTCATTATGCATTCTAATGGTTAAGACTAAAGGCTGCGGCCCCCTAAGCTTCTGAGGTCCTTAATGAGTTCTAATGCTACCTTGAGCCGCTCAGACAAAATAGGGTGTCCACATCCTCATATCCTTGATTCCTGAGATAGTGGGTGACACAACTTTTGACCTCAGATCCCCATCAGCCTCGGTCGGGATTTATTGGTTTTCTTTTTTTGCTGATTATGATCTTTCCTATCTCTAGATATTTTTCAGTTCAAATAAAGTTGGGTGTCCACAGTATTACTAACAAAATCTGCTTATTCAAGCATATTATCAAAAAGCTAGGGTCATACACAAAATACCCAATTAATTAGTAGGGTAAAACGTCCTTACCATATTTTATGATTTACTGCTCTTAATCACACAGAAAGCGAATGAACGCTATCAAAGCACTCGAAAGAAAACCGCTTACGCAATGGGAGACTTGATAGGCACTGAGCCGCCTCCATATGCAAAATATCACTTCAAACCCAAGAGCTTAAGCACTCTCAGGCTTGGGGGACTTGTGATATTCCAAGAATGGATTGACCGGAAGTCGGCACCTAAATTACTAGATTGGTCCCAATCTGACTGATGTCTCATACTAGTGTCACGATAAACCTCCACACATAAGGATAAACATAAGACCTTGCTTCTAGAAAGCTCCTACACCCCTTATATAAAGGCCATGCATCTTACACATATTCATGGGCACTCACTTTCTCAATCTCCTCTAACATGGATTGAAAGCAAACCAAGCAAACTACATGAACTCTAATCTCCCTGTGAATACGTAGGCGTCGAAATCATCTCTGACTCGGGTCTATCTTTCCTCAACCTCTCTCCGAGAGCTCTCTCGTCTTATTTCCGATTACCAGCTATTTGTCGGAATATCATGCCAATTATTCAAAGCTAATGTCATTGACTTAATTAGAGTCATTCACGAAGTCTCAAATCTCCGTGATAATTTTCATATAATATTTACACATAATATTTCTTTCTATAATTAAGAACTCCGTTGCTCAATCCAATATTTCTTTCAAAGGCATAATTAACACCACCAACCCTGAACATTATTTTGATAAGATTGCATGCACTGGTCCCCATCACAATTAATTTTGTGTCACCCACTAGAAGAAAAGTTCCAATCTACTTCGAACGAGAATCTTTGTGCCACGTTATTAATGCCTTATTTAATTTACATCATATCTGGTAGTTGTTGTCGTCAAAGAGGGCTTATTCCTTAAAAAAAATTTGAAAGAAAAAAAAATTTCTAGAGACGATTGTAAATTTAAGTGTGCCACGTATAGTTTTATTATGAAATCTAGTCTTAAGCCCGTGAAAATTTCACGGTCCCTTTAAATTTATATGAATATAATTTAATTAAAAATAATAATGTTTATAGAACTATACTTGTTGATAAATATTAAATTTTAATAATCATTAGAAGAGACACGTTATAATTTTTTTACTAAGGTAAACCATAAAAATCTTAATATTCTAAATAACCATCGAATAATAAAATTATATTTCAAAGTCTACAAAATATATTATTAAATGTCAAACGTGATTAGATTAAAGACATTATGTAGTAGGTGAAATAAAATATTTTTTGTTCGTTTTTTTGAATTTACTGGTATATGTGATAAGGATCATCTGTGTTGTTCGTTGTCTTGAGCTAAGACACTGGCCCAGTGACTAAAAAAATAATTTTCAATTTGATAAAGAATTAAATATAAGACATTATATATGTCATTTATGTTTTTGTGTGTATTTTTTTTTTAATTTTTTAAACAAATATATTGATTACAGAAAAATCTTTTATCATTAAAAATAACGTGCAATTATAAGACAGCTGCCAACTGCAAATTTTAATGAAAATTTAATTTTTTTACTAATATTTTCCCAAGAAAAATATGCAGAAATTTCCCATTAAAAAATATATATGTAGAATTTTATCAATTATTTCAATAATTTTAGGTGCATTATTTTATAAGTTATATAATATTCATAAAAGCAAGAGAATTAATGAAATATATACGTATATGCTATACATTACTATTTTTAATATTTAATTTATTAAACTATTTGCCAAGTCAAATATGCAGGATTTTTTCATTAAAAAATTTATATGCAGAATTTACAAATATTCATAAAAAAACTTGATTGTCAAACACATAGTTACATGAAAACATAAAGAATGTAAGAGATAAATTTTGACAATTAATTTTTAGCACACATATTCTTTTTCCATTAATTGTTGCATAATCTCTCTCTTTTAATAAGGACTAAACTAAGATAAAGTTATTTACGTGCTTGCTATAAAGTTCACCAATATAATTAAAACACGTGACAAAAATTTTTTTGTATAATCAATCATGGGATAAAAGTTTAATGGTAGCGTACCACTGAACTTCAGTGCATCCCTCCAATTATGCAGTGTCATTTGTTAATATTAATAAAAAACTCACATTAATTAGGGCTCACCTTGAATGGTTTAGGGACCAACTGATTGGAGGGATGTACTGAAGTTTAGTACTACCGTACCACTGAACATCTACTCCCAATCATGATAGAGAGAGAAAATGAAAAGCAATAAATTACATAACCAATCAAATAGGAGAGAGAATATAATTAATGTTTATGATTGGTGAACTTATAGCAAGCATCTAAGCAACTTTACCTTAATTTTTTTCCTTTAATAAATATTTGTTAATTCTTATTTTCTCAATTGTCCAATATATATATATATATATAACGATATTATCTTCTTAATTATATTTGTTCTTATTTCTTTTGGTACCGGCCTATTCTTTGAGATTAATTCGGACTCGACCCATGTCGCGTTTCTCATCCCTTTTTAAGGTATATATATTATCTTATTATATTTGTTATTATCATTATTTTAATCAGAAATAAAATTATTTTATAATGAATTTTAAGAATTATTTTATACTATTTGTTTAATTATATAAGATTACATAATTTTACTATCTAATGTTATTATTGTAAAATTTAACATACTTTATAAAGTTTTCTTTTATTATTTAGCTCGTAATTAGACCATGACATTTCTAATTTGCAAAAGAAATTAAATTTGAATTAAGTTCAAAGCATTTTTATAGATAGATCATGAATTATTTCATGAATGGGAGCTTAATAAAATTTAAAATTAAAAAAAAATGAAACTCGATCAAATGATCATGTCAGTGATTTCTTTTTCTAATTCTTTGTCCATGCCTCAAATCAAGAACAAGAGAATCTGTTACATTTTCCAAACTTAGTAATTGCATCAGCAGCCACGTCACAAATCCTTGGTACACAATTGAACTCGATCAATACTTTCTCTACAGACAAAGTTTAAAAGTGAAGCTTGAGCATAAGGTGTATACATCATGTCTATTACCATTCTTGCATCACTGTCCACCACCAAAACCGTGATCTTCTGAGTCAGAGCTATTTCAACTCCTCTCTTGATTGGCATACCTTCAAGTATGATAGGATCATTTAGGTGTCTAAAATAATCCATGAATACACCAATAAGACTATATATATATATATATATATATATATATATATATATAGGAAAAAAATAAAAGAAAACTTAAGAAACATACAATAAAGAGATGTAAGAACTTTTAATCAACGAAATATTAATGAATAAAATATTAATGAACAAAAGAATTAAATGATTAATAGAAGAAAAAATCATGAAGGAGAAACTTTAACTTGAAAAATGAAGAACATGAAGTTAATGATAGAATTAGAGAAAACAATTAATTGAATATAGAATAAGAGGTACTTGATCCAACCGAAATAAACAAATACCTCTAGCACAATACGATATGGCCAACATTCTTGTTTTTTTACCGTCTCCTTAAATTAAACTTTCTTCATCTTTCACCACCATCTAAGAGAGAAGACGAAAATCTAAAATCATACAACAAAGAGAGCAAAGAAAGCATGAACAAAAAAAAATTCAACATGCAAAAATATATATATAAAAGATAATAAATATAAACATTATTACCGTATCAATAGCAAAAAAAAGAAGGACAGAGAGAAAGAAAAGAAAAAAATTTGAAAATTATCCTTCATTCATAATTTTGAACACAAGCTAGAGATATATATATATATAGAGAGAGAGAGAGAGTAAAGGAAGGAGAGAAAGAGAGAGGAATGTTGCATGACATAGAGAAAGAATACTTCATGTATTGGTCATTTTTAACGGCAACATTATAAATTATTCCTAGTTTCAATTTTAAATTTGAAATAATGAAAGAGACTTCATTTAAAATTTTTAAAATCTAACCTAGAAGAGGGTGAAATTATTTTGATTTGGGGAATAAGGAAGAGTAGTGTAAATGTAAAATGGTTGATAAGTATAATAGATAAAAATGGTCAAGGAGATTGTGATAGCATATTTAAAAAAATTAAAATTCAAGGATAGTGGTGAGGATTCATTAATGAGCGACACGTGTCAAGAAATATTTAATATAGTAAAAGATTATCAATTTTTTAAAAGGAAATTAAAACAAATTCCAAATGTCACCTTGGAAGGTCCACATGTCAATTTTTGTGATCCTATGTGTGAAGCTATCTTTGCATTTCAGATCCTATGTGTCAGCACCTCCTTGAGTTATTTTGCTTTAATATATATATATATATTTTTTTAAAAGGAAATTAAAACAAATTCCAAATGTCACCTTGGAAGGTCCACATGTCAATTTTTGTGATCCTATGTGTGAAGCTATCTTTGCATTTCAGATCCTATGTGTCAGCACCTCCTTGAGTTGTTCTGCTTTAATATATATATAGATAGATTTTTTAAAAGGAAATTAAAACAAATTCCAAATGTCACCTTGGAAGGTCCACATGTCAATTTTTGTGATCCTATGTGTGAAGTTATCTTTGCATTTCAGATCCTATGTGTCAGCACCTCCTTGACTTGTTCTGCATTAATATATATATAGATAAGTAAAAGAAAATTGCGAGGATCTTGTATAAACTCGGAAAATTACACAAAACAAATCAAATAATTAATTATGGAACTAAGGGTCTTATCATAAAAATTATGGAATTAAGAGTACGTTTTGTTACATGCAGAGGTGTCAAAGTGAGCCAACCCAGCCCACACGGGTTGGTCATGTTAAACGGGTTGGGAATCCAAACCCGACCCACTAAGGTGGTGGATCAGACCAACCCACCTAACCCACCTTTTTAATTTTTTTTTTAATTCTACCTTTTTTAAAAAAAAAAAAAGAAATTGCCAAATTACTCTTTTGGTCCTCAACATTTCAAAAAGTTATTTTAGGTCCTCAACGTTTTTTTTTTTGTCAAAATTGGTCCTCGAACTTCATTCCGTTTGGTTTTTTTTGTTAAATGCTGACGTGGAAGGCTTATGTGGCACACCCTCTCTCCTACGTGTCATATTTGGATGATATGACACCCTCTCTCACTCCAATTCAGCAAAACGACGCTGTTTTGCATCACTTCTCTCTCACTCCAACTCAGCAAAACTGCGTCGTTTTGCTGAGTTGGAGTGAGAGAGTGTGTCATATCATCCAAATATGACACGTAGGAGAGAGGGTGTGCCACATAAGCCTTCAGCATTTAACAAAAAAAAAACCAGACGGAGTGAAGTTCGAGGACCAATTTTGACAAAAAAAAAACGTTGAGGACCTAAAATAACTTTTTGAAACGTTGAGGACCAATATTAAACTTGGTGCAAACGTTGAGGACCAAAAGAGTAATTTGGCCAAAAAGAAATCTATACTTCTTTTATACATTTTTTTCATGAACTAAAAAATTTAATATGATAAAATGAAAGAAAAGATTTATCATTCATCATGTTACTCACAAATAGTTGAAAATATAACAATGAAAGTTGAAACATGGTCAAAATATCACAACATTACTCATTTCTTTTCCTTCTGGCTCCTGCAAATATGGTGAAAAATGAAAATATCACAAAAAGAAAGAAACATGATTAGGAATTATGTTTTTTTTTTTAATTTCTTTTTAAGTTAGGTGGGTTACGGGCCAACCCACCTAACCCGCGAGCTAACCCACGTGGGTTAGGTGGGTCGAGTTCATCCAACCCGTTTAATAAACAGGTTGGGATTTTGCAATCCAACCCACCAAATTGGTGGCTTAAACGGGCCAACCCACCGGGTTGGACCCGTTTTGACAGCTCTAGTTACATGAATGTTGGTTGTAATAAAAATGAGAATGTTGGATGTAATAAAAATGAGAATGTTGAAGGGAATGTGAATAGTAATGTACTAATGTGAAAGTGATGTGATTGGAATAAAAGTGGGTAAAATGACTATTTTACCCTTATATTAAAAGTGGGAATAGAATAAAAGTGGCTAAAAAGTTAAAGGCAAAAATATAATTTCATCATATTACAAAAAATAAAATATATTTAGTAAAAAAAATATTAAAAGAAATATTATGTTATAAGAAAGATTACATAATTTTTTTCAACAAACCAAACGTGCCTCAAGCGAGCAACCATCAAAATACTATCGGCAAGTCTACGATGATTGATCTAGGTGATCCTAAATAATTGATGTTTAAAAATACTATCTACAAATAATTCCTACTTCAAAAATTGCACCTTTTCCCCCTTAAATTTATATTCAACCTCAACCTGAAATTCTTACTGCTACAGTAAAGAAAGTTAAATAATTTTATTATTTTAGAATGAATATATAAATTAAAATATTAACTTTATTGAGAGAAAACAAATTACAAATAGAGGATCGTATAATATTGTATCGAATATTAGGGAAGAAGTACTAAATGTATAATTTTTAAAATTAGAAGGGTGGTTAGCATAATTTTATCAAACTGTACGCTTAGTATAAATGCACGGATGTAAAGTACTGTTAAGAAAGTATTGTAGAGTAAAGTACTGTAGAATAAAAGAAAGTACTGTAAAGAAAAGTGAGGAGAGAGATAGAGAAAAAAATTAGAAAAGAGAAAAAGTATGATAAAAAGTGTGTTTGGTATGTATAAAATATGATATAAAATTTTTTTGAGAAATATAAAACACCACGATTTTACTGTTTGGTTTCTTTACCAAACATACCTAAGGGGAAGTTGGTGTTTGATCTAAAATTAATTTGAAAACAACCTATCAATTTGCAGTATTTATTAGGGTAATAAAAGAAGTACGTTGGTGTTCATTTGCACAGTATTTTTTTTTTTTCAAAATTTGCACAGTAGTGGACCGATGAGTGATGATTTGTGGGCTATTTTACGGGGGGAAAAAAATGAATTTATGGGCTATCATAGTGGATGTAGATTGTGATAAGAAGGCCATCACATTACAAGAATTCAAATTTGTAATGTTTGTAAGCCCAAATTGTTTGGATCGAGAATAAATGGAGGTCAAATAACAATTCATTTTTTGTTTTTGTTTTTCTTACAAAATTAAACGTACAATTTGTGTAATAACAAATAATGAAAGACTAAATTAATGAATTAGTTCGTAAAAATGAAAATATATGTCTTTAGTGGAAAGGATGAATCCCAATCAATTAGTCTTCCATTAAATTATATAAATAGAAATTTGAATCGAGTCGTGTTTAAGGACATTGTCCTTAAAAAATATTCTGCAACCTCTCACAAATTTAAGAAGTGGCACACTCAAAGATTAAATGAACCTTTCCCATCTTGGTAATGAAGTAAAGCTGGTTGATCACTACTTAATCGTTTGACCATGGACGAGTTTGTTTGACCCAAAGGAAACAATTCATAAGCTTGCAGCTTGGGTTCATCTACCAGACCTCCCAATTAGAGGTGTCAAAACGGGCCGGTCCGGCTCTAAATAATTAGGGCCCGTTAGGGCCGGGCCGGGCTAGCCCTTTTTTCTTTTTTTCTTTTTTAAAAATTGATATTTTAATAATAATTATTATTATGATGTGTTTTATTTTATTTTTATTATTTTGTAAATTAATTAATACAAAAATTAAATGTTAGATATTATATAAAAGTATGCAAAAAAATGTTGAAAAAAAATTTTAGAATATCTTTTCATTCTTTTTAAAATATCTCTAATCAAAATTAATTTAGTTGTGTAAATAATGTTTTTCAACATATTGGTGTTATGTGTTTTGTGTTTCTTCTTTTTTCATAAAAAAATGAATTAGTTTATTTACTTTCACAAAAAACAATAGTTGATTTATTAGTAGTGAGTGAATAGCTAATAAATGAGTAAATGACTAAATAAGTATAGATTAAATATGTTAAGAATTTTTTATAAAAAAATATTAAGAATTTAGGCTAAATAAAATAATAATTTGAAAAATTAATTTTTTTTTTTAAAAACGGGCTAGCCCGGCCCGGCCCGGCCCTAGCCCGTTTTGGCCCTAATTGTTTTAGGGTCGGGCCGGGCCGGCCCATTTTTAAAACAGGTTTTTCAGCCCGACCCTATATTTTTCTAGGGCCGGGCCGGGCCAGCCCGTAGGGCCCAGCCCATATTGACACCTCTACTCCCAATAGAGCTTTATGACCCAAAATTCCTACACACATTGGGCAAACATATAGGCGAAGTTATCAAGATTGATGCAAACACACAATGTTAACTTAGAGGTAAGTTTGCCAGACTAAGTGTTGAATTAGGCTTAAGCAAACCTCTGCTCTCAAAATATTGTGTTCATGGGAAAGAAAAGAAAATCGAATGCAAGGGCATTCACTTTATATGTTTCGAGTGTGGTGTGTATGGCCATGATCTAAAACACAGCCTTATCTGGTTGGTTAAGCAAGCTAAGGCAAAATAGGACAAGGAAATGGGGAAGGAAGAAGGCCCGAATAACAAGGAGGAAACACACAAAAAAAGGAGAACCAGAATATGGTGCTTGGATGACAGTCCAAAAACCAAGAATTAGGAGACCAAGGCCAAAAGAGCAGAAACAGTACAAAGAAAATGAAAATGAGAATAGTGATACAAGGTTTACTGGGAGATTTAGAGTACTTAATAATGTTGAGGAGGAGGAGGAAAACGATGAACCCCAAATCAATAATGCAAGAAACAATTATGTCCCACAGGAAACAAAAAAATGGAAGACAAAAAAGACTAACCTAACTTTTGACCCGGATTAGAGTTAGGTTGTGATAGCACTTAAAATCAACCTAATTTTATGATATTAAATAACACAAATAACAAAGAAATGCATATGATTTTAAGCTAAAAAGGTTGAATATCTTGATATAAGGAATAAAAATGGAAATGTACTAAAATGTCCATAAAAAGCCCTATTTACTATATTGGATAGGTGCGTTTGATGTCTATTGAGTGCTGTAAGCTTAACAGGGATCAATAGGAAGATGTATTCCAAAAGTAAGGACCGAAACAAAAGCAATAGAGACCAAATTGAAGAAGAAAGAAAGTAATAGGGACCAAATTGTAGAAGAAATGAAGAAAGAACTAAACTGAAAAGTGGATTAAAAATCGTGGAGCCAAGAATTTAATTTTCACTAGGGGCCAAAATGTGATTTTGGCTGGGAGTAAAATGTAATTCTCGCCACGGCTAGAATTCCCTATTCTTGCCGCGGCTAGACTGACCAAGGAAGATTTCAAATTTTAAAGTGGAGATGACGTAGAAATCCAATTGGGATCCGAATCAGACTATTCAAGCTTCAGATTTCGAATCAAATAGGAATAATAGTATTCTATATAAAATAATATTATCTTTAGATAAATAATATTTCATATTTTAATTTAAGTAGGAAAATATATTATTTTATATATATATATATATATATATATATATATATATATATATATATAATAAGGCGTTGGAGATACTTTTAAATTAGCTTGAATTTAAATATTAAATTCTATACTAATTAATAGTTATCTCCATCATATTCCTAATCAAACTGAAGGCCCGAGAAGCAATATAAATAAGCATATCATAAGGTTGGAGAAAAATCCGACAATTCAACAATTCTTAGATTTAATAAAAGAGATATTGAGAGTTGGAAATCAAGTCCAAGTATGGAGATGTGCTAGGGTTTGAGATACACAAGTTCTTGGAGCAAATTTCATGATCCGGAGGCAATCGAAGAGTTGATTTACGCTTTGAAACGGAGTTTTCTTCTTCTTCTTCTTCTTCTTCTTCTTCTTCCCTTATCTCTGTGATTTCTATGATGTTTCTTTCTAGAATTTAGTTTGCATCAATGACAATGCTAGGCTAGGTTCTTCATGGTATTCTAGCATGGATATTATGTTTGTTTGACAATTTTTATAGTTGAATTCAATTGATTCGGTGTTTATTCAATTTATGCTTAAACTCTGATTGTCTGGCCAACACTTAGGGTAATTTGGAGGATTTTGGTGACCTTGAAAGAGGCGTATAGATTTAGTCATAGAATTGAATACCGTTAGTTCTAGGTTGATTAATCGGTTAATTACTAGATTCGCCCAAAGGATAGACATATACCCGAGGGTTTAATTAACGGAGTCAAAATTAGCTTGAACGAATTAATGTAACTCTCTATTTTGATTTTCTACATAGACATATGAGAAGACTAATATTGAGTTAGAGTTTGTATAGGATCGACAGATCATACAACGATAATAGTGACTAAGACTAATATCGGTATATTGAATTCGATTGTTAAAAAGAACCAATCAACATAATTGAAGTGTTAGGATTAATCATAACCTTAGGAACTCTTAAGACTTTATTACACTCATTTTCATTTGTTCTCACTTTAATTCTGCTTAATCAATATCAAAACCACCCTTGGTTACTTTAAACTTGTTTTCACTACGTTTTGGTTATTAAAAAAACACTAGAAATCCTCCAATCCCTGTGGGTTCGACCCTACTTACTCTATATACAAATTTGTGTTAAGTGAAAGTAGGAAATTAACTTCTTATATTATGTTGATTGCGCTTGGCACACATCAAATTTTGGCGCCGTTGCCGGAGATTGGTTTTTAAATTGAATTTTGTTCCTTTTTATGACCAGAACTTCTTGTGGAAAAGAGTTTTTTTTTTTCCTTTGAAATTGAAAAAAAAAACTAAAACTGAAAAGGTGGGTCATCTCTTGATAATATGACCACCGTATCTCTTCAAGCTAAACTCAATCAACTCATTGATGTTGTCTCTAAATTGCATCTAGGTCCAATTTATCAAACTCAAACCTGGCCAGTAAGAGCATATGGAATATGTGCAAGTGTTGGGCACCCTACAGATTTGTGTCATTCTCTTCAATAGGACACTCCATATCAAGTTAATGTTGTAGGTGAATTTCAACAAAGAGGATATGACTTCTACTCAAACACTTATAACCCAGGGTGGAGGAGCCAGTCCAACTTTGGATGGAGGGATAACCAGGGTGCATGACAGTTTGCACCACCACCTAATTTTCCAACTGGGTTTCATTCTGAAAAGAAGCCCAGTTTAGAAGACATGTTCATGCAATATATGTCTATGACTGACTCACTCATTCAGAGTCAAGCTGCCTTCTTAAGGAGCTTAGAAACACAAATTGACCAGTTAACCATTGCCTTAAACACTAGGCCTCAAGGTAATCCTCCAAGTGTTACCGTGAAAATTCCACATAGAGAGGGTAAAGAATATGTCAATGCCATAAATGTGGGTACTAAAACTGAAACTACAGGAAACCCGGAGAATGCTAAAACAGTTAATACCATAGAGTAAGAATTGGTTGAGGATCCAACAAAAAAAAGCATCTGTCAAGACTCCTGAAAAGGTGACTAAACCATTTAGACCACCACCACCCTTCCCTCAGAGGTTTTATAAGCCAGATGAACAAACTAAGAAGTTGTTGAAAATCTTAAAGCAACTTCACATCAACATCCCGTTGGTGGAAGCCTTGGAGCAGATGCCTATCTATGCTAAAGTCATGAGAGATTTAGTCAAAGGAAAGCGCAGAATTAAAGAATTTGAAAATGTTACACTTACTGAAGAGTGTAGCGCCATAGTGCAAAAGAAGTTGCGAAAAAAATTGAAGGACCCAAGCAGTTTCACTATACCTTGCTCAATTGGGACTTACCAATGCAATAAGGCATTATGTGACTTAGGGGCAAGTGTCAATTTAATGCCCAAATCGATTTTCAATAAACTGGGAGTAGGTGAAGCCCGTCCAACCACCATAACTTTGCAGTTAGCTTATGGTTCCTTTGTTTACCCTGATGAAAAAATTGAAGATGTATTGGTAAAAGTGGACAATTTTATATTCCCTGCAGACTTCATTGTGTTGGACTATAAGGTTCAGCGAGACGCGCCTATCATTTTGGGTAGGCCATTTTTAGCCACCGGTAACACCTTAATAGATGTAGGGAAATTTGAGTTGACTATGAGGATACAAGATGCGCAAGTGACATTTAATATGCTCAACCCAATAAAGTTACCTAAGGGAAATGAAAAATTCCTTAAGACTGAAGCTGTGAAAAAAGATATTAATAAAGCAATTGTAGATGGTGTTCTAAAGGACCATTACATTGATCCAGGAGAAACTCCACAGAATTCTCAACTGAGAAAGATACTAATGACCAGTTTTGAGGTACTACAATGTTAAAAGCACCGCCCTAGTGCCATAAATCTATACCCCCACATCCTATAACCCAGGATTTATCCTCTATGCCAGGGGTGCAGAAAAATTTAACTGGCAGTATTGCTAGAAATTGGGATTCTTGCAAAGTTACATCAACCCCCTGTGCTCTAATTGATCTTGGCTGAGCTTAGAAAAACTGGAAGTCCGACTGAAGACTATAAATTTAGCGCTTGTTGGGAGGAAACTCAATAGTATTTAAAGAACGATGCTTCATTCGAATTTCAGGTAAGTATTCTATTATTTGAAACCTAAATAATTTGGTTTAAAAGTTCTGCACCTCGATAATTTTATTTTCTTTTTGTATGAATTTTCCATTTAGTGATTTTATTTCTCTCTTTGAAAATTTGAATTTATGAATTATTAAACCCTATGATGCAATATATTTCTTGATTTAATTAATATTTTATATGCTTTTGAGTGTTAAGTGCCCTTCCGTCTTAAAATTTATTGTCCTTGAAGCATTGAGGACAATGCCTATTTTTTAAGTGTGGGGGGAAATCACTATGTGTAGAAATTCTAAGACTTCAAGGTCCTGGTAATTATTTTGTTCCGGAAAATTGGGTGAATTCAATTTTTTTTTTTCAAATTTTTCTTTCAAGATGTTTTTCAAGAATCAATGAATCCTACTTAGATTTTTAAGCAACTGGACTTGGGGAATCTAGAATTAGAGAATTCTTGACCCAGCCTGAATGTTAGGGCATTAGCCTAATTAAGAAATTTTTATACACTATGCAAGATATTCTTGTTTGCTTGAGCAGGTTAACACATGCCTGAGAGAGTCGAAAATATTATTAAAAGACCAATCTATGTGACCTAAACTTGTTAGAAGGATTGAGCCCAAACACTGATTTTCATGTTCAAATCTGTTGAGTGTATTAACTGCTTAACCTATTTTCTTCTAGAACTTACAGTTGGTCTTAATCAAGGTTGTATTAGTACACAAGGACTTAGGACGATAGAGGCATATCTTTCTGACAAATTTATCCATAGTCACCCTTTTTGAGCCTAAATAGGAAAGTACTAAAAGCAAAAGAAAGAACCAAGATATTGCTAATCATTATCCCTTATGTTTTAGCAAGTACAGAATCTAGTAAGTCCAAAAGGACTTATGAAAAAAAACAAAAAACAAAAAAAAAATCAATAAAAGCATCCAAGCTAAAAGATTCTCAAATTAGTGAAGAAAAAATGTGAAGGTTGGAATTATACTAATCTAAGACATGTGTTAACCCGCTCAAGTAAACAAGAATATCTTGCATAGTGTATAAAAATTTCTTAATTAGGTTAACGCCCTAAAAATCAGGCTGGGTCAAGAATTCTCTAATTCTAGATTCCCGAGTCCAATTGCTTAAAAATCTAGTAGGATTCATTGATTCTTGAAAAACATCTTGAAAGAAAATTTTGAAAAAAAAAAATTTGAATTCACCGAATTTTCCGGAATAGAATAATTAGCAGGACCCTGAAGTCTTAGAATTTCTACACATAGTGATTTCTCCCACACTTAAAATAAGCATTGTCCTCAACGCTTTAAGGACAATAAATTTTAAGACGGAAGGGGGCACTTAGCACTCAAAAGTATATAAAATATTAATTAAATAAAGAAATATATTGCGTCATAGGATTTAATAATTCATAAATTCAAATTTTCAAAAAGAGAAATAAAGTTACTAAATGGAAAATTAGACAAACAAGAAAATAAAGTTATCGAGGTGCAGAACTTTTTAAACAAAATTATTTAGGTTTCAAAGAATAGGATACTTACCTGGAATTCGAAGGAAGCATTTTTCTTTAAATATTGTTGGGTTGCCTCCCAACAAGCGCTAAAATTATAGTCTTCAGCCGGACTTCCAGTTTTTCTAAGCTCAGCCAGGATCAATTAAAGCACAAGGGGGTTGATGTAACTTTGCAAGAATCCCAATTTCTAGTATCCCTGCCAGTTAAAATTTTCTGCACCCCTGATGTAGAGGATAAATCCTGGGTAGGATGTGGGGGTATAGATCTATGGCACCGGGTGGTGCTTTTAACATTGTAGTACCCCCAAACTGGTCAGCGGCATCTATCTTAGTTGAGAATTTCTGTGGAGTTTCTCCTGGGTCAATGTAATGGTCCTTCGTATCGCCATCAACAGTTGCTTTATTAATATCTTCTTTCACAGCTTCAATCTTAAGGAAATTTTCATTTCCCTTAGGTGACTTTATTGGGTTGAAAACATTGAATTTCACCTGTTCATCTTTGACCCCAATAGTCAAGTCACCTTTTTGGACATTTATCAGGGTGTTACTAGTGGCTAAGAAAGGCCTTCCCAAAATTATAGGTGCATCTTGCTTGACCTTATAGTCCAACACAATGAAGTCTGCAGGGAATATAAACTTGTCCACTTTTACTAGTACATCTTCAATTTTTCCTTCAGGGTAAATAATGGAACCATCAGCTAACTACAAAGTCATGGTGGTTGGACGGGCTTTACCTGCTCTCAGTTTATTGAAAATCGATTTGGACATTAAATTGACACTTGCCCCTAAGTCACAGAATGCCTTATTGCATTGGTAAGTCCCAATTGAGCAGGGTATAGTGAAACTGCCTGGGTCCTTCAATTTTTTTGGCAACTTCTTTTGCACTATTGCGCTACACTCTTAATTAAGTGTAACATTTTCAAATTCTTTAATCTTACGCTTTCCTTTGACTAAATCTTTCATGACTTTAGCGTAGATAGACATCTGCTCCAAGGCTTCCACCAACGAGATGTTGATGCGAAATTGCTTTAAGATTTTTAACACCTTCTCAGTTTGTTGATCTGGCTTATAAAATCTCTGAGGAAAGGGTGGTGGTGGTCTAAATGGTTTAGTCACCTTTTCAGGAGTCTTGGCAAATGTTTTTTTTTTTGGGTCCTCAACTACTTCTTGCTTTATGGCCTTAATTGTTTCAGCAAGCTCCGGGGTTCCTGTAGTTTCAGTTTCAGTACCCACATATATAGCCTTGACATGTTCTTTACCTTCTCTCTGTGGAATTTTCACGGTAACACTTGGGGGATTACCTTGAGGCCTAGTGCTTAAGGCAGCGGTTAAGTAGCCAATTTTGTGTCTCTAAGCTCCTTAAGGAGGCAGCTTGACTCTGAATGAGTGAGTCAGTCATAGACATATATTGCATGAACATGTCTTCTAAACTGGGCTTCTTTTCAGAATGAAACCCAGGTGGAAAATTAGGTGGTGGTGCAAACTGTCCTGCACCCCGGTTATCCCCCAATCCAAGGTTGGGCTGGCTCCTACACCCTGGGTTATAAGTGTTTGAGTAGGGGTCATATCTTCTTTGTTAAAATTCACCTACAACATTAACTTGATATGGAGTGTACTGTTGAAGAGAATGACACATATCTGTAGGGTGCCCAGCACTTGCACATATTCCATATGCACTTGCTGGCCAAGTTTGAGTTTGATAAATTGGACCCAGATGCAATTTAGAGACAATATTAGTAAGTTGAGTGAGTTTAGATTGAAGAGATATGGTGGCCATATTATCAAGAGATGACCCACCTTTTCAGTTTTAGTTTTTTTTTTCAATTTCAAAAAAAAAACTTTTACTCAAGAAGTTCTGGTCATAAAAAGGAATAAAAATCAATTTAAAAACCAATCCCTGGCAACGACACCAAAATTTGATGTGTGCCGAGCATAATCAAATTAATATAAGAAGTTAATTTCCTACTTTCACTTAACACAATTTGTATATAGAGTAAGTAGGGTCGAACCCACAAGGATTAGAAGATTTCTAGTGCTTTTTTTGATAACCCAAACATAATGAAAATGAGTTTAATGTAATCAAGGGGGTTTTGAAATTAGTTAAACATAATTAAAATGAGAATTAAAGTGAAAACAAATGAAAATTGGTGTAATAAAGTCTTAAGAGTTTCTAAGGTTATGGTTAATCCTAACACTTCAATTATGTTGTTTGGTTCTTTTCGACAATTAAATTCAATATGCTGGTATTAGTCTTAGTCACTATTATCGTTGTATGGTCTGTTGATCCTATACAAATTCTAACTCGATATTAGTCTTCTCATATGTCTATGCAAAAAATCAAAACAGAGTTGCATTAATTCGTTCAAGCTAATTGTGACTCCATTAGGCCCTAAGGTATATGTCTATCCTTCGGGCGGATCTAGTAATTAACCAATGAATTAACCTAGAACTAACGGTATTTAATTCTAGGACTAAATCTAGACTCCTCTTTCAAGGTCACCTAAATCCTCCAAATTACCCTAAATGTTGGCCAGACAATAAGAGTTTAAGCATAAATTGAATAAACACCAAATCAATTGAATTCAACTATAAAAATTGTCAAACAAACATAATATCCATGCTAGAACATCATAACCCTAGGATAGAAAAACTTAGTCTAGCATTGTCATTGATGCAAACAAAATTCTAGAAAGAAACATCATAGAAATCACAGAGATAAGGGAAGAAGAAGAAGAAGAAGAAAACTCCATTTTCAATGCGTAAATCAACTCTTCGATTGCCTCCAGATCATGAAATTTGCTCCAAGAACTTGTGTATTTCAAACCTTAGCACAACTCCATACTTGGACTTGATTTCCAACTCTCAATATCTCTCTTATTAAATCTAAGAATTGTTGAATTGAGGGCTTGTTTTCCAAGCTTGTGAGATGCTTATTTATATTGCTTCCTTGGCCTCCACTTTGATTAGGAATAAGATGAAGATAACTATTAATTAGTATATAATTTAATATTTAAATTCAAACTAATTAATAAGTATCTCCAACTCCTAATTATATAATAATATATATCTAGATAGAATAATATATTTTCTTACTTAAGTTCAAATAGGAAATATTATTTATCTAAAGATAATATTATTTTGTGTAGAATACTATTATTCCTTATTGATTCGAAATATGAAACTTAAATAATCCGATCCGGATCCCGATTAAATTCTCCAAGTCATCTCCACTTTAAAATTTGAAATCTTCCTTGCGTCAGTCTCGCCGGGCAAGAACAGGATTACATTTTACTCCCGGCCAAAATCGCATTTTGGCCCCTAGTAAAAATTACATTTTTTGGCTCCAAGCTTTTTAATCAACTTTTCAGTTTAGTCCTTTCTTCTTCAATTTGGTCCCTATTGCTTTCATTCCAATCCTTGCACTTGGAATACATCTTTCCATTGATCTTGTTAAGCCTGCAACACTCAACAAACATCAAATGCACCTATCCAATATAGTAAATAGGGCTTTTTATGGGCATTTTATTACATTTCCATTTTTATTCCTTATATCAAGATATTCAACTTTTTTAGGGTAAAATCATATGTCTTTCTTTAATTATTATTTGTGTTATTTAATACCCTAATTTTTTTTTATTATTTGTATTATTTAATACCCTAAAATTAGGTTGACAAAGAAGAAACCACATAAGCAGCTCCAATGGTCATTGGAACACCCTCAAAGCAACAGTAGAAAAGACCAGTAATAACAGAATCTCCAAATAAGCAGGAGATTAGGAATCCCACAAATCCTAGTCCAAATCTGACAGGGGCCAAGAGTGCAACTGATCACAACCCCAACGTTAAAGAGAAGCCTTCTGACTCGGTTAAGAAGAAAACAGGAGCAGTGAAAGGACAGATTTCTAGCAAAGTTCGGGAGTAAAAGGGAATCTCAGATTCCCAAAACACCCTAATCTTCTTGTTTATCTGTTTTTACTTAGATTAGATTTATCCACTTGTTCTAGAAAACAAAACTTAGTACTTAAAATGAAGTTGCTGTTTTGGAATTGCAGATTTCAGCTAGCTTTTAAAGAGTTAAAGAGAATTCACCAACCTGATGTTGTGTTCATCTTTAAGACTTGCTGCAGCGGTATTAATGCTGCCAATCTATGAAGCATAGACACTGACACAGACACGTGACACAACATGCCGATTCTTAAAATTATAGGACACGACACGGCATATATATATATATATATATATATATAAATTTTATACATATATATATATATTTTAATTTCAAGAGGACACAAAATATTTATAAATATTGATAAAAACTTCAAAAATTACAATATTCGTGATGTCATATATATTAATAGAGTATATATATATATATGTATGTATGTATATAGATACATACACAGTATATTATATATATATATGTATACCTTGAAGAGAAAAGTAGAGACAGAGTGTCGCAGGCGTGTCGCACGTGTGTCAGCGTGTTGGACACACGGACACTGTCCGACACGCCATACCTGCTTCTTAGCTGCCAATGCTATTGAAAAACTAGGTTTTGCTCATCATGAAATCAGCGAAGAAGAAGATCTAAATAGAAAGCTCTCACTTGAGTTGGACATGGTTTTGAACCAAGAAGAAGCATTTTGGTTCCAAAAGTCAAGAAGCTAGTGGATTCAAGATGGGGATTGTATAATACAAGGTATTACCTTCTAAAAACCATTACCAGGAGAAGGAGGAATAAAATCACTATGATAAAAAACACGAGTGGCGACTGGATAGAAGATCTTGAAGAGATCAGAGGCATAATTTTGAATTTTTACAAACAGCTCTTTGGAGAAGAACAATACAGTAGAGACTTCAGTTGCTTTAAACCCAAATAGGCAATAGCCAGCATAGAGAGGAACAAATGAGATAGCATAAATGTTCACTCGTTCAGTAATGTCCCGTGGCCCATAATTTTTAACGGGCCCATTTGGGCCCTAGTTATTTAGGGTCAGGCCGAGTCGTTTTAAATACGAGCCGACTTTTCTCTAGTCCGGTCCGGCCTTCTTAGGGCCTAGGGCCGGGCCGGACTAGCCCATTTTTCAAATTTTTTTTTAAAAATTGGTATTTTAATAATAATAATTATTATGATGTGTTTTAATTTATTTTTATTATTAACTAAAATCCAATAAATTATTTAAGAACTAATTCAACATCTATATTTTTTTTGTGGAAGAAAGAGAAGAACTAACTAGACACCTATATTTTTAAGAAAACCAGGACCATGTGCAAAAGTTTGCGTTGATTATTGTTGTTATATTTATAAATATATTGTAATAGATGTAATTATAGAAGGACAAGAAATGACATTTTTGTAAATTAATTAATATGAAAATTAAATGTTAGATATTATATAAAATTTTGCGGTAAAAATGTTGAAAAGAAATTTTAGAATATCTCTTCATTCTTTTTACAATATCTCCAATCAAAATTAATTTAGTTGTGTAAATAATGTTTTCCAGCATATTATTGTTCTGTGTTTTGTGTTTATTTACTTTCACAAAAAAAAAAGTTGATTTACTAGTAGTGAGTGAATAGCTAGCAAATGACTGAATAAGTATAGATTCAATATGTTAGAAAATTTTTATAAAGAAAAAGTTAGGAATTTAGGACAAATTAAATATTAATTAAAATATTTTTTTAAAAAAAATGGACTAACCCGGCCTGACCCTAGCTCGTTTTGGCCGTAATTATTTTAGGGCCGGGCCGTTTTTAAAATGAACTAAATTTTTGTTAGCCCGTCCCTATATTCTTTTAGAGTCGAGTCGTGCCAACACATAGGACTTGGCCCATATTAAGAGCACTAGTCATATGTAACACAATTTCGATATGGAGAAACAAAGCCAGAAAAGATGACAACTAATTTGAGCTCCCCACTGACCCTGCCAAAGCCATTTTGTGCCTTGCCAAGATTCAAGCTCATGCTTTAAACTGTGAGAAAGAGGTTCGAAGAAAACATCATTTGGAAGAATCCAACGGGTCAAATTAAATACAGATGGGCCTGTTTGCAGAAATACTAATATGGCTGGATGTGGTGGTATTCTTAGAGATCAACGTGGTACCTGGATTCAAGGTTTCATGAGAAATATGGGTTGTTCCTCCCCCATCAATATGGAGCTGTCGGGTATTTTTTATGGCTTGGAATCTCGGTTTAAGGAAGATTATTCTTGAAACGGATTCTTCTAAAGCTATCAAATTGATCCCAAAACAGTATGACTTAGATTCACCTTGTCAAGCAAATAAGTGCTCTTGCGTGATTGGCTTGTCAAAGTTCAGCATACTCCCAGGCAAGCAAATAAGTGTCCAGACTTACAGAGAAGATGTTTAGTGGTACGATAGTACTGAATTTCAGTACATCTCTCTAATCAGTTGGTTTCTAAACCATTCAAAGTGGGTCCTTATTAATATAAATTTATATTAATATTAACAAATAACTCTACATAATTGGAGAATGTACTGAACTTCAGTGATACGGTACCATTAAACTTTTATCCCGACAAAAAACAGAGCCTATCAGGTGATAAAGGCACCCATATGTTGTCTTCTCCCCCTTTGAACTTAATTAATTTGATCCAGCAAGATGCTATAGGATGCATGCTCTTTGATCCTGGTGGCTAGACTATAGCTTTGTTTTACTCTTTTGTTTCTTTTGGGCCTTGGGCCCCTTCTTGTACCAAAAAAAAATATGCTTCTCTGTGAAGCCTAAATTATGTCTATTACAGTTACGTTCATCGTAACAGTAAAACACATTCTTTGATGCTGAAACGTTTTCAAGTTTTATTTCTTTTAAACTAAAAGCTTACTGGTGAAGTATTAAAAATATTTAATGAAATAATACAATTATTTTGAAAAAAAAAAAAACTTATCAATTATCATCCTTCATCCCATTCGCAAGGAAAAAATTATCAAATTTTAACTGTTTCCCTTTTCATGACTGTTTGTTGTATTCACAAGGCCAACTTTCTACTTAGTTCATTTACTTTCTCCATGTTGGACTTTAATATATATATATAGATTATATAGATCTTATTTGTTTTAGACAATATAAAACTTTATTCAACAAACTAAGTTTGGTTGGTCTAGTGGTTAGCTCACTAGGTCACTTAAGCAAGTGTTGGGGGTTCGAATCCCACCTTGTGTATGCAGCAACCAATTGGCCAGCGGCAAACCCTTAAATGGAGCTCAGATCCGCGGAAGATTAGTCCTTAGCCTGTCGGGCTGGGGAATACCTTGAAAACCAAAAAAAACTTTATTCAACAAATATACACTCATTACACATATATATGTACTATTATTTATCACGTAAACAAATAGCTTCGTATCATAAACCAATTTGAGATTTTGTCCTTTATGAATAATAACGTACCATATTAATGGAATGGAAAACCCCTTTACCATTGTCTATACTCACTGATTTTGGTATTAAGGTTTTTTCCATTAATCATATCTTTTCTTCGCTCAGTCCAATGATCTTACAAAATAAAATATATATAGTATGCAACACGTTTTAGCAAAGCAAAAGTGACTATTCCCCATAACTTTTTTTTTCTTTCTTACATATATTTTTTTATTGAAGACAATCATGTTCAAGTTAGATGAGATCTTATAACGAGAGTAGAGTTTTCCCAACAAAATTTTTTTTATATGTAAGTCTCAAATCCGAAACCTTATTTGAGAGAAATAAAATACCTACCACTTCAACTAACTATATGTTGTATTCCCCGTGACTTTACTCATTTGGTTTTGGTTTCTTTTAAAAGTATGACTCACAAGCTCACTTACTGTTTGAACTTCTTCTCTTTTAGACATTAATTTAGACACGAATCAGATACTTAGACACATGCTTTACTCTCAGAATCTCACTCTTATGGTCAAGAATTTCATAGATGCCATGCCCATTATATATCAAAGCCTTGTTAATTAATTGTATGCATTTTATCTCTCTCTCATATATGTACACATATATGTATGTGTATAAATTGTGGACCCAATACAATTTTGTTGAACTTTATGATAATTAATTCATTGTAAATCACACCATTATAGGCGTACTTCCCCATTTTTTTTCTTGACCAGGGTATCTACCGTTGAACATAGTAACTAATTCTCTCATTAAATTATAGGTAACTCGAAGGTGGGACAACTGACCCAAAAATTTAAAGTTATTTCATACCCAAAACTAAGAATCAAACCCCCAACACTTGATTAAAAATAAATGTATCCCTTCCACTCAACTATACTCCTTGACTTGTACTTCCCCAATTCTTAATCCTACAAATCTAATAAATTTCAATCCTCAGTGCTTTGTGTATATAATACATTTATGTTCATCATGTTGGTCTATATGTATATAATAAGCTTGGCAAATTATAATATTATATATATATATATATATATATATATATATATATATATATATATATATATATATACACACACTAGAGGTTTCAACTTATTTTTAAATTTTGGCTAAAGGTCTATTTTGGTCCTCAATGTTTCAAAAGTTTAATGTTGGTCCTCAAAGTTTTTATTTTTGGTCGATTTTGGTCCTCGAGCGTAACATCGTTAACTTTTTGCCGTTAAATGATGACGTGGCATGCTTATATGGCACACTTTCTATCCTACATGTCATATTTTAATGACGTGGCATGACACATCACTGCCACGTCACCCCAGATTGCCACATCATCATCTTCTCTCCTTCATCAGCATCATTATCATCATCGTTTGGGGTGACGTGGCAGTGATATGTCATGTCATGTCATTAAAATATGACACGTAGGAGAGAGGGTGTGCCATATAAGCATGCCACACCATCATTTAACGGCAAAAAGTTAACGGTGTTACGCTCGAGGACCAAAATCGACCAAAAATAAAAACTTTGAGGACCAACATTAAACTTTTGAAACATTGAGGACCAATATTAAACTTCATGTAAATATTGAGGACCAAAATAGTACTTTAGCCTTAAATTTTTTAAAATTATACTATAAAATAATAATTATCATATTTTTAAATATAATAAATTAAATATTTTGTCATTTTTTTCTTGACTACTATGATAACTTCTCACTTATTAATTTTCTTATCTTTCTCTTATTTTTTCATAACTACTTTACCCATTATATATTCCCATTTTGTCTCTCCCATCCCAATTCCCAACACATCATATGCTCTATTTTATTTTTAAATTAAACATTTTTATTTTGTGATACCAAGAGAAACAACTATATTAATATACTAGAGGGTTAGATGCTTCACATACATATTCATGCATGTTATTTATTTTTTAATTTTTAAAATATAATATAAAATTTTTATTATTATATTTTAAAATAATAGAAAATTATTTACTTGGTCATTGTTCTCAAAACTATCCATCTTACCCATTATTCATATATACTTTCTCTCCCTTATTTCATCATATCATATATTTTATTTTGTTTATAAATTACACTATACATTTTTGTAATACGAAAAAGTGTGACACCAACAAAACTCGATAAAAAAAATTCACATATATATATATATATATATGAATTTTCACAATTTTTTAGGTGCACAATCATTTTAACCTACATATGTTTTTAGCAAGGTACATGCTGAGAAATCTTTTCTCATTTTCTTTATATGTAGATATATTCCAACGACTTTCTACCCTTTCTTGGAGCCACTTCAGTGATCAATTAACTCAATTTTAACTCAATTTTAAAAATTTTGATAAAGGATTCTTTAAAATTTTAATTTTGTACAATATATCTTTTCAAAATTAAACTTTCAGTGTACAAAGAAGTGAAGAACTTCCTTAATTTTATTAACTTAGAAGAATAAGTGTTTGAATAAAAATATTAACATGAAAATATGCTGTGCATTATTATCAAATCTTTATCTATATATTTATATATAATATTAAAAGAATGTACATTGCCTCAAATCTTGACATGTGTTCTTTTTACATGATTCGTATTTCTTATACCTATTCATCATCTCTTAAATTCTAGAGCTCCTCCTCCATCCCTTAATATTCCTCAAAACAACTATCACCATTCACCAATAATTGCCACCTAGGTTCTTATTAAAATTGATAAAATCAAATTTAATATCATAAATATCATTAATCAATTAAATAATATTGATTCATCCATTAAATTTATATTAAGTCAACCATTTATTTGATATGGTATCCCTTAAACCATAATAAAATTTAAAATGTAAAATCTCTAAAATTCAAAAATAAATTCTAAAAATATAGAGAATAGAATGCTTTAATGGTTAATTTTTGCCTTCTATTTATAGACATCCTAATTTATTTTAATCTAATTACAATAAGGAGGATAATGGTTAATCTTTCCATTTGAATTCAATATCATTCAGGACAACATTTAAAACAACAGCGAGCACGTTATAAGTGTGTCCTGGTGATTTTTCACTTGATCCCTTTGAAGGAATAGTTACTTCAGTTTAGTTTGTTAGTTTTCTGTTTTCCGTGTACAGCAAGCAACTGGGTTTAGTGCGGATGAGCTGGCAATTGGTTAGCTGGCAGTAGTTAGTTAGTTTGTAGATAGTTTACCTTTTTACCCTTAGGTAGTTTAGATTAGAGGCTTGTATATATACTCATTTTGTGATTAATAAAATTATTCAATTGTATTCAATATTTCATTTCTGGTTTCTTCCTCCCTTCGAATTCAGTAGCACTTGCTTTATATGGTATCAAAGCCTTCAAACTATTTGAGGGCAGACATGGCGGACTCTGGTTCTGGTTCTGGATCTATCACTAGTGGAGCTACTGGTGGAACTCGGATGGGAGCTTCAATTGGTTCTACTTATCAGAAGGATCCGTACTATCTGCATCCTTCAGATACTTCTGGTGTGCAGTTAGTTCCGACTCAGCTTACTGAGGTTAATTACTTGATCTGGGGGCGTTCGATGGTGATTGCCTTGACTACTATAAGAACAAACTCGGATTTGTTGATGGATCTCTGAAGCTTACATGAGTTGGAGCTTTGTGAATTCTGTTGTTCTTGGCTGGCTTTTGCACTCAATGTGCAAGGATCTGTATGAGGCTTACATGTTCACTCCAACCGCACAAGAAGTCTGGAAGGAGCTTGAAGAAAAGTATGGCAAGACGAACAGGCCGCAGCTGGTGCATGTCAAGAAGCAGTTAGCTACGCTTGAGAGAGGTAATGACTCTCTTGCTGTTTATTCTACAAAATTGAAGAAACTTTGGGAAGAAGTTTGTAGTTTACAGCCTAAACCACAATGTACCTGTGACTGTGAAGCTTCTAAGCTTTTGGAAGATCTACATAATTCTAATTATGTTGATCAGTTTCTCATGGGCTTGGGAGATGCCTATGAATCTGTTGTGAGTAATATACTCTTGATGGAACCGGTTCCGTCATATAACAAAGTCTATAGTATGGTGGCTCAGATTGAGAGTCAGAGGAGTGTTACGTTGAAAAATGTGGCAAATGTTGAGGCAAGTGCGTTGTTAGCTAAGGCTAATGATATGCAGAAGTATACAGCTTCTGTTTCACGAAGTTTTGACAGGAAGAAGGAGAAGGCGTCTCGGTTTTGCACGCATTGCAACAGGACAGGACATCTTGAGGATGTATGCTTCAAGAAGATTGGATATCCTGACTGGTTCATGGAGTTGAAGAATCAGAAAGGTAAGAAACAGAGTAATTCTGTTAATGCCACTTTTGATGATGATAGTACAGGTTCGAAGCAAAAGGTGGTTGATGAAGATAAGAAGTCTTTGGCTGAGATGATTCAAGAGGAACTTCGGAAGATGATGGCTGGCAAAGGAGGTACAACTTCGACTTCTGCTCAGGCGGCCTCCCTGAATGCTAGTTATTTTGCAGATTTTGCAGGTAATCAATCTAGTTCTCATATTGATTACTTTTCAAATTCTGCAAATGTGAGGTGGATAATTGATTCTGGTGCTTCGAGTCATGTAACTAGTAGTTTGGAGTTATTGACAGAGATTTCTAGACCTATGGGTGAAAATACTGTACAATTGCCTAATGGTTTAATTAAGAAAGTGGAATTTGTAGGCAAGGCGATTTTGAATACGGCAATAACACTTGAGAATGTGCTTTTTGTCCCTGAATTCAAGTATAATTTGGTTGCCGTTAGTAAACTGGCTACTGGTTTGAATCTGGACGTTGTATTTCATGATACTGGTTGTGTCATGCAGGATCGCTTGACTAAGAAACAGTTGGCTAAAGGCAAAATGATAAAGAATCTCTATGTTTTGGTGGATGCAGAATCTGCGGATTTGAAGAATAATACTAGTTTGACTTGTAATAGTATTGATTGTATTGATAGTACATTGTGGCATGAGAGACTTGGTCACCCTTCGCATAATGTACTCGGACGTATTGATGCTATTTCTCCTAAAGGAGATTTGGGTGTTTGTAATACTTGCCATTTGGCTAAGCAAACTAGACTTTTGTTTCCTATTAGTCAATCTTCTTCTACTATATGTTTTGAGCTCATACATGTTGATGTGTGGGGTCCTTATAGTGTGGAGTCTTTCTCTGGTGCGAGGTATATGTTGACCATAGTGGATGATTTTTCCCGAGCCGTGTGGATTTATCTGATGCATGGTAAAGCTCAGGTTGTTAGTTTGCTTTTTACTTTCTTTAACTATGTCAAAAATCATTTTGATGCTTCTGTTAAAACAGTGAGGACAGATAATGGTTCCGAGTTTTTGGGACAGCAATGTCAATTACTTTTTGACAAGGTTGGTATTGTGCATCAGAGGACATGCGTGTATACTCCTCAGCAGAATGGGATTGTTGAACGGAAACACAGGCATTTGGTACATGTGGCAAGAGCTTTCTTGCTTCATGCTGGATTACCTCAAGAATTTTGGGGAGATGCTCTTTTGTATGCTGCCTTTGTTATTAACAGGTTGCCAACTGGTGTGTTAGGTTGGAAGACACCTTATGCAGTTCTTAACAACAAGGTACCTGGTTATGATCTATTGAGAGTCTTTGAGTATTTGTGTTATGCTACAAACATAGACCCAAAGAGGAAGAAATTTGATCAAAGGGCTAAGAAATGCATTTTTCTTGGCATTGTTCATGGAGTTAAAGGTTTTAAGGTATATGATTTGGCTGAGAAAAAGGTGTTTGTTAACAGGAATGTTAAGTTCTATGAGAAGATATTTCCTTTTGAGAAAGGAAAACAGGTTTTGTCTGAACCTTTATCATCTCTTCCAAATATGTCTACTTATTTCTTTGATGATGATCAGGTTTCTTATTCTAAGTCTCCTATTCTGGAGGAAGCAGTTGAGCAGGAGTTGCCTACTTCTAGTCTAAATGCAGATAGTTCTGTTACTGATGGTGATTTGAGAGTAGTTGGTTCAGATTCAGATGTGGTTGTCAGACCAACATCACGTGGACATGTTCCTTCATCAAACCTACGGACCAGTAGTAGAGACAAGAAGCAGCCTGGATGGTTGAAGGATTATGTGACATGCTCAGTGGTAAATTCGTCTGATCACACACCACTCACATATCCTTTTGTTAAATCTACATGTTTTTCTAAGGCTTATGAAGATTTCTTAGCTAATATTTCTATAGTTAAGGAACCGAGTACGTTTGCTCAAGCTCGGCAGTCCTCTGAGTGGGTAGAGGCTATGGAAAAAGAAATTACAGCCTTAGAATTGAATGATACTTGGGAGTTGGTTTCATTACCTGCTAATAAAAAGGCCATAGGTTGCAAATGGGTTTTTAAAACTAAACTAAATCCTGATGGGAGTATTGAGAGGTATAAGGCTAGGTTGATAGCCAAGGGATATAATCAAATTGAGAGTATTGATTATGTGGATAGCTTTTCACCTGTGGTTAAAACAGTGACAGTTAGGATTTTCTTAGCCATGACAGTTGCTTATGGGTGGGGTTTACATCAATTTGATGTAAATAACGCTTTCTTGCATGGTTTTCTTGATGAAGATGTGTATATGATGCCTCCAATTGGGTATTCTAAGGCTGGTAAAGGGCAGGTTTGTAAGTTGAAAAAAAGTCTTTATTATGATCAGTGTTTGTTTACTAAGCAACAAGGTGCTGATTTTGTTGCTATATTGGTGTATGTTGATGATATGTTAATCACAAGTAATTGTATTGAGCATATTCAGTTGGTTAAGAGGTCCTTAGATACTGCCTTTACTATCAAGGATTTGGGAGCTGCTAAATACTTTTTGGGTTTGGAGATTGCTCGGCCTCCACAAGGTCTTCATGTTAACCAGAGAAAGTATGTTCTTGATTTAATTTTTGAATGTGGTCTTCTTGGAGCGAAAATCACATCTACACCTATGGTCAAGTCGCAGAAGCTCTTAAGCAGTGAAGGCAAGAGGTTGGAGGATCCAGAACCTTATCGTCGTCTCATTGGCAGGCTTCTTTATTTGGGATTTACTAGACCTGACATTACATATGCTACTCACCAACTTAGTCAGTTTGTGCAGGAGCCTACAAAGGATCACTGGCAAGCAGCTCTCTACATTTTGCGATATCTCAAGGCAAATCCTTCTAAGGATTTGTATTACACTCATGGGAATAGGATGACTTTGGAGGCATATTCAAATGCGGATTGGGCCACTTGTGCAGACACTCGTAGATCAATTACAGGGTTCTGCGTCTTTTTGGGTGGTTCCTTGATTTCCTGGAAGGCCAAGAAGCAGTCTACCGTGACCAAGAGTTTTGCTGAAGCAGAATATCGAAGCATGGCAGCTACAGTGGCAGAGCTGATGTGGATTTCCTATATTCTCAATGATTTACGGATAAAGGTTATCACTCCTGTTTCATTATGGTGTGATAATAAAGCTGCAAGTCACATTGTAGCAAATCCGGTCTTTCATGAACGGACAAAGCATATTGAGATCGATTGCCATTTCATTAGGGATCAATACAAGATAGGCTTTGTTCTTCCTCGGTTCGTTTGTTCAGATTTTCAACTTGCGGACATTTTCACTAAGCCTTTACATGCTCCGCGTTTCAATGCTTTATCTCTCAAGTTGGGCTTGGTTGACTTTTACCAATCTCCAACTTGAGGGGGGGGGGGTGAAGGAATAGTTAGTTCAGTTTAGTTTGTTAGTTTTCTGTTTTCCATGTACAGCAAGCAACTGGGTTTAGTGCGGATGAGCTGGCAATTGGTTAGCTGGCAGTAGTTAATTAGTTTGTAGATAGTTTACCTTTTTACCCTTCGGTAGTTTAGATTGGAGGCTTGTATACATACTCATTTTGTGATTAATAAAATTATTCAATTCTATTCAATATTTCATTTCTGGTTTCTTCGAATTCAGTAGCACTTGCTTTATACCCTTAACTAAGTGGTGTGGGTATCAAAATTTATCTTTGAATATGGAAAGCATTATGTAGCCAGCCGTTTACTCTTAAATAAAGGGCCCGTGGTAAGAAAATTAGTTATTATTATCGATAGTAGATACTCTGATTTAAACAAAAAAGATATTGCCATAAAGGCGGATTCAGAGGTTGAAAATTCTTAAACATATTACTTGAACCGATAATACAACCAATTAAAAAACTCAGCCCGTTACCCAAACCAATGCACACCCCTAATTAAAATATATATAGTCTCTCTTAAAACCTTATGGGTCGTTTGGTTTGAGGGAAGAGGTGGGAAGGTGAGTTTGCTCATCTTTCTATTTTTGTTTGGTACCAAGTGAGTTTAGTTCCATCATACTAGGTGAGTTTAATTCCATCTCAAGAGGGTGGGAAGTTGCATTTTTTGCTTAGGAAGTGATTGTAAGAAGACTAATTTACCCTTAACAATTTATTCTTACTACTATTATACCCTCAAACTAATTTACAACGTGTCATATAAAATAAACAAGGGTAAAATGTCTTTTTATAATTTTATCTTCCATTTTTTTATCTAACATTACACTCATATTTCCCTGCATACCAAACACACTTTTTATCTTCCACTTCCCACAAAAACACTCTCATCCTACCAAACGCCACCTTAGGGATAATGGATCATATGTTGTACATCATAGAAAAAAAGGAGAGAGAGTGACACATAAGTCTCTCTCCTTACTTTTCTATGATGTACAACATATGATTCATTCTCTGATTTGACACAATCATAACTTTTTCTTTTTATTATTTTAATATAAGGGGTAAAGTGGTAATTTTAGTACATTTCTATTCCATTTTTATTCCCAAATTTTTACTACAAAATACAATAAATTCATTCTCTTTTCCATTAGCAATCCAAATTTTACATTAGCAATCCAAATTCACACACACAATTACAGAGGAGTTAAGGATTCTCTTTTCCATTAGCAATCCAAATTCACACACACAAATACAGAGGAGTTAAGGAACAGATCTAGTTAATACAATATTCTGGTTCAGCTATATATTCATGTGGAGAAAAGTACAATACTTATATAAAATTTTCACTCTGAAAAACAAGGATGATGTATACAACTTGTATATATATATAATCCCAGGGTTTAATTAAAGGGCCAAAAAATATGAACGATATATAAGACAAAAATTAACATACATATATAGAGTTAGCACACATAAATTATTGCACTGGAATATGATGTTAATTAACTATTTAATTCTTCATATATTCACATTGCAAGTCGGAGCTCCGAGCAGAGGAACTTGACCCGAATTCCCTTTCTTCAAGCCCAGCATGAGATCACACCTTACGTACATTCCATAATGCGCCGTTCTAACGGCCCCCGTTTTCCACCTCAGCTTTCCCTGCATGATCAGCTTCACGCCCACCGCCCCGAACGCTTGGTCCGTTGCGAACCCGCTCGACACCTCGGCGGACACCGGCACGGGGGACCCTCCCACCACCGGCGACAGCGACACGGAGCTGTGCTCCTCCAGGTACAGCGGCGGCAGCACCACCTGCGGCGTGATGGGCTGGTCCCGGTACGTCACGAAGACCGAGAGGGCGTCGAAGTAGATCGCCACGCGCCGGTTGGGGTTGCGGATGAGGATGGTGAACTGCATGTTGGTGGACATGAGCGGCGGCGCGGTGGCGTTGAGGCCGTACACGGCGGCGCCGACCACCATGACGTGGGGCTTGGTGGGCCGGTAGACCAGCCAGAGGACGAGGATCAGGAGGGCCAGGAGGAGGATGACGGTGAATATGCAGGTGCAGAGAGCCCGCCTGGAGTACTCCTCGGGCTGGTTGAAGCGGGGGCCCATGCCCATGCCCATGCCCGGGCCCATGGGCTTATTCATGGGCTTTTCCGGGGGATAGGGGCGGTGATGAATGGGTTGGTGAATGGTTGTGTGATTTGTGCGTTGTGGAGAGTGATCTTCTTCCATTGATAGGTGAAAATATGGTGAATGATTAAGAGGGATTTTGTGTCTCTGTGTGCGAATGTGGATTGATTTTGGAAGAGATGGAGTAGTGGGTGGTGTTTAGAGTGAAGAAAGTGAAGTCTGAATTGATGGATTAGAAAAAAAGTTATAAAAGGAGAAAATGGAATCGGGTCACTTGGAATTTAAGTAATCAGAAGGCTGGGTGGGTTAACAAACGGGTACGTAAGTTAGAAAAATTAATTTGATTCTGTAAAAGCATTCTAGAAAAGAGGAAAATATATGATATATAAATATATACATGTATAATAATGCTTACATCAAAATTGAAGTGCAGATTTAATTAATCTAGTCATTAAAATCAAACAAATAGCTTAAATTAATTTGCGAAATTGTGTTTTGCACAATATAGAATTTTTCGTAAAAGTTAGTGATGTGTTCTACGACGCACGTTTGGTTAGGTGAATGTTATATGTAATGAGAATAAAAATATCGGAGAGAATGGAAATAGTAATATGAATGTGATGTGATGTGAATGAAATAAAAATAAGTAAAAAAATAAAAACAAAAACATAATTTCATCACATTATAAAAAATAAGATATATTTAATAAAAAAATATTAAATATAATATTAAATTACATCACACGTTACATCCTCAACCCCCTATTACTTTAGTGGAAGTTTTCTAGTACTTGTAGGACCAGGGATGTAGTCTCCAGTTGAGTTCTCCAAAGAGTGAATTAGAAGCAGGAGAGGAGATGCATAATAACTGCCAACCAATATTATGTCTGTGCTAACTAAATGCATTTTAAAGGCACATTAATGATTAAAAATTATTTTTTTATTATCTCATTTAAAATTTTATTTTTTTTAAATAAAGAAAAGATGTTATACTTCTCTCCCCTTTCTTTCCTTAATCTCCAATCCTGTTTGACACTTAAGACTAAGGTGACGTTTGGTAGTCGGTGAGTGTTTCAGTAGGAAGTGGAAGTAGAAATGAAAGTGGAAGTAAGTGATAAAAAGTATGTTTGGTGTTCAGAAAAATGAAAGTGGAATGTAAAACTGTAAAAGTAATATTGTCTGGTATGGTGAGAAGAAAATAGGAAAATAAAATATAAAAGTATAAAATACTTTTTTTGCCCTTACTTTTTTCAAAAGCCACAAATTTTTAAAAGCATTTTTGTCTTTAAACCTCACATCACCTCACCTCCCCTCTACTTCCCTCCACATCATGAGGGAAGCAAGGTTCCTCACCTTCCCTGCTCACCTTCACCTCACCTTCCCTGTGGTGAAGGCATACCAAACGTGTTCTAAGAGAGGAAGTTGTGAAGGGAAAAGATTGGAAGGTAGAGGAAGGCAAGGGAAGGAAAAGTTAAATAATAGGTTACCCTCCCTTTGTTTGAATCTTTCAAAATCTCTTAATTTGTAATAGTTTAAATTAACAAAAGGGATGGTTAAGGAGGATTGACAATAACATAAAATCCTTCATTATTGTTGTTATGAATGCAGTGACATCAAGCAGCCCATTTGAGCCCAAAAGAAAGAAGACCAAAGCTGAAGATGAGTGGGCCTTCTATTGCACTATAATGAGCCCATTATTCAAGCAATAAAGCAAAGAAGTCAGAGTATGGGAGAGGGCGGCGTTCTTGACATCCTCTTGTATAAAGGGTTGTGTTCATGCCTACATTCAATAAGCTTGATTTTCTAAGAGTCTTTTGACCGTGGAGTTTTGCTTCTACTCGAAAGGAGCTCATCTTGTGTAATTTCCTATTTTCTACTGGGAATCAATACACATTCAGCCATACTTTTCATCTTCAGTCTTTTCCATTTTCTCTTTTCTACCTGTTCTGTTTCTGTTATTATTTTGGGGTTGTATCATTGGTGCTTTCATTGAGATTTATGGCAACGCCAGACTTAACTCCCATTCCCGACGTACCAGAGAGACCACCCGCTAATGTACACTTGGAGAAGTTGGATATGAGACTTGCTAAGTTGGAGGAGCTGGTTAGAAGAGTGTTAAAGCAGCAATCGAGAAATAGCTATGGTGAAAATGGAGCTAGCAATCAGAATTCAGCCTGGGGAAGGAACTTGAAAGTGGAGGTGCCGCCGTTTGATGGAACTGATGCTGAGTTTTGGCTATTCAAGATTAAACAAATTTTCATGGCAGCCAAAGTACCTTTCGATCAGAGAGTCGTTCTTGCGGTAGCTCACATGACGGGTCCAACATGTGTATGGTACAAGTGGTTGTGTCCGAATCAACAATTACCAAGTTGGGATGAATTTGTAGAGGCTCTATTATTCATATTTGGAGCTATATATGATGTTTCAAGGGTTGCGTTGAAGAAGGAGGAGCAAGTCAATACGGTTGCTGAATACCTGACAGAGTCGACGTCGGTACCGATAACGTTAGCAATTATTAAAGATGAACAAACAGACTAGATCATCAGCTCTGTTGCATTGGAAAGGAAATCGACGATTCAGGCCGACGCTGCATTTTGCGGTGTGGAGGAATTTGCTGAAGATGAAGTAATTGTATCCATTGAAGCATCAGTTATAGACAACACTGTGAGTGTAGAAATTCTAGAACTTATGATTGAGGAAAGCAAGTTGCCAACATTGGATTTGGTGGTGGATAAACAAATGGAACAAATCTTTTGGTCTACACCAATTGCTATGTCTAATTTGTTTCCATTTCCTAAGAACTTGCAAGATGCTTGAATTTATGTATTTCTTCAGGCCAATCTGATTCATATGATTTTCTGAAAATTCCAGCAAGAATAATTTCTACTGATTTGCAAATTAATTGCTCCTTAATCAATTCATTGATTTTTAGTTGTGCAAAGTGGAATATATGGGATAATGATGACTTGATTTGTGTATATGATCCTGGTGGGTTCTATTGTATGGTGAACCTCTTTTCCTACCAATTTTCTTATCTTAATATGAGTCCAACATGTTCGAGGAAATGTCTTTGGCCAAAGATTTGAGTGATGTTAAAAATGTTGAAGGAGGGTCAGTTGTCAGTGATAAGATAGATAAGTCTATTCCTTTTGCTGCAAAGTTGTATAATACTTTTTTGTAATCAAGACTGCTATGCATCTTCAGTGCTAACATACAATTTTGTTTCTAAAGGAATTGTGGCCGAGCATATTTTTATAATTAGGAGAGATTGGGAGGACAAAAGGCCGTCATTCTTGATGCTTACTTTCTGACACAAAATGGTGTGCTTGGGTCATTAAACTTTTCTTTGGTGGAGCTTATCAATTGGTTAGCTGAAGTGATACAAAATTTTGTGGTTGACGACATGCTTGGGTTCATTCTTCTCATTTTCGATCCTGAAGTTTGTGGAAATTTTAAGTGCATATCCAAAATACCTTGTTGCATTCATTCTGTTATATATTTCTATAAGGGCTATGCCAAGAAGAATGCTGGAAATAAAGTGGAGCATAACTGCACAAGCACTATTGTTTATTTCTATTTGATTGTGAAGGGAAGAATTAACTTGACTTTTAAAAATGATGATTCTATCTTGAGTAGACTGCATCAACTCTTATATGGAATTCATTTTAAGATTCTTCTTCAGGCCAAAAAGGGTGTGCTTTCTTATTCTTTGGATTGGGTAAGGAATTTACTCAATGGTATAAATTGGCATCAAGTTTTCTTGAGAATCCCCATAACTTCTGTAATTGTTGCTACTGTTATTGCTTTGAGAGTAGACAACTCAGGTGCTGAGATGATGAAGATTGATGAGTTGAATTGTGTTTTGTTCTATTATCAAGGAGGTTTCACTCCCATTATTATGGAGAAGGCAATCAAAAAGGATGGAGAGAGTGTTTTTCCATTTGATCCTGGGATTAACTTTTTTTCTTGTTTTAGAGCAAATTAGGTGGTACACTTTAAGGATCAAACTATGAAGCCTTTTACACTTGGTCTTGTTGGGCCCCGCACAAAAATATAAAGAAAAGAGAAAGAACAACACACAAAAATTTTAACGTGGTTCGGTGCCTCAAGACCTACTACCACGACCCCAACTGGGACAAACTTTACTACTTGTAATTTTTTAAACGGAAAAATTACAAACCCTCCTCAATACATAAAAATACCTAAAACCCAATACACCCAATGATTATAGGCTAGTATTCTTATGTGTGTTAGAACATATATAACTCACACCTATTTATATAAGCTCCTCACCCACTCAATCACTAAATCTAACCAATGTGGGATTTTGAATTACTCACACAACAAATCCTCCCTTAATCCGAAGTCCTACATTATTTCTGTCTAAAAAAAAAATTAAACTCTCATATTAATTTTCTGACTTCTTTTGCTTCTGCAACGATCCTCCCTTGCTGCAGAATCCTCTAACATCCTCAGATTAACTCTTCCTCATAAGAAACCACATTAGTAGAAGAAGCTCCCTTTGATATTCCTCTCTTCTCCTTCATGCTCTGTAAGTCCTCCCTGAAGTCTGGGCATCTCATCTGTATGTGACCCAACTGTCCACAGTAACGGCACTCAACAGTGCTCATGTCTCTCGATCGAGAATTTCTTCCAAGTTGATCACCCTTCTTCTTCCTGTCACTATCCACTGCTAGTATATGACTGTCCCTGAAAGACTCTTCACCACCCATCATCCTCTGACTCTCCTTCAAGGTACTCATCACTTTATCTAGATTCAGTGTGCTCTTTCCTGCTAGCATTGACTGGACTAGAGGCTTGAAGGATTTTGGTAGTGAAGCCAAGAGAAGCAGCGCTTGCTCTTCATCCTTAATAGTCTCCCCTGCATTCAACAGTCTAGATACCATCTCATTAAATTTGTTAATGTGATCAGTCACATTACCTCCCTCTTCCATCTTCAATGAGTACAAATCCATCTTCATCATCAATCGATTGGTCAATGTCTTTGACACAAACTTGCTCTCCAACGTGTCCCACAACTTCTTCGGTGATGTCTCCTTCAGCATAGTTACTTTTATCTGTGGGGCTAGTGCCAATCGAATTGTACTAACAGCCTTTTTCTTAATTGTACTCCAATTTGACTCTTTTATTTCACTCGGTTTCTCATCCTGTAATGCTAAGTCAAGACCCTCTCTCCAAATTGCTGACGTGGCGCTGACGACTCCTTCCTCTTGCTCTTTCTCCCTTCTTTCTCACTAGGCCGGAACCTGGCTCTGATACCACTTGTTGGGCCCCGCACAAAAATATAAAGAAAAGAGAAAGAACAACACACAAAAATTTTAACGTGGTTCGGTGCCTCAAGACCTACTACCACGACCCCAACTGGGACAAACTTTACTACTTGTAATTTTTGAACGGAAAAATTACAAACCCTCCTCAATACATAAAAATACCTAAAACTCAATACACCCAATGATTATAGGCTAGTATTCTTATGTGTGTTAGAACCTATATAACTCACACCTATTTATATAAGCTCCTCACCCACTCACTCACTAAATCTAACCAATGTGGGACTTTGAATTACTCACACAACAGGTCTTGCAGTTATAACTTCCATGACATATTTGATATTTCTGTAGAAGAATGATTGGTATGGATTTTGCAAAAGTTGCTCATATGTTGATTGGTGTAGAAGAGGTGTATTGTTATTGTCCTAGTTCTAATCATTCTTTAAGAATATGCAATCACAAATTGAGGAGAATGTTACCTTGGTTTTTAATCTTGGTGGCAGTATTTTGAGTTTTTGTTTGTTTACCAATCGGGAGCCCTTTTATAAAGAAGTATTGTATTATGAAAACCAAGGGCAAGTCATTGGTGACTATGTTCTCGACCATGCAATTTAGTTTTATTAGATTTGGGAAGGACCAAACAAGTTCCTTGTGTGTTATCTATTGGTTTATGTAGAAGTGCAGTGAAGGTGCAATTATTTTTAAAGCTATTTTCTTTTCCTTTTGATCCTGGAGGGTTCATGTATTTTTATAGATGGCATGGATTGTACTTACTACTTCTTGAATTTAAATTTTTCAAGCTCAACCTTGAGGACAAGGTTGTTTTTGAAGACCGGGGTATTGTTATGAATGCAGTGACATCAAGTAGCCCATTTGAGCCCAAAAGAAAGAAGACCGAAGCTGAAGATGAGTGGGCCTTCTATTGCACTATAATGAGCCCATTATTCAAGCAAGAAACCAAAGAAGTTAGAGTATGGAAGAGGGCGGCGTTCTTAGCATCCTCTTGTATAAAGGGTTGTGCTCATGCCTACATTCAATAAGCTTGATTTTGTAGGAGTCTTTTGACTGTGGAGTTTTTCTTCTACTCGAAAGGAGCTCATCTTTTGTAATTTCCTATTTTCTACTGGGAATCAATACACATTCAGCCATACTTTTCATCTTTAGTCTTTTCCATTTTCTCTTTTCTACCTGTTCTGTTTTTGCTATTATTTTGGGGTTGTATCAATTGCTCCCTTCAAAATTTTAAAAATTAAACAAGAGGAGGGTTATTAAATACGAAACCAGATCTTCTGTTGTTATCCGATCATGTTGTTCGGTTAACCACGATTATAACCGCGACAAAAATTGAATGTCACTACTCGGACAACAAAAGATCTGAAATCCATTAAATACTCTTTACTTTCTCTCCCTTACCCGTTCTTAATTCTTAATATCCAACCTAAACATATTTAAACGAATACGATCCATTCTCAACGGGGGCAATGACAATATTAATGAAAGAGGTATTTGTACAAATCAAGATGGCGATTACCAAGAGGTTGTTAGTTGGAGTGGTAGGTACTTCATTCCTTAAACAAGGTTTCGAATTCGAGACTTGTTTATGAAAAAATCTCTATTGGGGGAGTTTTACCGCCGTTATGGGACCTCAGCTAGCTCGAATAAGATTACCTCTAATAGAAAGATACCTGTAGGAAACCAAAAGATGGCGACTTAAGTAGGGAGGACAACTAGTTATGGGAATCTAACTAGTTGTCTAAACAAAGACGTAGGGCTCGATTTTGACACATGATCGATTGTCCATACTTGAGAGGTTACGTACGCCACGTCAAAAATATAAAATTTGCATATATCTAAGTTCTCTTTAACATTGGGCATGATTTTATTTTAGAAGAAAATATATACCACCTAAGTTGAAATCATAAATCAATGATAATATAGGTTTTTTACATAGTAATCAAACAAATATTTCTTAAATTAGTCTTCTGATGAGGATTTTTAATCTCGATGATCACTTTTTTTATTCTGGCCAAAAAAAGAGATTACTAAGATTTAAAAAAATCCTTATCAGAAGACTAAATTAAGAAATCCATATCTGCCATGGAGGAGATTGTGTGTTTGTAAGTTGTGTATGAATATGGCTTTTGAAAGAGGAATTGAATTGGGTGACTTGGAATTAAAGTACAAGTCCTCTTTCCATTTTAATGGTTGATCAATGAATGATCACTCCTTTAGGCTATTTTACTTCTCATTAAGATTCCCCTCTTGCTTTTTAGGGATGGCAATGAAACCTTAGTTTTTAATAATGAAGATATGAAAAAGAGGGTGGGATGATTTGTTTAGGATTGTTGCATATTTCTATTGTCAGAATATTTCACTATTTAACTTATTCCTAGCGTACACTTAAAATTAAGGCAAAAGTATATTTTATATCCCCAACGTTTGGGGGTCCTGTCAGTTTTGTTCCTAACGTTTTTTCGTTGTCAATTGTACCTCTAACGTTTTACATTTCTGCCAATGTCCTCCTTTTCACTAATACCGTCAAATATTTAACAATTTTTGCTGACATGGCATCCTATGTGGCAAAACGTTTTTTTTCTGTCAATTGTACCCCTAACGTTTTACATTTCTGCCAATGTCACCATTTTCACTAGCACCATCAAATATTTAATAGTTTTTGCTTACGTGGCATCCTATGTGGCAAAAATATCTGACTTGATATATTTTTTTCCACATCAGATTTCCTACTCATCTTTTCCCCATCAAAGTTGTGTCGTTTTGACCTCGGCCTATTCCTTCTAAAATATAACTCAAACGCACGCACTATTTTACTCATAAAGACATCGGAGACGTTATCCATTCTCCAATGTTTTTGTCTGCAAAATGGCACATGCGTTTGAGTTATATTTTAAAAGGAATATGGTGAGACTAAAACGACACGATTTTGATGGGAAAAAGATGAGTAAAAAATCTGGTGTGAAAAAAAAATGCCAAGTCAGATATTTTTGCCACATAGGATGCCACGTAAGCAAAAACTATTAAATATTTGATGGTGCTGGTGAAAAGGGTGACATTAGTAGAAATGTAAAACGATTGACAGGAAAAAATAACATTTTGCCACATAAGATGCCACGTCAGCAAAAGCTGTTAAATATTTGACGGTGTTAGTGAAAAGGGTGATATTGACAGAAACGTAAAACGTTAGGGGTACAATTGACAGCAAAAAAACATTAGGGGCGAAACTGACAGGACCCCCAAACGTTGGGGGTAGAAAATGTACTTTTCCCTAAAATTAAAAATCAATAAACAATATTTTCATAACAAGAAGCAGCAAGGGAAAATCAATGGATCATAATGTTGTGAGCAGATGCTTTATTGTCGGTCATTGTGCTGTCTCAATCACCATAATTAACCGAGACATAACCATAACTAATCAAGATAACTATGGTTGTTTTTTAGTTAAAGTTATTCTTAGCATAATATTATTTTTATTAGTAATATTTTATGTGTTTATTTGCACAATGCAATTTACCCTTCAAAGCTTTGAATAGAGTTTGATTTGCAAACGTATAACCAAACTATTCATAAATTTTTCCCTTAAAAATTTAAACTTCTAAACTTGTAAATTGAGATGATTTTCATACAACAAAGCAGCCCTATCAACAGAAATTTGGCTCTACGAATTTACAGCCATATATTAGTATTCATCTAAGGGAAACATATACACAATTAGGTAAAATCAAAAGTTTATAGAAATCCCAGTCACATAATAATTACAATCCTAAAAATTCTAAGTGACTGACAGTCAAAATAACAAGCCAAAACAAAACACTAATAAATATAATGATCAAGCCACTACCCCTTTGCCTTTTTCTAAGTTATCTTCCTATCCTTACTACCTAACACTACAATAAAACAAATAGATTCTAAAACACACACAAGACCTCTACAGCTATTCTATGTTGATGGAAATCAATGTTGAACTCTATGTAATGCAAAAAGAAGAAAGACAAACTTCAGGAACCACCACCAGCATCAGGAATGGGATGATCATTGTTATGTACTAAGCGTACGAACTGCCCCTTCACCCGAGGACGCTGCTCTGCTAGTTTTTTCCGGCTTTGATATCGGACCTGAATAAGAAATTTTAGCATTAAGCATCCTAAAATGCTTCAGACAATAAATTTGTTTTAGTGAGTTAGACAAGAATGTTATCAGATTCAGGATCACGATATCGGTAGTGAAAAATACTACCAGAATTACTAAACTAGTGAGAATTTCCGATAGCATAATCAATTATTGATAAATTAAACATAGTAGCTCATTGTAGAAGCAGCAGAAGGACTAGTTGCTATACCTTTTTCTCATAGCACCTGTCTTTCCGTTTCATTCGAAACTTTGTCAGAGCTGCTTCTCTTGGGCTGGGGCGATGAGAATCTATTCCTATGAACCCATCATAATTATGTTCTGCACTGTCACCAAAACTTTCAGGGTTACTCTCACCTATCGCAGCTGAAGTAGCATTTCCATCACTTCTGCTTGTGTATTTACATGCACTAGTATTGTTATTTTGATTATTATTTGCAGTTTCGTGGCATAAACTATTGTTGGTGCTCTGATCAGTAGCAGGAGGATCTTGCGTCAGAGAATCCAAATTGCTTTTTTCATGTACAGTTTGATCAAGCGAAGTATTGGTGGCATCATCAGAACGATGATACCCTCGTTCTGAGTTGTGACTTCCAGGATTGGACTGGAAAGAGTTACTTGTGGGGAAGGGAGAAGGAGAACTCTCTTTCCGGTTGACTGGTTTTGGATTCCATATGGTATGAACACCAGATTGTGCATAGGATGTAGAAGGGAACAGATGACCATATCCAGTAGACTTATGATCAGAAGTAATCCCAGTATCAGGAGATGGTTCAATTTGACTGTTTGGTGATTGTAGTTCTCGTCCACACTGACCAATGGCTGTAGCTGTCACATTCTCATGACTATGATTTGTGCCACTATACTGATGAGAAGTATCAACAGTCTTTCCAAATAATTTATTGGATTCATGAGTATTCCACTCGGTGTTGCTTACTTTAGCAGAACTAATTGAGGGTGTTGGGAACTTAGATTCACTATACCTGCATATATGAGTTATATCATAGAATAAAAAACTGTAATGTAGTCGCATAGAATTACTGCATGATTAAAGGTATGTTTTGGTCCATATCAATAATTGGGACATTCAATCAGCTTATACCAACATCAGCTCTAAAATATGAAAAATTAGAGATGAACCTTTTTGCTCATTGAAATTTGTTTCTTTGATAGCACAAAGAAAATATTATGCAACATCTATCTCCATTATGTTGAAATCAGTCAAGAACATGTAAAATTAATAGCACACAGTGAACTAACCTAGAAAAGGCAGAAGCATTTGAATGGTTCAATGCTTGCTTTTCATCAGTTGTTTGTTTACATGAGCTGCCAAGAAAATCTCTTCTTAAAGAAAGTTCCAATCTTGGATCAAAATCAAACTTCTTTGCACCACAATCACTAAGACTACAGCTTTCATGATTCTTTTCTGGTAAATTCTGGAATGTGGCAATCAAGTCAATGGCTCCTCTAGAAGGTTCTAGAAGTTCCTTATTATGATCATGAAGCTCTATATCCATATCAGGATTCCCTCTGCTTAACTCTTCTCTTAGAACTTCCTCTTGACTCTCTGTCCCAGCACAATGATGTCCTTGTTCCAGCCCAAAATATTTTGAATTAAAATTTTTGTTACACTTTGCAGCAAGTGATAACAATGCCATTGGTTTCTCTGCAATAAATATGTTGTGAGATGCCAAATGGTAAACAAAATAACAGAATAAGAAAGTTTTAATCAAATATATATTAGAAATAAAAGGAATTTTCATACCTTCAGTTTCATCGTTATGCTTAACTGCTTCATTTACCATCTTGGTTGACTCTTCATGCTGCACTATGTTAGTATTGCTCAAATTTGAAGAACTCTTCACAAGGGATGTACCCTGCATATTTTGCATGCATGCACTCTCAGCTTCCATAAAAGGCGATGTACAAGTGCTCTGCACAAGAGTTGGCAAAACATGCACTATCTACGTGAATTTTTGTGAAGCCAACTTAATTTTAACAGTTAATTTTCCTCAAGCTATAAGTGGCTGCTTTACATGTTATTGCACATGAGATCCTGGATCATACATCTCTACACTTTACATGTCACTCAAGCAAACGGAAGTTAAGAACAGTTTTAGAAAGACGTTATATCAATTAACACTTTCCTCCCTGTTTCACAGGGTAACCTGAAAAGTTGACATATCTATTTATAATTTACAAGTCTATGTTAGCAAAACTTAGGTTTTCCTCGCTGGGGGGTGGGGGGAACCTTACTTGGGCCTCACTCACTTTCTCGCTGCATCCATTATTTTTCTGTGTGGAAGCCACAGAACCACTAGAATCATTGCTTGCAGCATTATTTTCAGAAGTAACTTCAAGTTCTTTCTTTGGAAATGTCAAATTTTGAGGTTGCCTGCTAATCTGTATAAATAAAATACAAAGAGGTAGAAGAGATCTAAATGTATGTCAAATTTGTAAGCTAATGCAAAAGAAATAAATAAAAAATTAAAATTTTATTACCAAAAGGTTGAAGAATATGACATACCTCAAGCCTTCTCCATACATGCTGCCACAAGTTCCTTAACTCATTCCTCCGAACAGGTTTTATAAGAAAATCAGCTGCACCTTTCAAAATGCATTTCAATGCCATGTTAACTGAATCATTAGAAGACATCACTGCACAACCATGAGAATTAACCTGAGTCCATTATCCTTTTCTAGCTAATAACAAGAATATGACATCATTGCACGCCATTCAATTCAACGTACTTATGACAGGAATGTTCTTGCAAATATCATGCTCCATGATCAAAGTAAGAAGTGCAAATCCAGATATTGATGGCAATTCCACTTCTGTTAATATGAGATCTATGTCAGAAGCTTTCCTCTTCAACATCTCCCATGCCTTTAGTCCATCAGGAACTGCAGCAACTGCAAGGAAAACAAATTACATATAGATGAAGTTCATAAGTGTTGTATATTAATATTAGAGATTTTAAAGGAAAAAGTACAACTTCCAAATCCCTAATCGAAGGAAATAATTTTAACAATACCGTCCAATCTTTCAAACATTATTTATAGGAAACTTCCTGAAACTACAATTGTTTAGTAAACGCAAAGAGGACAGGAAAAAGAATTACGATCCACAAAAATTGGATGCATATAAAATCTTTGCTTGAAACTATAGGCACATAAACCAAGTTGCCAAATGCAGAGGATAACATCTCAGAAATTTTCCTCCTTGTTTCTTCCAAACGTTCCATATTATTGGGTAAACAAAGCTTGATGGTTTTAACATGATTAAAGCAAGTAAATGTACTTCCTGCGAACTAAAGGGAAAAGCTTGAAAACAAATGGAAATATTTTACTAACATTATAATTCAGGTAATTAAGTTCACTATCTCATACTAAGATCAAACATAGCAAAAGGAGTGATGACTGATGAGTAAAACAAAAGTATAAATAAAATCAGAGTCTCCCAAAAATATAGACCATAACAGGACTCATTTATCACACGCAGCCAAGAAACTGCTAATCCAACTCATGTTCTAAAAAAACTATATCGAATTGAAGTGTCAGCTTGGGTTTGAATTCTCTCGTTATCCATACAAAAGTTAAAAGATTAAAGATGACAAGTCAGACTTTAGGAAATGATCAGGAGAAGAGCTATATTATGCATTTACAAGCACTTAAGGTAGGCAAAGCAGGGCTGATTTTGTGAGTAATGAAGCTATGAAAGGCTTCATATGGCTTTTCAAGTAGACTTTCTCCTATATGACATATCAGGCCCATTTCGTAATATTTTCTTGCAATATATCTATATCCATATATATTAATTTCCTCTATCTAATTTCAACAAAATAAATTTACATAATCGAATAGCTGATATAATTACCCAAATATAAATCTGTCCTTGTTTAAGACTATCAGAGCATTAATTGATCCTAATCCAGTAAAGCTAAACATACTGATACAGTGGTATTCATCTACATACAGTCTAATAAAACAGCTTAAGGCTCATTCAGTTTAACGTCAATGAATAAGTACCCCTAAATAGCATTGTTAAACATGCTATGCCTATACAAGTAAACAGACAATATGCTTTAAAATGTAAATTTTCATATTTAACAATTTAACTAGGGTAAATGTCATCAACTGATAATCATTTACCCCAGCAGATTCGTTATCTTCATAACAAAAGTTTGACTGAAATGGAAAAAACCTTACATTGCCAAAAAAAAATCAGAAAAAAAAACCCCAGAGATATCAAAATTGAAGGAAAGAATCGACAGTAAAATAGATCAAATACAAGATTAGCGAAACGCAGCCGTCATTAATTAGAACCCCGAGAGAGAGAGTACCTCTATAACTGCATTTGCGGAGAAGGGCAGCGATAATATGGCGAGTAGAATCATCCGCTTCCACAAGCAATACTCTGAGCACCATTCGGGGCAAAAACTTCTCCCACCGAACCATCATCTTCTTGGTCTGTTCCTCCTCTGTTTCCAACCCTACCTCCACCCCACCCTCTTCACTACTTATCGCCGCCGCCACTTCACCCATCCTCAAAGAGCATACTACAACTCACACAACCAGAAAAAAACAAACACAAAACCGCATAAAACAAGGGAAAACGAAGGAACAGCAAGAAAATGAAGCGAAAAAAAGAAGAGAGAGGAAAACAAAAAAAACAAAACAGCAGAGCAATAAAGACGATGAATAAGAAGCGAAGCAAAATCTACCTCATCCCTTAAGCAGCAAAAATATCTGAAAAGTCCGCAAAAATTGAGTGGAAGCCGAGAGAGAGAGAGAAAGAATTTGAATACTTTGGAAATCAGCTTTCGCTCACAACCGCGAAATTCGCTAAAAATATCTTTCCATGGAAATCTCTCAAAATCTTTTGTTAACAGTTTGAGGATTGAACGAGCGAGGGAGGCTTCGATTCGAAGGTGGGCCCCGGATTGGCCCTAACCCTCAGGAGGAGGAGGGGGTGACGTGGAGGGATCTGGACCATTGTATATTTTATTGATTAAGGGAAGATATTTTTCGATGAGATTGCCACGTAAGCAGGCGTGCCACCACACTTTTGATATTGTGGTGAGGAAGCTGACACGTGGAACATTCCGGAGAACGTTTCAGATTTTGTGGCTCTTGGCTTAGACTTTGGTCCTCGAGAGGCGCGCCATTGCATCTTCTAAAATAGTTAAATCTCAACTGCCATACCACTTCTTTCTTTCTTTCTTTCTTTCTTCTTTTTTTTTTTTCTTCTTTCTATTAAATTTAAATATTTAATATATTAGCCACGAGTTAGTTGGTCAAATATCTAAATTTGAATAATATATTAAATTTTCTCTACAAAATTATTGTACCCTCTTTTTGACACGTAGAATTAGCTTTTTAAAAGGCTTACTATGTCTCAGATTAGTGACACGTGGTACCACTCGATGGACCCAAAGGTGATCTCCCCCCACAATCACCCACATACTCTCCCGCATCAGAGACATGGATAAGCTCTCCAGATATGGCTCGAGCTTAAGGCTCAAGAACGTGGGTCGACCATGTTCTCCCCTACTCCGAGTATAAATACTCCTCACCCAAGGGACTGGAGGACATTCCACAAGCAAGACGGAATACACACCTAGTAGACATCAGACAAGCGATTTAGCACCAAATACATACGAGAGATATAACTGACAAAAGCTCTCCCTCTCTCCGTCAACAGGATCCACGCATCCTCTTGCTCTAAGAAGCACCCATAGACCCTTGCTCTCTCTCTCTCTCTCTTCCTCTTCCCACGAGGTATCTCCAGCAGGTGCCTCTCTCGCTTGGAGAACACATTCACATCCTAGCCGCACATGGCCTCTGCCGGTAACACTCCTGCCTAACGGCCACCATGGACGTCACCTCATCGAACTACGTAGACTTTGATCCCTACTCAAGGGTACGTAGGCACCTAGGTCTTCTCTTAAGGACAAGTCCTCCAAGGCTACAACCCCTTGCATTCCTTATTTGACATTACGAATTGTTTGAACAAAAAACGACAGTTACAATTATAATATTCTATCAATATTTTGTTGTCAAAATATTAAGGGATTTTAATTTGGTGAAGTGCAAATATATAAAGTGTACGATCCAGATTATTATATAAAAATTAGAGGTTGGATCATCTACATTGTGATATAAAGTGTTCAATAAAGTATAGAGAGAGAAAGAAAGAAAAAAATGTGGGTCTCATATTATCAATCTTTCTCTTTCCTAGTTTTCCCCTCTATCTCTCTCCTCACTTTAGTGAGCACTTTACCACACAATATATATAGAGGATTCAATCTCTAAAATTTGATATTCGTATCCTAATATACTCTTCTCATTTAGCAATTCAAACTGTGCAATGCATCCATAGCAGTAAGAAGATTAAATTGGAATGAAGATGTGAAGAATATCCCCTCATTCAGGGATAAACTCATGGGAATCAATGGTAGAGGAAACTGTTTTGATTTTGCTGAAGAAGAGGATCACTGGATTGAAGCTGATGAAGACGATGAGGATCTTGAGGATGAGGAAGAAGAAACAGAGGACGAAATCTTCTGCCCCGTGCTTCGAATTTTAGCTGAAGAAAGACGTAAGTTATACAAAGAGTGGAAACAATCCTTGATTGGGAACCTCCTGGGGAAAACGATAGCACTTCGGTTCTTAAAATTTTGGCTGGAACGAATGTGGCAAAAGCACGGAACCATCAAAGTGATTGATATTGGAAATGACTTTCATGCTGTGGTCTTTTCAGATATCTTAGACTACAATTTCGCCCTCCATGAGGTCCCATTGATCATCAGTTGCCGGTTCAACGCTGGAGGCCGAATTTCGACCTTTATAACATGGAATATAAGAAGATTCCAGTGTGGATAAGGGTCCCAAATTTATCAATAAAATAATATGAGCATCACATTCTCTGGCGTCTTGGCGATCTATTCGGTAAGACACTCAAGATTGATAGCTATACATTACTTGAGAAGAATGGAAGTGTGGAGGTAGAAAGAGGTAATTTTGCAAGAATCTGCATTGAAATTGATTTAAGAATAAAGTTGGTCTCAAAGTTTAGACTATGGGGTAAGGTCCATCATGTTGAATATGAGGGCTTAAGGTTGGTGTGCTTCACTTGTGGTCTTTTTGGTCATGGGAAAGAAGGATGTCCATAAGAAAAAAAGAAAAAAGAGGACCCAAATACGAGTTTGAATGAGCAAGAAGGCCGAACAAGAGTTTGGGATAATCATAAGAGAGTTGAAGTTGGGGAAGAAAACTTCGGTCCATGGATGATACCTCAAAGGAGGCAGAGAAGAATGCAAAGGAGACCACAACAGAACGCCCAAAAGCCAATGGATACTTCCCAGGTAAATCAAAACCGATCTCAATTTGATGTTTTGAATAACTTAGAAGAAAATCCCTCCCCTCTGGAAGATGGTACTGCTCCAAGACAGGACGTGAGTGGGACCCAGCCTATGGACATTAGTATATCAGAATCTATTGTTGAGTTTTCAAACAATAAAACAAGCCAAAAGCCTAAGCAAGCTAAGAAAAGGAAGGATGAGGCTAGTACTCATTGCATTAGGAAGACAATGACGATTCTTAAGGCTAACAACGGTCAAAAGAAAGGAGGCAAGAATCCACAGGACAAAGCAAGCTCTCACACTGTTGTGACCTCGAAGTCTGCTAGTATCAAGAACATCCCTAATCAGAATACCCAAAGTTTGCCTTTAAAGTTAGGTTCTGGTATCTCTAAAATCAACCCCAAATCGACATCTGAAGGAGGCATGCCCAAGCAAAAAAAGCCCCCAGATTTTGACGAGCAATTGAAGTTGATGAGGACTTATGAGAAAAACCTGCGTGACTCTGGACAGCTCCTAACTAACCTAGGAGCTACCCAGGTTTATACTAACTCCCTTTAATGTTATAATGAATATTATTGCTTGGAACTGTAGAGGCTCTGCTTCTAAAAACTTTCCTGCTTTAGTTCGTGATCTGTTTCCTATATATAATCTGGATATTCTAACCCTCTTTGAAACAAGAGTAAGTGGAAGCCGTGCAGATTTAATTATTTCCAAGTGTAGGATTCCACACTTTATTCGGGTTGAGGCTGACGGTTATTCAGGAGGCATTTGGATTCTTTGGAAGGATGATAATTTAGAGACAAGTATTGCTAAAACTAGTTTCCAATATATTCATTGTAAAGTGACTAAACCTAATCATGCTAGCTTTATGGCTACTTTAATTTAAGCTAATATGTGTGCTTAGGTGCGTGAATTCTGCTAGACTGTTTTGAAGTCTCTAGATATGCCTTCAAATGAGCCCTGGGTCATGGTTGGAGATTTTAATTGCTATCTCCACAGTCATGAAAAAGAAGGGGGAGGTGCTGCAAATTTCAGAAATATGAATAGATTTGCTGATTTTATCGAAAATTGCTCGATGATGGACCTTGGGTTCAAAGGCACTAAGTTCACTTGGATGAGAGGCAACGTTAGAAAAAGGTTGGATAGAGCCCTTGGGAATTTAGCATGGCAATCTTGCTTCTGTGAAGCCTCAAAATTAGTTCTTCCCTCCATGAAGAGTGATCATTCTCCTATCCTTGTCAAAACTGATGCAAGTATTAACAAGTAGCATGGGGAAAAACCCTTCAGATTTCAACTGGTATGGACAACCGATGAAAACTTCATCAACATCATTAAAAATTCTTGGAATCCCCATAATGATTGGCACATGGCCTCAACCCTCTTTACGGAGAAAGCTGAAGCTTGGAACAAGTCTACTTTTGGTAACATGTTCAAAAGGAAAAGAATGATTATGAAGCAGCTTGAGGAAATTGAAAATAACGTGTCCTTCAACAGGGACCTTGAGCTTGAAAAAAAGAAGTGGGCTCTTTGGCTTGAATATGATAAGACTCTTACTCAAGAGGAGCTAATTTGGTACCAAAAGTTTAGAAGTAATTGGCTGAAGTTTGGAGACAGAAATACTAAGTATTTCCACTCCTCCACAATTGTTAGAAGGAAGCATAATCGTATAAAAAGCCTGACAGATCAAAATGGCACCTTAATTACTGATGAAGAGTCCTTGAAATTCATGGTCCAAAACTTCTTTGATGAATTATACAGGAAAGACCCAGTTATCAAGCCTCCTTCAATTCTTAGCAAGGACTGACCTAGTATTGATCAGCGGATCCTAAATAATCTCTCTAGCCCCTTCTCAGATGATGAAATCAAGTCTACCTTCTTTTCTATGAGGCCTCACAAAGCTCCGGGAAATGACGGTTTGCATGCTTTCTTCTTTCAAAACTATTGGGATACAATTGGTACTTCTGTTATTAATTTGATTAGGAATATTATTGCGAATCCTGACAATGTTGTTAATATTAATCAAACTCTTCTGGTTCTCATTCCCAAAGTTGACTCCCCTGAAAAAGTTAGTCAATTTAGGCCAATAAGTCTTTGTAATATCATATACAAGGTTATTACTAAAATATTAGCAAACAAGATTAAACCTTTGCTTAACTCTATCATTTCTCCTTTTCAGTGTAGTTTTGTTCCGGGTAGACATAGTACGGATAATATTATCTTGGCTCAGGAAATCATTCATACAATGAGGAATAAAAAAGGAAATAAGGGTTTTATGGCTATAAAAGTTGATTTTGAGAAATCATATGATAGGATTGATTGGGATTTTCTTGAGTATACCCTTAGATCCTTAAATTTTCCTGATAATATCATTAGATTGATTATGCAATGTGTTTCTTCTAGCTACATGCAAATCTTGTGGAATGGTTGTAAACTTGAGTCTTTCAAACTTTCTAGGGGAATTAGACAAGGTGACCCCATTTCCCCTTATTTTTTTGTGCTTTGTATTGAACATTTTGCTCATATGATTTCTAAGGATGTTAATACAGGCTTTTGGAAGCCTATTAGACTTAGTAGGAATTTTACCCCCATTTCTCACCTCTTTTTTGCTGATGATCTCTTCCTTTTTGCTGAAGCGGGGTTGGAACAAGCTGAAACTATTAAAAGTCGCCTCTCTAACTTTTGTGCTATTTCTGGCTAGAAAGTCAATGGAGAAAAAACGAAAGTTTATTTCTCTAGAAATGTTAATCACAATAGAACTAACCAACTTTGTGGAGTTTTGGGTTTTTCTTTGTCTTGTGACCCAGGTAAGTATCTTGGCATGCCTTTACACCACAACCGGGTTAGCAAAAGAATGTACAAGCATGTTGCAAAAAAAGTTGCAAGCAAGCTATCCTTCTGGAAGAAAAAAATACTGTCCATAGCAGGGAGAAATACTCTGATCAATTCACTCACTTCGGCTATTCTCATTTACTCAATGCAGTCCACATGGATGCCTACGAGTCTTTTTGAGGAAGTTGAGAAGATGGAGAAGAGAATTTTGTGGGATACTAACCAAAACATCAAAAAAATTTCACCCGATTAACTGGAAAAAGATTTGCAAGAAGAGGAATGATGGAGGTCTTGGAGTCATAAAGGTGAAGTCAATGAATAAAGCTTTTTTTATGATGATTGCTTGGAATATCATTACCAAAAGTAATGCTGCCTCGGTTAAAATTATTAAGGAGAAATACAGATTTGATACTCTTAGCGAAGGCCCCAAGCAAAAAGCTTCTTGTTCTAACTTATGGAGAGGCATATGTAGGATTTGGAGTTCTTTCTTCCCTCATGTGAAAAAGGTTGTCAATAATGGTGAGGATACCAAGTTTTGGGTGGATTATTGGTTACCAGGGGTTCCTTGTCTCACTGCGTATGCTATTTCAAACATTCCTCAGATGGAGCTCATGAATGCTAATATGACTAGGTATGTGACTGCCTCTGGGGAGTGGGATTGGGGTTCTTTTGCTCACCTTCTCCCGAATGATTTCTTGGCTGCCATTGAGATTATTCAGCCCCCTATGCATAATGCTCCTCAAGATGCTTATGCCTGGGACCTTACTCATGATGGTTCTTTTACGGTTAAGTTAGCTTATGATTATATTGAAAGATCTTAGCATGGTATGAATAATAATCTGTGGAAGAAGGTGTGGAAATGCCCTTGTACGGAAAGAAATAGATTTTTCCTTTGGAGGCTCGGTCACGATAGCATCATGACGAACTCCAATAGGTTGATTAGGAGCTTCACCACATCTGATGTATGTCAAAGGCGTGGTGAGTCTTCTGAGACAATCATGCATGCGATTAGAGATTGTAAGTGGACTAAAGCTGTTTGGAATTTATTGGTTCATGATAGATTTAAGCACAAGTTTTTTAACAACAATATTCACGAGTGGATGGAGGAGAATCTTACTGTGAATAGGGGCTATAATGGGGGAAATAATTGGAGTTCGATCTTTGCTATTGGTAGCTGGTTGTGTTGGAAGCAAAGTAATGAGGAGATTTTTAATAAAAAGACCACGGATGTGAACTCTTTAGTCCACCAAATTCTGAATCAAGTTCAGCAATATGAGAAAGCAGTTGCAACCAGTAATTTTGTTAATGGCGGGATTCCCTTGATTAATGAGGATAACTGCTGTTGGAAAGCTCCTAATGAAGATGGTTTTAAAGTTATGTTGACGGTTCTTGTTGGCCTGAAACGAGTTCTTGTAGCTGTGGTGGTATTATTAGAGATTCTGAAGGTAATTGGGTTGCTGGTTTCACTAAGAAGCTGGGCAAAGGCACGAGTTTCCAAGCGGAGATTCGGAGTATTCTCATGGGATTGCATCTTGCTTGGGATAAAAACCTTAAGAAAGTTATTATCGAAACTGACTCAAGGCAAGCTATCCTCTTTAATAGGAATGAGTGTGATAATGGTAACCAATTTTACACGGTTCATCGGGATATTAGGATTTTGTGGTCTAGAGATTGGGATGTTGATATTGCTTTTGTGCCTAGAGAAGCAAATAGTGCAACTGATCTTATGGCTAAGTATAGTCAGAGTTTGACTTTTGGTGCTCAGATATATAATTCTCCTCCTGATATTTGTAGTAGGATTATTAGAATGGAGAAGTTACTCCTAGTTAGGCCCTAGTGGCTTGGACCTGTTGGTCCCTCTTTTAATATTTCATTATCAAAAAAGAATTTTGCCCTGGATCCGAGTGCAAATATTAAGTTAATCGGCAATTTTACCTACAAACCCTCTTCTAAAATATTAAACCACAAAATTTTTTTTCACATAAAGATAAAAATATTCCTTAAACACTTCGTTTTTGTCTTTTAATGAGTAGGAATTCGTCTGGGCCCGAGACATCATATTTGCTTTTATTTTTTTTCACATAAAGATAAAAATATTCCTTAAACACATTTTTTTTAATAATTAATGAAGTCCGTCTCCTAGACTTCATTTATTTTTTTTTGAAAAAAAATGTGTGTGTATGTAATATACTAATATATATATGTGTGTAAACAGTGTGGGTGGGTGTATATATATATATATATATATATATATATATATATATATATATATATATTTAATTATATATTTAATAGTATAATATAAAATTATTTTAGCATCAGTAAAGTTAGTTACTATTCACTTAAGTTAAGAAAATTTAATCTCATTTATAAATGATTCAAAACTAACCAAGTTCACTTAACCTGCGAGTTAGGTGAGTCAACTCTTATTATTTTGAAGTCGAGTTAAATTAAATAACTCGGTTTGACTCTTACTATTTTGAATTAAGGTGAAAATGTGATAGAATAAGGGTCAAATCAAGTTATTTAATATTTTAAAATCTAATAATTATTATTTGAAAAATTAAATAATTACATATTATGTGTGCCAAAGTAGTTCAAACAAAATCACTTCTAAGTAGAATGGTCAAAATGAGTTCAGATTGGTCTATTTAACCTACATATTAAGTTGGCATGTTTAACCCAGCTAACACGTGAGTTGGCTCACCTAACTTGCAGGTTAAGTGAACTTGATTACTTTTAGAGTAAATTACACTGCCCTCCCCTGAGAGATGCTGAAATTACACTGCCCTCCCCTCTCGTTTGCAAAATTACACTGCCCTCCCTTGAGAGATCAAAAGTCATTACACTTTGATCCAAAACACCATTCTCCAATAAAAAAAAAAGTTTAAAAGGTCAAATTTTTTTAACTTCTTATAATAACATTGTTTCATTTTTTTTATTGTCTTTTATTATTTTATTAGTATTTATAGTAATTATTATTGTTAACAAAAAAAAATTCTAAGAAAAATCTGTAACTTAAAATAGTTTATAGATTTTTATATTAATAATGTAATGTATTATAAAACATCTATTATTTTATTTAATTTTCGATATAAGTTTAACATATATATATATATATATAATAATAATAAAATATATCAAAAAAATTTTGTTAGGTGTACTAGAATTCAGTTTTATAAATTTTTTTTGGTAAAAATTCAGTTTTATAAATTTCGATGAAGCATAACGTTAAACATTTTTTATCTTGTGTGAGGGTCAATTTAGTCATGAATATTTATTAGTCATTAATATTTATTATATTGACTTTTTAGACCTTTTTTTTAGTGAGAAAATAGTGTTTTGGATCAAAGTGTAATGACTTTTGATCTCTCAAGGGAGGGCAGTGTAATTTTGCAAACGAGAGGGGAGGGCAGTGTAATTTCAGCATCTCTCAGGGGAGGGCAGTGTAATTTACTCTTACTTTTAAGGAAAAAACTTATGTTCATTTCCTTATGTCCATTTCCTCCAATTCCCCAATATAATTATGACACGTGGCAAAAAGTGTTTAAATGACCAATCACAGTAGAGAGAGAATATAGAAGACCACATTTTATATGACCAATCATAGAAGAAAGAGAATGTAAATACAATATATGATTGGTGGAATTGGAGGAAATGGATATAAGTTTTTTCCTACTTTTAAATGAGGATAAATTCTCTTAACTTAAATTAAGTGAATAGTGACTAACTTTTGTGATGTTAACTTATTTTCATCATGATTCAAAAAATTAAAAAAAAAATATAATTAAATATATATACACACACCCACACAAGTACACAACCACACTGTTTACATAGGCTTTGGATCCTTCTGGTAATTGGACTCACAAAATAGTCATTTTGTAATTAAAGAATACAATTAAAATATATGATAAGAGAATGTGAGTGAGAAAATCTATATATGGTGGGTAGTTACTATAAAAGTTGAGAAATAAATAATTTCTCATGATTTAATTTATTATTTTAAAATATAGTAATAATTATTTTATTTTTTATTTTAAAGAATTAAAAAATTATAAAAAATAATAATAATAATTCTACATTAGATGTTTTTTAAATTAAAAAAAAAATTACGTGCATGCAAAGTCTCTAGTATATATCTATATACAGTTTACACACACGGTTTACACATATATAATTACATACACATACAATTTTTTTTAAATAGATGAAGTTGGCCTGCCACTAAAAGAAAATGGAATGTTTAAGGAATATTTTTATGTGAAGAGGAATTTTGAAGTTTAATATTTTAGAAGAGGGTTCACTACAAAAAAAAAAAAATACACAGTAAACAGAGGCGGTTTCTTAGAAGCGGTTTATAGAACCGCTCATAAATTCAGAATTGGGAGCTTTTTATAGGGCGACGATGCTATAGAGTGAAAGTGAAAACGCACAGGGTTTCAGAGCGAAAGTGTGAAATCCATTTAGAGCGCGAACAGTTCCCTCCTTTTCTTATTTCTTCAATCTGATTCATAGCTTTAGGTCACTTGCCCTAACTTCAATTTTTGAATCATTGGCTCATTGCATCTCGCTCGTCACTTAGGTTGTTGCCGCTCCGTCGACTCGTCGTTGTTCCTCGTGAAGTAAGTGCTTTCGTTTCTAGTTTATCTTCTTTTCTCGTTGTTAATGGTGTGCTCATCTCTGTTCCGCTTATCTCGTCACTTAGCTTATTGTTGTCAACTCGTCGTTGTTCCTCGTGAAGCAGAGGCTGCCATTTAAAACGCAGGTGTTCTGACTTCAGTCTCTGCCCTGGTAAGCGAACCTATTTCAAGTGCCGATATTTGTTTTTCTCATTGTTAATGGCTGAAGATATTTGTTGTGACTTTGATATGTAGTATTTATGGGTTTTAGAAATTAGAACAGAGAGGAAGTAGTGAATGAATGAAGGTTTGATGAGCTTGAAACGAGCGTACGGTGTATGCTCTGTAGAAAATTATTAGAAGGTGTTGTTCCTGAGATGGATCAAAGTGAGGAAAAAATTAACAATAAGTACCACATGTTTGTAAGGGGAAATTTGCATTTTGTGATGTGGCTTTGTGTGATTTGTTTGGTGGCTTGGTACTTTTGTGGGTTTTTCATACTAACTTATAAAATGTGATAGTGCCTTTAATTTCTAGTGTTGTTGAGTTTTGGGTTAGGGAAAGAAGTTACGAAGGTGACTATGTAATGTGTAAGATAGCAGAGATAAGTAGTGAGCTTAATATAATATTATGTTTTGTTAGTCCAAATGGTTGAATATTAAAGTTTCTTCAATCAGATTTTGGATCTAGCCAGATGGATAATTATTTTTAAATTTTTGCAGAGTTCTTGATCATACTAGCATCTATTGTTCACAACTTGCATCTATGGTTCTAAATTAGTGAAAACAACTATGAAATACTAAAGGGAACCCAACATACTGTGATCACATAGTGTCTTTAGATATAAATATATCATGTGGAATGGGGTTGGGTCATGCTATAAGCTTTCACGGGGTCCACCATACTAATATGAAAGATATATATTAGGATGTTTAAAGGACCACAAAATACTATATGATATATTAAAATCCCTATGTGCTGTCATGTTTTTTTAACTTTTTCTCTCTTCCTTTCCATTTTCTCTCTGTCCTTTCTTTCTTTCTTTCTTTTCTTGCCTCTTTTTAAAATCTAGAGTTGTATATTTAAAAGCAAGTGTGATTCATGCATAGGCATTTGTGGGTTTTTGAAAATAATGTGTAATTCCATATAGGAAGTGTTATTGGACTGCTCTAGTTTAGAATCAAATTTTATTATTTGTATTCTCTCCAACTCTGTCATTATTCTTAATTCCTTTGATGCCTTTCTCATTCTTTTTTAATTAATATATGTTTGCTATGCCAAATTCTATCTTTAACTAAACCCCATAAAGCTTAAGCACTTCATCACATGTTGTCAACGTATGGTTAGCCATATCTGTGACCCACACACTACATGTATATTTGAGTTCATTTTCTAGAAAGAAAAAAGAAAAGTGGTCCCACCATCACATGCCACATTTAAGATTGCCTCATCTAATATGTTACATTTGGTACATATATATACACACCAAGTACCCAACCAATGTTTGTATTCATGTTTGTTCATTTCTTTCAGGTCAAATGTCCATTTTGGTCCTCTATGTTTTACACAAGTTTTAAATTGGTCCTTTATCTTTCAAAAGTTCTATATTGGTCCTTTATGTTTCCCAAAAGTTTTATATTTGTCCTTCAGGTTTCATTGAAGTTCTATATTGGTCCTTTATGTTTCATTGAAGTTCTATATTGATCCTTTATGTTTCATTGAAGTTCTATATGGGTCCTTTATGTTTCATTGAAGTTTTATATTAGTCCTTTATGTTTCATTAAAGTTTCATATTGGTCATTTCAGGATGATTTTAATTTTAGCTTAAACGGCGTCGTTTGAGTGTGTTTAGTGTATCTAAGGCTACGTCAGCTATCTGATACACGTAGGAGAGATTATGTGTCCACCTCGGCACGCCACGTCAGCATTTAACTTAAGAAATTGACGGAAGTGGACGGAAGGACCAATTTGGAACTTCTTGTAAACATAAAGGACCAATTTAAACTTTTTGAAACATAAAGAACCAATATAAAACTTCGTGCAAACATAAGGGACCAATTTGGAGTTTTGACCTTTCTTTCATTTAACACAAATGGACATAATTGCGTCATCACATGTATTCATGTTTGTTCCTTTTCTTTTATTCATATTTGATGTACGTATTCACATTTGTTCATTTCTTCCATTTAAAATAAATTGTTCTCATAATGAGACTTTTTTTATTTTAAATTTTAAGAAAATTGTTACTTTTTCATATTTTATTTAATATATATATATATATATATATATATATATATATATATATATATATATATTCCCATTTTCGTTTAGGAGAACTGAAGGTTTGCGAATAGAGTTGCATTGCTGAGTTTTACTGTTGGGCTTTTAGTAAGTTCTTTATCATACTCTTACTTTCCAACTTAATTTGGAGCAGTGAAGTGACATAAAAATGGTTATACCGATAGTTTTAATCATGAATAATTTGTTGGTTTTGAAATGATAGTTTTTATGTTATTTTGCTGATTATAAAATGTTGAGAATTTGTCAAGTATGCTATTGGTTGTGTGCTGAAAAGTTGCATAATATGCTATTGTTTATGTCCTCAATTTTGCTATATACTATTTAGCATTAAGAAATACTACTTTTTGGTTGTGGTGTACTTATTAGTTGTTTGTTATCCCTCGAATATTTTTTATTTACTAATCAATCTGTTGAGGGAAAAATAGTATGTCCGTGTCCTGTATGCAAATTTAAAAAATGGAAAATTAGAGCAGTTGTGTATGATCACTTGATTCTTAAACCATTTCCACAAGGGTACACTATTTGGCTTCGTCATGGGGAGACAAACACAATAGAAACTTCTTCAGTGCCAACTGTAATCGAAGATAGGTCTTGTAGAGATGAACAAATTAAAGACATGATACATGATACATTTGGGTATCATCCTAGTAATGAGAGGGTGGATGAAGTTGAAGAAGTGGTTCCCCCATTAAATCAAACAACGAATGACAATCTTAAAGATCTTCATGAGTTAATTAGAGACGGAGAACAGATGTTACGTTGTATGACGGGTGTGATAAATATTCGCAATTATCTTTTTTGTTGAAATTGTATCATATCAAATGTTTGTGTGGAATAAGTGATAAGGCAATGTCAATGATACTAGAGTTATTAGTTGATGCATTTGAGCATGCCAACATTCCACATTCATTTTACGAGGCTAAGAAAACCATCAACAAACTTGGTCTTAATTATACCAAAATTCATGCATGCCCGAATGATTGCATGCTCTATTGGAGGGAGGATGCAAACAGAGATACATATAAAAGATGCAATAATCTAGATGGAAACCAAGAACCAAGGAAAATGCAAAAAAGTTGAAGAAGTGCCCCGCAAAAATTTTACGATACTTTCCTTTGAAACCACGGTTGCAAAGATTGTTTATGTCTTCCAAGACGGCTGAGCACATGAGATGGCATAGTACGCAAAATAATAATGATGGCATGTTGAGACATCCAAGGGATGCTGAGGCATGGAGAAATTTGACTTAACAAATCCTGAATTTGCCTTGTAGGAGATTGAGAAGGGAGGCCCAGTAAGTAGGGGAGATGTGTGGACTGTTACACACAAAAGAAGAGATGGATCTTTTGTCAATGATGAAGCTAGACTGATAAGTGTAAGTATATATCTAAAATCGTCTTCCATGATCCACCCTAGAATGCTTGTTGTTTTAGACTCTGTTTTCCTAATTCTCACGTCTAGATCTAGTTATGGTTGTTTCTAACTAGCCAGCTTTTGGAAGTCTAGCTTCAATGATGTTAGTTATCTTGTCTTGTTATGCTATGTTATGTATTCTTGTTTTCTCTTATTTTCAATATGTTTTATCATGTTACTAAGATTAAGCTAGGCTTTGTTATGTAAACTTTGTCCTCTTTCAATGAATTACGCAATTTCACCAAAAAAAAATTTATGGTGTCCTTTGTACAATGAGTTGTTGTGGTTTATATCTATATATATATGCAGGAAAAAATTTTTAATCATCAAGTTGGAGGGACTTCTTCCCAAGCAATTTCGACAGATGATTCACTTGCTATGGTTCTAGGAAAGGAGCACCCGGGTAAAGTTCGAGGTTTGGGATTAGGTCCTTGTCCATCTCAAGTGTTTGGATCTCCCGCTCGTTTCTTTGGTGGGATGAACTTTTCTAATCCTAATTCAGAGCTACAAAATGAAGTCTCACAATTGCAATCAAAATTGTATACAAGCAATAGTAGAGTGGAAAGTTTGGAGGCAGCTATGAGATTTTCATGTTTAAGAAATATGAGGGTCATGTGCCACCTGAATTTGCTCACTTACAAGCTCCATTGGTAATGCTCATAAATATTTGTTTTCAGTTTTTAGGCTTATTAATTAAATAGCAAAATAAGTATATTGTCTTTCCTATATTAACATCTGTTCTTAAAATATTTATAGGTACCCGATGAAGGTAGTGGACAGCCTTCTCCTGAAGTTGCAAGTCGTTCTACACCATCTTTGAACAATGATTAATTATTATTAGTTATTATATAAACTTTACATACATGCATGCTTTGATGCTATATCATTGATCTTTTGGTGTATTTTGGATAAGTAACATTTAAAATCTTTTGGTGTATTTTGGATAAGTAGCTTTTAGGATCTTTTGGTGTATTTTGGATAAGTTGCTTTTAGGATCTTTTGGTGTATTTTGCATAAGTAGCTTTTAGAAACATATATATTTTGTTTGATATTTTAAAATGTTTCAACTTATTTGGATAATTATGAGTTATTTTGAAGATTTTATTATATTTCATAATTGATTCTCCTATGAAAGTTTTAATATTTTGCTTCTATTAATGAATATAATATAATTCGTTTTAAAAAATGTAAATATAATTTTTTTTAAGAGAATATTACATAGTAGCAGTTTACAGACCGCTCCCGTAGGTAAAAAGAAAATTGCATTAGACATGGCCATCTCCATTTTTTCTTTTTGGCCCTTAGACGCATATGAAAATAGCAGCAGTTTACACAAAACCGCTGCGAAATAATTTTTGGCTGATGCTTCTGTAGCGCTTTTGGAATCGCTACTAAGTGCTGAACGGCGGTTAAAACCGCCGTTAAATACCATAAAAAACCGCTGCTAAATACCCTATTTTTTGTAGTGGTTTGTATGTAAAATTGTCAAGTTAATCATTGTAACTGTTTATGAGAAACCTATACTATGATACTAATTTTTGAAGTTTTTATTATGGCTAAAAATAAAATGTATAAAATATTTTTGAGTTTTAAGTCATAGGTGCATAAATTTTTTATTTTCATACTTTACACCAAACCCTATGAACTTACAATTTGTATAGAACTCTGTAAAAGAATTTGTTCAATTCTTAACAAAATTTCATCACATTAGTAAATAACTTGTCACGTAAACATTTTTTTAACTAGTTGAAAAGCATTTAGGTTATTTCACAATAGAAACCTCAATCGAAATCACTAACAGATTCATTCAATTAGCACCAAAATACCTTTCATTTAGTTAAAAAATGTTGACGTGCGACAAAGTATTTGTTGATGTAATGAAATTTTGTTCAAAAATGACAGAATTCTTCACGGAGAGAAAAATTCGTAGGGTTGGTTGAAAGGATTGAAAACTCAAGAAAGTTATATGCTCATGACCTAAAACTCAAGGATATTATGTACATTTTAACCTTTTATTATTAGACTTTAGCGTCTCCTTTAATATACGCTCATCACCTACACTTGGCACCTTCACTAATGGGCACCCAACTATCCAAAGCCAATATACTTTTTGGTTAGGTTTGTTGTGGCGTGTGAAAAACTTATAAACTTCTCTATTAGTTATATGAACTTTATCTCATATCACTTTCTAAACTAAGCCATGCAGGACTTTTTTTTTGGTACAAGACGGGGCCCAAAGGACCGAAGCCCAAACAGAACGCAAATCAACTAGCTACCAGAGTCACAGTGTACATTAGTATTAATAGCATCCTTGTCAACTATATTACAGATAATCAAAGGTGGCCTATCTAACAAGTAAAAGCCTCTTGGTTTTGAAAGGCTATCCTTAGCAAGCAAATCGCCACAATTGATCTGGGAATGAACTTGATCTAAATATCCCATTCTTTTATGATGAAGACTTGGAAGAATGTCATTTCATTTCATTTCATTTAAAGTTATTGTTTAAATAATATTGAAGTTGAAAAAATTTGTTGACAAACAAAAAAAATTTAATATTATTTATATATCTTAAATTTGTTTCTTAAAAAAATTAGGGTAAAGTATCATTGCTGCCCCCAAATTTTACTGCAATGTTCATTCCTGCCCCCAAACTTTTTTTTGGTTCATGCCTACCCCCAAAGTTTCAGTTTTGTTCATGTCTGCCCTTTTTACTAACACCGTTAACTTGCTTGACGAAATTTGCTGACATGGATGATGAATGTGTATTTTTTTTGCCACGTCATTGTCCACCTCACCTTTAACTTTTTACTTTTATTAAAAAAATTAACCTAATATAAATAAAAAAATATTTTAGGATAAAAGTTTGATTTTTTTTAATTTGGATTAGGTTAATTTTTTTTAAATAAAAAAGTAAAAAGTTAAATATGAGATGTACAATGAGGTGGCAAAAGAGATACACATTCATAGTCCACGTTAGCAAATTCCGTCAAGCACGTTAATGGTGTTAGCAAAAAGGGCAGGCATGAACAAAATTGAAAGTTTGGGGGTAGGCATGAACCAAAAAAAAGTTTGGGGCATGAATGAACATTGCAGCAAAATTTGAGGGCGGCAATGATACTTTACCCAAAAAATTATTTGCTTAGTTATTTATTTTTACATAAATACTTTGTTGTTGCACAAAAATATATATTGCTATTCAAATTTGATTTGAAATCACAAATTAATCTTAATTGAATATTTTGTTAAAATTAAATCATATTGTTTTTTAACTAAAATTTAGCTATTTATTTATTTATATTTTTGTCAGATTTTTTTTATGAAAATTTTGTGTTAGATTTAATATGTTTGATGAATTTTTTAAATATTTTGTTAACATCATATAATAATATTTTTTTAAAAAAATTTATCTTTTTTTTTGCCAGAATTAAAAAAAGTTATCTAAATATCCAAAAGATAACTTATTCTTTAACATTTTAAAATATAATAAAATAATTATTATTATATTTAAAATAAAAAACTATTTTTTAAAAAATAATATTTATTATTTAAATAATTAAATATTAATTTTTTAATTCTTAACTAATATGTAACTTTCCACCCACTATTCTTTTGTCTCTCCCACATCCTTTTATTTTATATTTTTAATTATAAAATAATTGTTGTCTTTTTTTTTTCGTAAACAAATAATTGTTTTGTCACACTTTTTTTTTATTACTGGAACATGAGAACTACAAGAAAAGGAAATTATTACATGAAGATAAAAACAGAGCCTGAGGAAGAAAACCTAAAGCATATTCCCTAAAAGATTCTCTATCAGATTGAGAAAGGGAAAGCAGAGGAAGGGATTGCCTATTTTGCATAAGAAGCTGGATATCCTGATGAATGGTTCCATGAATATATTGATGATTGTTGATCAATCTCCTATGGCCTTCTTTTTCAAACACCAGAGCTCCAACTGAATCATATCCCTGACAGTTGCCATTAAGTATAGCTCGGACAACTGTGAGCAAGAAGAAGTTAAATTCTTGATTACCATTGTTGTGTAATAGAGCTATGGACTTGAGATCTGAGTTCTTCCATTGAAGAAGCAAAATGAACTTATGACCTGCTCTTTTGATCCTAAAAAGAAACAATGGATCCAGCTGAAAATGCTGATACATGATGAAAGTGGATTTACTGAAAGACCTGAAAAGAGGTTTCCGGTTAATATTGTAGTTGGTAAATGCCTGTTTACTTTGCTCCCATAAAACTTGAGCCTGTTGCGCAGTTGCCATTGGAGACGCCTTCTTACCTTCCATATAGAATTTATTTCTATTATTCCAAATAGCATGAAGACAGAAGAATTTGAAGTGAAGATTCTGCATTCCATCCTGCTCCTGCTGTGCTTGTTGAATCCACACACGAAGACAATCTTGAATAGAAAGACCATGAAATACATCAGATCTTAAATTCAGAACAGAAGCAAACCATACTGCTCTAGAAAATGGACAAAGCAGAAAAACATGCTCCAATGTTTCCGAATGTTGACTACAAAGCAAGCATGTAATGTCAACATTCAAATGATGTCTCCGGAGATTCACTAAATTAGGCAAAGCATCATTTACCACTCTCCAGATGAAATTATGAATTTTACTTGGAAGTGACATTGACCACAGAAAATTCCATGGAAAAATATCTAGAGGCATGCTACGCGTACCATTCTGGGAAAGCATATCATAACCTTGAGCTATCGTATATTCTACTGAAGCAGAGAATTTCCAAACCAATGAATCTGAAACATTACATAATGAAATAGGACATTTTGTAATATTGGTAACAACGTCAGGCGAAAAAAATTGTTTCAGTAAATCCACATTCCAAGAATGTGAACTTTGATTTATGCAGCTGCTGACTTTATCATGTAGAGGAATGGCAATATTAGGCGAAAAAAGTAACAATCATTTTGTTTTTTAAGAGAAAGGGCCAAAGCCCAAAATAGAACAAGTTAACAAGTAACAACCAATCATCTTGAGCTAAGAAATGCCATCATATCAGCAAATAGAAGTTGGCAAAGATCATTAGGGTGGTCATCAAGAACCACCCTGCCATAATCACTAAAAACTCCCCTGTTGCTAAGTCAATCCGAACAGTTATAGGCTTGCCACAACATTCATATATATATATATATATATATATATATATAGAGGTTAAAGGTTCATTTTAGTCTTCTATGTATCACTCAAGTTTCAAATTAGTCATTTATATTTTTCAGAAGTTCTAAATTTGTCATTCTGTCCAAATCTGTCAATTTCTTAAGTTAGCTGCTGACGTGGCGTGTTGAGGTAAACACATAATCTCTCATACGTTTATCAAATAGCTGGCGTGGCCTTACACATACCAAAAATATCCAAACGGCGTCGTTTAAGCCAATAATAAAATCATGCTGAGAGGACCAATATGAAACTCTAATGAAACATAAAAGAATAATATAAAACTTCAATGAAACATAAAGGACCAATATAGAACTTGAATGAAACATAAAGGACCAATATAAAACTTGAATGAAACATAAAGGACCAATATAGAATTTTAATGAAACCTGAAGGACAAATATAAAACGTTTGGAAAACATAAAGGACCAATATAGAACTTGAATGAAACATAAAGGACCAATATAAAACTTGAGTGAAACATTAAACAGCACCAAAATAAGCATTTGACCTATATATATATATATATATATATATTAATATTTAAAGCAAATCTGTTAATAATATTGTAGGATATTAAATATAAATATATCTCTTATGAATTCCAACGGAATTCTTCAATTTTATTTTGGGATTATTATTTACTAATTACCTTTTTTTTTTTAAAAAGGCTTATTCTGCCAGACGCGGCCCTAGTTTAATTGACCTGAATTCTTGAACTGAGCTATTTATTGGTCCATTTTAAAAGTAGGTTGACTCTGTCCAACCTTATATAAAAACAGAATTTTTACCCAAAAACACAAAAAATAGGGTCAAAATATGCTTGGATCAATTCGTATTGATAACTATACACAAGCCCGTCATCTTTGGTTTTTGTGTTTTGACTTGGGCCGCCTTCATCGTAGAAGCTCTCTAGTTCGTTCTTCTCTCACATATCTTCACCGCCATTTCTGATTCCGAAGCTGAGAAGCAGAAGAGATGCACAGAAGACCAACATATCTTCGCTCCTTCAAAACCATAATAACCGTCGCTTCTGTTCTTCGTCCCATTCCTCTAACTAAGCACCCATCAATCTTCTTCTACTCATCTTCACCGCCCCATCAATCGCAGATCCCAAAGCATCAGATTTCCCATTCCCCAAATACTTCCGACACTTCACATTCTTCAATTGGGTCTCCAACCAGAGTCCACAAGCTCATAGCCTCCCAATCGGACCCTCTTCTCGCCAAAGAAATCTTCGACTACGCTTCTCGCCAACCCAACTTTCGTCACTCCTACTCTGCCTACCTCACTCTCGTTCTCAAACTAGGTCGAGCCAGATACTTCTCCCTCGTTGATGATCTTCTCCGTCGCTTGAAGTCTGAATCGCACTCCATTACTCCGACCCTCTTTTCCTGCTTAATCAGAGTCTATGGAGAAGCTGATTTACCCGATAAGGCCCTCAAAACGTTTTACACTATGATGCAATTCGATTGTAAGCCTTTACCTAAACAACTGAACCGCATTCTTGAAATTCTAGTTGCTCACAGGAATTACGTACGGCCCGCGTTTGATCTCTTCAGAGATGCTCATAGGTATGGAGTTATGCCCAATACAAAGTCTTACAACATTTTGATGCGGGCGTTTTGTTTAAATGGGGATATAAGCATTGCATACTCACTGTTCAACAAAATGTTTAAGAGAGATATTGTTCCGGATGTAGAGTCTTATAGGATTTTGATGCAGGGGTTGTGTAGGAAGAGTCAAGTAAATGGGGCTGTTGATTTGTTAGAGGATATGTTGAACAAAGGGTTTGTGCCAGATACTTTAACTTATACCACTTTGCTGAATAGTTTATGTAGGAAGAAGAAACTTAGAGAAGCATACAAACTTCTTTGTAGGATGAAGGTTAAGGGATGCAATCCTGATATTGTTCATTATAATACTGTGATAATGGGGTTCTGTAGGGAAGGTCGTGCTCATGATGCTTGTAAAGTTATTGGTGACATGCAGTCAAATGGGTGCTTACCCAATTTGGTGTCTTATCGTACTTTGATAAGTGGTTTATGTGATGAGGGAATGTTTGATGAGGCAAACAGATACATGGAGGAGATGTTGTCCAAAGGTTTATCTCCCCATTTCTCTGTAATTCATGCCTTGATTAAGGGTTACTGCAATGTTGGTAAGATTGAGGAAGCTTGTGGACTTCTTAGAAAATCACTAAAGCATGGAGAAGTTCCTCATATGGATAGTTGGGCGATCATAGTACCTAGAATCTGTGAAGTGGATGAGAATGTGAAGATGAAGGATCTTTTGGATGAAGTTCTTAAGATTGAGATAAAAGGTAGTACTAGAATTGTGGAGGCTGGCATTGGTTTGGAGCATTACTTGATTAAAAAGATACGAGCCAAGACAAGGGTGCCTTAAATATTGTTGGCTACTTGGCTTACAAGTTTGTTCTTGACCTTTGTTATCCATGTTGGATTTGCCTATCCTATCCCAAGTGAGAACTTTCCATTCCAGTGCTTGCGCAAGTACTCTGGTTGCTTCTCATTATTCATTGTATAGGAGCTTATTATGGATTTTATGTGTGGGAATCTGTTGAGTAATTACTCAGGAACACAGCAGAACAGAACCTACACAAGGTGTGGGGAGCAGATATCTGTCATAATCTCTAACGATCAAGTCAGTAATATCTGAAAAGTATTTAGTATGAGAGCTGAGGAAGAGTGTTACCTGGATTTGAGGGAGGCTACTGTATAATGTATTTATCAACAAGTAGTGTGGTTGGGTTTCAAGTGCGTATGGAAGTTTGACATAAAAAATGGATGGACTAGATGAGGTCTATATGAAGTGGATTGACCTAGAAAGGTCAAACTAATAGATTAAAGTTTTGGATTAAGATATAGTATCAAGTCTATGAATATAGTTTCTCATTGAAGTCCAATGGAAGAAGATTTTCTTGGTGTTTGAGGTTCTTTGGGCTCTAACAATAGGTCGGTGATCCCCCAAGTGCATTTCTAATCGACAAAAAGTCAAAAACCTCATTTTGGTCCCTCATGCAATCATGTTGAGCGATTTTCTCAATTTGGTCCCCCATGTTTGTTTGTTCTCAGTTTGGTCCCCTATGTTTGGAATCAGTTTCAAAAGTGACAGAGGTACCAAATTGAGAACGAGAAAACATGAAGAACCAAATTGAGACTTTAGGGACCCAAATGGAATTTTAGACTTTTAGTCATTTCTAATCTTTTTATTTTGAGATTCAGTGAGGGGATTAGTCACTGTGCTCGACGGTGGATACCCTGGTCTAGACAAAAAAAAACTTTTATTTTGAGAGGGCTTGGAGATCTAGGATTTTTCCTGTGCCATGAAAGTCAGACACGCGGATTGATCAAATGAAGGCAAATGTTTTCTGCAAGCTAGGAAGCAGTTCAACTTGGAAGCCAAATACTACAAGGTCGGACCTCTTGGCTAACTTCTTGGTCTGAAGCATTCTTGCTGAAAGACCGAGTTATAACATCTCAGTCATTTCTAGGTAAATTTTTTCTCCCAATGGAGTAAGTCTCTGCTCTCCCGCACTTGGTTGTTAATGTTCAACAGTTCAAGTATGTGTATATAATTGTAGCCAAAAGAAAGAAAGTTTCCTCATATTACCCTTGGTATTCTTTGTTATTTACGGCCTATATAATGATGGATTAGACATAGTTTTGTACCTTTGTAGCTATTGTGAGTGAGGGAAACAAGAATGGATCCTTGAAGCATTTTATACATTAACCAGTTAGAAGGGTGATTTATTTTCCACATTAATCATTTAGTTAAAGTGTAAAAACATAGCACATCACGGGATGCATAATTCAGAGGATCTTTTCTCGAGCTAAACATAGTTTTGCTTGATTGTAGGAGCTAACAGTAAGGGAATATCTCTGTATATTTATTTCAATTGCAGGTATACATACATAGGATTTTAAACTGTTGTCTCCTGAATTTGCAGTTTTATAAAAGCACTGTTTTTCTTTGCACGTGATTAACCAAAACACTAATTCAAATGTCCATGCTTTGAGGAGATGGAAAATTGGAAATGCTATGAAGTACCTATACTGAAATGAATAACCGATCACACAATTTGTGCACAACTATGCTCTAGGAATGAAAGTTGTGTGTAATGTTAGCAGAAACTATCTTAAATATCTAAAATATTATGTGACATACATGAATTTGAAGTTCAATGGAGAATATAGATGGGACCAATGCCATTAAGTACTGGTTCTGAGAGAAACTCAACTATGACCATGCCTCCAAACGAATGCAAAAATGATTAGTGCAGCCATCATATGCAACTTGATTCCTATCAATTTGGTTGTGTATGGGTGCGTCAAGACATGACTATAATACATTCAACATGCGTCCATAAGTGTTGGAATAGAAAAGGTATTTTGATTTAGCTTTGACTTTCGTCTAATATGGCTGGACACAACAATTTTAATTTTTCTTTTGAAAAATAAAACATCCGAAGTGAAAAAAAGGATGTTCGTCTTACAAAAAAAATGAAAGGAGGTAAAGACTAAAGAGCATGTATTTATTATAATTTTCTTAAAAAAGAAAAAACAAGACCCAATCTCAGTTTTTCTCACTACCAATTTTCTCTCACTCGTCCCTTGCCTGGCATTCAACTTTCTTCGTTGTGCTTCAGTGTGTTCTCCTCTCAAGTCTCAACTCATTGGTTCGTTTAGGTGATATTTTTTAAGATGGAGTTACTTTACTTAATAATACACACACAGTACAAATACTATATGTAATTTTAAGAATTTGGTATCTGCATCTAAGTTTAGAGTATATTTGTGTCTGAGACATACCGCATGTCATAGAAATAAAGAAAAACTCGTAGGTACACTGTACACATATTAATATTATACGACTATATTCAACTATTTATTCTTATTTTATTTATCATGTGAATTCTTTAATTTAAAATATAAAATATTATATGAATGTTATTACTCAATGCACAAATAACACAAAACAATAACTGCACCTAAACTTTTCAGGACTAAGTCCACGAATAGGTGAAAATTTGTAGTTTTGCAGTAATGTTCCACCAGGCAATATTGTGGCCAATATAAGCATTTAAGTTGCTAATAACAGACCACACTCATTTCTCTAAAAAGGAGAAACTAGGAATTATAATATCATATTTTAAAATACTAAATATAAGAGTAAAGAATTATATATATGAATATCATTATGTTTATCATAAATACCACCACGTGGTTAATTTTCTCAAGCAACAGAATCTTCAGAGTTCAGATCTCCATGCCAAAATCGAATAGCAGCAATACACAAAGACCATATGAACCTTGTCATGAAACAAAAAGCAGCAGTATTTTAAGCCAGCATCACCATTTTAGATATTCCAGGCTGTGTACTTTGTACATAACACAAAAGTTTGTATTACAATGCCAATGCATTGTTTTTACTTTGATCAATAACATTCATCCAATTCTTTTTCTTTTCTTTTCAGACCAGAGGACCAACATGATAAATAAAATAAAAATAAATAGATGAAAGTTATTGATCAGTGTAGTACACAAATGACGTAGCACAATACATGTACCTAAATTTTTTCCATAACAGTGACCTGACCTGGATGGCAAGCATTTCATAATTTACAAGCATAGTGCTGTAAGATGCCAAAGACAACAAACTTCTCAAGTTCGTATCAATTGCATCTGCAGAAATTACAAGAATTATAGAAATATACAAGTAGGTGTAAAATTCAAAATTTACTGCAACACCTTTCATATTGCTGATTGCAAGTTGAAATACAACAAAAATCAGAGTATGAATCCAAATTTTGATGGCACTGCCAAGGGAGAAAGTCACCTCTTCTAGATAACATTTTTATATTCAAGAAGATCCTCAAATTTATCTCAGCTACGTGTATTACAAATCTTCCTCTCTTCTGAAGCAACCAACATTGCAGATTTGCAGTCATCTTTATGAGATTATTTAATACTCAGGAAAATACTATTTGATTGAGCTTTTGCTAACCCATTTCACTTTGTTGAGTTTGTTCAAACAACACATTTAATTAAAACAAAAACTATAACTTTACAACAACATAGCCATCCTATAGTTGATTAATCACGTATTAGATTAAAGCAAACAAGGCTTGACTTAAGAAACAATGATACACAGATATCAAACATGCAATAGGACAAAATATGAAATAAGTACCTAGATTCAAGTTAAAGTGTTGTGTTGTATCTATTACAAATGTCAGACACAAAACTTCTCCCTTTTTCTTAAGCATCCATGCTTTACAGTTCTTGACAAAGGAAACTTGGCTATGCTTGCACTTAAAACTCCAGTTAAGGTCCAGTCCTCTCTACACCTTCTCTCACTACTATTGTTCGGCCTTGAAGATCCTGCAAGAAGGACCGGATTAAGTAATAGAAATTAACAACCGAAATACAAGCACAAATAAGAAAAGAGATGGAAGCAGAGTTTACAGTTCCATTAAGAGACAGTGCAGCATTGCGTTCTGACTCTGAAAGGAATGAGAGAAATGCATAGATACGATTGTTCCCTTTTTTGTGATCATGCAATATTCTTACACTAACCACAGTCCCAAATCTTCTAAATTGATTCCATAGGTCCTCAGGTTGAACAGACCTCGCAAGATTGCCAATATACAACTTATGAGGAGATTCATAGAATCTGACTTTCTGTGGCGATGAGTTCATTGTCTCAGGGTTCCTCCTTCCAGGATTCATCTCAGCTGAAAATCTAACCCTCATTTCACGCCCATCAATGTCCTTCGGTAAATTAAAACAGAAAAGGAAAAATTTCAAGTCAAATACTCAGAACACAATGAATCAAGTACAAGCAGTAGCCAATTCACCAATTCACTCTTACTGATCCATCCAATGCAGCAATTGCATTTTTTGCTGAGTTTATAGATCCCATTGTGATATAACCACATCCTCTACTTTCACCAGTCTCGGCAATCCGACAAATCTGCAGCAGAGAAATTAAAGTATAAACTCAAGGGCCTTATGATGATACTATGCTCTCAAGTCTTGAGTCTGAAATAAAGCACAATGTTGAACATTCTTGTAAATAAATTTCTCTGTCAATCATGATTGTGCATGTGTTTGTTTGAAAAAGTGGAGAATAATGTTTGTTAATGGAAGGGATGGAATGGAGTGGAGAAGAAAGAAAGATATGAAGTTTAATGAAAAAGGTGGTATTGATATTTCAATCCCATTGTTTGGGAGAGGGAGTTACAATGTCAGTACCCTTTATATATAGAAGAAAAGGAAGGAGAAGAAAAAATAGATGATAAAGGATAAACAGTAAATTAAAAAAAAAAATCTCAATCCATTTGAAGTTTTGAACCCCTCTAATTTGGACTTTGAAGGTCCTTAGAAATTGAGATGTTGTATGAGTTAGGATGGATTAACCATCCACACAACGTTTTCCTATAGTTTTCACCCAACAGTTTCCTCCCAAACAAGCCCATATCATACTCAATAATACATCTCCACTGCTGATTAACATTATGATAAAAAAAATTCAAAACATCATGATAATGATTCCAGAGTAGTTAAATAGTAGCGAAAAGCTTGTGCTTAGAATAATTAGTAATAAAATTTCATGGGGCAAAAGTATTTTTTTGGTTCCAAACTATGTCACTTTGTTCCCTAAACTTTGTTTGATGTCAATTTCGTTCTAAATTTTTTTGCCATTCACCTTAGCGTGGTTATCTACCTTGGTCCAGTAAAAGTAAGGTCTCCGGTTCGAAGGGTTTGAGACTTTATGAATGCAGCTATACCAAGAGAGACTCTCCACCATAGCAGGTGCGCTAAGCTGGTCGAGTGAGACAGACAGTGCCTCAGACACTAGCTGGCAACCAATAAAAATCTACCTTGGAGGCCAACTGTGAATGTGATGCCAAGTGAAGTTGAAGGTTATGAGTTAGTGAGTGTTCTGCCATGATTATCCATGGCTAAATTCACAAAATCCTATGAATAAATATATGACACATCCAGTATTGAACGCAAGCGGATAGCCAATTTTGCGACCAAAAAACATTTTTGCCAATTTCATAAGAATTAACAAGCAAGCAACATATACATTATTTTCAGAATTGAAGAAAACGTAATAAAGAGAACACGAAGTATACGAACCTCCGCTGATAAAACACTTCCAAAAGGCTTGAACATATCGTGAAGCTGTGTCGAGTCACAGCTCCTTGGAAGGTTACACACATATACTTCACATGGTCTTCCCTCTTTCTTGGGTTCTTTCTCGTCGGAAACGTCGTCGTTTTCCGAGTCCACATATGCGCCTTCGTTAATCCCTTCTGTGACCACCGCTTCTTCATTCACAACCGCCGAAGCCGAGGAAACCCTAGCTTTCCTTCTTCGCCATTCCAACGAAGAAGAAGAAGACGAAGGGTCCGAAGCGCTAGGCTGCGGAGAGAAGATAACGAGAGGGGATAGCGAGTGAGACGAAGAAGGTAAAGGCACCGAACATGAAACGCTCCGTTTCACCGAAGGGAAGAATTGTTGGGGTTTGTTTCGGAGTGCTGAGAGAGAAGGTGGAGGTAACCAGAGAGCATTGGCTGCCATTTCCACCGATTCCCATAGAAGAACCGGTTGTCACATATTAATGGATTAGACCCGACGAAATGAAACAAAATCGGAGCTCCGAGAACTATAATTTAAAACATCTGAAAAATTAAATTAATTTTTTTTTGGTAAACTACAGTTTGCCCCCTGTGGTTTGGCCTAAATTCAGTTTGCCCCTTGTGGTTTAAAATGCGACACTTAACTACCCTGTGGTTTGGCTTAAAATTAATGTGCCCCCTTGTGGTTTAGAGTGTGACACTTGACCCCTTGTGGTTTGTTATGTTATCACTTAACTACCCTATATTATTTTTTTTTCAAAATTTAATATTTAATATAACTTATAAAAGAAATTACCTAAAAATAATTGAATTAATTAATTATTTTATTATATTTATTTTATCTCTAAAATAATAACAATAAACCATAATCTTCTACTTTTCACTCTTTTTAGGGTTTCCTTCAAACTCTTTCTTTCCTCTAATCTCTCCAGTCCCCACCATATCCAAGAGTACTGTTATGCTCCTAGTCTAAGGTGAGTTTGTGGTCTTCTCTTACGTACCGTTTATGCTCTTCGCTCTTCTCTAAGTTCAATAATGTTAACATTCAATTCAGGTATGTATATTCCGAATTTGAACAATAAAAAACTTAAATTTAGTTATATATTTGTATTATATTATTCTTTTACAACTTTATTTTGGTTGATTTAATAATTCTAAAACATTAAAGATAAAAAATAACAATAAAATGAATAAATAACTAAATATAAATAATCAATGGAGTAAACGATAAATATTAAATTATTTTATTGTTTTTTTAAAATTATAATTTTTTTGAATCATTTTATAATTCTAGAGTGTTGAATAACAAATATTAAACATTAAAAGTATAAAAATGATGATTAATTTGACTAAAATTTGGATAGAAGGTAGTTAAGTGATAACATAACAAACACAGGGGGGTCAAGTGTCACACTCTAAACCACAGGGGGCACATTAATTTTAAGCCAAACCACAGGGTAGTTAAGTGTCGCAGTTTAAACCACAGGGGGGCAAACTGTAGTTTACCCTTTTTTTTTAACTGAAATTAATTATTCTTATTAGTCTTCCAAAATTTACTCATTTTTTCTTATGAAATAGACTTTTTATGCTTAAATATTTTAAATTTTTCGCAAAGCTTATAAAATTATTGTTTTTGTTTTTGTTTGGCCTAAAAAAATTATGGGTCAAAACCCTATTTTGGTCCTCTATCTTTCACCCAAATTTTATATTAGTTCTTAATAAGTTCTATATTAGTCATTTATCTCTTCTATGCGTATCAGAAAGCTGACGTGGCCTTAGACATGCCAAACACCCTAATGATATCGTTTAAGCAAAAAATGAAACCATACTGAAAGGACCAATATGGAACTTTAATGAAACATAACTGTCTAATATAGAACTTTAATGATATATAAAGGACTAGGGATAACAATCTTACCCGGACCTAACGAGTACCCGAAAAATTTATCCGTTGGGTCCAGGTCTGGGTATTGAAAAAATGGGTCTATGAATTTTAACGGGTAAAAGTTCGGGTCCGGGGACGGGTAAGGGTGTATTCACCCCGACTCCGAACCCGATAATATATATATATATATATATATATATATATATATATATATATATATATATATATATATATATATATATTATTTATCATATCAAATTAAAAAAAAAAGTTACACTTACCTCACCCATCACGTGACACCCATTCACACAAACTCAATCAGACTCTCATCTCACTTATTCACCCACCCCCATTCACGAATCACGATTCACACATTCACATTAATTGTTTATTTAATGATGAACTTAGATAATGTGAATGTGTTCAATACTTGTGATTAAAGTACTTGTGATGAAAGTAACAAATTTTGTAAAAAAAAATAGTAAATTTTTCAGGTCCGAGGCTAGTCTGGGGATCTAAATATTCGATGGGTCTGGAGATAGGTATCAAATTTCATACCCGGCCAGGGACGGGTCCAGGGATGGGGAAAATATTGACTATCGGGACCGAGGATGGGGAATGCAGTATCCTACCCAGACCCTACCCATCGCCATCCCTATAAAGGACCCATATAAAACTTTAATGAAACATAAATGATCAATATAAAATTTATGAGAAAGATAAATAACCAATATAGAACTTCTGAAAGATAAAACATCAATATAGAACTTGGGTGAAAGATAAAGGACCAAAATGAGGTTTTGACCAAAAATTATTTATTATTGTTAGAGTATAACTGAATTTCCAAATATGCTCAATAGGAATAGATATTCAGTAGTACGGTAGTACTGAACTTCAGTACATCACCATTATAATTTTGTTCTAAATCTTCCAATTCATTAATATTTTTAAAGCTACGAAGATGGCTTAAATCATCGTCTGTATTTGTATTACTATATGGCAACATAGGATCGATAGATCTATATGAACAAGAAAATGATTTTCATCTATAGTCCATATACAATCTTTAAAGTAAGGCCAATGTCGTTCATCATTTACAAGGTAACTAGTAGCAACATAGGATCGATAGATCTAATTGTATCATTTTCCAATTTCCTGACAGCTTTTAATACTAGATAAAATTATCTTTGAATTGCTTCTCCAAAACGTTGAATTCTTTCTTCCACATTATAATATCTAGCTCCATGATCAATCATGTATAAAAATAATGCTACCCCCTCATCTTGCAAGACCAACATTTTTTATAAGTTTCAATTTATATTTATGAGTCCAGTCATTCACCAATTGTTTAAACACATCAAGTGTATCCTAATGACTATCAAATAAAAGTAAGAGGCATAGAACCTCCTCATGCCACATCAACTTTTTCAACTTTTGCAATCATGCCAAGTGTATCCTAATGACTATCAAATAACATCATAGTTGGATTTAGTTGAATATTTAATAAATTTTAAAAAATTTAAAAATACTGACAAATGTAAATAAGAAAATCAACTGACAATTAGTATTAAATTCCTAAAATCATATTAATTTTCGTAATTAACTAGCGAGTCAACTTTTAAATTTTTATCATACCCTAATTTGAATTTCAAATTCAAAATCTTATCTTCATCTCACTACTATTATATAAACTATGTTTTATTTTGTACCTTTCTAAACCCTAAAAACTTCAATTCATCCTTCTCTCTCTCTCTCTCTCTTAATTGTCGCTTTGGTGGTTTCAAAGTCGGCTCAACTCTCAATGCTACAATGGTCTCTCTAAATTTGTGTTATTCCGTGGGTAAGTGAGTTTTCCCACGAAATTACCCACAAAACATAGTCCATGACTAAAACTGGTATGGGTAAAAAAATTACTCACAGAATTTAGAGTCCGTGGGGAATTCCCCACGGATTTCCTACGGACCCATCCGTGGGAAAAAATAGCCATGGATTATTCCGTGGGTAATTACTCACGGATCCAATCCGTGAGAAATTTACAGACTCGACCGGTCGCCGGCGAACTTCATCGGTCGTCGGCCGGACGGTTCCACTGCGCCGCCAACCGACGGCTGACTACTCCGCCGGCCACCTCCACTAGATCACTTTATATTTTTGAAAAATGGTCCGTAGAGGATTCGAAGAGAAGACATAATGCATGGTAATATTTAGAATTACACTAGGTTAGTTATCATTATTAATACAAAATATTTTATATCTAAAATTTAAATAATAAACAGTTACCCACGAATCCGTGGCTAATTTACCACTTAGTCACGGATTGTCCAAGAAATTGCCCACAAAAATTAATCCATGGCTAATTTTATGAAATTGCCCACGGAAACCAATCCCTGGCTAATTTTGAAGAAAAAAGTTTATTTTATTTTTCCGTTTTCTCACGAATTACCCACGGAATATATTCGATGGGTAAATCCAAGTTTCGTTGTAGTGTCAAATGATTCTATGTCTCACTCCTCTCCAGTTGATATGATCACGAAAGATTGCCAACTACTTTCAGAACACTTTACCTCCTTCACCATATTTAATAACTTGTTAAAAGTTAAAATTTACTCGAATAAAGAAAAGTAATGACTTTACCTCCTTCACCATATTTAATAACTTGTTAAAAGTTAAAATTTACTCGGATAAAGAAAAGTAGTAACACACTTATCATATCTCATTATAATTATCTACATTATAATTAACTAAAATGGACTATAGGACAAGAGGTGGTGCATTTATGGTATCAGAGCATAGTATTCCTCAAGATAAGGACCATGTCAGGTTAATTAGCTGAACCTAGGCAGTTGTCTAACCTGTAGTGAGTTTAGCCTTGAAGAATGAAGTGTTAGGTTTGAGTAGATAATATTTCTTATTGGAGTCATGTTTCCTTACTTAGCAATGTGTTATTGAGATTAACTACCTAAGTAATATTTGTTTTGTAGGGTGAGATATGATTCGACTTAGGAAGAATGTTGAACTGGAGTAAGGAATTATAGGTGTTACATGTATGTGTGTTTAATTTTGTTAGGTCAAAACCCCAAATTGGTCCTTTATGTTTGCACCAAGTTTCATATTGGTCCTTTCTGTTTCAAAAAGTCTAAATTTGTCCTTTATGTTTGCAAGAAGTTCCAAATTGGTCCTTCCGTCCATTTCCATCCAGTTTTGTCGTTAACCCGTGACGTGTCCGGATGATGTGTCGCTTTCTCTCTCCTACGTGTACTGTTTAGCTGACGTGGCCTTAGTTAACCTAAAATCAGGGACTAAAATGAAACAAAATAATTTTTCACAAAACAAAAATATAATTTCCCCACTTTTCTTCTTCTTCTTCTTTCTTTCTTTCTGTCAACTCTTTATCATCATCATCATCATCTCCGTCTTCCTCCACCTCCTCCGCCGCCGCCTCTCCATTTCTTCGATCCTCTTCCTCTTCCTCTTCACCATCCTCCCACTCCGCCTCTTTCTCTTCTCACATACACAATCAAACCCACGAAGAACAAAAGCTACCCAAAGGAAAATCTTGGAAAATCAAATAATTAAAAGGAAACAAAAGTAGACGAAGTACCTCACACTGGAAACGACCGAGGATCTCGACCTCGAACTCAACGGGAAGAACGAGGAAGCCATTAAAGTGGTCGAAAGTGACATGAGTGATGTGTTGAACGTTCGTGGGCCATCCGATTTCCATGTGATGAACGGTGGAGATGACATCGTCTTGTCGATCCACCATCCTCTTCCTCTTCAACCATAGCGATTTGGGATATATGAACAGACATGAGTTTTGGGAATGAGATTTAAGATCAAGGCAAGTAAAATCAATCGCAAGAAGAGGAAGGAGGAGAGGTGGAGTGGGAGGATGGTGAAGACTGAAGAGGAAGAGGATTGGAGAAATGAAGAGGCGGCAGCTAGCGGCGGAAGTGGCGGCTGAGGAAGATTGAGAAGATGGAAAAGTGGGGAAATTATATTTTTGTTTTATGAAAAATTGTTGTGTTTCATTTTAGTCCCTGATTTTAGGTTAACTAAGGCCACGTCAGCTAAACCGTATACGTAGGAGAGAGAAGGCGACACATCATCCGGACACATCACGGGTTAACGGCAAAACTGGATAGAAATGGACGGAAAGACCAATTTGGAACTTCTTCCAAACATAAAGGACCAATTTAGACTTTTTGAAATATAAATGACCAATATGAAACTTGGTGCAAACATAAAGGACCAATTTGGGGTTTTGACCATTTTGTTATTAGTTATGGATGAGTTCTTTTAATTTGTTTATGAAGTGGGCAATATGGAAAGCTTGAATTTTTTTTTTATTGTCGTGTAGAATAAAACAACTTTGAAGTAGGAGATGTTGAAAAATTATTTTAAATTAGGCTTAATTAATTGGTATTTTGTTTTATTTATAATACTGATTGGATGTCTAGCCCAATTATGACCATGATACTTATAAATTAATGTGATTAATTTGGTTTCGGTCTAACCTTGTAAATCGCCTTGAGCCTAATAGTGATGTAATGTGATAAAGGTAGGGCTATCTGGCGGACTACCTATGATTGGTAGGTAATTGTCAATCCTCTAAATACATGGGTTAAGCCCCCTCTCCAATCTAATTTTTAACCTACCCTTCCTAATAGTGCAGTCATATAAAAATAATAAGCAGATAAAGACCGATCTCCACATAAACACTTGATCACATCTGAGTAAATCATGACATCAATGGGTACATATGCTGTTGACTAAGTTGCACAAATAAGGTGTTTTGCTCGCCGTATCCGTACGAGATACATATCTGGTACGGATATGCCACAAATACGGTAGATATGCTGGGAAATTTATATATATATATATATATATATATATATTATTAGGATTTGGGAAAAAATATAACAAAATCATGGAAAAAAAGCCAAGAAAAAACACTATAAAAGCAAGAACAGAATTTTTTTTTTTTTTTTTACAGATTTTGATTCATGATTTGTGTTCTTCTTTACCGATTTGTTCATAATTTCTTCCCGTATTCTTTGCCTTACCGTTTTCTCTCTGATCTTTGTCGCCATTGAAGCTGCTTCGTAGAGGATAGGGATGGCAATCTTACCCGGACCCAACGGATACCTGGAAAATTTACCCGTTGGGTCCGGGTCTGAGGATTTTAACGGGTAAAAGTCCGGGTCCAGGTCTGGGGACGGGTAAGGGTGTATTCACCCCGGACCCGGTGATATAATATATATCAAAATATTTTATATAAAAATATATTATATATCATATCAAATTGTGTGTTTGAAGTTTGTTTTTCTTAAACTTGAAAATAATTAAATTTATGAATGTGTGTTCAATACTTGTGATGAAAATAGCAAATTTTGTAGAAAAAATAGTAAATTTTTTCGGGTTCGGGGCCGGGTCTGGAGATCTAAGTATTCGATGGGTCCGGGGAAGGGTATCAAATTTTATACTCGATCGGGAACGGGTCCGGGGATGAGAAAAATATTGACTACCGAGGCCGGGGATGGGGATGTAGTATCCTACCCAAACTCTACCCATTACCATCCCTAGTGAAGGAGGAGGCAAGGTGAAGAAAATAAGGAAGAAGGAGGTGTGCGTTAGGTCAGTAAAGTAAACTAGCAAACTTTATTTTTTATCAATTGTTTTATTGATTTTCAATCTTGATTTAAGGAAGTATGAGAAAAGTTGAAAAGGTGTGTCCTCTAGCTTTAGCCACGTGATTCTTGACATTTTTTTTTGTTTTTATTAATTTCTATTTATTTGGTTTTGAATTGTTTTTGACTTTTTGGTAAAATGTCTATTAATTAATTTTAATAATGTCAAAAAATTATATATAATATATATTTAATATAAAAATATTTTTTCTATCCATATCTTATTTGTTTTAAAATTTGCCTTATCTCATATCTGTATCTGTGCAACTTAGGCTATTAATTAAACTATTGTATAAGTATTTTGGATTTGACCTATAATTTCGGTGAGAATAATATTTAATTATTTTTACATGTGGTATCATAGGCGAGTTATACTTTTAAATCTAGAATTCTAAATTTAAAAGTAAGAGGCATGAAACTAGCTGCCAAATAAGATTATAGATGGATTTATTTAAATATTTAATATATTTTGAAAATTTTTAAAATACTGATAAATATAAATAAGAAAATCAACTTATGCAATTAATATTAAATTCTTAAAATCATATTAATTTTTGTAATTAACTAGCAAGTTAACTTTTAAATTCTTATCATATCTTAATTTTAAATTTCAAATTCAAAATATTATCTTTATCTCACTACTATTATATAAACTGTGTTTTTTCTCTACCTTTCAAAACACTAAAACTTTCCATTCATCATTCTCTCTCTCTCTGTTAATTTTAAATCTCAAAATTGCATGATTATATTATTAAAAAGGGTTAAAATGTTAAATTTTTGTGATTACTTTTTACTTATATAATTTTGAGATGAATTTATATTGGGCAAAAGTACATTTCTTACCCTCAACGTTTGGGGGTCCTGTCAGTTTTGCCCCTAACATTTTTTCGCTGTCAATTGTACCCCTAACGTTTTACGTTTCTGCCAGTGTCACCCTTTTCACTAACACCGTCAAATATTTAACAGTTTTTGCTGACGTGGCATCATATGTGGCAAAAATATCTGACTGGACATATTTTTTTTCCACATCAGATTTATAACTTTTTTTTTCTGTCAATAGTACCCCTAACGTTTTACATTTCTGCTAATGTCACCCTTTTCATTAGCACCATCAAATATTTAATAGTTTTTGCTTACGTGGCATCCTATGTGGCAAAAATATCTGACTTGGCATATTTTTTTCCACATCAAATTTTTTACTCATCTTTTTCCCATCAAAATCGTGTCGTTTTGGCCTTACCCTATTCCTTTTAAAATATAACTCAAACGCACATGCCATTTTGCAGACAAAAACATCGGATACCCATTCTCTATTCTGGGAAGACGTTGTCAGAGAGAAGTCAAAATCGGTGCTTGGAAACTTTCACGTTTTCTCAGTAATCGAATGTCGAATATATGTCTTCCTAAAATAAAGAATGGATAACGTCTTCAATGTTTTTATGAGCAAAATAGCATGTGCGTTATTTGAGTTATATTTTAGAAGGAATAGACTGAGGTCAAAACGACACAACTTTAATGGGGAAAAGATGAGTAGGAGATCTGATGTGGAAAAAAATATACCAAGTCAGATATTTTTGCCACATAGGATGCCACGTAAGCAAAAACTATTAAATATTTGATGGTGCTAGTGAAAAGGGTGACATTTGCAGAAATGTATAACGTTAGAGGTACAATTGACAGAAAAAAAAACGTTAGAAATCTGATGTGGAAAAAAAATATGCCCAGTCAAATATTTTTTCCACATAGGATGCCACGTTAGCAAAAACTGTTAAATATTGGCTAAAGTATTATTTTGGTCCTCAATGTTTGCATGAAGTTTAATGTTAGTCCTCAATGTTTCAAAAGTTTAATGTTGGTCCTCAAAGTTTTTTTTTTTTTGTCGATTTTGGTCCCCGAGCGTAACACCGTTAACTTTTTGCCGTTAAATGATGACATGGCATGCTTATGTGGCACACCCTCTCTCCAACATATCATATTTTAATTGTCACGACCCCCGTTTAGAGGACCGTGACCGGCACAGACACAAGGAATATCCCTATGCCTGTAAGCCTTATCACCTAATTGACAGAATAGCTATTATTGAAAAATACATTCACATGCATTATAATACCATGGCTACACCGAAATGGTGGCCTATCCTAGGCAAGCAAATCCACGACCAGTGTCGCTTCAGGATATAGATATAGGAAAATACACATAATATATAACCTGTGTACTGGCTACACATCCGAAGATGCTGCCTATCCTATTCGCATGCAACAGATATATGTGTGTGTATATATATATATATATATATATATATATATATATATATATATTTTGGAAACAAGTTTTCCCTGCATCTTAATCTAACGGATCCTGATCTTTAAGGTGTGTGAAGCTGACAGTTCTAGATTTAGCGATACAATATAGTTGGGTACATCTACCCTTTACTTTATTATGCATGATAAAGTAAATTAAATTACAATTACAATACATTCACCCACATGAACAAGTTGTGGGTCTTGGAAAGTGTTGCTCAACCCTCGTTCCACCGAGACTTCTTCCACCTGTACTTAACATGTCTCTGTGTAGTAAAAATGAGGTGTGAGTCTTAATCACGCGACTCAGTGAGGACTCTCCCATCCTCGGCGCAAGGTGGGTACCATAGCACTGGGTTTGGGAATCATACACAACCACATGTAAAAGCAACTAGTTATTGTTGTTAGCATACATTTTTTGTGATCACACAACAACAGAAATTTCACCCAAACACTCACATGCATTTAATAACTGTAAACATGCAGCAGTTTATTCCATGCCAACAATCAACAAGTAAACATGTAACATATAGTGCCGGCTTTTAATTACCGGTCTTCTCACATTTCAACATGTCTGAATCAAACAAGACGTGTGGTGACGTAGTCCTGTACGTTACCACTACGCTGCACAAACAACAATTATATGCAAACACAGACAATTTGCACATACACACAGATGCTAAACATACATCTACTTAATCTCCCCAACTCTGGGGTATCTACTAGCCACTACATGGCTTTCCCACTTCGAACCCGTGCACTCGGGTTGCTGGCCACCAAGTGGCAAAACATACTTAACCCATTCACTTGGGTACTTGTCACCTCGTGACAATTCTGTTAACCAAACACAATCAACTTTTATCTATCAAACAACTGACGCATAGCTACCACGTGGCACGTCCTGACCCCTTGCTGCGGGGCAATAGCTTGAGCCCACTCGTCCATTACCCAACTAGGCCACATGGCGGGCACGGCACAACGTCTCGAAGCATGGCCACTGACACACCCTGGACCATCTCAACAGGATGATTTCTCTTCTGCAAGATCAGGCTCACGATTCACCCGTAGGTTCCTCCCGTGTCTCCTTATCTTGGTGTCACATATTAATAGGATTCTTTGTATCTTTCCCGAAGGATCAACAATTCCTTTCCTTATTAATATGTATAAGTATCCTCAACAGGATATAACTCTTATACCCGTCCAAATGCAATCTCTGAGCCTCAAGCTATCGTCATAGCAATATAAAACCTTTCTAACCCTATTGCCAAGATAAGGCAATGACCATCGTCGTGGTGATTATAAAAACTGAGGTCTCAAGTGTCATCTGACGTTGTTCTAGTCGATGTCTTACATCGCTAGCAAAACCAAATCCGAAACCCACCATTAACTCCCTTTGCATGATTATAATTTAAGTCACCGTCGTGACGAGTTTTCAAAATAAAAGTTTAGTCCTTCCGTACAAGGACTCTTGCCACCGTCGTGGAAAATATTTAATAAAATACTCATCATGCCTCCGGAGTGTATGAGTTGGATTTGTAACACGCCAATCATAGCAAACAATTAAACTCTACTCCTATGTCTTCATATCTAAGCTACTTTCCACAACCTATTTTCTAGTTCTTTTATTCTTCTAACATTCTATAACTCTAGCTAATACATACCAGACAAGCAGAAAATATGCATACTCATGTAATCCACATAAGCATACAACTCTAGGAGCAAAGATGGAAGAACCCTCACCTTGGCCAACCTTCCATGCAATCCTCTCCTGTGACTTTAGTCTCCTCGGAGTTCCTGTTGCACTCTTTTGCATGCCGTTGTTCCTATAAGAACAACATTTACTTCATTAAGGTTATTACTTACCTTAACTTGTTATTTATCTCTCAATTACTCTCACGTGTAGTCCATGGTTGCCACAGAGTCAAGCTCTTGGTCTTATTGGACTTCTCTATCCCGACTTATGTGTATCCTTCCTCGGACACTTGACTTACTCGCATATAACACTCTACTTGAGTGTTTCACATACTTGGGTTTGAGTACTAGACCTATATCTAACTTGTATTCGTATCTAAGGAAGCTTATCTAGTTTGGTTGGAAGGAGTCCTAATTCTAGGAAGGTCTAAGCATTTTAATTCAACTTGTGTTTCTGCTTGGGTTCTGAGAAGTCTAGTTTATACACCTCAATATACCTCCAATTTATCCCACTTAAGGTTTCCTAAAGGTTGTGAAGGAATAAGGTTGAAATTCACGAAATTAGACTTAATTTGTTCTGCAAGTTTCCATCCTTGAGAAACAAGAAGGTACTTGGAGTGATTTAAATCCTCAAAAACATGTTTAGAAGTGTTCTAGGGTGTTTAAGATTGAAGAGAGAAGATTTAAAACTCTCCACGTCACCCTTAAAGTGTATTTGGGCAACTCGAGCAGGGACCCGGCACGTTAAAGTCAAGGTTCAACCTTAGTAACCTCGGGCCAGCTCTTCACGGGTCTTGTTCAGCTAATATTCCAACCATATAATTTTAATAATACCAATTCAAGCCTATTCACTCAAATCCAAGCTCAATCCTAATTATCAACAATTTTCTCCAATTTGGAAATAATTATAATTTTAACCCCAAATCCTTCCAAATTCGAATTTGGGCAAATCCGAGAATATAATCTCAATTCCTACCCCAACTAAGTGTTCGAGAACACTTTCTAGGTCTCAATCTACTTTCAAAACAACTCAATTGAAGAAATTCCTAAAAATGGAGAAATTGAGGGTTTCGAATGAAATTGGTGTTACCAACCTTGATTCGATTGGTGGCAGATGTGGAAGATGTTGTAACCGAGCTCCGGTGACCTTTCTCGGCGTCGGCTAGCTCTTCTCCGACGAGTGTTCGACGAACCGCCCTCCTCCCATTCTTCCTCTTCTCTTCTCGGCGTTGCTCTTCTCTGGTCTTCTCTCTCTCTCACTCTAACTCTTTTCTTTTTCTCTTTTATTAATTCTTTTCCTCTCTTCTTCTTTCTTTTAATGATGGCCACGGCACCACCTCTAAATTAAATAATAATAATAATAATAATAATAAAATAATTATAATAAATAAATATAATTAAAATAAAATAATTAATAATTAAATAATAAATAAATATTATTAAAAATAAATAAATTAATAATTAAGTAAATACTAACAAATTTGTATTTTTAATTTAATCTCTTACCCTATTTAATTTGGGTTTCCAAATTCTTAGGTCCCGAATTAAATCCAAAAATTACTTTCTACTTCTTTTCTTTCACTTTCTACTTTCTTAAAAACCCCCTTTTAAATATTTAAAATAATCATAATAAAAATAAACTAATTAATAATTAAACAAATAATAACTAATATTTTGATTTAGTTCTCACTCCTATTCATAGTTTGAAAACCCGGACCGACCCGACCGGGTTGACCCGTAACCCGGTGACCCGGGCACCAAGCCGGTCCGGGTGGTCCCTATGGACCGTTTTACAATTGACTCGGTAACGACCCGGGTTAACCCGGCGGATTTTAGACAAACCCGATGACCCGGTGACCCATGACCCGGTTCTTTTTTTTTAAATTTTTTTTTTTGAAAAATATAGGATTTTTTGATAGTATTAATATTTTATTTTCTTAATCAACTAAATTAGCAAGCTTTTGTATTGTTTAAAGTGTTAGAGTGGTTTGAGTTACGACTTAATTGATGTGTTAATTTTTTATTTAAATTTCATTTTTGTGGGATCAAAACTTAAGTGTTTAAGACTTATTATGTGTTATTATTTTTATATTTTAGACTTGTTTTATTCAATTTCAGCTTTGAATTTGAATTATAATATCTTATTATGTGTTTTTCATATTTATTTGGTTAATGTATGCATATGTATATATATTTTTAAAATTTTTAAAAATTTGACCGGGCTAACCGGTTTTTTAGTGACCCAGCGGTTGAACCAGTGACCCAGTGACCTGAGATTTCCAAAATATATTTTACTCCTTTCTTTCATCTTTTATTTTACTTTAAACCTCGAAAAATTTTATCGAATATTACAATCTTTGAAAAAAATTTTCTTTCCGGTTTCTTTTAACTTTCATTTTTTATATTCTTTTTAAAATTTTAAATTCTTAACCCCGAAATAAATCATTCTTTAATCCTCAAAATTTTCCGGGATATTACATTAATGACGTGGCATGACACATCACTGTCACGTCATTAAAATATGATGATGATGGAGAGAAGATGATGATGTTGCAATTTGGGGTGATATGACAGTGATGTGTCATGCCAGGTCATTAAAATATGACACGTAGGAAAGAGGTGTGCCACATAAACTTCTTGCAAACATTTAGTTTTTGAAATTTAATATAAAAGTATTATTATTATATTTTAAAATAATAAATAATTTAATAACTACCTATTATTATTTATAACTCTCCTCTTACCACTATTCTTAACTACCTTACGCATTATCTCTTTTACTCTCACCTCTCCTCTAATCATATTTTAAGTAATAAAAAATTGCTTCCCATACACGTCCTTAAAACTACACCACTTCCCCAACATTAACCATTGAAAAATGGCTTCTTGATTTAATTATGAAGTTTTGTATTACCTTTCCATATATGAAGCTCTTGGGGGTTTGATGCAAGAAGCTCTGTCATATATTTCAAAATTGTGTTCGGAAGCCGAGCTTTTTTTAATACACTAACATTGAAATTATATTCTCATAGTTTTAATGACTTATTAATTCAAAATAGTCAAATTAATTTCTTTTTTGTATTTTTTTTTTCAATTTTCAGTCAATGAAAATTATCAGTTAATTCTTATGTGTGTGTATATATATAAAATAAGGAAAATCAAGAGCCAATATCTTTGAATACCTATTCTCCTATTATTTTTTTAACCTGTCTCTTCTTATAAGATATAAAAATTACTCCCTTTTATTATGCTTTCCTTCTTTTTTTTTTCTAGAACTTGGAACCAGGAAAAAATGTTCCCTCTTATTCATTATTTAAAAAACTGATTTTCAAAAAAATTGCATAAAATAAATATACAAAATTAAATGATAATAAATTAAATCAGTTAATTGGTCCTTATTTTCCGTAAATAATGGTAATTTTTAAATTTAATTTATGAGTTTGAAGTGATTTTAAAACAGCGTGTTTCCAAAATTAAAATAATATATTAAATTAGAAAATGTTCCCTTTTATTCATTATTTAAAAAATTGATTTTCAAAGAAAAATTGTATAAACTAAATATAAAAAATTAAATGATAATAAATTAAATAAGTTAATTGTCCCTTATTTTCTATAAATAACGATAAATTTGATTTATGAGTTTAAAGTGATTTTAAAACAGTTTGTTTTCAAAATCAAAATAATATATTAAATTAGTTATTAATATTATAAAACAGTTTGTTTTCAAAATTTTAAAATAGTTTTCAATTTATATAATTGTTTGGAACTTATTTTTATAATATACAGAAACAAATAATTTTTAAATATTATTTGATTTTAATGAAATAAGTTGTTGCACACTAAAACTAAAACTACCTTTAATATAATTTTATTTTAATTATATGTGACTTTTTTATAAAAAAAAACACATGATTGATATAACTACTTTCTTTATTTTTTTAAATAAAAAAATAAAATGTATTTGAAAAAAATATTTTTTCATTCATTTTATTAATTTAATTATATTTTACATTTTTTATATGATTTTGTATTATCCCTGCATCGCACGGGGTATTGCTAGTACTAATCAACGGAAACATAATAGATATGGCAAGAGAGGAGGTAAAACATAATAAATATGTCAATTTTCACTCTATTTTTCTGGAGTATCTTGCTCTCATAGTCACACCTCAATCATTTGCCTCCACCTCTATCTCGGATAAAGAACGGATCAAGTTTTAACTAGGGACGAATAAACAAGATTTCAACAAAATTGGCAAACAAAAAGAAACTAATATCAGGCGGAAGATCCTCCCGGAAGGTGAATCTAGAGTGCCCACCTCTTTTTCTTTCTCTTTCAAATATTTCTTTATCTTGCATTAATTTAAAGACAAAATTAATAATGAGGCTTAACATATATTCAAAAAGATAATAACATTAATACTGTAATTATTCTTCAAATAAAATTACAAATACCTCTATCTTATAGGCTCATGTTTTTTTACTCACTTCCAAGGTATCGGGTCCCCAATACTGTGAAAAAATTTCTCAAACATCATTTTCTCATTCCATTAATTAAATAAGAAATTAATAATACTAGTAAATAAAGGAAATTAATTAAAATGAAACATAGTTCATATGTATTTGTATTTGTTCATACTTTGAATTCCAATCAAGTATATCTCGCTCTTTCCTACCTGTGTAAATCAAGAACACAAGCTATATGGAAAATTAATTATATTGGATATGGCAGCCATTGGAAGCTAAAAACCATAACAACTCCATTGGTATCTTTGGTATCAACCAAAGTCACCCTATGACTATGTTGTGGCAGTTGAATTGGGAGGTCAATATGGTCATTCTCCTCAATGTTCTTGTACACAGAACACTTCACATCTGCTATGAAGTGCTTCCAGCACTTGGGTAATGTATCTTCTTTGCAGCATGTAAGTGAATAATCTTCTTCCCTATATAATAATTCTTTCCATAGAAACTGCAAAATTGTAGTAAAATTAGCTAGTTGGAATACATTCTAATTAATTATATTGTAGTAAAATAAATATAATTTTTCAACAAATTAATCAAACTAATAAATCCAATGCACCCAAAAGTTTGAAAAAATTATCTTCCATTTAGGACTACCAAATGCTTGCCTAATTATGATGTGATGACTGATGACCAATGAGACCTTGTGAATACAGTTATTTTCGTTGGGAGATTTTCCTACCATAATCAGGTGTGTGACTCGGGTGGAGTTTAAATTAGTCGAGGAGGCGCAATCAAAAAGTTATAATGTGATGTAATTAAAGCAGTAATTAAGTTTGGTAGTATTAAATATATGTATATATATATATATTATATATATAGTACCTCTATGAAAGTATTCCATTGTGGTGAATGTAGGGTTTTTTTAGAAGTCATATTCAGCACTAAAGAATTTGGGTGACAGCTCCAAAACAAGCAATTGAGGAAAGAAGTGTAGTGAGATGAATTAGTTGGAATGCACTCTAGAACCAGCTTCCTCACATTTGTAGAGAATTGAAACACTGAATAATTTTTTCTCAACTCTTCTAGACTCAGCAATCTGCATGTCCATTCAAAAATTCATTAATATATATAAATCCCAGTGAAAATAATGAAGAACATGCACTCTTCACATTAAACTTCAAGATAAAATCAAGCATTAATGCAAAGTAGTAAATAATTAAATAACCAATCAATGATCAATTAATTAATATATCAATGATTGGGGAAGATTTAAGACTCATCATAAATTCATAATCAAGAAGACTTAGATAGAGGCAATGTCTATATCTGTTATACATTAAAATCTATTTTATTGTAACATACAGTAGATAACCAATAGCTAGATAGTATATATATAGATATATATTGCCAACTTTAAAAAATATATACTCAGAGAGATCTACAAAAATATATGGTTCATGAATGACCCATAGCTAGGCTATATTTATCACTTCATTCGTGAATTAAACTCACAAATGAATGACTCTGCACAATATTAATGAGAGAGGCATGCACCAACCCAAGGTAATTATTGGTATTTCTAAATTAATAATTTGGTTCTAAAGATACAATTAATTTCAATTTATATAATCTCTGAAAGAGAAAAATGTCATATTCAGTTATGTTAACAGCTATTTACATGGATTAAATTAAGATAAATTATATTTTTAGGGATCAAATTGTTAATTTACTCTAACTAATTTTGTGAGTATATACTTATATATATATATATATATATATATATATATATATATATATATATAGATGATATGATGCAGCTGCACTATACTTACATGAAAAACCATAGTGTGTGGTATGACATGCATATATAATATAGTAGACAGAGACACTACCCTAACAACAACTAAAAAAAATTCGTGAATTGGGATTTTTGCTTAAGCCTGAAAAGGGTTACATGTACATAGTCTTATTCCTGCAAGTAAATAGAGAGACTATTTCCAGAATTTAAACCCATGTGAACCTTCACTGTACTTCAATGGCACCAATAATTATGATCACATACCCATTGTATGATGCAACAAGTTACATCATAGACCATTCATATATATATATATATATATATATATATATATATGCATGTTTGGCAACTAAATATCAACACAACGTTTTCCTCCGGGTAAACATATTAGGAAAATCTAATATATAACAAAAATTTAAGAAACTGTATATAAATATAATCTTTTATAAATATACATACCGACAAACAAATATATCGATCATATTAGACAAACTTCCAATAACTTAGCATTAAACAACACATATATGTTCCGAATACTGAAGATACATGCATGATAGAAGAGAACATAAATAACAAAATTATAGTAATAATAATATATAATAACAAAATCAATTATATATATATATATATATATATATATATATATATATATATTCTTATCGAAAAGAAAAATTTAATAAAAATTAACTTTGGAAAATAACAACTCTATGAAGAGTGATGCTTACAATTTTGTGCGGGAAAGACGAAGCCTTGAGAATTGAAAGGTTTAAGGTTTGGATATATCTTGATACAACAATTGTGAGGGATGGAAGCATTGTTTGGATGGTGAGTAAAATATGATAATAATGTTTGGAATGTGAGTAAATATTGATGACATGACACTAAATAAGATCTTTTTATTTGGTAAGGTGATATTTCTCCATTCTTAGCTAATACGATACTGCATCGTGTTTTTCTCATATTCTTGAATGTAAAAAGCAAATCAACTAAAAATAAAAACCATGAGGACTAGGAAATAGGAACGTCTAAAAAATAGAAGATATTAGAACTTCTCGATAGGAATTAGGGATTGGAGTAATAAGAAGAATTTATGGAAGTTGTAGATGAAGGTTTTCGGTATGTGATTGTGAAGAGTGAATGGAAGGGGGAGTTATTTATAGATGAAGCTGAGAAGGAGATGTGCATTTATATCTTGCTGATACAAAGCGTGTCCAACGAGGTTTACATGCTATAGCTGTCAAATTAGCATCACAGTTTCGTAACGCTTGAGTCACATTAAACATCATAGAAACAAGTACAACAAAACCATTACTTGCAAAACAAGTCCAGATAACGAAAAACAGGGTACAGAAATGGTTTTATAGTAAATGGAAGGATAACATCTTGTTTGGTTGGCATATATCATAGAAACATCATATAAACAAGTATAACAAAATCATTACGTGCAAAACTAGGCCAGATAACAAAAAACAGGTTACGAGAATGGTTTTATCAGTAAACGGAAGGATAACATCTTGTTTGGTTGGCATATATCATATTCTACTGTGTTATCTATAAAATTTATTCATGAGATTTAAATTTAAATTCAGATAATAGAAAAAATGTTTGGATACAAGAATTGCTTTGTCCACTTAAACTAAAGGAAGGCTCACAAGTCATAACTTGTTTGGTTAGGCATATATCGTATTCTGCAATTATCTATAAGATTTACTCATAACCTAAATTCAAATATGGATATAAAAAAACCTGTTTGGATACAAGAATTAATTTTTTCACTTAAAGGAATGCTTATAACTTGTTTGGTTGGCCATATATCATATTCTAGTTATCTACAAAATTTACTCATGACATCTAAATTCAAATTAATTTGGATAATAAAATACATGTTTGGGTACAATAATTGTTTCTCTTTTTAAAAAAGGCTTACAACTTAACTAAAGAAACTTTAAACTCGGATAAAATTTACTCATGAACAAATAGAAATACAACTTTATTTGGATTTCAAGGTATGAACAAATACAAATACATACCAAATAATTGCTTCCTTTTAATTAATTTTTTTATTGGCAAAAGTACCTTTCCTGTCCCCAACGTTTGGGGGTCCTGTGAGTTTCGCCTCTAACGTTTTTCGCCATCAATTGTACCCTTAACGTTTTACGTTTCTATCAATGTCACCCTTTTCACTAACACCGTCAAATATTTAACAATTTTTGCTGACGTGGCATCCTATGTGGCAAAAATATATGATTGGGCATATTTTTTTTCCACATCAGATTTCTAACGTTTTTGTTTCTGTCAATTGTACCCCTAACGTTTTACATTTATGCCAATGTCACCCTTTTCACTAGCACCATCAAATATTTAATAGTTTTTGCTTACGTGACATCTTATGTGACAAAAATATCTGACTTGGTAAATTTTTTTTCCACATCAGATTTCCTACTCATCTTTTCCCCATCAAAGTTGTGTCATTTTGACCTCAGCCTATTCCTTCTAAAATATAACTCAAACGTACACGCTATTTTTCTCATAAAAACATCGGAGACGTTGTCCATTTTCTATTTTAGGAAGACATACTCGACCTTCGATTACTAAGAAAATGTGAAAGTTTTTTAGCACCGATTTCGACTTCTCTCCGACAACGTCTTCCCGGAATAGAGAATGGGTAACGTCTTCGATGTTTTTGTCTGCAAAATGGCACGTGCATTTGAGTTATATTTTAAAAGGAATAGGGTGAGGCCAAAACGACACGGTTTTGATGGGGAAAAGATGAGTAAAAAATCTGGTATGGAAAAAAAATATGCCAAGTCAGGTTTTTTCCCCACATAAGATGCCACATAAACAAAAACTATTAAATATTTGATGGTGCTAGTGAAAAGGGTGACATTGGCAGAAATGTAAAACGTTAGGGGTACAATTGACAGAAACAAAAACGTTAGAAATCTTATATGGAAAAAAATATGTCCAGTTAGATATTTTTGCCACATAGGATGTCACGTCAGCAAAAACTGTTAAATATTTGACGATGTTAGTGAAAAGGGTGACATTGGCAGAAATGTAAAACATTACGGGTACAATTGACAGCGAAAAAATGTTAGGGGCGAAACTAACAGGACCCCCAAACGTTGGGGACAGGAAATGTACTTTTGCCTTTATATTGGGCTTCATTTTATATTGTAGATTAATCTAAAAATATTGAATGGAAGGAAAGAAAAAAAGGGTAAGAAGTCTAATACCCAAACCCAAAATCCAAACCCATCCAATTCATGATCCATGTTTCTCCATTCAACAAAATCCCTAGACCCCAAGCAAATGAAACAACGGCCAAGTAGGGAGCAGTACCACACCTCCCACTTCCATTTTGTTCTTCATTCCATCATCAATTCCATTCACATCTCATTCCACTCCATTCACGCATCTTCCCTTCTATCCTCCTTCGTCACCTCCTCATAACCCATCACCTTCACCACTTACATTTCCATTCTTCTCTCCTGTGTTTCCACGCCAATCTACCCATCATCATCATCATCTCCTTTCCATCTCTTGCTATTATGGTTGAAGTGGAGACATCTTCCAATTCTCTCTCAATCTGTGGCTAGAACCCTTGTTTCTTGGAGGTGGAGTTTATGACTTGAGTTCCTATTCTACAAAGAAAAGTTATTTATCTTAATACTTATTTTTTTTTTTGTAAATAAGGTGCAATTAAATTTCTGGGAAAAGACTCATACAAAGTTAGCACAAAGCTTACACTGAACAGCAACAAAACACAAGAACAAAGAGAGACAGTAGCAAAACAGAAAGCTAATACAAAGAGAAACATAAAGTAGGAACTAAAGGATCCTAACAACAATAACAAATTAAGCTAAACAAGATAACTAAGGATAAAGGCAAGCACAAATATAGAGTTTAATACTTATTTTTAAATTGTATATTTGATTTCCTCGTTTTAGGATTTATCTTTATGCAACTTAGGAACTTATATTTTTGGTATATTATCTATATGTATTGAGAAATTGTGTTTTAAATTGGATATTGCAATTTTATTACCCATTTGTGCATATGATGATGCTTAATTTTATTATGATAGTCTCTAGTAGTAGGATTCATGATTAATTAATGCATCTATGTTTGTGATGATACTCCAAGCAATATAAGAAAATGGGTATGAACCAATTGAGCATATGATAGTGATTAATGTTGTTATGGTAGCCTTAGTTAGTAGGAATCATAACATGTTAATTCATATAAGTTTGTGACGGTCGTCCAAAAAATATGAATAAAAGAGGAACAAGTTGCTTTTGCCCAATTTTTAATCATACATTAAGTGGTTCTTGATTGTATCTTTTAGATTGGTTGTTATCTATGGTAGTAGGAGTAATCACTAAGAAAGTACACAAGACTCAAGTGGTAACTTGGGGTTTTTCCTCAAGACTCATTAGAGAATTAACTCCCATATTAATTTGAACTAGAATAGCTATATAATTCCATTCTTCAAGAGCATTTTTAATATGAATTCTAACTAATTTTTAATTTGTCCATTTAAGAAAAATACCAAAAATATTATTTTAGGTTTTCTTTAGTTTCTTTTAAATTTACTTTCATTGCATTTCTCATTTAATAGATAGCTTAAAAACCCAATACATCACTGTAGTTTGTTAATTGCATACAATCCGGATTGTGTTGCTATATTACATTTTAATTCGGTTAATTTAATCAACCTGCGACGGGTTGCGATCAGTACTACAATGGTCTCTCTCCAAGAACTTGCTCAAACAAGCGAAATCTTACTTCTTTATTGTCATTATTTTCTATTCTTTATTTTATATCAATTGCTTCTATGTCTCACTCCTCTCTAGTTGATATGATCACGAAAGACTGTCAACTACTCTTAGAACACTTTACCTCCTTCAACATGAGACATATGTATCGAGATTGCAATGTCGTTGCACGTCATATTGCCAAATGTTCCCATAATATTTCATCACCTTTTGGTTATCAGCTTTAATTTTCGCTTTTGTTCTTACTTTGGCTTAAATTGATGTATCTTCATTTTTTTCTCAGTATTAATGATAGTGCTTTTATTAAAAAATGCCATTGGCTTCTTCTTCATCGATAAGTTTCTCATTCCTTTTTACTTTATTCCAAAACCTAGGGTTTTTCTTCTTCTTTTTCCTTCCATATGTATCTTCATTTCTATTGAATGGGATAACAAAGGATTAAAGCGAAACTCAAACGCCTGGAGCAAGAATCCTGATTCTTAGAGGTACTTCATTTTACAAATTTCAAGTTTCATTTATTGGAATAGCTTATTCTTCTTTCTATGTGTATGTGTGTTTGATTTTTCTATTAGTTATGGATGAGTTCTTTTAATTTGTTTGTGAAATGGGTAACATGGGAAAGTTTGAATTTTTTTCATTGTCTTGTAGAATATAGCAACTTTAAAGCCAGGGATGTTGAAAAATGATTCTATCTTGAGCTTAATTAATTAGTGTAACTGTCGTTTTTGGCTCAGACAATTGTAGTTTGCAATTAGGACCACAAGGGGTCTTAACCTTGGGGGACTTGTCCTTAGGTGATGCACCTAGGTGCCTACGTACCCTTCGGGAGGGATCAAAGTCCACGTAGTTCGTCATGCTGACGTCTATATGAGCCGTTAGGCAAGGTGGTTACCTGTATTGGGTCGTGTGCGGCTAAGACATGCCTAAGGTACTCCGGGCGGGCGAGCCGCTTTTAGGAGGTTGCCTTAGTGGGAGAGAGCTCAGGTCTCTGGGGGCTGCTGGAAACCCTGTGAATGGTGCACTCCGAGACGGAGGTGAGCTTGCCGGAGGCTGGTCCGAGCAGGGTCTACAGCGGAGCCTGTAGTGTGCAGAGGGATTGCGGGAGGTATCTGAGGATGCTAGGTTACCGAGAGTATGTGTGAGATATCGTAGATTAGGTGCTGTAATCCTTTAGGTTGCGTATTGTTCTGTTGGGTTGGATTGCTTAGTCCCCCGAGTGAGGGTCAATTTATACTCGAGTGTGGAGAGATCGTGCTCGACCCACGACCTCGTGGGACGTGGGTCGTCCCACGAGGCTAATGGAGTTCTCACGTCTGGTTGAGGGGATGCTCCGAGAGATGACGTGAGTAAGGGTCACGTAACTGGTAGATGAGTGGTGCCACGTGTCTCTAGCAGGTACTCAGGCCGGGCTTCTAGAACGTCAGTGCCACATGTCCCAAGGTGCCACGTATCATGTCCCAAGGAGGTCCCTCTCTGCAGTCCGCCTGCTATGACGTTGATAACCCCGCGGGTAGGCGCTTGATCGTTGGCCTCTCGGGGGTGTTCGGTATTAGCCCTGCTTTCTTTTTTGATGAATCTGCCGAGCTGTCCTTTTCGGATTAGGTCCTCAATCTGATCCTTTAGGTGGATGCAATCGTTGGTTTCGTGCCCATAATCCTTGTGGAACTGGCAGTATTTGGACTTGTCTACCGCTTTTCCCATTTTCTGCCTTTTGACCTGAGGGGGGAAGCTGAGCATGTCCGAGTGATAAATTTCTTCTAACACCCCAACATGGGATTTTTTTAGGGGAGTGTAGCTCGTGAATCGTCCCTTGGGAGGTATTCGTGGTCGAGGAGGTGACCTCTTCCTATTGCTCTTCTCCTTGGGGGCTTGGTTCTCTGTCCATGTCTTCTCCTTTTTCTTCTCTGCTCGTTCCATGTCGACCCAGCTTATTAAGAATTTTCTCATCTTGTCTTTGGTGATCTGAGCGTTCTCCTCTTGAATGAACCATTAGGCACGGTCCATAAGGTCCTGTAAGGTGGAGATGAAGCATCTGTTAAGTTCCCCGTAGAATTGTGAACATCGAAGGCGTTGCTTTATGACAAAGATGGCGACGACGTCCTGGAGGCCTCGGACTTGGAGCAAGAGTTTGGTGAAGCGGACCAGGAAGGCTTGCAGGGTTTCTCCATCCTCCTGGTGGAAACCAATGAAGGAGTTTTCATTTTTCTGATACTCTTTGCTACTGGCAAACTGTGTGAGGAAGTTTTGTGCCAGTTGTTCGAACCTGTGGATCGAATTGGTAGGCAGCAAAGAGAACCATCTTAGGGCGGCTTCTTTTAGGGTTGACGAGATGATCCGGCATTGTTGGCCGTCCGTCATGCCCAATATCGACATGGCCGAGTTGAAGGTGTTCAAGTGATCTCGTGGATCGATTTCTCCACCATAAGTTTCTATGTGGAAGGGCATTTTGAAGCCCATGGGTACGTGCTCATTCATGATTTGCTGGGTGAAGGGATGTCTCCCTTTTCCCTGAAAGTCGAATGTGGGCCACTAGTAAGCATTCGCACCGCATGCGGCATACGGTTGTAGGCTGCTGCCCATGGCATGTGGAGGTAGGATCCCGAAGGATAATTCGGGACCGGTGGTCGCGGATAGTTCGCGACGGGTCGTTCTGCTTGTCCGGCGATCATGGTTGGTCCAGGTGGGATCACTGCTGGAGTTGCTGGCGCCGTCAGCGATAATCGCGCGAACTCCATCGGTAAGGTCCCGAATTGAATTGCGGGCAGGTTGGCAGGGTCGCTGGAGGTCCCTGCCATCACGCCGTGTGGCATTAGTGGTAATTGGGTGCTCGCGTTTGATGGGGCGAGGTTCCTATCCTCTTCCCATCGCTGTTGACGTAGAGCTTCTACCTCTGCCTCGAGGCGGGCGATCTCAGCGTCTCGTGGGTTTCTTGCTGGCTCTGTCATCTCCTGACCGTCGGTTGTGAGGCAAGGAACGTGCAGCATGCCATACGGGTGTTTATGGCAAGTTTTCTCTCTAGATTCCGGGTTCTGGACAACGGTTTCCGCGACGACTACCTACGTCATCGAGGAGCTTTGAGGCTGGGTTGCACTTGATCTGCCTGCCTCAGTTGTGACCGCTTCGGCCATTCCCTGTCGATTCCTCGTGCTGCGTCTTAGTGCGCAAGGCATTGTGGTCTGAATAAGACCGCGGTGGGCGCGACTGTAACTGTCGTTTTTGGCTCAGACAATTGTAGTTTGCAATTAGGACCACAAGGGGTCTTAACCTTGGGGACTTGTCCTTAGATGATGCACCTAGGTGCCTACGTACCCTTCGGGAGGGATCAAAGTTCACGTAGTTCGTCATGCTGACGTCTATAGGAGCCGTTAGGCAAGGTGGTTACCTGTATTGGGCCGTGTGTGGCTAAGACGTGCCTATGGTACTTCGGGCGGGCGAGCCGCTCTTAGGAGGTTGCCTTAGTGGGAGAGAGCTCAGGTCTCTTGGGGCTGCTGGAAACCTCGTGAATGGTGCACTTTGAGACGGAGGTGAGCTTGCCGGAGGCTGGTCCGGGCAGGGTCTACGGCAGAGCCCGTAGTGTGCAGAGGGATTGCGGGAGGTATCTGAGGATGCTCAGGTTACCGAGAGTATGTGTGAGATATCGTAGATTAGGTGCTGTAATCCTTTAGGTTGCGTATTGTTCTGTTGGGTTGGATTGCTTAGTCACCAAAGTGAGGGTCTATTTATACTCGAGTGTGGGGAGATCGTGCTCGACCCACGACCTCGTGGGACGTGGGTCATCCCACGAGGCTTGTGGAGTTCCCATGTCTGGTTGAGGGGATGCTCCGTGAGATTACGTGGGTAAGGGCCACGTAATTAGTAGATGAGTGGTGCCACGTGTCTCTAGCAGGTGCTGAGGCCGGGCTTCTAGAACGCCAGTGCCACGTGTCTCAAGGTAGAATATTCCGTAGTTACAATTGGTATTTTGTTTTTATTTATAATGCTGGTTGAATGTATATCCCAATTATGACCATGATACTTGCAGATTAATGTGATTAATTTAGTTTTGGTCTCACATTAGCCTTGAGCCCATAATGATGTAATTTGATAAGTGTAGGGCTATCTAGCTGACTACCTATGATGGGTAAGTAATTGTTAGTCCTTTATAAATACAAGGATTGAGTCTCATCTCCAATATAATTTCTGACCTAGCCTTTCCAAAATGACAGTCATTTGAAAAAGTTAAGGAGAGAAAGACCGGTCTCCACGTGAACACTTGATTATGTCCGAGCAAATCATGGCATCAAGAGGTATGTATGTTGTTAATTAAATTATTGTATGAGTATTTTAGATTCGGCTAATGATCTTGATGAGAATCATCTTTAATGATTCTTAAATGTGGTATCAGAGGCAAGTAAAACAATTAGAACCCTAAATTTATAGCAAGGATTATATGCTTGATTCGATATAAAAAAACAAATATTGAATGATGAATATAATTTTTTTAACGTGTGACAATGAAGGTGTGTGTGTGTATATATATATATATTGGCCAAATTTATTGAGTTGGACAAATTCAATCTTGACTTTTGGATCAAATATGAAGTTAATCATAGTACGATGCAGATGCTCTTGTGTTTCTTAATGTGTTTATATATTTAAAGCTCTAGACAATCCTTAGATAGTTTTTTGTGATTTCAACCAAGTCAGTTGATAAGACTCTATTTTATATAATATTTTTTAGGAAAAAACTAACATCCATTCCTTTATATCCATTTTCTCAAGTTCGCCTATTAAAACACAACATGTGTAAGTTTTTTCCTTAACAGCAGGTTAACATAGTTAAGAAAAAAAATGCTCACATATGTAAAATGAGACATGCCATATTTTGATAGGTAAACTTAAGGGAATGGATGTAAGTCTTTTTCTTATTTTCTATCTTATTTTGGGATTCTTATTATATAAATATTTTTTTGATAAGGTGGTTCTTATTATATTTTATTGGGCTTAATTGTATTAATTATGATAAATTTAATTAAAGAGTGATTGCATGAAAATAATATTAAAAATAATTAAATTTTTATGCTTTTGTGATTGCCTTTTAATTAAATTATTTTGGGATGAATTATTTTATATTGACCTCATTTTGTATTATAGATTATCTTACAAAAAATAAAAAGAATGAGGCCCAAGATTCAAGGCCTAAATTTTAAGACCTAATATTCAAGTTAAATATCCAAGATTCATGACCCAATCCTACATTAATTCATGCCACCATCAAAAACCCCAAATATCCCTAATTTTGGGACGAAAGCGTCGGCCACACAGAGATACAAGAGAGCACCATATCATGCCTCACTTACTTAGTGGAATTTTAGATGGAATTTTTTCATTTTCATTAATTTTTAAAAAAATATAAAATATTTATTATACCTCTTTGATTTGATATGATTTGACACAATTATAATTTTCTTTTCTTTTTATTATTTTAATATAAGGAGTAAAATGATCATTTTAATACATTCTCATTCCATTTCTATTATTAACTTTTACTATTAAACACATCAAATACATTTTATTTTCATTCCGTTTCCGTTTCCATTTTCATTTTTATTTTTATATAATAAACGTGCCCTAGGCTCGTTCCATTTCACTTCCACCATCATCACCATTTCTCTTTCTCCTATTTTCGCTTTTCTTTGATTCACGCCACATACCACAACGCCACCATTCAACATCATTCACACATTCCATCTCACACCCCTTCATCACATCACGCCTATGTACTTCAAGTCCTCCATCCCATTCACTATTCATCACTAACACACATCATCTCACCTCATTTTACTCATGGTTGAGGAGGTGAAGGACATTGTAGCATCTTCTTTGATGTGTGACTTTTTTTACTTTTTGGAGATTGAGGTTATGAATTGAGTTTCTATTTGATAAGTTTTTATTTTATATATTTTTCTATCGTATTTTAGGGTTCTTATTATATTTTATTGGACTTAATTGTATTAATTATGATAAATTTGATTAAAGAGTAATTACATGAAAATAATATTAAAAATGGCTAAATTGTCATGTTCTTGTGATTAGTCTTTAATTATAAATTTTGGGATGAATTATTTTATTTTGGGCTTATTTATACATTATAGGTTGACATAAAAAATTGAAAGTTAGGAAACAAGAAAGCTCAAGACCCAAACCTAATATTCATGATCAAAAGTCCCATATCTAAACCTCATTTACCCATTATGTTGCATGTAGACCTGTTCATGCGCTGGGTAGCCCATGAGACTACCTAAGCTCAATCTTATGGGTTAGCTACTCAACATTAAGAATTGGGTATGGATATGGGTAGTACTTGAGCCTTACCCATCAAATACCCATTTTATTTTAAAAAAATTGGGCCAAAGCTTAAGCCCAAGCCCGACCCGATCCATAAACAGTTTTATGGTCCATGGGCTTCACATATATGGGTTTGGGCTTGAGCCCAAACCTATATGTTTTACTACTCATTATAATGGGCCATATATTTACCCAAGTCCATGGGTTAAGCCCATTAGTATACATAATTATAAAAAAAAAATATTACTTTAAATTTTGTTTTTGTTTGCTTAGAACCAATGTTTTAAGAATCAAATCGATATGATTGATAACCGATCAAGTGTTCAGTTTTGTTCGATGCAAAAATCTTATCTATGGTCGGTTCGGTAAAAATAAACACTATTAATTAAGACACTAATTAAAATTGTATCTGAATATTGTTTGATAAAGCATTATTTCAATGATTTGAAAATTATGAAAAGTACTAAAAAAATTAAAATACTAATTTTTCATATTCAAACTTCATCGGTTAATCAATCTGATTAAATATTTATTATGCCTTAAACACATCTATCTTATATAAACTTATACTATAATATATTAATTTATGTTTAAAGAAACTTAATTGTAATTAATTTGGGTAATTAAATATTACAATTATTGAAAAATGAGATTTATGAAAGTTCAAAATATTCTTACATGGATGTTTTGGGAACAAGAAGATTCATGCACATTCTAGTGGGTGTTGGTGGCGGTGGTGGATGGTGAGTGGTGGTGGGTAGACCTGTTCATGGGCCGGGCGGGGCCAGGCTTGGGCTTAAGCCCATGGGCTTTACATATATGGGCTTGGGCTTGAGCCTAAGCCTACATGTTTTACTACCCATTACAATGGGCCAGGTATTTACCCAAGCCCATGGACTAAGCCCATGGGCTAAGCCCATTCTTATATATAATTATAAAAAATAAATGCTTTTTAAATAAAAATTTTAAAAATTTTCCAATGGGAGAAAGTGTTGAAAAAAAAAATATTATGCGTCTTTTAAAAGAGGAGATTGATATTCATCCGTTTTTATAAGGCTTAAAATTACAAGCAAGTTATACTACATGAAATTTTTTTATTTTTTATTTTATTTTTTTTGATGGATACTACATGAAAATTTAATAATAATGATTAGTTAATAACCAATTTAAAAATTTCTTTATAAGACTCTGCAATTTTTTTTTCGAGTTTTCATCATTGACTATGTTGATCCCTTAAACTTTCATTATTGTCTAAAGAATCTTAAAATGCTACTAAATTGATTCACATGTCAGATTTAATTTACACATCAGGAAGGGGCAAAATTATCAAATTCAATATTAGTCAACATTTTCAAATTACATAAATTAGTTTATGTCCAAAATACTAATAAATTTTCCTTAAAGTATTTTGTAGCGTTTCAGATTGAGCATGACTTTGGAGCTCGAGTTTTTAATTAATTTACTTTCCAAACATTATAATTTTTATTTTTTTTAATTTTAAATCAGGCTTCTTTTTAAAAAAAACGGACTTTTTGGCTCAGACTCATATTTTCGGCCTCATATTTACATTTTGTCGGGTTGGGCCTATCGGGCTGGGTAGGCTTTAAGGCCCATGATCAGGTCTATTGGTAGGTAGTGAATGGCAGTAGTGGTAGGTAATTAGACCTGATCACGGGCCGTAAAGCTCGCTTGGCCCGATAGGCCCGGCCCGTTAAAATGCAAATATGAGCCCGAGCCTGAAAGCCCGTTTTTTAAAAAAACGGGCCCCGGCCCGAGCTCGGGCTTGAAGCTTGCAAGCCCAGCCCGTTAAAATGCAAATATGAGCCCGAGCCCAAAAGCCTGTTTTTTTAAAAAAATAGGCCTCGGCCCGAGCTTGGGCTTGAAGCTCGCAAGCCCAGCCCGTTAAAATACAAATATGAGCCCGAGCCCGAAGGCCCCGACCCGAGCTCGGGCTTGAAACTCGCAAGCCCGGCCCGTTAAAATGCAAATATGAGCCAGAGTCTGAAAGCCTGTTTTTTAAAAAAACGCGCCTCGGCCCGAGCTCGAGCTTGAAGCTCGCAAGCCCGGCCCGTTAAAATGCAAATATGAGCCCGAGCCCGAAGGCCCCGACCCGAGCTCGGGCTTGAAGCTCGCAAGCCCAGCCCGAAAGCTTGTTTTTTTAAAAAAACAGGCTTCGGCCCGATCTCGGGCTTGAAGCTTGCAAGCCCGGTCCGTTAAAATGCAAATATGAGCCCGAGCACGAAAACCCGTTTTTTAAAAAAAGGGCCCCAAGCCAATAGGCCCGGCCCGTTAAAATACAAATATGAGCCCGAAAGCCCAATAGTGTACAAATATTAGGCTAATTAACCAAATAATACATATATATTTGATGGGTAGAGCCCAGGTATTACCCAGCCTTTGGCCCAGGTATTTTTAACAAAATGAGTAGGAAAAAACTTAGGTCCATTTCCTTATGTCCATTTCATTCAATTTCACCAATCATATATTGTATTTACATTCTCTTTGTTCTATGATTGGTCATATAAAAGGTGGTCTCCTATATTCTCTCTCTACTGTGATTGGTCATTTAAACACTTTTTGTCACGTGTCATAATTATATTGGAGAATTGGATGAAATGGACATAAAGAAATGGACCTAAGTTTTTTCCAAATGAGTATTTGATGGGTAAGACCCAAATACTACCCATACCCATTCTTAATGTTGGGTACTTGACCCATGGGCTTGAGCTTGGGTAGTCTCATGGGCTACCCAGCCCATGAGCACCTCTAGTGGTGGGTGATGGTGCGTGGTGAGCGGTGGTGCGTGGTGAGTAGTGGCGATTGGCAGTGGTGCATGGTGGGTGGTTCGTGGTGGTGGTGGGCATGGTTGGTGGTGGGTGGTGGCGGTTAGCGATGGTGCATGGTGGGTGGTGGATGGTTCGTGGTGGTGGTGGGCATGGTTGGTGGTGGCGGGTGATCGTGGTAGTGGGTGATGGTTGGTGGTAGGTAGCGGTGGTGGGTAAATATCTGACACATTGTAATGATGGTGGGCAGTGGTGAGAGGTATTGAATGGTGGTAAAAGATGGGTAGAGCCCAGGTACTACCCAAGTTTTGGCCCAAATTTTTTTTTAATAAAGTGGGTATTTGATGGGTAAAGCTCAAGTACTACCCATATCCAATTCTTAATATTGCGTAACTAACCCATAGATTTGAACTTTGGTAGTTTCATAGGCTATCCAACCCATGAACAGGTCTACTCACAATCTTGTGCTTCTCTCTCCCAAATCCTCAAAGGTTTTAATCACACCACTTTCCCAATTTTTCTTTTCATACAGAGAGTTAGAGAGGCAGAGGTCGGCCACACGGGCTTCACGCCTCACCCCCTTCATCCATCCCACCATCATCATTCCATTCACCTTCCTTCCTTTCATTCACGCCACATTCCACATTCTACCTCCATCAACACTTTCCCATTTTTTATTCTCCATTCCACTCACGCCTCACACACACCTCTTCATCACATTATCCATTTTATCTCATCTCCCGCGTGGTGTCTTCCCAGAGGCAGGGGTGTGCGTTTTCCTCATGGTGGTGCCACCATCCTTCATGATTGAATTGAAGCTAATCTTGTCTTGTTAAAATTGTGGGCCAAAAACCATGGTAGAAAATATTAAATTGTGGACTATTGGAGATAAATATCAAGTCTCACATCTAATAGGATAAAATACTCAATTGCGTATTTAAGATGCTTGGTTCTTCCCCTTACGAGCTAGCTTTTGAGGGTGGGTTTCCTAAGTTACCTTGAGTTTCAACATGGTATCAGAAGTTAATAATGGTCTAACGACTAAAGGCGATCCAAATCCAATATGTGAAAAAAAATTGTTGATAAAAGAAAAGAAAAATGTGTGGCCTCTGAGGTTCAGAAAAAAGAGTACAAGCTTGAAAGAAAAAAAGAAGAGGCCTCTGAGATTCAAAAGAACACAAGCCAAGAATAAAAAAAAAAGTCAAGTCACAACAGAAAAAAAAGAGTTGGACTTGAGGGGGGAATATTGGAGATAAACATTAAGTCTCACATCTGATAGGATAAAATACTCAATGGCGTATTTAAGGAGCTTGGTTCTTCCCCCTTACGAGCTAGCTTTTGAGGGTAGGTTCCCCAAGTTACCTTGAGTTTTAACATGGGCAAATACCATGGTGAAAAAAATTCATCTAGTGGGCTTACATGGTTTTGGCTAGTGGTTTTGGAGGGGTAAAATCACTTTTGCCCTCAAACTTTTGTCTATAAATACAAAGCATTCCCACTCACTTTCACCATCCCATCCCTTGATACTTCCTTGAGTGCTTAGTCTTAGAGTGAGCGTGAAGAGGAGTATTCTCCAAGAGAGAGAGTTAGAAAGTTGTTTTCTCTTTGTATCTAGAGAGAAGTTATAATCATTTTTCTTCCATATATTGAAATTCTTCTCGGTTCTTACCTGTAGTTTTTCCCTCATCATTAGGGGGTTTTCCAGGTTAAATATTGTGTGTCAATTCCAATTTTTTCTCATTTCAATTTTAGCTGAGTGATACAAAATTACATATCTAATTTTCCTAACATGCCTCGTTCAATGTGTGGCTAGAGTTCTTGTTCTTCTTGGAGGTGGAATTTAGGGCTTGAGTTCTTATTCTACAAAGGGGAGTTATTTGATCTTAATACTTATTTTTAAATTGTATATTTGATTTCGTAGATTTAGGATTTATCTTTATGTAATTTAGGAATTTAGATTATGGGTACATTATCTATATGTATTGAGAAATTATGGTTTAAATTGGATATTGCAACTTTATTACCCACTTGCATATGAAGATGCTTAATTTTATTATGATAGCCTATGGTAGTAGGATTCATGATTAATTAATGCATCTATATTTGTGATGATATTCCAAACAATATAAGAAAGTGGGTATGTACCAATTAAACCTATGATGGTGATTAATGTTGTTATGGTAGCTTCTGGTAGTAGGAATCATAACATGTTAATTCATTTAAGTTTGTGACGGTTGTCCAAACAACATAAAGAATGGAACGAGTTACTTTTGTCCATTTTTTAATCATACATTAAGTGGTTCTTAATTGTGTCCTTTGGATTGGTTGCTAGCTATGGTAGTGGGAGTAATCACTAAGAAGGAACACAAGACTCAAGTGATAACTTGAGGTTTTTCCTTTAGACTTAATGAAGAATTAACTTAACTCCCATATTAACTTGAACTAAGATAGCCATATAATTCCATTCTCCAAGAGCAATTTTAAAGTCAATTTCAATTTATTTTTAGTTTGCACATTCAAGAAAAATACCAAAAAATAATAATTTAGGTTCTCTTTAGTTTACTTTCATTGCACTTTTCATTTAGTAGATAATTAAAAAAATCCAACACATCACTTTAATTTGTTAATTACATGTTTTTTACACTTAGTTTAGCTTAAGATCTTAAATAAATACTCTTTGAGTGAATACGACCCGAATTACACTGCTATATTGCATTTTAATTCGGTTAATTTGATCAACCTTACGACGGGTTGCGATCACTATTTATAGTGGGGAGTTTATTTTATCTTATTACTTATTTTTAAATTGTATATTTGATTTCTTAATTTTATGATTTATCTTTATGCAATTTAGAAACTTAGATTCTTGGTACATTATCTATGTGTATTTAGAAATTATAGTTTAAATTGGATATTACAACTTTGATACCCATTTGCGCATATGATGATGCTTAGTTTTATTATAATAGCCTCTCGTAGTAGGATTCATGATTAGTTTATGCATTTATGTTTGTGATGGTATTCCAAGCAATATAAGAAAATGGGTGTGAACCAATTGAGCATATGATGATGATTAATGTTGTTACGATAGCCTCTGGTAGTAAGAATCACAACATGTTAATTCATCTAAGTTTTTTACGGTTGTCCAAATATGAATAAAAGAGGAACAAGTTGCTTTTGCCCAATTTTAATCATGCATTAAGCGGTTCTTAATTGTGTCTTTTGGATTGGTTGTTAGCTATGGTAGTAGGAGTAATCACTAAGAAAGTACACAAGACTCAAGTGGTAACTTAAGGTTTTTCCTTAAGACTTAATGAAGAATTAACTTTCATATCAATTTGAACTAGGATAGCCATATAATTCCATTCTCCACGAGCATTTTTAATATTTAATTCTAACATATTTAAATTATCACATTCAAGAAAAATGCCAAAAAGAGTTGCCATTCTTTTAAATTTACTTTGATTGCATTCTCTTATTGTGGTCAGCTAAAAAAAATCCAACACATCACTTTAATTTCTTAATTGCATGTTTTTGACACTTATTTTGGCTTAAGATCTTAAAGAACAACTCCTTGAATGAATACGATCTAAATTGCGCTGCTATATTACATTATAATTCCATTAATTTGGTCAATCTTGTGACGGGTTGCAATCATCAGTCACCACAGGGAAAGTAGGAACAAAATGCTAATAGGGGCAAAGGACTTGATTGCGTTACTAAATATATGTGGATTGTGGACTTCTGGAAGTCCCTTCTCAAGGATTGTGGTACACTTGGTCTAATAATAGAAGAAATGAGGAGCAAGTGAGAAAAGGACTTGATAAGGTCTACTGCGACTCTTTGTGGATACAACTTTTCCAAGTTACCTGGGTGGAAGTTCCCTCTATTGCCATTTTTGACCACTTTCCACTTGTTATCCACATTGAAAGAAGAAATTGGGGAGCTCAATGGTAGTTTAAGTTTGAAATTATGTGGATGTGTCATCCACAATGTCAATACATTATACAGCAAGCATGGAATTCCACCCCGTTATGGTTCTCGTGCTCTCCAAGTCATCCTTTAAAACAAAAAGGGTTGTTTGGTAGGTAGGGAGAGATATAAAGGGAATGAATGTAAAGTTAAGTCATGTAAAATAAAGGAATATAAAGTAATTGTAAAAAATAAAAAAAAATGTTTTTAATATGTCAAAAATATGATATAAAGTTTGTAAAGTAAAATATTATAAAAGACTAAAATGCCCTTATTAATATTATATTATAATTAATAATATATTAATGTTGCTGTTGGTGATAGGTGGGAAACAAGTAATTAGAAGGAAAAAACTTATGTGCTGTTGCTTACATGCTTTTGGTAAGGTTAACCAATTAAGAAAAGACATGTGTCAATTTTAAGAAGAAAATTGACACATGTCTTTTTTTAATTGATTACATTGACACATGTCTTTTTTTTAATTAGTTAACCTTACCAAAAATATATAAACAAGGGTTCACCATTAGCTCAACACAGCCAGCAACTTCCGAACACTGCTTCTTCATTGCGCTTGGACCGTTGCTTCTTCATCGCGCTTGATCTGGTTCGAATTTTCTTTCAAGCTGCGAATCTTAGACCCCATCACACAATAAAGAATGAACCAAAATGGAAGAAAGAGAATTCTTCGTCTCATTCAAAATTGAAGATACCATGTGATTTGATTTCATATAGGAGAGAACAAATTTTCAAAGAAGAAAAAGAAGCTTACAAAAGGAGCATAGGAGATAGCGTGCAGTGTTTTCCAAGCAATTAAAAATTGGAATAGAGAAGTATTTGGCAATGTCAAGTCTCAAATTAATGAAGTTGAAAACCAATTGAGGTAGATTTAGCAGCAAATTATGGACATAGAGGATCTAAGGCCCTTGCAATAAGAAGCTCAACACATAAGGTTAGAATTCCTGCTGAAGTGTGAAGAAACCATGTGAACCCAAAGAGCCCAACAACTATGGCTCATAAAGGTTATGTGTGGTATGTTTTGAGTGATGGAATGTAATGGAAAGAAAAAAAATTTAGTGGGAAGGGAATGGAATTTTTAAGATAAAAAGTATGTTTGGTATATAAAAATAAGATAAAAAATTGATAAAAAAACCAAAATGTCCCTCATATTATATTTTAAAATCAAAATTATATTACATTAAAATAAAACAAAAAAAAACAAATATACATATAATTTTTAAAAAAAACATAACCACAGTGCTTCACCATGCTTCATCATGGTGTTTCATCACCATAGTGTTTCAACACCACAGTGCTTCATAATCACAGAGTCTCTCACTAGTGAAGGAATCAGTAGCTAATGTAACAAATGGGAGGGACCATTACATCTGTTCCCCCATAATTCCAATGCCAAATATGTTTTTTCAGTCGGCCAATGAAAGAATCCAAAATACCATAAATAAGGTAATCAACCATTCCTCAGAATTCTCTTTCCATAACATAAAACCATACCAAACAAATCAAATTTTGGAAATGGTTCCAATTCCAATTTTATCATGTAAATTCAGCCATACCACAAAAACAACCTTAAAGATTATCACAACACTAAATATTTCGACACAGTGATAAACAATCGAGAAATAAAGCAAGAATTCAAGTTATACAAGACTTGCAAGGAAATTGGCTCCGAACATGCGAAAATTTGTCATCATGTTGTTCAATTTTTCTTTGACCTCTTTTCCACTCCCACACATGTGTCCCAATCTAATATATCTGATTACTCGTAGAGTGTAGACCTACGTAGACTCCAACATCATCATCTAGAAATTTTGAATAAGCCCTTGACTAAGTTTGAGATTGAGTCAACTCTTTCTCAGTTGAAGGGTAGCAAAGCTCTTGGTCTTGATGGAATCCACGCCATTTTTTATTAAACTCATTGGGACATTGTTGGACTCGATATTAGGGGAATGATTAGCTCTTTTCTTTTAAGAGGTCATCTTCTTCATCACCTAAATATAACGAATATTGTGCTTATTCCCAAGAAGGATGGGCCTGAATCATTATGCAATTATCGACTGATCAACCTTTGCAATGTCACAAACAAAATCACCTCTAAGACTTAAACCAACAGCGTTCGGCAAATCATGGGTGACTTGATAACTCCTTTCCAAAATGCATTTGTGATGAATTCATCTCCTCCAGTAGCTCCGGCGACCCGAACGGGGAGACCTGCAAGCAAACCCACGGCGGGAGGGGGCTCCCGCGGTGGGACTCCAACGCCCAAGTCAGGTCCGGTGATAGAGAGTATAGAGAGAGTAATAGGATTCAGTTAGCATACCTGGAGGCATATGGGGTATATATATATGCTCTCATGGGGGTATGATGGTCATTTGAGAGTCCAAGAGAGTGGCAGGGGCCACGTCAGCATAACCACCCCGTAAGGTGCGGTGGGTCGGGGCGAGCGGAGATGGCTCCGTCGGGGCGAGCGGAGATGGCTCCGTCAGGACGAGCGGAGATGGCTCGGCTAGTCCGATATGAGCATGCCGTATCACTAGTCCCCAAGTTTTGAGCTTCAACACGTAGTGAGGGAGGTTGAAACTTAAGTGTTTTGTTTACCCATCCTATTGCTTCGCTTTTCTTCACGCCCCTATAATTTGCTAAATGCCTGTACCATGCCTGATTGAGTCCCCTTATATGGGTTCTTCAAGGGGAATAGATCCTTGTTCCTTTCCCTGTCATTGTTATTTATTAAAATAGTAAAGGTTTTTACCTCCTTCTTTTCATGCGATTCTTGTAAGTATATGTCTATACTCCTTCTCCCTTCTTTTCTTCTTGTAAGGTTTTCACCAAGAAATACGTTTAGCATAGATGGAAGGGGAAATTTCCCTATTGTGATTGCTCCAACACCTTTAGCCATTTGCTTTTATTTTCGTATGTGTTGACATGATGTTCTCCCCTGAAACTTGACAAGATGCAATGGGAAAGCATAGTTTCCAAGACAAAATAGCAATCCAATCAATCCTAATCGAGTTGAAGGTTCGTATGGTATGATGCATATGGCATGATGCGTGCAATTCAATTTGCAATGAAGAGTATGTTTGCAAAGTGTGAATATACGCAAGATCTTGTAAGGTGTAAGAGACTTCTTTCTTTCAATTTTTATGCTGATCGAGCGTTTAAGCTCTTGGGGCACAAGGGCCAGTTCAAGTTGATGAACCTGTTTCTGGAAGAAGAACTTAAGGCGCTAAGGCCGGCCTTGCTTTAGTGCTGCTCCGCTATGTTCTTGATAGGGTGGTTAGGCGATAAGCCCCTGGGGCGCTAAGGCCAACCACGTGGCCAGGTTGTTGGGAACCCTTAAGACACTAAGGTCGGCCCTTCCATAAAGCTCCGCTCCTCTGCCTCTCGGCAGGTATGTTCCATGCTCAGGGTGGTTAGGCGATAAGCCCCTGGGGCACTAAGGCCAACCACGTGGCCAGGTTGCTGGGAACCCTTAAGACGCTAAGGTCGGCCCTTCCATAAAGCTCCGCTCCTCTGCCTCTTGGCAGGTATGTTCCATGCTCAGGGTGGTTAGGCGATAAGCCCCTGGGGCACTAAGGCCAACCACGTGGCCAGGTTGCTGGGAACCCTTAAGACGCTAAGGTCGGCCCTTCCATAAAGCTCCGCTCCTCTGCCTCTCGGCAGGTATGTTCCATGCTCAGGGTGGTTAGGCGATAAGCCCCTGGGGCGCTAAGGTCAACCATGTGGCCAGGTTACTGGGAACCCTTAAGACGCTGAGGTCGGCCCTTCCATAAAGCTCCGCTCCTCTGCCTCTCGGCAGGTATGTTCCATGCTTAAGGTGGTGAGGCGATAAGCCCCTGGGACGCTAAGGTCCACCACGTCGCCAGGTTGCTGGGAACCCTTAAGACGCTAAGGTCGGCCCTTCCATAAAGCTCCACTCCGTTGCCTCTCGGCAGTTATGTTTCACAGCTGGAATGATCCATGATCTCCCTCGATCGGTCGGTCGGAGGCAGCTACGCTGGCTCCACAGCTGAAATGATCATAATTAAGAACGAGAACTATGAAATTTGAGCATTTCACATACTGTATGGTTCTTCTCCCGCTTTTTTCTTCTTGTTTCGCTCCATATCATGTCCCATATGCAAGTTCCAACAAATATCAACATAAGCCAAGTATGATTACAAACATGTTGTCATGAATTGTAATTTACAAACCACATTGAGTTGTATATTGTCCAATTTGCAATATGGCTATGTCAAGATGCATGGCATATATATTTGTGCAATTTTATCATGCATTAGATTCTTCTAAATGCTCCATGAATGCTCCATGAGATGCTTCAAATGACAATAATGCTTAATTTCAAGCATGCATCCGAGGTTATGTTTATCCAGTACATCAAGGGTAATACATATGCATCAATGGTAACAAATTTGAATAAGCATAGAGTAAAATGAGCCAATAGATGTCTATCAAGCAAAATTAGCAAATTGATGCGCGTCATGCTTGCCATAGGTAACTTGTCGATATTATTGTACATAATTAAGTAGCCCAAATAGTTTACGTGTCTTCATATGTGCATATGTTGGCAATCAATGTGTATATATGATCCTCTTTTAATTTCCAATAAATATGAAAGATAAGAGACAATGTTTAATTTCCACAAAGCATTGAAGAGTATAGACATTGCTAAAGGAGTCATGTTCTCTACCCAAGCATGGAGTATGTATGTATTTTGTCCAGGTTGATCAAGCAATGCACAAGTATATGTTCCATAAGCAATCTTATAAGGATTTTGAATTTGTGCAAAGTCCAATACATAAGCAAATAAATACTGATGTTAAAGAATGCATCCATGATATACATATATATATATGCATATTAGAAAAAGCATACATCCATCACGTTGCACATAGTCCGAGAGGTGTAGGTAGGGTAGCCTTACTTTTCTTCATAGGAAGTACTTTATCTTCCTTTTTATGTATTGCTTTAAAATTGTCTCACTCAAGGAGATAAGATTTCAATTAAAATCTATGACAGATGGTTGAATTATAAAAACAAATATTTGATAAAGAAGGATATGAACACAGCAAGGTGTAAACCTCTTCTTTTTGTGTGAATATTTTAATATTCTAAACTGAAAAGTTCATGGGCTATACACCAAAAAAGTTCAACACATATGAAAGGCTATTTTGTCCTTTTGTTAAAGAGGTTGACAGAGTACTTTCTCTCTTTCATCTTTTAAGAAAATAATAATGTATAATAGATAGGAAATGCGAAACACATGTACAAGAGGTAGCATCCAAGTAAGAGAAAGCAAAGCAAGATATTGAATGCATAATATTTTCATCAAGATGAATATACCAATTCATGGTGTGGCTTGACAAGCATTAGCTTATCCACCGTATAACATGATGTCCCATTTTTAATTTAATGAAATTAAGGAAATGAGGTATCCATAAGCAAATGTAGAAAAAGCATGTGGGGTTAGGTAGAGAAAAGAAAAGGTTGTACCCTTTTCTCTTACATAATGTCACAGAGAAAAAGCATGTGGGGTTAGGTAGAGAAAAAATGTGTTGGCATGCCTTATGTTCCAAACCCAATTGAGAGAAAGAAAAGTGCGATATATACATTGTATATTCTTTTTATCCATAGGCATATATTGATGATAGTGTGGCTATGCATGTATATTGATTGACGCATGACTTTGTCCTTTTTCTCACTGCCTTTTGAAATGCACAGTACACACTAGTACCCATACCCATGTGAGTAGTCATAGTATTTGTAGTGGAGTGATTTTACCCAATATTTATGTGGTTGCTAATTATGGTAGCAGCTTTTATCTGCACATGCCTCCTATTTTTTACTGTATAGAAGTGCTTAAAGTAACTCAAACCAGCCATTTAATAAGATAATGCATCTCCAAATGTCGAAAGCAATTCAAAATCGAAGAGAGAAACGCATACCCATTTTTCATTTGATGAAAAGGGAGTACTAGTTATCAGCTGAATGAAAGAGGTGGAGTGCATTTCGCATTCTTCCATGCTGTGAGTTTCCGGGTGGTGCGAGGTGAAGTTGGCCGCGGTGGTTGCTTCCAAAATTTTTGCTGGTTTTTTTTTTCGAGCGTCGAGCTTTCCCATAGATCGACTAACTGCGACGCTTTCTCCGGCGGTGGAAGAAGTGTGCGTGACGCACAAGACGCCGACGATCTGGCGAAGAAACTCCTGAAATCGTGGTTGAAATGCTTGCTCTCACCGGCGGCATCGAAGTCGCCTTCGAAGTCCATGGCGCAGCCGTCGACGTTGCAATGACAATCGACGAGGCGACGGCGACGGCGACTATGGCGGCCAATCCGCGAGATGGAGTTGCTTGGTGATGAGAACACCAGCTTGCCTAAGTTCCACAAATCCCTTCACTGCCCCATTTTGGTTTTAATGGTTCTTCTTTTTTAGAGCAGATCTGGAAAAATTAGCACATCCAGTGAAAAATTAGTGGCTCATGATATCAACAAATCTAAAGAAACAACACAAGGAGATTATGAATCCGATGAATTTTTAGTGGATCTGAGAAATAGAATAGAGATCTGAGAAATATTTTGCAGATCCGAAAATGGATGAAGGATGATGTTGCAAATCTTCAATGGTCTTCAAGTCCAACTCCATGCTGCTCTCTGTGATTGAAATAAAAGAAACGTGGTGTTTTCGGGTGTGAAAACGTTCCCCACAGACGGCGCCAGTGATGAATCCATCTCCTCCAGTAGCTCCGGCGACCCGAATGGGGAGACCTGCAAGCAAACCCACGGCGAGAGGGGGCTCCCGCGGTGGGACTCCGACGCCCAAGTCAGGTCCGGTGATATAGAGTATAGAGAGAGTAATAGGATTCAGTTAGCATACCTGGAGGCATATGGGGTATATATATATGCTCCCATGGGGGTATGATGGTCATTTGAGAGTCCAAGAAGTGGCGGGGGCCACGTCAGCATAACCACCCCGTAAGGTGCGGTGGGTCGGGGCGAGTGGAGATGGCTCCGTCGGGGCGAGCAGAGATGGCTCCGTCGGGACGAGCGGAGATGGCTCGGCTAGTCCGATATGAGCATGCTGTATCAATTTGTTAAGGACCAGAAGATCACCGACAATGTTTTGACTGCTAATAAGTTGCTCCTTTACATTAATAATTGCAAGAGAAGTAAGATTGTTTGGGCAGCTCTTAAAGTTGACATTGCCAAAGCCTATGATAAGGTGTCCTGGAATTTTCTACAATTTGTTTTATAGAATATGAGATTCCCTCCAAATTGGGTTCAACTAATTATGGAGTGTGTTACCAAAACAAAATCAAGGGTCATCATCAATGGCTAGTTTCATATTGGTTTAGCCATAAGGCACGCCTAAGGCAAGGGGATCCATGATCCCGTTACCTTTTCATCCTCTGTGTAGATGCGTTATCTCTCATACTCATGAAAGAGCAATAAAAATATAACACTATAAGGAATAATAGTTTGCAAAAATGCTACTCTAATCAATTACCTCTGTTGTGCTAATGATATCCTTATCTTCTTCAAAGCCAACCAATTATCTTGTAGATAGGTTAAAAATACTCTTAATGAAATGGGTTAGTGTCAGGGATCTACATGAATCCAAGGAAATCAGAAATCAAAACTATTTAGACCAATAATGTAAGTAAGAACATAGTGACATGATTAGATGCCGACCGGTGGACAGAGTTGGAAGGTATCTAGGAGGCTACATTGATGGGCCCTAAAAAGATAGAGAAATTTTTTGGGTCATCTTAGATCACTTGCATGCCATACTTCAAGGGTGGAAAGCAAACATCTAGATATTCTTTAATTCAATCAGTCCTCTCAACAATTCCCTATACTATCTCTAGTTAACTAAGCTCACTGATCAAGAAGCCCAGCAGTGCAATCAGATTCTTATGAATTTTTTCTGAGAAAAAACTGAGGACAAAAGACCTCTAACCATGGTATCATGGGACTATATCTGCAAACTTGAGGAGCTTGGGGGGCTTGGACTAAGAAAGTTCAACCCCCTTAATAAAGCTTTATGGAGCAAATACGTATTGCGCATTATAACTCAACAGGATAGCCTTCTGAGCTATTTTTTATGACAAAGTATGGTAACCCCTAACAAATTGGGAATTTCAAGAACCCATCTTCTACCGTCAACAACAAGTGGAAGAAATTATTTGGCTGTGCTCCGATTATCATAAATAAGTCGAGCTGGTGTATTAGAGATGGATCTCTCATCTAGCTCAATAGGCTCCGATAATCATAAATAAGTCGAACTAACGTATTGGACACCTAAACAAGTTACAAATTACAGCTGTAAAAACAAGTGGATTCCTCAAGAAGTAAAATCAAAGTCCACATGGAATGTTTAACGAGGTGGCCGGCCACTGATATTTCGGTAACCCTCGAAGTGGCCGGAATTAGGGAGAAGATGAAGGTTGGAGGAAGACGGACTCGAACTGGTGGAATATCCAATGTCTACATACTCTTTTTGAGATCAGAGTCCACGCAATTCGCTTGGTTTGAAAGACTCCTAGAATGAGGTTGTGAGAGTAACCATGAAGGGAGAATGGAAGAGATTTGAGCTTTTAGTCATAGTGAGATTTGTGAAAAAGGATTGGGGTCTTTATGAGTGAAGGACCCATACATATATACAACTTGAGAGGTGGTTTGGGCAGTTATGCTGTCCGTTATGTGGTTATGCCGAAATCGAGGGATAAGGATGGCAATTTTACCCGAACCTAATAGGTACCCGGAAAATTTATCCGTTGGGTCCAGGTCTGGGTATTGAAAAAATGGTCCGGGTCTGGAGATTTTAATGGGTAAAAGTTCGGGTCTGGGACGGATAAGGGTGTATTCACCCTGGACCTGGTGATATAATATATATAAAAATATTTTATATAAAAATATATTATGTATCATATAAATTGTGTGTTTGAAGTTTGTTTTTTTTAAATTTGGAAATAATTAAATTTATGAATGTGTGTTCAATACTTGTGATTAAAGTACTTGTGATTTCTGGCAAAAAAAAGGTACTTGTGATGAAAGTAGCAAATTTTGTAGAAAAATAGTAAATTTTTCGAGTCCGAGGTCGGGTCTAGGGATCTAAGTATTCGATGGGTTCAGGGACGAGTATCAAATTTCATACCCGGCCGGGGACGGGGATGGGGAAAATATTGACTATCAGGACCGCGAATCAGGAATGCAGTATCCTATCCAAATCCTACCCATTGCCATCCCTATCGAGGGAGGAGTGCCGGGCTCGCCTGATACAAGAAAACATTTTATTTGTTTTAAAAAAATATGTGAAATTTAAGACAAGATATGTATTAAAAAAGAAAAAATATAATATATTTGATTTTATCCAATTGTTTCTACGGATTTATATTTATGGGTAAAGTACCCTTACTGCCTTCAAAATTTATTGCAATGTTAATTTCTGCTCCCAAACTTTCTTTTGGTTCATGCCTAACTTTCAGTTTTGTTCATGCCTGCCCTTTTTGTTAACACCGTTAACTTGCTTAACGGAATTTGTTGACGTGGACGATGAATATGTATTTTTTTTGCCATGTCATTGTCCACCTCACCTTTAACTTTTTACTTTTATTAAAAAAATTAATCTAATCTAAATAAAAAAATATTTTAGGATAAAAGTTTGATTTTTTTAATTTGGATTATGTTAATTTTTTTTAATAAAAGTACAAAGTTAAATGTGAGATATAAAATGAGATGGATAGTGAGGTGGCATAAGAGATACACATCCATAGTACACGTCAGCAAATTCCGTCAAGCAAATTAAAGGTGTTAACAAAACGGGCAGACATAAACAAAACTGAAAGTTTGGGGATAAGTATAAACTAAAAATAAATTTAGGAGCAAAAATGAACATTATAGCAAAGTCTCACGACAGGAATTTATCCTATTTTTATTGTATTATACATTTCATTTTTTTTAAGTCTACCATCGTCTTCTCCTTCCTCCTTCCTCATGAGTCATGAGTATACTAGTTGTTTGAGTTGTTTCTCATTTCCAGATCTCAGAAGCACAATCTATTGAACTCTTTCTCCTTCGCGAGAGAGCTCAGAGAAAATGGGCTCTACTCCTAACGGATCAATCGCAGCCGTTGATCAAGATCCCAACTCCGTAACCTCCGCCACTCTATCGTCCTCCGTAGACTTCGGCGCTCCGGAGGCACTGGACTATGTCCGTTCACTCACCGACGTCGGAGCCATGACTCGGCTCCTTCATGAGTGCATAGCTCAGCAGCGAGCCCTTGACGTCGAGCTAGACAACCTCTTGTCTCAACGCACCGACCTCGACAAACAGCTCCTCCAACTCCAGCGATCCTCCGAGGTTCTCGACATTGTCAAGGCAGAATCCGACCACATGCTGTCCAACGTTAGCTCCACCTGTGATCTCGCCGACGATGTCAGCCGTAAGGTACGGGAGCTTGACCTGGCGCAGTCGCGGGTGAATTCCACACTCCTCCGCATCGATGCCATTGTCGAGAGAGGGAATTGTTTGGAGGGTGTCAATAAAGCGCTTGAAATTGAGGACTATGAATCTGCAGCGAAGTACGTTCAAACTTTCCTCCAGATTGATGCGGAATACAAAGAATCGGAGTCAGATCAGAGGGAGCGTTTGATGACTTCCAAGAAGCAGCTTGAAGGGATCGTGAGAAAGAAGCTTTCGGCCGCGGTAGATCAGCGTGACCATCCGACGATTTTGCGGTTTATCCGGCTTTACACGCCGCTTGGTCTTGAGGAGGAGGGGCTGCAAGTTTATGTTGGGTATTTGAAGAAGGTAATTGGGATGAGATCTAGGCTGGAGTTTGATCAATTGGTGGAATTGATGGAACAAAGAGATACGGGTAATGTTAATCAAAGTCAAGTCAATTTTGTTGGGTGTTTGACGAATTTGTTTAAGGATATTGTATTGGCAATTGAAGAAAATGATGAGATCTTGAGGAGTCTGTGTGGTGAGGATGGTATTGTGTATGCTATATGTGAGCTTCAAGAGGAGTGTGACTCCCGAGGTTCTGTGATTTTGAAGAAGTATATGGAGTATAGGAAGTTGGCCAAGTTATCATCAGAAATAAATGCCCAGAACCAGAATCTTCTTGCTATGGGTGGAGATCCTGAGGGACCAGACCCGCGGGAGGTTGAATTGTACTTGGAAGAAATTCTGTCGCTTATGCAATTGGGTGAGGACTATACAGAGTTCATGATAACAAAGATCAAAGGTCTTACTTCTGTAGATCCAGAGTTAGTTCCCCGAGCAACTAAAGCATTCAGGAGTGGTAGTTTGAGCAAAGTGATTCAAGATATAACTGGATTTTATGTTATTTTAGAAGGATTTTTCATGGTGGAGAATGTGAGGAAAGCTATAAGAATTGATGAACATGTGCCTGACAGCCTTACATCTTCAATGGTGGACGATGTGTTTTATGTCTTACAGAGTTGCTTACGAAGAGCAATATCAACTTCAAATATTAGTTCTGTTATAGCAGTTCTGAGTGGTGCCGGTAGTTTATTGTCCAATGAGTATCATGAAGCCTTGCAACAAAAAATAAGAGAGCCAAACCTTGGGGCCAAGTTGTTCTTGGGTGGCGTTGGTGTGCAGAAGACTGGGGCAGAAATTTCGACAGCTTTAAATAATATCGACATCAGCAGTGAATATGTTATGAAATTAAAACATGAAATTGAAGAGCAATGTAATGAGGTAAGTGGTTTATTTCTAGCGCCTTTTCTGTTATGCTACACCATGAGATTCAAGATAGTAGTAATTATGGTACGCACTAGGCACATCATCTGCTTAATGCATGTCATCTTTTCATTAGAAGGTAAGAAAGACTTTCAGAGATTAATCTTAAAAGAACTTGATAGATGATATCTCTAAATATCAGCATGTATTGTTTTTGAGTCAGTTAAAGAGTAGAAGCTATAGTTCTGAAACTGAAAAAAACGGGTTGTAGATATCAGCAGTTGCTGTGTGCATATGGCCACTTGGCCAGAAGTAGAGTTTTAGTGCCACACGTATGATATAAAAATTAGATAAAAGTAAAAGACTATAGCATATAATTGAAAACAGGATTCAACATTAGCAATTGAAATTATTGGATGATGCTATCAACCTGCAAATGCTAATGGTCAAATTTATCTTTCCTTGGTTAATATAAATATAATATATAAATGATTGGTTAGCCTAATAGTGCCTTGAGTAAGATTGCCTCTAGTAAAGGATACTTGTGGGAAACCAAAACAAATGCTTTCAAAGGATATTTTAGAAATGTTATTTTTGAAGTGTTATTTTAGAGTATATATACTTCCCTGTTTAATCCCTTACATTTCCTATGGAGAGAGCAATGCTTAGTTTAAAGTCACTGATTTTTTTAATTATTTATTGGGACATATCTGTAATAATACTCATCTATAGGTGTTTATAATGGTAAACCTTTAGTCAACAATACTTTGAACCTTAATGTTCCTACAAGACAGAAAATCATGAATTTTCATCGTATTGTGAACAATTTCAACTTTCCCAAATGGATGTTAATTTCATATTGCTTTACTCTTTGTTTGGGAGGACTTCTTATCCTTAGAGTTTTGTATTGCTTTTCTCTTCTCTTCAATAAATGGTTTTTTTTTTATTAAAAAACAAAAAAAGAACCTCATTGTAACATTAACTAGTTCAATTTGCTCAGTTTGGATGATAATTTTGAAACCAATTTTCTGAAGGCTGGCTCAATAAAATTGCTATTGCCTTTATATCAGAGCTGAAATAATTGTTTTCACTTTTGGTAGCATCACGACTGAAATACTGGTTGCATCATATTGATGCCTGGTTTCAAGGAAATGCTTTTTTGAAGTGCTTGGAAAATAAGGGCAAATCTCAAGAACTAGGATCAGAAACTTGGAAGGAACCAATATATATTTTAAATGGAGGATTGTTTTGTAAATCAATCTTTTGAGGGGATCAAAAAATATATTAAAACCAACTATACGTAACATTTAAAGGAAATTTGCTGAATTAACTTTTATCCCTAATAATTTTTCCTATTGTTTTCTTTGGTCTTCCTCTACCTAAGGTCATTGGGCTATTTTTCATTTGATCTACCTTTTGTACAAGAGCCTCTATCGGTCTCCTCTGCACATAGCTAAGCCATCTAATACACGTTTCTACCACTTTTTTTTTTTCATCATAGGTAACCAAACTTTCTCCCTAATGCATTCATTCCTAATCTTATTCTTTCTAGTATGCCCACTCATTCAACGCAATAGTTTCATTTCTGCAATATCAAAATTTTGCTCATGTTGACTTTTTATCGGCCAATATTCAATACTATATAACATTGTAGGTCTTATAGTTGTGTGATAAATTTTTTCCTGAAGTTTTGAGCGGTACTTTTCCATCACAAATGGCATATAAAGCCTTCCCCCATTTCATTCATCCAGTTTGGACCTTATGATTTAGGTTCCCCTCTGTTTCTCCAATATTTTATATGACAGTTCTCAAATACTTGTGACTTGTTGTATGGAATGATTTTCAAGTTTAAGCTCTACCATAGAATTATTGTGCCTCTCACTATATTTACATTCTAGATATTCTATTTAATTTCAATTTATACTATGTTTCCAAAGCTTTTGTCAACAATTCTAGTTTCTCGTTCACTTCTTTTGAATCTTCCACGATTATATCGTAAGCAAAAAGCATGCACCATGATGCACTTTCTTGAATATGTTCAGTAACCACACTCATTGCCAAGTTAAAAAGTTAATGACACAAAGCTGAACCTTGGTGCAGTATAGAGAAATCCTTTGTGGCTCCAGTTTTTGTTTTCACACAAGTCATGACCCCATTATATATATATTTGATTGCTTGAGTATAAGCAACACAAACTCATTTCTTTTCTTTTCACAATACCTCTCAGTACTTTATCGTAAGTCTTTTCCAAATCGATAAAAACCATATATAGGTCTTATGAGTTTCCTGATTTTCTCAATCAAATTTTTTAATAAGTATATTGTCTCTATGGTTGACCTCCTTGTCATGAAACCAAATTGGTTATCTGTAATCCAGGTGTCCAACCTTAATCTCTGGTCAATGATCTTTTCCTTGTAACTTCACAGTATAGCTTGAGCTTGATCCCCATATAATTTGCATAGTTTGGTGTGTATCCCTTGTTCTTGTACACGGGGATTAAAGTGTTTTTTTTCCATTTTTGGATCTCATTAAACAACTTGTTAGCCGTCTTTTCTTCCTAAACTCTTCCACACCTCAATGGGTATTATTTGGTCAAGTCACAATGTTTTGTCATTATCCATTCTCTTCAATGCCCGTGTTACTTCAACCCCTTGGATTCTCCGATAAAATGTATAATTCTGGTCCTCCTTTTTAATACTTAGCCTACCAGAGTGACAAGGTGAAGTTAGTAAAAATAATTGTTCCATCATTTTGAGATATCTCGTTCCTTTACCAAGATCTCTTAATCCTTAATATATTTCACTTGATCCATACCTCTTTTCTCTCTTCCTACTCTTAGCAAGCTCGAAATATTCTTCTCTCTCCCTATCTTAGGTTTCCAATGATTGGTATAACTCTTCAAAAACTCTATCTCTTGCCTTAGACATTGTCTTTTTAATTTCATTCTTAGCTACTTTGTACCTTTTTCAATTTTCATCATCATTACATGAATGTCATGGTTTTTAACACTCTTTTAACCTTAATTTTATCTTCTGCATTTGTATCCAACTACCAAGATTCTTCCCCTTTCGTCTGAAGCCTCTTGACACTAGAGTTTCTTTTGTAAATTTTATAATCCCTTCCACCATTTTGTTCCATATGTAGTTTGCACTTCCTTATGCTTCTGCAATCCCCTCTTCTAATGCCTTTATTTAGAAACTTTTTTGTTGTTCGGCTTTCAAATTCCACTAGCTTATCCTAAGACTTGTTTTTTGATTGATTTGTTTGGCTCTTCTCATAACATGTACATCTATAACCAAGACCTTATGTTGGGTAGTTAAGCTCTTTTCAGGTATGACTTTGCAATCAATGTAAAGTTTTCTATCCCATTTCCTTATCAAGAAGTAATCATTTGGCAACATGCCACTCCATTCTTGTACATGAGATGTTTTGTCCACTTTCTAAAACACGTGTTTGCTACAGTGAAATTAAAAGTTTGTTTAGTTAATGAGGTCATAAAAAGTTTAGTACTGATTTTATCTGTACTGTGAAATGTGATGATTTTGGAAACTATTTTATAAAAATTATTATTGTTGTTATTATTATTATGGTTCTGGAGACCTGGAATCTTACTTGGAAGTTCATATGAGACATAGTAATTATAATAAACTGGATGATGAATTTCTACTATAAAGTCCACCAATTATCTGAAATAATTTTTAGTATGGATCTAACTTGGAATATTGGATTTTCAAAAGAAAACCTGAGCCTAGTGGTTGAAAATTTGTGCAGCTTTCAAGTATGACTTAGCCTGTCTGTTACCTTTTTCTATTTTTGGTGTTGAAACAGACACATAGCAAAAGGTATTTCTCATTCCTAGTGATTACTCCAGAGAGAAGTTCGATTTTTCTTATCATAGATTCTCTCTTATTAGGATATATTGATCTAATGTCTGATGAGATTATTTCAGTAATGGGAATTTCAACTCATTGTTGTTATGTAACTTGTTTGCCTCTATATGATTTTGAATTCATCACTACTGTATGTAGGCTTTTCCTGCACCAACCGATCGAGAAAGGGTAAAATCTTGTTTGTCTGAGTTGGGAGATATGAGCAATAGTTTCAAGCAATCTTTGAATGCTGGAATGGAACAACTTGTGGCAACCGTTACACCACGAATACGCCCTTTATTAGACACTGTAGGGACAATTAGCTATGAGCTGTCTGAGGCGGATTACGCAGATAATGAGGTGAATGACCCATGGGTTCAGAGACTTCTCCATGCCGTGGAGACAAACGTGGCGTGGCTGCAGCCTCTGATGACTGCTAGCAACTATGATACTTTTGTTCATTTGGTCATCGATTTCATTGTGAAGAGATTGGAAGTAATCATGATGCAGAAAAGATTTAGTCAGCTTGGTGGCCTTCAGCTTGATAGAGATGCTAGAGCATTGGTGAGCCATTTCTCGAGCATGACACAGAGGACAGTTAGGGACAAGTTTGCACGTCTTACTCAAATGGCAACAATTCTAAACTTAGAAAAAGTGTCTGAAATTCTAGATTTCTGGGGTGAGAACTCAGGTCCTATGACCTGGAGGCTAACTCCAGCAGAGGTTAGGCGTGTGCTGGGTCTTAGAGTTGATTTTAAACCAGAAGCTATAGCTGCTCTCAAGTTATAATACTCCTCATCTCTAAAGTCCCCTTCATATTCTTTTGTTCTTTTTGGTCTCGTAGGTATTTACATCTTCCATTTTATTTTGTTTGGGCAGCTAACATACTTCAGTTTTTACGCTGTTTGTGTTGAGTTGGCTGCTATTGAAAAAGCAACAGAATATGTGTAAACAGATTTTCCCTGCAAAAAATTTTAGATATCTAGTAAGAAATTTGGACATTGCTCTCCGTTTCCTCTGTCCAATTTTATATTTCTACTGTAAATCTTTTTTGGAGAAGCAGTTCAAGTTTGAAACAAACAAAAAGCTGCAGTTTGTGTGACCTGGAAGTTTGGGAGGGAGTGGGAAGGTATTTACGTATTGGAAGGATAAAAAAATGTATGAGTTTAAAATTCCAGTAATATCCTATGGGTTTCTTTTTTGCAATCTAATTTAGAGGATAAAATAGTATTATATAAAGATATATTCTCTCTATTTGCTTTCTTATTTTGAGAGAAATACAATCACCAATTGAGAAAGAAATGGTGAAGAATTGTTTCATTTTTTGTTCTGAAATTATTTTATTATTTGAGAGGTAAAATAAATTTACAGTTGTATCCGCTTTGACTAAATCATTATATAACAAGTACTAATTGTAATATAAAAGTTTATAATTCAAAATAAGTAATATTAAAATATAACTTTAATGTCTTTAAAAATATTTTGGTTAAAAGAGACAATTATAATTTTTTCTTAGGACTGAAATGTACTCTTTTGACATAAAAGAATTGGGAGGATAATTTTCGCAATGGAGTCTTTCTATCTTTTTTCCCGTTTTTGGTCAGTGCCTTCCATCTCTCTGAAGTGCTAAACTGCTAATACTTCTCATCCAACTGATGCCCGCAATTTTTTTAAATAAATGAAGTTATGTCCTTGGATTATCTATTTTTTATTTGAATAGTACTACAATTTGCTAATAGCACAAAGATAAATATAAGGTAAAGATAAAACATAGTTCCAACCCAAAGAAGAAATGCTGCTTATATTAGAAAAAAGGCAATACAATTTGGGACTGGGAGTGACAATAAATTATTATCTAGTAAAGAACATGCATCCAAGCTTGAATGAACTAAACCTGAGCAGTGCCTTCAGTGAATTTTGGATCCTCACATCTATAACTTCCATCTGGTCCAATTCCAAAACCTTTGGGATCGGCAAACACATTCTCCAGAAGCTGACTGCGAGGTGGCACCGGACTCTCATCGGCAAACTCAACCGAGTCTTCAACCACCTCTTCAATCTTCTTCTCTATGGCCTTCAACTCCTCTTCACTGGCTAACTTGTTCTCAGCCATGTATTTCTTCAATGCAGAGATGGGATCCCTACCAGCATAGTGTGCCTTCTCAGCTGCAGAAACAGTTGATCACAGTCAACAAATACCAAGTTGGTAGACACAAATGACAAGAAATATGTAGAGTACATCACTGTTTTGATCCCTAAAATATTACACTTGTCTCATTAGTCTCTAAGTTATGAAAATATCAAATTTAGTCCCTGAAATATTCTTTGAATTGCAATTTTGTCCTCGTGTTTTATATTTTTGATTTTCTCTAGCCTATTTTTTTGGGACGAAATTGTGACAAAAGATATCTTTCAGGACTAAATTTGATATTTTCAATATTCAGTGATTACATTGAGACAAGAAAAATATTTCAAGGACTAAATTCGATATTTTAATAATTTAGGGACTAAATTGAGACAAGTAGAATCTTCCAAGGATCAAAACAATAATTTTCTTGAATATGTAATGTCCCTAAGAGAAATTCTTTTGTAAAGCCGGTTTATTAAAAGTTGATAGACCAAATAAATTTTGAATATTCTTTGTTTTGTCCTTACTGCTGCAATATGAGACATTACAGAAAATGAAATTTTAAGTGAACAAAAGAGATCAAAATGTATCATAGTCAAGCCTCAGCCATGTTTTTATTCCACACCAAATCAGAAGATGACAGCTGAAGCTGAAAGAAATTAATTGTTTAGGTTAGAGACTCTTCTTCAGTAATTGACTACATTGTAGAATCTTAGTCCAATAGATATGCTAATTTTCAATACCCTAGAAAAAATTGTACCTCTTACTTAGTTACTTCTACTACCAACAGGTGTAGAGTACATAAATGAAATTTCAACCCATCAGGATTCATTATTCATATTTTCTAATTAATTGGCCAAAACTCAGTTGACAGACCAAGAACTACTTTATTAACCTCAGTAGGCTTGCATGCAAGTGTTAGTCAACCATCCAAATAGAATGTCTTTAACTTCTATATATTGTCTATATCCAAACAAGTGGAGGATGGAGGATAGTGATCTTAAAATTGGTTAAGTTCCAAAGAAGATGGGAAGTTAATCACAGTACTAATACATAGGCAGAGTATGTGGAAAAACAAAGACATAAAGATTATGCATAATGCAACATCATATATCATTAGGAATGCGGCGAAACAGCCGCTTAGGCATAGCTTTCTTCTATAATAACAATGCAGTGGAATTGTATATAAAGATTTCTAAATGCTCACCAGGGTCACGAAGCTCATCAGGATCAGCCAATGAATGTCCTCTGAATCTATAGGTCTCGCATTCCACTAAAGTTGGTCCCTCTCCTCTTCTAGCTCTTTCAATCGCCTCTTTTGCCACCTCTCTGACCTTCAAAACATCCATTCCATCTACATGAACCCCTGGCATTCCAAATGCGGGCCCCTTCTTCCATATCTGAGGATCTGAAGTTGCCCTGAGATGTGACATTCCAATAGCCCACAAATTGTTTTCCACAACAAACACAATTGGCAATTTCCACAAAGCTGCCATGTTTAGGCATTCAAAGAATTGCCCATTATTACAAGTTCCATCTCCAAAAAATGCCAATGTGACATTATCCACATCTGCCTCTTTCAGTACCTCCCTTCTATACTTGCTGGAAAATGCAGCTCCTGTGGCTACTGGGATCCCTTCACCAATAAATGCAAAACCTCCGAGCACATTGTGCTCTTTTGAGAACATATGCATTGAACCACCTTGGCCTCGGCAGCATCCAGTGGCCTTTCCAAAGAGCTCACTCATCACAGCACGAGCTGGGACTCCCTTACTCAGTGCATGAACATGGTCCCGATAGGTGCTTACCACATAATCATCTTTCTTCAGAAGCTTGATAAATCCAGTTGACACAGCTTCTTGGCCATTATACAAGTGGACAAAACCAAACATTTTACCTCTATAATACATCTGGGCACACATATCTTCAAAAGCCCTGCCTAAGATCATGTCTTCATATAGCTCTAGCCCTTCCTCTTTTGTAATAAGCTGTATATATAAATCCAAACAAAATAGAATAATCTCAAATACCATTTTTGAACACGAGTTTCAAAAATTAATCAGAAATTAGTTGACGAATTATACTTGAGCTGTTGAATGAAGAGGAGAAGGCATTTCTTTGAAGTCACCTAACCACCAATTACAAAGGGTATATTTAGGCAAATTAGGTGACCCTCTAGCTAAGAAGCACGGACACGCCAGTTGTATGGCGTGTCGACGTGTCCGTGTGTCCGACACGCTGACACACATACGACGCCTGCGACACTTTGTCTCTACTTTTCTCTTCAAGGTATACATATATATATATATACTCTGGTAATATATATGACATTATGAATATTGTAATTTTTGAAGCTTTTATCAATATTTATAAATATTTTGTGTCCTCTTGAAAATAAAATATATATATATATATGCCATGTCGTGTCCTGTAATTTTAAGAGTTGGCGTGTCGAGGTGTTCGTGTCCGTGTCGTGCCAGTGTCTGTGCTTCATAGCCCTCTAGCATCTACTTACGTAAATCATTCACTAATCAATACACCATACATGAATCACAATTACGTAGATACATCATACATGAGCTATTTTTCTGTATTGAACATTCTAGGAACATAACGAAGCATTGATCTTAAACATTTAAAACATGTCAAATTACTAATTCCATCAAAAGAGCTGTACCCATGTTTCAAGAAAGCCAAAAACCTATGTTGTCAGTGTATTCTTCAATCTCTAATTTCATTTTTCTTAAAATGCATTTCCATTTGCTATATGAAGTTTAAAGTTTGTTTAACTTTGTTTTCAAATCAAACTAGTTTAAATGACCGCAAATTTTACTTAATATTCAAAGTTTGAGCGGAAACACTAAAAACTAATTTTAGAAATCTCCTACTTTCAACATATAAAAAAATATGTTTTCAGAAATTAGATTTTCCTAAACTCCATCAAACAAATTTTACTCATTGAAAAAAAACCAAATGGACTATACACAGAACAAATAAACTCTTCCCAATAGGTATTCGCGGAATTCAGAAATTGATATAACAAACGTCTTCTTAAATCTTAACTCTAAAGGATTACCAAATTGGCGCTTGATTTGGGCTTCTTTTCCTTGACAACATCGGAAACAGCAACAACAGCGGGCGGACGGTGGGTATTTGGCGGAGAAATCTTAGTGAGAGCATTGAAGCGAAGCTTGAGTGTGGATCCAAGGAAAGAGGAGCTAGACCTCCTGAAGGGGTCGAAACACATAGGGTTAGGCTTATCATTGGATCTGACAGTAGTGGAATTGAGAGAAAGAGGATGCGCCATTTTGGCCGCAGAGAAAGACATAATTGAGAGAGAAAAAGAAAAAGGAAGGGATTTGGAAATTGGGGTTTTGAATAGAAGAGCGAAGAAGTAAAGAGGAAGAAGAAGAAGAAGGGACGAGTGGTGTTATAGATGAAAATGGAAAAGGCGAAGAATGGGCGGAGAAAACGAGGGAAAGCGAAGTGGGAATAACCGTCTTGAGCGTTGGGAATGGGGGCTTCGCTACGTATAGGATGTCAATGGGTATGGTCGCATTCTCCCGTGTCTGAAAGACAATATTTTTTCATTTCGGACTTGATTGGGGTGGCAAAGGGTGGGTACCCGCTTATTTTTTCACTGTTAAAATTCGAATTCGTTCATTACACCCAATATCCGAACCTTAACTGAATCTGAAAAAAATTACATTTTCAATATATGTATCCGAAATTACCCGATATTCGAAATACCCGAAATTATCCGATATCCGAAATACGCGAAAGAAACAATGGATATAAGATACTGGGTATCTTATAGTTAACTAAAATATCCGATATTCTTTACCCAATATCCATCCACTAAATAAATTACTATAAAAAACTTAAATTTTCTAAAAAATAAAAATAATTTTTATAAATTAAAAATTAATAATACTAATTTTATTAATTGAATCATAAAATTTTATTTAATAAAATATATTTTATTTAATATTTAATATTTAATATTATAATTTATAATATATATATATATATATATATATATTATTTTATATTTAAATATATATAATTATTAATATATATAAAATATTATATTTAATTAATATATTATATAAAAACGAATATCGGATACCCTATTCGCCCATTCAATCGGACGGATATAGGGTATTCGAAGCTAATATCCTAATCCGATCAATATCCGATAAGTATTTCAAATATTCGATATCTGGAATATCCGATATCCGATATTCGATGGATATCGGATATTTTTTCAAACGGGTACCAGCAGATACCCGAAATACCCGTATCTATTGCCACCCCTAGTCATCGGTTGGGTATAAAATTTAATATCCATTTTTAGACTCATCCAATACTTAAATCCATAGATTTAAGACCCGAAAAATTTACTATTTTTTGTAAAATTTGTTACTTTCATCCCAAATACTTTAATTATAAGTATTGAAGACACATTCATAAATTTAAGGTCAAAACTCCAAATTGGTCCCTTATGTTTGCACGAAGTTTCATATTGGTCCTTTATGTTTCAAAAAGTTTAAATTGGTCCTTTATGTTTGCAAGAAGTTCAAAATTGGTCTTTCCGTCCATTTCTATTAATTTCTTAAGTCAAGTGTTGACCTGACATGCCACATCAGCACCACGTCATTACATATGATAGCAGATGATGATGTGGCATGACACGTAAGCTTAAATGGACACGTAGGAGAGAAGATATGTCCACCTCAGCACGTCACGTCAGCACTTAACAGAAGAAATAAACGAACTTGGACGGAAGGACTAATTTGGAACTTCTTGCATACATAAAGGACCAATTTAAATTTTTTGAAACATAAAGGACCAATATAAAATTTCGTGCAAACATAATTACATAAGGGACCAATTTGAGGTTTTGACCTAAATTTAATTATTTTCAAATTTAAGAAAAACAAACTTCAAACACACAATAAAATAAATAGAAAAAGTCTAATTAAGTTCATCCTTAAATAAACAAATACTGACATAAAATGTAGTGTGAATCGTGATTCGTGAATGGGGTAGGTGGGTGAGTGAGATGAGAGTCTGATTGAGTTTGTGTGAATGAGTGTCACGTGATGGTGAGGTGACTGTAAATTTTTTTTAATTTGATATGATATATAATATATTTTTATATAAAATATATATATATATATATATATATATTACCGGATCCGGGTCCGGGGCCAGGGTGAATACACCCTTATTCCTCCCCGAACTCAAACCCAGACTTTTACCCTTTAAAATCTTCAGACCTAGGCTCAGATCCAATATTTTAATACCTAGATCTGGACACAATAGATAAATTTTTTAAATACCCGTTAAATCCAGATAAAATTGTCAACCCTAGCTACGTAGTGCCCATAACTCCATAAGGCTATAACGTATGTGGGAATGATTTTGATAGAGAAAAATGCACAAGAGACCCAGAATTCAACCAACTTTTTGAGAAAAAAATGTACAATATGCAAAATTGCGTGTTGCCATTAATGTCTCAAAATAAAATATCATTTTATATATAAACTTATATCAATGTTTTAAAATCAGAGCTGAGTTGAATCGAAAATCAGCCAAGTGTTCGATTTGAGTTTAGTTAAAACTTGTATTTTAGTTGGATTGGTCAAAACTTATTAAAAGAGGTGACCCGGAAAATAATTAAGAATTGGATTGGATTTTCATCGACCCTTTCTTTTGCTTTTCTTCGGTGGTTGGATTTGACATTTTGGTTTAAACTTAATTATATGTATTATGTGTTTTACAATTTTAAATCTTATATAATTATGAAACAACTAATATAGGGGGTGTTTGGTATGATGTCATTTTGAGGGTGTCATCTAAGATAACATGTTGGATAACTTCGTTTGTTTTGGTATCATATGATAACAAGTGTCATATTATATAACACAAAAATGGTGTTTTTGTGTCATCTTATGACACTAAAAATATTGTGTCATATGAAATGATAGCTTTGAGTATAAAGTTTTGTTTTGAACTTACCAATATTATCCCTATTAATTATATATTTTTTTCAAGAAGTTTTTAGTGAAACAGTTGGCAGAGCAACATGCTAATATTTATAGGCCCACTTTTGATTTTTAATTTCATGTGATTTTAACAATTGACATTTAAATTATTTTCTTAAGTATTTGTAGTTATTTAAAACATTTTGTTGGTTATTTAGATAACTGTCATTTTTAGTTATATTAAACTATTTGATGACACTATTTTATACCAAATACTTACATCTTATATCATTGTAATGTCAAACATCATAACAAATATGAGTATCAAAGATAACATGGTATCTGAGATAACACTATTTTATACCATGGTATATAAGATACTCTGTTATCTAAGATGACACCATATCAAACGCCCCATAGTGTGTAAATGACATAATTGTTTTAGTTAATATTATTTGAGCTTATTATTTTTTATATATATAGTTGAATCATATGAACTACTCAATATATTTAAAATTCATGTATAAAAATATATTTTTTGTAATATAAAATATATATTGATCAAGAATTATTCAAATATTATTATTTTTATATTCATGATGTCATCCAGTTCGACCGGTTCAACTGATTGAACCGGTTAGCCCATGACCAAGAAGGTTTTTTTGTTCAACGACCGGTCTAATTTTTAAAACATTGGCTTATATGAGCTAATGTATGAAATAAAAGACTTGCCTATTTCAAAAAATTTGCACACAAATACATACTTTTTGTTTATTTTTTGACATGTATCATTTTACTAGCATCTAACAGTGCATGTCAATTACTCTTTTTATGTGTGATATCCACTCACACATAGAAAGTGTAATGACATAATTGTTTTAGTTAATATTATTTGAGCTTATTATTTTTTATATATATAGTTGAATCATATGAACTACTCAATATAAAATTCATGTATAAAAATGTATTTTTTGTAATATAAAATATATATTGATCAAGAATTATTCAAATATTATTATTTTTATATTCATGATGTCATCCAGTTCGACCGGTTCAACTGATTGAACCAGTTAGCCCATGACCAAGAAGGTTTTTTTGTTCAACGACCGGTCTAATTTTTAAAACATTGGCTTATATGAGCTAATGTATGAAATAAAAAACTTGCCTATTTCACAAAATTTGCACACAAATACATACTTTTTGTTTATTTTTTGACATGTATCATTTTACTAGCATCTAACAGTGCATGTCAATTACTCTTTTTATGTGTGATATCTACTCACAGATAGAAAGTGTAACTATCATTTTTTTTTAGACAATTCATAATTGAAAATAAGGACCGTAAGGGGTGACTTGTTCTTAGGGGACTTGTTCTTAAGTGATGACCTAGGTGCTTACGTACCTTTGTTAAGGGATCAAAGTCCACATAGTTCGAAGAGGAAACGTCCATAGAAACCTTTAGGAAGGAATGTTACCTGTGGTCGCTGTGGGTGGCTAGGACGTGTGTGTTGCTCCGGACGGACGAGTCACTTGTTGGAGGTATATTGTAAGTGATGGGTGAGAGAACATGGGTCTCTGAATAGTGCTTAGAGCAAGAGAGTGGGTGTATTTTGAGTGATTTCCATTTGATCTTCTTTTGAGTCCCCCAAGTGGGGTATTTATACTAAGTGCGTGGAGGAACGTGGTCGATCCACGTTCCTATGGGTCGTGCTCGACCCACGTCCGTGATTCTTCTCCCATGTCTTTTTTGCGAGAGAGTCTAAGGGAATAGTGGTATGAGACATGCACGAGGCCATCGAACAGTGCCACGTGTCACTAATCCGAAGCCTGTTTATGCTTCTAGAAGTAGTGCTACGCGTCCATAGGAGAAAATATTATGGAATTACATAAGTCCCCCCAAGTCTATTGGTCTTGTGCGCCCGTGGACTTAAGTTGTTTTTGCAGAGTATTGGGGGCGAGGTCGCTCGCTATGAGTTTTCCGTGGAGTGAGGTCGACCGCTAATCATAGGGGTGAAGGCAATCGAGCGTGTATCCAAGAGAACTTTGAGTTTCTCTGGGAGTCACTTCAAAGGAGTGAGTATTCAATGATATCATGTGTTGGGATCTTGTTGGCTGCTGTCCCTTCGGATATCTCGTAATCTTCTGCGAAGCTGTTTTCCTTTTTTTTATTGCCCGCGTATTTCTAAGGGCATCATCATTAGCCTTTGCTTCGGATTTCCCGCATATACCCTTTGGGTCTTTTGAAAGACTTTCGGACTTCTATGGGCATTTGGTGTTAGAAAAATATTTTATATTTGGGCTCACATTAATTGTTTAAAATATTTTGTTTAGTTTTCTAAACAAATTGGGTTAATATGTGGTTCAATAAAAAGGAAGCCCAAAGTATGAAGTCATCACTGTTGGACTAATATAGTACACATTATAATAAAGTCTGGTAGGCGGCTATGTGTAGGCCTTTTAGGGCTACTAAAGCTCGTAATGGGAGGGCCCAGTAACACAATTATATATACGCTAGGTCCCTTCTCTAACCCTAATACAGTGAGCCTCCCCATTGTAGCCGCTGCAGGACTGGGGTAATAGAGAGGAAGACCTAGTTTTTCTTCAGATTGGACCATGACAAGGTACAAATTTTGCTTATCTATCTTGTATTATTTCAATATCCTATGAATCATATATGCCTATTGTATCTAACAATTGGTACCAGAGCCTGATTATAGAACTTGAAATTTTTAATGGAGCTTTTTCTTTTCACTAAACTCTCGGATATGGTTTTGATCTTTTTGAGACCTTTTTTTAATCTAATTAGTTACTATGAAGACATCCAGATCAGTATAGTTTAATTAGGTTAAAAGTGATTAAAATGTGAAATATGGATTTGGAAGAGTAAAAGGGATGTTGAAAACGATTCATTATTTTCTATTCTTTCAGATTTAAATGTGAAATTTAAGCTATGCTTGTGTAAGACCATCGATTCCCAGTAATGTATGATGGAATTTAAATCTAGGACTTATATCTTTGCTTTTTATTTGTTTGGGATTTTCCTGGATTATTAAAGATGTGGTAAAGCCCTATTTCAAGTTCATTTGCTATAATGATTTTGGTTTTACACTGTGTTTTGTGCAGACCGAATTGGAGGTATAAGTTGATTAGAAATAATCTCTATGGATCTACAAAATCCATATGAGAATTCCGTCCAAAATGGTTTGGAATGCGTGAAATTTCTCCCGAATTAAACCGTGTTGTGCGACCCGTTTCAAAAAGGAAAAAACTTATGTCCATTTCTTTATATTCATTTCTTCCATTTCTCCAATATAATTATGACACGTGGCAAAAAGTGTTTAAATGACCAATCACAGTAGAGAGAGAATATAGAAGACCACCTTTTATATGACCAATCATAGAAGAAAGAGAGTGTAAATACAATATATGATTGGTGGAAATGGAAGAAATGAACATAAAGAAATGGACATAAGTTTTTTCCTTTCAAAAAACAGGTCAACCTGTCAAAGGAAGAAGACAGATTTGGTCCTTTCGACGAAACCCACTCGCGGGCTTTTATGAGGGGTGGCACGTGTAGGTCACCCCCACCTCCGATTGAGATAATTCCAACTGCGTTTTTTTTGTCTTATTTTTCTTGATTTTCCATATATTTATTTAATTTTTGAGACCTGTAAATATTTATTTTTTTGATATATACTTATCTAGAAATTCAAACAAAATATTCTTAAAGTTATTTTGGCATGGAAAAATCATAGAAAATATTTTTTGGGTCTTCTAAACAAAATACTCTCCAGCGCAACGTTAAGGAATATATAAAATGCCTAAAATTGTGTGAATTTTGGTGAAATTTTGTGTCTATATTTCTAAGCGTGTTGAGCTAGGTATCACTAGTATGTAATCCAAGTAAGAGCATCAAAGTTTTTGAACACAGTTCTATCATTGTATGGTGTGACTTACTAAGGGCATCAATTTAATATTTATCAATAATTTATGCAATAAATGTGTAAATATTACATATTTAAATTCTTTAAAGGTTACATGACTAATAACTAAAGCATATGGCCCTGCTATCTAAAAATAACAAGTCCTAAAAGCCTTTTAAGCTTTCTAGAAATGGCCCTGCTATCTCTCACCTCTTTTTTTGCATATGGCTTGATTTTGTTTGCTGAAGCATCTAGAAGCCAAGCGGAAGTTATTAGCAACTATCTTAAAAAGTTTTGTGATAGTTCGGGACAACGGGTGAACGGTGATAAAACCAGAGTTTATTTTTCCAAAAATGTCAACTATCACAAATGAATGGAAATTGGCAATGTCTTCGGTTTTAGAAGCTACATGGAAAGCAAGGAGTGTTTCAATCATAGGGACGGAAAGAGGATGCGGAAAATGGAGCAAGTTGGTTGGAAACCTCTAAACAAGGACTTTGTGAAGTGTAATAACGTGGATGCATGGCTCTATCTATGATAGTGGAAAAGCTGCATGTGGTGGAACTATCATAAGGAAGTCATCATAAAAGAAGATTCTAGAGCTGCCTATTGGATATCATCATGAAGGAAGTTCACGAAACTCATCCTTATTTCTTTATCATTCGAAATATCCAACTTCTCATTCAACGTGACTGGAGCATCATTTTCACTCATACGTATAGTGAGGGGCAATCGTTTGGCTAATTTCATGGCTCGTGAAGGTCATACCTTCAAATTTTGAATTACCACATTTATTAAATCCTTCTCATGGAGCCTGGCAAATTATAGAAGATGATGTTACAGGTTAGGGGAGTCTCCTTCCCCATAGCTTGTCCTGCCTAGCCTTTGTGCCCTACCTAGCCTTTGTGATTAGTCTTTGATTACCAGAAAAAAAGATGCAGTGACTGAGGGGAAAGAAAGTAAGGGTGCGTTTGGTTTGTGGAACCTAGGTGAAGTAATGGGAATCGAGATTAAGTAAAGTCTGAAAAATTAATTTTGCCCTCCCGTTTAAATATTAATAATAATTTTTAAATAAATGGTATAATTGTTGTAACTGTCGTTTTTGGCTCAGACAACTGTAATTTATAATTAGGACCGCATGGGATATTAACCATGGGGGACTTTTCCTTAGGTGATGCACCTAGGTGCCTACGTACCCTTCGGAGGGGATCAAAGTCCACGTAGTTCGCCATGGTGACGTCTATAGGAGCCGTTAGGCAAGGTAGTTTACCTGAATCGGGCCGTGTGCAGCTAAGAAGTGTCTAAGGTACTCCGGGCGGGCGAGCCGCTCTTAGGAGATTGCCTTAGTGGGAGAGAGCTCAAGTCTCTGAGGGCTGCTGGGAGCCCTATATGCGGTGGTTTTCGGGATGGAGGTGAGCTTGCCGGAGGTAGGCCTTGGTGGAACCTACGGCGGAGCTTAGGAAGATTTGTGTGAGGTGTTCGAGAGTGCTCAGGTTACTGAGAGTACATGAGGGATCTGAGTTAAGGTGTCGTAGTCCTTCGTGTTGCATATCTCTTAGCCCCCAGGTGAGGGTCTTATTTATACTGAGTGTGGGGAGATCGTGCTCGACCCACGATCTTGTGCATCATGGGTCGTCCCACGATGCTCGAGGAGCTCCCATGTTTAATAGGTGCTTCGTGGAGAGATGTGGGCGCGGACCACGTAAGTAGTAGGTGAGTGGTGACACGTGTCGCTATCACGCACGGAGGTCAAGTTTCTAGAAGCTTTGTGCCACGTGTCCCAAGGTGGAATATTCCGTAGTTACATAAGTCCCCCAAGTCTACGGGTCTCGGGCGCCCGTGGACTTAAGTTCCCTTGTCTATAACCCACTTAGGAATTTTCGTTGCCTTTGAACGTGGGAGGGCTCGCCCGCACAAGGTCAGGGTTGCTCTATGCTGCTCGTCCGACTCGCAAAGGCAGTGTCCTCTGTTTCATTATGCGGAAGAGGAAATGTTTGGGAGGTGACACGTATCTTGCTTCAAGTGGCTGGCTGCTTGACTTCATCAGCAAGTTTTCGAGCCGTCTCTGCAGAAAGTACGCGACTTACCGAGGTGGAGAGTCATCATTGCTCAGAGAGGCATTTCCCGGAATACCCTTTGTGGGTGAGCGGGAGAAATCCGAAGGTCAGGGGTCGCTTGGTCATTTCCTTCAAATCCAGAGTCGTTCTGTTTTCGCGCCTTTTTGGTTGGGCTGCGGGTGTCTGTTGGGCCTCCTTCTTATTGTTGAGAGCGGAAGATTTCTCATTATTTTGTGAGCCTTCTCCCTCTTGACCTTTAGACTTCATGATTTTCTGCTCCTCATTATTCGAAAAATGGCTTCGACCAGCGGAGCCGTTTCGGTGTGTTCCTCCGTGGATCTAGATTTCGAACAATCCCTCCTGTTGACGACTACGGAGAGAGTTAGGGAGAGGGTGGATACCCTCATTATGCTACGGGACTCCACGAATCTTCGGGAGGTTCTATCTGGAGAGGATGTGACGCCGGCGGCGCCTCCTCCGACTGCCTATGAGGGTTGGTATTCTGCTAAGTTGGAACCTGGTCCGACATTCAACATATCGGTGGCGGATGCCGGCGTGGTTTCGCGGGTGCTGCTGGGAGCTGGCACCCTCGTTCCCAGAGGGATACAAGATAAAGCCAATGGGAGAGGAGGAGACAATCCTTTGGAGCGATGGCGTCAGCTTCGTTCTCCCTCTCTGCGTCCCTTACAATGCTGCCTTCATTCCTCCATTTTCTGGCTTTGTGGAGGCTATGCTCAACCTATTGAACGTTTGCCCTGCACAACTGACCCAAAATGCGTGGTCGATACTTAGTGTCTTTGACAGGTACTGCCGGTCACACAAGTTGAAGGTCCTCCCGAACGTATTTCTTTCCCTCTATCACGTTCTCGAAGCACACAGATGGGTGTGTTTTTAGTCACGTGCAAATGGTTTTGCCATTACCGATCTGTCGGGTAACAATCATGCATGGCAGTCGTATTTCTTCAAGGTGGTACCTAGGAAGGGTTTTTGCCCGCCTTGGATCCGGCCACTCGACTGGCATCCGCGCTTTCCTTTCAAGTGGTCCAATCCTGTTCTCTAGGTTCGGTACGACCGGGAGGAGTATGAAGAGAAAACTTTCGAATTTTTGAAGGGGGTCATGGTTTCAGGCGCGGCTTTAGGTAAGTCTACATTGACGAGTTTGTGTCCTTTCTTTTTTGTCTTCTCACTAAGTTTCGGATGCCTCCTTTTCGCAGGGTTGACTCTGGGCGGTATTCAAGGAAGGCTGAATCCCTCGCCGAGTTCCCGGAGCTGGAAACACGAGCGGTCGGAGTTGGTGAGTGCTGTTGTTCCGCCCTCGGGGGTGGACAAAAATGCCGAGGCAGGCAGAGATCTTGTGGAAAAAGGTGTCGGGGCCCCGAATCAGGTGGGTGAAACCAGGTTGAATCGTCTCAACTGTAGGAAGGTTCCTTATAGCCCCATACCCCTCGAAGAAATGCCCGTCCGACTGCTGGTTGAGGGTATCTCTTTTAGAGGGAAGTTGATCCCATTTGAGGCGAAGCGGGTCATATTGGCTCGTCAGCATTATCCCTTTGATTATGGGGACGATTATGCTTTAGAGCGTATGACCAAGGAGACTATGTTGTTGCTAAGCTGTCTGGCGGGCTTTGCGTATCAGCGGGAAGTCGAGGGGGTAGGATGTTTTTCCCTTAGCTTCAATGTTCTCCATGTGTGGTGGCTGATCCCTTTGTGATTTTGTGCAGGAAGTTATGGAGGGATTGCTGGACGAGAACGCCCGACTGGCTGCGCGGGTGGAGAAATTCGAGGGCGAGCTGTTGGAGGGCAAAGCCAACGCCCTGCGGGTTCGTCGCCAAAACTTCCTGCGTTTCGCGAATTATGGAATGCAGAATGGCATTGCGCAGCTGGAGGATTTGATGGGTATCTCCATCCCTCCAGAGGTCAGGGGGAAGATGCATCCCTCGTGGGAGAACATTGGTGGGGAGTTCCGCGTTCGCGCTCAAGGGGGTTCTCCATTGAGGATCGAGGATTACGACGTGGCCCCGAATCCTCAGAGGGATCCACCTCGGTCGGGCGAGCTGCCAGAGCCATCAAAGGAGGATGCCTCTTGACTTGTATTTCGCAGTGTTCACGTTTTTGTAACTTTGGGGCGTTAGTCCCCGTATGTGAATAATATAAGGAAAAAAATTTTTGAGTACGAGAGTTGATCAATCGTATTGTATTTCATATTCCTTTAAACACACATCGTAACTGTCTTGGGACTAAGACGAGTTAGTAGTGCATTTGTCTTGGGACTAAGATAAGGTAAGAGGCATTCATCTTAGGACTAAGACGTGGTGAAGTGCCTTCGAGCTTGGCCTTTGGACTAAGGCAGAAAGAAACATTATTGACTAAGACATAGTAAAATATTTCTTGAGGCTGCTTGCGTTCCAAGTGTTTGGGACGTGTTCTCCTGTTAGGTGTGCTAACTTGTATGCGTTGTGCGAAGCGATGCCAATAACCCTGTATGGGCCTTCCTAATTGGGGGCGAGCTTGCCGTGTAGGCGTTTGCGCTTATTGTTTGTCTATCGCTGTGCGCGTGACCAAGTCACCTCTTTGGAACTTACGAGGTCAGACGCCTCGGTTGTATTTTTGAGCCAGTAGCTGCTTGTAGGCGATATTTCTGAGTGCCACTGATTCCCTTCGTTCCTCGATCACATCCCGGCTGACCAATAGACTTTCTGGGTTTGATTCGTAGTAATTGAGCACGCAGTCCGTAGGGACCCCGATGTCGGCGGGGACGATTGCTTCCTGTCCGTATGTCAGAGCAAAAAGGGGTTTCTCCTGTGGCCGTGTGTATTGTTGTTCTGTAAGACCATAAGAATGATGAGAGTTCGTCCACCCATCCCTCCTTTGCGTCCGTCAACCGTTTTCGCAATCCTTCGAGGATGATGCAGTTCGCTCTTTCCGTCTGCCCGTTGGTCGCTGGGTACTCGACTGAAGTTGTTCTGTGGTCGATACTCCACTCTTTGCAGAAATCCAGGAACCTCTCGCTGACGAATTGTCGTTCGTTGTCGGTGATCAGTGTGTGTGGGGGACCGAAACGAGTAATGATGTTCCGCTAGAGGAAATTTTGGATGTTTTGGGAGCCGATGGTGGCCAGGGGTTTGGCCTCAATCCACTTGGTGAAGTAGTCGACGGCCAATATGAGGAATTTTCGCTGAAGCGTGCCTTGAGGGAGAGGGCCCAGGATATCCATGCCCCACATGTCGGAGGGCCATGGGGATTCAATGGGCTTCAGTTCACCGAGCGGTTGGTGTATGAACACAGCGTGGCGTTGACATTGGTCGCAACTGGTGTGTGCCGCATACGCCTTCGTGGATTTCTGGTAGCACGTAGCTTGCTTCTTCGCTCGAGATGGACCGGAGATGTGGGGATGAGAATCCCTTTATGTATAGGTCGTTTCCCCATACAGTATCGAGCTGCTTGCCTCCTGATTTTCCGAGCGATTTCTTTGTCTGTAGGTAGGGTGCCCGCCGTTATGTATGCTCTGATGGGGACCATCCAAGATTTGTCGATTGTAATCGGCAATACGTTCGAAGTTATGCTGGGAGTACGTTGCGTGGTTCACAAGACTGTTTTAAGTCCCGATTGGCTCGGTGTGGTGGCTAATTTGGAGAGGGCATCAGCTTGGGTGTTTTGGTTCCGGGGGATCCGTGTGATCAACACGGATTCGAACCTGCTGATTTCTTGTTTGGCACGCTCCACATATTTGGTGATAGTGGCGTCCTTTGCCTCAAAGTCTCTGTTTAGTTGCCCGACCTTTGAGGTGCCCAAGTCGTAAGCTAGCGCTAGTCCGGCTATGAGTGCTTTATATTCAGCTTGATTGTTAGAGGCTGGGAACGTGAAGTGCAGGGCTTGTTCCACTTTGATTTCGTTGGGGCTTTCGGCGATGATGCCCGCGCCCGCGGATTTCCCGGTCGAGGAGCCGTATACGTAGACTAGCCATGGGGATTTTTCTGGCTGTGGCTCGATGGTCTCGTCGTGTTTCAGACGGAGTCATTTCGGCGATGAAGTCTGCTAAGGCTTGGGCTTTGATCGCTCATCGGGGCTCGTATTGGATGTCGAATTCTGATAGCTCGACCGCCCAGTTTTTCATTCGCCCTGCTAAGTCTGGCTTTTGCAGTATTTTTCGCAGCGGTTGGTCAGGTCGGACCATGATTGTATGTTGTTGGAAGTAGGGTCAGAGCCTTCTGGCCGAGTGGATGAGGGCGAGTACGAGTTTCTCTACCCGTTGGTATCGGAGTTGGGCTACTTGCAAGGCATGGCTTGTGTAGTAAACGAGGAATTGCTCGACCCCTTCTTCCCTTATTAGTGCTGAGCTCACAGCGTGATCGGTGGTAGCTAGGTAAAGTATGAGGGTTTTTCCTTTGACCGCTTTGGCTAACACCGGGGGTTTAGCTAGGTAAGCTTTAAGGTCATGGAAGGACTTTTCGCATTGTTCGGTCCATTGGAACGTGGGTGTTGTCTTCAGAATTTTGTAGAAAGGAAGGCATCGGTTAGCCATCCTTGATAAGAATCGATTGAGGGCTACTAGCCTCCCGTTTAACCTCTGCACCTCTTTCACTGTTCGTGGTGGCTCCATGTTGAGAATGGCTGCGCATTTCTCGGGGTTGGCCTCAATTCCTCGTTGCGAGATCATGAATCCTAGGAACTTTCCTGCCGACACGCCAAAGGCACATTTGGTTGGATTTAGATTCATTTGGTTGTTTCGCAAAACCAAGAAGAGCTCCTCTAGATGAGCCAGGTGTTGTTCGAGTTCCATAGATTTGACTACCATGTCGTCGACGTAAACCTCAAGGTTTCGGCCTATCTATTCTCTGAAAATGATGTTCATCATTCTTTGATAGGTCGCACCTGCATTTTTCAGTCCGAAGGGCATGACTTTGTAGCAGTAGACGCATTTATCCGTGATAAAGGAAGTCTTCTCCCGGTCCTTTGGGTTCATCTAGATCTGATTGTATCCTGAGAAGGCGTCCAGGAAACTCAGCATCCGGTGTCCGGTCGTCCCGTCGACTAGCTTGTCTATGTTTGGGAGCGGGTAGGCATCTTTCGGGTAGGCTTTGTTCAGATTCGTGAAGTCTACGCACATTTGCCATTTCCCTTTTGTCTTTTTGACCATTACTATGTTCGACAGCCAGTCGGGGTACTGCGACTCGCGTATGAAGCCAGCGTCGAGGAGCTTTTGCACTGCTTCGTTGATCGCTTGCTGCCTTTCTTCGCTGAAGTGCCGTTTTTTCTGGATTACGCCGGGTCCTTCTCTAATATTGAGGGAATGGCATATGAGCGTAGGGTCTATTCCTGGCATGTCTGCGGCACTCCAGGCAAATACGTCCCTGTATTGGGTGAGCAGTTCTTGGAACTTCTTCTGAGCTGTCTGGCTGAGAAAGGCTCCTACGCGGATTTCCCAGTTACTTGCCTGGTCTATGCAGATGTTTACGAGATCCTCCGTAGGTTGTGGCCTGGCTCCGGGGATTTCATCGCGCAGGTCCACTATCTCAGGGGGGCTTTCGGCATCGCTCCTGCCCCTATCTGTAGCAGGACGGTCGGTCGCATAGCATGCACAGACTCCTTGGCTTGGTTGTATTTCTCCGACGCCGGCTGACGTGGGAAATTTCATCACCATATGAGCTGTAGATATGACAACTCTGAGCTTGTCGAGGGTCGGTCATCCCAAAATTGCGTTGTAGGCTGATGGGGCCGTTGATATGGTGAACCTTACCCTGGTGCGGGCGATCTTTGGTTGCGCGCCCAGGACGAGCCATGCCGTGAGGGTTCCTTGCGCTTCAACGATCTGTTCAGAGAAGTGGAGAGTTTTCCCGTTCAACATTGGCCGATCCTTGCAGTCGGTCATTTCTTCCAAAGTTTTTGCGAAGAGTATGTCAACGACGGCCCCAGGATCTACCAGTACACTCCTGACGTCGAATCTTGAGATGTTGGCAGTGACGACTAATGGATCATTTGTCTCGGCTATGTCGCCGGTGTCATCAAAGATCACAAACTGTATTTTATGTCGCTTGCTTCGGTTCGCTCGGATGTCATCCGGTCGATCGTGTAAGGATTTTGGGGGGCGGGTACTAGTTATGCGATTGTTACCCTGTTATAACCTGTAAACATGATGGAAAAAATGCGTGGGTTTCTGAGCGTTAGGCATATACTCCTACTCCCCGAAAAAGAAATGTCGTTTAGCGGCAGGGTGCGCAAGGCATTGTGGTCTGAATAAGACCGCGGTGGGTGCCACTGTAACTGTCGTTTTTGGCATAAACAATTGTAATTTGTAATTAGGACCGCATGGGGTCTTAACCATGGGGGACTTGTCCTTAGGTGATGCACCTAGGTGCCTACGTACCCTTCGTGTTGCATATCTCTTAGCCCCTCGGGTGAGGGTCTTATTTATACTGAGTGTGGGGAGGTCGTGCTCGACCCACGATCTTGTGCATCATGTGTCGTCCCACGATGCTCGAGGAGCTCCCACGTCTAATGGGTGCTTCGTGGAGAGACGCGGGCGAGGGTCACGTAAGTAGTAGGTGAGTGGTGACACGTGTCGCTATCATACACGGAGGTCAGGTTTCTAGAAGCTTTGTGTCACGTGTCCCAAGGTGGAATATTCCGTAGTTACAATTGTTATTTTACCTAACTCACATTTTATTTGTTTTCTCATTCTCTCTCTTATTCCTATTCCCATTTCTATTCTTAGGCAGGTGACTAAGAGTTTGGTGTTTGATCTTTGATGGATATATGGTTGTTTATATTTATATATATAGTTAAAAACAGTCAGCAAATATTATATAAGAGATTTTTTAATGGTTGGGGTGGGGGAGTGATGATATTATGAATTTTGATTTATCATCACATGCATATACTTTAGTCAAATTTTAGTTTATTTATAAAAAGCTTCTTTTTCTTTTGTTATAGAAGTTTTAAATGAGAGGATAGTGCTTAAATTTTAAAAATTGCGTTAATCTTAAAGAATACTTATAAAACATATATATTATAAGATTATTTGAACTATGAAAACACAAATTACATCAGATGTATGCAAACAAAAAGGAATAAATGATCAAGTCAGCCTCGACTAATTATTATAATTTTCATATATTGGTTACAGCATGAGGAACCCAAAATGCAAGTATAAAAGGACTTAAATATAACATAATTTATAGTTATATATATTTTAACAATATAATATTAATTTTTTTTCTTCTATGTCAAAATTGATATAGTATACAAAGCCAAAAAAAGTCTCTAATTTATACAGTGTAAGGTTAAAACTTTGAAAGCTGTGGCTAGAGAAGAAGAGACAAGATTTGTTTTTGGTGGAGAGGTCTCATTTCATATATCAAATGATAATGCATATATAAAAGCTATAAAATACAGGAGAAAATAGCAAGGCTTACAAGTAATTAATGAAAATAACATGCTGCTCTCCTATAATGTGAGGATATTTAAGTAGCTAGTTGTGTATATTTTCATTTTATCGAATATACACATTTTCTCATTTTATTGATTTGTTCGTGGTGTCAGAGCATTCTCTGTGAATTTCAGGAGATTTTTGCATTTTGATCATTGCTACTCTAAAGATTGATTCATCTATAGCAATGGCGAACCTCAATGGAGAAGATAATCATGAACAGAGCCTGAGTAAGATGAAAGAAGATTACTCATGGGTGGTTCATAGTTCTAATAAACTAGGCATGGTTCTTGTTACCTCACCTTTGATGCAATCCAACTATTTGACATGGAGCACCGCTATGAAGACTTCTCTGGAATCAAAAGAGAAGTTAGGATTCATCGATGAATCGTTACCAACTCCATCTCAATCAAATGTAGTGGCTTATAGAAGGTGGAAGAATGCAGATTCAGTGATCAATGCGTGGATCACCAATTCCATTTCTAAGGATTTGGCTGATCATTTTATCTACTTTCCAAGTTCACTGCATTGTGGAAGGAGCTGGAAACTCCTTATGGCTTGAGTTGTGGACCTCAAATTTATCAGACACAGAGGTTGATTAATACGATTCAAAAAGGTAATGATCCTGTTAGTACTTACTATGGAAAATTGCTCAAATGCTGGGATGAATTGCATCGATTAATGCCTAAATCTATCTATACTTGCAATGCGAGTCAAAGAAATGAAGAAATAGATGCTTCTTTGAAACTTAATCAGTTCTTAATGGGGCTTAATGATGCGTAAGATGCTCTAAGAAGCCAGATCTTGGCAATGGAACCTAGACCGAGTGCTAGTAAGGCCTTCTCCAAGGTTGCACAAATGGAGACTGAAAAGGAGGTTAAAATGAATCTCGGTTCTGTTGTGACTGATGCTAGCACATTGTTGGCAAAGTCAGTAAAGAATGATGGAGAGTAGAAATGAGAAAAGAAGAATAATAAAACAGACAGGCATTGTGACCATTATGGAAACTCTGGACACATTAAAGAAACTTGCTTTAAACTTCATGGATATCCGAATTGGTTTAAACAGAAGAAAGCTGGAAATGGAAAGAAGCAACAAGCGAATTTGGTGATCAATTCTGAAGCTGATAATCCTTTGGAGTTAAATTCTTTAGACATTTCTAGCATGGTTTCATAATTGGTTAGACAAGAGATTGCTAAGCTTTCGAAAGGGAAAATAGGAGCTAGTGAACTAGCAAGCTTTGCACATGTACTTGATTTCGCAGGTAATGCATCTAACCTACAAACTCTTATGATTTTTGGTACTTGGATCACTGATACGGGTGCCTCTAGTCATATGTGCCATGATAGGAGTTTATTTTCTTATCTAAGAGTTCTTACAAGTCCAATTACTATGCATTTGCCTGATGGAAAGTCAGTAGTGGTTAAAGAAGTTGGTAGAGCTGCTATTAATGAAGATTTAGTGTTAGGGAATGTCTAGTATATTCCAACTTTCATGCATAATTTGCTCTATGTAAGAAAGATTATTAAGGGCAACATTAATGTTGCCTTTAACTCCTCTAATTGCTTGGTACAGGACCTCCAGATTAAAAAGGTCTTAGCCACTGGAAGTACTGTGGTTAAACTTGATGGTGAAAAATTAGTTTGGTAAAACTGTAAAAATCATAAGGAGTGATAATGGTACAGAGTTTGTTAATGATAAATGCGCTAAGTTGCTAGCAGATATGGGAATTTTACACAAAAAATCATGTGCTTATACACCGCAACAAAATGGTGTGGTAGAGCGTAAACACAAACACTTGCTTCAAGTTGCAAGAGCCATTAATTATGTTTCAATTTGGACTGCCTATGAAGTTTTGGGGTGAAACTATTTTGACAGCCACATTCATTATAAACAGATTACCATATTCTATTCTTGATTGGAAGAGTTCTTATGAGATGCTTTACAATGAACCTCGTGATTATTCCAGGTTAAAATGCTTCGGGTGTTTATATTTTGTGGCAAACACAACACGACACAGAAAAATTTGAAGCAAGATCTTTTAAGTGTATTTTTTTTTTTTTGCGGTATGTGCCAGAACAAAAGGCCTATAAGGTCTATGACCTTGAGTCACATAGGGTCATTGTATCTAGAGATGTGATTTTTATTGAGCATGAGTATCCTTTTCTTTCAAGACCTAACAAAACAATACTGTCATCACCACAACCTATACCAATTACTGAACCTATAACCGAGCCAATTGAGCCTTTTCCCTTTTCTTTGTCACCTAACCCACCTAATTCACCTATTCTTACTAGCCCTTTGACTACCAATTCTTTTCAACCTACACCTACACCCATTACTCCAATGGATACAAATACTAATAGTCCCATTACTCCAACAGATATAAAAAATTCCTCTTATTCTTTTAGTCATAATTCTGAAATTTCCATGACTGATGTTGACCACACGATTGATCCAACACCTAATTCACCTTCAATTAATGAATCTTTACCTATTATTCAAAATAGCTCCAGAGTTAGACATCCCCCTACTTGGTTACAGGACTTTGTTTTGCAATAATATTACAGAAAGTACTGAATCTTTTTTGCTCACTAACACATCTTATTCATCTCATTACACAACTTGTATGGCTAATGTTTCTAAGTCCAGGGAAACATCTTCTTACAAAGAAGCAAGTAAGTTTGCAGAATGGCATGAAGCTATGCAAAAGGAGATTGATGCCTTAGAATCCAACAATACTTGGGTACTCACTACTTTACCTAAAGGAAAAGCAAGCCATGGGGTCAAAGTTGGTGTACAAGATCAAGTATAATGCAAATGGTTCAGTGGAGAGGTGCAAGGCAAGATTAGTTGCCAAGGGTTACAATAAAGTATCTGGTGTAGATTACTTTGACAGCTTCTTACTTGTGGCAAAACAAGTAATAGTGAGATTGTTCCTAGCTTTAAGTGCAATGAAGGGTTGGTGTATTCATCAACTTGATATTACTAATGCTTTTTTGCATGGTATTTATCTCAAAGAAGAAGTGTATTTTCTTCCACCTGAAGGATACAAGAAAGCCAAGGAAGATCAAGTTTGTAGATTAGAGAGATCACTTTATGGGTTGAAGCAACCTTCATGGGAGTGGAATACAGAGTTCACTCTTCAGTTGCTGAAGTATGGGTTCAAGAAATCTTCCAATGACCATTGCCTCTTTACAAAAGGATTAAATTTTGATTTTATGGCTTTAATTGTATATGTAGATGACGTGTTGATTTCAGCTGATAATGAGAAGAGTATTTTGCAAGTGAAGAAGTTTTTACATGAGACTTTTACCATCAAAGACTTAGGCTATGCCAAGTATTTTTTGGGGGTCAAAATTGCTAGATTAGAGGATGGTATGTTTATTTCTCAAAAGAAGTACATTACTGATATAATTTCTGATACAGGGTTAATGGATGTAAAGGTAGCTTTTACACCCTTACCAAGAGGGCATAAGTTTGATGATACATCTTCAGTTCTTAAAGAGCCTGACAAATTTAGAAGATTAGTGGGGAGATTGTTGCACTTAAATATGACACGCCTTGATATTTCATATAGTGTCCAACAATTGAGTCAGTATGTTTCTAGGAAGTCTCTAACTGGCTATTGCATTTTTCTTGGGGATTCATTGGTTTCATGGAAAACCAAGAAGCAATCGACTGTCTCTAGATCTTCTTGCGAGGCATAATATAGAAGCATGGCCTATACGATATGTGAGTTAGCTTGGTTATCTTTCATGTTAGCAGATTTGAAGATTAAAGTAGAAACACCAATTCCTTTTTGGTGTGATAACAAATCAGCATTGCATATTACTCACAACCCCGTGTTTCATGAGCGGACGAAACACATTGATATTGACTGCCACATTGTTCGTGAGAAGTACAAGGATGGGTTCATAAAACCACAATACATTCAACAAATCTTCAATTAGCATATGTGTTTAAAAAGTCACTTGCACAGCCTCAGTTCAAGACAATTGTTTCCAAGTTGGATTTAGTCACTAATCCTGACCCAACTTGAGGAGGGGATATAGAAGTGTATAGGTGTAATTGTAATTGTGAATGTAATTATTTGTGTATTAGTCATATAATTATAAGGTAGGTAGTGAGGGTAGTGAGCTGGCATTCTATTAGTCAATTTTAGCAAGTTTCACTCGTGAGTTGTTAGTGTAGCTATTGTATTTAAGCAGCTAGTTGTGTATAGTTTCGTTTTATCGAATATACAAATTTTCTCATTTCACAGATTTGTTCAAACACACCTCTCAATTCTAGGGTATGTTTGACAACTAAGAGGGAGAGGAAAGGGAAGAAGATACTACTCTGATTTTTCTCTCTCCCTTGTTTGGATATTCCAAAATATTCCAAATTCGAGTATTTAAAATTTGTAAGAAATAAGGTTATAATTAAGTATAATGGAGAATTATAAATTAATCATCAATTATCTCTCCTTCTATTTTTAAACTTTCCAAATAAGAAAATATTATATTTTTCTTTCCTTCCTCTCCTTTTTCTCTTTAATTTTCAATCCAAACAAACCATAAGTCTTCCAAGGTTTTACCTAGAAATGTACCCCATATCGATCAACAAGCTAAGTTGATAATCTTTTTTACCTAAGATACTGTAGAAAATCGAAAATAAACTTCCTTTAATGAAGGGGAAAACTTCCAAAAGAAGAAGAAAAGTCTTCTCTAAAGGGGAAAACATGCATAAAAGAAGAAGAAATCTTTCATAGAAGAAGTGGAAACTCTAATACATAAGAATAAGATATAAATATACTAAAACATGGAAGGGAAGGAGGGGGAGTTGTAGCTGTGCAGAAGCCCCCTAGCTGCTGCTTGATGGAGAAATCAGATTTGTTATCGTTGCATTTGCACTGTGCTAAAGCCCAATATACAACTCCAACATGTGTTAAAGCCCAATAAAAAAGAGAGTTATATAGATACAAGTTGGCATGAACTTTTATACTATGAATATGTAGTGGGATTGTTTATAAAATTTGCTTATTTTGTAACCAAATTTTTTTTTTTTTTTGCTTATTTTCAAAAGACATGTTTATATTTAATTTGATATTAATGTTATTTAAATATATAAGTAGTAAGTATGAAAAATTTTTTGGCTGACCGCCGGATTTCCGAGGCTTTATCCCGACTAATTCGAATATATATATATATATATATATATATATATATAAAGGGTTCTAATCCCAAATTAAAACAAAGACAAACATATTTTATATTGTTTATAACATTATATCTTATTCTTCTGGCTAGTAAAAAATCACTACATCATCTATCTTCACCATACATATCATCATAAGCTTTTCAAAAGGTATAACAACTCTAAATATGTTTATTATTTTACACACACATATTTTGAAATTATTCAACAATTCAAATAGAAATAATAGAACTTGTCAAAGTACAAATACAAGGTGGTTCTATTTTTATATAGGTCAAAATTTCAAATTGGTCCCTTATGTTTGCACGAAGTTTCATATTGGGCCTTTATATTTCAAAAAGTTTAAATTGGTCCTTTATGTTTGCAAGAAGTTCCAAATTAGTCTTTCCGTCCACTTCCGTCAATTTCTTAAGTGAAGTGCTGACGTGGCGTGCTGACGTGTCCATCTAAGCTGACGTGGCATGACACGTCAGCGCCATGTCATCACATATGATCGTGGATGATGACGTGGCGATGACGTGTTAATGATGTGGTGATGACGTAGCATGACACATCATCTTAAATGGACACGTAGGAGAGATGATATGTCTATCTCAGCACGCCACGTCAGCACTTAACGGAAAAAATAAACGGACTTGAACGAAATGACCAATTTGGAACTTCTTGCAAACATAAAGGACCAATTTAAACTTTTTAAAACATAAAGGAGCAACCAATTTGGAGTTTTGACCTTTCTATATACATAGGACATTGGTCGGTAGTCTTGGCTTTGCAGTTGCAACAAGGGGCATAGCAAGAGAGGTATTATCCTTAGACTCAGTAAGATCAATGGTTGAAATATTGGGTGGCACACTCCAAGTGAAGCAATGGAACAACCTCGCAAAGGGCATTAAGGTCATTAAAGTCCCAAGCTTGACTCCTGGACACCCTCGCCTTCCTATACTAAACGACACAAACCTCAAATCTGGATCTGTCAAACTCAAAACGACATCGTCGAATAATGATTCTTTGGGCCCATTAATTAGGTGGCGTTCTGGTTTGAACTTGTTAGGGTCATCCCACACTTTAGGGTTGCGTCCGAGCCCTTTTCTGCTTAGTAATATATGGCTCCCTTTAGGGATGAAGTAGTTAGAAACCACAGTGTCGGCCATGCACAAATGGGGAGGAAGAAAATGTTGAATTGGGTGAAGACGAAAGGCTTCTCTTGCACAAGCCTTCACATAGTTGAGCTTGCATAGATCAGATTCTTGCACTAGCCTCTCCTTCCCAACCACATTGTCTAATTCTTTCGTTACGTTTTTCAATAATTCAGGTTGATTTATCATTTCTGCAATTCCCCATTCAATTGCGTTTGATGGGTTATCCACCGATGCAATCATTAGTTCCTGTAGAAACACATAAACATTAACTATTCCATTTAATTCATTGATTTATATTTATGTATAGTCCTTGTTGAAAAATAGTTTGAAGAATGTGCATCTGAGAAAACATCATTTTCTAATATAATATATTAATAAACTAGATTATTATTCGTGCTAAGCATGTTGAATAAAGTTGTTTTATTCTGAAAGTTTTATTTGAATTAGTCAAAGTCTGTTGCGTCAGTTTAGCAAAAATATAGGAATTAGTTTTATCTAAATATTAGTGTTGCTATTTGTTGGGATTAGCCGTTGAGTTGTGTAGCCTATTTAAAGGCTTTATTTGATGAATAATAAAGTGCAGTAATTAATTCCTCTATTCCTCTGTTTTATTGTTCTTAACTCAATAGTGGTATCCGAGCAAGTTGAGTGAAAATACAGATAAAGTGTGCAGCAGCAAGAGAGTCCTCATGGCTTCAGAAAATTTTGTTCAGCCTTCCATTCCTCGGTTTGATGGCCATTACGATCATTGGAGTTTGTTGATGGAAAATTTCTTACGATCAAAAGAATATTGGCAAGTCATTTCTGATGGAATACCAGCATCAACAAATGGCACAACAGTGATAGATGCGCAGAAAACAGAAATAGAAGCAATGAAGTTGAAGGATCTCAAAGCAAAGAATTATTTGTTCCAATCAATTGACCGTGCAATTTTGGAAACAATTCTATGCAAAGACACTTCCAAGCAGATTTGGGATTCGATGAAGAAAAAGTATCAAGGTTCAGCAAGGGCAAGGAGGCAGCAGCTTCAAACACTTCGAACGGAGTTTGAAACGCTTCGAATGAAGTCTGGAGAATCAGTTATCGATTACTTTTCTCGAGTCATGACAATTGCCAACAAGATGAGGATTTATGGAGATAAGACAGAGGATGTTACCATAGTCGAAAAGATACTGCGATCGATGACCCCAAAGTTTAATTTTATTGTTTGTTCTATAGAGGAATCAAAGGATATTGATGCTCTTACATTGGATGAATTGCAGAGCTCTCTACTGGTTCATGAGCAGAAGCTTAATCAGCAAGAGAAGGAGGAACAAGCATTACAAGCATTCACCAACAGTCAATCCTCTACTTCAAATAAAATTAATAGCAAGGGAAACAAAGGATCAATGGAAGGAAAAAATCAGCAGCAGCAGCAGCAACATTCAGAGTACCAATTCAACAATTCTCGTGGAAGAGGAAGAGGACGAGGAAGAGGAAGAGGTGGATCTGATTCAACTTCTCACAAAGCGAACTCAAGAGATAAGTCCAATGTAGAATGCTATCGATGCCACAGGTATGGACATTACAAATTCGAATGTCGTACTAACCTATCTAAAAATAATGGAGAAAAATCACATTTTGCAGAAAATGATGAGGAAGTTTCTCTCTTAATGGTCTGTCATGCAAAGGAGGAAACTGGCAAGAACATGTGGTATTTAGACACAGGATGCAGTAACCATATGTGTGGTGACAAGACAGCCTTCTCCACCTTAGGCGAATCGTACAGAGACAATGTAAAATTTGGGGACAACACTAAAATTTCAGTAATGGGAAAGGGACAGGTAATTATTCATACCAAGGAAAATTCCACGCAAACTATTTCTAATGTCCTTTTTGTCCCAGATTTAAAGACCAACCTGTTAAGCATTGGTCAGCTACAAGAGAAGGGCTATGAGATCTCTATCAAAGATGGAGTATGCCGTATACATGATGCCAAGTTGGGATTAATTGCTCAAGTCAGAATGACAACAAATAGGATGTTTCCTATTTATCTCAACAACATTACTCAAACATGTTTTGCAGCAAAATTAAAAGACTTGGCATGGCTATGGCACTTTCGTTATGGTCACCTCAATTTTGGTGGACTAAGAACTCTTCAACAAAAAAACATGGTTGCTGGCCTTCCAAAATTCACAAGTCCCTCAAATACTTGTGAAGATTGTACTATTAGCAAGCAACACCGAATGTCATTCCCAAAAGGAAAAGCAAGGAGAGCAAGACAGCATTTGGAGATTGTTCACTCTGACATTTGTGGGCCTATCACTCCTGTCTCAAATGGAGGTAAACGTTATGTCATCACTTTCATTGATGATTTTAGCAGAAAAACGTGGGTTTATTTCTTACAGGATAAATCTGAAGCTTTAATGGCTTTCAAAAGCTATAAAGCCATGGTTGAGAAAGAAGCTGAGAGCTCAATTCAAGTGTTGCGTACTGATCGTGGAGGCGAATATAATTCACATGAATTTGCAGATTTTTGTGAACGAGAAGGCATTAAAAGACAGTTAACAGCAGCATACACTCCAGAACAAAATGGCGTATGTGAAAGGAAGAACCGCACAATCATGAACATGGTGAGGAGTCTTTTAAAGAAGAGTGAAATCCCAAAGAAATTTTGGCCAGAGGCTGTCAACTGGAGTATTCATATTCTGAATAGAAGCCCAACTCTAGCAGTTCAAAATATGACACCCGAAGAAGCTTGGAATGGTAGAAGACCGGATGTAAGCCATTTCAAAATTTTTGGCTGCATTGCCTATGCACATATACCGGATGAGAAAAGGAAGAAGCTGGATGACAAGGGAGAAAAATGTGTTTTTCTTGGTGTTAGTGATTGTACAAAAGCTGTAGAACTGTATAATCCTAAAACTAAGAAGATCATCATTAGCCGAGATGTAATTTTTGATGAAGAAAATTTTTGGCAGTGGAATATAGATGGTGTTGATCAAAATATTCCAGCTGATTTTGACGATGAAGATAATTTTGATGAAGCAAAAGAAGGGCAGAAACCCGTGGAGATTCAAGATGAGCAAGAAATTGCAAGAGAACCAAGGACACAACGACTTAGAAGGAGACCAGCATGGATGAGTGACTATGAGGTAACAGGAATTGATCAATCTGAAGATCCACTCATACATTTTGCCCTCTATGCAGATTGTGATCCTGTAACCTATGAAGAGGCTGTTCAACATTCAAAATGGAGGAAAGCCATTGATGATGAAATTGCAGCCATAGAGAAGAATAATACTTGGGAGTTTATGGAACTTCCAAAAGGAATGAAGACCATTGATGTTAAGTGGGTTTACAAAACAAAGTTGAAGGAGAATGGTGAAATTGATAAACATAAGGCTCGTTTAGTTGCCAAAGGGTACAAGCAAGAATATGGTATTGACTACAAAGAAGTGTTTGCTCCTGTGGCGAGGCATGATACAATCAGATTAGTAATTGCACTAGCAGCTCATCAGAATTCGTGGCCTGTCTTTCAGCTAGATGTCAAATCTGCTTTCTTACATGGAGAATTAAAAGAGCAGGTATTTGTTACTCAACCCCCTGGTTATGTCAAAGTTGGTGAAGAGAACAAAGTGTACAAGTTAAAGAAGGCTTTATATGGACTAAAACAAGCCCCACGAGCTTGGTATAGTCGTATTGAAGCTTATTTTTTGAAGTCGGGCTTTATTAAGTGTCCCTATGAACACACTCTATTTATTAAATATGAAAATAATGGGATGCTCATAGTGTGTTTGTATGTTGATGACTTAATCTACACTGGAAATGATAGAAGCATGTTTGATAAATTTAAAAATTCTATGATAGAAGAATTTGATATGTCTGATCTTGGAGTGATGCACTATTTTCTTGGCATAGAGGTTGTTCAATCTACTGCAGGCATATTTATTTCTCAAAAGAAATATGTGCAAGAACTACTAAACAGGTTTCAAATGAGGGATTGTAATCCTGCTAGTACCCCAGCAGAAGCAGGTTTAAAGCTTGTCAAAGACCCACAAGGTAAAGGAGTTGATAGTACACTTTACAAGCAAATTGTGGGAAGCTTGATGTATTTAACAGGGACAAGGCCCGACATTATGCATGTTGTAAGCCTCATTAGCAGATTCATGGAAAGTCCAAAGGAGATGCATCTTTCTGCTGCAAAACGCATCCTTAGATACTTGAAAGGTACAACTGATTATGGGATCTTGTATAAGAAAGGTGAAAAATCAGAATTATTTGGGTTTACAGATAGTGATTATGCTGGAGATCTAGATGATAGAAAAAGCACATCTGGATATGTTTTCTTGATGGGTTCTGGAGCTGTATCATGGTCATCAAGAAAACAATCAATTGTGACTTTATCTACAACAGAAGCAGAATATGTAGCTGCAAGTTTATGTGCCTGTCAAGCTATTTGGTTTGAAGCAAGAGGGGGCTACAACAATTTATTGTGACAGTAGCTCAGCAATAAAGCTGTCTAAAAACCCAGTTTTACATGGAAGGAGCAAACACATTGACATTAAGTACCATTTCCTACGAGACCTCACAAACAATGGAACTATTGATCTTGTGTACTGCAGAAGCCAAGATCAGATTGCTGATATATTTACAAAAGCTCTCAAACTCAGTGCGTTTCAAAAGCTCAGAGGGATGCTTGGAGTCTGTTCAAAAGATTCATTTTAATCCAGTATTTTCTAAACTAATGTGTAGTCATTAGTTTAAGGGAAGGAATGTTGAATAAAGTTGTTTTATTCTGAAAGTTTTATTTTGAATTAGTCAAAGTCTGTTGTGTCAGTTTAGCAAAAATATAGGAATTAGTTTTATCTAAATATTAGTGTTGCTATTTTGTTGGGATTAGCCGTTGAGTTGTGTAGCCTATTTAAAGGCTTTATTTGATGAATAATAAAGTGCAGTAATTAATTCCTCTATTCCTCTGTTTTATTGTTCTTAACTCAATAAAGCAAAGGGACAATTTAATAAATTTTTTAAAGTAATATTTTTATTATTTAAGTGATAATTGCATTGCTATTATTATATTATTTTTTTAACCCTAAGCACTATTATTATTATTATTATTATTATTATTATTATTATTATTATTATTATTATTATTTTAAGCTTCATAATTTTTTTGTAAATAAAATTTCATAGTTAATATAATTTAAAAAGTGTGAAAGTTATGAATTTTTATCTATCATTAGCTGTAATAGTAATATTTTAAACTACTCAAATTAATAAATGAAATTTTTTTTATTATTGTTATTCTTTTTATTTAAAGTTAATGTTCAAATAAGATTATTTTTATGGATAAATTTTTTTTTAATAAATTTACTTGTTTAATTATTTATTTCTTTGTAAATAAATTCTTGTTGCACAAAAATATATATATTCCTTATTAATTAGATTTTTTCAATTTTTTAATTTATTTATAAATATTGTTATTTGTAAAAGTTAGAATTTATCATTGGCTAACACCGTAACACTTGTCAGCGTTCCCTCTAGTGTACTCTATTTTAGTATATATATATATATAGATAGAAGTTTTGAAAAATACATTTTTAAAATTTTTCACGGAAAAGAGGTATATTTAACATATATTTTTAAAAATTGGTTAACAACCTATCATATTATTTTCTTAAAAATAAAAAAATTTGACGGGAGATTCATCAAATAATAGAATTTAGTTAAAATACATTTTTAAAAATATTTTTCAAGCTATTATATTTTAATTAAAAATGGGTTAAGAACATATCATATTTTTTTTTAGAAGATTTTAATATTATATCTGAGAATTCACCTCAATTTGACACTTGTCACCATGTTTTCTAGTGTGCTCTTTTATTTTTTTTGGCCAGTTAGTGTGCTCTATTTTAGTAGATAGATCTTTTGAAAGATAATAGAATTTTCGAAAATATATTTTTAAAATTTTTCACGGGAAAGATTTATGATTAAAATATAGTTTTAAAAATTGGTTAACAACATATGATATTATTTTTTTAAAAAATATTTTGATGGGAGATTCATCAAATAATAGAATTTAGATAAAATACATTTTTAAAATTTTTTTCAAGCTACTTATAAAAAAAAATTTTTGTCAAGCTATTATACTTTAATTAAAAATTGGTTAAGAACGACATATATCATATTATTTTTAAAAAAGATTTCAATAATATATTTGGGAACGACATATATCATATTATTTTTTCTCTCTAATTACTATGATTGATAGATGAGTGTAAATTTAATATTGCATGTGAATAATGCATGAAGTAAAATGGAGATAATTAAAGAAGAGAAATTACTATGATTGAAGCCTTGATCTCTTGTGATGTGAGTAATTGGTTGTTATTGGCATCTTCTAGTGTAATAAGAACATCAAGCAAGTCCTCCATTTCTTCCTTCCTTCCATCCCTCCATTGTTGAATTCTCTCTTCAATAATTGGATCATGAAATTTCCTCAAGATCCCAAGAGCCTCCATCACCTTTTTCTCATGACCGTCCAAATCAAGTCCCCTCAAGCATGGCATATAATCCGATACACAAAATGCGTACAAGTATCTGACGAGTACGAAGATGGCGTCCACGTGTCGTTCTTCCTCTAATCCTGGCCCTCCATCCTTCCCACCTTCTCCAAAATACCTCTTATTGAAAAACATTCTCCTAATCACATTCATACAATAATGTTGTGCTACAACCCTAAGATCCACAAGCCCATGACCATCTTTATTATTATTATTACATTGTTTATACACATAACTAACAAGGTTATCAGCTTCTTGAATCCTCGCGTCATGAAGCCACGCAAGTCTAGCTGGAGAAATCAATTCCTTGATAACAATTCTCCTCATCTTCTTCCATTGTTCACCAAACGGCGAAAGGATCGCCGTCAAATATCCACTCGAGACGAGCTCGGCCGACATGCAAAGCGGCCTCGAAGCGAAATTAGCATCCTGCTTCTTTAAGAACTCGCAAGCAATACTAGGGCACGACACTGACACCACATGAACGTTACCTAGACGTACACATAAGATATCAGTGTTCATGTCTCTCGTCAATTTGTGTATCCACCGGAATGCTGGCTTGTTCGCGAGCATTTCGGGAAGGTTTCCAACAATAGGCCATGGTTTAGGACCAGGAGGGAGTTTGTGGATTTTGTTGTGTTTAGTTAAGAATCTGATGATGAAGTACAAGGTGAAAGCAGCTAATAAAAGGGTAAAGCCATAATATTCCATAGCTTGGACTTGGAAGAATTAAAGAAGTGATTGATGGAAACAAAGTGAAATGAATGATTATATGAGTTTGATGAAGGAATATGCTTACTTATATATGTAGTAGTGGGCTAGTGGACTAAGTTTAGAAGGAATATATATATTAATATATGGAGATTTTTCTATTTGTGCGAGTGGGAGATCATATATGGAGATTTTTCTATTTGTGCCAGTGGGAGATGGGAGGATCGAGTATCTAATGAATTTTGATTTAATTATGACCGTAGTGTGTTAGAAAAAAAAATTAGGTGAAGTTTCTTAGGTGCTTGTTATGAAGTTTCATCAATTACGTGTTTTATTTATATTCTCTTTCTTCAATGATTGGTAATTATAATTTAATATATCTATTATTAGTGTCACGTGTCTTGTTTTATTGGAGAACTTTACAATAAACACCTAAATAACTTTACCTAATTAGTTTAGTACATTATGTTAAGTTTTAATTGTCAATTAAATTAATTATAAGCAATTGTTTTTGTTATAAAAACTTTATATTAGAGTATACTTCTTTTATCTATAATTTCAGTAAATCTTGGTGTTCAAATAATATAAAATTTTTATGTAAATCCCCTTGCACAAATTATAATTACACAAGTGCATGCAACTTTTTGTTTAATTTTTAAAATAATACATAGTTACTAAATAATGAAAAGTTAATTATTCATCCACTATTTCATTTTAATTTGATGATATCTTTTTTTTTCTCCCCCTTTTTTTTATAGAAATTATATTCGATGCAATTTGCTTATGCATGCAATTACAGTGCAATTCCTTTAAAATATAAATTTTTACTTTATTTCTAAAGTACTAAAAGGGACTCACTAATAAAGATTCACTATGAATAGATTAAGAATTAAATTGTTCATTTTAAAGAAATTGTACCGTTTACACAAAAGCGAATTACAATGGATCCAGTGTCGTTTTATTTAATTAACTCACATCATATATTTATTTATTTTTTATATAATAATATTTATAAATTTTAAACCAGACCCTACAACCATTACGGTATAGTCGGTATAGATCATCATATAATAAAAACTAATAAATAATCATGTCAACTCTCTAATAATAATTTTCATATATTGACATCATGACAAATGGAAATGCAAACTATGGAACACCAAATATATGTAGATTATATATATATATATATTATAATTATATTTAGTTCGAACTAATATTAAGTCTTTTATTATATTTAAAACTATGAAGAGAACGAGACAATAGATACGAAACAACCGGTGGGCAGATATATATCTAATTAACTGCAACATGTGTTACATCCCAATCTATTATTTATTATTCATTATCTATATCTCTATATATAAAGTAATATACATGGTTCCATCTTTTGCCACGTATGTGTCCTCTTTTCATCCTTTGTCCATCCTCCACCTTGCCATCCTTACAAAGTCTCTAAATTTTTTTTTTTTTGCATTTGTTATTTAAAAAACAAGTAAAAAAAACCCATGCATGCCACCTTGAATCTTCATTTAGTGCAGTTCAACTCATTCATATGTGTCTTCCTCATAAATGTAAATCAATCTTTCATTTTTTTTTTCAAGGTATCCTCCAGTTCGACAGGCCAAGGACTAATCCTCCGCGAATATGAGCTTCATTTAAGGGTTTGCCGCTGGCCAATTGGTTGCTACATACACAAGGTGGGATTCGAACCCCCAACACTTGCTTAAGCGACCTAGTGAGCTAACCACTAGATTTTGATCACCTAAAATTGTGCCTCCACTTACTACACATTTAATTCAATCTATATTTCTATATATATATATATATATATATATATTAACATTCCTGGCTCCAATTCTTGCCACATAGATTAAAACATTCTTTGCTTAATCAACACCTCATAACACAAACTTTTAATTTGAGAAAATAAATCCACAAGTCGTTTAATATACCACCTAAGAGCCAGATTAGTCGCCATGTAATATAAGATACGCATACGTGCATTGTCTAATGCAATATATTCTGGTTTATTAAGTCATAAAAATTTAAATGATTTAAACATTGCAATTAATGAGGAATTGATATCTTCTCATATCTAATTAAAATTATCAGTAAATAGTCCATGATATATGTTGTAATTTATTCTGACGCATTAATTTTTTTTGATAGATCTGACGCATTAATTAGATGATTCCAATCTCAATATTCCCACTTTTTTTTTTCCTCTCTTTTTTTGTAGACGGTGAATTCTTCTTCCTCTGTATCACTAATTTATATTTGTAAGTATTCTTTCTTTCTTTTTCACTTATTTCGTACTCTGAAGAATTCAGTCTACACCTACTTGCTTGTGTTATTTACTAGTCTATCTTTAAACAATTTTCAATTTATAATTACAGTAATTTATACCTCACTGTAATATCTTATCAAAGAAGGTGAAAATTGCAAAGCATTTCTGTAGATCTCAACAAATGTTTTTTATTATTTTTTTTCAGGAATTTTTCCAATTTCATTTTTCAGAGTGGAATGCTTTCACATCTTTAACTGTTCAGAAGATGATAGACGATCCAACAATTCTTGATAAATATTCTGTTCATCGGCTTCCTCAGGTTCAAAATTTTCTCTAACGTTAATGTTTAATGCAATCTGGTCACTCTCTATATAAAAATAATATTATTACATTTTTTTGTGTAGCAAAAAATTAAATCCAATGGAGTTATCAATAATTCTGATCGGGAAACGGTATTTATTAATATTTTCATTTCATCTTCTAAGACTTTCTTGATTAACTTGAATTGGATAAACTAACATGTAATTTGTTTTTAGATTAACTTAACCTCAGTTATGGATGATTTTACCATGCCTGATATGTCACGACCCCAATTCGGAGTCCGTGACCGGCACGGGAGGTAGGATTTCCCCCGTCCCATAAGCCTCTAATCCCTGATTGACATTATACATGATCATAACTACCCTTTCTAATACAATCAATATATCATACATATGTGGCCATCCATTTCTAGTGACCTAAGTAAACCTGCAATCCACGGTTCGCTCAGCATCGCTTCAGTCCATACATACATATATTCAACCACACATACATATAATTTACATATTGATCACGCGCCTCAATGCGTGCGATCTATCCTAGCCACATGCGGAAGTCATACATATATAATATATACACTATCATAGCCTAATTCCCAAAAAAAACCATGACCTATCTTTAACCTGTATGAAGCCGACAACACTAGAGTATGACATATATATACAACAGTTGTATATGTAAAAAAACTACTCCCAAAAACGATTTATATATATATATATACATCAAGACTTAAAACACATAACCAAAATAACTACCCACGCGGACAAGCGTGTGGTGTTCAGGACTTGTCCGTCTCCTTGAGAAGAAGTGGACGCGTTCCCGATACCTGAACCACCTGTATCTGAAACATTTAAACAAGGGGGGCTGAGTCAAACAGACTTAGTGAGGAGCTCCCCCATCCTGGCGTAGCAATGGGTACCACTACAGTTGGGGGAAGGGAGCAAATCACAACCACATACGCATCAAACGAGTTACATTGCAATATATAATGTGATCAATCAACCAATGCATCATGTTCACAACGATAACTCTATTTCATGCTCGTAACATACTTTTCACTCCGTACGTAAATCATCCACAATTATATCATTTATTTCCATGAGTAACATATCATTTATTTCCATGAGTAACATATCAAATAAGTTCATATACATGTATTTGTATGCATTCAATTTCTGTCTCCTGCTTTCTGCTAAGAGAAATACTGGCCCAAAGGCAATCTCGTGTCCGAACCTAGTTGATCACACTAGGACATTCTGACTTCAAATCACACTTAGAGCCAATAGCCGGCAACCTATCTGACCTCGGTTCATCCAAGGCAATGGGCACTAAGTGGCTTATTCATTGGTACTATACTTCTGGTTGGCCGAACCAGGATGACCGACTCGATCTACCCGGACTATCCTTGACCAACATAACCTAAGTACTTACTCTTGGATAATACCCCATGAACAACTGATTGACTACTATACTCATTTCCCCCGTGAACCTAGTCCTCCCTATTGGTTATGCAACACATTCATTCCACACTTGAGAGACTAAGTCCACTTTCCGTAGCATGTTATACGATTAGAATCTCTATATAGTTATAATCAACTCAGTTGGTTTCTATAATTTACGAGTTCTCACCTGTAAAGTTTCGACTCAATCCTACCCACGGTAACATATAAGACTCGGTGAAGCTGCTATCACATGTACACCTTGAGCCTAATCAGATAGAAGCACATATGCAATTTACATATTAATTTCTACTTATCGACTATACAAGCATGACACAATTTAATCGAACAATCCACACGTCGTATAACAGATACATATAATAGAGCAAACCACTTATCCACGTAGTCATCCAACCCTGTAGGGCAGGGATGGGAGAGCCCCTCACCTGGTTGGCCCTCCTGATCAGTCCTCAGAGTACCTGAAGCTCCAACTACCCTGTGTTGGGCTATACACATGTGTTTAAGCTGTTAGCAACTTGTAACTAAGCAATTATCATGCACATGTCATGCTAATGCTCATGTACCCTCTAGACATTTCCAAGAACTAGATGCTTGACTTGTTATGTCGTCTACTTGCTCTTTGGAAAGTCCATAGTATTTTCGTACTTGACTTTCACCTATTCGTATTATTTAGAACTTCTTAAAGCTTTGGATTGGAGATGCTAGCTTAACTTAATTCCAATTCTTGTATCATAAGTAATTTTAACTAACAAAGGAATAAATTTATGGCTCAAAAGAGTCATTAGCTTTACTCGTTCAATGATTTCCCTTATTTGCCGAGTAAGAATTTACCCACGACCTCCTTAATTATGAAAAACATAATCGGGTGCATCTAGAACCCAAAAGGGTGTATAGGAAGAGCTTTAAAACCAATTTAGATGGTCTTAGGTGTCCACCACGGCCTAGGCCGAGGTGTCCAGCCCACAGCACAGCTTCTTGCTGTGCTGTGGCTTGGTATATTTCCTCTTTTTCGCCGGATTTAGCTCCGGCTAGCGACGGTAATTACTCGGTCCAACAATTATAACACCTATACAACTCCAATCCAAGTTCATTCATTGCATCAAACCAGCAAATTTTGAAATTGAGAGAATTCCTAACCCATTTCCATAATTTCCAAAGCCAGCCAATTTCTTCGATTTGACCTTGATTCTCAACCTCCCTAAGCACTCACAACACTACTATAAATTCGAATTTATCCCCGAAATATCCCAAATGGAGGTAAATGATGATTTCCTAAAAATCCCTAAAATTGGAAGAAATTGGGGTTTTGAAGGTTTAGGGCTATTTACCTTGATTCAATCGGATAGAAAGGTCGAGAGGTGACGTAGAAGTGTCCCGGCAACTTTCTCCGGCGTCGGAACAGCCTCTCCGGCGAGAATTCGGTCCGTCTCCTTCCTCCCTCTCCCTCTCGCTGCTCTCTCGGGTCCGTCTCTCTCTCTCGCTTCTAATTTCTTTTTTTTTTTTGTTATGATGAAAGGAAACACAGTTCAGCCCCAAAAATAAAAATATAAGGCTGAAAAACATATATTTTGTATTTTGTCCCCTTTCCCCCAACTTTTAAGTTCCTTTTTCATTTAAGTCCTCTCTTTTTCCTAAAGAAACATAATTCTTATTCTACTCTTCTTTATTTTCTCCAACCTTTAATCTAATTTTTTTCTTTCGAAAGAAAAAATAATAATAATAATAAATAAAAAGAATCTCGGACATTACAATCTTCCCCCCTTAAGAAATTCGGTCCCCGAATTTCAAACAGTATACTAACCTTAGTCTTGAAACAGGTGAGGATACGTCCTGCGCATTTCACCCTCGACCTCCTATTTATCTACTTCGGTCGAGTGATTTCTCCACAGGACTTTAACCAATGGAATCTCCTTTGTTCTAAGTTCTTCAACTGCCGATCTAGGATTCTCACTGGCTCCTCTTCATATGTCAAATTTTTTGTTAGTTGCACATCTTGTGATTGAATCACGTGCGAGGGATCTAAAAGATATTTCCGAAGCATCGATACATGAAAAACAGGATGTAGTCCCTCCAATTCTGTAGGTAATTCCAACCGATACGCCACATTCCCAATTCGTTCCAGGACTTCAAACGGTCCGATATATCGAGGACTTAGCTTCCCCTTTTTACCGAACCGCATTACGCCTCTCATCGGTGATATCCTCAGAAACACCTGTTCACCAACGGCAAACTCGAGTTCTCTTCTCCGATTGTCTGCATAGGACTTTTGCCTACTCTGAGCCGTTAGCAATCTTTCTCTTATGCACTTCACCTTTTGCAAGGCATCTTGTAACAATTCTGGGCCGATTAGGCTAGCTTCTCCGACTTCAAACCACCCAATCGGGGATCTGCACCTATGACCGTACAGAGCCTCAAAAGATGCCATTTGGATACTCGCTTGATAACTATTGTTGTATGCAAACTCAGCCAAAGGTAGATACCTTTCCCAACTTCCGTCGAAATCCATGATACACGCCTGAAGCATGTCTTCAAGAATCTGAATGGTTCTTTCCGATTGCCCATCAGTCTGTGGGTGGAACGCAGTACTCAAATCAACTCTCGTTCCCAACACTTCCTGCAGTGACTTCCAAAACCTGGAAGTGAACTGTGGCCCTCTATCAGATATTATGGACACTGGCACACCGTGCAATCTAATGATTTCTGATAGATAAAGCTGCGAATACTGACTCACTCCATAAGTGGTCTTAACTGGTAGGAAATGTGCAGATTTAGTCATGCGATCCACTATCACCCAAATCGAATCGAATCCACGTTGTGATCTTGGCAACCCTGTTACAAAATCCATCGTTATCCTTTCCCATTTCCCTCAGGTATTTCTATCTGTTGTAATGTTCCGGCGGGCTTCTGGTGTTCCGCTTTGACTTGCTGACACCCTAAACACCTGGCTACATAGTTTGCAACATCCTTCTTCATGCCATTCCACCAGTACAGCTGCTTCAGATCATGATACATTTTATTAGCTCTCGATGGATTGTATAAGCAGTCCGATGTGCTTCTTTAAGAACCCTTCTTTCAAGTTGTCAACCACAGGAACACACAACCGTCCCTCTAATCAAAGTACTACTCCGAAATCATCAATAAAGAATCGGACGTCGTCCCCCTTCTCTTTAATTACCATATCCTTGATTTGCTTGAGGTCGGTATCTTCGTCCTGTCTAGACTTCACCTCTTCTACCAAAGAGGACTAGCTTGCAAATGAGCTAAAAGTGAGTTGGAACTTCCATCTCAAACTAATTTCCCGTTTGTTCTAGCTCGTGCAGCTCTCTAATCAACGGTCTTCTTTCTTAACTTATATGAGTAAGACTGCCCATGGATTTCCGGCTCAGAGCGTCGGCTACCACATTAGCCTTTCCTAGATGGTACAAGATTGTACAGTCGTAGTCCTTCAACAACTCTAACCATCATCGTTGTCTCAGTTCAAATCTTTCTGCTTGAAAATGTATTTAAGGCTCTTGTGGTCTGTATAAATTTCAACATATCTCACCATATAGGTAATGTCTCCATATTTCAAAGCAAATACTACAGCGGCCATCTCGAGGTCGTGAGTCGGGTAATTCTTCTCGTGTTTCCTCAGTTGTCTAGATGCATACGCAATCACCTTGCCATGCTGCATTAATACACACCCTAACACGATCCTTGACGCATCACAATATACCACATACCTTTATGGGCCTTCAGGTAATGCCAACATCGGAGCGGTAGTGAGACTATCTTTCAGCTTCTGAAAACTCTGCTCACATTTATCATCTCATATGAATTTCACTCCCTTCTGAGTTAACTTAAGTCATGGGTGCAGCAATCTTAGAGAAGTCCTGCACAAATCTTCTATAATATCCGGCCAAACCCAAGAAAACTGCGAATTTAGTAACTGAGGTAGGCTGGGACCAATTCTTCACCGCTTCTACCTTACTGGATCAACTTGGATTCCCTCTTACGATACCACGTGATCCAAAAAGGCAACTTTCTCAAGCTAAATTCACACTTGGAGAACTTGGCATACAATTTCTCCTCTCTCAACTTCTATAATGCTAACCTTAAATGTTCTGCATGTTCTTCAGAATTCTTCGAGTAAACCAAGATGTCATCAATGAAGACAATGACAAATCAGTCCAAAAATAGTTTGAAAACCCTATTCATCATGTCCATGAATACTGCAGGAGCATTAGTTTAATCCGAAAGACATCACCAAGAATTCGTAAAGTCCATATCGGGTCCGGAATGCTGTCTTAGGTATGTCGGAGTCTCGTATCTTCAGCTGATGATACCCAGATCGCAAATCAATCTTGGAAAACCGTTTTGCGCCCTGCAACATGATCAAATAGGTCATCTATCCTCGAAAGTGGGTACTGATTGCGGATCTTCACCTTGTTTAGCTTTCTGTAGTCGATACACAGTCGCAAAGATCCTTCCTTCTTCTTCACAAAAAAGGACCGGTGCACCCCAAGGAGAGAAGCTGGGTCTTATAAAACCCTTATCAAGCAATTCTTGTAACTGTGTATGTAACTCCCTCAACTCTTTTGGAACAATCTGGCAAGGTAGTGTGGAGATACGCTGGCCGCCAGGTTGCAACTCAATTTCAAATTCAATCTCCCGATCGGGGCGGCAACCCCGGCAGATCTTCTAGAAATACATCCAAGAACTCTCGTACTACCGGTACTTGATTCGGTGAAACTACTACTTTCGTGGTATCCTTGACCAAAGCCAAATACCCTTTACATCCCTTTGCAAGCAATTTGGATGCCTTCATCGCCGAGATTAAGCTTGGGTATGGTGCAGCTCTGTCACCCCGTATCACAAAAGGTTCCTCATTTGGCATATTGAATTTCAAACATTTAGCCCCTGCAGTGCACAACCGCATGGCAAGACGACAACCAATCCATTCCGAGGATTACATCAAGATTAAACATAAACAGTAAACGAAGGTCTACCCACAGTCTCATGACCATCGACCTCCACAATGCAAGACTTGTGCACATACTCCACCTGTACCGATTCTCCCATTGGAGTAGAGACCAGTACTGTTTCTTTCATTCTAGACGGAATTTTCTTGAATTTAGAAGCAAATGCATGCGACACATAGGAATGAGTTGAGTCGAATTTTGAAATTGAGAAGAATTCCTAACCCATTTCCCATAATTTCCAAAGCCGCCAGTTTCTTCAATTTGGCCTTGATTCTCAACCTCCCTAAGCATTCAACAACACCTACTAAGTTCGAATTTATCCCCGGAATATCCCAAATGGAGGTAAATGATGATTTCCTAAAAATCCCCTCTCCCTCTCTCCCTCTCCCTCTCTCTCTCTCCCTCTCCCTCTCCCCCTCTCCCTCTCTCTCTCTCTCTCCCCCTCTCTCCCCCTCTCTCTCTCTCCTCCCCCTCTCTCTCTCTTCTCTCTCTCCTCTCTCTCTCTCTCTTCTCTATCCCCCTCTCTCTCTCTCTCTCTTCTCTCTCTCTCTTCTCTCTCCCCCTCTCTCTCTCCTTCTCTCTCCCTCGCCCTCTCCCCTCTCTCTCTCTCCACCTCTCCCCCCTCTCTCTCTCTCTCCCTCTTCTCTCTCCCCCTCTCTCCCCCCCCCTCTCTTCCCTCCCTTCTCTCTCTCTCTCCCTCTCTCTCTCTCTCTCCCTCTCTCTCTCCCTCTCCCTCTCTCTCTCTCTCTTCTCTCCTCTCTCCCCCCTCTCTCTCTCTCTCTCCCCCTCCCCCCTCTCTCCTCTTTCCCTTTCTCTCTCTCCCCTCTCCCCCCTCTCTCTCTCTCTCCCTCTCTCTCTCCCCCTCTCTCCTCTCCTCTCCCTCTCTCCCTCTCCTCCTCTCTCCTCTCTCCCTCTCCCTCTCTCTCTCTCTCTCTCCTCCCTCTCTCTCTCTCCCTCTCTCTCTCTCTCCCCCTCTCTCCCTTCTCTCTCTCTCTCTCTTCTCTCTCTCTCTCTCTCTCTCTCTCTCTCTCTCTCTCTCTCTCTCTCTCCCCCCTTCTAATTCCTTTTTTTTGTGTTATGAAGGAAAGGAAACACGGTTTAGCCCCAAAAATAAAAATATAAGGCTGAAAACATATATTTTGTATTTTGTCCCATTTCCCCCAACTTTTAAGTTCCTTTTTCATTTAAGCCCTCTCTTTTTCCTAAAAAAACATAATTCTTATTCTACTCTTCTTTATTTTCTCCAACCTTTAATCTAATTTTTTTTCTTTCAAAAGAAAACAAAATATAAATAATAATAATAAATAAAAAGAATCTCAGACATTACATGATATGAACAAATCAAAACAAATGCTTCGTCGGGATGGGCGTCGACTATCATTTCATGATGTTGAAGCCTCCCCATCAATCGAGACGCTAAGAACATGCAAGAGATCTGTTACTGATTTTTCTAATGATGGTTAGTCTTCCGGTGAATTTATGTTGAATATTGACGACGCACATAAGAAAGTGAAGATTGAGAAGAATTAATTATTAAATAGTTTGCCATGTTTTTTTTAATTTATTCCAGACTATTTCTTTCGATCCTTTTTTATGTTATCCACATTTGGCTTTAACGTTTTTAGCATATAGTAGAAGATTTTATGTAATGGTTTTCCTATTTCAGGGACATCTTTATTAAATCATCTAAATAGTTAATTTCAATTTATTTCTTTGAACCCTTGAAGTCCAAAATTTAAAGCTTCAATTTATTTCAATTTGAATCGTACTATTTATCACACAGTCTATCATGGCCGCGATGGAGGCAATTGAATTTGGTCAACAATATAAATATATAGAAAATTTTGTAATGGATATAGGATATTGTTAGTTTATGTTCCCCGAAGAAGATATAGAAAGTTAGTTTTCAAACTCCTACTAATAAAAGCTGATGAAATTTACGTGATTTTTTTTTTTTTGAGATTTTGCATTATCAATTTCAACCTCAAATGATAGAAATCAATTTAATCATCAAAATCAAATTCATATCCTATAATTACAATATACCAAAGTCAACTATGTATATCTATGTAATTCATTATTTTAATACAATCAATCAGATTGTAGCATCAAAAAATATTGATCAATCAAATTAATAAGGAACAAATATATATAAATCCTCTATATCATTTTTTCTATAATGAATAAATTAAATTCAACTATTAATTTGAGGCTTTAAATATGCTTAATGTTCTAATTTACACTCTTAAAATTTTAACTAAAACAATTTATTCCTTATAACGTGCATATGAAGGAATAAATTGCCTACTTGATAAAATACCATTAATTAATATGATTGACAATTAAAAGTTATTGGTTTTAAATACTCAAATTCAACATCAAAGAAATCACTTTTAAAATTTAGATGAAGAATAGCTACATGGGAAGGATCTTATGCATAATTTTAAATTAAATTGAATTACTAATGTGATTTTTGAATAATACAGATTCTTTTAATTTAGTGTCTTAACTCTCAAGAAAAATTTTTTACCATTAATTATATTGTTATTTTTTTAACGAAAATTTGATTGATAATATAAATGTGTTCGAATAAAAACCTACTAAAAAAAGCTAATGAAATTTACGTTATTTTTTTTTGAGATTTTGTATTTACAATTTCAATCTTAAATGATAGCAATCAATTTAGTCGTCAATATCAATTCGTATCCAATAATTACATTATCCCGAGGTCAACTATGTATATCGGTGTAATTCATGATTTTAATACAATCAATCAGATTGTAGCACCAAAAAAATCATTGATCAATCAAATTAATAAGGAACAAATAAATATAAATTCTCTATATCATTTTTTCTATAACGAATAAATTGCCTACTTGATACAATAACTTTAATTAATATGATTGACAATTAAAAGTTAATGGTTTTAAATACTCAAATTCAAAATCAAAGAAATCACCTTTAGATGAAGAATAGCTACGTGGGAAGGATTTTATACGTAATTTAATTAAATTGAATTACTAATTTGATTTTTGAAAGATACAGATTCTTCTAATTTTGTGTCTTAACTCTCAAGAAAAAAAATATTACCATTAATTATATTGTTATTTTTTTAAAATCAAAACATCTTATGCATAATATTAAATTAAAATGAAGTATTAATTTGATTTTTAAAAGATACAGATTTTTCTAATTTAATCTCTTAAATCTCAAAAAAAAAAAAATCCTTTTCACGTCCATTTTAAGGATTAAATTGTTAATTCATTATTTTCATACAATCAATCAGATTGTAGCACCAAAAAAAAAATTTGATCAGTCAAATTAATAAGTAACAAGTCCTATAATTACAATATCCCGAGGTCAACTATGTATATCTGTGTAATTCATTATTTTAATACAATCAATCAGATTTTAGAACCCAAAAAAATTTGATCAATCAAATTAATAAGGAACAAATATATATAAATCCTCTATATCATTTTTTCTATAATGAATGAATTAAATTCAACTATTAATTTGAGGCTTTGCTTAATGTTCTAATTTACACTCTTAAAAATTTAACTAAAACAATTTATTCCTTATAACGTGCATATGAAGAAATAAATTGCCTACTTGATAAAATACCATTAATTAATATGATTGACAATTGAAAGTTATTAGTTTTAAATACTCAAATTCAACATCAAAGAAATCACCTTTAAAATTTAGATGATGAATAGCCACGTGAGAAGGATCCTATGCATAATTTTAAATTAAATTAAATTACTAATTTGATTTTTGAATGATACAGATTTTTCTAATTTAGTGTCTTAACTCTCAAGAAATTTTTTTTTATCAATAATTATATTGTTTTTTTAACGAAAATTTGATTTATAACATAAATGTGTTCGAATAAAAACTTACTAATGTAAGCTAATGAAATTTACGTGATTTTGTTTTTGAGATTTTGTATTTACAATTTCAATCTTAAATGATAGAAATTAATTTAGTCATCAATATCAAATTCATATCCAATAATTACATTATCCCGAGGTCAACTATGTATATTGGTGTAATTCATGATTTTAATACAATCAATCAGATTGTAGCACCAAAAAAATCATCGATCAATCAAATTAATAAGAAACAAATAAATATAAATTCTCTATATCATTTTTTCTGTAACGAATAAATTGCCTACTTGATCCAATACCTTTAGTTAATATCATTGACAATTAAAAGTTAATGATTTTAAATACTCAAATTTAACATCAAAGAAATCACCTTTAGATGAAGAATAGCCACGTGTGAAGGATTTTATACGTAATTTTAAATTAAATTGAATTACTAATTTGATTTTTAAAAGATACAGATTCTTCTAATTTTGTGTCTTAAGAAGAAAATGTTACCATTAATTATATTGTTATTTTTTTTAAATCAAAACATCTTATGCGTAATATTAAATTAAAATAAAGTATTAATTTGATTTGTGAAAGATGCAGATTTTTCTAATTTAATCTCTTAAATCTAAAAAAAAATTCTTTTTTACGACTATTTTAATGATTAAATTGTTAATTCATTATTTTAATACAATCAATCAGATTGTAACAAAAAAAAAAATAGGACAATTATTTGTAAATATTTGCTCTGAACGGAAAAGTGGGGCAATTATTTGCTTTCTATTACTGTAATTGTTTTTTTTTTCTTCTTTTTTCTCCAAAATCAAAGTGTATGTGCTTTTCATTTTACAAAGGATCAAACTTTGTCCGATCTTACAGACACAAGTCCTACTTCTTCGAATAAGTACACACGTCCTTATGTTATGCAAAAGGTTGGTAATAGTTTCATAAGTTATATAAACAGTAATTCAATTTTGTTGGCAGTTATTAAGATTTTGTGTGTTACATAATATTTTGTATGCATTTTTTTTGTTACAATTCTCATTTAACTGAACACCCTTTACTTCAGTTCTGATCGGTAGACAAGAACAGAAACTTGAGATTAGTGGCTGCTATTATTTTGGGCACGTCTGGTATAAATGCACAGAAGTAAAATACTGTAGAATAAAGTATTATAGAATAAAAGAAAGTAGTGTAGAAAAAAGTGAGAGAGATAGAGAGAAAATTAGGAGAGAGAGAAAATATGATAAAAAATGTGTTTGATATGTATAAAATATGATATAAAGTTTTTTGGGTAAAGTATCCTTGCTGCCCCCAAACTTTGCTGCAATGTTCATTCCTGCCCCCAAACTTTTTTTTGGTTCATGCCTACCCTTAAACTTTCAATTTTGTTCATGCCTACCCTTTTTGCTAACACCGTTAACTTGTTTGACAGAATTTGCTGACGTGGACGATGAATGTGTATTTCTTTTGCCACGTCATTGTCCACCTCACATTTTACTTTTTACTTTTATTAAAAAAATTAACCTAATCCAAATAAAAAAACATTTTAGGGTAAAAGTTTGGTTTTTTTATTTGGATTAGGTTAATTTCTTTTAATAAAAGTAAAAAATTAAATGTGAGGTGGACAATGACGTGGCAAAAGAGATGCACATTCATCGTACACGTCAGCAAATTCCGTCAAGCAAGTTAACGGTGTTAGCAAAAAGGGCAGTCATGAACAAAATTGAAAGTTTGGGGGTAGGCATGAACAAAATTGAAAGTTTGGGGGTAGGCATGAACAAAAAAAAAGTTTGGGGGCAGGAATGAACATTGCAGCAAAGTTTGGGGGCAGCAAGGGTACTTTACCCAAGTTTTTTAAAAAAATCGTGAGATTACATATAATGGTCTGTTTGTGTACAGTTTTATTTAGCTATAGTTGAATTGGTATTAGGGATGGCAATGGGTAGGGTACGGGGAGGATACTGCAATCCCCGGCCCCGGCCCCGGAACTCAATTTTTTCCCTGTCCCCGGACCCGTCCCCGGCCGGGTATAAAATGTGAGACCCATCGAATACTTAAATCCCCGAACCCGGAAAATTTATTACTTTTTTCTACAAATCATAAATTTAATTTATTTCAAATTTTTTTAAAAAAAACTTCAAACACACAAGTATTGAATACACAATCATAAATTTAATTATTTCTAATTTTTTTAAAAAAACTTCAAACACACAATAAGATTAAAATAAAAAGTATGGGTTTTTGAGCTTAGTAAAATGGAAATGTGTGTGAATCGTGATGAGGGTGAGGCACGCGTGTGGGTACTGGACTACTGGATAAGTGTGAGATGGTGTGTAAATTTTTTTTAATATTAATATATATAAATAATATATAAAAAGTATTTATATATAAAATATTTATATAAAAATATTTATATATAAAATAATTTTAGATATATTATATCACCGGGTCCGGGGTGAATATAATACCCCTTACCCGTCCCCGGACCCGGACCTAGAAATTTACCCGTTAAAATCTTCGGACCCGAACTCAGACCTATTTTTTTAATACCCAAACCCGAACCCAACGGATAATTTTACCGGGTACCCGTTGGGTCGGGTAAGATTCCCATCCCTAATTGGTATCTTGATTTAAACCTCCAGCCTTTGTATGTGTACTTGCTCACCCTGTCCACGTTCTTTCGAGGTCCCATTAGTGGTTTGACACTTGATGGTAGTGTTGAAGTGGCATAGAAATTTTCATTTAATCATTAATAGCATTACGATAACTTTTTATGTTATGTATCACAAAATATACTCCTTTTTTGGTTATATATTACTATTGGCTAAAGTACTATTTTGGTCCTCAATGTTTGCATGAAGTTTAATGTTGGTCCTCAATGTTTCAAAAGTTTAATGTTGGTCCTCCAAGTTTTTTTTTGGTCGATTTTGGTCCTCGAGTGTAACACCGTTAACTTTTGCCGTTAAATAATGACGTGACATGCTTATGTGAAACACTCTCTCCTATTTGTCATATTTTAATGACGTGACATGACACATCACTATCAAGATGATGATGATGGAGAGAAGATGATGATGTTGCAATGTGGGGGTGACGTGGCAGTGATGCGTCATGCCACGTCATTAAAATATAACACGCAGGAGAGAGGGTGTGCCACATAAGCATGTTACGTCGGCATTTAACTGCAAAAGTTAACGTTGTTACGCTCGAGAACCAAAATTGATAAAAAAACATTGAGGACCAACATTAAACTTCATGCAAACATTGATCACCAAAATAGTACTTTAGCCTATTACTATTTGAAATTCTGTAAAATACATTAAAGATCTTTCAATGTTATTTAATTTATACAACTTTGTGTCGATTTTAGTCATCCGACTAATCAACTGATTAAATTGAATGATTGAAAAAGTCATTAAATCAATTTAATAATTTTTGGACCAACCAATCAAAATCATATAAACAATTTATTAAAATTAAAATAACTAATATAATTAGTTATGACAATTATATATTTAATTTGTTTATTTCTTATACTTGCCTAATTTATAAGACCAATATCCAAAAGTTAAAATTTCTTACATATACTTATAAATTTTTAGTCACTATTGAAATCAAACATTTTTTTAAAAAAATATTATATAATACATGCTTTGAAGTATACTCAAAAGAATATGGGAAGGGGTATGGATACAAAGTGATATTATTGCACGTGGCACGTCAAATCAACAAAAATAATTAATTATTTTAATGGTGTTAGTAAAAATAATAAGATTGTCTAAAACTTGAAATGTTTTGGGACATAATTGATTGTAATAAAATGTACGGGGCATATTTGACCGAAAGCACAAACATTGAGGATACCAAAGATATTTTACCCTTTTTTTTTCAATAAGGTGAAAGATATTATTTTTAAATTTATGATTGATATTTGTTGCGTTTCTTGTGCTGCACTTATTGAGATTTCTCTTAAAATTCATCCTCTGCATTCATTATTTTTTTTTTTTAAATATTAGATTATACAAATTTTGAAATGTGCAAGAATATCTAAAACAGTACGGCTATGGGTAGGACTTAATTTTAGAATTACCATATATCATATAGAATTGGAAAACAAGAACATATATGTCATGAAGGACATATATAGGGGTGAGCATTAGTTGTATTCTTCGGGCAAGTTTAATTTTTTAAAATCTAACTCGCACACTTAACTCAACTAATTACTTGATGTATTGTATTATGTCAAGTAATAATTAGGACGGGTCAGTTCGGTTATCCTTTCAATGTTTTTCTTTTTCTTAATTGATGAATTGAAAAATGTTGAATTGAGCATTGATCACTTGGCCGAACATTATAACTGTTATTTAAGGTGCAACTCTTTCTACTTGGCATAGTCCAAACGCCATGCAGTTCAACTTTTGCTTGGCTCCTACCCGGGGCTTCATCTAAGGACAACAATTGTTATCGCACATTGGCCAACGATATATCCCCCCTTAGCAATGCCCTACAGGAAATGAATCTATGACCTTGACTCTAATAACAATTGTTGAATTGAATGCTTGCCATTATGCCAAAAGAACAAACATAAAGAATATCATAAAAACTATAATTTCACTAGGCCATACATATACCTTAAGGAGATGATGGCGTAGATGATGAATTTTCAAATTCTTAAATGATTAACTACCATATGTTTTAATCTTCAATTTTTGACCAGATTTGAAATGTCCACAAGAGAAAAGAAACCCTTGTGTGCATATATGGTTACATGTCTGCCAATTCATCATTCCAAACTTTATTCTTTCTAGATTTTTGACCTTTTTGGTGGTGGATGAGTGATAGTGGGGAATGGGTAAGAGATGACATGATGAAGAATGCCAAAATAGTGAGTTGCTTGTGTTGCTTCTATGGAATCTTTTTCTTATCCTCTTTTTCAAATCATAAGAGTGATAGATATTTTTGTATAGCACTTTTACTTGAGAGATGATCGGTGATATTTGAATTTGTTATGACGATTACTTGATTATTGGGGATTAATATTAGATATTTTTATTGTATAGCATTTTTATTTGACTTTTGGATATTGGTTTTCTTTACTTCTTAAGTTGATTGTGTTTTTTCTTTTGCACTCTAATCTGTCGTGCAAAAGAAAATATAATTATTATTTTTCTATCATAAAATATAGCTTAATAGATTAATGTAATAAATTTTGGTGTGATTATTTTCACCGATGCAATTTAGAGGCGTTTTTTAACCATTCAAATAAAACAAATATTAACAATTATAAATATTAATAAATAATTTTATTGCAATTATATAAAATTTTTTTGAAAGCTAGAAACACTCTTCTTCATGCCACATGAAGTTAACGAAAACTCTTAAAGGTTTTTTTTTTGGCTAAAGTATTATTTTGGTCCTCAATGTTTGTATGAAGTTTAATGTTGGTCCTCAAAGTTTTTTTTTTTTTGGGTCGATTTTGGTCCTCGAGCGTAACACCGTTAACTTTTTGCCGTTAAATGATGACGTGACATGCTTATGTGGCACACTCTATCTCCTATGTGTCATATTTTGATGATCTGGCATGACACATCACTGTTATATCACCCCAAATTGCCACATCATCATCTTCTCTCCTTCATCATCATCACTATCATCATCATATTTTAATGACGTGGCAGTGATGTATCATGTCAGATCATTAAAATATGACACGTAGGAGAGAGGGTGTGCCACATAAGCATGCCACGTCATCATTTAACGGCAAAAAATTAACGGTGTTACGCTCGAGGACCAAAATCGATCAAAAAAAAACTTTGAGGACCAATATTAAACTTTTGAAACATTGAGGACCAACATTAAACTTCATGTAAACATTGAGGACCAAAATAGTACTTTAGCCTTTTTTTTTTCCTAAATAATTTTCAAATTTTATAGAACAATATTTCCTTGAGGACAAATAAAGCCGATAATATGTGAGTACAAACACCTCTATTGACAAAATAGAAGGAAAGTAGTCAAATTTAATTTCCATCAAATTCAACAAATTAATCAAATTTGTTAAAATTATATCAGTTCTCAATTATATATTTATGAAGAAAAATTAATCATAAATTTGAATTATACATTCTATATTAATTAAATCTATCTATTATTTATTATCTATTATCTATTATATATGTAAAAGTAAGAGACACTAATTCCCAACCTGCCACATAAGCTTCAGCAGCCTTTTGCATTCTTGACATGGTGGCATCTATGTGGCACAAACTAGGATCTATGTCATTATTCTTTGACAACTCATACTATCTCTCTAAAATACTTGGAAAAATCATGTTAATTTCCCATAATTTGCTCAGGAGTCAACTATTTAATCCTTATCATATCTTTAATTTTAAATTTTGAATTTAAAATCTTATCTTCAAATGCTATTCTATCTTAATCAATGTTGTAAGAACTGAACCGGACAAAGATTCGAACAAGTGTTCGGTTCATATAGTCTGATCGGTTTAACCGGTCGAACCGGATGACGCAATAAATATTAACTATTCTTAATATATAAAATGACATCACTCAAGTTTTAGGTTTCAACATACATAATTTTGAAGTTTTAAATTACATGACTTCTCAAAATTTAATTTTCAAGACTTGTCAAACTCTGAAAGAACTTGATCAAACTAAACATGAAATTCTTGATAATTATGACTTCTTAAATTCTTGATGTTATTTTTTAATTTTATTTTTTAGTTTTTTATTTATTTAATAAAAAAAATTGAATCGGTTGAACGGTCTAACCCGGTTGACCAGTTGAAGTTTTTAATCATCAATTCCTCCTCTAGAAATCTTGGGTTGAATAATATTGGGGATTCAAGCTCAAGCAATTCATATTCTGCGTCTGAAAAGCTAGAATGGTAAAAAAATTAACATATGGTGGGATTATATGGAGCATCCAAGGTAACCCATCTAAGCGTCATTCAACGTCCAAAGTGGTGAAAATGCTGGAAGGTGATGATGCCGTAGATGATGAATTTTCAAATTCTTAAATAATTAACTACCATATGTTGTAATCTTCAATTTTTGAAACTTTGTGTAAATTCCATATATATATATATATACACCGATATGCGTATTTTTAATTTCTTGAGTATTGTGGAAAAGTGGTGTATAATATTATTGATAGCTTCTACTCCTATTCCACCATGTTTGAAATGTACACAAGAGAAAAGAAATTGTATGAAGTTTTTAAAGTTGATTCAATACTTATTTTTTATTGGTCCAATGTTTAAGAAATAAGAAAATTAAAAATTAAAAAATATATATATGGAAGAGACAACTCCAGAAACTTCAGAAAATTTTAATTTTAAAGAATTTGCTCTGTGCGCATATGATTACATGTCTGCCAATTCATCATTCCAAAGTTTATTCTTTCTTGACTTTTGACTTTTTGGTGGTGGATGAGTGATAGTACATGGGAAATGGATAAGAGATGACATGATCAAGATTGCCAAAATAGTGAGCTGCTTGTGTTGATTCTATGGTTTCTTTTTCTTATCCTCTTTTTCAAATCATAAGAGTCATAGATATTTTTGTATAGCACTTTTAGTTTGAGAGATGATAGTTGATATTTGATTTGTTATGGCGATATTTTAGAGGTGACAATTGATTATTGGGGATTAACATTAGGTATTTTTAGAAAAAAAATTAAGGTAAACTTATTTAGGTGCTTGCTATAAAGTTTCACCAATCACGTACTTTATTTATTGTCTCTTTTTTCAATGATTGATTATCATAATTTAATCTTTTATATTCTCTTTCCTTTTATGATTGATCATATAAGTACTTTTTGTTATATGTCTTATTTTTATTGGAGGACTTCACATATAGCAAGCACTTAAGTAACGTCACCTTAATTTTGTCCGTATTTTTATTGTATAGCATTTTTACTTGAGTTTTGAATATTGGTTTCCTTTCCTTCTTAAGTTGATTGTGTTTTTTCTTTTGCACTCTAATCTATCATGCAAAGGAAATATAATTATTGTTCTATCATCAAATATAACTTAATAGATTAATGTATTAAATTTTGGTGTGGTTACTTTGACCTATACAATTTAGAGGTATTTTTTAACCATTTAAATAAAACAAATATTAACAATTATAAATAGTAATAAATAATTGGTCAAATTATTCTTTTGGTCCTCAACTTTTGCACGAAGTTTAATATTGGTCCTCAACGTTTCAAAAAGTTATTTTTGGTCCTCAACGTTTTTGTTTTGGTCAAAATTGGTCCTCTAGCGTAACATTTGTCTGGTTTTGCTATTAAATGCTGACGTGGAAGGCTTATGTGGTACACCCTCTCTCATACGTATTATATTTAAATGACATGACACACTCTGTCACTCCAACTCAGCAAAACGATGCTATTTAGTCTGATTTTGCTATATTTAAATGAATTAAAACGGCATCATTTTGCTGAGTTGGAGTGAGAGAGGGTGTCATGTCATTTAAATATGATACGTATGAGAGAGGGTGTACCACATAAGCCTTCCACGTCAGCATTTAATGGTAAAACCAGACAGATGTCACGCTAGATGACCAATTTTGACCAAAACAAAAACGTTGAGGACCAAAAATAACTTTTTAAAACGTTGAGGACCAATATTAAACTTCGTGCAAACGTTGAGGACCAAAAGAGTACTTTGGCCATAAATAATTTTATTTCAATTTTCTAAAATTTTTGTGAAAGCTAGAAACACTCTTTCATGCCACATGAAGTTAACGAAAACTCTCAAGGTTTTTTTTCTAAATGATTTTCAAACTTTATAACACAATATTTCCTTATGGGACAAATAAAGCCTATAATATGTGAGTACAAGCTCCTCCATTGACAAAATAGAAGAAAAGTAGTCAAATTTAATTTCCATCAAATTAAACAAACTAATCAAATATGTTAAAATTATATCAATTATCAATTATATATTTATGAAGAAATATATTATTTAAACAAATCAATAAACTTTAAGATGATATATATCTGAATTGATTATTTTATTTTGGTTTAATTAAACATTTAATAAAATGATTTAAAAAAACATTTAATAAAATATATTTTCGATCCTTAGGCTATGTTTGGTTGCTCTTGGAATTAGAATTCAACATAAAATTGCATAATGCCTCATAAATTCAAATGTTTGGTTATTTTTTTGCACTTAAAATTCGATTCTAAGAATATTGGTCCAATTCTATGTTGACTTGTCTAATTTTTGTAATCCAATTCCTTTTATTTTACATGGAAAAGGAGGGATACATATAGAATTGGACTGAAAGATCTAAAATACCCTTCCCATTTTTCCCTCATCTGCTGTCTCCCTCTTATATATTCCCATCCCGCTTAATCGCTTATTGTCAGCTTTTTTCTTTTTTCTTTTTCTTGTTAGCCTTTTCAACTGTGAGTAAGAAAAAAATTTAATATTTAATCAAGGTCCCAGTCAATTTGCTAACTTTTTCCTTTTTGTTACCGTTGGCCTTTTTTTTTTAATATTTATTTATTAGAAATAATAAAAAATTAATTATTTAATATTTAATCAAGGACAAATATGTTTTCTTACACTACATTCTTGGCTAAAGGTCTATTTTGGTCCTTGTTGAATGAAAGAATTATGTGTATTGCATAATAGAAAGTACATAGGAAACTCAAATCCTAATAGGAAACTAAGTCTTAGTTATCCTTATCTAATTATCTCTATTCAAATACAAATATATTTAAACAGATAATATATATATATATATATATATATATATATATATATATATATATATATATATATATATTCCTAACAATTCACAATACTAATCTAGAAGATTCTCAACACTCCCCCTCAAGCTGGAGCATATAAATCATAGGCACCAAGCTTGTCACATAGGTATTTTATTCGAGGTCCTCTAAGAGACTTGGTGAAGATATCTGCCAGCTGATCATTTGAATTGACAAATCGAGTAGCAAGACAACCCCTGATTGAATTTTTCTCTAATAAAGTGACAGTCAATCTCAATATGTTTGGTCCTCTCATGGATATTGGATTTGAAGCAATGTGCATAGCTGCTTGGTTATCACATACCAGTTCCATTTTACCAATGTCTCCAAATTTCATCTCCTGAAGAAGTTGTTTCAACCATAGGAGCTCACAAGTTGCTAACGCCATAGCACGATACTCAGCCTCTGCACTAGACCTTGCAACTACATTTTGTTTCTTGCTTTTCCAAGAAACTAGGTTCCCAACAAAGAGAACACAGTATCTAGATGTGGATCGCCTATCATCTGGTGAACCAGCCCAATCCGCATCTGTAAAGCCAATGATTTGGGAGTTACCCTTGTCCTCATATAACAGTCCCTTGCCTAGTGCTCCCTTAATGTTTCGAACAACTGCATCCCAATGACTATCACATGGTGATTGTAGGAACTGGCTAACTACACTTACAGCAAACGATATATTTGGACGAGTGATAGTGAGATAATTGAGTTTTCCCACTAGTCTTCGATATCTCTCGGGATTGTTTATCAGCTCCCCCTGTCCTGGATAGAGTTTGACATTTGGATCCATTGGAGTCTCAACTGGTTTTCAGTTTAGCATGCATGTCTCTTCTAATAAGTCAAGTGCATACTTCCGTTGTGAAATAGCCACACCAGAACTAGATTGGGCAACCTCAATTCCCAGGAAATATTTAAGCCTCCCCAAATCTTTAGTTTGGAAGTGGTTGCACAGATGTTGTTTGAGCTGAGCAATGCCTAAATCATCATTGCCTGTAATAACAATGTCATCCACATAGACAACTAAGTATAAGCACTTGCCATTTGAAGTATGGCGAAAGAAAACTGAGTGATCAGCTTCACCACGAGTCTTTCCAAAATCTTGAACCACAGAACTAAATTGACCAAACCAAGCTCTTGGTGACTGCTTGAGTCGATAAAGAGAACGACGAAGTCGACATAATTTCCCAAACTCCACCTGAGCAACAAAACCAGGTGGTTGCTCCATATAAACTTCTTCTTCCAAGTCTCCATTGAGGAAGGCATTCTTAATATCCAGCTGATGAAGTGGCCAATGATTAATAGCTGCAATGGATAGGAAAACACGAACGGAAGAAATTTTGGCAACAGGAGAAAAGGTATCACCATAGTCCAATCCAAAAATTTGAGTATACCCTTTAGCCACTAAACGAGCTTTTAGTCGTTCCATTTTTCCATCAGGACCAACTTTAACTGCATAAACCCACCGGCAACCAACTGGACATTTTCCAGGAGGAAGTGAAACCAAGTCCCATGTACCATTAGAATGTAGGGCAGTCATCTCATCAAGCATAGCTTACCTCCAACCCGGATGTGCAAGAGCTTCATCTGTAGTCTTAGGGATAGAAACAGAATCCAAGGAAGACACAAACGCATAATATGGAGCAGATAAACAATGATAGCTCAAGAAATTATAAACAGGGTGAGGATTACAAGGGGAACGAGTACCTTTATGAATGGCAATAGGAGGACTAGCAGGTGGCGGTTGGACCAGAGTAGCGGGTGATTCAGACGAAGGCAGTGAGTCAGGAAAAGTAGCTGTAGGCTCAGGATGGGGACGAAGATGATATGTCAGAAGAGGAGAACTAGGTATGTCCTGGGGTACGGCCTCTGGAAAAGGAAGAGAAGGAACAAGAAGGACTTCGATCACAGAGGGACTTACAGGCGTAGAGGATACAAAGAATGGGGAAGACTCAAAAAAGGTCACATGAGGAGAGGTGAAACAACGTCGAGTGGCTGGATAATAACATCGGTAGCCCTTTTGGAGTCGAGCATAACCGAGAAAAACACACTTGACGAATTTCGCTGCAAGTTTTTCTTTCCCTGGGGTCAAATCATGCACAAAGCAAACACAACGGGGAGGAAGATGATAAAGAGTGTCGTTAGGAAACAACAAAGAATAAGGGATTTCATCATGCAAGACAGAAGAAGGCATGCGATTAATCAAGTAGCATGCAATGAGAACAGCGTCACTCCAAAAATTAGTAGGAAAATTATGATGAATAAGCAAAGTACGAGATGTTTCAATAAGATGGCGATTCTTACCTTCAGCTATCCCATTTTGTTGTGGGGTATGAGGACAACTGGTTTGATGTAAAATTCCGTGAGTGGCCATAAATGTTTGAAAAGGTGTAGACAAATACTCTTTAGCATTGTCAGAACGCAAAATAGAGACAGAGGTATTAAACTGAGTTTTGATTTCAGCACAAAAGTTTTGGAAAATGTTAAATACCTCAGAACGATTTTTTCATCAAATACACCCAAGTATAACGAGAATAGTCATCAATAAACGTTACAAAATATTGAAAGCCAAACGTAGAAGACACGCGACTAGGACCCCAAACATCAGAGTGAACAAGTTGAAAAGGAGATGAAGATTGACTATTAAGACTAGTAGAAAACGAGCTACGTGTGTGTTTACCTAATTGGCACGACTCACAAGGAAGGGCGGACAAAGTAGAAAGAAAGGCATCCATTTTGCGAAGTTTTGAAAAACTTGGATGCCCCAAACGATTATGGATAATAGATGGAGAACAACTGGATGTGCACGCAACTGGGGATATAGGAGGTGAAAGGTGGTATAAGCCATGTGACTCTCGTCCTATGCCAATCGTCTGCCCCGTACTCCGATCCTGAATAGAAACACATTGATCAGCAAAGGTGATGGAGTAATTGTGAGATTTAGTTAATTTACTAACCGAAATAAGGTTGAAAGGAGATTCAGGTACATAAAGAACAAAATCAACAAATATGGACGAAAGAATTTGTGCTTTACCAATTCCAATAGCAGGAGTTTTAGAGCCATTGGCCAGAGTTACAGATGGAAGTAAAGATGAACTAGAAAGATGGCTGAAAAGATTTTTATTACCAGAGATGTGTTCAGAAGCACTGGAGTCAAGAACCCAAGGTCCAATATCAGAGGAACGAGTAAAGCAAGTAGTAACATTTCCAACTTGGGCAACTGTGGCAATCACAGATAACTCAGAAGCAATGGCCATGGCTATCACAGAATACTTCGGGATGTACAAGGGAGTGACACCAAAGTTTGAGATATTGGCCAACTGACCTTGGAAACGGAGAGAGAGAAGTCCGGTGAGAACAACCCTGTAAAGCACGGCAGATGACGGTGTCGGAATAAGGCTCACGCGCCGGCGCGTGGGAAAATGCTGTTTTCCGGTGGTGGCGCATGGAGGCGTGTGGCAGCGAATCTAACGACCGGACTCCGGGGTTTAGCCGGTCGGTGCCCTCTGAACACGGTGGTAGGGCGCGTGTCTCGAGATAACTCTGGGAAGAGGTCGGGAAAAGAGAGACCTGAGATGAGCACAAGGACTTTAGGTTTTAGGGCTGGAAAGAGAGAACATAGCCAGGAGGGAAGCTAAAGGTTTAAGGTTTTAGGGCGGAAGGAAGAGAAAAATAAAAAATAATTCGAGAAAGAAGCTACCGGAGGATCGGCAGGCTCTGGTACCATGTTGAATCAAAGAATTCTGTGTATTGCATAATAGAAAGTACATGTATATATAAAAGAGGAAACTCAAATCCTAATAGGAAACTAAGTCTTAGTTATCCTTATCTAATTATCTCTACTCAAATACAAATATATTTAAACAGATAATATATATATATATATATGCCTAACAATTCACAATACTAATCTAGAAGATTCTCAACAGTCCTCAATGTTTAGATGAAGTTTAATGTTAGTCCTCAATGTTTCACAAGTTTAATATTGGTCCTCAAAGTTTTTTTTTTGGTCGATTTTGGTCCTCGAGGTTAACACCGTTAACTTTTTGCCGTTAAATGATGACGTGGCATGCTTATATGGCACACCCTCTTTCCTACATGTCATATTTTAATGACGTGCCATGACATATCACTGCCACGTCACCCCACATTACCACATCATCATCTTCTCTCCTTCATCATCATCATTATCATCATCATCTGGGGTGACGTGGCAGTGATGTGTCATGCCACGTCATTAAAATATGACACGTGGGAGAGAGGGTATGCCATATAAGCATGCTACGTCATCATTTAACGGCAAAAAGTTAACGGTGTTACGCTCGAGGACCAAAATCGACCAAAAAGAAAACTTTGAGGACCAACATTAAACTTTTGAAACATTGAGGACCAACATTAAACTTCATGCAAACATTGAGGACCAAAATAGTACTTTAGCCCTACATCCTTTTTCAAACTTGTAATTTCATCTAAATATACCAAACATACTTTTTAATTCAAATAATTCAATTCCAATTCCATCTTACTAATTTTAATTCCAATTATAATTCTACATATTTTTTCAACCAAACACAGTCTTAATCTTGTTACTTTGATTTGACAGCCATGAGAAGTGCAAAGAAACTATTTTTTTTACTGATATAACAAACAAATTAATGAATTTGTTGCATTACTTGAAAAAGAGGTAGAAGGGACCATTTAGTACATTTCTTTTTAGGTCACGTTTTTTAGGTAGAAAAAAAAGAAAATGAAAATAAGTTTATTGTGTATAGTAGTAAAAATTTGAGAATAGAAATGAAATGAGAATGTATTAAAATTATTATTTTATCCCTTATATTAAAATATTAAAAAAAATAATATTATGATTGTGTCAAATCAAAGGGTATAATGGACATTTTATTTATTTATTTTTAATTTGGCACTATTTCTTATGATAAAAATCTTGTACATCCTTTTTGTTTTTCTTTCCCTAATCATTTCTAGGTAAAAAATATCACCTTAGACTAGACACTACTCTATTTTAGAAACTGGGAAACCCTTAAAAAATAATGTTGAATGTGTAGAAAAGTCAAATGTAGTGTTTTTATTTTTAAATAAACTATGTAAATCCACATTATTTTGTTTGATTCCTCTTTAGTTAGTATATTATTATATTAGCAAGTAAATAACAATACTTTTTTTTAAACAAATCATATTTTAATTAATGCTGGATGCTACTTCATTTAGTTATGATGATAACCAAATAAACATTTCCTCTTTTAAATACCAGTGTTACAACTCTAAAAAATACATAACTCTAATATGTATTGTAACAGTCGTTTTTGGTTCAGACAATTGTAATTTGCAATTTAGGACCGCAATGGGTCTTAACCTTGGGGGACTTGTCCTTAGGTGGTGCACCTAGGTGCCTACGTACCCTTCGGAAGGGATCAAAGTCCACGTAGTTCATCATGGTGACGTTAATAGGAGCCGTTAGGCAAGGTAGTTACCTGTATTGGGTCGTGTGCGGCTAAGACTGTCTAAGGTACTCCGGCGGGCGAGCCGCTCTTAGGAGGTTGCCTTAGTGGGAGAGAGCTCGGGTCTCTGAGGGCTGCTGGAAACCCTGTCGGTGGAATTCTCCAGGGACAGAGGTGAGCTTGCAGGTGGTCGGACCTGACGAAGCATACAGCGGAGCACGGGATGCCTGCTAGAATGGCTATGAGTAATGCTCTCTAGAAGTATCTGGGGTATCTGAAGTATAGCGTTATATTCTTTCAACTTGTGTATCCCTTAGTCCCCCGGGTGAGGGTCTATTTATATTGAATGTGGGGAGGTCGTGCTCGACCCACGATCTTGTGGGATGTAGGTCATCCCACGATGCCTAGGGAGTTCCCATGTCTAGTTGAGTGGGTGTTCCTGTGAGAGGACGTGGGCAAGGGCCACGTAAGTAGCAGATAAGTGGTGCCGCGTGCTGCTAGCGTGTGTTGCCGCTAGGCTTCTAGAAGCTTCGTGCCACATGTCCCGAGGTGGAATATTCCGTAGTTACATATGTCCTCCAAGTCTACAGGTGTCGGGCACCCGTGGACTTAAGTTCTCTTGTCTGTAAGCTACTTAGGAATTTTTGTTGTCTTCATAAAGGGAGAGTTCGTCCGCGCGTGGGCATGGTCATTATAAGTTGGTCGACCAACTTGCGAGACGGTGTCCTTCGTTTTGTTCAGCGGAAGTGGAGACGTTTGGAAGGTGCTACACGTCTTGTTTCGAGTGGCTGACTGCTTGACTTCCTCAGCAAGTTTTCGAGCCGTCTCTACAGAAAGTACGCGACTTACCGAGGAGGGGTCATCATTGCTTCAGAGGAGAATTTCCTGGAATGCCCTTTGTGGGTAAGCAGAAGAAACCCAAAGGTTAGGGGCCGTTTGGTCATTTTCAGATGTTCTCCTTTTTGGTCCGGTTCGCCCGCGGTTAGTGACTGGACAAGAAGTTTTGCTAAGAGTTGTTTATTGAAGGAGCGAGCTTCTGTAGGTGCCACGCGTCAGGGTTTTGATGGTTACCACTGACGTCGAGTGTTTTGCCGCCGTTTCTCCTTTATTAAATGCAGGTTCGTTTCCGAGGGCAGTCATCATTAGCCTGGGCCGAGGATTTTCCGAAAAGACCCCCTGGTGTCTTTGAACGACTTTTGGGTTTCTGAGGACTTTTCAGTCTTTGTGCCTCTATTGTCCCTGCTATAAATCTGAGCCATTCCCCTTCTCCACGTGTTTGGCCGAGGTGGACGGTTGTAGCTTAAGCTGGTTGTAGAGGATAATTATTTTTATTCGTTGCAGGATACGAGGGGGCTTAGATTTTTGAATCGTCGCGCCTCTGGGTACCCTATAAATGTCCAGCGTTTGAAAGTTCGTGGTTTTGCATTCTCACTTTTCTCCATTCCCCTGCCTTCCTGCTTTGTTTTTCTCTGATTCTTACTCCTTTCCCTTTTCTGCCCTCTGTTCTTGCCGGGGTTTCACCATGGCTAGTGATGACAATAGCTTTTACCCTTTCGATTTTATTGATGTAGAGGATCTCCCATCTTTTTCTCCTCCTCCCCCTCTTAGTCGTACTCGTGGCGGTGGTTAGAGTAGGAGGGGGAAGAAGCTTGGACAAGATCTTTCTCCGAGGGCAGTGGCGGACACTTCTGCCGTGGTACCTGTCAGAGGCAGGAGAGAAGGATGTCTTCCCGTAATGCCGTCTACTGATAAAATCCGCCGGTAGGAGGATCTTCAAAAGAACAAAAGGAGGAAAGATGGAAGTGGTGACGCTGGTGGCCCCCGAGAGAGGGAGAGGAAAGGGGTCTCTCTGGTGGAGGCACCTAAGGGTAGAGAATGAGGGCTCAAGAAACGAACTTCTGGTGCGGAGCTGCGATTGTCGTCACAGGTGACCCGGCAGAGTTCTGACCAAGCGGATTTGGAGGCTTTAGTGGAGGGTACTGTTCCGACCTCTATTCCTACCTCTGTTCCCACTTCCGCTTTTGTTCGTCAATCACCTATGAATATGATTCTATCGACTTGTTCTCCCGTCCTGAGTCCTGCTAATGGGGCTAACAGTCGTGCGAATTCATGGACACTTCTCCCATGAATCTTGCTGTTCGAGGCTTCAGCCGAGTTGCTGAAGCACAAGCTGACTTCCACCAGGCTAGCCTTGTGTGGGAGAAGCGTCTGGTAAGATTAACTCTGATATTTCTTGCGACTTTTGGTTTTCCTCTGTTTCTTGACCCATCGTGTCTCTACTTTTGCCTTTCTACAGGGGCAAATTCGTCTTAACCGGGACCAGTTTTCCGGCGTCGCGACCTCCAAGAGACAATCTCTAGAGGTCTCCCAGAAGAGGTTGGCGGATGTGCGCGTGCAGCTGTCCGCGAAGAAATTGGAGTGTGAGGACCAAGGACATGAGATTAAGTCCTTGACTCACGAGGTGGCCCGTCTTAGGGCTGAAGTTGAACATCCTTCCGAGGTCATGCTTCTTCGCTCGGAATTGGAGAAGACTCGTAAGGAGCTGGCCGTCCATTGGGAGGATACTGAGAGGCGCCAGCAGGAGTTGTACTCTCTCTGTGAAGCTTTGCGAAGTGCGGAGGCTCGCACTTCTAAGAACCTTTACGATTGGCTGGCGGCTGAGGAAAGAGTCACCGACGTTGCTGATCTCCATGGAGAGTTGCTCGCGCAGAGGATGTATGGCATGCTTCTGGCAGTCGAGCAACTTGAGCGTCTCCGCGATGAGAGGTTTTCAGCGGAATGGGTGGCTTCTCTGCATCCTTCTTTGAAGCTCTTTGATGGTGAGCTTCGCGTTCGAACGGAGGCAGACCCTCCATTGAACCTTGCTTATCTTCTTCAGCTGGCCGACCGTCTAGTGGAGCACCAGGTGTTATCTCGTATCGGCGGGCGTGCTTCAGGGATTGGATCTACTTCTCAGCAGCTAGTTAAAGCGATCCAGCAGAAGCGGTCGGGAGGGGTTGGCGACGTTGAGCCTACGGGGGCTAAGGCCATTGTAGATCTTGGGGATGCCCAAGAATAGGGTCATGTATTTTCGGGGTGTTTACCGTTTGTAATAGGCGGATGCCTTATCATTTTTTTTGACATTTAATGAGAACTTACAGAGTTTTTACTGTCTCTCCTTTTACTTCTGGGCAAAAAGTTGTGTGCGAGTACAGTTTCTCTTTTCGTTGTTATCTATTTATGTCTGGGCAAAAAGAATCGTTGCATGAGTACCGTATGATCAATACAATTTGTATGTGGCTTGCTAGCATGGTTTGTCAAACGTTCGTTTTGTGTTTTTCGCACCCAAGGGGTTTTTACCGCGCTGCTGGGGGGAATATTAGCTTGTCCTTGGAGGCGCTTAGCGTTTCTTCGGGCGGTCAGCTCGTTGTCATTTGGTAGGACTTATGCGAGTACTTTGCAAATTGAAGTCATGTCTCTTGTCGGAAAGGAATACTTCGATTAATAATAGACAAAATGGTTACATTCGTGCAGCCTCAGTCAGCCTAACCTTAGTTAGGCTGAAAGTAAACAAGATGATTACATTCGAGTTGCCTAGGTCAGGCAAGCCTTTGTCAGGCTGAATTGAATCCTAAATTTGAAATAAAGATATGTACGTGACTTGACCGAAAGGTGGTACGAGAGCGCAAAGTGAGTTCAGAGCTTAGGCGGAGGTTTGGTCCGGGCGGGCGGACTCCAGCTTCTTTCCTCCTGACTCTTTACCCTCTGGGGGTTCCTCGCGTGATTCTCTGGGACCAAGGCGAGCGACCTTGACGGTCTTGGTTAAGGTTGCTGCGTAGCATTCCCGCGTTAGTTTCGGGTCCGCCATGATTTCTCCAACGCCGTGAGGTGTTGGGAATTTCATTGTGAGATGTGCAGTGGACACTACAGCTCTAAGCTTGTTTAGGGACGGTCACCCTAAGATTGCATTGTATGCCGATGGTGCTGAGACGATGATAAAGTCTACATCGAGGCTCGCGAACTTTGGTAAGGTGCCTATGGTTGTTCAGGCAGTGATGATTCCTTCTGCGGGAACTTGGGCTCCTGAGAACCCTATGAGTGTGCCGGGGAATGGCCTTATGCTAGTCTCGTCCAACCCGAGTTTCTTAAAGGTGTCAAAGTAGAGGATGTCCGCCGAGGATCCTTGGTCAATCAAGATTCTCTTGACTTCGTAGTTGGCGATTATGGCGGTTACCACCATGGGGTCGTCATGAACTGGTCCCTCTAGGTTGGTGAGATCGAACGTGATGGGATCTCCTTTGGGCTCGCTCCTCTTCTTGTGCTTTGGGGTATAGTCGAGGGCGAGTATGGAGCGTTCCACCCTTTTCATGTTTTGTGGTGATGAGGAAGTTCCTCTCTGCAGACTACCTGCAATGACATTGATGACTCCACGAGGAGGTTTCTGATCGTTGGCCTCCCGCGAGTGCTCTGTGTTAGCCCTGCTCTTCTCCTTGATGTATCTGTTGAGCTTTCCTTTACAGATCAGGTCTTCGATCTGATCCTTTAGGTGGATGCATTCGTTGGTTTCGTGCCCGTAATCCTTGTGGAACTGGCAGTACTTGGACTTGTCTACTGGTTTTCCCATCTATCGTCTCTTGATCTGAGGAGGGAAGATAAGCATGTCTAAGTGATAGATTTCTTCGAGGACCCCAACGTGGGATTTGTTGAGGGGAGTGTAGCTTGTGAATCGTCCTCTGGGTGGCGTTCGTGGTCGAGGGGGCGACCGCTTTCTGTTGTTTTTCTCCTTGGGGGTTTGGCTTTCTGCTACCGCTTTTTCCTTCTTCTTTTCTGGTTGTTCCATGTCGGACCTGCTTATCAGGAACTTCCTCATCTTGTCTTTGGCGATTTGCGCGTTTTCTTCTTGGATGAACCATTCTGCGCGGTCCATCAGCTCCTGTAAGGTGGAGAAGGGGCACCTGTTGAGTTCCCCGTAAAACTGCGAACATCGAAGACCTTGTTTGATGACAAAGATGGCGACGGCGTCTTGGAGGCCTCTGACTTGGAGCGAGAGTTTGGTGAAGCGGGCCAGAAAGACTTGCAGAGTCTCTCCTTCTTCTTGGTGAAAACCAATGAAGGAGTCCTCATTCTTTTGGTATTCCTTGCTACTAGCGAACTGTGTAAGGAAATTTTGCGGCAACTGTTCGAAGCTGTGGAATGAATTGGTAGGAAGCAACGAGAACCACCTCAGAGCCGCCACTTTCAGGGTCGACGAGAAGACTCGGCATTGAAGCTCATGGGTACGTGCTCGTTCATGATTTTTTGGGTGAAAGGATGTCTCCCCCTTTCCCTGTAAGTCGAAACCGGGCCACTGGTAGGCAGTTGCGCCGCAGGGGGCGTACGGGTTGTACGTTCCTGCCCAGGGCATGTGGAGGTAGGATCCCAGTAGGTAGTTTGGTACTGGCGATCGCGGATAGCTCGTAGCGGAGCGCGCTGCTTGCCCGACGATCATTGCTGGTCCAGGAGGGATTACCGCTGGGGGTGCTGGTGCTGTTAGCGACAGTCGTGCGAATTCAATTGGTAAGGTCCCGAACTGTATTGCGGGTAGGTTGGTAGGGTCGCTGGAGGTCCCTGCAGCCGCGCCGTGTGGCACTAGTGGTAGTACATAGCGCGCCTGCGTTTGCTTGGGCGAGGCTCCTATTCTCCTCCCACTGTTGTTGGCGGCTGCTATTTCTGACTCAAGGCGGGTGAGCTTTACCTCTCGTGGGTTCCTCGTCGGCTCTGCTATTTCCTGACTGCCAACTGCGGGGCAAGGAATATGTGGCATGCCATAAGGATGTTGGGGGCAGGTCTCCTCTCCGGGTGCGGGGTTCTGGACCACGGTTTCTGCAACAGCTACCTGCGTCATTGAGGTGTTCTGGGTTTGAGTCGTGTTTGAACCACCTGCTTCGGTCGTTCCCTGCCTGTTCCTTGCACTGCGCCTTAGAGCGCTTGCGTCAGTCGTGGTTGTGGGGGAGTTCGAGTCGGTCATCCTGTAGTGTATCCTGTAAACGAGATAAAAAATATGGGTTTCCGAGTATTAGGTGTATACTCCTACTCCCCGAAAAAGAAATTTCGTTTAGCGGCAGAATGCGCAAGGTTGTAGTCTGAGGAAAACCCCACGGTGGGCGCCACTGTAACTGTCGTTTTTGGTTCAAACAATTGTAATTTGCACTTTAGGACCGCAAGGGGTCTTAACCTTGGGGAACTTGTCCTTAGGTGGTGCACCTAGGTGCCTACGTACCCTTCGGAAGGGATCAAAGTCCACGTAGTTTGTCATGGTGACGTCTATAGGAGCCGTTAGGCAATGTAGTTACCTGTATTGGGCCGTGTGCGACTAAGACGTGTCTAAGGTACTCCAGGCGGGCGAGCCGCTCTTGGGAGGTTACCTTAGTGGGAGAGATCTCGGGTTTTTGAGGGCTGCTGGAAGCCCTGCGGTGGAATTCTCCAAGGACGGAGGTGAGCTTGCCGGTGGTCGGACCTGACGGAGCCTACGGCGAAGCTCGAGATGCCTGCTAGAATGGCTATGAGTAATGCTCTCTAGAAGTATCTGGGGTATCTCAAGTATAGCGTTATATTCCTTGAACTTGCTTATCCCTTAGTCCCCCGGGTGAGGGTCTATTTATACTGAATGTGGGGAGGTCGTGCTCGACCCACGATCTTGTGGGATGTGGATCGTCCCACAATACCTAGGGAGTTCCCACGTCTAGTTGAGTGGGTGTTCCTGTGAGAGGACGTGGGCAAGGGCCACATAAGTAGCAGATAAGTGGTGCCACGTGCTGCTAGCGTGTTCTGCCGCTAGGCTTCTGGAAGCTTCGTGCCACGTGTCCCGAGGTGGAATATTCCATAGTTACATGTATGATATAGAAAGATTAATTCCAAAATATCAAGAATGAAAACTTTCAATATGTCAAATGACTCTTAAAAGATTGAATTAGTGAAATGAAAAAATATCTAATAATTAGAAAAGCATTTTTGAGGGGCAGAGTAATTTTTTTAAGCATGTGTATGTGAAATAAACTATATATTAGGATAGATTAAAATCATATTGGGTCTTATATATCTCGATTATGTCAATGACATATATTATGTTTAATTTTGTAGGGATAATCAAAATATTTATATCTTATAAGTATCCTAAAATTTTATCCTGTGAGTTTTATTATGGGTCTGGCTACAAAATTAATGGGTCCGAGGACAAATAAAGAGGTACTCTACCTATATCTTACCTACAATAGTAATTATTTATTTTTATATATAAAAAATAATATTTTTTTATAGGATAAAAAATAATATTTTAAAAATTTTTGTGTTGAGAAAATATATGATGATAATAAAAAAATATTAACTATTTTATATATATATAAGTAATTTAATAGTATATTTATATATATGATTTAAATTTTTCATTTTTTTTGTGATTATAGATGAAAAATTGATAAAAACAATTTTTATATTAATAAAATAATAATTTATTTAAAAAATTCTACAAACCTAAGTCCAGATATGAAAATTGAACTATTTGTAAAATCCCAGGATGAAAATTTATTTTGATACCTGTTAATTCCGATTGTGGGGACGGAGAATATTGTACCTACCCAAATCCTCCCATCATCTTCCCTTTTAGCTTGAAAATGAGGCAGCCTAAAGAATATGAGCAATTATGAAAAAGAAAAATTTGAATATTTTCTGTCAATACCTATGTGGTGTGACATAGAAATATTAAACTTGGTTTTAAGTCAACAATTTTTTTCAAGTAAATTAACATTGTTAAATATTAAGAAAACTTTAATTATTTTTTCAAGTTAAATCACAAATGTGGAATCAATTGATAGTTTAAGCATGCTAAAAGGTGCTCATAGTTTTCTTAGTAAAAAATTACTTAGTTCGTTATACAAAAAAAGCTAAAAGATATATTATAATTTAAAAATTTAAAAATATGGTAGACCGTAAAGCAAATAAAAAATGTATGAATCACCGTAGTATTTCAAATAGTCTTATTAATTAAGCCATTTGATTTTGTAATGGAAAAAAAAGTTATTTTTATGTTTTTTCTCACGAAAATTTAGGGGATATTTGATATTACTGTTAGTTTTTAGATTTTTATATTTTTAAAATTGAAATATGTGATCTGTTTTTTATGTTCTGTTTTTTATTTTTTGTTTTTTGTTTTATATCTTCAGTTTTCTATATAAATAAAATAACACAAAATAAATTTTATGAAAGTTCAAAATATACTTACGTGGATATTTTGGGAGCAAAAAGATTCATGCACATTCATGGTGGGTGGTGGTGTTGGTGGCGATGGTGGTACGCGGTGTTGGTTGATTGGCGGTTAGTGGTGGTGGGTGTGGTTGCGGTGGTGAGTGGTGGTGGTAGTGGTGGATGATGGAGCGTAGTGAATGGTGAGTGGTGGTATAATGGTGTTTGGTGGTACGTGGTGGTGGTTGGTGGTGGGTGTACGTGGTGGTAGTTGGTGGCAGGTGTGATGGTGGTGGCGAGTAGTAGTGAATGGTGGGTAGTGAGTGGTGACAATGGGCGATGGTGTGTGGTGGGCGTGGATGGTAATGGTAGTGGTAGTGGTGGGCGTGGTTGGTGGCTGGGGTGGTGGTGGACGTGGTTGGTGGCTGGTGGGTAGTGTGTGGTGTTGGTGGTGGGTGGTCGCGGTAGTGGGTGATAGTTGCTGATAGTGGTGAGTGGTGGTGGCAAGTGGTCTTAGTGGTCGGTGGTGGACTTGGTTGATGGTGGTGGCAGGTGGTGTGTGGTGTTGGTAGTGGGTGGTGGCAGGTGGTGGTGGACGTGGTTGGTGGTAGTGGGTGGTCGTGGTGGTGGGTGGTAGTTGCTGGTGGTGGTGGTGGGTAGTCGTTGTTGGTGGTGGTGGTGATTGCTGGTGGTGGTGGGTGGTGGTAGTGAGTGGTGGTGGTGGGTGGTCGTGGTGATGGGTGATGGTTGAAAAAAAAATTGAAATAAAATTTGTGAAAACCACATTTTGTGGTTTCCTATATAGTGTTTTATGTTTTGAAATTAAGTACAAAATTAAAAATAAAACTCATTTAGCTAAACAAATTTTCAGTTTTTTTTTTCAAAATAAAACTGAAAACTGAAAACCGCAACAATACCAAACACCCCCTATTACATGTTGTGCAATATCAACATAAATTTATAAAATTCATAAATAACTTTTCTTCAGTTTTTTTCTAAAAAAAATATATCTTAGTAAACTTCAAATAATTATATAATGTTATAAAATCTTGATTATAATTTTAGAGTTCTAAAATATGATCAAGCTTAAAAAAATTTAAGAATTTATGAATTAATCAACATGATATTTCAAATAGTATTGCTAATTGAACCCTTTTATTTTGCCATTAGAAACAATATTTTACTTAGTGTGTTCTTTTTTTCACTAAAATGTATGGATATGTATGTTGTCAGAAGTTTGCAATAATAGTATAAATTATAAAAAAAAAAGAATTAGCTTTTCATTTATTTTCAAAAAACACACCTTAATAAAAATACTTAATTATACAAAGATTATAAAAGTTTAATTATAATTTTGAAAATTTTAAAATATGCTAAAATGCTAAAAAATAAGAATAAAGAATGTATGAACTAACATGATATTTTAAATAGTATTGTTAACGAGCCATTTGATTTTGTATTGCAAAATAAGATTTTGCTTTGTGTACTTTTCTTAACATGGTATTTTGTGTGTACTTTTCAAATAGTCTTGTTAATTAAGCCATTTGATTTTGTATTGCAAAATAAGATTTTGTATTAATTCTATACAGGTGATAAAAGATTGATTATAATCAATATATATAATAAAATATTACTAAAATGATATTGAATCATTTAAGTATCTCTATAATTTTGATGTGGAATTTTGTAAATATCCCACATGGTCTAATTAATAAGATCAATTTATATGCATGCCCTAATTGCAATTATGATGAAGAATTCAGGGTAGAAATAAATTTTGTTTCACACATTAATATTGTTTATATCTTTATGATATATCTACAAAATTAAAAATAATTATTATGTAAATATATATACAAAATTCATATATAAATATCTATAAACTTGCACGGGTTCAAAAATTAGTATAATAGAAGTTTAAATGACAAAATGAAAATGAATGTACAAAACTTAGCATATATATATATATATACATATATATATATATATACAATTTACGACAACGTGCATTAACTAGTTTAACTGTCATTTTTTATTTAGACAATTCATAATTGCAAATAAGGACCACAAGATGTCGTAACCTTGGGGGACTTGTCCTTATGTGATGACATAAGTGCCTAAGTACCCTTGTTAAGGGATCAAAGTCCACGTAATTCGAAGAGGGACCGTCCATAGGAGCCGTTAGGCAAGAATGTTACCTATGGTCGCCGTGTACGGCTAAGACATGTGTGTGTATTGCTCCGGGCAGGCGAGCCACCTATTGGAGGTATGTTGTAAATGATGGGTGAGTACCCCAAGTGGGGGTATTTATACTTGGTGAAGGGAGGAACGGATCATGCTCGACCCATATTTTTTATCTTTCTCCACGTCTCTGCTATGAGAGTGTCTGGAGAATCATGGGTAATTAGGGGCACGTACAAAACCATCGAGTGGTGCCACGTGTCACTAATTCGAGGTTTGATTATGCTTATAGAAGACTTGTCTCGTGTCCATAGGAGGGAATATTATGGAATTACATAAGTCTCCCAAGTCTATGGGTGTTAAGCGCCCGTGGACTTAAGTTCTTTTTTTACAGAGTATTGTGGGCAAGGTCGCCCGCCATGAGTTGGTGCGGGTCGACCGCTAATCAGAGGGGTCAAGGAAGTCGAGCGTGCATCCAAGAGGACTTTGAGTTTCTCTAGGAGTTACTTCGAAGGAGTGGATAGCCATGGATGCCACGTGTCAGGATCTAGTCAGTTGTTGTCGCTTCGGATGTCTTGTAATCTTCTGCGAAGCCTTTTTCCTTTTTTATTTACTGTCCACGTATTTCCAAGGGGCACCATCATTAGTCTCTGCTTCGGATTTCCCGCATATACCCTTTGGGTCTTGTGGAAGACTTCTAGACTTCTAGGGGCATTTGGATCTTTACTCGATGCGACTCGAGGACTTCGAATCTGGACCATTCTTTTCTGATGTGTGTCTGCTTGGATCGGACGGTTGCAGCCTCGAGTGATTGAAGGTGATTATTACTTCCTTTCTGTTGCAGGATCACTACAAGAAAAACACTGTTTAGAGACAGACACATCCGTCTCTAATATTGACAAAATCATCAGAGACAGAATTTGACACGGACTGGTGTCCGTGTACAAAATGTTCGTTCCTAAAAGTCCAAGACGGATCAGAGACTGATTGCTTATTTTTCGTCTCTAATTTCCTTTTTTTAGTGTACGTTCTGAGACAGATCAGAGACGGAAAATAAGTAATCCATCTTTGATTCGTCTCTAAATCCCTTTTTTAAGTCTACGTTCTGAGACGGAAAATAAGCAGTCCGTCTCTGATCCATCTCTAAATCCCTTTTTTTGCAGTGTTTGAAAACCCGGACCGACCCGGTCGGGTTGACCCGAAACCCAGTGACCCGGCCACCAAGACGGTCTGGGTGGTCCCTATGGACCATTTTACAATTGACCCGGGAACGACCTGGGTTGACTCGGCGGGTTTTAGAAAAACCCGATGACCCGGTTCTTTTTTAAAAAAAAAATTGAAAAATATAGGATTGTTTGATAGTATTAATATTTTATTTTCTTAATCAACTAAATTGGTAAACTTTTGTATTGTTTAAAGTGATTTGAGTTATGACTTAATTGATGTGTTGATCTTTTATTTAAATTTCATTTTTGTGGGATCAAAAGTTAAGTGTTTAAGACTTATTATGTGTTAGTATTTTTATATTTTAGATTTGTTATATTCAATTTCAGCTTTGAATTTGAATTATAATAATTATTATGTGTTTTTCATATTTATTTGGTTAATGTATGCATATGTATATATATTTTTAAATTTTTTTAAAATTTGACTGGGCTAACCGGTTTTTTAGTGACCCATCGGTTGAACCAGTGACCCGGTGACCCGAGTTCTTGACAGGGTTAATGACCGATCCGGGTTTTCAAACATTGCTTTTTTGAGTCTACGTTCTAAGACAGATCAGAGACGGACTGCTTATTTTCCATCTCTGATCCGTCTCCAATTCCACTTTTTGTGACTATGTTTAGAGACGGAAAATAAGCAGTCTGTCTCTAATCCGTCTCTGATTTATACAGTTTGTTTTTTTTTATATTTTTATTTCATTTGTAATCCATCCTAAATTGATCCAATTTCACCTGTAATTTACTATTAATACCTTAGAAAGGAACAAGATTCATACAAACATAAGAAGATCCATATTTTTCATGCTCATTACAAAGTACTCATAGTGAAATACCACAAGTTGTAAAGAATACTTAATAATAATATATAATTTGACAAGTTTCCAAAATACATATGCGCTTGTGATCCTACATTCCCTTTGGTAGTGCATTCAACTTGTAACTGATAAAACAATTGACCAATCAAACGGTCATGCTCTGCAAATTTATCACTATAAGCTGTTATGATTTGTGATTGCTCCTCAACTTTTTTGTTTTAAAGAATTAGTTACTGCTTGATTCTCTTTAGCTTACTTTTCCAAGCATCGATCTAACTCAGCTTGGAATTGAGGATGAAGCCATGACTCAGGTCCACTAGACATCTCAACAGATGAGCTACCAACATCACGTGCTTCTGATCCTACACCAAAAACACACCCTTTCTTGTTCTTTCCACCCACAACTTCTAACCAGATGGCATTATCTTCCCCTTGAGAAATTCCATCAATACCATTGACCGATGCTTGAGAAGCTTTTAGTGACTTAATTCTATTATATTCTTCCTACAAAAGAATGAGAAAATGTCATATAAAATGAACATGTATTCATATAATGAATATTAATTTAATAAAGCTACGATCAATAAAGTTAGAAAACAAAATAAAATAAAAGAACTTAATCTTGCACCGCATAACTATTTCAGCAAAATACTTCACTGCTTTAAATAAAAATCAATGTAAGATCAACCTACCCTTACTGCAGACTTCCAAACACAATTGGCCATTCTTTTTTAACGTGACTATACGTTCAGTCTCAGTTTATGATCAACCTACCCTTACTGTAGACTTAAGCCTGACTCTTATTAATTTGGTTCAAATCCTTTAGTCCAATGAATATATCAGCAAAACACTTCACAACAAAGTAAGGAATCACAATGTGAAGTGAATATATCAGCCATCTAGTCCCATATTCAAATAAAAAAAATTTTCTAAACCAATTTCTAACCGCTTATCAACTCAGATTTCAAGAAATAGGTAGTGAAGAATAATACTTACACAAGCATCGGTAGCTCTCTTATCAACAAACTCTCTGTTAGCCTTCCTTTTATGTGTGTGCTCAAATAGCTCAAACATTGTTGGGTCCTTCCCTAATTCCCCTTTCTATTATTATTACAAATACGACCAATCAACTATCAATCAAAGAAGATGTAAAATTGAATAACTACACCGTTGTTAGAAAAATAAATTTTTACCTACCTTCTTTTGTGCTATGATATGGGAATGGAGCCGCAGCTGTGTAATGTCCCGCCTTTCACAGAAGCTCGATTCTTCTTTGCTTGTTCTCACTTTACTTTAAAAGCCTCAGTTTGCCATTCAGCCAGTAATTCTTCATATACATTTTCGGGAATCCACAGAGGTCGAGGCTTACCTTTTTTCATATTAGCTTGTATCCTACACATTAAAGCCTTGAATCGCTCTTTAGCTTGATCCTCCCAATTTGCCCTTATTTGCCTTTCAAATTGTGGAAGTCATTTGTACCTTTTCTGCATATATAAGTGAGACGGTTTGGTAAAAGAGAATTTTTATTCAATGCTTAGAAATCAAAACAATATAAGTAGAGTGAAACTAACCACCCATTCCCCAAACCACATGTTTTGGACTTCTGGCGGTGTTTTCGTCCAATTGTCGTATGGCCTCCCAAATTTCCCTTGAATAACAGTTGCTATCTCCTTATGGAATCAATTATTGGGTAAAAGCTGCAAGTTTCAATAAATGGTTCATAAAAAGTACACATATATACATCCCTACATGTGATCAAATATGACTATAAATAAATCTATACTTACGTCTTTTTATCGGGATAAATCTATGTTTTGCCATCTGTAGGATCTTTTCCCCAAGGTCTACCAGAAAGATGTGATTGTTCTTCATCAATTTGAGGTTGTTCATTATCATGTTGGGCATTAGAATGAACAGATGAATGTGGAGAAGGCGCAATAGGTGGAGAAGGCGCAGTAGGTGGAGAAGGCACAATAGGTGGAGAACACGCAGTAGGTGAAGGCACAATAGTGTCTGGAGGATTATCAATTTCTTGAGTCATTGAATGGCGCCTACCTCAAGTTGTCCGCCCTTTACTACCACTTCGACTTGATCGACCACTAGACATATGTAAACAAGAAACATTACATTAGGTTCATCTTCATCCCAAAAGCATTAAAAGAAGCATAAAATATTACAAAAAAGAGTTATATAATTTGAGTTAAACAATAATCAATATTAATTCCAATTGACAAGCATGGGCAAGAAACAAATTCCGAAAGCATAACGAGATGCATGACACTGTGAATTATATAATTTGAGTTAAACAAGCATGAATACTAATTCCAAAAGCATTACAAGATACATATCATTGTAAGTTTCACTACATCTACAAGACTACTCCTAAGGTTCATCTTCATCCTCTTTATCATCTTCAGTGAGTAGGTCTTCCTCTTCATCAGTCGAAGTTGAAATAAAGTCGGGTTCATGTTCAGGAAGTTCTTGAATGACAACCAACCTATCAGCTTCTTCATATGCACCTTCACGATCATGTAATGTTGGAAGCTAGTCATTCTCAATGTTTGTTGGTCTGATTTCCTCTATCTCATCACATTGATATACATCATTATCAACTTCAGCATTGGGTGCGTCAATTGAGGACCTTGCTTTCGTTTTAATGACTGCCATCAATATATATAAATTTGTTCGAATAAAAACCTACTAATGAAAGCTAATGAAATTTACGTGATTTTTTTGAGATTTTGTATTTACAATTTCAATCTTAAATAATAGAAATCAATTTAGTCATCAATATCAAATTCATATCCAATAATTACATTATCCCGAGGTCAACTATGTATATCGGTGTAATTTATGATTTTAATACAATCAATCATATTGTAGCACCAAAAAAATCATTTATCAATCAAATTAATAAGGAACAAATAAACATAAATTCTCTATATCATTTTTTCTATAACGAATAAATTGCCTACTTGATACAATACCTTTAATTAATATGATTGACAATTAAAAGTTAATGGTTTTAAATACTCAAATTCAACATCAAAGAAACACCTTTAGATGAAGAATAGCCACGTGGAAAGGATTTTATACGTAATTTTAAATTAAATTGAATTACTAATTTGATTTTTGAAAGATACAGATTCTTCTAATTTTGCGTCTTAACTCTCAAGAAAAAAATGTTACCATTAATTATATTGTTTTTTTTTAAATCAAAACATCTTATGTGTATTATTAAATTAAAATGAAGTATTAATTTGATTTGTGAAAGATACAGATTTTTCTAATTTAATCTTTTAAATCTCAAAAAAAATTTCCTTTTTACATCCATTTTAGGGATTAAATTGATTAAATTATTAATTCATTATTTTAATACAATCAATCAGATTGTAGCACCAAAAAAATTTTGATCAATCAAATTCATAAGGAACAAATCCTACAATTACAATATCTCGAGGTCAACTATGTATATCTATGTAATTCATTATTTTAATACAATCAATCAGATTGTAGCAACAACAAAAAATTGATCAATCAAATTAATAAGGAACAAATATATATAAATCATCTATATCATTTTCTCTATAATGAATAAATTAAATTCAACTATTAATTTGAGGCTTTAAATATGCTTAATGTTTTAATTTACACTCCTAAAAATTTAACTAAAATAATTTATTCCTTATAACGTGCATATGAGGGAATAAATTGCCGTAGTGGATTATTTTTCAAATGTCTATGCTAATGATCAGGATGTTTCTGTCAACCAGATTTGTCACTCACTTGTTCATTTAGATATTCCTAAATTGACCAATCAGGAGCAGTTTCGTTTAATGGCTCCAATCACTGCTGAAGAAGTTGAGGTAGCTCTTTTCAAAATGAAGCTAGACAAAGCTCCAGGGCCCGATGGTTTGCCTCCTTTATTCTTCTAGACTTTTTGGCCCATTATTCGAGATGATCTTGTTAAAGTGGTTCAATCTTTTTTTGTGCGGGGCTTTTTGTTGAAGGATCTTAATCGTACTTTCATCACGCTTATTCCAAAGATAGATGTTCCTGAAAAGCTAAAGGATTTTCGGCCTATCAGTCTGTGTAATGTCATCTTAAAGGTTATTACCAAGGTGTTGGTTCTTCGTTTGCAAGAAATTATAGTTCGAGTGATTACTCCATTTCAAAATGGTTTTGTCAAGGGTCGATCTATTTCAGACAACGTTTTCCTAGCTTCGGAGGTAATGACTTATATTCATAAAGCCAGGACACTTAAAACTCCTTGGTGTGCCTTTAAGATTGATGTCCATAAAGCTTATGATAAGCTTTCATGGAATTTTCTCGAAGCGGTTTTACTTACTATGTCTTTTCCAAGACATTTATTCAGCTTATTATGCAGTGTGTAAAAACAGTTTCCTACTCAATTTTGCTCAATGGTCAACTAGTTGGCTCTTTTCTTCCACAACGGGGACTTAGGCAAGGAGATCCTTTATCTTCATATTTGTTTTTACTATGTGCCAATGTTCTTTCTTGCTCACTTCTAAAGGCCCGGAATAATAAAGAGCTACTTGGTGTTCGGTTTGCTCGAAGAGGACCTGTCATTACTCATCTGATGTACGCTGATGACAATTCTTTTTTTCAAGGCCGATGATTCAAATTACGCTGTGATCAAAGTGGCTCTTGATATGTATGGTAATCTGGCAGGTCAAAGACTTAATTCAGACAAGTCGTTTCTTGTTTTCAGTCTTAATACTCCAGCAACAGTTAAGGATCGTATTGCTCATTGTTTTGGAGTTATAATTTTAGCAAAGGTTGGCAAGTATTTGGGAACTTATGTTGACAACCGCATGTTAGATACTCAAAACTATTGTGCTTTGGTAGAGAAGGTAAATAATAAATTAGTAGGGTGGAAAGCTCAAACTCTTTCGCAAGCAGGGCGTTTAACTCTTATCAAGGCGGTTCTTCAGCCTCTTAATAATTATCAAATGTCTCATCTAGTTGTTCCAAAGAAATATTGTCATCAAATGGATGCTGCATGTTCGAACTTTTTTTGGGGATTTCGTAAAGATAAGCCGGGTATGCATCTTCTCAATAAAAATAAAATCTTTGTTCCCAAAGATCGTGGAGGTTTGGGTCTACGACATTCAACTTTGGTCAATAATGCTCTTGTTACAAAGCAAATTTGGTGCATGGTTGAAAACCCAAAATCCTTGTTTGGTCAATGGGTTATTTCGAAGCATTTCAAAGGGCATTTGGAGCAGACTGTTGTAAAAACCACTCAGCCAGGGCGAGTTTGGAAAGCGCTTGCAGCATCTCGAAATGTCTTATTTAATAATCTCTGGTGGCAGGTGGGTAGTGGTGAGAATATTTCTTTACATTCTCAATTTTGGTGGAGGCCAATTGTTAATCATAATCAGCATTCTACTGTGCGCGATCTTCTTGATAATACTTCCCGCACGTGGAAGAAGAATATTATTCAGAATATTTACAGTGTGGAAGATTTCTCAGATATTATTAATTTGCCAATTTCCATTTTCAATTGCGAAGATCATTTAATTTGGAAGGGTGCTTCTTCAGGTGACTACACAGTTAAGGAAGGCTATCAGAGGTTATTGTTCCAATTTAACCCGAACGTTCCATTGTCTGATGTTACGTTTCTAAAAATTTGGAAGTTGCCAGTATCGCCAAAGGTTAAGATGTTTTTATGGCGGATTAAGCAAGATGCTCTTCCAAATCTCATAAATCTCAAAAGGCATCATCTTCACGTGGATACCATATGTCTGATGTGCAATTTAGTTGAATAGTCTTTGGATCATCTGTTTCTTCAGTGTCCTTTTCACGTGCAGTTTGGTTTGGTTCCCAAGCAAGAATATCTATGTCCAATCTTCCTCTTAGGAGTATTAATGACTGGGTTGATAATTGGATTGCCGATATGGATTCTCAAGACTATGAAATTAAACATCAGACGACATTGTTCTTTCTTCTTATGTATAATATTTGGTATGCACGAAATAAGCACATTATGGAAGGTGCTCAACTTGATCCTATACAAGTGATTCATAGATCGCACACCCAATGGAATGAAATTCAAGATTCTCATCCTGGGGGTAATCTTAATCGTTTGCTTCTGACCTTTTCATCACGTACAAATATCAACGGATATCGAGTACTTACAAGGCAGGAGTTTGAGGTTAAGAATTGTGTGTTCCTACTAAAGCGAAAGAAGAAGAAGGTAACAAGTGTTCTAGTTTCCTTTTTTTGCAGGGGAAGTCTCTCCAAAGTATCGGTGTGGAATAAAGGAAGGGCTATAGGTTTTAATTCCTTCCTATTAGATGTTGTTCATAGTTTTTTATTAGCTAGTTCTCAAAATCAGCAGTCCCTTGAAGTGATCATTTTCAAGAAGCCTGGATATATTTCTCTTCTAAAAGGCCGGTTTCTTCACTGAAGCGAGGCAATAATATCCAGAGATGTGGCGAAGCTTCTATCTTCCCAAAACGTGTTGGTTCGGCTTTCTAATGACGTCCTTCTTCAACATACCAATAATTTTGATCGTCTTATGCCACAATATGTTTTCACAGGGACGGGTCCTTTCTCTTGGTCTATGTAAGTTGTTTTATTAATAAAAAAAATTGCCTACTTAATAAAATACCATTAATTAATATGAATGACAATTAAAAGTTAATGGTTTTAAATACTCAAATTCAATATCAAAGAAATCACCTTTAAAATTTAGATGAAGAATACCCACGTAGGAAGGATCTTATGCATAATTTTAAATTAAATTGAATTACTAATTTGATTTTTGAATAATACAGATTCTCCTAATTTAGTTTCTTAACTCTCAAGAAAAAAATTTACCATTAATTATATTGTTATTTTTTTAACGAAAATTTGATCGATAACATAAATGTGTTCGAATAAAAACCTACTAATGAAAGCTAATGAAATATAGGTGATTTTTTTTTTGAGATTTTGTATTTACAATTTCAATCTTAAATGATAGAAATCAATTTAGTAATCAATATCAAATTCATATCCAATAATTACATTATCCCGAGGTCAACTATGTATATCGGTGTAATTCATGATTTTAATACAATCAATCAGATTGTAGCACCAAAACAATCATTGATCAATCAAACTAATAAGGAACAAATAAATATAAATTGTCAATATCATTTTTTCTATAAAGAATAAATTGCCTACTTGATACAATACCTTTAATTAATATGATTGACAATTAAAAGTTAATGGATTCGAATACTCAAATTCAACATCAAAGTTATCACGTTTAGATGAAGAATAGCCACGTGGGATGAATTTTATACGTAATTATAAATTAAATTGAATTACTAATTTGATTTTTGAAAGATACAGAATTTTCTATTTTTGTGTCTTAACTCTCAAGAAAAAAAATGTTACCATTAATTATATTGTTATTTTTTAAAAAATCAAAACATCTTATGCGTAATATTAAATTAAAATGAAGTACTAATTTGATTTATGAAAGATACAGATTTTTCTAATTTAATCTCTTAAATCTAAAAAAATATTCCTTTTTTGGTCTATTTTAGGGATTAAATTGACTAAATTGTTAATTCATTATTTTAATATAATCAATCAGATTGTAGCACACAAAAAAATGTGATCAATCATTTTAATAAGGAACAAATCCTATAATTACAATATCCAGAGGTCAACTATGTATATCTATGTAATTCATTATTTTAATACAATCAATCAGATTGTCAAGTTTGTCACGACCCTAAATCGGGAGTACGTGACCGGCACGGGAATAGATGTTTACCTCTAAACCCGTAAGCCTTATCCTGTAAACATGACTATAACTACCCTGCTATACAATCAATATATTTATATCATACTAGTGGCCATACCTCACTGGTGGCCTAATTAACCTGCAATCCGCGGTTCGCTCAATACCGCTTCAGCTCAGCCAGTGTATAGATATATATATATCAGCACTCTTAAAGTAAATATTAATATCATATTGACCGTACGTCTCAATACGTACGATCTATCATATTCACATGCAACAAGCACACATAATATATATATCCATATCATATTGACCGTACACCTCAATGCGTACGATCTATCCTATTCACATGCAGAAGTTCATATACTCAAACATATATCCTAGTTTATCCCCAACTGGACCCTGTCTTTAAGTACATGTGAAGCCGACAATTATAGAGTAGGTACATATCAAAAGCTGTAAATATATATACACAACTCTTACAACTTATAATATGTACAACCAAAGAAATCAAAATAACCAAAAGGTGTCCACCCACGCGAACAAGAGCGTGAGGATGGTCTGATGTCCGTATCACTATCCGGACGTCGATGCATGCCCGATCCCTGTATCTGAAACATTGAAGCAGAGGGAGTGAGTCAAACAGACTCAGTGAGAAGCTTCCCATCCTCGGCGTAGCGGCGGGTACCACTACAATTGGGGAAAGGGAAACACCCACAATCACATGCGCATGAAAGTCCAATTTATCAAATGTTATATTATGATCAGGAAATATTAATATAACATTAAAATCACAGATAAACCTACGGATCATGCTTTTGTATCATGCTTCTCGTAAACAAGCAATCACATTTTAACATATAATTTGAAAACTGTAAATCACTTAACTGACCCTAGTACCAGGCTAGGGCAATTTCTTTTAAATCTTTAACTGACCCTAGTGCTAGGCTAGGGCAATGGCCTCAACTGGCAAATCTTTTAGTCTTTTACTGACCCTAGTACCAGGCTCGGACAATGGCCTCAACGGGCAAATGCTTTACTCTTTAACTGACCCTAGTGCCAGGCTAGGGCAATGGCCTCAACGGGCAAATCTTTTCTGTCTTTTACTGACCATAGTACCAGGCTAGGGCAATGGCCTCAACGGACAAATCTTTTATGTCTTGTTTCTCTTCCCGAGCCTTCAGCTGGGATTCTGACTCTATCTACCCATTACTATCCTAGACTGACTTTACCTAGGTAGTGTGAACCTCCCTATGACTCACTAATCAATTCATGAGATCGTTTTAATCCTTATGTGATACCCAAACCCTTGATTAGATCATAACCTAGCTCTAAGGCCTTTCCTAAGTTCAATTACCATAAAACGTCGACGTTCAATAACAATTTCTATACGATTTCTTTAATGAGTTTCTAATTAATAGGGTAAACCAAACCTTGGACTCAATCAACAACTTACCCCCTTGTTTGTACTGTTCGGCGTATCTCATGTCATCACATTGATACCCTCTAGTACCTCTTTACCTGTAGTCAAACACACATATACAAATATTTTCACATATAACAGTTTAGGAACAACAATAGCATGTTAACCACTAAACATGTAATACCCCGAAAAATTTCGAGGATTAAAGAATGATTTATTTAAAATTTAGAGGATTTAAGAATGATTTATTTCGGGGTTAGGAATTAAAACCTTAGAAAACAAAAATAAAATATATGTGAAAGTTAAAAGAAACCAGAAAGAAATTTTTTTGAGGTTTAAAATAAAATGAAAGGGAAAGAAAAGAAGTAGAAAATAATTTTCAGGATTTAATTCAAGACCTAAGAAATTGGAAACTTGAATTTAATAGGAATTGAAGGGATAATATGAAATTGATAAAATTGTGAAATTGAAGTTAAACATTTTGACTAAAGAAAATAAAAATAAAATTTTTAGAGTGAAATAAAATTTTTGGGATATAATTAAGATTTTAATAGTTTTAGAGTTGAGAATTTAAGGAATTAAAATAAATATGAAAATTAGGTAGAAAAATTATAATTTTTTTTAAAAGTGGTCATATGAATTATTCAAAGCTTATAGTTTAAATTTGAGAATTTTTCGAAAATAAAAATTATACTGGATAGGAAATTTTCATCTGCAAGACACTCAATAACAGATATTTTTAATAGGCTTATGATAAGCCAAAAATTTCAAAATTTTCCTATTCATACCTACAAATAAATATAGTTAATAAAATTCAATCAAAACTCTATTTCACCATACCCCAAAAGTTGCCAATTGCCCAAATTACCCTTAAATTCTCAAAAACAATTTATGAGCCAAACTATAGAGACACACACGCACGCAGCAAGCTTCTCCTTCTTTTCATTTCACTTTCTTATTCATCTCTTCTCCATTTATCCTCTTCTCTTAGGGTAAGATCAAGATTTGCCCACAACCTTCATCTCTCAACCATTTTCCTTGCTTCCTCCCACCATTTCCAAGTTTCATCAAGCTTCCTCTACCATTGTGGGACATCATAGAGCTTGGACAACTCTCCCAAAACCCCAAATTCGGACTTGTAAGAGGTAAGTCCCAAAAATCATGTCTTCACTTCTTAATCATGGTTTTCTTGTTGGAAATGAGTTACTAGTTGATATTATATCACACTAAAACTCTTTTAGGATGTAGAGAACACACAAATCATGAACTATATGGTTGTTTTTGCTCTAGGAACCCTAAGGTGCGATTTTTGCCATTTTTGGAAAAATTTGTGGATTTCATTAGAATTGTTGGTGTGTATGAACTCTAAATTATATGTATGGATATTTTAAATGATTTGAAATGATGCTCAATGTTAGTTTGGTGGTATGTGAACCCTTGGTAAAAGTTATAACTTCCCATATTTGGCAAAAAAATTTCCATTAATGGAGCTTGGAGAGTGAACAAGATTGTAAAATTAATTAATTATGTATTAAATTGTGTTGAATCTAAAAAGAATACCAAATGATGACCATAAGCCAAGTAAATGAACTTGGGGGTTGGATAAATGTAAGAAGTCATAAGAAAAGAAACTAGGAAATAGTATGAAATTTGATATCGATTGAATTGGTTGTATGTGATAGGGTTCAAGTACTTCCTTGGAGACTAGAGTGCTCAAAGGGAATGCTAAGTGAAGCGGCCAAGGTGAGGGCTCTTCCATCTCTGCTCCTAGGGTTGTATGCTTATGTGGATTACATGAGTATGTGTATTCTCTGCTTGTCTGGTAGGTGTTAGCTAGAGGTATAGAATGCTAAAAGAATAAAAGAACTAGAAGATAGATTGTGGAAAGTAGCTTGGATAGGAAGACATGGGAGTAAAGTGTGATTGTTTGCTATGATTGGTGTGTTACAAATCCAACTCATACACTCCGGAGGCATGATGAGTATTTTATTAAATCTTTTTTCCACGACAGTGGCAAGAGTCCTTGTACGGAAGGACTAACCTTTCATTTTGAAAACTCGTCACGACGGTGACAAATTATAATCATGCAAAGGGAGTTATTGGTGGGTTTCGGATTTGATTATACTAGAGATGTGAGACATCGACTAGAACAACGTCAGATGACACTTGAGACCTCAGTTTTATAATCACCATAACGATGGTCATTGCCCTATCCTGGCAATAGGGTCAAAAAGGTTTTATATTGCTATAACGATAGCTTGAGGCTCAGAGAGTGCATCTGGACGGGTATATGAGTTATATCCTGTTGAGGATACTTGTACATATTAATAAGGAGAAGAATTGTTGATCCTTCGGGAAAGATAAAAAGAATCCTATTAATATGTGAGACAAAGGTAAGGAGACACGGGAGGAACCTACTGGTGAACCGTGAGCCTAACCTAGTAAAAGAGAAACCATCATGTGGAGTTGGTCCAAGGTGTGTCAGTGACCATGCTTCGAGACGTCGTGTCGTGCCCGCCATGTGGCCTGGTTGGTTAATGGACGAGTGAGCTCAAGCTATAGCCCCACAGCAAGGGGTCAGGACGTGCCACGTGGTGGCTACATATCAGTTGTTTGATAGATAGAAGTTGATTGTGTTTGATTAATAGAATTGTCACGAGGTGACCAGTACCCAATTGAATGGGTTAAGTATGTTTTGCCACCTGGTGGCTAGCAACCCGAGTGCACGGGTTCGAGGTAGAAAAGCCATGTAGTGGCTAGTAAATACCCCAGAGTGGGGGAAGTTAAGTAGATGTATGTTATAGTGTCTGTGTGTACTTAAAGAATTGTCTATGTTTGCATATAATTGTTGATTGTGCAGCGGAGTGGTGACGTACAGGATTACGTCATCACAAAGTCTTGTTTGATTCAAACATGCTGAACGTGAGAAGACCGGTAAGTAAAAGCCGGCACTATATGTTAAATGTTTACTTGCTGATTGATGACGTGGAATAAACTACTGCATGTTTACAGTTATTAAATGCATGTGAGTGTTTGGATGAAATCTCTATTGTTGTGTGATCACCAAGAATGTATGCTAACAACAGTAACTAGTTGTTTTTGCATGTGATTGTGTATGACTCCCAAACCCAGCGCTATGACACCCACCTTGCGCCGGGGATGGGAGAGTCCTCACTGAGTCGTGTGGTTAAGACTCACACCTCATTTTTACTACACAGAGACAGGTTAAGTACAGGTGGAAGAAGTCTTGGTGGAACGAGGGTTGAGCAACACTTTTCCAAGACCCACAACTTGTTCATGTGGGTGAATAAAGTGTAATTGTAATTTAATTTACTTTATTATTGTATCATAAAGTAAAGGGTAGACATACCCAATTATATTGTATCACTAAATCTAGAACTGTCAGCTTCACACACCTTAAAGATCAGGATCCGTTAGATTACGATGCAGGGAAAACTTGTTTCCAAATATATCTATATATATATATATACATATATTTGTTGCATGTGAATAGGATAGGCAGCATCTTCGGATGTGTAGCCAGTACACAGGTTATATATATTATGTGTGTTTTCCTATATCTATATCCTGAAGCGGCACTGGCCGTGGATTTGCTTGCCTAGGATAGGCCACCGTTTCGGTGTAGCCATGGTATTATAATGCATGTGAATGTATTTTCAATAATAGATATTCTGTCAATTAGGTGATAAGGCTTACAGGCATGGGGGTATTCCCTGTGTCTGTGCCGGTCACGGTCCTCTAAACGAGGGTCGTGACAAAACAATTCTTACAAATAGGCAAGTAGGAAAACCACATATCCACATCCTCAATCAACCCTGTATGGCAAGGATGGGAAACCCCTCACCTGGACGGCTTTCTTGTGCTTGTCCTGGAGTAACTCCCGCTCCGGACGAATCGTGGTTTTCTAACAAATGCATTCATGTGGTTAACATCTCAAACTATATGCAATTCATATGTATATGACATGCTCGTGCCTAAAAATGCATCTAGACGTCGCCAAGAACCGAGTTCTTGGTCTTATCTGTCTTCCCTCTCTTCCATGAGAGTCTCAAGTGCTACATACTTGGTTTCGTATAATTATCGCTCACCTTGAATTAATTTTGGAGCCTTGGATTTGAGTTACTAAACCTCGATATGCTTCTAAATTATCCTACTTAAGGTTTCATAATAATTACGAAGGAACTAAATTGTCATTTTAAATTTTTGGACTTTATTGTTCCGCAAGTTTCCATCCTTGAAAAACAAGAAAGTACCTAAAATAATTCTTGATGCTTGATAGCATATTTAGAATTATTCTAGGGTGTTTAAGATTGAAAAGAAGAGGTTTGGAGCCCTCAATATCACCCTTAAAGTGTAATTGGGCAATCCGAGCAGGGACTCAGCACGTTAATGTCAAGGTTGCACATTAGTAACCTCGGGCCAGCTCTTCACGGGTCTTATTCAGCTAATATTTCAACAATTTAATTTCAGTAATTCCAATCCAAGCCTATTTACTCAAATCCAAGCTCAATCCTAATTATCTCAATTTTCCCATTTTATGAATAATTAGAATTTCAACCCCAAATCCTTTCAAATTCGAATTCGGCTAAACCCAAGGGTATAGCCTCGATTCTTACCTCAACTAGGTGTTCAAGAACACCTCCTAGGTCTCAATCTACCCTCGAAACAACCCAATCGAAGGTGGATCAAAGAAATCCCTAAAAGTGCAGAAATTGGGGTTTTCGAATGAAATTAGGGTTACCAACCTTTGATTCGATTGGTGGAAGGGGTAGGAGACGTCGTACCCGAGCTCCGGTGACTTTTCCGGCGTCGGCTGGCTCTCCCCGATTACTTTTCCGGCGAAAACCACCTCTCCTTCTTCTTCTTCTCCTTCCACGCCTCTTCTCCCTCTCTCTCTTCTTTCTCTCTCTTTCTTTCTTTCTATTTCTTTCCTTCTCGTGCTCACTTCTCTCTTTCTTTTTTATTCTTCTTCTTTCCCTTCTTTTATTTCTTTTCTTCCTTATGCACGACACCCCCACCCAAATAATTAAAATAATTAAATAATTATAATTATAATAATTAAATAAATAAATAATAAATTAATTAATTAATTAATAATTAATTAATTAATAATTAAATTAAAACACAACTAATATATATTTTCTTTTCTTTTTTTAAAATAGACAATAAGATAAATAATAATCACTTAAAAATAATAAAGATAGATTTTTAATTTAATTTTCTTTCCCTATTTAATTCAGGTTTCCAATTTCATAGGCCCTGAATTAAATCCTAAAAATTATTTTCTACTTCTTTTCTTCCCATTTATTTTATTTTAAACTTTGAATTTTTTTTCCCGGGTATTACAATCTTCCTCCCTTAAGAAATTCGGTCCCCGAATTTCAATCAACATACTAACCTTAGTTTTGAAATATGTGAGGATATGTCCTGCGCATCTCCGCCTCGACTTCTCACTTTGTTTCCTCAACCGAATGGTTTCGCCACAGGACTTTCACCAATGGTATCTCCTTTGACCTCAGCTTCTTCAGCTGGCGATCTAGGATTTCCACCGGTATCTCCTCATACGTTAGACTTTCAGCTAGTTGTACTTCCTGGGGTTGGATTACGTGAGAGGAGTTTGGCAGGTACTTGCGAAGCATAAACACGTGAAACACCGGATGTACTCCTTCCAGTTCCGCAGGCAATCCTAGACGGTAGGCAACATTTCCCATGCGCTCTAGAATCTCAAACGGTCTGATGTATCTTGGACTTAGCTTGTCTTTCTTGCCAAATCTCATCACGTCCCTCATTGGTGAAATTTTCAAGAAAAACCTGCTCACCCATAGCAAACTCTAACTCTCCTCTCCGGTTGACGGCATACGACTTATGCCTACTTTGAGCCGTGACAAGCTTTCCTCTAATGGACTTTAACTTGTCCAAAGCATCTTGAACAAGTTCTGGACCAACTAACTTGGCCTCTCCGACCTCTAACTACCCAATCGGGGACCTGCACTTCCGACTGTGCAAAGCCTCAAAGGGTATCATCTGAATACTGGATTGGTAACTGTTGTTATAGGCAAACTCCGCTAACGGTAGGTATTTCTCCCACCCTCCGCCAAAATCCATAATACATGCCCTAAGCATGTCCTCTAAAATCTGAATGGTCCTCTCGGACTGCCCGTCTGTCTGGGGATGAAATGTTGTACTCAGATCAACCCTTGTCCCCAATGCCTCCTGCAATGCTCTCTAGAATCGAGAGGTAAACTGTGGCCCCCTGTCAGAGATAATCGACACCGGTACTCCGTGTAACCTCGCTATCTCTGATATGTACAACTGGGCATACTGACCCACTCCTTAAGTGGTCTTAACTGGCAGGAAATGGGCGGACTTGGTCATCTGATCAACGATTACCCAAACTAAATCAAATCCCCTCTGTGATCGCGGCAATCATGACACAAAATCCATAGTAATTCTCTCCCACTTCCATTCAGGAATCTCTATCTGTTGAAGTGTTCCAGCGGGCTTTTGGTGTTCAGCCTTAACCTGCTGACACACTAGACATTTAGACACGTAGTCTGCCACGTCCTTCTTCATACCATTCCACCAGTATAATTCTCTCAGATCCTGATACATTTTATTACTACCCGGATGGATTATGTACGTTGTCTTGTGTGTCTCATCAAGAATTCTTTCTTTCAAACCATCCACCATAGGTACACACAGTCGTCCCTCCAACCGGAGTATGCCACTGTCATCTATGGTGAATCGGACGTCGTCCTTCTCCCCCTTAATCACTGTATCTCTGATCTGTTTGAGGTTTGCGTCTTGGTCTTGTTTGAATTTAACTTCTTCAGTTTGAGCTGACTTAGCTTGGATATGGGCTAGAAACAAGTTAGAATTCACAATTTCTAACTAAGTTCCAAACTGTTCCTGGCCACAACGGTGGATATGATGAAATTAGTTCTCCGAGGAGTTAACTATTGTCTTTTCTAGTGAGGCTTACTTTGACTCGACATGCTTGTCCGACTAGCTACCTTCGTAATGACTTCTTATATCCGTCTTGGAACACGCCAAGACACTAGCTATTTGCATAGCACACTAGGTTCTATTTTTATAACCTCTAACTGACGAAGTACTCCCTTACATCGGAGTCCCCGTACCTAAATATCCTCTACTACCAAGCAGTTACCCTTCTGCAGGTATTCCCCTGGTATATTCTTTGTAAACGACTCCTCCAGAAGAGTCTGTTTACATTTTACTACACCCTCTACTCTACGTCTAGACTTATCGCTTACACGACATGCACCCTACGTAGGTGTTTATACTTTGTGCCATCAGTGTACCCAACCCTTCCGAGGTTGTTACACTCACTACCGACTCGGTTTACCCTACTCGTGTCCTGACGAAGCTAAATGCCATGACACTAGCACAACTATGTATCACACTTACCGTTTCTCCACCAAACGGTAAAGGGTCTCACATTTATGACTCGTGTTTCCGTTTCTTTTTCGGGCTTCTACACTTACCCTTAGTGGTTTCCATAAACATTTCAGGTTACTCCCTGTCGACATCCCATGTCTGACTGACTTAGACTCTTCTCTGACTACTACTTGTAGTCATTTCTGTTTATAATGGAAACTCATCAGTCTCCTCCTTACCGTCATACTCATTACTCTGCCTCAGGCTCCATTCGGTCTACACATCCGAAGACCTTGCTCAACACGATAATGACTGTGGATCTATACCATCCTCAGGTTAGTCCACTTAGAGTTGCACATCCTATGCTAACTCTAGTCATTGGGTTTCCATTGGCTTTTACCCCAACTTGGCCCACTCGGACTCCTCAACTTACTTAGATCATGTATTCCTACTTGGAATACTTGATCCATTAACTCCAGCATGAACCTTTCCAGACATGCTCTACTCCCCTTGACCAAACGGGATCCGCTCCCACGGTTTGATTCTTTCCTTTCTCACGATGTGGCATATGTTCACGAACATATACCGCCTCTTGCAAGTGTGTTACCCGTTGGGTTCCAATCGCCCCCAACGGTAGAATACCTATTTTATCATTTTGGCTCGCATCCCCATATGCTTACCCGACTCCATTCCCGTATTCACTCTCTTATTTTCCAATTCGTACCTACGTGGTACCATTTCTTTGAGTATTTCTCAATATTCGTTACTCACTACATTCTCCTTCTCGATTAACCGTCCTTACGGTTGATTTTTCCCTTTATGGCACCCACATGGCCCTTTATACGTTTGGTTTGTCCACTCAGTCTCCACCCATACACAGGCTTCAGACTAACGGATTTACGATTCACCAACCTGTGGAACTAGCTTACTTAGCTATGTCCACTACAATCTGTGTATTATACATGCACTTACGGTAGTAGTCGGTTCTCCACCTCCTACTTGACTCTTATCCTTTGGGATCCTATAAGCTTCCGCTCTTCCCCCTTATGGGACTACTTATCCCTGTCTACTTTCTCTCCCCTCGGGCATCCACGAGTCCCTTTGGGGTTTATCTCTCACGTTATCTCGTTCGAGAGCTACCTACCGTAATAGCACTCATTTTCTTATCTCTGGACGGTACCCGAAGGTCTACGCCCATTTCCACTTCTAGGCCTACTCCGGTCTAATACTTCCGGGTCCATTATAACCCTATGGCCCCTTAATTGGTAACTCTTAGGTTTACCTGTATACTCCCTTGGCACTTTAGCATTCTCTAGTGTTTTTCGATGTCTACTTAACTTTAATCACTCCAATCGAGTGATTTCTCAACTACATCTACCGTCCTTATACAGCTTACCTATAAAAGGACTATTGTTTGGTAGGGTATTGGTCACATGAGTTAGTTTTCTTAGGCACCCTGCGGGTTTTAAAAATTAATTCAAGTTTATTTCTTAGAAAATGGCGCCTAAGGTTTTCGTAAATGGTTAGGGTTTAACCAATTGGAATGACACAGTTTGAGAAAGAGTTTTCATGAAAATTTACCTCCCAATGGTTATCCCTAGTATTTTCAAGAAAAGTTTGAGGGTCCTTCAGAATCTCTCATCCGGAAAGACCAAAAAAGATTTTTTACAAAAAAATTTCTCATGTGATCAATATCCTATTCTTTATGTTCTTCCTTAAGCAACCTAAGAGAGATTGGTTGGGCTTAATCCCTTTATTTCCCCCATCTTTGCTTAAGGAACTAGTAGTTCATGGATCGAGCGCAGGGTTGGACTAGGCTCATTCCCTGTGCCTTACCATTTACCCTGTTTCCTGCTCGGCATATGGTCACGCTCTACATGTTTACATATGCCTCTACTTCTTAACATCTATCTCTACGGCATATGGTTCGGCCACTTTGCCCTTCCATATACCGTATCCTAATTTTTCTAGTTCGTAGACTTCTACTTCTATACTGTGGCATACACCACCTCTTTTCTATTTACCTTCTAGGAAGGACAACTCACTTCCTTCAGCCATAGCATACCGCACAGTCGTGACCCATTCACGTGGTCATCTCCCTGTCGGTCTCATGCCTCATGGCCCTATTTATCCTTAACTATAAGCTTTCCATTTCAATCGCCCCATGGGCTCACTTTCTTTTCTACACGCCATGCGTGTCTTTTCTTTCACTTTACAAACCATTCCTAGCCTAATTACCATTCACTACATATTTCTATTCCACTTGCATTCCATACTATAATCAAACAACTTATGCCTATACCATGGCACACAATGCGCCGCTAACAGAGCAGACGCATCGTCTCATTTAACACCTGCAAAACACACACATTCTAGCGCATTCATGCCTACAATTCAAGCAAGTGTGTCTGTGTCTAGGTAACATCCTCCATGGATGTCTCATTTCCCTATTATGGCGTCCTAAGGCTCCTGGGGTCATTGCCACCCCACCTTACGCCTTAGTGCTCATCAGCACTTGTGTACTTTACAAGTTATATGTTTTGCATAGAATTTCACATACAAATTCTATGATTAAAGCGATGACTCGAAAGAATTCATAATCTATCACAGATTAAGAAGGAATGAAAGAAAAGCTGACTCAATTTATCCTGGGTACTCCCACAAGTGCCTGTTTATTCCAACGTTGTGCCCGGGTTTCAGAACGAAGGTTAAACTGACACTCGGTTATACCAATGGCTTCACATGACTTAAAGAATAACCAGGCTCTAATACCAAGTTTGTCACGACCCCAAATCGGGAGTACGTGACCGGCACGGGAATAGATTCTTACCTCTAAACTCGTAAGCCTTATCCTGTAAACATGACTATAACTACCCTGCTATACAATCAATATATTTATATCATACTAGTGGCCACACCTCACTGGTGGCCTAATTAACCTGCAATCCGCGGTTCGCTCAATACCGCTTCAGCTCAGCCAGTGTATAGATATATATATCAGCACTCTTAAAGTAAATATTAATATCATATTGACCGTACGTCTCAATACGTACGATCTATCCTATTCACATGCAGCAAGCACACATAATATATATATCCATATCATATTGACCGTACACCTCAATGTGTACGATCTATCCTATTCACATGCAGAAGTTCATATACTCAAACATATATCCTAGTTTATCCCCAACTGGACCCTGTCTTTAAGTACATGTGAAGCCGACAATTATAGAGTAGGTACATATCAAAAGCTGTAAATATATATACACAACTCTTACAACTTATAATATGTACAACCAAAGAAATCAAAATAACCAAAAGGTGTCCACCCACGCGAACAAGAGCGTGAGGATAGTCTGATGTCCGTATCACTGTCCGGACGTCGATGCATGCCTGATCCCTGTATCTGAAACATTGAAGCAGAGGGAGTGAGTCAAATAGACTCAGTGAGAAGCTTCCCATCCTCGGCGTAGCGGCGGGTACCACTACAGCTGGGGAAAGGGAAACACCCACAATCAACTAGGTGTTCAAGAACACCTCCTAGGTCTCAATCTACCCTCGAAACAACCCAATCGAAGGTGGATCGAAGAAATCCCTAAAAGTGAAGAAATTGGGGTTTTCGAATGAAATTGGGGTTACCAACCTTTGATTCGATTGGTGGAAGGTGTAGGAGAAGTCGTACCCGAGCTCCGGTGACTTTTCCAGCGTCGGCTAGCTCTCCCCGGTCACTTTTCCGGCGAAACCCACATCTCCTTCTTCTTCTCCTTCCACGCCTCTTCTCCCTCTCTCCCTTCTTTCTCTCTCTTTCTTTGTTTCTATTTCTTTCCTTCTCGTGCTCACCTCTCTCTTTCTTTTTTTGTCACGACCCCAAATCGGGCTCATGACCGGCATAGAATTCGAGGAAAAATCCTTGAACCCAAAAGCCTGACAAATAGAATAATTTATTTAAACAATCAAATTTCAAATAATTTAACAACTTATAAGTATTAAAACATTAATTACAACTTTTACTAAAGCGGGGATCCTGCCTGTGGGTTTATGGAGCAACTCTAGAGAGAAACAAAGTGATACTGTCCATGCACACACGGACGATGTGTGGCCCTCCAACTGACAGTATCACATTTGACCACCAACGAACCTGCCAAATCTGTGATTGGAAGAAAATATATGGAGGGGTGAGTTTTGCAACTCAGTGAGCAGATAATACCTACCATAACAGGAGGGGAACAAACCTGTGCGAATGAGTTTTTCGCAAACCATTTCACTATTGTATTTTCTAACATAAATATTATAAATAATAATAATAATAACATATAAACTATTAAAACTAAAAGGAGTATGATTTCCAAATCAGAGTACTTTTCGAAATCTTATCAGAGTTAGATGAAAATCATATAGGGAAACCAAATCAACAGAACCAATCAGAACAGACATGAGCAGCAAGGCTCATGAAAACAGAAAAGCCTATGGCTTTAAATAATCAGATGAGCATTAAGCTCAGTATATCATATATATCCAATCCACGTGTGTTGGCCGACACACGGGGCTAGCAACACCCCTGCTAGCTGGGGTTCCAAGGTGCACCAAGGGCTAACGATACTGCGTTAGCTGCAGGGTTCCATATTAGATGGCTTCCCAAGAAAAATCATTTAAATCAATAAAACATAAATTTCCTGAAATATTTCACTGTCAAAATCAAAGAGTCAAAAATACTCAATGATCACAAATAATTAATTGAAACATAGTGCATATAATGCACTTCCATATAATCAATCGTACTTTCATTGCAGAACAATTATTGCTAAATAGTCAATCTTTCAGAGAAGTCTTATATCCATCGAATTGTTTCAAATCAAGGTGAGGACATGATCAACGAATACAGAATCATATACAAATTTGCACAAAAAGACTTTGTAGAGTAGTACTTCAATGAACTATCAAAATATGATTAAATTTCTAACATGTCCCTCACCTTTTGAGTAAGATTCACGAAAACGGACTTAGTGGAGGTCATATCATCAATTAAAGATACATAGCTTATTAACTTAAAGATTAAAGGAGAGATAAAACTATGTAAATTTGGTTTGTTCCCCATTCTAAACTAAAGGCTAAAAGTGGTCAAAATGCACAAGGTAGGTAAGAAAGAGTATAGTAAGCATCATCCACTCACCAGGACTTGACGTATTAGATGTCTACTAACGCTGAAGGTTTGACCATGACAATGAGATTATCACCAAGGGTCCCTATGCCATGACTAACATATAACAAACATTCAAATACTTCCTTATTAACACCAAAGATCAAAAGTTCACCAAAATTCATCTCAAATACGAACTCTAGCTAGCTTCCCAATATCCTTAATCAACATAATCTCCTCAACATACTTCAATTTTCTATTTCACTTGTTTTACTCAAGATTATATTCATATTATTTAATGATCTTTAAATGCATAAAATTCCTATATAATATCAATTTTTCAAACCCTAAATCATACTCAAAATTGCCAAATATAATATCTAAGCTTATAAATCATTTTGGAAGCTAGAACTTCGGTTGTGACTTGTTAATGTTTCAAATACTAGTTTGATTGAATTATTTTCACAAGATAATCAAAAGCTGCAATTTACTTAGAACCTTCAAGGGGATAAAATAGGAACCTAAAGCAAAACTTTTCTAATCAATCTCTTTTAAGATCAAAGCTTGGTAATGAAAGTAGTGAGGAAGCAAGTTATCAAACAACACCATATTTAACTTAAACCCCCAATTTTTTTTTCATTCGATCAAGATGAAGAGAGAGAAAGAGAAATGGAGAAATACCTTGCTCTCCCTCATCCATTGTGGCTATCTAGTGAAAGCACAGCGAGACGGGGTGGCCGACAAACATGGCGGTGTAGGCTTGTGGTGGAGGTTAGGATAGGAAGTGAGTAATGGAGGAGAAGGTAAAGAATTAAAAGAGACGAATGGAAGCGTCCGGAACCTATTTTTCTTTTATGTCTAAACACTTTTGGTGAAAAACGTAGTTTGCCTCATCCAAAGAAAAATTCTTTTCAATGGAATCCTTCTCCTTCCTTTTTTTTTTGTATGTACGCTTAAATGTTCTAATATATATATGTATATATATTAAGTTATTTTGAAAACCCTTTATAATTTATATAATAATAAATTTATTTTTGTATATAATTTTGAATATTTCAAGATTTTCACCTAATTAATTAATTAATAATAATAATCTTATTATTATTTTGCTAAAAATTTTAAGATTTGTAGTTGCTTTAACTAATTTTCAAACTATCAATTATTCTTAAAAAAATTAGGGTCATTACATTTTTATTCTTCTTCTTTCCCTTCTTTTATTTTTTTTCTTCCTTATGCACGACACCCCCACCCAAATAATTAAAATAATTAAATAATTATAATTAAAATAATTAAATAATTATAATAATTAAATAATAAATAAATAAATATAATTAAAAATAAATTAATTAATAATTAAATTAAAACACAACTAATATATATTTTCTTTTCTTTTCTTTTTTTTTAAAATAGACAATAAGATAAATAATAAACACTTAAAAATAATAAAGATATATTTTTAATTTAATTTCCTTTCCCTATTTAATTCAGGTTTCCAATTTCTTAGGTCCTGAATTAAATTCTAAAAATTATTTTCTACTTCTTTTCTTTCTCTTTATTTTATTTTAAACTTTGAATTTTTTATTTTTTTTTCCGGGTATTACAGTAGCACCAAAAAAAATTGATCAAACAAATTAATAACTAACAAATATATATAAATCCTTTATATCATTTTTCTATAATGAATAAATTAAATTCAACTATTAATTTGAGGCTTTAAATATGCTGAATGTTCCAATTTACACTCTTAGAAATTTGACTAAAATAATTTATTCCCTATAACATGCATATGAGTGAATAAATTGCCAACTTCATAAAATAACATTAATTAATATGATTGACAATTAAAAGTTAATGGTTTTAAATACTCAAATTCAATATCAAAGAAATCATCTTTAGATGAATAATAGCCACATGGAAAGGATTTTATACGTAATTTTAAATTAAATGGAATTACTAATTTGATTTTTGAAAGATACCTATTCTTCTAATTTTGTGTCTCAACTTTCAAGAAAAAAATGTTATCATTAATTATATTGTTATTTTTTTTAAATCAAAACATCTTATGTGTAACATTAAATTAAAATGAAGTATTAATTTGATTTGTGAAAGATACAGATTTTTTCTAATTTACTCTCTTAAATCTCAAAAAAAAATTCTTTTAGGTTCATTTTAGGGATTAAATTGATTAAATTGTTAATTCATTATTTTAATACAATCAATCAGATTGTAGCACTAAAAAAATTTGATCAATCAAATTAATAAGGAACAAATTCTATAATTACAAGATCCCGAGGTCAACTTTGTATATCTGTGTAATTCATTATTTTAATACAATCAATCGGATTGTAGCACTAAAAAAATTGATCAATCGAATTAATAAGAAACAAATATATATAAATCATCTATATCATTTTGCCTATAATGAATAAGTTAAATTCAACTATTAATTTGAGGCTTTAAATATGCTGAATGTTTCAATTTACACTCTTAAAAATTTGACTAAAATAATTTTATTCCCTATAACGTGCATATGAGTGAATAAATTGCCAACTTCATAAAATAACATTAATTAATATGATTGACAATTAAAAGTTAATGGTTTTAAATACTCAAATTCAATATCAAAGAAATCATCTTTAGATGAAGAATAGCCACGTGAAAAGGATTTTATACGTAATTTTAAATTAAATGGAATTACTAATTTGATTTTTGAAAGATACATATTCTTCTAATTTTGTGTCTCAACTTTCAAGAAAAAAATGTTATCATTAATTATATTGTTATTTTTTTAAATCAAAACATCTTATGTGTAATATTAAATTAAAATGAAGTATTAATTTGATTTGTGAAAGATACAGATTTTATCTAATTTACTCTCTTAAATCTCAAAAAAAAAAATTCCTTTTAGGTTCATTTTAGGGATTAAATTGATTAAATTGTTAATTCATTATTTTAATACAATCAATTAGATTGTAGCACCAAAAAAATTTGATCAATCAAATTAATAAGGAACAAATCCTATAATTACGAGATCCCGAGGTCAACTTTGTATATATCTGTGTAATTCATTATTTTGATACAATCAATCAGATTGTAGCACCAAAAAAAATTGATCAATCGAATTAATAAGAAACAAATATATATAAATCATCTATATCATTTTGCCTATAATGAATAAGTTAAATTCAACTATTAATTTGAGGTTTTAAATATGCTGAATGTTCCAACTTACAACCTTAAAAATTTAACTAAAATAATTTATTCCTTATAACGTGCATATGAGGGAATAAATTGGTTACTTGATAAAATACCATTAATTAATATGATTGAAATCACCTTTAGATGAAGAATAGCCAAGTGGGAAGGATTTTATACGTATTTTTTAATTAAATTAAATTACTAATTTGATCTTTGAAAAATACAGATTCTTCTAATTTTGTGTCTTATCTCTCTAGAAAAAAATGTTACCATTAACTAGATTGTTATTCTTTTTACATCAAAACATCTTACGTGTAATATTAAATTTTTTTTTTAAAAGCATCAAGTCAAATTAAATTTATAGAAAATCCAAACGGCAGTTACAAATAGTCAGATAACTACAACCCAATAATACAGAAGAAGGATAATTGGCAAATATTGTTGAAACTAAAAAGCAAAAGAAAAGCACAATTAATCCTATAAATAAGATAATCATAGGATGAAAATCCACACCGATTTTGGTGTTACCAACAAATTGCTTACCCTTACACTTCTTGCATACCAGATAAGTAGTACTGCACATATGTAGATGACATGGACTTTTCCATCAATTTGGTAAGAGACCTAAAGTTTTTCGGCATAGATGCTTAGATCTAAATCGATCTAGTAATCGGAACAGAATATTTCATAAAGAAAGACTGAAACCAGAAATAGATCTGAAAAAAATCACCACCAATCTTGGGGGACTAAAAGATCTAACTTATTTAAATAAAAAAATAAAGTAAAAAGATAAAATCAGGGAGGAGTGACAATAATTAAAACTCATTCTTGTAAATTTGTTAAAGATGAAGAAAAAGATCAAGGGAGATGAAGAAAAACTACCGCAGAGAAGAACAAATTTTGGTAAATGCCACAGAGCGTGTCTTGCCTCAGGTTAAAATGAAGTATTAATTTGATTTGTGAAAGATACTGATTTTTCTAATTTAATCTTTTAAATCTAAAAAATAATTTTCTTTTTACGTCTATTTTAGGGATTAAATTGACTAAATTGTTAATTCATTATTTTAATACAATCAATCAGATTGTAGCACCAAAAAAAATTTGATCAATCAAATTAATATGAAACAAATCCTATAATTACAATATTCTGAGGTTAACGTTGTATATCTATGTAATTCATTATTTTAATAAAATCAATCAGATTGTAGCACCAAAAAAAAATTGATCAATCAAATTAATAAGGAACAAATATATATAAATCCTCTATATCATTTTTTCTATAATGAATAAGTTAAATTCAACTATTAATTTGAGGCTTTAAATATGCTGAATGTTCCAATTTACACTATTAAAAATTTAACTAAAATAATTTATTCCTTATAACGTGCATATGAGGGAATAAATTGCTTACTTAATAAAATACCATTAATTAATATATGATTGACAATTAAAAGTTAATGATTTTAAATACTCAAATTCAACATCAAAGAAATCACCTTTAGATGAAGAATAGCCAAGTGAGAAGGATTTTATATGTAATTTTAAATTAAATTGAATTACTAATTTGATTTTTGAAAGATACAGAATCTTCTAATTTTGTGTCTTAACTCTAAAGAAAAAAATTTTACCATTAATTAGATTTTTATTTTTTTTAAATCAAAACATCTTATGTGTAATATGAAATTAAAATGAAGTATTAATTTGATTTGTGAATAATACAGATTTTTCTAATTTAATCTCTTAAATCTCAAAAAAAAAATTTCCTTTTTACGTACATTTTAGGGATTAAATTGATTAAATTTTTATATCATTATCTTAATACAATCAAACAAATTGTAGCACCAAAAAAATTTGATAAATCAAATTAATAAGGAACAAATCCTATAATTACAATATCCCGACGTCAACTATGTATATCTGTGTAATTCATTATTTTAATACAATCAATCAGATTGTAGCACCAAAAAAATTGAACAATCAAATTAATAAGGAACAAATTTATATAAATCCTCTATATTATTTTTCTATAATGAATAAATTAAATTCAACTATTAATTTGAGGTTTTAAATATGCTGAATGTTCTAATTTACACTTTTAAAAATTTAACTAAAATAATTTATTCCTTATAACGTGCAAATGAGGGAATGAATTGCCTAATTGTTAAAACACCAACCATTAATATGATTGACAATTAAAAGTTAATGGTTTTAAATACTCAAATTCAACATCAAAGAAATCACCTTTAGATGAGGAATAGCCAAGTGGGAAGGATTTTATATGTAATTTTAAATTAAATTGAATTACTAATTTGATTTTTGAAAAATACAAAATCTTCTAATTTTGTCTCTTAACTCTCAAGAAAAAAATGTTACCATTAACTAGATTGTTATATTTTTAAATCAAAACATCTTATGTGTAATATGAAATTAAAATGAAGTATTAATTTGATTTGTGAAAGATGCAGATTTTTCTAATTTAATCTCTTAAATATCAAAAAAAAATTTCCTTTTTACGTCCATTTTAGGGATTAAATTGATTAAATTTTTAATTTATTATCATAATACAATCAATCAAATTGTATCACCAAAAAAATTTGATAAATCAAATTAATAAGGAAAAAAACCTATAATTACAATATCACGACGTCAACTATGTATATCTTTGTAATTCATTATTTTAATACAATCAATCAGATTGTAGCTCCAAAAAATTGATCAATCAAATTAATAAGAAACAAATTTACATGAATCCTCTATATTATTTTTTCTATAATGAATAAATTAAATTCAACTATTAATTTGAGGTTTTAAATATGCAGAATGTTATAATTTACACTTTTAAAAATTTAACTAAAATAATTTATTCCTTATAACGTGCAAATGAGGGAATGAATTGTCTAATTGTTAAATCACCATTAATTAATATGATTGACAATTAAAAGTTAATGGTTTTAAATACTCAAATTCAACATCAAAGAAATCACCTTTAGATGAAGAATAGCCAAGTGGAAAGGATTTTATACGTAATTTTAAATTAAATTGAATTACTAATTTGATTTTTGAAAAATACAGAATCTTCTAATTTTGTGTCTTAACTCTCAAGAAAAAAATGTTACCATTAACTACATTGTTATTTTTTTAAATCAAAACATCTTATGTGTAATATGAAATTAAAATGAAGCAGTAATTTGATTTGTGAAAGTTACAGATTTTTCTAATTTAATCTTTAAATCTCAAAAAAAAAATTCTTTTTACGTCTATTTTAGGGATTAAATTGATTAAATTTTTAATTCATTATCTTAATACAATCAATCAAATTGTAGCACCAAAAAAATGTGATAAATCAAATTAATAAGGAACAAATCCTATAATTACAATATCCCGACGTCAACTATGTATATCTGTGTAACTCATTATTTTAATACAATCAATCAGACTGTAGCACCAAAAAAATTGATCAATCAAATTAATAAGGAAAAAATTTATATAAATCCTCTATATTATTTTTTCTATAATGAATAAATTAAATTCAACTATTAATTTGAGGTTTTAAATATGGAGAATGTTCAAATTTACACTTTTAAAAATTTAACTAAAATAATTTATTCCTTATAACGTGCAAATGAGGGAATGAATTGCCTAATTGTTAAAACACCATTAATTAATAGGAAAAAACTTATGTCCATTTCCTTATCTACATTTCATCAAGTTCCACCAATCATATATTGTATTTACACTCTCTTTCTTCTATTGGTCATATAAAAGGTGATCTTCTATATTCTCTCTGTATTGTAATTAATCATTTAAAGACTTTTTGTCACGTGTCATATTTATATTGGGGAACTTGATGAAATGGACGTAAGGAAATAGACCTAAGTTTTTTCCTAATTAATATGATTGACAATTAAAAGCTAATGGTTTTAAATACTCAAATTCAACATCAAAGAAATCACCTTTAGATGAAGAATAGCCAAGTGGGAAGGATTTTATACGTAATTTTAAATTAAATTGAATTACTAATTTGATTTTTGAAAAATACAAAATCTTCTAATTTTGTGTCTTAACTCTGAAGAAAAAAATGTTACGATTAACTAGATTGTTATTTTTTTAAAATCAAATAATCTTATGTGTAATATGAAATTAAAATGAAGTATTAATTTCATTTGTGAAGGATGCAGATTCTTCTAATTTAATCTCTTAAATCTCAAAAAAAATTTCCTTTTTACGTCTATTTTAGGGATTAAATTGATTAAATTTTTAATTTATTATCTTAATACAATCAATCAAATTGTACCACCAAAAAAATTTGATAAATCAAATTAATAAGGAAAAAATCCTATAATTACAATATCCCGACGTCAACTATGTATATCTGTGTAATTCATTATTTTAATACAATCAATCAGATTGTAGCACCAAAAAAAATTGATCAATTAAATTAATAAGAAACAAATTTATATGAATCCTCTATATTATTTTTTTATAATGAATAAATTAAATTCAACTATTAATTTAAGGTTTTAAATATGCTGAATGTTATAATTTACACTTTTAAAAATTTAACTAAAATAATTTATTCCTTATAACGTGCAAATGAGGGAAAGAATTGCCTAATTGTTAATCACCATTAATTAATATGATTGACAATTAAAAGTTAATGGTTTTAAATACTCAAATTCAACATCAAAGAAATCACCTTTAGATGAAGAATAGCCAAGTTGGAAGGATATTATACGTAATTTAAAATTAAATTGAATTACTATTTTGATTTTTGAAAAATACAAAATCTTCTAATTTTGTGTCTTAACTCTCAAGAAAAAAAGTTACCATTAACTAGATTGTTATTTTTTTTAAATCAAAACATCTTATGTGTAATATGAAATTAAAATGAAGTAGTAATTTGATTTGTGAAATATACAGATTTTTCTAATTTAATCTCTTAAATCTCAAAAAAAAAATTCCTTTTTACGTCCATTTTAGGGATTAAATTGATTAAATTTTTAATTCATTATCTTAATACAATCAATCAAATTGTAGCAACAAAAAAATTTGATAAATCAAATTAATAAGGAACAAATCCTATAATTACAAGATCCCGAGGTCAACTTTGTATATCTGTATAATTAATTATTTTAATACAATCAATCAGATTGTAGCACCAAAAAAATATTGATCAATCCAATTAATAAGGAAAAAATTTATATAAATCCTCTATATTATTTTTTCTATATTGAATAAATTAAATTCAACTATTAATTTGAGGTTTTAAATATGCTGAATGTTCTAATTTACACTTTTAAAAATTTAATTAAAATAATTTATTCCTTATAACATGCATATGAGGGAATGAATTGCCTAATTGTTAAATCACCATTAATTAATATGATTGACAATTAAAAGTTAATGGTTTTAAATACTCAAATTCAACATCAAAGAAATCACCTTTAGATGAAGAATAACCAAGTGGGAAGGATTTTATACGTAATTTTAAATTAAATTGAATTACTAATTTGATTTTTGAAAAATACAGAACCTTCTAATTTTGTGTCTTAATTCTCAAGAAAAAAAATGTTACCATTAACTAGATTGCTATTTTTTTAAATCAAAATATCTTATGTGTAATATTAAATTAAAATGAAGTAGTAATTTGATTTGTGAAAGATAAAGATTTTTCTAATTTAATATCTTAAATCTCAAAAAAAAAACTTTCCTTTTTACGTCCATTTTAGAGATTAAATTGATTAAATTTTTAATTCATTATTTTAATACAATCAATCAGATTGTAGCACCAATAAAATTTGATCAATCAAATTAATAAGGAAGAAATCCTAAAATTACAAGATCCCGAGGTCAACTTTGTATATCTGTGTAATTCATTATTTTAATACAATCAATCAAATTGTAGCACCAAAAAAAATTGATCAATGGAATTAATAAGAAACAAATATATATAAATAATCTATATCATTTTTCCTATAATGAATAAGTTAAATTCAACTATTAATATGAGGCTTTAAATATGCTGAATGTTCCACTTTACACCCTTAAAAATTTAACTAAAATAATTTATTCCTTATAATGTGCATATGAGGGAATAAATTGCTTACTTGATAAAATACCATTAATTAATATGATTGACAATTAAAAGTTAATGATTTTAAATACTCAAATTCAACATCAAAGAAATCACCTTTAGATGAAGAATAGCCAAGTGAGAAGGATTTTATACGTAATTTTAAATTTAATTGCATTACTAATTTGATTTTTGAAAAATACAGAATCTTCTAATTTTGTGTCTTAACTCTCAAAAAAAAAATGTTAGCATTAACTAGATTGTTATTTTTTTAAATCAAAACATCTTATGTGTAATATGAAATTAAAATGAGGTAGTAATTTGATTTGTGAAAGATACATATTTTTCTAATTTAATCTCTTAAATCTCAAAATAAAATTTTCTTTTTACGTCCATTTTAGGGATTAAATTGATTAAATTTTTAATTCATTATCTTAATACAATCAATCTAATTGTAGCACCAAAAAAATGTGATAAATCAAATTAATAAGGAACAAATCCTATAATTACAATATCCCGACGTCAACTATGTATATCTGTGTAATTCAATATTTTAATACAATCAATCAGATTGTAGCACCAAAAAAATTGATCAATCAAATTAATAAGGAACAAATTTATATAAATCCTCTATATTATTTTTTTCTATAATGAATAAATTAAATTCAACTATTAATTTGAGGTTTTAAATATGCTGATTGTTCTCATTTACAATTTTAAAAATTTAACTAAAATAATTTATTCCTTATAACGTGCAAATGAGGAAATAAATTGCCTAATTGTTAAAACACCATTAATTAATAGGAAAAACCTTAGGTCCATTTCCTTATGTCCATTTCATCAAGTTCCACCAATCATATATTGTATTTACACTCTCTTTCTTCTATTGGTCATATAAAAGATGGTCTTCTAAATTCTCTCTCTACTGTGATTCGTCATTTAAACACATTTTGTTACGTGTCAAATTTATATTGGGGAACTTGATAAAATAGACATAAGGAAATGGACCTAAGTTTTTCCTAATTAATATGATTGACAATTAAAAGTTAATGGTTTTAAATACTCAAATTCAACATTAAAGAAATCACCTTTAGATGAAGAATAGCCAAGTGGGAAGGATTTTATACGTAATTTTAAATTAAATTGAATTACTAATTTGATTTTTGAAAAATACTGAATCTTCTAATTTTGTGTCTTAACTCTAAAAAAAAAATGTTAGCATTAACTAGATTGTTATTTTTTTAAATCAAAACATCTTATGTGTAATATGAAATTAAAATGAAGTAGTAATTTGATTTGTGAAAGATACAAATTATTTTAATTTAATCTCTTAAATCTCAAAAAAAAATTTCCTTTTTACGTCCATTTTAGATATTCAATTGATTAAATTTTTAATTCATTATCTTAATACAATCAATCAAATTGTAGCACCAAAAAAATGTGATAAATCAAATTAATAAGGAACAAATCCTATAATTACAATATCCCGACGTCAACTATGTATATCTGTGTAATTCATTATTTTAATACAATCAATCAGATTGTAGCAACAAAAAAATTGATCAATCAAATTAATAAGGAAAAAATTTATATAAATCCTCTATATTATTTTTTCTATAAGAATAAATTAAATTCAACTATTAATTTGATGTTTTAAATATGCTGAATGTTCTAATTTACACTTCTAAAAATTTAACTAAAATAATTTATACCTTATAACGGGGAATGAATTGCCTAATTGTTAAAACACCATTAATTAATAGGAAAAAACTTAGGTCCATTTCCTTATTTCCATTTCATCAAGTTCCACCAATCATATATTGTATTTACACTCTCTTTCTTCTATTGGTCATATAAAAGTTGGTCTTCTAAATTCTCTTTCTATTGTGATTGGTCATTTAAACACTTTTTGCCACGTGTCATATTTATATTGGGGAACTTGATGAAATAGACATAAGGAAATGGACCTAAGTTTTTTCCTAATTAATATGATTGACAATTAAAAGTTAATGGTTTTAAATACTCAAATTCAACATCAAAGAAATCACCTTTAGATGAAGAATAGCCAAGTGGGAAGGATTTTATACGTAATTTTAAATTAAATTGAATTACTAATTTGATTTTTGAAAAATACAAAATCTTCTAATTTTGTGTCTTAACTCTGAAGAAAAAAATGTTACCATTAACTAGATTGTTACTTTTTTAAATCAAAACATCTTATGTGTAATATGAAATTAAAATGAAGTATTAATTTGATTTGTAAAAGATACAGATTCTTCTAATTTATTCTCTTAAATCTCAAAAAGAAATTTCCTTTTTACGTCCATTTTAGGGATTAAATTGATTAAATTTTTAATTTATTATCATTATACAATCAATCAAATTGTATTACCAAAAAAATTTGATAAATCAAATTAATAAGGAAAAAATCCTATAATTACAATATCCCGACGTCAACTATGTATATCTGTGTAATTCATTATTTTAATACAATCAATCAGATTGTAGCACCAAAAAAAATTGATCAATTAAATTAATAAGATACAAATTTATATGAATCCTCTATATTATTTTTTCTATAATGAATAAATTAAATTCAACTATTAATTTGAGGTTTTAAATATGCTGAATGTTATAATTTACACTTTTAAAAATTTAACTAAAATAATTTATTCCTTATAACGTGCAAATGAGGGAATGAATTGCCTAATTGTTAAATCACCATTAATTAATATGATTGACAATTAAAAGTTAATGACTTTAAATACTCAAATTCAACATCAAAGAAATCACCTTTAGATGAAGAATATCCAAGTTGAAATGATTTTATACGTAATTTTAAATTAAATTGAATTACTAATTTGGTTTTTGAAAAATACAGAATCTTCTAATTTTGTGTCTTAACTCTCAAGAAAAAAATGTTACCATTAACTAGATTGTTATATTTTTAAATCAAAACATCTTATGTGTAATATGAAATTAAAATGAAGTAGTAATTTGATTTGTGAAAGATACAGATTTTTCTAATTTAATCTCTTAAATCTCAAAAAAAAAAAAATTTCCTTTTTACGTCTATTTTAGGGATTAAATTAATTAAATTTTTAATTCATTATCTTAATATAATCAATCAAATTGTAGGGTAAACTACAGTACAGTTTGCCCCCCTGTGGTTTGAACTGTGACACTTAACTACCCTGTGGTTTGGCTTAAAATTAATGTGGCCCCCTGTGGTTTAGAGTGCGACACTTGACCCCCTTGTGGTTTGTTATGTTATCACTTAACTACCCTATATTATTTTTTTCTCAAAATTTAATATTTAATATAACTTATAAAAGAAATTACCTAAAAATAATTGAATTGATTAATTATTTTATCTCTAAAATAATAACAATAAATCCTAATATTCTACTTTCAACTCTTTTTATTTATATTTAGTTATTAATTAATTATTTTATTATATTTATTTTATCTCTAAAATAATATGAAGTTGGATTGTCACTTTATTTTGGTACACTATTAAACGTTATATGATTGGATAAATTGGATACTTTTTTAAGAAAATTATTGTTTAATGTTAGAGTTTCTAAGCTCAATAATGTTAACATTCAATTCAGATATGTATGTTTCGAACTTGAACAATAAAAAAACTTAAATTTAGTTATATATTTGTATTATATTATTCTTTTACAATTTTATTTTGATTGATTTAATAATTCTAAAACATTGAAGATAAAAAATAACAATAAAATGAATAATAACTAAATATAAATAATCAATGGAGTAAACAATAAATATTAAATTATTTTATTGATTTTTAAAATTAAAATTTTATTTTTATATTAATTGTAATTTTTTTGAATTATTTTATAATTCTAGAGTGTTGAATAACAAATTTTAAACATTAAAAGTATAAAAATGATGATTAATTTGACTAAAATTTGGACAGAAGGTAGTTAAGTGATAACATAATAAACCACAGGGGGGTCAAGTGTCACACTCTAAACCACAGGGGGGGCACATTAATTTTAAGCCAAACCACAGGGTAGTTAAATGTCACAGTTTAAACCACAGGGGGACAAACTGAATTTAGGCCAAACCATAGGGGGGCAAACTGTAGTTTACTCTTATTTTAATACAATCAATCAGATTGTAGCACACAAAAAAAATTTGATCAATCCAATTAATAAGGAAAACATTTATATAAATCCTCTATATTAATTTTGCTATATTGAATAAATTAAATTCAACTATTAATTGGAGGTTTTAAATATGTTGAATGTTCTAATTTACACTTTCAAAAATTTAACTAAAATAATTTATTCCTTATAACGTGCAAATGAGGGAATGAATTGCCTAATTGTTAAATCACTATTAATTAATATGATTGACAATTAAAAGTTAATTGTTTTAAATACTCAAATTCAACATCAAAGAAATCAACTTTAAATGAAGAATAGCCAAGTGGGAAGGATTTTATACATAATTTTAAATTAAATTGACTTACTAATTTGATTTTTGAAAAATACAGAATCTTCTAATTTTATGTTTTAACTCTCAAGAAAAAAATGTTACCATTAACTAGATTGTTATTTTTTTAAATCAAAACATCTTATGTGTAATATGAAATTAAAATGAAGTAATAATTTGATTTGTGAAAGATACATATTTTTCTAATTTAATCTCTTAAATCTCAAAAAAAAAAATTCCTTTTTACGTCCATTTTAGGATTAAATTGATTAAATTTTTATTCATTATCTTAATACAATCAATCAAATTGTAGCACCAAAAAAATTTGATAAATCCAATTAATAAGGAACAAATCCTATAATTACAATATCCCAATGTCAACTATGTATATCTGTGTAATTCATTATTTTAATACAATCAATCAGATTGTAGCACCAAAAAAAATTCATCAATCCAATTAATAAGGAAAAAAATTATATAAATCCTCTATATTATTTTTTCTATAATGAATAAATTAAATTCAACTATTAATTTGAGGTTTTAAATATGCAGAATGTTCTAATTTACACTTTTAAAAATTTAACTAAAATAATTTATTCCTTATAACGTGCAAATGAGGGAATGAATTGCCTAATTGTTAAAACACCATTAATTAATATGATTGATAATTAAAAGTTAATGTTTTAAATACTCAAATTCAACATCAAAGAAATCAACTTTAAAATTTAGATGAAGAATAGCTACGTGGAAAGGATCTTATGCATAACTTTAAATTAAATTGAATTACTAATTTGATTTTTTAATGATACAGATTCTCCTAATTTAGTGTCTTAACTCTCAAGATAAATTTTTTATCATTAATTATATTTTTTTTTAACGAAAATTTGATTGATAACATAAATGTGTTTGAATAAAAACCTACTAATGAAATCTAATGAAATTTACATGATTTTTTTTTGAGATTTTGTATTTACAATTTCAATCTTAAATGATTGAAATCAATTTAGTCATTAATATCAAATTCATATCCAATAATTACATTATCACGAGGTCAATTATGTATATCGGTGTCATTCATTATTTTAATACAATCAATCAGATTGTAGTAACAAAAAAAAATATTGATGAATCAAACTAATAAAACACAAATAAATATAAATTCTCTATAACACTTTTTCTATAACGAATAAATTGCCTAGTTGATACAATACCTTTTATAAATGCGAAATATTCCGCCTTTGGACACGTGACACTGACGTTCTAGAAGCATGGCCTCAGCACCCGCTAGAGACACGTAGCACCACTCAGCTATCAGTTACGTGGCCCTTGCCCACGTCATCTCACGGAGCATTCCCTCAACCAGACGTGGGAACTACACAAGCCTCATGGGACGGCCCACGTCCCACGAGGTCGTGTGTCGAGCACGATCTCCCCACACTCGAGTATAAATAGACCCTCACTCGAGAACGAATAAAACTCAACAGAACAATACGCAACCTGAAGGATTACTATACCTTCTCTGTGATATTCCACATACCTTCTCGGTAACCTGAGCACCCCTAGATACCTCACGCAATCTCTGCGTATTGCAAGCTTCGCTACGGGCCCCATTCCGGCCATCCTTCAGCAGGCTCACCTCCCTCTCAAAGCACACCGTTTACGGGGCTTCCAGCAGCCCCCAAGGACCTTAGCTCTCTCCCACTAAGGTAACCTCATAAGAGCGGCTCGCCCGCTCGGAGTACCTTAGACACGTCTTAGCCGCAAACGGCCCAATATAGGTAACCGCCTTGCCTAACGGCTCCTATAGACGTCACCATGACGAACTACGTGGACTTTGATCCCTCCCGAAGGGTACGTAGACACCTAGGTGCATCATTTAAGGACAAGTCCCCCAAGGTTAAGACCCCTTGCGGTCCTAATTTCGAAATACAATTGTCTGAGGCAAAAATGACAGTTACACCTTTATTTAATATGATTGACAATTAAAAGTTAATGGATTCGAATGCTCAAATTCAACATCAAAGAAATCACGTTTAGATGAAGAATAGCCACGTGGGAAGAATTTTATACGTAATTTTAAATTAAATGGAATTACTATTTTGACTTTTGAAAGATACAGATTTTTCTAATTTTGTGTCTTAACTCTCAAGAAAAAATGTTACCATTTATTATAGTGTTATTTTTTTAAGATCAAAACATCTTATGCGTAATATTAAATTAAAATGAAGTGTTAATTAGATTTGTGAAAGATACAGATTTTTCTAATTTAATCTCTTAAATCTCAAAAAAAAAAAAAATTTTTTTACGTCCAATTTAGGGATTAAATTGACTAAATTGTTAATTCATTATTTTAATACAATCAATCAGATTGTAGAACCAAAAAAAATTTGATCAATCAAATTAATAAGGAAAAAATCCTATAATTACAATATCCCGATGTCAACTTTGTATATCTGTGCAATTCATTATTTTAATACAATCAATCAGATTAATGAGGAACAAATATATATAAATCCTCTATATCATTTTTCTATAATGAATATGTTAAATTCAACTATTAATTTGAGGCATTAAATATGCTGAATGTTCCAATTTACACTCTTAAAAATTTAACTAAAATAATCTATTCCTTATAACGTGCATATGAGGGAGTAAATTACTTACTTGATTAAATACCATTAATTAATATGATTGACAATTAAAATTTAATGATTTTAAATTCTCAAATTCAACATAAAAAAGAAATTACCTTTAGATGAAGAATAGCCAAGTGGGAAGGATTTTATATGTAATTTTAAATTAAATTGAATTACTAATTTGATTTTTAAAAAATACAGATTATTCTAATTTTGTGTCTTAACTCTCAAGAAAAAAATGTTACCATTAAATAGATTGTTATTTTTTTAAATCAAAATATCTTATGTGTAATATTAAATTAAAATGAAGTATTAATTTGATTTGTGAAAGATACAGATTTTTCTAACTTAATCTCTTAAATCTCAAAAAAAAAAAAAATCCTTTTTACGTCCATTTTAGGGATTAAATTGATAAAATTTTTAATTCATGATCTTAATACAATCAATCAAATTGTAGCACAAAAAAAAATTCATAAATCAAATTAATAAGGAACAAATCCTATAATTACAATATCCCGAGGTCAATTATGTATATCTGTTTAATTCATTATTTTAATTCAATCAATCAGATTGTAGCACCAAAAAAAATTGATCAATCAAATTAATAAGGAACAAATTTATATAAATCCTCGATATTCTTTTTTCTATAATGAATAAAATAAATTCAACTATTAATTTGAGGTTTTAAATATGCTGAATGTTCTAATTTACACTTTTAAAAATTTAACTAAAATAATTTATTCTTTATAACATGCAAATGAGGGAATGAATTGCCTAATTGATAAAGTATCATTAATTAATATGATTGACAATTAAAAGTTAATGGATTTAAATACTCAATTTCAACATCAAAGAAATCAACTTTAAAATTTAGATGAAGAGTAGCCACGTGGGAAGGATCTTATGCATAATTTTAAATTAAATTGTATTACTAATTTGATTTTTAAATGATACCGATTCTCCTAATTTAGTGTCTTAACTTACAAGAAAATATTTTTACCATTAATTATATTGCTTTCTTTTATCGAAAATTTGATTGATAACATAAATGTGTTCGAATAAAAACCTACTAATGAAAGCTAATGAAATTTACGTGATTTTTTTTCTGAGATTTTGTATTTACAATTTCAATCTTAAATGATAGAAATCAATTTAGTCATCAATATCAAATTCATATCCAATAATTACATTATCCCGAGGTCAACTATGTGTATCGGTTTAATTCATTATTTTAATACAATCAATCAGATTATAGCAGCAAAAAAATTATTGATCAATCAAACTAATAAAAAACAAATAAATATAAATTCTCTATATAATTTTTTCTATAACGAATAAATTGCCTAGTTCATACAATACCTTTAATTAATATGATTGACAATTAAAAGTTAATCAATTCGAATACTCAAATTCAACATCAAAGAAATCACCTTTAGATGAAGATTAAACACGTGGGAAGTATTTTATACGTAATTTTAAATTAAATTGAATTACTAATTTGTTTTTGAAAGGTACAGATTTTTCTAATTTTGTGTCTTAACTCTCAAGAAAAAAATGTTACCATATATTATATTGTTATTTTTTTAAAATCAAAACATATTATACGTAATATTAAATTAAAATGAAGTATTAATTTGATTTGTGAAAGATACAGATTTTTCTAATTTAATCTCTTAAATCTAAAAAAAAAAACATTCTTTTTTACGTCCATTTTTGGGATTAAATTGATTAAATTGTTAATTCATTATTTTAATACAATCAATCAGATTATAGTTCCAAATAAAATTTGATCAATCAAATTAAAAAGGAACAAATCATATAATTACAATATATCGAGGTCAAGTATGTATATCTGTGTAATTCATTATTTTAATACAATCAATCAGATTTTAGCACCAAAAAAATTGATAAATCAAATTAATAAAGAACAAATATATATAAATCCTCTATATCATTTTTTCTATAATGAATAAATTAAATTCAACTATTAATTTGAGTCTTTAAATATGTTGAATGTTCTACTTTACACTCCTAAAAATTTAACTAAAATAATTTATTCCTTATAACGTGCATATGAGGAAATAAATTGCCTACTTGATAAAATATCATTAATTAATATGATTGACAATTAAAAGTTAATGGTTTTAAATAATCAAGTTCAATATTAAAGAAATCACCTTTAAAATTTAAATGAAGAATAGCCACATGGGAGGGATCTTATGCATAATTTTAAATTAAATTGAATTACTAATTTGAACAATCAAGTATGTATATCTGTGTAATTCATTATTTTAATACAATCAACCAGATTGTAGCACCAAAAAAAATTGATCAATCAAATTAATAAGGAACAAATATATATAAATCATCTATATCATTTTTCTATAATGAATAAATTAAATTCAACTATTAATTTGACTCTATAAATATGCTGAATGTTATAACTTACAGTTTTAAAAATTTAACTAAAATAACTTATTCCTTATAACGTTCATATGTAAGAATAAATTGCCTACTGATAAAATATCATTAATTAATATGATTGACAATTAGAGGTTAATGGTTTTCAATACTCAAATTCAACATCAAAGAAATCACCTTTCAAATTTAGATGAAGAATAACCACGTGGGAAGGATCTTATATATAATTTTAAATTAAATTGAATTACGTATTTGATTTTTGAATGATACAAATTCTTCTAATTTAGTGTCTTAACTCTTAAAAAAATTTTTTACCATTAATTATATTGTTATTTTTTTAAGGAAAATTTGATTGATAACATAAATGTGTTCGAATAAAAACCTACTAATTAGAGTTAATGAAATTTACGTGATTTTTTTTTTTTTGAAATTTTGTATTTACAATTTCAATCTGAAATGATAGAAATCAATTTAGTCATCAATATTAAATTCATATCCAATCATTACATTATCCCGAGGTCAACAATGTATATCGGTGTAATTCATGATTTTAATACAATCAATCAGATTGAAGCACCAAAAAAACATTGATCAATCAAACTAATAAGGAACAAATGAATATAAATTCTCTATATCATTTTTTTATAACGAATAAATTGCCTACTTGATACAATACCTTTAATTAATATGATTGATAATTAAAAGTTAATAGTTTTAAATACTCAAATTCAACATCAAAGAAATCACCTTTAGATGAAGAATAACGACTGGGAAGGATTTTATACACAATTTTAAATTAAATGAATTACTAATTTGATTTTTGAAAGTTACAGATTATTCTAATTTTGTGTCATAACTCTCAAGAATTTTTTTTACCATTAATTATATTGTTATTTTTTTAAATCAAAACATCTTATGCGTTATATTAAATTAAAATAAAGTATTAATTTGATTTGTGAAAGATACATATTTTTCTAATTTAATTTTTTAATCTAAAAAAAAATTCCTTTTTACGTCCACTTTTGGGATTAAATTGTTAATTCATTATTTTAAAACAGTCAATCAAATTGTAGCACCAAAAAAAAATTAATCAATCAAATTAATAAGGAACAAATTCTATAATTACAATATTCCGAGGTCAACTATGTATATCTGTGTAATTCATTATTTTAATACAATCAATCAGATTGTAGCACAAAAAAAAATTGATCAATCAAATTAATAAGGAAAAAATATATAAAATAATACTCTATATAATTTTTTCTATAATGAATAAATTAAATTCAACTATTAATTTGAGGCTTTAGGCTACTCTTAAAATTTTAACTAAAATAATTTATTCCTTATAACGGGCATGTGAAGGAATAAATTGCCTACTTGATAAAATACCATAAATTAATATGATTGACATTTAAAAGTTAATGGTTTTAAATACTCAAATTCAACATCAAAGAAATCATCTTTAAAATTTAGATGAAGAATAGCCACGTGGCAAGGATCTTATGTATAATTTTAAATTAAATTGAATTACTAATTTGAATTTTGAATGATATAGATTCTTCTAATTTAGTGTCTTAATTTTCAAGAAAAACTTTTTACCATTAATTATATTGTTATTTTTTTAACGAAACTTTGATTGATAACATAAATGTGTTGGAATAAAAACCTACTAATGAAAGCTAATGAAATTTACGTGATTGTTTTTTAAGGAATAAATATGTATTAATCCTATATATCATTTTTTATATATTGAATAAATTAAATTCAACTATTAATTTGATGCTTTAAATATGCACAATGTTCTAATTTACACTATTAAAAATTTAACTAAAATAATTTATTTCTTCTAACGTGCATATGAAGGAATAAATTGCCTACTTGATAAAATAACATTAATTAAATTGATTGACAATTAAAAGTTAATGGTTTTAAATACTCAAATTCAATATCAAAGAAAGCACATTTCCATTAGGGATGGTCAAAATACTCATACCCAATGAGTACCCTAAAATTTTACCCTGTAGGTTTGGGTATGGGTCCGGATACAAAGTCATTGGGTTCGGGAACGAGTAAAGTGGTACCCTACCCATACCCTGTCCACAATAATAATGATTTATTTTTATATATAAAAGTACTATTTTTAAACTTTTTGATTGAGAAAATATATAATGATAATAAAAAATATTTAATATTATAAATATAAATAATTTAACAGCATTTTTTTTTGTTTTAATGAATAGTTGATAAATATAAATTTTATATTAATAAAATAATAATTTATTTTAAAAGTTTTATGGGTCTGAGTCCGGGTATGGGGATTCGACTATTCGTAGGGTTCGGGTATGGGGATTAACTTTGATACCCGCTAAGTCTGGGTCCGGGGACGCGAAATATATTACTCTACCCAAACCCTACTCATGATCATCCCTACTGTAACTACGGAATATTCCACCTCGGGACACGTAGCACTGACGTTCTAGAAGCACGGCCTCAGCACCCGCTAGAGACACGTGGCACCACTCATCTATCATTTACGTGGCCCTTGCCCACGTCATCTCACGGAGCATCCCCTCAACTAGACGTGGGAACTCCACCAGCCTCGTGGGACGACCCACGAGGTCGTGGGTTGAGCACAATCTCCCCACACTCGAGTATAAATAGGCCCTCACTCGGGGGACTAAAGGGATCTCTCGGAACAGGACGATACGCAACATGAAGGATTACTACACCTTTATTGTGACATCCACACATTCTCTCCGTGACCTGAGTACCCTCAGACACCCTCCGCAATCTCTACACATCACGAGCTCTGCCGCAGGCCCCCATTTCGGCCAACCTCCGGCAGACTCACCTCCCTCTCAGAGTGCACCATTCACGGGGCTTCCAGCAGCCCCCAGAGACCCTAGATCTCTCCCACTAAGGCAACCTCCTAAGAGCGGCTCGCCCGCTCGGAGTATCTTAGGCACGTCTTAGCCGCACACGGCCCGATACAAGTAATCAACTTGCCTAACTGCTCCTATAGATGTCACCATGACGAACTACGTGGACTTTGATCCCTCCCGAAGGGTACGTAGGCACCTAGGTGCACCACCTAAGGACAAGTCCCCCAAGGTTAAGACCCCTTACGGTCCTAATTTCAAATTACAATTGTCTGAGCCAAAAACGACAGTTACAGTGGCGCCCACCGTGGTTTTATTCAGACCACAATGCCTTTCGCACTCTGTTGCTAAACGGCATTTCTTTTTACGGGGAGTAGGAGTATATGCCTAACGCTCAGAAACCCGTATTTGTTTTTGTCTTGATCCTCGATACAGGATATACAAGATATAATATATCATGACCGACTCGAACGTCCCCACGACCACGACTGACGCTAGTGCTTTAAGACGCAGCACGAGGAATCGACAGGGAACGGCTGAAGCGGTCACAACTGAGGCGGGCGGATCAAGCGCAACCCACCCTCAAAGCTACTCAATAACGCAGGTAGCCGTCACGAAAACCGTGGTCCAGAACCCGGGACCAAGAGAGGAAACTTGCCCTCAACACCCGTGTGGCATGCCGCACGTCCCTTGCCCTGCAACCGGTGGTCAAGAGACGACGGAGCTAGCAAGGAACCCGAGGGACACTGAGATCGTCCGCCTTGAAGCAGAAGTAGTAGCTCTACGCCAACAACGATGGGAAGAGGACAGGAACCTCGCCCCAGTAAACGCGAGCGCCCAATTATCGCTATTGCCGCACGACGCAACGACAGGGACCTCTAGCGGCCCTACCAGCCTACCCGCAATTCAATTTGGGACCTTACCAATGGAGTTCGCGCGATTGTCACTGACGACGCCACCACCTCCAACAGTGATCCCACCTGGACCAACCATGGTCGCCGGGCAAGCAGCACGACCTGTCACGAACTACCCACGACCACCAGTCCCAAACTATCCTCCGGGATCCTACCTCCATATGCCATGGGCAGCGGCCTACAACCCGTACGCCGCTTGCGGTGCAAATGCTTACCAGTGGCCCTCGTTCGACTTCTAGGGAAAGGGGAGATACCCCTTCACCCAGCAGATCATGAGCACGTGCCCATGGATTTTAAAATGCCTTTCTACATAGAACCTTATGGTGGAGAAACCGATCCACGAGATCACTTGAACATCTTCAACTCAGCCATGTCAATATTGGGCATGACGGACGGCCAACAGTGCCGAGTCTTCTCGTCGACCCTCAAAGAAGCCGCCCTAAGATGGTTCTCGCTGCTGCCTACCAATTCGATCCACAACTTCGAACAACTGGCACAAAACTTTCTCACACAGTTTGCCAGCAGCAAAGAGTACTAGAAAAATGAAGACTCCTTCATTGGTTTCCACCAGGACGAAGGAGAAACCCTACAAGCCTTCCTGGCTCGCTTCACCAAGCTCTTGCTCCAAGTCCGAGGCCTCCAGAACGCCGTCGCCATCTTTGTCATATAGCAAGGTCTTCGATGCTCACAATTCTACGGGGAACTGAACAGATGCCCCATCTCCACCTTACAGGAGCTTATGGACCGTGCGGAATGGTTCATTCAAGAGGAAAACACTCAGATCGCCAAGGACAAGATGAGAAAATTCCTAATAAGCCGGGACGACATGGAACGGGCAGAGAAGAAAAAGGAGAAGACGGGAACCGAGAAACAAGCCCCCAAGGAGAAGAGCAATAGGAAGAGGTCACTACCTCGACCGCGGACGCCTCCCAGAGGAAGATTCACAAGTTATACTCCCTTCAACAAGTCTCATGTTGGGGTGTTGGAAGAAATTTATCACTCGGACATGCTCAGCTCCCCCTGCAGGTCAAAAGACGGAAGACAGGAAGGGCGGTAGACAAATCCAAGTACTGCCAATTCCACAAGGATTACGGGCACGAAACCAACGATTGCATCTACCTAAAGGATCAAATCGAGGATCTAATCCGGAAAGGACAGTTCGGCAGATTCATCAAGGAAGAAAGCAGGGCTAATACCGAACACCCCCAAGAGGCCAACGACCAAGCGCCTACCCGCGGGGTTATCAACGTTATAGCAGGCGGACTACAGAGAGGAACCTCCTCACTCCCACAAAACAAGAAGATGATAGAACACTCTATACTCGCCCTCGATTACGCTCCGAACCACAAAAAGAGGAGCGAACCCAAAGGAGACCCCATCACCTTCGATCTCACCAACCAAGAGGGACCGGTCCACGACGACGCCATGGTGATGACCGCCATAATCGCTAACTACGAAGTCAAGAGAGTCTTGATCGACCAAGGATCTTCAGCAGACGTCCTCTACTTCGACACCTTCAGGAAGCTCGGGTTGAATGAAGCCAGCCTAAGGCAATTCCCCGGCACGCTCATAGGGTTCTCAGGAGCCCAGGTTCCAACAGAAGGAATCATCGCCACCCGAGCAACTTTGGGCATCCTACCAAAGGTCACGAGCCTTGATGTGAACTTCATCGTTGTCTCAGCACCGTCAGCATACAATGCGATACTAGGGCGACCGTCCCTAAACAAGGTTAGAGCTGTAGTGTCCACCGCACAGCTCATAATGAAGTTCCCAACGCCCCACGGGGTTGGAGAAATCATGGCGGACCAGAAACTGGCGCGAGCATGCAACGCAGTGAGCTTAACCAAGACCATCAAGGTCGCCCACCTTGGTCCCAAAGAAACACGTAAGGAACCCCCGAGGGTAAAGAGTCAGGAGAAAAGAAGCTAGAGTCCGCCCGCCCGGACCTAAACTAAGGCTTTTCAGCCTGACTAAGGCTCGCCTGACCTAGGCAATCCGAATGTAAACATTTTGCTTACCTTCAGCCTAACTAAGGCTAGCCCGACTGAGGCTGCACGAATGTAACCATTTTGTCTATTATTAAAGTACTTCTTTCCAACTAGAGACTAGACTTCAAAATTTGCAAAGTACTCGCACAAGTCCTACAACAGGACAATGGGCTCGACCACCCCAAGAAACGCTATGCGCCACCAGGGCCAAGCTAACATTTCCCCCAGTAGCACGGTAAAAAACCCATTGGGTGCGAAAAACACAAAACGAACATTCGACAAACCATGCTAGCAAAACGCATGCAAAATGTCAAGATCACACGGTACTCATCCAAAAATCTTTTTACCCAGACGTAAAGAGATGACTACGAAAAGAGGAACTGCAAACATACGCGACTTTTTGCCCAGAAGTAAAAAGGAAGCAGGAAAAACTCTTTGCAAAAAATCATTCTCATTAGATGCCAAAAATGAGAGGGCGTCCGCCCATTACAAAGGGTAAATACCCTAAAAATTACATAAACTTAATCTTGGGCATCCCCAAGATTTACAAAGGCCTTGGCCCCAGCAGGCCCCGTTTGGCCAACAACTTCCGACGACCCCCGCTTGGTTGCCTCAGCTAGCTGCTGAGAAGTAGGTCCAATCCCTAGAGCTCGCCCGCCGATCCGAGACAACACTTGGTGATTCACCAAGCGATCCGTCAGCTGACAGAGATAAGCGAGATTCAATGGAGGGTCTGTTTCCATCCGACCGCGAAGCTCACCCTAAAAAAACTCTATGGAAGGATGCAAGGAAGCCACACACTCCGTTGGAAATCTCTCCCCACGGAGACGCTCGAGCTGCTCGACCGCCAGGAGCATGCCATACATCCTCTGCGCAGACAGCTCCCCCTGGAGATCAACGACGTCGACAACCTTGTCCTCGGCCGCTAGCCGACCAGAAAGGTTCTCAGTAGCGCGAACCTCCGCACCCCGCAAAGCTTCGCAGAGTGAATGCAGCTCATGCTGACGCCTCTCAGCGTCATCTCGACGGGCGGCTAGCTCCTTGCGAGTCCTCTCCAACTCCGAGCGAAGGAACGCAACCTCGGTAGGGTGACCAGCCTTGGCCCTAAGACGGGCAACCTTTTCAGTTAAGGACTTAACCTCGCGTCCTCAACCCTCACACTCTAGATTCTTAGCAGACAGTTACCCCTGCATGTCTGCCAATCTCTTCTAGGAGACCTCCAAAGTCTGGCTCCTAGAGGACGCAACATCGGCAAATTGATCCCGGTCGCGACAAATCTCCCCCTACAGAAAGAGAAGCAAAATCAGAAACGCGAGACATAGCAAAATGAGGAGAACACCGAGGCAAAGGAGCTCACCAGACGCCTTTCCCACTCGAAATCAGCCTGGTGGAAGTCGGCCAACGCCTCAGCAACCCGGTTGAAGCCTCGTACAGCAAGATTCAGAAGAGAAGTGTCCAGCCCCCTGGGTTCCCTCTCCCCCATCTCCACGAGGAAGCGCCTGCCCAATGCCACCAGCTCAAAGGACAATCCCTTCTCCGGTGGCCCAAGGAGTTCAGAAGGGCTGATACTCGACCCAAGAACAAGATCTCTCATGGTAGCCGCTTGACTCGCCACTACATTCCCTCTATCTGAGAGGGCTCCGGCCTCTACGGCCGCACCACCAGACTCCACAACTTCCTCAACCGCAGGTTCACCCGCCGCCATATGGGCCGCGGGAGAGTCTCCAACAGACTCCTCAACGACTACCCTGCCCCTCTTGGCGACAGGCTGATCAACCCCCTCAACGGGACCGAGAACGGAAGGACGGGTGTAAAGTATCACCCTCATGGGTGATTGACGAATAGGAGCGGAAGTGGTAATAGAGGTAGGAACAGGGGCAGGAATAGAAACAGGAACAACATCCCCCGCCGGAGTCTCCACTTGTACATCTCCCCGGTTAGTACTCCGCTGTGCGACCTGCGAAGGCAGCCGCAACTCCACACCGGAGGGTCGCTTCTTGAACCCTCCTTCCCTGCTCTTGGGCAACTCCGCCCCAGAGGCTCCTCTCCTTTCCCCCTCCCGGGGTCCACTCCCGCCTACCTTCCCGTCTTTCTTCCTCTTCTTTCTCGGAAGAGCCTCCTGCCGGTGCTCGCTCTCGAAAGATGGAGGCACAACCGACCGCCCTTCTCTCTCACCACCAGCAGACACTGCAGCAAGAATGTTGGCGGCAACCTCCGGAGAAAGCCCCTGTTGGCCGTTCTTCTTCCCCCTACTCCGACCAACGTCGTGAGTACGACTCAAAGGGGGAGGAGGAGGAGAAGAAGAAGGAAGGTCCTCCAAATCAGTGAAGTCGATGGGGTAAAAGAGTCATCACGTCCACCAGCCATTGCGAAAACTCAACAGAAGCAAGAATAAAAAAGGACAAAGCAATGGCAGGGAAAACAGAGTTGACGAAGAAAGGTGAATGTGAGCAAAGGTAAAGTCACAAACTTTCAAACGCTGGAAATTTATAGGGCACCTAGAGGCGCAACGATTCAAAAACATCGACCCCGCGTATCCCGCAACGGATAAAACCTATTATCCTCTACAATCCAGCCCATTTACAACCGCACACGTGGAAAGAAAGAACGGACAAGATGCACAGCCATGACAATTGAGACATAAAGACCGAAAAGTCGCCTCGAAACACCTGAGGGCCTTTTCGCGAAACTCTCTACCTAGGCTAATGATGGCTACCCTTGGAAACGAACTCACATTTAATGAAGGAGAAACGGCGGCAAAGCGCTCAAGCGACAGTGGCACCCGTTCAAGCTCTGACGCGTGACACCTGCAACAAAGCCCGCTCCTTCAACAAATAACCCTCAGCAAGAAATCCACCGTCAGCCACTGACCACGGACGAACATAGCCAGAGGAGAGCCTTTCAAAATGACCAAACGACCCCTGACCTTTGGATTTAAATGCCCCTCTGAGCAATGATGACTCCACATCGGTAAGTCGTGTACTTCCTGTAGAGACGGCTCAAAAACTTGCTAGGGAAGCCATGCATCCAGCCATCCAAAACGGGACACGTGTCCCCTCCAAGACGTCTCCTTTTCCACGGGACAATATGATAGAGCCTACTTCGCGAGTCGGATGAGCTATCCCACATACAGAGGCAGCGAAAATTCTTAAGTATCTTACAGACGAGGAATCTTAAGTCCACGGGCGCCCGACACTCGCAGACTTGGGGGACTTATGTAACTACGCAATATTCCACCTCGGGACATGTGGCACTGACATTCTAAAAGCACGGCCTCAGCACCCAGTAGAGACACGTGGCACCACTCATCTATCATTTACGTGGCCCTTGCCCACGTCATCTCACGGAGCATCCCCTCAACCAGACGTGGGAACTCCACCAGCCTCGTGGGATGACCCACGTCCCATGAGGTCGTGGGTCGAGCACGATCTCCCCACACTCGAGTATAAATAGACCCTCACTTGGGGGACTAAAGGGATCTCTCGGAACAGGACAATACGCAACCTGAAGGATTACTACACCTTTACTGTGACATACACACATTCTCTCGATGACCTGAGTACCCTTAAACACCCTCTGCAATCTCTACACATCACGAGCTCCGCCGCAGGCCCCCATTCTGGCCAACCTCCGACAGACTCACCTCCCTCTCAGAGTGCACCATTCATGGGGCTTTCAGTAGCCCCCAGAGACCCTAGCTCTCTCCCACTTAGGCAACCTCCTAAGAGCGGCTCGCCCGTCCGGAGTACCTTAGGCACGTCTTAGCCGCACACGGCCCGATACAGGTAATCACCTTGCCTAACGGCTCCTATAGACGTCACTATGACGAACTACATGGACTTTGATCCCTCCCGAAGGGTACGTAGGCACCTAGGTGCACCACCTAAGGACAAGTCCCCCAAGGTTAAGACCCCTTGCGGTCCTAATTTCAAATTACAATTGTCTGAGCCAAAAACGACAGTTACACCTACTTTAGATGAATAATAGCCACGTGGGAAGGATCTTATGCGTAATTTTAATTTTAATTGAATTGCTAATTTGATTTTTGAAAGATACAGATTCTTCTAATTTAGTGTCTTAACTCTCAAGAAAAAAATGTGTGCAAATAAAAGCTTACTAATGAAAGCTTATGAAATTTACGTCAATTCTAGGTTGCCATTTAAATTTCAGTGATGTTAATTCCCTATTGTTTTGTCATTTGCAATGACTATAAATAAGATTCAACGACAGACTCTGGCTAATGTGGGATTATACCTACCATGTCCCGTTTTTACTCATGGTCAATTATATGTTGCGTTATCACAGGTACGTAAGAGATTAGGTTTGAAAGTTTTGATATCTAATACTGATGGTCGTCCTCCAAACAAGACATCGAATGTAGTTTATAGAGAAGTTTTTCAAAATGTCAAGTAATAAATACGATGTATAATTATTTTTCCTAGATTTCTAATTGTTAGATAGCACATTTGCATCTTTATCTTTTTTTTATTATTAAATTACATGACATTTCTTATTAAGCCTTATGTGGACGAAATTTTTCCCTTTTATTGTTCACTACAACTTTATATTTTGATTTTCAATTTTCAGAGAGTACAAGTACGTTTATGGTTTACTTCATTAGGATAATAATCATCATTAAATTTTAATGCATTTTTATAAATGAAAATTGAATATACATGTTTAATTATACTCCTCCTTTTCTATTTCCATCTAAGTAGATACAAATATGTTAGTTATCGATTAATAATTTTGAATTCTATATACTATTTTATAGGCCAAATGACTCTTTTGGTCCTCAACGTTTGCACCAAGTTTAATATTGGTCCTCAACGTTTCAAAAAGTTATTTTTGGTCCTCAACGTTTTTATTTTGGTCAAAATTGGTCCTCCAGCATAACTCCGTCTGATTTTTTTTGTTAAATGCTGACGTGGAAGGCTTATGTGGCACACCCTCTCTCCTACGTGTCATATTTAGATGATATGGCACCATCTCTCACTCCAATTCAGCAAAACGACGCTGTTTTGTATCACTTCTCTCTCACTCCAACTCAGTAAAACGACGTCGTTTTGCTGAGTTGGAGTGAGAGAGGGTGTCATATCATCCAAATATGACACGTAGGAGAGAGAGTGTGCCACATAAGCCTTCCACGTCAGCATTTAACAAAAAAAATCAAACGGAGTTATGCTGGAGGACCAATTTTGACCAAAATAAAAACGTTGAGGACCAAAAATAACTTTTTGAAACGTTGGAGACCAATATTAAACTTGGTGCAAACGTTGAGGACCAAAAGAGTCATTTGGCCCTATTTTATATTACTATTATGTCAACTTAAAAAAATTTTCCATGCATGCGTGCACAGGCCAAAAACTAGTTAATATATATAAAAGAATGGTCAAAGGTTCATTTTGGTCCTCTATGTTTCACTCAAGTTTAATTTCAAACTAGTCCTTTATGTTTCAAAAGTTTTAAATTAGTCCTTTATGTTTCCCAGAAGTTCTAAATTGGTCATTTCGTCCAAATCTGTCAATTTCTTAAGTTAACTGCTGATGTGGCGTGCCAAAGTGGACACATGATCTCTTATACGTGTATCAGATAGCTGACGTGGCCTTAGACACGCCAAAAACCCAAACGGTTAGGGGTGTACACGGGGCGGGTTTTGGCTGGACCCGAGACCCGGTCCGGGTCGGGTCTACCGGATCAGCCGGTTTTTTTTTTTTTTGAAAATTTGAATTTGAGTCATGGGAAATAGAGAGTAGACATGGGAAATAGAGAGTAGGCATAAAAAATGGAGAGTGGACATAAAAAATGATGAGTAATTAATACATGTTGGCATTTTGAATAGATTTTTTAAATTTTAAATTGATTTATTACCTAGTTTTTAGGAATAGATTAATAAGATATTAAATAATAGATAAGATATCTTATTTTCAGCCATCAATTTTAATCTTTTTTACATATAAAAATACTTAAATAATAAAATAACAAAAAAAAAGAAATGGGCCTACCCCGGGTCGGGCCGGGTTTTGGGCAGCCCAACCCGGTGACCCGGTTGACCCGGAAATGTGACCAGGCCGGGTCGGGTTGGCCGGGTCACGGGTTTTTTGTTCACCCCTACAAACGGTGTCGTTTAAGTCAAAAATAAAATCATGCTGAGATGACCAATATAAAATTCTAATGAAACATAAAGGACTAATATAAAACTTCAATGAAACATAAAGAACCAATATAGAACTTCAATGAAACATAAAGGACCAATATAGAACTTGAATGAAACATAAAGGACCAATATAGAACTTTAATGAAACCTGAAGGACAAATATAAAACTTTTGGGAAACATAAAAGACCAATATAGAATTTTTGAAAGATAAAAGACTAATTTAAAACTTGAGTGAAACATAGAGGACCAAAATAAGCATTTGACCTAAAAGAATGTACATCTAGCCTAATCTTGTCACATATACATTATACTCTTGACATGCTTTGCTCAACCTCCACATAGTCATCCACCGAATGATTCTTAGACCACCTAATAGGTGTCATAAAAGTCCTTTAAAATTAATGACAAACAATGACACATATGAGTTTTGGTCCTAGGTGTCAATCCTACGTGGCTGAAAACTCCTTACACAAATAGAGAACCAAAAATCCATGAATGAGGTAATTATTTTTATAACGTGTTGACGCACCAGAAGATTAGGGAGAGCATTAATACACGTTTTTTAATGTAATTTATGATTCACATACATAATGATTCATGTGAGGTTTGAAATTGAAACAGATTTGTGGTACCTCCAATACCCATTCACACATTTTCAAATTTAATACATTTTTTAAATTTGAATTTCATTTCCTCGAGATTGGATCCGGCGCAATTTCCTTCCGTGCAATTCCGGTGCAATTCTTTTAAAATGCACATTTTTACTTCATTTTTGAAGTACTAATATGGGCTCATACTAATGATAATCCATCATGAATAGATTAGAGACCAAATTATTATCAATATTGACAAATATCATCACCTTAAATGAATTAGGGACCAAATTGTTATTGATATTAAAAAATAGTCTCACAAGGCTATTTAGTGATGATATTTGTCAAAATTGATAATAATTTCGTCCCTAATCCATTCATAGTGGGTTATTGTTAGAGTAAGTCCGTATTAGTGCTTCAAAAATGAAGTAAAAGTATACATTTTGAAAGAATTGCACCGAAATTGCACTGGATCCAATTTCCATTTCCTCCTATATAAGCACATTAGGAAGGTTTTTTATTTTGCCGTTTCATTTATCTTAGAGTAAACTACAGTTTGCTCCCTATGGATTGGCCTAAATTCAGTTTGTCCCCCTGTGGTTTAAAATTCGACACTTAACCACCCTGTGGTTTGATTTAAAATTAATGTGCCTCCCTGTGGTTTAGAGTGTGACACTTGCCCCCCTGTGGTTTGTTATGTTATCACTTAACTATCTTCACCTATCTTCTATCCAAATTTTAGTCAAATTAATCATCATTAATACTTTTAATGTTTAAAATTTGTCATTCAACACTGTAGAATTATAAAATGATTCAAAAAAATTATAATTAATATAAAAATGAAATTATAATTTTAAAAAATCAATAAAATAATTTAGAGTAAAATACACTCCCCTCTCTTGAGAAATCCTAAAAAGACACTCCCCTCCCCTCTATTTTTAAAATGTACACTCCCCTCCCTCCACATAGAAAAATCTTCTACATCTTAATCCAATTCATAATTATCCATGAAATCACTGTTAAAAGTAGTGAACTTTTTATAATTTTACAACTTAATCTTTTATGGGACTAAAATGCCCCCATTTTATAGTAGCAAAAATCGTGAATTACATTAATTTTTGTTAATAAATGTGAATTGCTTTCTGTAAGTTTGGCATTATTAATTTTTTGGATGAAAAATATTATAATTTTTATTGATTTTTTTATTGTTATTATTAATCTTTGAATTCTTATTATAATTATAAGATAAAAAATATTAAAAATTCTGTGATCAATATTTTTTAATGAAATTGCATTTTTGTTTATTAAAAATTGTAACCTGTAATTTTTTGCAAAAATTATTTACATGTAACTAGTAATTTTTTTATCAAAATTTAGGGGATTAATTGGCTTGATAAAAAAATTACTAATTACTTGTAAATAATTTTTGTAAAAAATTACAGGTTAAAATTCTTTGAATAAACAAAAATACAATTTTATTAAAAAAAAATACTAATCATAGAATTTCTAACATTTTTTTATCTCATAATTTTAATAATGGAAAGATTAATAATAATAATAATAACAATAACAAATTAATAAAATATAACATTTTTTCATTACATGTAGCCATAAAGTGCGGATATTTTAGTCCCATAAAAAATTAAGTTGTGAAATTACAAAAAAGTCATTACTTTTAAAAATAATTTAAAAGAGAATTCTGAACTGGATTAAGATGTAAATAATTTTTATATGTGGAGGGAAGGGAGTGTACATTTTGAAAATAGATGATTATTTATATTTAGTTATTTATTCATTTTATTGCTATTTTTTATCTTTAATGTTTTAGAATTATTAAATTAATCAAAATAAAATTGTAAAAGAATAATATAATACAAATATATGACTAAATTTAAGTTTTTTTATTGTTCTAGTTCATAACATACATACCTGGATTGAATGTTAACATTATTGAGCTTAGAAACTCTAACATTAAACAATAATTTTCTTAGAATAGGAACATAAGAGTAGTCTTGGACATAGTGGAGAGATTAGAGGAAAGAAAGAGTTTGAAGGAAACGCTAAAAAGAGTTGAAAGTAGAAGATTAGAGTTTATTATTATATTATTTTAGAGATAAAATAAATATTTAATTAATTAATTCAATTATTTTTAGGTCATTTCTTTTATAAGTTATATTAAATATTAAATTTTGAGAAAAAAAATAATATAGAGTAGTTAAATGATAACATAACAAACCATAGGAGAGTCAAGTGTCATACTCTAAACCACATGGGGCACATTAATTTTAAGGCAAAACCACAGGGTAGTTAATTTTAAACTATAGGGGACAAACTGAATTTAGGTAAAACCACAGGTGAAAAATTGTAATTTACCCTTTATTTTAATGCGGTATATTTGATTAACCGTAATTCATGCACTCATCTTTCTCAATGAATAATCTTGCTATTTTCAAACTGTGGGGGAATTATTTGGGCTAATATACAGCAGGTGAAGTGAAGCAAGGTCTTGTCAACCTGAACTATTGGAAAACGTAAAAAAAGAATTAGACAATGTGGTTGGGAAGGAGAGGCTAGTGCAAGAATCAGATCTATGCAAGCTCAACTACGTGAAGGCTTGTGCAAGAGAAGCCTTTCGTCTTCACCCCATTGGATCTTTCCTTCCTCCCCTAACTACTTCATCCCCAAAGGGAGCCATATATTAGTAAGCAGAAAAGGGCTCGGACGCAACCCTAAAGTGTGGGATGACCCTAACAAGTTCAAACCAGAGCGCCACCTAATTAATGGGCCCAAAGAATCATTACTCGACGACGCCGTTTTGAGTTTGGCAGAACCAAATTTGAGGTTTGTGTCGTTTAGTACAGGAAGGCGAGGGTGTCTAGGATTCAAACTTGGGACTTTAATGACCTTAATGCCCTTTGCGAGGTTGTTCCATTGCTTCACTTGGAGTGTGCCACCCAATATTTCAACCATTGATATGAATGAGTCTAAGGATAATACCTCTCTTGCTATGCCCCTTGTTGCAACTGCAAAGCCAAGACTACCGACCAATGTCCTTCGTATATAGAAATAGAACCACAAGTTCTATTTCTATTTGAATTGTTGAATAATTTCAAAATATGTGTGTAAAATATAAACATATTTAGAGTTGTTATACCCTCTGAAAAGCTTATGATGATATGTATGGTGAAGATAGATGATATAGTGTGTTTTTACTAGCCAGAAGAATAAGATATAATGTTATAAACAATATAAAATATGTTTGTCTTTGTTTTAATTTGGGATTAGAAGCCTTTATATATATATATATATATCCGAATTAGTCGGGACAAAGCCTCAGAAATCCGGAAGCCAACCAAAAAAAAATTCATACTTACTACTTATATATTTAAATAACATTAATATCAAATTAAATATAAACATGTCTTTTGAAAATAAGCAAAAAAAAAAAAAAATTGGTTACAAAATAAGCAAATTTTATAAACAATCCCACTACATATTCATAGTATAAAAGTTCATTCCAACTTGTATCTTTATAACTCTCTTTTTTATTGGGCTTTAACACATGTTGGAGTTATATATTGGGCTTTAGCACAGTGCAAATGCAACGATCACAAATCTGATTTCTCCATCAAGCAGCAGCTAGGGGGCTTCTGCACAGCGACAATTCCCCCTCCTTCCCATCCAATATTTTACAGTCACACAAAGCACTTTGAAATTTGATATATCATTTTATTTGCGAACTTGTGGAACGTGAAGAGATCGAGTTGGAGTTTTACAAGACCAAAGATCAACTAGTAACTCAAAGAAGTACAGTCATAGATTTTTTTTAGATTAAGGAAGAGTTTTAAAATTTAATCTAGAAAAAACTACATAAATCTAAAAAAATCAGTAAAATTATCAATTGTAAATGTCATATTTATATTTAGAAGCTACTAATTGGTCTCATCGTAATATCTAGATAATAGTTAGCAATGATGATAAAGAATGCTATATAAAAGTGTAGAAAATGTTAAAGTCAGTGAAAGTACTTCAAAAATCACCGACACAGTTATAACTCATGGGATTGTAAGTTGAATGAAGCCAATAAAAAGTAATCTATTCCCATCAACCTTGTTCTCCTACACGTCCAGTAACTTGACCACTCTCTCTCCATTACTTTAATATTTATAACATTATTATTCATCTATAAATCCTTGATCGAAACAAATATATATATATATATATATATATATATATATATATATATATATATTTCATTTAAAAACCATAAGTGCTATCAGAAAAATCATGGGAAATCTGCACCAAAGTATCAATGCGACAACAAAAGTTTACTGCGACAACATGTCCTCTATTACAATGACAAAGAATCTAATATTTCACAGTCACACAAAGCACATTAACATTCAGTATCATTTTATTCGCGAACTCGTTAAAACTTTTTTTTGATAAAAAACTTAATCCAGAAAAATATACCGGCTAAAGGTCTATTTTGATCCTCAATGTTTGCATGAAGTTTAATGTTAGTCCTCAATGTTTCAAAAGTTTAATGTTGGTCCTCAAAGTTTTTTTTTGGTCGATTTTGGTCCTCGAGCGTAACACCGTTAACTTTTTGCCGTTAAATGATGACGTGACATTAGGGGTGTACAAGAAAAACCGGACCCGGCCAACCCGGCCCGGCCCGGTCCCATTTCGGGTCCAACGGGCGGGGTCAACCGGGTCACGGGGTCGGGCCCAGGTTGAGCTGTCCAAAACCCGGCCCGACCCGGGGTAGGCCCATTCCTTTTTTTTTGTTATTTTTATTATTTAAGTATCTTTATATGTAAAAAAGATTAAAATTGATGGCTGAAAATAAGATATCTTATCTATTATTTAATATTTTATTAATCTATTCCTAAAAACTAGGTAATAAATCAATTTAAAATTTAAAAAATCTATTCAAAATGTCAACATGTATTAATTACTCATCATTTTCAATGTCCACTCTCCATTTTCTATGCCTACTCTCTATTTTTCATGTGTATTTTCTATTTCCCATATCTTAAATTGAAATTTCAAAAAAAAAAGTAAAAACCCGGCTGACCCGGCCCGACCCGGGTCTACCCGGGCCGAGTCTCGGGTCCACCCAAAACCCGGCCCGGCCCGTGTACACCCCTACGTGACATGCTTATATGGCACACCCTCTCTCCTATATGTCATATTTTAATGACGTGGCATGACACATCACTGCCACGTCATCCCAGATTGCCACATCATCATCTTCTCTCTTTCATCAACATGATTATCATCATCATCTGGGGTGACGTGGCAGTGATGTACCATGTCATGTCATTAAAATATGACATATAGGAGAGAGGGTGTGCCATATAAGCATGCTACGTCATCATTTAACGGCAAAAAGTTAACGGTGTTACGCTCGAGGACCAAAATCGACAAAAAAAAACTTTGAGGACCAACATTAAACTTTTGAAACATTGAGGACCAACATTAAAATTCATACAAACATTGAGGACCAAAATAGTACTTTAGCCAAAATATACCTAAATCTAGAAAAATCAGTAAAATTATCAATTGTAGTAGTTGTCATAATTATATCTAGAAGCTACTGGTTGGTCTCATCATAATATCTAGATAGTAATTTGCAATGATGATGAAGAATGCTGCAGAAAAGTGTAGAAAATGTTAAAGTCGGTGAAAGGACTTCCAAAATCACTGACATAGATGCTCATAAATATAACTCGTGGGATTGTAAGTTGAATCAAGCTAATAAGAAGCAATCTATTCCCATCAACCTAGTTCTTCTACATGTTCAACAACTTGAGCCACTCTCTCTCCCTTACTTTTATTTTTAAAACATTATTATTCGCCTATAAATCCTTGGCCGAAACACATATTTTTCTTTCATTTAGAAACCGTTATTACTATCAGAAGAATCATAATCATAGTGAATCTGGACCAAAGCATCAATGCGTCGACAAAAATTTATTGTGACAACATGTCCACCATTGCATTGACAAAGAATTAATCCAGTATTTCACAGTCGCAAAAAACACATTGAAATTCGATATCATTTTATTCGGTAACTTGTGAAACGTGAAGAGATTGAGTTGGGGTTTTGCAAGATTGAAGATTAACCAGCAGACATTTTTACCAATCCAGTTACAATTGAAAATTTTATAAAGATCAGAGAAGTACATGGAGTAATAGATTTTTCTTGATTACGGGGAGCGTTAAATTTCGTGCTTGGCAAGACAATCCATATAATCATGGATTCATGGGGCATGACTTGATTCGGATGATTGCGTACGATGTCTTTGCACTATCCAGATCAAGTGGCTGAAAACAAACATTGATAATGAGAAATTGAAATTAAAAAACACCATTTTGATCTCATTTCCCATATATATATATATATATATATATATATATATATATATATATATTGTAGAGAATTGGAAGTTGGAACATTGTGAAGTAGCAACTAAAAGAGAAAACAAATAGTATGGTATCGTAATTAGCTAGATTATTTGTAACATTCTGCATCCAAAATACATAGTTGTAACTGTTGTTTTTGGTTTAGACAATTCATAATGTTAAATAAGGACTGCAAGGGGTCGTAACCTTGGGGGACTTGTCCTTAGGTGAAGACCTAGGTGCCTACGTATCCTTGTAGAGGGATCAAAGTCCGCGTAGTTCGAAGAGGAAACGTCCATGGTTGCCGTTAAGCAGGAGTGTTACCTGTATTAGCCGTATGTGGCTAGGACATGTGTATGTTCTCCAGGCGAGCGAGCCATCTGTTGGAGGTACTTCTTAGGTAGAGGGAGAGAACAAAGATCTCTGGAGGTTGCTTAGAGCAAGATGATGAGTGTATCCTGTTAATGGAGTGAATATGGGCTGATGTTTGTTAGGTAGACTTCAGGTAACGACGATCTCGTGGTATACTTTGGTGTTGCAAGCACTGTTTTGTTCACTTCTAGAATGCCTATCTCTTAGTCCCCCAGGTGAAGGGTATTTATACTCGGGGTAGAGAAGAACGTGGTCGACCCACATTCTTAAGCCTGGAGCTCGACCCACGATCTGGGGTGTTCACCCGCGTCTCTACGGGAGAGTACACGGGTGATTGTAGGGAGAAGCCATGTATGGGGGCCATTGAGCGGCGCCACGTGTCACTAATCCATGGTCCGGTTAACCTTCTAGAAGGCTAGTGCTACGTATCCCTAGGATGGCATGTTATGAAAATACAATAGTTAAATTAATATATAAAGGATTAAAATGATAGAAAAAAAGTACATAAACCTATAGGGAATAAATTGAAAGAAAAGATAAAATGAGAATTTCTTGGTCCATAAGGATAATCAAGGCTTCATGAGCAAGCCACCAATGATTTCTACATTAAGTCACTAATAATATTCATTTTGGTTAATAGAAAATAAATTAACTAACTTCTATAATTTATGAAAATTAATATTTTAATTGTTAAGTGTATTTTTGTAACTTAGCCAGCCACTAATTAAGTCGAACCAAGTTAGAAAAATTAAAATTATAACTAAATTAATTTGAAGAATAATTTAATCAAGAAAATATCCCTAAGACCCAATTATGAATATTGATAATTGATCAAAGATAAATTAGTAAAAGTTAGAATATTCCTCTTAGTAATTAAAATAGAAAGCGTAGGGACTAAACTGTAAAGAATTTTAAATGTGCCTTTTTACTCGAAATTAAGTGAAAATTCGAAGGCTGAAGCATAAATAAAATTGGCTGATGTATTAGTCACTCACTTGTTATCATGCATGATGCATGATGCCATCAAACTTAGCCATTAAGTTTTCAAGTTTATAAATAGAGGAAGGGGAGGGACCGTGAGATTGAGGCACCAAACCTGAGAGAACCAGGAGAGAGGAAGGTGAGAAAGAGCAGAGTTGAAAAGGAAAACTGAGAACTCAGCCTTGTGAGTTCAAGACTTCAAGTACTATGAGCTAGACTTACTATTGTGTTCGTCCTCCATTTTCGAATTTCTGGAAAAAACCAAGAATAAGTTAACATAACCTAACCTTACTTAAGAATCTTAGTTTGCATACCAGCTCAATTATCCATCTTTAAAATGGTACAAATCTTGTTTATGCTTAATCTATCTCTGCTGCGTTATCTGTCTGTTTTGATACTGGCATGGTTGACTAAAATGCGTTTTTCGCTTTTGTTACTAGTCAGATTGAAGCGATTCGAAAGCCTTTGGTTAGCTAAGATTCTAAGCTTTCCATATTGTCCTTTTAATGTAAATTTGAACGGCTAGATTTTCGTAAAAGTGCTTTGAAAGTTTATTGTTCTATCATTGAACTGATGCAGACTTTTGCACGATTTCATTACTGTTTTCATGTTACTGCACTTATATGGCACAATTACTCGCTGTCACAAATTAATAATTTGAAAATAATGTATTTAAGATTTATTTAACAAAAAGAATCAACTCATTTCATTGAGAATTGAGAGAGATATGAATTTTTAAAGAAAGCTTGTCAAATCAATTGTTCTGTCATGAAATCGATTTGACGTTTCTTGATTCAAATGCGTGTTTCTAACCTCAATTCTTAATGGGTTAGAGTAATTTCAAGTTCATATGAAAGCTGACATAGATACCTTTCTGAAATGTCCCTTTTATACGAAAATGAACCGTTGGATCTTGAGATAATCACTTCGAAAGTAGGTTGTTATGCACCTTGTTCTGTTCTGTGTCTTGCTATGTTCATCATACTGCATGACTCCCACTGGGACAAACTTTACTACTTGTAATTTTTGAACAGAAAAATTACAAACCCTCCTCAATACATAAAAATACCCAAAACCCAATACACCCAATGGTTATAGACTGGTATTCTTATGTGTGTAGAAACCTATATAACAAACATCTATTTTTATAAGCTCCTCACCCACTCACTCACTAAAGCTAACCAATGTGGGACTTTGAATTTACATACACAACAAATCATCTCTTAATCCAAAGTCCTACATTATTTCCCTCTATAAAAAAAACTAAATTCTCCTATTAATTTTTTTCTTACTCAATGCGATCCTCCCTTGCTGCAGAATTTTCTAACATCCTCAGATTTCATAAGAAACCACATTAGTAGAAGAAGCTCCCTTTGATCTTCCCCTCTTCTCCTTCATGCTCTGCAAGTCCTCCCTGAAGTCTGGACATCTCATTTGCATGTGACCCAACTGTGCACAGTAATGGCACTCAACAGTGCTCATGTCTCTCTATCAAGAATTTCTTCCAAGTTGATCACCCTTCTTCTTCCTGTCACTATCCATTGCTAGTATATGACTGTCCCTGAAAGACTCTTCACCACCCATCATCCTCTGACTCTCCTTCAAGGTACTCATCACTTCATCTAGATTCAGTGTGCTCTTTCCTACTAGCATTGACTGGACTAGAGGCTTGAAGGATTTTGGTAGTGAAGCCAAGAGAAGCAGTGGTTGCTCTTCATCCTTAATAGTCTCCCCTGCATTCAATAGTCTAGATACAATCTCATTAAATTTGTTAATGTGATCAGTCACATTAATTACCTCCCTCTTCTATCTTCAATGAGTACAAGTCCATCTTCATCATCAATCGATTGGTCAATGTCTTCGACGCAAACTTGCACTCCAATGTGTCCCACAACTTCTTTGGTGATGTCTCCTTCAGCACAATCACTTTTATCTTTGGGGCTAGTGCCAATTGAATTGTACTAACATCCTTTTTCTGAATTGTACTCCAATCTGACTCTTTTATTTCACTCGGTTTCTCATCCCGCAATGCTAAGTCAAGACACTGCTAAACCAAATAATCTTGAATCGTGCATTGCCACAGTGTAAAATCCGTTCTCCCATCAAACAACGGAACTTCAAACTTCAGGGTGTTCATTGTATTTAACCCAACTCTTGGCTAAATACTTCCACTCACACAGCCAACCAACCAGCACCACAAACAGCCCAAATTCAAAAGAAAATCCGACTTGAAAAAAAAAGAGAAAATAAGCCAGAACCAACCTCTCTCCAAATTGCTGACATGGCGCTGACTGGATGATGACGACTCCTTCCTCTTGCTCTTTCTCCCTTCTTCCTCCCTAGGCCAGAACCAGAGCTCCGATACCACTTGTTGGGTCTCGCACAAAAATATAAGAAAAAGAGAAAGAAGAACACACAAAAATTTTAACGTGGTTCGGTGCCTCAAGGCCTACTACCACGACCCCCACTGGGACAAACTTTACTACTTGTAATTGAACGGAAAAATTACAAACCCTCCTTAATACATAAAAATATCCAAAACCCAATACACCCAATGGTTATAGGCTAGTATTCTTATGTGTGTAGAAACCTATATAACAAACATCTATTTATATAAGCTTCTCACCCACTCACTCACTAAAGCTAACCAATGTGGGACTTTGAATTTACATACACAACATGTTTGCATCGGATTTTGAAGTATGGGTGAGAAAAGATGACTCTCTGAACCTTATGTGAGTTGTGGTTGTATTAGCTTATGTGCTTGAAACCAATTTAGCTAGAAGAAAGTACCACTAATTCCTTGAACATTCATATGAAGCATGTTTGCTTTATTTTCTGCTATTACTGAGTTTTGCTACTAAATTAATGACTCTCTGAGATTAATGATCAAGAAAATGCCTAAAATAATTGTAGAATCAATTACATTTTCTCTATTTTTTGCAAACCTGGTTTTTCTAAGTAAATTGCTGTTGTATTTGTTTTTATTGGTATGAAAGTAGTATTTAAGCCTTGTACTTTTATTCCACGACAAGTTTGGCAATAGAAAGACAGTTAGAGCCAAAATAAGGAATCATAGGGACTATTTTGTTATCATTGTATATGTGATTTTGATTAGAGCCAAAATAAGGAATCTAGGGCCAGTACTTAAAATTTGGTTTGCTGAATGTTGCAATTTTGATTATCATTGTATATGTGATCAGTCATGCACATGTTGTGGTATTGATTAATACAACAAAACACAAATTTACCCACGGATAATCCGTGGGGAATCCGTGGGAAAATAAAAAAAAAACAATTTTTTTTCTTGAAAATTAGCCACGGAAACTAATTTCAAGACATTACCCACGATTTACAATCCGTGGCTAATCCGTGGGTAAATGGTCAATTTACCCACGGATTGCAAGTCCGTGACTAAATCCGTGGGTAATTTCTTGAAATTAGCCACAGAATCCATTCCGTGGGTAATTTCTTAGAATTAGCCACGGACTAATTCCGTGGCTAATTTCAAGAAATTACTCACAGACTTACAATCCGTGGCTAATATCCGTGGATAAGTGGTCAATTCGTGGGTAAATGGTTTATAATATTAATTTTAATTTTCAATTGAAAAAAATTATATTTCTCTCTTCTAAAATAATACATAATATTACTATTGTTCAAAGATTATAATTTATTGGAATCTTAATTTATTATGATTTTATTTTATTAAAAGTAACAAAATTATTCTTTTAAAAAAATTATATTAATCATATTTATATAAAATATTTTATACATTTGCTGAAGTATATAATAAAACTAATGGATTTAACATAAGCTAAATTGCATGTAATTTTAAAATTAAAATTTTAATACAAGTGAAAAATTAATTCTTTATATTATATGATTTTAGGGACTAAAATAACAAAAAAAATCTCTAATACATATGTTAGATGTATATTTATAAAATGTTTTACATTTATTTAACAAAAGATGACAAATGGCTTAGTGGTTAAGGCAATCACAACCATGCATCATCTTCCAGGTTTGAATCCTCCCAGACCATTTTTAAAAAATATAAGGAGGAGGCACTACAAAAAACTGTTCAATAGGTGGCGACCTTTAGGTGGCGACTAAAAATGTTGTCACTGAAAGCTACTTTTCAGTGGCGACTAAATAAAGTTGCCACCATTTATATTTCTTATATCTTTTTGGTGGCGACAAGAGGAAGTCGCCACCCAATGTACAATATTCGGTGGCGACCTTGAAAAGTCGCCACTGAAACCTCTAACCCTTCATTACATTCGGTGGCGACCATGTAAAGTCGCCACCGAAACGTTTAACCCTTCAACACATTCGGTGGCGACCTTGAAAAGTCGTCACCGAAACGTCTAACTATCATTACATTCGGTGGCTACTTTCTGAGGTCGCCACCGAAACGTCTAACCTATCATTACATTCGGTGGCGACCTCAAAAAGTCGCCACTGAAACATTTAACCTTTCAACACATTCGGTGGCGACCTTGAAAAGTCGCCACCGAAACGTCTAACCATTCATTACATTCGGTGGCGACCTTGGAAAGTCGCCACCGAAGCGTCTAGTCCTTCAACACATTCGGTGGCGACCTCAGAAAGTCGCCACTGAAACGTCTACCCCTTCAACACATTCGGTGGCGACCTTGGAAAGTCGCCACCGAAACGTTTAACCCTTCAACACATTCGCTGGCGACTCTGAAAAGTCGCCACTGAAACCTCTAACCCTTCATTACATTCGGTGGCGACGTCAAATGGTCGCCACCGAAACGTCTAGCCCTTCATCACTTTCGGTGGCCACCTTGAAACGTCGCCACCGAAACATTTAAACCTTCAACACATTCGGTGGCAACCCTGAAAAGTCGCCACCAAAATGTCTAACCCTTCAACACCTTTAGTGGCGACCTCAGAAAGTCGCCACTGAAACGTCTAGCCCTTCAACACCTTTAGTGGCGACCTTGGAAAGTCGCCACCGAAGCGTTTAGTCCTTCAACACATTCGGTGGCGACCTCAGAAAGTCGTCACTGAAACGTCTAGCCCTTCAACACATTCGGTGGCGACCTTGGAAAGTCGCCACCAAAACGTTTAACCCTTCAACACATTCAGTGGCGACTCTAAAAAGTCGCCACTGAAACCTCTAACCCTTCATTACATTCGGTGGCGACCTCAAAAGGTCGCCACCGAAACGTCTAGCCCTTCATCACATTCGATGGCGACCTTGAAACGTCGCCACCGAAACATTTAAACCTTCAACACATTCGGTGGCGACCCTGAAAAGTCGCCACCAAAACATCTACCGCTTCAACACCTTTAATGGCGACCTCAGAAAGTCGCCACTGAAACGTCTAGCCCTTCAACACCTTTAGTGGCGACCTTGGAAAGTCGCCACCGAAGGTAGAAAACATAATAAATATATTAGAATGAAATTATATAACAAAAAATAATATATGGCTCAGTGGTTGCTATGGACACTACTATGCATCATGTCTCGCCTTCGAATTCGTCCATGCGCCATTTTAAAAAAAATATAAGGTGGTTATGAAAGTGGAGATCCGACGGCCGGAGGCGGGTGGTCCGGCGGCCGACGACGGGTGGTCCGGCGGCGGTGGTCCGACGGCAGGTGGCGGTGGTCCGTTGAGCGATGGCAAAGGTCTTCACCGGCCATTGAAACATGTGGTATCTTTCAGTGGCGACCAAAGTCGCCACTGAAACATGTCTTTCAGTGGTGAGTCGCCACTGAAACATGTCTTTCAGTGGTGAGTCGCCACTGAAAACTATACATTCAGTGGCGACAAAAGTCGCCACTGAAAGACATGTTTCAGTGGCAACAAAAGTCGCCACTGAAAAGTATATATTTGATGGCGACCACATTAAGTCTCCACCGAAACTTTCGGCGACGGAGTTATAGGTGGCGGCCTTGTGGCGACCTAAAAGTCGCCACCAAAGATTTTTAGTGGCGACTATTTAGCATTTGGTGGCGACTTTAGTCGCCACCAAATGTCAAATTTTTTGTAGTGAGGTTGCCGATGGCCGACCGGCGACCGGTGCCGGTGGCCGGCCGGCAGTGGAGGTTGTTGGCGACTAGTCGGGTCCGTGGTGAATTTACCCACGGACAATGTTCTGTGGCTATTTCCCCACGGATCTCCCACGAAATACTTCCGTTTCGTGGGAAAATTGGTTTACCCACGGATTTGTCCGTCCGCGGGTAAATTTTAGCCACACCCATGAGCACTTGTATGTGAAGTTCAAATTGTTGCTTGTGAAGCAAGAAAAACTATCCAAAATATGTTTACTTGTGAAGATATGTGTTAGATAACACTAGAATTTCTTATTGTTGGGAAGTGTGTACAGAATGCTTATCTGTGCATACTTGTGTGTTGTAATTCATTAGATTGATTAAACGGATCTTAGATGTGGAAATTAGCATCCCGTTCTAATAAAGTTAAGGTAGCTTAGAAATGAGGTAAGACACTTGATACTCTCAACGCTTTTAAAATTGTGCATTATCATATAAGCACATTAAATTGCATTTTTGGCATAATGAACATTATAAATTGATCATGATTTATATGAGTTGCATTTTCTTGTATCAAATCATATTGTTGAGGAATTTCAATCCTATCTTGGGATTTGTGCATCATGAACACATAATTGTATGTCATTTTGTGAGAAATGCTTACATGGATATTTTGTATAACATCGGTGATGTTGCATTATGAACACATAATTGTATGGCATTTAGTGAGAAATGCATGAAATAGTGTACCATAGTACTATGCATTGAGATTTTGTGGCACTCATCTTTCAATTTGAATAAACTATAGTGTTCTTCCCGTGCATCACGGGTTACATCTATAAATGTTTATATATTAATTTGAATTAATTTGTAATAAAAAATAACTAAATTTCAAACCATAAAAACACTATATATAGTGAAAACTAATATAGTGTTAATCATAAAAAAAATACATATAAGATTAAGGTCAACAAATAAAGATAATAGTAGGATACAGTGATTCACCCTAATAGTCCACAGGGATAGAGCCAGGAATTTTTTCTATGGGGGCCGGGATATATAAAATAAATTATATTATATGATAATTTTTTTAAAAAAAATAATTATTTATTTTAAAAATATATATTTATATATAAAATAATATATTATATTAAAATTAAATAAATTAATAGTGTTCGTAGTACACGCATCATTAATTTTATTTATGTAATGTTACATAAATTAATTGAATGCACCATTAATAGTGATACTAAGTTGTATCCACAGCACAACTTACTATCCAGAGTCAGATTATCAAAGTGAGGTCCTCAATAGGTTTGTTGAGCATTACTTGAGTACTTGAGGGCATTTAAATTTTAGCAACCCCTTAAATGGTTCTCATTCCTCTGGGCTGAATTTTGGTATAATTCTTCCTTTCATTCTGCCATTGGGATGTCACCATTTCAAGCTGTGTATGGTGTCTCTTTTTCTCGAATGCCCTCTTATGTTGCATGACAACATTGATTCTTTGGATGAATTGTTGAGTATTAGACAAGAGTAGCAGTTGAAATTTAGTTTGGAGAACGCACAAGGTATAGAGGCAGCAATGAGTAGTTAGATTATGGATATATTTGATGGTATCCGTTCGAAAAAATTATTTAATATCTTATAGATATCAATATCAAATAGGGTATGAGTAGTAGAATATAATTATCCATTGAGTATTGAATGGGTGTCAATATTATCTTCAGATATCCTATATTCGTTCAAAATGAATGAGTGAATAGGATATCTAATATTCAATATTTAAAATAATATATATATATATATAAAGTATTGTTATTAAAATTAAATTTTGTGCTTAATCCAATATCCTATATATTTTGTGCTTTCTATTATTAAAATTGTTATTATTAATTTGAATTTATAAAAAGTATTTATATTTTTTAAAAAATTAAAATTTTTATAGCAATTTATTTAGTGGATGGATATTGGGTAATTTATTTGACTATAGGGTAGAGGTGTCAAAACGGGTCCAACCCGCGGGTTAGGCCCGTTTACCCGCAAATACGGGGCGGGTTGGAAAAATGACCCGCGAGTAAATGGACTCGGCCCGTTTGGCCCGTTAAAAAACGGGTTTAGTCGGATTATCCGCGGGTAACCCATTGTTTTTTTTAAAAAAACAAAATTTTAAAAAATAATTAATATATTATGTTTTTATGAATTTATTTATTTTTTTGGACTACCAACTCCAACTTTAAAATATAGTTGTGTTTAAAAAATTAAAATATAGTTGTATTTCAAAAATTTTTAAATGCATTTAAATCTTTAAAATATTTTATGTTGTTAGATCATTTTTTTTCCAATCATTAAGATTATTTATAGACGTTGGATGTATTATAGACAATTTAATAGAATATTTCTTCAACTTTTAATTAAAATGATTTTTAATTACAAAGTTTATGTTAATTTATTTTTCAATCATAGAGATTTAACTTTGATTACAATTGGATGTATTTTTCCTATATCAATTTTACTTAATTTATTTCTTTTTATTTATTTTCAAACACAATTCCAAAAACAAAATCAAATGGCATGCGCGGATGTGAAGATGGGTAAAATTATGCACACTATTGACTAGAAGTATAGAATATCGGCATATAATATCAGCATTTACCCTTTTGAAAATTAGAAAATAAAAAAAAACTTTAAAAAATTGATATTTAAAAAAATAAAATAAAATTGACCCGTTTGACCCGTTTAACCCGCAACCCGCACATATACGAGCCGGGTTGGTATTTTCCTAACCCGTGAAAATCTTGACCCGTGCGGGTTGGCCCGTTTGGCCCGTGACCCGTGACGGGCCAACCCGTACGGGCCGGGTTGGCCCGTTTGACACCTCTAGACTCTAGTATAGGGTTCTAGTATCCTGTATCCGTTTATTTTTTTTCCGAATATTTCGAATATCGGATAATTTCGAATATTTCAAATATTGGGTAATTTCGAATACAAATATTAAAAATATAATTTTTTTCAAATTTAATTATTGAATATAATAGACGAATTTAGATTCAAATAATAAAAATAAATAAATAAATACCCATCCATTGCCACCCTTATTTTGTCTAGCGAGGGTAAAATACACGTAAGAGTGTTGGGGCAGAGGCTAAAGCTGTCCCTGAGAGGACCAAGTCAAGCAGAATTAGAATACTTCCCAAGTGGGCTGAGGATTATGAGCTAGCACAAGGGGAGGATGACGTGTAACAGATTAGTTGGGGCTTGTTAGACTCTTAGTATTTTCTTGATCAAAGGTTCATTTTTGGTCCTCTATGTTTCACTCAAGTTTTAAATTAGTCCTTTATGTTTAAGAAGTTTTAAATTAGTCCTTTATGTTTCCCAGAAGTTCTAAATTGGTCCTTCCGTCTAAATTCGTCAATTTTTTAAGTTAACTGCTGACGTGGAGTGCCAAAGTGGACACATAATCTCTCCTACGTGTATTAGATAGCTGACGTGACCTTAGACACACCAAAAACACCCAAACGGCGTCGTTTAAAGAAAAAATAAAACCATGCTAAGAGGACCAATATGAAACTCTAATGAAACATAAAGGACTAATATAAAACTTCAATGAAACATAAAGGACCAATATAGAACTTTAATGAAAGATAAAAGATCAATATAGAACTTGAATGAAACATAAAGGACCAATATAGAATTTTCATGAAACCTAAAGGACAAATATAAAACTTTTGGAAAACATAAAGGACCAATATAAAACTTTTAAAAGATAAAGGACCAATTTAAAACTTGAGTGAAACATAGAGGACCAAAATGGGTATTTGACCTATTTTCTTTTTTGGATCAGATACTTTAATTCAATTTCATCTTTATTTTTAAGAAAAATTTATATCCATTTCTTTACATTTATTTCATCAAGTTTACCTATTAAAACATGGCACGTGTCAATTTCTTCTACTTAACATTTTTTTTTAAACTTTGTTAATATAAAAAATGACGCATTTCATGTTTTAATAGACAAACTTGATGAAATAAATACAAGAGATAGATATAAGTTTTTTCCTAATTTCTATCTTTCCACTTTATTCTCTTGGTTTGAGCTCATTTCTAGCTTTAGCCGTCAAAATATAGATAGTTAAAAATCGTCCATTTTTTTTATTGTGATGCTGATGTTTAATTTGAAACTTCCTTATCCTAATAGTCCTCCTTATCATGCATGATATCAATTAGCTTTAGGTTGAAGTTTATTCTTTTTTGGATTTTGCCTCCTTAATTTCCGAAAAAAACTATTTTATATATAAGTGATATTAATGCATAAAAAATTCATTCTAATCGATATATAATATGGGAAAAAAAAACTATAACTTAAAAAGATAATAATTTAGCCATATAAAAATTATATGTGAAGAAGACATCTAAAAATTATTGCAAAAATGATTCATTGATTTTATAATATATATAGATGACTCAATATAATTTGTGGTCTTTTTTTAAACTTGGTGGAAAGTGTTTACTATATTGGGATTTAATGCATGTTGCCGTTAATATATATATATATATATATATATATATATATATATTTATTTATTTATTTATTTATATCTACCCACAAGTTGTCTCTTATCTCTTGTCTCTTTCTCTACATAACTTGAATAATACTTAAAGGACTTAATAATTGTTAGAACTAAGGGTACGCTTGGTATAAATACACAAATGTAAAGTATTGTAGAATAAATGAAAGTACTGTAGAAAAAAGTAAGGAGAGAGATAAAAAGAAAAATTAAAAAAAAAAGTATGATAAAAAGTATGTTTGATATGTATAAAATATTATGTAAAATTGTTTTTTTAGAATCGTGAAACGCCCGTAATTTAACTGTTTGACATCTTACAAAGGATCCTAAATACAATTGTTAATTAGATATATATCTACCCACGGGTTGTTTCTTATCTCTTGTCTCCTTCTCTTCGTACTTTGAATATAATAAAAAGACTTAATAATAGTTAAAACTATATTACAATAATAATCAAAGCTTTTTTTCACTAGGTAGGGTCGGCTATATGGATCAAGCGACGCCAACATATTCTGTCTTTGCACATTTCTATGGTTAAGTTATTCATGTCTAGATCCCTCTTAATCGTTTCTCGTATTATTTTCTTTGGTCTTCCCCAACCTCTAGTTATATATAAGGTTATCTTTCATTTGGTCAACTCTACGTACCGGAGCCTCTTCCGGCCGCCTTTGTACATGACCAAATCACCTAAGGCGTGTTTCGACTAATTTTTTGACAATAAGTGCTACCCCTACTTTCTCTCTAATATAATCATTCCTAATCCTATCCATTCTAGTATGACCACTCATTTAGCGCAACATTCTCATTTCTGCCACGGTGAATTTGTGCTCATGCTGGCTTTTCATCGCCCAGCATTCAGTACCATACAGTAAAATTGGTCTTATTGCGGTGCGATAAAATTTCCCCTTAAGCTTAAGCGGTACTTTCTTATCACAAATAACACTTGATGCCTTCCTCCATTTCATCCATCCTGCTTGGATCCTATGGTTTACATCTTCCTCTATTTCTCCATTATTTTGTATTATCATTCACAAATACTTAAAACTTGTGACTTCCCGCATGGGGTGATCTCCAAGTTTCACCTCACTCCTAGAATCAGTGTCCCTACCACTAAATTTACATTTCATATACTTCGTTTTAATTTACTTCGACTTATGCGAAATCCATATGTCTCCAAAGCTTGTTTCCATCTCTCTAATTTTTCATTTACTCGCTCTTTGGAATCTCCAACCAAGACTATATCGTCAGCAAAAAGCATACACCTAGGTATTGCCTCTTGTATATGTTCAGTGAGCACATCCAATACCAAATTGAAGAGGTAAGAGCTCAAAGCTGAACCTTGATGTAGTCCTATGGTTATAGGAAACTCCATCGTACATGTCTTTAATTGCTCGAATATAGGCCACTCGTACTCCTTTCTTTTCCAAAGTCTTCCATAATACTTCTCTCGGTACTCTATCATAGGCCTTTTCCAAATCAATAAAAACCATATATAGATCCTTATTAGACAATAGTTAAAACTAAAAATGATTATAAATTAAGTTTATATATATATATATATATCTATATTTATATGGCAAGTGACCATGTAGAATTTTAGGTAAAAGAATTTCTGTATATTGCACAATAGGAGATACATGTATATATACAAGAGGAAACACAAATCCTAATAGGAAACTAAGTCTTAGTTATCCTTATCTAATTATCTCTATTCAAATATATTTAAACAAATAATATATATATATATATATATATATATATATATATATATATATATATATATATATATATATATATTCCTAACACTCCCCCTCAAGTTGGAACATAGATGTTAATCATGCCCAACTTGTTACAAATGTAATCAACTCTCACTCCATTCAAAGCTTTGGTGAAGATATCTCCTAACTGTTCTCCGGTCTTCACATACGCCGTGGAAATCACTTTCTCCTTGATCTTCTCACGTATGAAGTGACAGTCAATCTCAATGTGTTTAGTTCGTTCATGAAATACTGGATTAGACGCAATATGGAGTGCAGCTTTATTATCACACCATAACTTTGCAGGGAACGAAGTCTTTAGTCCAACTTCGCCTAAAAGTTGCATGATCCACACAACCTCACTAGTTGTCTGAGCCATAGCCCTATACTCAGACTCCGCACTTGAGCGAGAAACTACATTTTGCTTATTACTCTTCCATGAAATTAAGTTGCCCCCCATAAATACACAATATCCTGTCATAGGTCTTCGATCTGCTTTGGATTCTGCCCAGTCTGCATCAGAGAAACACTCAATACTAGTGTGCCCATTGTTTCCATACAATAAACCGTGTCCCGGAGAACCCTTCAAGTAACATAGAATTTGTTCAACAGCTTTCCAATGCTTGATTGTTGGGAATGACATAAATTGACTGACAGTGCTAACGGAGTAAGCAATGTCAGGACGAGTAACTGTGAGGTAATTCAACTTCCCAACCAATCTTCTATATCTTTCAGGGTCATCTAATGGTTCATCATCATCTTTCAAGAGTTGCAAGCCAGGAGTCATTGGTGTGCTGCAGGGCTTGGCTCCCAACTTCCCTGTTTTCGCTAGTAAGTCAAAGACATACTTTGTTTGAGATAAGAAAATACCCTTCTTCCTCCTTGTGATTTCAACTCCCAAAAAATACTTCAACGACCCTAAGTCTTTTGTCTGAAATTGGGACTGAAGGAAGGACTTGAGTGAGGAGATGCCTAAATCATCATTTCCTGTGATTATAATATCATCCACATACCCAACTAAAAGGATGATGCCTGCTTCAGTCTTCTTATAAAACACTGAATGGTCGCATTTGCATTTAAGCATCCCATACTTCATAACTACCTCACTAAACCTTCCAAACCAAGCCCTAGGGCTCTGCTTCAATCCATACAGGGCCTTGTGAAGATGACAAACCTTCCCACACTACCCCTACGCAACAAATCCTGGAGGTTGCTCCAAACAGACTTCCTCCTGCAAGTCACCATGCAGGAAGGCATTCTTGATATCCAGTTGGTGGAAGGGCCAATCATAAGTGGCAGCCTGAGAAATAAAAATTTGAACAAAAGTAAGCTTGGCCAAAGGAGAAAAAGTATCAGAATAATCAACCCCATAGGTTTGGGCATATCCTTTGGCCACCAACCAGGCTTTAAGACGAGCAACGGAGCCATTCGGATGAACCTTGATTGTGAAGACCCACTTGCAGCCAATTGCTTTCTTTCCCACTGGTAAATCAACTAGCGACCATGTACCGTTATGATCGAGAGCCATCATCTCCTCAACCATTGCCTCACGCCAGCCAGGATGAGATAGAGCTTCATGAACAGAGCGAGGGAGCGAAACTGTGTCTAGGGAAGCAATGAAAGAACGAGAAGGAGAGGACAAATCGTCATAGGAAACAAAAGAGGAAATAGGATAGGTACATTGACGTTTACCTTTACAAAGAGCAATGGGAAGATCAAGAGTAGGGTCAGGTTCTGACATAACTGGATCTGACGACGAGGAAGAGCGCACAGGACTTGGATTGGGAGTCACATCAACAGGTGTATCAATAGTCTATCGAGGTCACCTGGAGTAGACCTGTGTAATTGGAGGGCGTGTGTCCTCTTGAAGAGGAGGTGACTGGGGCACCGTATAAGTCAATAAGTCATCATCATCTCCCTGTGCGAAATCCTGCAGAGTATAAGGAAAGAAAGGTACACTTTCATGAAACGTAGCGTCTGCAGACACAAGATATCGGTTAAGGTCAAGAGAAAAACACCGATATCCTTTTTGTACTCGAGAATAACCAAGAAAGACACATTTGATAGACTTAGGATCAAGCTTAGTGAGGTGGGGTCAAACATCCCGAACGAAACAAGTGCTACCAAAAATCTTGGGCTTAATAGGAAACAATGATTTAGAAGGAAAAAGAACACTATATGGGATGTCACCATTAAGTACAGAAGAAGGCATTCGATTGATTAAAAAACAGGCTGTGGAAACAGCATAAGCCCAAAAGGGTTTAGGAACCTTCATTTGAAAAAGTAGGGCCCGGGCAACTTCAAGTAAATGTCTATTTTTTCTTTCAGCCACACCGTTTTGGGACGGTGTATCAACACAAGAAGATTGATGAAGTATGCCATGTTCTATCATATAGGATTTAAATGAGGCGGAAAAGTATTCTTTGGCATTGTCACTTTGTAAGGTATGCACAGAAACATTGAATTGAGTTTTAATTTCAGCACAAAAGGCACAAAAGTGAGAAAATAATTCCGAACGATTTTTCATTAAATATAACCATGTAACACGAGAATAGGAACCATCAGCTAAAGTAACATTGGAAGCAGTGGTATAGGGTTTGAAAGAAGAGAAAATTTGTGGGTTACCTGTCATGTGGTCTGTGGCTCCAGAGTCAACGACCCATTTGGAGGATGAGGAAAGTAAGCATGTGGTAGATTTACCTGATTCAGCAATAGCTGTAACATGAGAATCAATGGTTGGAGCAGAATTCAAGGACTCCTGATATCGTGTGAATTGAGCGTATTCATCAGCATAGATTTGAACAGTCTTGTCAGATGAAGGTTGAGTGGAGGCAACATTTGTTGATTGGGACCGCTTTCTCTGAAGTTTCTTACAGTTAGTTTTGGTATGTCCCGGTTCTTTGCAATAGTAGCACACAATCCCTCCCGATTCTTGGTTGCGACCTCCATTATTAGATGCTCCCCCTGCCTTGTTATTACTGCGACCGATAAGTGCACTGACATTATTGGGAGGTTGTTAATGAACACTCTCTGTACGTAATACTCGAGTATAAACCTCCATCAAAGAAGTAACCTCAGTACCAGCAAGGATCTGTTGCTTGGCACCCTCATATTCTGAAGGGAGACCAGAGATCCAACTCATAACTGCCATTTGTTCTCTCTGCTTCATTTGGACTTTAATGTCAGTAGTATATGGCAACAAAGTATTCAGCTCTTCATATGCCTTTTTAAATTCCATAAAATAAGCCACAAGAGACTTATCCAACTTCTCAGGACGATAAAAGGCCTTACACACATCATAGGTATGAGAGAGATTACCCTTACCAGAATAAACAAACGCCAGATAGTCCATTAGTTCTTTAACGAGATCACAATGAGTAACGTAATGGAGTACCTCAGGACTAATAGTGTTTCGAATCAAGAGAAAGAGTCTCCGATCATCCTTTAGCCAAACCTTCTTCGTACCATCCGTGAGAGGATCATCAAGATGATCTTCCTTATCAATGCTTTGTAAATAGATACGAATTGTCTTGGCCCATTCCAAGAAGTTTAAAGAAGTAAGTTTATGCTCCGTGATCCTGGTAATAACAGGAACCGCATCACTCACAACTTCAGCTTTGTCTTCCGCCATCGACGAATGGCCCACAATAAAAAACAGCAGCAAAGTAGTAGCGAAGCAACCAAACAGGAGCCAACACTTTGCCAAAACAATATCGAAGCTACCCAAACAGCAGTAAAGTGCCCAAACAGTAGCAAAAATTGACCAAACCAGTGATAAAACACCACCGAACCACCCAAAACAGTGGCAAAGCAACACCAAACAGCAACAAACTATCCAAACAGTGGCAAATCACCACCAAACAGCAGCAAACTATCCAAACAGTGGCAAGTGATGGAAAACACCTTCTGCTCCTTCCCGTGCCGGCGGTGTAACAAACGGCCACTGTCAAAAAATAGCTATATTTTGTAATTAAAAAATACAAAAAAATTATATGATTACAGGATGTGGGAGAGAGAAAACATGTATGATGGGTAGTTAATTACTAACAAGGTGGAGAAGTGAATAACATAAAAAATATTTAAAAATTAAAAAATATCAAATAATTTTTAATTTTTAATAATTTTAAAATATAATAAATATATTTTAAAAAATTAAGAATAGATTGCATGCACTTGCGTGCATGCGAAGCTTCTAGTATGATATATGTGGTACTGTTCTATACTTGCATATTCATTTTGTGATCATGATGATGTCAATATATGAAAATTATTGTTAGAGTTGACTTGATTATTTAGTAGTTTTTATTTATATGATGATCTATAATTCTATATGGTAATGGTTGTAGGTTCTTCTATTCTTTGAGAACCAAGGGTCTTCTATTATTTTTTAAAAATTATAAATTTTATAATATAAAAATAAAATAAAATATTTGATATGATGGATTACGATAAGAGAGATGATAAGAGAGATAGAGAGAAAGTAAAGACAATGTCAAATTAAAATAAAAAAGTGGAGAACCAACATGTAGTCGGTTTGAGTGATAGGTACTCCATTTTTCTTAAGCAAAGTTTCGGGTTCGCGCGATACTTGTGTATGAAAAAACTCCTGTTGGGAGAGCTTTATCCCCATTATTGGACCTCCAATAGCTCGAACAGGATTGCTTCTAATAGAAGAATACCTGTGAGAAACCAAAAAATAAAATAAAATAGTGGAGAGTTAATTAACTTTCCATTATTTAATAACTATATGTTATCTTAAAAGTTAAAAAAAAAAATTACTTGTATAAGTGAATGCCAATCTTATGTAATATCTATAATTTGTGGTATGGGATTTATATATAAAATTTTTATAAGTATTATTTAACACCAAGATTTACTGTAATTTTAGATAAAAGCACTATCCTCTCATCTAAATTTTTGTAACAAAAACAATTGCTTCTTATAATTAATTTAATTGATAATTAAAACTTAACTTAATGTGGTCATAATTAAATCAAAATTCATTAGATACTCGATCCCCCCACCTCCCACTCGCACAAAAAAAAATCTCCATATATTAATATTCCTTCTGTTTGACAATTTTTAAGGTGCAAGTGGCTTTTAAACTTAGGCTACTACTATATATATATATACATCTCCATTCATCAAACTAATATAATCATCCATTTCACTTTGTTTCCATCAATCACTTCTTTAATTCTTCCAAGTCCAAGCCATGGAATATTATGGCTTTACCCTTTTATTAGCTACTTTCACATTGTACTTCATCATCAGATTCCTAACTAAACACAACAACATCCACAAACGTGGTAATCACAAACTCCCTCCTGGTCCTAAACCATGGCCTATTGTCGGAAACCTTCCCGAAATGCTCGCGAACAAGCCGGCATTCCGGTGGATACACAAATTGACGAGTGACATGAACACTGATATTTTATGTGTACGTCTAGGTAACGTTCATGTGGTGTCAGTGTCGTGCCCTAGTATTGCTTGCGAGTTCTTAAAGAAGCAGGATGCTAATTTCGCTTCGAGGCCGCTTTGCATGTCGGCCGAGCTCGTCTCGAGTGGATATTTGACGGCGATCCTTTCGCCATTTGGTGAACAATGGAAGAAGATGAGGAGAATTATTAGCAACGAATTGATTTCTCCGGCCAGACTCGCGTGGCTTCATGACATGAGGATTCAAGAAGCTGATAACCTTGTTAGCTATGTGTATAGCCAATGTAATAATAATAAAGATGGTCATGGGCTTGTGGATGTTAGGGTTTTAGCACAACATTATTGTATGAATGTGATTAGGAGAATGTTTTTCAGTAAGAGGTATTTTGGAGAAGGTGGGAAGGATGGAGGGCCAGGATTAGAGGAAGAACGACACGTGGACGCCATCTTCGTACTCGTCAGATACTTGTACGCATTTTGTGTATCGGATTATATGCCATGCTTGAGGGGACTTGATTTGGACGGTCATGAGAAAAAGGTGATGGAGGCTCTTGGGATCTTGAGGAAATTTCATGATCCAATTATTGAAGAGAGAATTCAACAATGGAAGGATGGAAGGAAGGAAGAAATGGAGGACTTGCTTGATGTTCTTATTACACTAGAAGATGCCAATAACAACCAATTACTCACATCACAAGAGATCAAAGCCTCAATCATAGTAATTTCCCTCCTTTATCTCCATTTCTTCCCTTCATGCATTATTCACATGCAATATTAAATTTACACTCATCTATCAATCATAGTAATTAGAGAGAAAAAAATAATATGATATATGTCGTTCCCAAATATATTATTGAAATCTTTTTAAAAAAATAATATGATATATGTCGTTCTTAACCAATTTTTAATTAAAGTCTAATAGCTTGACAAAATTTTTAAAAATGTATTTTATCCAAATTCTATTATTTGATGAATCTCCCATCAAAATATTTTTTTAAAAATAATATCATATGTTGTTAACCAATTTTTTAAAACTATATTTTGACCATAAATCTTTCCCGTGAAAAATTTTAAAAATATATTTTCGAAAATTCTATTATCTTTCAAAAGAAGATCTATCTACTAAAATAGAGTACACTAAAAAATATGGTGACAAGTGTCAAATTGAAGTGAATTCTCAAAAAAAAAAAAATCTTTTTAAAAAAATAATATGATATGTTCTTAACCAATTTTTAATTAAAATATAATAGCTTGACAAATATTTTAAAAAATGTATTTTAACTAAATTCTATTATTTAATGAATCTCCCGTCAAAATGTTTTTTTTAAAAAAAATAATATGATATGTTGTTAACCAATTTTTAAAAATATATGTTAAATATACCTCTTTAATTTTCCGTGAAAAATTTTAAAAATATATTTTTCAAAAATTCTATCTATATCTATATACTAAAATAGAGTACACTAGAAGAAACGCTGACAAGTGTTACCCAATGACAAATTCTAACTTTTACAAATAAAAATATTTATAAAGAAATTAAAAAAATTAATTAAAAATTTAAAAAAATCTAATTAATAAGGAATATATATTTTTGTGCAACAAGGATTTATTTACAAAGAAATAAATAATTAAACAAGTAACTTTATTAAGAAAAAATTTAATCCATAAAAATAATCTTATTTGAACATTAACTTTAAATAAAAGGAATAACAATAATAGAGAAATTTATGAGTTTTTCACATGTCATCACAACAAGTCTAGCCAAATAATTTATTAATTTTTAGGGTAAACTACAGTTTGCCTCCCTGTGGTTTGACCTAAATTCAGTTTGCCCCCCTGTGGTTTAAAATTCGACACTTAACCACCCTGTGGTTTGGCTTAAAATTAATGTGCCCCATGTGGTTTAGAATGTGACACTTGACCCCATGTGGTTTGTTATGTTATCCCTTAACTACCTTCACCTATCTTCTATCCAAATTTTAGTCAAATTAATCATCATTTAATAATTTTAATGTTTCAAATTTGTCAATTAACACTCTAGAATTATAAAATAATTCAAAAAAAAATTATAATTAATATAAAAATAAAATTATAATTTTAAAACATCAATAAAATAATTTAATATTTATTATTTACTCCATTGATTATTTATATTTAGTTATTTATTCATTTTATTGTTATTTTTTATCTTTAATGTTTTAGAATTATTAAATCAATCAAAATAAAATTGTAAAAGAATAATATAATACAAATATATAACTAAATTTAAGTTTTTTTATGTTCAAGTTCATAACACACATACCTGGATTAAATGTTAACATTATTGAGCTTAATTAGAAACTCTAACATTAAATAATAATTTTCTTAAAAAAGTATCCTTAGACTAGGAGCATATAGTACTCTTGGATATAGTAGAGAGATTAGAGGAAAGAAAGAGTTTGAAGGACACGCTAAAAAGAGTTGAAAGTAGAAGATTAGAGTTTATTATTATTATTTTAGAGTTAAAATAAATATTTAATAAAATGATTAATTAATTCAATTATTTTTAGGTAATTTCTTTTATAAGTTATATTAAATATTAAATTTTGAGAAAAAAATAATATAGGGTAGTTAAGTGATAACATAACAAACCACAGGGGGGTCAAATTCACACTCTAAACCACAGGGGGGCACATTAATTTTAAGCCAAACCACAGGATAGTTAAGTGTCGCATTTTAAACCATAGGGGGGCAAACTGGATTTAGGCAAAACCACAGGAGGCAAATTGTTGTTTACCCTAGATTAAAATTCATAACTTTCTCACTCTTTTTTTTGGATAGAAATAACTTTCTCACTCTTTAAACTATATTAACTATGAAATTTATTTTAAAAAAAACTATGAAGCTTAAGATAATAATAATAATAATAGTGCTTAAGGTTAAAAAATAATATAATAAATTTATTAAATTGTGCCTTTGCTTAGCACGGGTAATAATCTAGTTTATTAATATATTAATATTACAAAATGATGTTTTTTTAGATGCGCACATTCTTCAAACTATTTTTCAATAAGGACTAAACATAAATATAATTTCCTTATAATAATTAAATGCATTGTGAAAATATTTTTAAATTAAAGAGACCCACTTATGAAATAATGAATTCAAAAAATCGTTAACAAGTTAAATATAAATCAATGAATTAAATGGAATAGTTAATATTTTTGTGTTTCAGGAACTAATGATTGCATCGGTGGATAACCCATCAAACGCAATTGAATGGGGAATTGCAGAAATGATAAATCAACCTGAATTATTGGAAAACGTATCAAAAGAATTAGACAATGTGGTTGGGAAGGAGAGGCTAGTGCAAGAATCAGATCTATGCAAGCTCAACTATGTGAAGGCTTGTGCAAGAGAAGCCTTTCGTCTTCACCCCATTCAACATTTTCTTCCTCCCCATTCGTGCATGGCCGACACAATTGTTTCTAACTACTTCATCCCCAAAGGGAGCCATATATTACTAAGCAGAAAAGGGCTCGGATGCAACCCTAAAGTGTGGGATGACCCTAACAAGTTCAAACCAGAACGCCACCTTAATGGGCCCAAAGAATCATTATTCGACGATGTCGTTTTGAGTTTGACAGAACCAGATTTGAGGTTTATGTCATTTAGTATAGGAAGGCGAGGGTGTCCAGGAGTCAAGCTTGGGACTTTAATGACCTTAATGCCCTTTGCGAGGTTGTTCCATTGCTTCACTTGGAGTGTGCCACCCAATATTTTAGCCATTGATCTTATTGAGTCTAAGGATAATACCTCTCTTGCTATGCCCCTTGTTGCAACTGCGAAGCCAAGACTACCGACCAATGTCCTTCGTATATAGAAATAGAACCACCTTGTATTTGTACTTTGACAAGTTCTATTTCTATTTGAATTGTTGAATAATTTCAAAATATGTGTGTGTAAAATATAAACATATTTAGAGTTGTTATACCCTTTGAAAAGCTTATGATGATATGTATGGTGAAGATAGATGATATAGTGTGTTTTTACTAGCCAGAAGAATAAGATATAATGTTATAAACAATATAAAATATGTTTGTCTTTGTTTTAATTTGGGATTAGAACCCTTTATATATATATCCGAATTAGTTGGGACAAAGCCTTGGAAATTCGGCGGCCAACCAAAAAACAATTCATACTTACTACTTATATATTTAAATAACATTAATATCAAATTAAATATAAACATGTCTTTTGAAAATAAGCAAAAAAAATTTTTTTTTGGGTTACAAAATAAGCAAATTTTATAAACAATCCCACTACATATTCATTGTATAAAAGTTCATGCCAACTTGTATCTCTATAACTCTCTTTTTTATTGGGCTTTAACACATGTTTGAGTTGTATATTGGGCTTTAGCACAGTGCAAATGCAACGATCACAAATCTGATTTCTCCATCAAGCAGCAGATCAACTCCCCCTCCTTCCCATCCAGTATTTTGCAATCACACAAAGCACATTAAAATTTGATATATTATTTTATTTGCGAACTTGTGGAACGTGAAGAAATCGAGTTGGAGTTTTACAAAACCGAAGATCAACTAGCAGACATTTTACAAAACTAGTTACAATGGAAAATTTTATCGAACTCAAAGAAGTACAGTCATAGATTTTTCTAGATTAAGGGAGAGTTTTAAAATTTAATCTAGAAAAAACTACATAAATCTAAAAAAATTAGTAAAATTATCAATTATATTGTAAGTGTCATATTTATATTTAGAAGCTACTAACTGGTCTCATCGTAATATCTAGATAATAGTTAGCAATGATGATAAAGAATGCTATATAAAAGTGTAGAAAATGTTAAAGTCGGTGAAAGGACTTCGAAAATCACCGACATAGTTGCCTATAAATATAACTCATGGGATTGTAAGTTGAATGAAGCCAATAAAAAGTAATCTATTCCCATCAACCTTGTTCTCCTACACAGCCAGTAACTTGAGCACTCTCTCCATTACTTTAGTATTTATATTATTATTCATCTATAAATCCTTGATCGAAACAAATATATATATATATATATATATATTTCATTTAAAAACCATAAGTGCTATCAGAAAAATCATGGGAAACCTACACCAAAGTATCAATGCGACAACAAAAGTTTACTGCGACAACATGTCCTCCATTACAATGACAAAGAATCCAATATTTCACAGTCACACAAAGCACATTAACATTCAGTATCATTTTATTCGCGAACTCGTTAAAACTTAATCCAGAAAAATATACCTAAATTTAGAAAAACCAGTAAAATTATCAATTGTAGTTGTCATAATTATATCTAGAAGCTACTAGTTGATCTCATCATAATATCTAGATAGTAATTTGCAATGATGATGAAGAATGCTGCAGAAAAGTGTAGAAAATGTTAAAGTCAGTGAAAGGACTTTCAAAATCACCGACATAGTTGCCCATAAATATAACTCATGGGATTGTAAGTTGAATCAAGCCAATAAGAAGCAATCTATTCCCATCAACCTAGTTCTTTTACATGTTCAACAACTTGAGCCACTCTCTCTCCCTTACTTTTATATTTAAAACAATATTATTAGCCTATAAATCCTTGGCCGAAACACATATTTTTCTTTCATTTAGAAACCGTTATTACTATCAGAAGAATCATATGAATCTGCACCAATGCATCAATGCATCGACAAAAATTTATTGTGACAACATGTCCACCATTGCATTGACAAAGAATCCAGTATTTCACAGTCGCAAAAAACACATTGAAATTTGATATCATTTTATTCGATAACTTGTGAAACGTGAAGAGAATGAGTTGGGGTTTTGCAAGACTGAAGATTAACCAGCAGACATTTTTACAAATCCAGTTACAATTGAAATTTTATAAAGATCAGAGAAGTACATGGAGTAATAGATTTTTCTTGATTACGGGGAGCGTTAAATTTCGTACTTGGCAAGACAATCCATATAATCATGGATTCATGGGGCTTTACTTGCTTCGGATGATTGCGTACGTAATAGCGATGTCTTTGCACTATCCAGATCAAGTGGCTGAAAACAAACATTGATAATGAGAAATTGAAATTTTAAAACACCATTTTGATCTCATTTCCCATATATATATATATATATATATATATATATATATATATATATATATAGAAATTATAGAGAATTGGAAGTTGGAACATTGTGAAGTAGCAACTAAAAGAGAAAACAAATAGAATGGTATCGTAATTAGCTAGATTATTTGTAACATTTTCCATCCAAAATACATAGTTGTAACTGTCGTTTTTGGTTTAGACAATTCATAATGTTAAATAAGGACCGCAAGGGGTCGTAACCTTGAGGGACTTGTCCTTAGGTGAAGACCTAGGTGCCTACGTTTCCTTGTAGAGGGATCAAAGTCCACGTAGTTTGAAGAGGAAACGTCCATGGTGGCCGTTAAGCAGGAGTGTTACCTGTATTGGCCGTATGCGGCTAGGACGTGTGTATGTTCTTCAGGCAAGCGAGCCACCTGTTGGAGGTACCTCGTAGGTAGAGGGAGAGAGCAAAGATCTCTGGAGGTTGCTTAGAGCAAGATGATGAGTGTATCCTGTTAATGGAGTGAATATGGGCTGATGTTTGTTAGGTAGACTTTAGGTAACCATGATCTCGTGGTATACTTTGGTGTTACGAGCACTGTTTTGTTCACTTCTGGATTGCCTATCTCTTAGTCCCCCAGGTGAAGGGTATTTATACTTGACGTATAGAAGAATGTGGTCGATCCACATTCTTAAGCCTGGAGCTTGACCCGCGATCTACGGAGTTCACCCAGGTCTCTACGGGAGAGTACATGGGTGATTGTAGGGAGAAGCCACGTATGGGGGCCATTGAGCGGCGCCACATGTCACTAATTCATGGTCCGGTTAACCTTCTAGAAGGCTTGTGCCACGTGTCCCTAGGATGGCATGTTATGGAAATACAATAGTTAAATTAATAAGGATTAAAATGATAGAAATAAAGTACATAAACCTATAGGGAATAAATTGAAAGAAAAGATAAAATGAGGATTTCTTGGTCCATAAGGATAATCAAGGCTTCATGAGCAAGCCACCAATGATTTCTACATTAAGTCACTAATAATATTCATTTTGGTTAATAGAAAATAAATTAACTAACTTCTATAATTTATGAAAATTAATATTTTAATTGTTAAGTGTATTTTTGTAACTTAGCTAGCCACTAAGTCGAACCAAGTTAGAAAAATTAAAATTAAAATTAAATTAATTTGAAGAATAATTTAATCAAGAAAATATCCCTAAGACCCAATTATGAATATTGATAATTGATCAAAGATAAATTAGTAAAAGCATACGTTAACGTAACCTAACCTAACCTTACCTAAGAATCTTAGTTTGCATACCAGCTCAATTATCCATCAAAAGCATGCTGCGGTACCAAAATGAAAGAAAATTATATTTTCTCTATTTTTTGCAAACCTGGTTTTTCTAAGTAAATTGCTGTTGTATTTGTTGTTATTGGTATGAAAGTAGTATTTTAAGCCATGTACTTTTATTCCATGACAATTTTGGCACTAGAAAGACAGTTAGAGCCAAAATAAGGAATCATAGGCACTATCTTGTTAGCTTTCGGATTCCTAGGGCCAGTACTTAAAATTTGGTTTGCTGAATGTTGGAATTTTGATTCTCATTGTATATGTTATCAGTCATGCCCATGTTGTGATATTCAACACTTGTATGTGAAGTTGAAATTGTTGCTTGTGAAGCAAGAAAAACTATCCAAAATATGTTTACTTGTGAAGATATGTGTCAGATAACTCTAGAATTTCGTATTGATGGGAAGTGTGTACTGAATGCTGATCTATGCATACCTATGTGTTGTAATTCATTAGATTGATTAAACGAATCAGAGATGTGGAAATTAACATCCAGTTCTAATAAAGTTAAGGTAGCTTCGAAACAAGATATGACACTTGATACCTTCAATGCTTTTAAAATTGTTCATTATCATATGAGCACATTAAACTGCATTTTTGGCATAATGAAGATTATAAATTGATAATGATTTATATGAGTTGCATTTTCTTGTATCAAATCATATTGTTGAGGAATTTTAATCCTAGCTTGGGATTTGTGCATCATGAACACATGATTGTATGGCATTTAGTGAGAAATGCATACATGGATATTTTGTATAACATCGGGGATGTTGCATTATGAACACATAATTGTATGGAATTTAGTGAGAAATGCATGAAAAGTGTAACAAAGCACTATGTATTGAGATTTTGTGGCATCATGCATGAGATAGTGTGAATTAGCACTATGTATGAAATTGTGAGGCATTTGAGATGTCGTGATTTGCTAAGTGCAAATAAATGGCTACATTAGTCATTTGGTGAAAGAAATGATGGAATTAATTGAATAAACATTACCATGACTTTTGAAAACTAAATCAAATGAAAAGGACACATTATCTAGGAATGCATCCGGGACGTAGGTGTGTAGCAGGTAGTGGGGAAAGACCCAGTACCAAGTGCTGGTGATCCCATGATTCTAACTTTGTGCGCACACCAAGGGACGCCTTGGATGTTACGTAACACGAGTTGCTTATTTTGGCCATTTTGATATGTGTAATAGAATGTTTTGTCCTGTTTCATGACATGATTTTATATTGTTCTTTGTGACAAATTGGTCTATGTGAAAAATTGGTCTCTGTGACTTTGGTAATGGTTTATATCAATTAATTAGATCATTTGTGTGAGATCCGTATGACACAATGGGAATATCTGTGTGATACATTGCATACTATTTGATTGAACTATCTGTGTGAGGTTCATATATGATGTGACTGAATTATCTGTGATATTATGCATTTAACTTCATTCATGATTTGTATGTATTGCTTAATTGTGCATACTACTATGAGGTGAGTTAAATATGCTACTTTGCATACGTGTGTATATTTAAATGCATCTGCGTGTGACCTGTAATGCATTCTCATACTCGCATGTCCTTCTGGGATTTAAATCTCATGACGCTTAATATGTTCAGATTTGTTTCAGATATGAGACTTAAGGAAGATTGGTTGATTGAGTGCTGCAGCTGGCGTTCATATTTGATGGTGCAAGGAGCAGTCGTTATTTCTTTGTAAAGCCTATGTAAGGCATATATTGATTTATATGTGATTATAAATAAGAGCTGTATCAAATAAAGAATAATGATACCTTAGTTGCAAAACTCTGAATAATGTATTTTTAGTTGGTTTTGATTAATGATGTTATTTAAATTAGTAACCGGAACTAAGTGGATTACTTAATATTAACTTCAGCAAGAGAAAAATTTAAATTCTTCCGCATTTTTGAGTTACCATTAAATGAACCTTAAGTAATCAATATTAATTGGTAATTCAGGGTGGATATTATTGGGGAGTTGTCTTCAAGTAAGAGAGCTTATAGATCCCAATTCCCAACTCTTATAATTAGAGTTGTTTGAGTGTGGATGACTTTGCAAGGATGGCTACATTTATGTTGCCCCCACTAACCCCAAGTATTATTACAATAACCAATATCAAACCTTTAGTAATTAGTAATCAACTCAATTCAAATGTCATAATATTACTTTAGCTAGGTGAAGCTAAATCTTTATTTAAAACCACAAATATTACTATATTTCCCATTATATTCATTACTTAGTGGGGTATTATGTGTTGTGTTGTTGGCTACTCCAGCAGCTTGCCCTTTCATATTAAAGACAGATTGTATATTCTAGCTTTCATATTTATATATAGTGCCCTCTAGGGTATAACACTAGCTAGGACTAGGGAGGATGAACAATACTTAGTATCTCATTTAATGCCCTTTCTATATCTCCCCAGTCCCCACACTTTACAGATCTTAAGAACAGGCATGCCAAAAGAGAGAGTTTTACAATAATTGATAAGTGATCACTTCCTGTTTCATACATAATAGATCATACAACCTACCAAGTCCTCATGGTTCAGTATATAATTGCTAACAGTACAAAATAGACAGGGTTAAGGAGAAATTTTGTTAGATAAAAACTAGCATTTTACCAAGTGTTTGGTGGCATACCTTGAGAACTACATCAGATTGCAAACACATGACATATGAAGTTCAAGCTATACTCTATTATTCACCATTTTCTTTACAGCTTTGAATAGAACTTCCACTGGAATATGATATAAAACAATGCACTTAAAGAATGGATTATACGATAGCAGATCATGCAGCAAGAATTGAAGCACTAAATAAAGCAAAAGATACTAATAAAAGCAAGTGAAGTAGTAAGTGATCAAGGAATGAAAAGATAGTAACATGTTTTCAATAAAAAGGTAAATTATCAATTAAAAAGAACTACATCATATTGCAAATAAAATCTTCAATATTGACAATAAACTTTGCAAGCATTTAGGGTATGTTTGGATTGGGGATTAAGGAGGAGAAGGGAAGAAGAGAAGGGAAGAGAAGGGGAGGCTTTCAAGATATTTTCCCCTTGTTTGGGAAGATAAAAATTGGAGGGGAAGATAAATCCTTAATCCTCCAATTCAAGATACCCCGCCCAAATTTAGGTATTTTGAAGGAGATATCAACACCCAAACAAAGGGAGGAGGACCTATGAAAGGTTAACCTTCCCTTTCCCTCCCTACTCCTCTAATCACTCCCCTTCCCTTCCCCTCTTAATTTCCAAACAAACCTTTAAAGTTGATGTGCATGCTGACTACTTTATCTCAAATATGGAAAATATAAGTACGTGGCCCACTTTTTCACCCCAAGAATAGTTATTTGTTTTTTATTCTAATAAGTGAAAACAGAGAAAGTTATAATTGACTAAAACAGAGAAAAGCCAGCCCTTAATCTCAACAATTTAATCAATTAAGGTGAAATAGAAGAAATATGATGCTAAAACCAAGTGAAGAGGAAGGAAGGGAAGAAGCCAAAACCAAGAAAACATGTTCTGTTACAACAAAAGAGAAGATAAAATGGAAATCCCAATTTCATCATGAAATTGATTAAAAAAAATTCAAAAACTAGCAGCTACAGTGGTGACACTAAATTGAGATCTGAAACAAAAAAATAGGAAAAAAAAAACAGAGAGGAATCTTACTCCAACATCTATTCAAGTCCATTAAAGTGATTAAACTACTATTACTTACATCTATTCTTGCAAGTTTGATGACATACGTGACACTAATATTAATTTGGGATTGAAAAATCAGCTTAGTAAAGCATAAATTGGGAAATCTTCTCCAAAAAATAAGAGTCCTGAAAGAAACTAAAAACAGAACATTCATATCAATACAAATCAGTGAAATCACATGTCTTTGAATCTAGACAAATAGTTAATCGAGAGAAATAATTCAAGTTCAAATAAAGCATATTAAGCATTGATCATCCATCACTTATTCTCACTCATTTCTATTCATTTCAACAATCTAAACCCAATCATGGCAAACAATATATAGCTCAATGTCTAATGTTTTCTAGTCTGTAAAGTGTAAACTATTAGCTTAGCACTCAAATATAATAAAACTTACTCTTGAGCATTTGTAGAACTATATATGTTATTTTCCAAGAAAAAAACAGAACCAAAACATCCCATATACACTTAGTGGCAAACTAATGAAGAGGAGATTTTAACGTCAAGAAGTCCCCAGAAGATAAACTATCCGAACATTCATTGTCACTTCAATTTTTTAAATTGTTTTTGCTCTCCCAATTGCATTTGAGTCCTCTAAAAATTTGATACTTAATCCATTCAAGTGAGTCCCTCTCAATTCAGAATATTCCTAGTTTAAGAATAAAAATTTAAAATATGCTGTGATAAATGGGCAAATGATGAATAAAACCCGCGAGTCCATAACAAATTCATAATCTGACAATCTATAAAATGAATTAATGAATAAAAATCTAAGAGGAGAAAAAATAGAAAAGAAAAGAAAAGAATCCAAAGAAGCAACATCCATAGGGTTTCAATTCAATCAGTAAACCTATTTGCCGCCAAACTGCATTACTAACCTCGCGCAAGTCTCATGAAACAAAAATAATGAATCAAATAAACACACTTGGAATAATACTCACCTTAACCAAAAGAAACATAAACCAAGTTGAGGAACGAGAGAGGAAGAAGGAGGGAAAGAGTTGTGGAATCGAGACCGATGAAAACCACAAGAAGCATCACACACCGTTGTCTACACTGCTAGCCGCTGTGGTTCACCATTGCTCTGTGAAGGAATGGTTTTAGGGATCCTCAATCCTCATGTGGCAGAAATATGGGAAAAAAAAAAGGAGAAAAGGTTTTGATGGAGGAAGCGTCGTGTGTGGTGGGTTTAGGCCCTAAACTTTAGGGGAGGGCCTAATTTATTTTGGCTAAAATACTATTTTGATTCTCAATGTTTGCATGAAGTTTAATGTTGGTCCTCAATGTTTTAAAAGTTTAATGTTGGTCCTCAAAGTTTTATTTTTTGGTTGATTTTTGTCCTCGAGCGTAACACCGTTAACTTTTTGCCGTTAAATGATGACGTAGCATGCTTATGTGACACACTCTCTTCCCTACGTGTCATATTTTAATGACGTTGCATGATACATCACTACCACATCACCCCACATTGCCACATCATCATCTTCTCTCCTTTATCATCATCATTATCATCATCATCTGGAGTGACGTGGCAGTGATGTGTCATGCCACATCATTAAAATATGATACGTAGAAGAGAGGGTGTGCCACATAAGCATGTCGCGTCATCATTTAATGGCAAAAAGTTAATGATGTTACGTTCGAGGACCAAAATCGACCAAAAAATAAAACTTTGAGGACCAACATTAAACTTCATACAAACATTAAGGACCAAAATAATACTTTAGCCATTTATTTTTTTTGTCTGAATAAAAGAGAGCCCAAAAGAAGAAAAGTGCCAAAATGAATTTCCTTTTCTTACTTTAACCATGGTTGACAATGGTGTGTAAACAACCGTAAGTAAAAAAACCCCAAATTCTATCTAACCATGGTTGAAATTTCTATATCTATCGACACAGTTGCCTATAAATATAACTCATGGGATTATAAGTTAAATCAAACAAATAAGAAGCAATCAATTCCAATCAACCTTATTCTCCTACATGTCTATCGACTTGAACCACTCTCTCCCCCTTACTTTCATATTTATAACATTATTATACATCTAAAAATCCTTGGCCGTAACACTTTTTTTTTTCATTTAGAAACCATTAATGGTATCAGAAGAATCATGGAAAATCTGCACTAAAGTATCATTGCGTCGACAAAATTTATTGCGACAACATCTCCATCATTGCAATGACAAAGATTCCAGTAATTCACAGTCACATAAAGCACATTGAAATTTGGCATAATTTTATTCGCGAACTTGTGGAACGTGAAGAGATCGTGATGGAGTTTTGCAAGACTCAAGATCAACTAGCAGACATTTTTACAAAGTCAGTTACACTTGAAAATTTTATCAAGTTTAATAAGTACTTTTTTTTTATTTCTTACAGGTATCTTCCTATTGGAGGCAATTCTGTTCGAGCTAGCTAAGGTTTCATAATGGGGATAGAGCTCTTCCAACAGAGGTTTTTTTTATACACAAGACTCGAACCCGAGACGTTGCTTAAGGGGAATGGAGTACCTACCACTCCAACCAACCACCTGTTGGTAGTTGAGAGAAGTACTTTGAGTCATAGATTTTTCTAGACTATGGGGGAGTGTCAAAACTTAATCTAGAAAAATCTGCCTAAATCTAGAAAAATCAGTAAAATTATCAATTGTAAGTGTCATAATTATATCTAGAAGCTACTAGCTGGTCTCATCATAATATCTAAAAAGTAGTTAGCAATGATAATGAAAAATGCTGTAGAAAAGTGTAAAAAATGATAGAGTCGGTGAACGGACTTCCCAAACCACCGACATAGTTTCCTATAAATATAACTCATTGGATTATAAGTTGAATCAATCCAATAAGGAGCAATCTATTCCTATCAACCTTGTTCTCATACACGTCCAGCAACTTGAACCAGTCTCTTCCCTTTATTTTTTTATTTATAAAATTACTATTCAACCATAAGTACTAGATCGAAACACATATTTTACTTTCATTTAGAAAATATTAGTGGAATCAAAAGAATCATGAAGAATCTACACCGAAGCATTAATACGCCGAGAAAAATGTACTGCGACAACATGACCACCATTGCAATGAAAAAGATTCTAGTATTTCATAGTCGCACAAAGCACATTGAAATTCGGTATCTTTTTATTCGCAAATTTGTGGAATGTGAAGAGATCGAGTTGGAGTTTTGCAAAACCGAAAATCAATTAGCAGGCCTTTTTATAAAGCCAGTTACATTTAAAAATTTATCATGTTTAGAGAAGTACTTGGAGTTATAGATTTTTCTAGATTAATGGGGAGTGTTAAAACATAATATAGAAAAATCTATCTAAATCTAGAAAAATCAGTAAAATTATCAATTATAAGTGTAATAATTATACTAGAAGCGACTACCTGATCTAATCATAATATTCATATAGTAATTAGCAATTATGATGAAAAATGCTGTAAAAAATGTTAAAATCAGGACTTCCAAAACTACCTATATAGTTGCATCTAGCCAATAAGAATCAATCTATTCCCATCAACCTTGTTTTCCTACACGTCCCGTACTCTCTCTCACTTTAATATTTATAACAATATTATTTATCCTAAAAGGCCAAGACACATTTTTCTTTCATTTAGAAACCATGAGTGGTATTAGAAGAATCATGGAGGATCTGCATCAAAGCATCAATTTGTTGACAAAAATTTACTCCCATAACATGTCCACCATTGCAATAACAAAAATTTCAATATTTCACAGTCACACAAAACACATTAAAAGTCAGCATTATTTTATTAGCAAACTCATGGAACGTTAAGAGATTGAGTTAGAGTTTTTGAAAATTGAAGATCAACTAGCATACATTTTTCCAAAGCAATTACAGTTAAAGAATTTATCAAGTTCAGAGAAATACTTGGAGTCATAGATTTTTCTAGATAAAGGGGGAGTGTTCAAACTTAATCCAAAAAAATCTACCTAAATCTAGAAAATCAGTAAAATTATCAATTGTAAATGTCATAATTATACCTTAAAGTTACTAACTAGTTTTATTATAATATTTAAATCGTAGTTATCAATGATGATGAAGAATGCTGTAGAAAAGTCTAGAAAATGTTAAAGTCTATGAAAGGACTTTCAAAACCACCGAATAGTTGCCTATTAATATAACTTATGGGATAACAAGTTGAATCAAGCCAATAAAAAACAATCTATTCTCATCAACCTTGTTTTCTAACACGCCCAGCAACTTGAACCACTATTTCTCCCTTACATATTTATAACATTATTATTCATCCATAAATCCTTGGCCGAAACATATATTTTTCTTTCATTCAGAAACCATCTGTGGTATCAGAAGAATCATGGATAATTTGCACCAAAGCATCAATGCGTTGACAAAAATTTATTGCGACAACATGTCCACCATTACAATAACAAAGAATCCAGTATTTCACAGTTGCACAAAAAACATTGAAATTCAACATCATTTTATTCGCGAACTTGTGCAACGTGAAGAGATCGAGTTGGAGTTTTGCAAGACTGAAAATCAACTAGTTGACTTTTTTATAAGCAAGTTACAGGTAACCAATTTATCAAATTCAAAGAAGTACTTGGAGTCATAGATTTTTCTCTATTAAGGTGGAGTGTTAAAACTTAATCCAAAAAAATCTACCTAAATCTAGAAAAATAAGTAAAATTATCAATTGTATGTGTCATAATATATCTAGAAGCTACTAGCTGGTCTCATCATAATATCTAGATAGTAGTTAGCAATGATGATAAAAAATGTTGTAGAAAAGTGTAAAAAATGTTAAAGTCGATGAAAGGACTTCTAAAACCACTGATATAGTTGCTTATAAATATAACTCATGGGATTGTAGGTTGTATCAAGCAAAAAAGAAGAAATCTATTCCCATCAACTTTGTTCTCCTACACATCCAGCAACTTGAATCACTCTCTCTAAAATTTGATCGCACCCGTCACAAGGTTAACCGAATTAAAATGAAATATAGCAGTGCAACCGAGATCGTATTCATTCAATGAGCCTTTATTTAAAATCCTAAGCTAAATTAAGTGTCAAAAACATGCAATTAAGAAATTAAAGTGATGTGTGAGATTTTTTTAAGCTATCTAATAAATGAGAAGTGCAATGAAAGTGAACCAAAGAGAACCTAAATTACTATTTTTTGGTATTTTTCTTGAATGAGCTAATTAAAAAGAAGTTAAAATTAAATATTAAAAATGCTCTTAGAGAATGAAATTATATAGCTATCTTAGTTCAATTTGATATGGGAGTTAATTCTTCATTAAGTCTTAAGGAAAGACCCCAAGTTACCACTTGAGTCTTGTGTTCTTTTTTAGTGATTACTCCTACTACGATAGTTAGTAACCAATCCAAAAGACACAATTAAGAACCACTTAATGTATGATAAAAATTGGGCAAAAACAACTTGTTCCATTCTTTATGTTGTTTGGACAACCGTCACAAACTTAGATGAATTAACATGTTATGATTCCTACTATCATAGGCTACCATAACAACATTAATCACCATCATATGCTCAATTGGCTCACACCCACTGTCTTATATTGCTTGGAATACCATCACAAACATAGATGCATAAATTAATCATGAATCCTACTATCAGAGGCTATCATAATAAAATTAAACATTATCATATGCATAAATGGGTGATAAAGTTGCAATTTCCAATCTAAACCATAATGTCCGTGGGTAATTCCCCACGGAACATTTCCGTGGGTAAATTCAACACGGACCGTACCTATCGCCGGCGGCCTCCACCGTCGGCCGGCCACCGGCAATCGTCGCCGGCGCCGGTCGGCCATCAGCAACCTCCTCCTTATATTTTTAAAAATGGTCTTGGGAGGATTTGAACCTGGGACATGATGCATGGTTGCAATTGGCTTAACCACTAAGCCAATTGTCATCTTTTGTTTAGTTAGTGTAAAATATTTAATAAATATACATCTAACATATGGATTAGAGATTTTTTTTTGTTATTTTAGTCCCTAAAATCATATAATATAAAGAATTAGTTTTTCACATGTATTAAAAATTAAATTTTAAAATTACATGAAATTTAGCTTATGTTAAATCCATTAGTTTTATTATATACTTCAGCAAATGTATAAAATGTTTTACATAAATATGATTAATAATATAATTTTTTTAAAAAGAATAATTTTGTTACTTTTAATAAAATAAAATCATAATAAATTAAGATTCCAATAAATATAATCTATGAACAATAGTAATATTATGTATTATTTTAGAAAAGAGAAATATATGTTTTTTCAATTGAAAATTAAAATTAAAATTATAAATCATTTACCCACGGATTACCCACGGACTGAAAAACGTTGGCTAATTGACCACTTACCCACGGATTATTACCCACGGATTGTAAGTCCGTGGCTAATTCTAAGACATTACCCACGGAATAAATTCCGTGGCTAATTTCATAAAATTACCCACGGAATTAGCCACGGACTTACAATCCATGGGTAAATTGACCATTTACCCACGGATATTAGCCACGGATTGTAAGTCCGTGGCTAAATTCGTGGGTGATGTCTTGAAATTAGCCACGGAATTTATTCCGTGGCTAATTTTCAAGAAAAAAAATTTGTTATTTTTTTCCATTTTGCCACGGATTCCCCACGGAAAATATTCTGTGGCTAAATTTGTGTTTTGTTGTAGTGAGAGAACAAAATGGAGAACTCCTTCACTTCAACCATGGAGCTAGAGTGAAAATGTGAGATGAGAAGTTGATGAAATGGTGAGTGTGAAGATGATGGTGAATGAGGCATGAAATAGGGGGAAGAAAAATGGGTGAATGGAAAGGAAGAATGAAAGTGTAATGATGATGGTGAATGAGGCTTGAGTGGGAGAAAGTGGAATGGAGAAGAGGAATGGAAGTGAGATGATAGTGGGTGAAGGGGTGAGGTGATGGTGGAGTGTGGATGGAATGGGAGGAGGTGAGGCGTGAATGTTGCCTCCTTCCGTCTCTGTTTCGGTCGTTGGCTCTCCCCCCTTTTGAAATTGGCCGGACAAGGGTTTAGATTAAGTGAAGTAAAATGGGTCATGAGTATTGGGTTTGGATAATGGGTTTGGATATGTTGGGCTTGAATGTTTGGATTCAATTTTTGTAGCTTCCCTTCAATTATTTTTGTCAATCTACAATATAAAAATAAACCTAATAAAAAATAATTCATCTCAAAATTTATAATTAAAGAGTAATCACAAAAACAAAACAATTTAACCCTTTTTAATATTATTTTTATGTAATTACTCTTCAACCAAATTTGTCCTAATAAATGCATTTAAGCCCAACAAAGTATAATAAGAATTCTAAAATAAGATAGAAAATATTATACAAAATAGGGTCTTATCACACTCTCTCTCACTTACTTTCATATTTATAATATTATTATTCATCCATAAATCCTTGGCCTAAACAAATATTTTTCTTTCATTTAGAAACCACTAGTGGTATGAGAAGAATCCAACAAAAATTTACTACGACAAATGTCTACCATTGCAATGACAAAGAATCCAACATTTCACAATTACACAAAGTACAATGAAATTTGGCATCATTTTATTCGCGAACTCATGAAACGTGAAGAGATTGAGTTCAAGTTTTGCAAGATTGAAGATCAACTAGTAGACATTTTTACAAAGCCAGTTACAGTTGAAAATTTTATCAAGGTCAGAGAAATACCTATAGTCATAGATTTTTCTTGATTAAGAGTAATCGTTAAAACTTAATCCAAAAAAATTTAGCTATATCTAAAAAAAATCAGTAAAATTGTCAATTGTAAGAGTCATAATTATATCTAGAAGCTACTAGTTGGTTTCATCATATTATCTAGATAGTAGTTAGAAATGATGATGAAGAATATAATGCTGTAGAAATGTGTAGAAAATGTTTAACTCAATAAAAGGAGTTCCAAAATCACCGACATAATTGCCAATAAATATAACTCATGGGATTCTAAGTTGAATCAAGCCAATAAGAAGCAATCTATTCCCATCAACCTTGTTCTCCTACACATCCAACAACTTGATCCCCTCTGTCTCCATTACTTTCATATTTATAACATTATTATTGGTCAATAAATCCTTGGTCAAAATACATATTTTTCTTTCATTTAGAAACCATCAGTGGTACCAGAAGAATCATATGGAGAATCTGCACCAAAGCATCAATGCTACGACAAAAAATTACAACAGACATTATGTCCACCATTGCAATGATAAAGATTTTAGTATTTCATAGGACCCACTTGGATAAGTTTTTTTTGGCAAAAGTACCTTTCCTGCCCCCAACGTTTGGGGGTCCTATCAGTTTCGCCCCTAACGCTTTTTCGCTGTCAATTGTACCCCTAACGTTTTACGTTTCTGTCAATATCACCCTTTTCACTAACACCGTCAAATATTTAACATTTTTTGCTGACGTAGCATCCTATGTGGCAAAATTATCTGATTGGGCATATTTTTTTCCACATAAACTTTTCTAACTTTTTTTAGTCAGTTGTACCTATAACGTTTTACATTTATGCCAATGTCACCCTTTTCACTAACACCATCAAATATTTAATATTTTTGCTTACGTGGCATCCTATGTGGCAAAAATATCTGACTTGGTATATATTTTTTCCACATCAGATTTCCTACTAATCTTTTCCCCATCAAAGTTGTGTTGTTTTGGCCTCACCCTATTCCTTCTAAAATATAACTCAAACGCACACGCTATTTTCCTCACAAAAATATCGGAGACATTATTACTGAGAAAATAATGTGAGAGCTTCCGAGCACCGATTCCGACTTCTCTCCGACGATGTCTTTCCGGAATAGAGAATGGATAACGTCTCCGATGTTTTTGTCAGCAAAATGGCACGTGCGTTTGAGCTATATTTTAAAAGGAAAAGGGTGAAGCCAAAACGACACAATTTTGTAGAGAAAAAGATATGTAAAAAATCTAATGTGAAAAAAAATATGGCAAGTCAAATATTTTTGTCACATAAGATACCACGTAAGCAAAAACTATTAAATATTTGATGGTGATAGTGAAAAGGGTGACATTAGCATAAATGTAAAACGTTAGGGGTACAACTGACAGAAAAAAATGTTAAAAAAACTGATGTGGAAAAAAAAAAGCTCAGTCAGATAATTTTGCCACATAAGATGCTACGTCAGCAAAAAATATTAAATATTTGACAATGTTAGTGAAAAGGGTGACATTGGCAGAAACGTAAAACATTAGGGGTACAATTGACAGCAAAAAAAACGTTAGGGCGAAACTGACAGGACCCCCAAACGTTGGGGGCAGGAAAGGTACTTTTGCCTTTTTTTTTTTCATAAAAACTACTTTTTTTAGAAGAAAGTTTTAAAATATAGCTTTTATAAAAAGTAAAAGTCATTTTGTGTTTTGATATAATAATTACAAATTCTTTATGAAATCATAAATCACACAAAAGCGCATTGAAATTCGGTATCATTTTATTCGCGAACTCCTGGAACTTGAAGAGATCGAGTTGAAGTTTTCCAAGACCGAAGATCAATTAGTATACATTTTTACAAAGCTAGTTACTGTTGAAAAATTTATCAAGTTCAAAGAAGTACTAGGAGTCATAGATTTTTCTAGATTAAGGGGGGTGTTAAAACTTAATCCAGAAAAATCTACTTAAATTTAGAAAAATCAGTAAAATTAATTATATCTTGAAGCTGCTAGCTGGTCTCATCATAATATCTAGATAGTAGTTAGCAATGATGATGAAGAATACTGTAGAAAAGTGTAGAAAATCTTGAAGTCGATGAAAGGACTTCGAGAACCATCGACATAGTTACCATCAACCTTGTTCTCCTACACATCCAGTAACTTGAACCTCTCTCTCTCTCTCCCCGTTACTTTCATATTTTTAACATTATTAATCGTCCATAAATCCTTGGCCAAAACACATATTTTTCTTTCATTTATAAACCATCAAATTTTCGAAAACGGACGGTGGGCGTTCTTCCTATCCGAAATAGATTTCACATGATGAATGAAGAAATGTGAAGAAGTATTCATGCAAAAGTGACCGACGAAGATCAAGCAGGAAATGTTCGACATTGAGGCATTCAAAGCTTCAGGGCTGGATTTTCTCCATGCTATATTGTACAACAACAATAATAATAAATTTGACTAGTCGAACCAAAACTAATCCAACCCTCGCATTGATAGGTTGGTTCGGTTCAGATTCAACACTCATTTTTTTCATACCCAATCCAACACAGCCCACCGAACTTTAATTAGGTCGGTTCCATTTTTACCTCAAACTGAACCGAACCAAACTGATCTGTGACCACCCCTAACAGTTATAGTACAAGCGTACCCGCCGTTGCTTCCGTGACTTTTAGGCCGAGGCCTATAGTCAGTGGGTGGTACCAGAGCCTCCATCACCGGACACCGAGCTAGGCACCATAGGATGAGGCCCCCGAGGATGATTAGATGCAGGGATTCTCAACCTTTTGTGTCTCTATTTTTTAGTACTCTTTTTGACATTATTTGTTAAGGATTGTGCTCATTTTGCTACTACTGCTATGCAGCACTCTCCCCATTACTTATATATTACTTCTGCTATCCTCACTGCCTTGCGGCATGCAGGATCTTACTCCACTCATCCCTTCACCATGTTGGGCCCTCCAAAAAGTCTCCTATTAGTCTTTGTTTTTCACTCTACACGGCACCATTATGCTTTTGTCCTCGACAAAATTGGGAGTCTATAGTTTCAACTTCTACACCATATTTACTAAAAAGTATAATTCTTTTCTTTCTAGAATAAAGGGTTGGAAGAGGAAGACCAAAACAAAGACAAACATATTTTATATTGTTATAACATTACGGGTACATTTATTACGCATTTATTATGCAGGGAAAGAAAATGGGAATGGGTCTACTGTGTTTGATAGTAAAAAATTGACAAGAAAAATGGAATGAAAATGTATTAAAATTACCACTTTACCCCTTATATTAAAATAATAAAAAAAATAACGTTAAGATTGCGTCAAATTAAAAAGTATAATTGGTGAATCTCCTTGAATTCCCTAAGCCACTCCAAGCACCTGCACAATAATCCAAGGCGGGGAAGTCCCCCGGATTGGACTCCGACGATCAAGTCAGACCGATGGAGAGTATAGGGTAGTAGTAGGATAGATTCAGTAGTTCATACCTGGGCTGCCTTTGAGTATTTATAGGCTTTTACCAGGGGTATTGTAGTAATTTCGGGTCCTTAGGTTGGCCCACGAGTAACGGCTTCTAGTTAGATAATGATGATATGATGCTGACAGCTGGGTCGGACCGACCGAGGTGGCTCGGTCGTCCTGTCGAGAGATCGTGGCCCGGGAGACTCGATCGTCTGGCTAAGAGATCGCACCTCGGGTGGCTCGGTCGTCTGGCCATACTATATCATTTAGTCCCCAAGTTTTGAGTTTTTCTCTTGGAGAAAAACTCGAATTAGAAAATATTTAAATGACTCCTTACTCCTTGTTGGCTAGGCGCTTTTTGGCGGGAAAACGGTTTTTGCAATTTCTTCGGGAGTCCCTGTCGTTTCAGCTTCTCTCCTTCTTTTTCCGAACGTGCGCAATTAATGCCCTTTTTCTTCGAATGTCAGTTTTTTCTTTTTTTCATATTGGACTAACCTTTTCGCGTCCGGCCTTTTAACCGTTTTGCCTTCTTTGGAGAGGAACAGTGAGCTTTCCTTACTTGTTTTGTTTTCCGTACCCATTTGCTTCTTCGTTTGGTACTGCTCTCTCTCTTCCCCTTTTTTCTTCCGCTTTCTTTTTTGTCTCTTTTCCTTGATCATTTATTTCTGTTGCAGGGTTTCTTACGACTTTGGTTTTCCGCTTTTGTTCTGCAACTATGTCAGGTATGTTTTTAGAGGTTTTCTGCCCATATTTTGCTTTTTTCCTTCTTCCTCTTTTTAGTTTTGATGGACCGGATCGTTCCATAGGTCAATCCTCTTCATCTGAAATGGTTTCGATGGAGGAGTTTAGGGTCTTGTATAAGAGTTTGGGCCCGTATCACAGACCCTTTGGTAAACCTTCTTTTACTACTGTGATAGGTGAGCCGAGATCTGAGAGGGAAAGATCCGTTGTGGTTGTGTCGGATGCTTCTGGTTCTTCCGAAGGGGTTTCTCCTTTATTGAGCCGAGGTTACGCTATGAGTGTGAGGGATCTTGATGGTGTGGCCCCTCGCTCTTCGGGCGGGGCAGAGGCTACTTCTGATGAACACATTGGGTTAGACGCGGTTGTCGTAGAAACCCGTAGCACGCTAACCTCTGCTAGTAACCTCCGTAATATCTAGGAGCTATTTTTCGCTCCTTTTGAGCGTGAGATCTCGAATGCCTTGGGAAGCCGTAATCCGAATGAGCCTTCTCCCGAGTTTTCGTTCGATTTTGATATCGTCCCGACCAAGCCGAACGAGAGCGTTTTAGACGGACCTCCAGATTCTTTTGCTTTTTATTTGCATCCTATGTTAGAGGGGGGGGGGGTGTAGTACCACCCTTTACGAATTTTGAGATTGGGGTTTTGAATTTTCTAGGTTGTGCTCCTTCTATGCTAACCCCAAATTCTTGGCTGTTATTGAGCGGCTTTCAGTCGCTATGCTACAACCTTGAAGTGGAGCCAACCATCGAGGCTTTTTTCTATTATTTCCAGGCTCCTAAGCAGGGCTTGACGAATTGGTTTTACATTCAAACCCGTGGTCACGGGAAAAATAGGAAAAGACTGATATAGCCTTTGGGCGATGCCCCAAAGAAATGGAAAAGGGAGTTTTTCTTTGTGGTTCCTCGGGCGGGGGCTACTCCCTCTTGGTGGTTTGATTCTGAGGGTGAGGCCTTCTTCCCGCCCAAGTGGATTGAGCCGCATACTAAAGTTCCCCGTCCGAAGCTAGGGGATTGTTCCGACGAAAGTTTGCGGACCATCAGTGATTTGGCTAACTTGGGTTCTCCCAAGAAATTGCAAAGCTTATTGATGGCAGGGGAGGATGGTATTTTTCTGGTTCTTCCCTACCTCCACTGTACCTCTTTGTTGCCTCCTCTTTTTATCGTATGGCTTATGCTTTGCTATTCCCGTTTGTTTTCAGCTTGTTTATGTGCGTTTTTTCTCTTTTTTTTTTTCCAGGGAATAGTAACACACAATATTGCTCGTATCTTGGCTTCTTCCAGACGTGAGGAGGCTAGGCGGGGAAGGACTTCCTCAGATGCGCCTTCTGCTGGGGGTTCGCTTGCACCCGTTGATCGCCCCTCTTTTCGTCCGATCCAGCCGGAGGACTCTCCGAGGAAGCATTTGTCGCCCCAAAAAGGGGATAGTTCGATCGTGCGCGTCTCATCTGGACGATCAACAAGCTCTAAAGGAGCGGGGGAAAAGAGGGTCACTACAACATTTTGAGGTTTCAGCAACATTCCGGAAGGCAACGTTAAAAATCTGTTGCATTTGATATGAAAGGCAATGGTTGTTTAATGTTGCAATCCTTAAAAAAAAAATTTGAATATTAGGCAACACTTTTATGCAACAAAGATAAACATGTTGCATTTGATCTTATTTGCAACTTGCAACAATATTGTAATGGTTTAAGCTTAATTCATTTTACTTAAATAATAGGTAACACTATTTTGCAACGACGAAAAAATGTTGTCTAAAATTTTAGCATGTTATCATTGTTTTATTAAACATAAATATTTTAAAAAATGCTCAGTAATTTAATTTCTATACTATTATTTTTAAAAATTAAAATCAATTTAATTTTAACCATATGTGTTAATTTTTTTAAAGGCATTTTGCGTTAATTTTAAATTAGGGATTTTTTTTGGAGGTTGAACCATATATCAAATTTGGAGAGTCTTAATTTGTTTATAGATAAAATTTTAGTCTTCATTTTTTCCCATTAAATTTTAGTCTTTATTAGTGCACTGAAAATTAGTAATTTCAGATAAAAATTAATAATTAATACCTTTATCAAAATTTTTTTTGCAATATATAATTTATTGAAATTAATAATTTTTAAAATAAAACAAGAGATTGGAAAATATTATTTTGGGCTAGTCCAATTTTTAAATTTTAATTTTACCCTGTCTTTTAATTTTTACTTTTCACCCTGCAATTTTCTCATTTTTCACATTTATCAACATTGAAACCCTAAAGCCTCCATTCACCTTGTAGCCGCCGATCACCACTTCTCACTCAACGATCGTCGCATTTCCTCCCTTTCTTTACGTGTTCTTCTCATTGGTGAGTTTCCGTTACCTTCTCCGTCGCGTTGCCTTTTCTGTCTATCATCTTCTCCTTTGTTTGTCGCATTCCTCTGTCATTCTGTCATCGTCAAGCTTCCTTCATCGCGTCGATTTATTTTCATTTCCATTCCACGACCATCAAGCTTTCCTTGTGTTTATGTGATTTCGAAGTTTATCTAGGTTTTCATAGTTGCTATATGTTTGTTTAATTTGTATATTCCTTTGATTTCCACGCTTTTATTTTCCACTTGGGAATGCTATATATACTTGAATGTGTTAAAATCTTAATCTTCTTGATGAGTTAAATTATTTTGAACACGCCACTTTATTGATTTATGTCTCTCTCATTGAATTCAGTATCATTGATGCACCATAATGTTGACATTGGTTGGTTGGTTTCAGAACGTGTTGGAGCTAAAGTAGTTGAATGTGTCTGTGTAATTACCAGAATTAAAGGTATGTATGTGTATTGTGTAAATGGTTTTGAACGTGTTGGTTTCTGCACCCTCTCATTTGGAATCCAATTTTCTCTCTTTCTCCTTTCAACTTTTTAATTTTCTTTTCGTTTTTCACTCTTTTTTCCTCTTTTCTTTTTGTTTTAATCTTTCAAATTTATTATTAGTTTTATATTTAATTGCTTCTGTTCTTCTTTTTTCCTATTTCATATGTATGTGTGTGTTGTATTGGTTCTCTTTCAGGCCCTAAGACTGAAGTTGTTTTCCAACAAGGAGCATATGTGATTTAGGTATTGTCTTGGTTAATTGCTTCTATTCTTCTTTTTCTGGTTTTCTTTTTCTGATTGTGGGAGAACACGGCTTGTCGGTCGTCGATCACAACACCGTCGAACACAGCTTGTCTTGGTACTGCAAGTTTCGACCATTAGAGATTTCATTCTTTTCGATAAACTTGAAAGGTTCGAAGTTGTTTCATTCTGACCTTTTGCCATTACTAAATGCTAATGAATTGATGTGTTCGGTGTATTTGCTAATTACTGATTCAGCATTTGTCAAGATAGTTTTGGTTCATTTACTTATGGGGAAGCCTAGAAGATAATGCAGGAACTAGTTTGTTTGTTAATAATTTAGGTTCTGTTCTTTGTTACTGTTAGTTTTGAATTTGAGGTTCCACTGTGTTTGTTAAGATTTTATAAGAGGGTGAAGGTAAACTATGAAGCTTATCTGCTTTCTTTTGTCACTAAATTGTAAATTTGATGTATGTTTTGCATAGTAAGGTTCCTTTTGAATGATACTTTTGTCTTTGAAGTTGTATGTCTAAATTGGTACTGTAATTTATTTTTATGGCTTAATAATTTGTTGTTGTTCTTTTTCCTTTTATAGCATTGGATGATTATCTAGTTTAAATTTGTATTGTTTCATGATAGTTTGATTGGGAATTATGTCTTTTGATAGTGTGTACTTCTGTATACATTCACCCTCCATCCCTGCTATAAAATGCCTTCCACTCTTCAATATATAAAAAATCAAGTTATGGAATAATTAAATGCCAACAATTCTGAAAAAAAGATGGGTTTTGTTTCTCTTCCTCTCCATTAACAAAGAACGAAATTGCTTCTGAAATCTCCTATACTGAGATGGGGCTTCAGATATATATATGCCTCACACTCTCTAAGAACCAACAATAATAGGGTTTACAATATCCAGGAGAATTGTACGTTCCATGCAAATATTAGGCTAAACAGATACCTAACACTTGATCACATTTGTCTGAGAGAAAATCACAGTGTAATAGTTATAGATAGGGAGCTAGAGAGAAGAAATAGTAGGGCAAAATTAAAAAAAAAAGGAAGGATTTTGATTTTTGAAGAGTGAAGAGGAGATTAAAAAAAAGTGAAGAGAGAGTGAAATGTTTGGTTCTGAGATTCTCTTGCAGGTTTTCTTCTGTCTCTCATCCATTCCCAACCCCATATTAACTAAAACTACCCAAACCCTCTTTTTCACTCTTGCTCTGTTTTACTCTGTTTTTCCCCCTTTCTCTCTATGTATTGTGGCTTTTGTTTTTTAACAGATAAAAGAGCTTTTAACCAACTCTCCACTCTCCCCCACCTTTCAACTGCAATTTACTTTGTTTTTTTCTACTGTCTTTTCATTAATAATTCATAATTTGTTATGCTTTTATTAAATTAAATTATTGGTGCTGTACTACTCTTGTGTGAGCTCTGCTCTGTCTTTCGCATTTGGATGCATTCTATCCTCTAATCTCTTTACAATAACACACAACACAAGCGACAGATTTTTAGTTCAGTGATTGAAATAATAGGTGAATTAAACTATCAGAATAACTCTATATCTCTAGAAAGTCAAAAATATTGTAGTTCAAAATAACTCTTTGAGAGCCACAAAAATTTATATATAATTTCTTTTGTTTTAATTTAGTCATTAAATAAAAAATTATCAAATTTTGTCCTTAAAATTTACTTTATGTTGCAATTTAGTCCCTATATTTCATATTCGACGTAGACAAAATTAAAACATAAGATATCTTTCAAAATTAAATTTGATATTTTTATTATTAAATTGAAAGTGAAACAGAATAGCTTAATCTCATAATACATACCGAGCCAAGTGCCAACTGAACCTGAAGTGTGACTTTTTTTTTAAAAATCTCAGCCAAACCGTAAGTTGATGTTGTTACTGAAGGATTAAAATAATTGGTAGAAAGGTTGGACCTTTGCATATGATAAATTCTACACTTGTATGTATTTGGGATAAAGTTATGACAAATGGACGAAAGTCCTTTGCATATCTAAGTATGATCTATATATTTTATTATGCAAAGCATGTCAGTGCATTAATTATGGCAATGAATATTTTATATATATTATTATGACTATATATATACATCAACATTTCCTTAGTGTATATATAAATTAGACGAAAAACACAAAATAGTGGCGTAACCTTGGAATCATTGACCCCAAGTTTTGCAAGCTCAAAGGATGAAAATCCAAAATCTTCCACGGTGACTTACTATGGAGTTATAAAGGAAATAATCGAATTGGATTACTATAGCCAATTCAAAGTTGTGGTTTTAAAATGTGATTGGTATGAATTTGAAGAAGATAACTATGGTCTCATTTGTGTTAACTTCAACAAATTACAATACCAAGATGATCCTTTTGTCTTGGCAAGTCAAGTTCACCAATGCTTCTATGTGCAAGACCCTTTCAATGAATCTAAGCATTATGCAATGAGTAAAGTTTCTAAAGACTTACTTGATGGGAAGGAAATAGAAAATTCAGATATCCAATCATTCTATTGGAATCAATCAAATGACCACACAAAAAATCTTCTTGGTCTTGTAAATGATGAAGACGTCCAATGGATTAGGCAAGATTTGCCTGAAACCATCGTAGACCAACCCATACCAATGGTAAATGTTGATGAAAATAGTGATGAAGATTCTGATGTTTCTGACATTGATGTTGGCTGCCAATGAAGGAGTTATTTCCCATTTCAGGTATACTACTTAAACCAACATTATTTCATCATATTTATGATTAGCTTATCCAATTTGTTCTTCATTTACATATTTTTATGTGCTTGTAAATTGTTTGATGAAATGTCTCAAAGACGTTACATTACATTAAATACTTTTGTAAATTTTTTGTTGGAATCGGTTTGAATTTTCTGACATAATTTTGAAGAGTTGTATATATAATTCATTGGAGCATTTTATGAATTGGTTTGTATGGATTAAAGTAACATTACTTTTGAATCATGCCAACTCAGTCTTCTATTATGAATTTGTTTTTATCTGATCATGAAGTAATGTTAATGGCATACTAGACTTGTAATTTTTGCAGGCATTGCATCTCAACCTTTGCTAGCTAAGGAATGACGACACATAGGTTTGACATCATAAATCTGGTAGGCTCAAGGGCTTTGCAAGATGTCATTGAAAATATATATAGCTACTAGTTTTAATATATTAATTACACCCCCTATTTTGGTTTATTTATTTATTATTTTTTGTAAAATATAGTATTGTTTGTGAGATAAGCATTGGAGGATGACGTCAATGCTTCCTCTGCTTTACTATACTCTGTAAGATCACTAGCCTATGTTTTATGGTTCAGCTATATATTAATGTTTTTGTTTGAATATTAACCTCATATGATATGCTCTGATGTATTGAGTATTTGAATGGTGACTTGGAAACTATTTGATGATACGTCTCAAAGACTTTACATTACATTAAATACTTGTTTTATTTTGTTGTTGAAATTGGTTTGAATTAAATGCATTGCACTTGATGTCTTAAGGTCCCTAATTTATAATAGGGATGATCTTACATAGTATAGTCAACAAAAGGAATGGGAAGTTCCATCCTTATATGCATTAAATTTCCAAACAGAGGGAGATGGTATTTGTTCCCTTTCTTTTCCATTCTTCTCATTTTGTTCATCCCTTTCCTTTATTAAAAAAAACTCCCAAACAAAGCCTTAAGAAAGTTTTAATTAATTAATTCAATATTATGCAATCTTCTTTGCAGAAGTTGGTGGATCAACCCTAAATACTCATCGTGTGTTTGTTGTTGAATATGGTAAAGATAAAGATGTTGTCTTAGGTATCTTTTCTGCTTGATTCATTTATTTTTACCTAAATTCATTAAAAAAAATTTGTTGTTGCTGAGCATTGTGGTTGAAACTTGAAAGCCGATCATTTTTTAGACAAGTGATAGTACTGTTTTGTCATTTGCTTCTTATTGCTTTTGGATATTAGTGGCATCCCATTTTTATCATGTTGATGGCGCTACAGAGATCGATCTTTACTTTTAAAGATCTTTATTAATCCTAATTTGAACATAGAAGTTGCTGCATTATCTTCTTTGTTAGGAACATCACCTAATGCTTCTGAGGCAAAATTGATATTGTCTTCTTTGTATTTCTATCTTATATTGTAATATTAATTTCATACTTGAATTTTCTCAAAATACTCATTTGTAATATTATGTAGGAAAATGGATTTGCGGGAGACGTTAGTGATAATGATGTTTGTGATCAAGATGAGGAAGATGAAGGAGATGATGGATGCAATGATGAAGATGAAATATTAATTTCAATTTAGTTTGATTGATAAAGCTTTTTTGTTGTTAGTGATAAACATTAAACATAAGTTGTTAGTATTGCAATGAATTGTGTAATAACGTTGTTTTGTATCATTTTACTTGATTGGGAGGAATTATGCAACTAGTAGATGGTATATAACTATAATTTTGTCACCTATATATGTATTTGACAAGTTTGTGTTGATATCATATTGAATATGTGTTCATGTATTTTGTGTTGCTTTGAATAGTGCATTTTAAGATTGCAATAGGTCAATATAAAGCATGGCTTATAAGGGATGAAAAGTGTTGCATTCTCTAGATTGCAACATTTCAAAAATGTTGACTAAAATTTATTATGCAACAGTTTAAAAGCGTTGCAGAAACATAAAAAAGTGTTGCCTATAAGAAAGGAAAAGTGTTGCAGTTTCTAGATTGCAATAGTTAAAAAATGTTGCCTAAAACTTACTATCCAACAACTTAAAAGTGTTGCATAAACCATAAAAAGCGTTGCCTATAGAAGTGTTGCATTTGCATCTGAAACTGTTGCCTAAAAAACCTAGCAACGGCAACAAATGCAATGCTAGTAAAGTGTTGCAAAAACTGTTGCCTAAAGTATAGGCAACAGTTTTTTGGCTTTCTACAACACTTTTCAACCGTTGCAGATCGCCTAAAATGTTGTAGTGGGTGTCTGAGCGAACTTCAAAAGGAAAGTCCGTGGCTGTTTATAAGGACCGGAAGTCCCAAGGTCTCGTTCCACCCCGCAAGTTAGTGATCAACGAAGGAGGAGAGAAGAGAAGAAGCAGGGATAGGAGCCCTGAAGTTAGTTCTCCTGCTGTTAAAAAAGTCAAGACTGGCTCCTCGGCCAAGGACATGTTGGTCGATCTGGCTCAAACGTTGCCTAGTCCTCCTTCCGTGGTCCCGCCGAGTGCTGAGAAGGAGATTCCTTTATTGTCCTATGACCTGGCTGTGGATGCCCGTGTGGGAGAGCGGTCGATGGCCCCTATTTACCCCGAGCTTGACGATTATTTGGTATACAAGAGCGATCGCTCTTTGTATCGGAGCGAGTATGATGCAGCTTCTTTGATTCGAAATAGGATGAGCTGCTCTGATGATCGCTCGGCTTTGGAAAAGTTGGTGCGTGGTCATGGCCCCTGGGCTCTTCGTGACCTGCTGGGGAAGGAAATGCTAAGAATGTGTTCCACCTATGCGGCCTTCGTTGAGACAGAGGAAAAAATGGTCGGCTGGTATAAGGACCGATTGGAGGAAGTTTCCGATGCTCACCAGGAATGCTTGGTGTTGACTCGGAAGTTAGGGGAATGTGAAAAGGCAGTGAGTGACCTTACCAGTGAGCGGGACAGGTTGAAGTTAGAGAAAGAAACGGCCGTTGCCAACATGGAAGTGCTCCGAACGAAGATGTCGGGCTTCGAACTGGAAGCTAATAACTTAAAGGAGCAGAACAGATGCATGTCCGAGCGGAACGATAAGTTCTTGGAAGAGAACCTCAAGCTTAGCGAAGATCTGTCTATGGCTACTTCTGCTCGGGATAAGTTGGCAGCTGACGCCAAGGGGTATTTGGATCTGTTGTCCCAGAATCAAAGAGAAATAGATGACTTGAGGCGTGCTTTGGAGGTTGCCCGGGAGGATCATAAATCTGCTGTTCTAGGGGCTAAGGAGTCGATTGGCTGGGCTTGGAATAATTGCCTGGATCAAGTGAAGCTGCTTAACCCTAGTTTGCCCATTGTTTTTGATGGGATGGATGTTTATCTTTCCGTGGTAGACGGGAAACTTGTGTCTGCCACTTCGCCCGAAGAGGAGGGGGCCGATAAAGAAGATGAGGGCAAGGAAGTTATTGACGTTGAAAAAATCGGTCCCTCTTCGGAGATGTCCCTAAACCTGGCGCATCTTTTTGAGGAAGCTGCAAAGGATCCCTCCGTCACTGGGTCCTTTCCATCGGATGAGCCACCCTCTTCCAAGGCCTCTCCTGGCGATCCCGTTGCTGTTGGTGCGGAACCTTCCCTTCCGAGCGATCCGTCTGACTTTCCTCTTGCAGTGGTGAATGCTCCGTCTACCGAGGAAGGCCCCCGGTCTGTCGGGGATGACTATTTTCATGGTTATGACGCTGCTTTTTGATTTGACATGCTTTTCTTGTAACCCATTTCGAACAGTATTTTGACAAGACCTGACATACTTCTTGCTTTTCTCTTGCCTCACGTTTATTGAGGCTTTAACTGTTCTTGAATGATTGTGTTTTGTTATTTTTTGTCAAAAGAAGTAGGTTTCTTCTCTTTCGCACTATTCGTTTGTTTTTTTCCTTGTTCTATCCGTGCTTCCTCTTTTTCCTTTGCCTTGCTTTGAAGCTATCGTTTGCGTCATACGGGCCTGTAAGGCAAAATATTTTATTGCGCTTAAGGAGTTTACCGTTGGCTATTGATGCGGCGTTGAGTGTTGATGCATTTCTTGTTTTTGTCCTTTGTTCACGGTGCCTTCTGCGAAACTTCTTTTTTATTTTCCTTCTTACTTCTATAGAAGGTAGTTGCTAATGCCTGTGATTTTTGGGTGTACTACTTTTCTTGCAAGGCTTTGTGAATGGTTGCCATCCGGTGCGTTTGTATAATTTTGCCTCTTTGGGCCAAGTGTGGTCAATCCGACCGATGCACTTGTATAATTTTGCCTCTTTGGGCCAAGTGTGGTCAATCGGACCGATGCACTTGTGTAATTTTGCCTCTTTGGGCCAAGTGTGGTCAATCGGACCGATGCACTTGTGTAATTTTGCCTCTTTGGGCCAAGTGTGGTCAATCCGACCGATGCACTTGTGTAATTTTGCCTCTTTGGGCCAAGTGTGGTCAATCCGACCGATGCACTTGTGTAATTTTGCCTCTTTGGGCCAAGTGTGGTCAATCCGACCGATGCACTTGTATAATTTTGCCTCTCTGGGCCAAGTGTGGTCAATCCGACCGATGCACTTGTGTAATTTTGCCTCTTTGGGCCAAGTGTGGTCAATCCGACCGATGCACTTGTATAATTTTGCCTCTCTGGGCCAAGTGTGGTCAATCCGACCGATGCACTTGTATAATTTTGCCTCTTTGGGCCATCCCTTTGTTTTTCCGTATCATTTTTGCGTTTATACTAAAAGTAGAGAAGGGAAGAGAAAGAGTTTGAGCAATTTTTCTGAAGTTGGGTCTACGCCCTTCTGTATTATTGAAAGCAAGTAACATAGTGGGGGAGCCATAAGAGGGCTTTTACATAGAGAGTGATTGACTAAGACATTCTACAAGTAATACTTCTTCAGTTTCTCCATATTCCAGGTACGAGGGACTTCCTGGCCTCCAACTGTTTCGAGCCTGTAAGCCCCGCTTTGAATTGCTTCTCTCACTCTATATGGGCCTTCCCATATTGCTTTCAATTTTCCGTCCGGACCTTTGGGCCTGTCCGTCCATCTGAGCACAAGGTCGCCCTTTTCCAGAGTTTTCTTCTTCACCTTCTTGTTACGGTATCTTGCCACTTTCTGCTTGTACGCGGCAATTTTGATGGCAGTTGTTTCCCTTTTTTCTTCCAGCAGGTCCAAGCTGATTCTCAAGGCTTCATCGTTTTGTCGTTCCTCGAAAGTGCTACCTCTTTCTGGCGCTAGTCCCACTTCGATCGGGATCATCGCCTCTTGGCCGTACGTTAGGCAGAAGGGTGTTTCCCCTGTAGCTGTTTGTGGAGTTGTTCGATACGACCATAGCACAGATGGTAGCTCCTCCACCCATCTTCCTTTAGCTTCTCCAAGCCGCTTTTTCAGGCCCTCAAGAATGATTCGATTTGCCAGCTCCGTTTGTCCGTTAGTGGCTGGGTGCTCTACCGAGGTGTTCTTGAGATTTATGTGGAGTTCCTGGCAGAAAGTTTTGAAAGATTCGCTCACGAACTGTGTGCCATTATCAGTGATGAAGGCGCGTGGTATGTCGAATCGGCAGATTATGCTAGTCCAGGCGAACTTCTTCGTCCTTTCCGAAGTTATCTTGGCCAATGGCTCTGCCTCAACCCACTTGGTGAATAGATCTATGGCCACAATCAGGAACTTCTATGTCCCACAGCTTGGGGAAGTGGTCCAAGAATGTCCATTCCCCAGGTATCAAATGGCCAAGGCATGGAGATGTTGTGGTACTCTGTTTAAGGAACGTGTGTCAGATGAGCATGGTACTGGCATGGTTGGCACTTCTGGACCAGTGCTTTTGCGTCCTCCAGCATGGTAGGCCAGTAGTACCCCGAAAGCAGGGCTTTTCGAACGAGTGTTCTGGGGCCTTGATGGGAGCCACATACTCCTGCATGTGCCTCTCGTAGCACGTAGTCTGCCTCTGTTGGTCCTAAACACTTTAGCATGGGTTGGAGGAAGCCCCTTTTGTAAAGGACTCCCGCGTCTACACAGAATCTGGGGCTAACTTTAAGCATCTTCTTCTTAGCTGAGTCTTCTTCTGGCAACTCCCCTGAGATCAGAAATTTCACGATTGGGGATCTCCAACCGTCGACTTCCTCTGTAGCCAGGCTTTCTGATATTGGTAGCTCTATGCTGGGCCTATCTAGGGATGACTGGAGGATGGGTTTGCTTCCGCACCTGGCCGAGGCACTAGCCAGTTTAGAAAGGCAGTCGGCCCTGTCGTTCTGGGTTCTTGGGATTCTTTGGACAGTTGCTTTTTTGAACTTAGAAAGGAGCATTCTGGATCGTTCGACATATTTGGCTATAGTGGGTTCCTTGACTTCGAAATCGCCGTTGAGCTATCCCACTACTAGCTGAGAATCGCTACTAACGAGTAGATTGGTGGCTCCTAACTTTGATGCTAGGTTGAGGCCAGCTATGAGCGCCTCGTATTCCGCCTGGTTATTTGTTGTTTTGAAGTTTAGCACTCGCGCCTAGTCTATTGCCACTCCTTCTGGAGTAAGGATAGTGACTCCTACTCCGCTCCCTTTTCTCCCTGCTGAACCATCCACGAAAACCACCCAGTTGCTTGTGGTTGGTTCCGGCTTGTTGGTCATTGCCATCTCTGCTACGAAATCTGCTAGTGCCTGTGATTTGATCGCTCTGCAGGGTTCATAAGTGATTTGAAACTGGGACAATTCTATCGACCAAGCAACCAGTCGCCCTGCCATGTCGGGTTTCTGTAGCACTTGTGTTAGTGGTTTGTCGGTCCGAACTACAACGGAGCCGTCTAGACGAAACGACCAGTGCGAATGCTATCTTCTCTATCTTCGGGTACCTTGCCTCTGCCCCTTGCAGCACCTTGCTTGTGAAATACACAGGCCTTTGTTCCCTTTCCCTTTCCACTAGTAGTACGGAATTGACTGCTGCGTTCGTAGCTGCAAGGTAAACGATCACTGCTTCGTTTGGTAAAGGTCTTGTGAGTATCGGGGGCTGCGACAAGTATGCCTTAAGTTCATTGAAAGCCTTCTGGCAATCCTCTGTCCAAGTGAAATTTTCTCCCTTCTTCAATATTTTAAACAGAGGCAGGCATCTGTCTGCGGATCGGGCCAGGAATCTGTTGAGGGCCGCTATTCTTCCATTCAACTTCTGTACTTCTTTAACGTTCTTTGGGTGGTCCATTTCTAGGATGGCTCGGCATTTGTCAGGGTTTGCTTCGATCCCTCTGTGGGTTATCATGAATCCTAGAAACTTGCCTGCCTGCACCCCGAATGCACATTTGGCGGGGTTTAATCTCATGTTATTGCTCCTTAAGACATTGAAGATTTCCTTCAGATCCTCCACGTGAGCCTGGCTCGTGCTGCTTTTCACCATCATGTCATCGACGTACACTTCCAGATTCCGGCCTATTTGATTTTTGAAAACTTTGTCCATCATGCGCTGGTATGTCGCCCCAGCGTTTTTCAATCCGAAGGGCATTACTGTGTAGCAATATACCCCGTACTCGGTGATGAAAGCTGTTTTTTCTTCGTCCTCCACTTTCATCTTTATCTGGTTATACCCAGAGAAAGCGTCCAAAAAGCTGAGCAGTTGATAATTGGAAGAGCCATCAACCAGCTTATCGATGTTCGGGAGGGGGTATGGGTCCTTCGGGCAGGCTTTGTTGAGGTCAGTGAAATCCACACACATCCTCCACTTTCCGTTGGACTTTTTGACCAGTACCACGTTTGATAGCCATTCGGGGTATTGGACCTCTCTGATGAATCCCGCGGAAAGGAGCCTGTCAACTTCCTCCTTTATGGCTTGTTGTCGTTCTGCTCCGAAAGATCTTTTCTTCTGTCGGACTGCCGGTCTTCCATCAGTTGGAAGTTCTTGACATATTATGCCTCTATCAATGCCAGGCATATCAGCGGGCGACTAAGCAAAAACGTCAGCGTTTTCCTTTAATACCCTGCTGATTTCTGCTTTTACTTCTGGTTCATTGTTTACTCTCAACTTGGTTGTCCTGGATGATCCTTCCTCTTCCAAGGTGACGTCTTCTAAGTCCCCTTCCGGGCTAGGCCGTTGGAATGATGCTTCGTTTCTCATGTCTATGATTTCTGCATTCATAACGTCTGAGGGACCTGTAGGCTGCTTACGCTTGCTTGTTCCCTCCTCGTTGGGATCTTGATCGATCGTCCGGGCTGTCCGGACGAGGCTTGCCGCATAACAACTTCGAGCTTCTTTTTTATCAGCACGAACTTCCGCCACCTCATTTCCCACCGGGAATTTCATCATTAGATGGCTGGTGGACACTACTGCTTGTAGTTTATTGAGAGTGGGCCTCCCTAGGATGGAGTTGTAGGCGGACGGAGCTGCTACAACAATGAAATCTGCTTCGATCGTTCTGCAAAGGGGGGGTTCCCCAAGGGAGACTCTCAACCGTACGACCCCTTCTGCTGGTACAGCAGCTCCAGAAAAGCCTACTAGTACTCCGCTAAAAGGTTTCATTTCCTTATTCCTTAGGCCCAGCTGTCTGAAAGTGTCATAGTACAGAATGTCTGCGGAGCTACCTTGATCCACCAGAACTCGTTTTACTGCATAGTTCCTGATGATTGCTGTTATCACCATCGGATCATCATGATCCACATCTTGTCCCCCAAAATCTTCATCTGAAAACGTGATTTTGGGGTGGGTGGTTCGCGGCTTTTTGGATTGGTATTCCAGCTTCATTATGGATCTTGCCTGCTTTCTGCGGGATTGAGGGGTTGCCTCTGTTCCTCTAGCAATGCCTCCGGCTATCACATTAATGGTCCCTGCAATGTTTCTGGGGGGATTTTCTCTCAGGGGCTCCTCCCTTCTTTGCTCCCGATCAGGGTGGTCTCTCCTGTTGCTTTCCCGGTCTCCCGCACGACCGTACCTGTTGTGATCAAGGTACTGCCTTAAGTGCCCTCTTCTTACCAACTCCTCAATTTGATCCTTAAGGGTGGTGCAATTGTCTGTTTCGTGTCCGAAGGTTTTATGGAACTTGCAATATTTGCTTCTATCAGCCCCGCTTGGTATGGGCTTTTCCGTAGGAAACTTCAGTTGATTTGCCACATATACATCCTCCATTATCCGAGCGGGGGTTCTATTCAAAGAACTGTACGACTCGAACTTTGGTTGGAACGGCCGCCTATATCTGTCTCTTCTGTCTCTTCTCTTTCTGTCCTCCCTTGGTCGCTCGTCTGGCGAGAACTTCCTTTTGGGTTCAGGCTTATCCTTCTTGGCTGCACCGGTGGCCTTTGAGGCTTCCACCTCTTCAATTGCTATGTACTTGGCTGAGCGATCCATTAGTTCTTCCATTGATGAGGGGGGCTTTTTGGTGATAGATTGACAGAATGGGCCGTCCCTCAAATTATCCGTGAGATAATTTAGGGCTACTTCGTGCTTTAGCCCTTGTATTTTCCGGGCCACCTTAGTAAATCTATCGAGGAAGTCTTTTAATGGCTCCGCCTCCCCTTGGATTATATACTTTAGACAGTGAGAGGTCCTTTTGATGGTTCGACTGGTAGCAAAGTACTTAGAGAACTTCTTCGCCAACTGCTTGAATGAGTGAATGCTTTTTGATGCTAGATCAGAAAACCATAATTGTGCATCCCCCTCAAGAGTTGAGGGGAATGCTCTGCACATTGCCTCGTCCGAAGCCCCCGCGTACATCATTGCGGCTTTGAAGGAATTTATATGAGCCACCGGGTCCGTCTTCCCATTATAGTGCCCCAGTGGGGCCGGGGTTCTTAGCTTTGGCATTTTTGCCTCCATGATCTTCTTGACAAAGGGATACCGTTCCCTTTTTGTTCTGACCTGGTGACCATCGGAGCTCTGGGAGTCGGAAGACTCATCCTCCTCGTAAGAGCCATCCGAGTCAGTGCTGGTTGATTCTTCTTTCTTCCTCCTTGCTCTCCTACTACTCTGTTTTCGGAATCCAGTTTTACTCCCAGGTTTTGTACCCCGGGGAGTACTGGCAGGTTTCTCAGACTGTCTTTCTTCTGGTTCCTTTTCTCCTGGCTTTTGAGCTATCACCCTCTCCAATTCAGCTATCTTGCGGTTTGACGCTCTTAACTCATGCTTCATCTCGTCTTGCTTCTTCAGCAATGCAAGTACCAGTTCATCATAAACTAGGGTTATTGCCAAAGCTTGTTCAGGAGGGGTCTTCTGAATTTCCTTCTGTCGCATGTCCGGGCTTTCCTGGTCTTTCTCCGTTCTTCTTGCTGCGATCGCGGCTAACAGAGCCGCGGTTCTGCTGGTGTCCTCGCCCTTCGACGTTCCTTCTCTCCCCAGAACAACCGATTCGGGAGGTTGCTCCGGAGTTTTCTTCTTCACGGTAGAGTTTGTAGCTCCATCTATCTCCATTATCCTGTTTAAAGCAAAAACAGGAGAGAAATGTGGAAAACAGGGGATAATAATTCGGAAAACAAGTCCCCACAGACGGCGCTAAATGGTGAATCTCCTTGAATTCCCTAAGCAACTCCAAGCACCTGCACAATAATCCAAGGCGGGGAAGTCCCCCGGATTGGACTCCGACGATCAAGTCAGACCGATGGAGAGTATAGGGTAGTAGTAGGATAGATTCAGTAGTTCATACCTGGGCTGCCTTTGAGTATTTATAGGCTTTTACCAGGGGTATTGTAGTAATTTCGGGTCCTTAGGTTGGCCCACGAGTAACGGCTTCTAGTTAGATAATGATGATATGATGCTGACGGCTGGGTCGGACCGACCGAGGTGGCTCGGTCGTCCTGTCGAGAGATCGTGGCCCGGGAGACTCGATCGTCTGGCCAAGAGACCGCACCTCAGGTGGCTCGGTCGTCTGGCCATACTATATCAATAATATATATATATTTTTTAAAATTGCACAATTTCCTAGAAGGAAATCTGATTTCCTAGAAGGACACTTGGGTCTACTGTTCATCATACATATCATGATATCACCGATAAGCTTTTAAAAGGGTATAACAAGGTAACTCTAAACATTTTTATTTTATTCACGCATATTTTGATATTAAAAGAAAAAGAACTTGTCTTGTTAAAAGGCAATTTTCTGAAGGACTTTGGTAGGTAGTCTTGGCTTTACAGTTGCGACAAGGGGCATAGCAAGAGAGAGATCATTCTCAGACTCAATAAGATCAATGGTTGACACATTGGGTGGCACACTCCAAGTGAAGCAATGCAGCAACCTCGCTAAGAGCATTAGAGTCATTGAAGTCCCAAGCATGCCTCCTGGACACCCTCTTCTTCCTACACTAAACGACAAAAACCTCAAATCTGGATCCGTCAAACTCGAAACGATATCGTCGGATGATGATCCTTCGGGCCCATTATTAAGGTGGCGTTCTGGTTCGAACTTGTTTGGCTCATGATCCCACACTTTAGGGTTGCGTCCGAGTCCTTTTCTGCTTAGTAATATATGACTCCCTCTAGGGATGAAGTAGTTAGAAACCACTGTGTCGGCCATGCATGCATGGGGAGGAATAAAAGGTTCAACTGGGTGAAGACGAAAGGCTTCTCTTGTACAAGCCTTCAAGTAGTTGAGTTTGCATAAATCTGATTCTTGCACTAGCCTCTCCTTCCCAACCACACTATCCAATTCTTTTGTTACGTTTTTCAATAATTCGGGTTGGTTTAGCATTTCAGCTATTGCCCATTCCACTGCATTTGATGGATTATCCACCGTTGCCATCATTAGTTCCTGTAACAACATGTGCAAACATTATTATATTCAATCTAATTCAATGTTTGGCAGTTAACTAGTGGATGATTTTTAATTACAAGTCATTATGCCATGATTGAGTCTTTATTAAAAAAGTTCTCCATATATTTAAGTGTATAATTAGAAAACCTCATAGTAACTGAAAACATATGAAATTATATTGAATCTCGGTCCTTTTCGGAAAATTAGTTTAAATGTGTACTCAATTCTGTAATATAATATATGAATAAATTAAATCCTTTCTCAAATTTTAAAACCTGTACTCAATTCTGGCAAAACAAAAAAAAAACCTGTACTCAATACTTTTTTGTAAAAAGAAAAAGAACCTACAATTTCACTACAAAAATATTCTTATATTTATTATTATTTTTTGTTTAGACCAAAGTATTCACCTTCGAACACAGTGACTAATCCCCTCGCTGAATTGTAGACACCTCAAAGGGTGAGACAACTGGCCCAAAGATTTAAAGCTATTATTTATATAATATGTATGTGACCATTGACCAATATAAAAATTATTTATAAAATTAAAATAAATTAACTTGATCTTTTATAAAATAAAAAGTATTTCCATAAAAAAAAATAAAAAAAAATAAAATAAAAAGTATTAATCAAATAATCATCTTTAAAATAATATTTGTTCTAATAAATTAAATATTTATAAAATTAATATTATATACCATTTTGATGAAAGTTAGTGAAATTCTACGTTTTTTAATCTTGAAAGAAAAATTTAAGCTTATTAAATAAAATTGATGAGAATAGACCACATAGATTTGTTACAATGAATAAAGGAGAGGAATAATTACTCTAATTTCAGCTTTAATCTCTTGTGATGAGAGTACTTGGTTGTTATTGGCGTCTTTTAGCATAATAAGAACATCAAGCAAGTCTTCCTTCTCTTTCCTTCCTCCATCCTTCCATTGTTGGATTCTTTCTTCAATAATAGGATCATGAAATTTCCCCAACACTCCAAGAGCCTCCTTCAACTTCTTCTCATGACCCTCCAAATCAAGCCACCTCAAGCATGGGATATAATCAGAAACACAAAATGCATACAAGTACTTGAGGAGTGTGAAGATGGCCTTCACATGTTCTTCTTCCTCTAATCCTGGCCCTCCATCCTTCCCTCCTTCTCCAAAACACCTCTTATTGAAAAGCATTCTCCTAATCACATTCCCACAATATTGTTGTGCTACAACCCTAACATTCACAACCCCATCTTTATTATTATTACTACATTGGCTATACACATACCTCACAAGGTTATCAGCTTCTTGAATCCTCATGTCATGAAGCCATTGAAGTCTAGCCGGAGAAATCAATTCCTTGCTAATGATTCTCTTCATCTTCTTCCATTGTTCACCGGAGGGTACAAGAACGGCCGTCAAATATCCGCTCGAGACGAGCTCGGCCGACACGCAAAGCGGCCTCGAAGCGAAATTAGCATCCTGCTTCTTCAAGAACTCGCAAGCAATACTAGGGCACGATACTGACACCACGTGGACGTTACCTAGACGTATGCATAAGATATCAGTGTTCATGTCTCTCATCAATTTGTGTATCCACCGGAATGCTGGCTTGTTCGCGAGCATTTCGGGAATGTTTCCGACAATAGGCCATGGTTTAGGACCAGGAGGGAGTTTGTGGATTTTGTTGTGTTTAGTTAGGAATTTGATGATGAAGTACAAGGTGAAAGTAGCTAATAAAAGGGTAAAGCCATAATATTCCATAGCTTGGACTTGGAAGAATTAAAGAAGTAATTGATGGAAACAAAGTGAAATGGATGATTATATGAGTTTGATGAATGGATATGTTTACTTGTGTGTGTGTATATATATATATAGTAGTGGCCTAAGTTAGAAGCCACTTGCACCTTAAAAATTGTCAAACAGAAGGAATATTAATATATGGAGATTTTTTTTTGTGCGAGTGGGAGGTGGGGGGATCAAGTATCTAATGAATTTTGATTTAATTATGACCATATTCAGTTAAGTTTTAATTGTCAATTAAATTAATTATAAGAAGCAATTGTTTTTGTTACAAGAATTTTAGATGAGAGGATAGTGCTTTTATCTAAAATTACAGTAAATCTTGGTGTTCAAATAATACTATAAAAATTTTATATATAAATCCCATACCAAAAATTATAGATATTACATAAGATTGGCATTCACTTATACACATTACAAAAAAAATTAAATTTAGTGATTTTTTTTTGTTTTAGCGACGGTTTTAACTGCCACTAAAGCATTTAACGGCGGTTTATAAAACTGCTGCAAAGCCTTCCGTCTCAAGGGTTTTAGCGACAGTTTTTTGTAACTGCTGGAATAACCGACGTTAAATATTAGCGACGGTTAAGAGACCGACACTAAATAGCGGCGGTTTTGAAAACCACCTTTAAATAGCGATGGTTTAGAAAACCGCCGTTAAATAGCGGCGGTTTTGAAAACTGATGCCAAATAGCAGCAGTTTGGAAATGACGTAATAAACCGCCGCTATTAGTGAAGATGTAAATTTTTTATATTTTAGTAAATAATTTCATATTTATTTGATCTCATTTATATATAACTAAAATATACTTAAATTTATATTAAAATATTGGCTATTAAAACTAAATTTAGATAAATCAATTTGTTCAAATACAAATTTTCCAAAACAATAAACTTTTCAAACTAAAATTGTCATAAGACTTCTTGCAAACTAAAATTGTCATAAGAGTTTTGTTAGTATACATCAAGTTACCAAAAAATAACATAATTTAGATAGAACAAATAAAGAAAATTAAACTTTGTATATATGAAAGGGCATAAAGTGTCATGGGTTGAACCGTTGAAGTGAAATCTCATCAAATCAAATCACCAACTTAATTTTTTAACCCATGCATACCCATACACATGTTAGAATAATTTATGGAAACAATATATCAACTTGTGAACTAACTATCATTGGTTGAAGTGAAATCTCACCAAATCAAATCAACCACTTAATTGTTTAATCCATGCATGCCCATACACATATTAAAATAATTTAGAGATAAAACTAAATCTATTTTATCTATGTTAGTAATTAAAACAAGTAGAGTTGATTGTACCTCATTGTTTTGTAAGCCCACCTGCTCACTTGGCAATTGACCTCCAAAACGTTCAAGTAACATAGCAATAGTCGTCTCCATTCGGCGATTTCTTTCATCATTTTCTACCATTTTTGCTTCCATTTGGCGATTTTGTTCCTCACTTTCATCTATTTCTTTTCGCATTCGTGCAAGCTCATTTTGCAACTCTGAATATGAGGGGTCTATAGATCTTGTACCACCATGATGAGAACGAGCATGAACTCCAAAAACTTGAGAAGGAGTGGGCCCTAAACCCCTACCCCTCACTCGTCCCGAGCGTTCTTGGCTTCTCCCAGCGCCATAGCTAATGAATCAAATTGCGACACTTCATGTGAGGAATTTCCACTAGATTCACAGCTAAGAATCTTATCCTACACAACATAACCAATCCAACACACACAATGTTATACGAAAAAATTCATGTATATTAACACACTTCATTAATAGTAAATGATCAAACACTTACAATTACATCTTTTGCTTTGGCATTAATGGCTAATCCACTTGACTTCTTATGTGTTGCAATCCAAACATCGCCCTTACTGATTGGGCCTCCACGCTCAGTTTCCTTCAAATGCAATACAATATATAGCTAATTAAATTGTACAAAATTCTTGTGTCACCACAAATATGATGTCACCACAACCCATCAAAGATCAGAGTTTAATAGCAGAATTAAAGTCAGAGTAGGTAAAAGCACATATATAGTTAATTAATTTGTACAAAATTTTTGTTTAGCAGAATTGAAGTCAGAGTAGGTAATTGTTTTACTTTTATGTATTGTAATGGTAATGGCCTCCCATGAAGCACCAGTTGTAATGCATAAGTAAAATCTGTTAAAAAAGATTTGATGGCTTCGATAGTGTAGTCACTGTCCTTAAGAAAATTAAGCCCCCACTATTTATTGCTGCTGGGTTTGTTATGGCAGATTTCCTCCAGGATTATACAAAGCCTGATATTATAGTCAGCAAGCCTATAATATCTCAGAACACGATTTTCTGGGAATCATAAAAGAGAGAATATGATTTTCGATTTTCTGTTGTGGTTCTGTTTGATGGAAGATGCAAATTTATACAGAAAATTCGAACATACGTGATCCTTTCATATATGAACGTTGGCATTTGAACGTTGTACTCATTCAAATTAATTAATTAATTAATTTGAATTTATTTAATATTGCCCAATCTTTGACTAATATATATTATATATATATATTATGATCACACCAGAATCTTAAATTTTTCTATCCAAGATCCTTTTATTTATTTTATTATAAATGATTCATTAACCATTTATATATACTGCTTCTATCCTTGATTTAACCAATGTGGGACTTAATAACTAACTATTCTAACAAAATCTGTAATGTATTCTGTGGTGGTCCCATAAGTGAGAAAGTCACCGACAATGATTATATATAAAGGCTACAAATCAAAATCTCCATAAAAGACAAGTGATTATCATCATTTACTCGCACTGTGGCACCGTGGGCTAATGTGTGTTAATGTGAATAATGAGAGAACAAGTTTGGTGGGTGATAGTACTACTGAACAAGTTAAAGAATGTCATTTAGTTCTTTGGCTTACCACGTAGAGAGGTAATTAATTAAAGTTGTGAGTGTTTGAAGGTTAGGGTGAGTCTCAACTGTGAACAGAAAGTAGGATCCATTATTTGTTTGGTGCTGTGAAAGCTGACAAGAGAAAGAGAATCAAAATGAGATTATATTAGGACTTGGAAGAGAGTGGGCACTTGAATTCAGAGTTTTTTTTTTTCAAATTTCAAGTTGATATTCAGAGCTGGATTTACAAACTCTAAAACAAGAGTAGACAAGGTAATCAATCATCATTCCAAAGAAAACTGAACCTCTAGCTAGTTAGTTAGCTTTATAAAACATTCCTTCTGTGATTTCCATTGCTTTCTCACTTCCTTGTCGTCTACGTGTGGCCATCATTACTGCTCCAACTTATTTACTCCTCATACTCATTCATCCTTCTATAAATAGAGATACCGAGAGCAGAGCAGAGCAAAAGCAACAAATAGAGAACACGCACAACAGAGAAAGAGCAAGAGTAGAAGACTTTGAACATAAATAGGGATTCCGAGAGCAGAGCAGAGCAAAACTAGAGAAACCTCTTCAGAGCAGAGCAGAAGACTTCGAACACGAGCAGAGAAGGAGCTTCGCGGCAACGCACAGCAGCAACGGACGGCGGCAAAGGAGCTTCATAGCATAACCCTAAGGGCATGTTCTAATGTTCATTTACAAGATTTGGTTTCCATGGTAATCAAAAAGTAAGTGGGCCCACTTTTATTTTTTTATTTCCATCAACTTTTAAAAGAAAAAAGAAAAAGAAAATACAAAATATCTATTATATCTCTTTGATTTGACATAATTATAACCTTCTTTTCTTTTTATTATTTTAATATAAGGGGTAAAATTGTCATTTTAATACATTCCCATTCTATTTCCATTACCAAACTTTTATTACTGAACACAACAAATGCATTTCGTTTCCATTTCTATTTCTGCCTAATGAACGTGCTGTTTTGTTTTCTTTTGCTCTCTAGTTTTGTTCATATCGATGGGAGCCTTTAATTTTTTTGGTCCGGATGAAAGTATTTTTAAATATTAAATCTTAAATAAAATATAAAAATATCTTTATTTTTAAATATTAAAATAGATTAATTAAAAACTATTTCTAATTAATATTTTTTGTTGAAAAATGGAGTAAAAGGGATTTTTATAAACTTTCATAAACTTATATTTATTTTAATTTTTATGTTTAAAATTATTTAATTTCATTTAATATTTATAAAATTTAAATTAATTAAATCTTAAATTAAATATAAAAATATATTAATTTTTAAATATCAAAATAGATTAATTAAAAATTATTTCTAATTAATATTTTTTGGGGAAAAATGAAGTAAAAGGGATATTTTTTATAAATTTTCATAAATTTATATTTATTTTAATTTTTATGTTTAAAATTATTTAATTGCATTTATTTATACATAAATTAATATATTAAAATAGATTAATCGAAAATAAAATCTATTTAATATTATTTTTAGAAATAAAGGGATTTTATAAATTTTCATAAAATTATAATTATTTTAAGTACATTTTATAATTAAAATGATTTAAATAATTTATTTAAATTAAATATAAAAAGTAACTTTATTTTTATTATTAAATATTAAAAATAATTAATATTTCAAAATAAATTAATTAAAATTAAAATTACTTAACGGCAGTTTTGAGAGAACTGTCGTTACATAGCGGCGGTTCTTCTTAACCGCCGTTAACTAACGGCAGTTTGGTCTTAACTGCCGTTAGCTAATTAGCGGCGATTAAGACCAAACCGCTGTTAGCTAATTAACGGCAGTTAAGAAGAACCGTCATTAGTTAACGGCGGTTCTCTCAAAACTGCCGTTAATTATCGGCGGTTTTTCATAACTGCCGTTAGTTAACGGCGGTTATGTCTTAATTGCCGTTAAATAGCGGCTGTTTGTTTAAACCCATCACTATATTTGAATTTAGCGGCGGTTTTTAAAACCGCTGCTATAAATCTGACGCTAAATAATATTTTTTTGTAGTGACATGTAACTTTTTCTTTAATTTTTAAGATAATATGTAGTTATTATTAAACAATGGAAAGTTAATTAACTCCCACTATTTTATTTTATTTTTTGGTTTCTCACCGGTATTCTCTTATTGGAGGCAACAGGTCCCATAATGGGGGTAAAGCTCTCCCAGCAAGAGCTTTTCCATACGCAAGTATCGAACCCGAAACTTTGCTTAAGGAGAATGGTGTAATTATCACTCCAACCGACAACCTGTTGGTTCTCCACTATTTTATTTTAATTTGACATTATCTTTACTTTCTCTCTCTTTTTTTTTCATAGGACTCTCTCTCTCTCTCTCTTCTCTTAATCCATCATATCATATATTTTATTTTATTTTTATATTATAAAATTTACAATTTGTAAAAAAGAATAGAAGACCCTTGGTTCTCAAAGAATAGAAGAACCTACAACCATTACCATATATATAGGATCATCATATAAATAAAAACTACTAAATAATCAAGTCAACTCTAACAATAATTTTCATATATTGACATCATGATCACAAAATGAAAATGCAAGTATAGAACAGTACCCCACACACACACATATATATATAAACTTAATTTATAATCAGATTTAGTTTTAACTATTATTAAGTCTTTTTATGATATTCAAACTATGAAGAGATCAGGAGACAAGAGATAAGAAACAACCCGTGGCTTGGTAGATATATATCTAATTAACTGCAACATGAGTTAAATCCCAATATAGTAAAAGTTGAGATGACAGAAAGAAATGAAAGTATAAAATTTCACATATATATTACATAATTTACAATTGTACTTAGGGTTCATTTGGTAAGGATGTCAAACAGTAAAATTAGGGTATTTTACGATTCTCAAAAACAATTTTACATTATATTTTATACATACCAAATACACTTGTTATCATACTTTTTTTTTCTCTTCAAAATTTTCTTTCTATCTCTCTCATTACTTTTCTCAACGGTACTTATTAAGTCCTTTAAGTATTATTCAAACTATGAAGAGAAAGTGACAAGAGGTAGGAGACAACTTGTGGATAGATATAAATAAATATATATATATATACACACACACAAAATTTAATTTACGGCAACATGCATTAAATCCCAATATAGTAAACACTTTCCACCAAGTTTAAAAAAGACCACAAATTATATTGAGTCATCTATATATATTATAAAATCAATGAATCATTTTTGCAATAGTTTTTAGATGTCTTCTTCACATTTATATGGCAAAATTAGTATCTTTTTAAGTTATATTATATCGATTAGAATGAATTTTTTATGCATTAATTTAACCATTTCTTAAAATACTAATTAAAGAAAATTAAGAGATTACTAATTTGTAATACTGTAGATTAAATTAATATCACTTATATATAAAATAGTTTTTTTGGGTAATTAAGGAGGCAAAATCCAAAAAAGAATAAACTTCAATCTAAAGCTAATTGATCGCATGCATGAGAAGGAGGACTATTAGGATAAGGAAGTTTTAAATTAAACATCAAAATCACAAAAAAAAATATATATATATATTTTTAACTATTTATATTTTGACAACCTGTTAAGGCTTAAGCTAGAAATTGAGCTCAAACCGAAAGAATAAAGTGGAAAGATAAAAATAAAGATGAAATTGAATTAAACGGAAACGGAAAAAAAAAGGGAAAGGGAAAGGGAATGCATTTATTGTGTTTATTAGTAAAAGTTGAGAAGGGAAATGAAATGAGAATGTATTAAAATTATCACTTTACCCCTTATATTAAAATATTAAAAAAAAGTTATGATTGTATCAAATCAAAGGATATAATAAACATTATATATATATATATATATATATATATATATATATATAATTATACACACTTTTCAAAATGAAAATAAAAAAAATAGATAACAGACTCGCATGTTTTTTTTCTTCTTCCTTCTTTCCCTTACATTTTCCTCCTTAAAGATTTAGATCCAAAAAAAGAAAATACTAACATCTAACAAACCCCAACTAATCTGTTACATGTCATCCTCCACTAGTGCCAGATTGCCAGGTTTCTACTTTGTTAGGGTGGCAATACAAGGGTATCTATTTTGTTAGAATGACAATAGACTATCTTGTTAGGGGTGACAATGGACAGGTATCTATTTATTTTTTCATTATGTGAATCTAAATTCGTCCATTATACTCAATAACCGAATTCGAAAAAAATTACATTTTCAATATTCGCATCCGAAATTACCTGATACTTGAAATATCCGAAACTACCTGATATCCGAAATACCCGAAAAAAATAAACGGACATAGGATACTGGAACCCTATAGTCAAGTAAATTACCCAATGTCCATCCACTAAATAAATTGCTATAAAAAATTAAATTTTAAAAAAATGTAGATACTTTTTATAAATTAAAATTAATAATAATGATTTTAATAATAGAAAGCACAAAATATATAGGATATTGGATTAAGCACAAAATTTTAATAATAATACTTTATATATATATATATATATATATATATATATATATATATATATTATTTTGAATATTGAATAATGGGTATCCTATCCGTTCAATATTCATTTTGGACGGATTATATGATATCTGAAGGTAATATCAGTACCCATCCAATACTCAATGAATAGTTATATTTTATTATCCATAATTTATTCAGTATCCGATATCTATCAGATATCGAATAATTTTTTCAAACAATACTATCGATTACCCATAATCTAATTACTGGTTGCCGCCTCTAGACCTTGTGCCTTCTCCAAACTAAATTTCAACCGCAGCTGCTACTCTTGTCTAATACTCAACAATTCATCCAGAGAATCAATATTGTCAGTACCTGCAACATAAGAGGGCATTGGAGAAAAAGAGACACCATACACAGCTTGAAAAGGTGACATCCCAGAATGAAAGGAAGAATTATACCAAAATTCAGCCCAAGATAGGAATGAGAACCATTTAAGGGGTTGCTAAAATGTAAATACCCTCAAGTACTCAACTAATGCTCAACAAACCTATTGAGGACCTCACTTTGACCATTTGACTGTGGATAGTAAGCTGTGGTGTGATAAAACTTAGTACCACACTACCACTATCTATTGATGGTGCATTCAATTAATTTATGTAACATTACATAAATAAAAATAATAGTGCGTGCAATATGAACATTATTAATTTATTTAATTTTAATATAATATATTATTTTATATATAAATATATATTTTTAAAATAAATAAATTTTTTTAAGAAATAATTATCATATATTATAATTTATTTTATATATCTCGGCCCCCTAAAAAAAATTCTTACCATTAACACTATATTAGTTTTTACTATAGTGTTTTTATGGTTTGAAATTTAATCATTTTTTTATTACAAATTAGTTCAAACTAATATATAAACATTATTTATAGATGTAACCCGTAATGCACGGGAAGAACACTAGTTTATTCAAATTGAAAGATCGAGTGCCACATGATTATATAAGAGTTGCATGGGTTGGCTTGATAGCATGATTAAAATTAAAGGGCTCAACGAGAAGAAAGTACAATTAAAGGAACTCTTATGGGAAAGGATAATATTATAAACTTAAAGAATTCCTTGTATTCTCTTTTTCCTCTCTCTTTACTTTAAAGATAATTATTATTTTCAAATTTAAATAAAGGAACTATCATGGGAAATTAAGAATTTATTTATTTTTATTCATTCATCTTTAATGGAAAGATAAGGGAAGCATGATAAATGTATACAGAGTCCAAAGAATTGAGAAATTCCGTTCTTTCATCATTAAGGCTCAAGGTAATATATACACTTAGGGTGAGCTAAAGGAATGCACCAGAAAGAATAAAAATGATGCACACAATCTGTACAGCTGGCTAACAAACTAGATCTAGAAGAAAATAAGAGTAAAATGCCACCTCACTACATAAGCAGAAAAATCTAGAAAAGATCTAATACAAATAGAAGGCCCAGCCCAACTTTGAATATTGATCCACATATTTCTACACCCCCTTCTCAAGTTGGAGGATGTTGACTAACCAGACCCAACTTGCAAACCAAGGATTCGAATTGTGGTCTTGCTAGTGACTTAGTAAACAAGTCTGCGAGCTGCAAGTGAGAGGGGACATGTTGTGGTCTGACAAATCCTTCCTTATATTTTTCCCTCACAACATGACAGTCTGTTTCTATATGTTTTGTCCTTTCATGATAGACTGGGTTTTCTGAAATATGTATGGCTGATTTGTTGTCACACCATAATGGAATAGGTGTAAGTATTTCAAATCCAAAATCTCTTAAAATGTAAGAGATCCACTGCATCTCACACACTGTGTTGGCCATGCTCCTATATTCAGCTTCACAAGATGATCTTGACACAGTGCTTTGTTTCTTTGTTTTCCAAGAGACTAAATAAGTTATCTCCAAGAAATATGCAATAACCTGTGAGAGACCTCCTTGTTAATGGACAAGGAGCCCAATCACTATGACAATAGGCTTCAAGGCTGATATCTGCATTGCTTCTGTAAAATAAGCCCAAGGAAATTGTACCTTTTAGGTACTTAACAACCTGTAAACTAAAGGTTATGTCTAGCCTTGTTATGTTGAGGTACAACAACCTCCGAACTAATCTTCTGTATAACTCAGCATCCTATAAGGATTTCTGGCCATAAATTAAATCCCTTCTCAGATTTTCTAATAAACAAACAGTGGTCATTAAAAGATTTTGTGAAGCCATAATTAAGGATTTGGGCAGTGAATTGAGAATTCCACTCCCTTGAAGCTTGGTTCAAGCCATATAAGGATTTAGTTAGTCAGCATACTTCATTAGTTTTGGCCTTGGTATAACCTTCTGGTGGCACTAGATAAACCTCCTCCTTGAGATATCTATGCAAAAATGCATTGCTAATATCTATTTGATGTATAGGCCAGCCTTTACTAGTTGCTATTGCAATGAAGAGTCTGATAGTTACCAGTTTAGCAACCGGAGAAAAATTCTCTAGATAATCTATGCCTGCCACGCCTTTGGCTACTAATCTTGCCTTGTATCGATCCACTGTGCCATCGGGTTTCATCTTCACCTTAAAAACCCATTTTGCTTCAATAGGTTTCTTCCCTTCTAGCAATTCTGTGATCTCCCAAGTTTCATTTTCTTCTAAAGCCTTCAACTCTTTCTCCATAGCTCTCACCCATTCCACCTGCTTAATTGCTTGTTTGTATGAACAAGGCTCTTGAATATTAGATACATTAACCATAAAAGCAGCATAAGAATCAGAAAAAACAGGTTGGGATGGTTTATGGAGGGTGAGGTTGCATTGGTAATCATTCAGCCATGTTGGTGGTTTCTTGGCACGTGTACTAGTTCTCTGAGTAAGTAAGGGTGGATTTGTGGTTTCTGTGTCTGTATTTAAGGACTCTGTGGTGGAAGTGGTGGGGTTGTCCATGTCAGTTTCTGTATAGGTAGGAATTGTGTCATTGGATGTTACTTCACATGGCTGAACAAGACTTTGTGATGTGGTAGGTATGGCTGGTGTATCAGCAATTACTTCTGCATCACAGGTATAGTCAGTATCATCAAAAAACAGGATTATAAGTAGTTGAATTTGAAGTATTTTCACATACTGACTCAAAAGGAAAAATTGTTTCATAAAACTTTACATCCCTGCTTATATGCATTTTATGTGTGCTCAAATCATAAGCTTTATTAGCTTTTTGTCCATAAGCATATCCCATGAACACACATTTATGTGATCTCTGTGCAAACTTGTCTTTATTTGGTGTATTATCTGAGACAAAACATAGACATCCAAGAACCTTTAGCCTTTCATAATCTGGTGGGCTACCATTTAGGATTTCATATGGAGTTTTCCAATTCAAGATTGCAGTGGGCAATCTATTAATTATGTAGGTGGCTGTCAAAATGCATTCCCCCCAAAATTTGTTGGGTATTTTGGATTGAAACATGAGTCCCCTAGCTAGCTATTTGAAGCAAATGTCTATGCTTCCTTTCAACTACCCCGTTTTTTTGGGGAGTATAGGCGCAAGTTCTTTGATGTAATATTCACATTTTGTCAAAAATGGCCTTACACACAGCACTCACAAATTCTGTCCCATTGTCTGTTCGAATGATTTTAACACAATTTGGTTTTTGCTTGAACAAGTGTGTCCAAGTGGCTCTGCTGTGATCATCAACTATGGTAAGGACATAGTGAGCTGAACTTAGGCTAGGTACTGCATAGGGCCCCCCATTCATCAATATGAAGTAGCTCAAGAATTCTGCCTACCCAAGATGAACTAATGGGAAAGGGTGATCTGCTTTGTTTTGCAAAATGACAGGTATTACAAATGGGTAATTGTTTAACTTTAGAATTCTTTAAACTGTCTATATGGTTCATTGTAAGCAATGGACAATGGCCCAATCTTTGGTGCTAAATGAGAAGAATTTTCATTAATAGTGTGAGAAACAATACAAACTATGTCGGGAATAAAACTATAATGAGTTAATGTTTCTCTTATTACAAATGGATAAAAAGACTTGGATTCTAAGATGTATAGGTTCTTTTTAACATCAGCCACTGTTATAACCTCCTTACTCATCAGGTCCTGCAAAATGCAGTGGTTTTTATAAAACATTAGATTCAAGTTTGTCTCAGTAACAAGTTTGTTCACAGAGATCAGATTAAAAATAGATTGCCAAATTTGTAGCTTGTTTTGGTATATATACAATGCAGTCATAAATAGATAGAGAATTGGAGAGCTTTAGCAAATATATATTTTTTAATTGATTTCCATTTCTTTATGCAATTTTGTAGAAAACTAACGAGAATTGTGTGGATATCATGAAGGAAGATAAAAAGCATTAGCCAATTGTGTGAGGGAATAACCTCTTTTCACAGTCAAACAAACTCTTCCATCAGTTGAGTAGTGATCCACCTAATAAATTTTATTTTATTAAATGAAGAGTAGTGATCTACCTAACGAATCTTTTCACTTTTCAATGCTTAGTGAATTATATAATTTTTTTATATTTAAGTGTCAAATTTACTATATTTTTTAGACATCGTGTAACAAAATTTCTAATTTATAATTGATAATACATTTCAAATTCAAAAAACAAGTCATTACAAAACTAATATATTTAATTTGAAGCAAATAACATAAGAAGTTGATTCAAATTGATGCGAAGTCAGAACTAAACTAATCATATGGAATCTATTCACAAAAATCATCACTACCTTAATTTACTATGTGCCATGATCAAATCCAAACACCTATATATATGGCTCTCATCCTCCTCAATTCTCAAAATACTACCATGAAGGACAATAACAATAACCCAATTGTGGAGAAGAAGACCAAGGGAATTGAAGGCAAAAGGTCACGGTTACCAAAATAACCAACGAAATGGTCTCTTCAAGAACGTTAGTTCCCTTGCCACACTGAATTAGTACTCATTGTACATTAGACTCACAAGCTCGGTTGAGTACATCAGAGTGACGTGAGATGCTTTTCTAATGTTTAGAATGTGAGTAAAACAATTGATAGCATCCATCATGAAGTGACTTTTCTTCAACGATTGTCTAATATGTCATAATGATGTATTAGAGAGACAAGTCGTACCAATAATTTGAGAATAAATAAAAAAGATCATTGGAAGAATAAATAACATTAAATAAACAATTGTGTTCATAGTAGTTAACCACTACAAAACTAATAATTAAGTTATTAACACATAAATTTATGTTGAGCGGATTCTAATAAAAATATCCTAAAAAATCTACAATAATTCAAAAGTGAAAAAAAATTTATATAGGAGAGGGATTTTAGCATGGAATGAAAGAAACAAATGAAAAACTTTTGTTGCAAGTTTTCTATAATAGAGAATTGGAATTAATAGGCTCTCAAATTTGTTCTTCAGAAATAATTTTATTTGATTGCGAAGAAATTTTCTATCGTCCCGTTCTCAATCATATGCGTAGGATATATATGCTAAATTATTGTGAAAAGAACAATAAAAACTATTAAACAAGAATAAAAGTATTATAAGATTATATAAAATCGTGTAAGATAATATTCTTAGCAAGTGATATTAGCATTAGAAAAATTAATGAGCAAATAGTTATTTTGGTACCTTGAGTACAATGAGAAGAACATTGAGAAGAAATTGAAGCAGATTAATTTTCATCGTTGTTACAAAATCTGATGGGAATGTGACAAGCAAGAACATGTACACAACAATGGAAAGAGCTTTGTTAATGGTTTGATGATCAATTAGCTAGTAGAGATAAGAAGAAATGCAAACATGAAAAGAATGCAAAGGGGTATCAAGAATGAATACTTCAAGAAAGAGAAAGTTGTCCCTTTTTATAGATCTTATCCTGAAGGGTATTTTAGTAATTATGTTTCAAGATGTCACGATAATAACCTGTCCATTTGGTTCGAAAACACTTGTAATAAGGAGCATCGATCACTGAATGCATGTGATGAACGTCAGCTAATGAACGTTATAACTTTCACACTATCAAACAAACTTCTCCTTCAGTTGATCAGCAGTGCCAGATAAATATTTTATTTTATTAAATGAAGGAGTGGCCCCATCTAACAATTTTTTTAAAGTGTCAATGCTTAGTGAGTTATATGATTCATACATAAGAATAGTGTTGAGCGATTTTTGGATTAAATAGAAAGAAAAAGGATATTTATGGTAAATAATAAATTTTGGTTAGGGTATTTAAAAAAAATAGAGCTGCTTTTACTTTGTCCATTTTCTGTTTTTATTTTTAATAAAAAGAGAAAATAAATTAAAAAATATGTTTGTTTACAGGTTTAGAAAATATTTTCATCAATTCCTATTCACTATTTTAAAAAAGGGTTTATGTTAACAATTGTCCTTAGAACATTGTTTAAAAATTTATTTTAACCAATAAGAGAGTTTAAAAAATTATTTTTATTAATTTTTCACCAAGTTTAAAATAATACATTCTTTCTCAACCAATAAAAAAGAATGATTATAGTAAAGCTGTGTTTTTTTTAAAGAAAAAAATCTTGGCCACTTTTTATGCTTTTTTTAATCTTAATTAAATTATAAAACAGAAAGAAAAGACTAACATCAAATTTTCCACATTTGACACCCAACTTTACCAGTTTTAATGGTCAGCCTCGTAGTGTTACAAAATCTGTAATTTGTAGTTCGATGATATTTTTCACATTCAAAAAAGACATTAAACAAAAGGCTTACATAAATCTATTTCAATTCCTTGAAATATATATAAACAAAAGTCTATACGCATAACTGCATAAGACATGCATTATATATTTAATTTGAAGCAAAAAAAAAAAACATATAAGAAAATTGATTCAAATCGATGCCGAAGACATTTGAAATAGAACTGATCATCGCGATTATATTGCTGGTGTGATCAAGTTAGAGGCTTTCGATCGAGCATTCCAAAGTGGATAGAGATTCATATATGTTCATGAATCAAAATAATTCTCCATACTCAAGATCAAATAAAGATATAATTATGACGAACATCATATTTATGATTGGGTAAATGATGAAAGTGAGATTAATTTAATGTTCAGAATGTGAGTAAATAATACACATATGCTCTAACAAATTGGAAAATGTGTAAATAATTAACAGAAAGAAGAAGAATCAAGACATGAGGAATAAATAATTTGGAAGGCTTAATTTGAAAAGAGAATGATTTTGTTGTATATATATAAACAAATTGGAAAATGTGTAAATAATTAATAGGTTTGTTTGGGAATTAAGAGGGGAAGGGAAGGGAAGAGATTAGAGGAGAAGGGAGGGGAGGGAAAGAGAAGGTTAAGCTTCCATATGTCCTCCCCTTGTTTGGGTGTTGATACCTCCTCCAAAATACTCCAGTTTGGAGTATCTTGAATTTGTGAAGGGGAAGGATAATGGAGGGTTAATGATTGATCTTCCATTATCTTCCCCTCCAATTTTCATCTTCCCAAACAAGGAGAAGATATCTTGATAGTCTCCCCTTCCCTCCCCTTCTCCTCCTTAATCCGTAATCCAAACATACCCTAAAGGATCGTCTAATCTGTTATAAAAATATATTAGATAGAGAAATCATATGCATATCAATAACTTAACATTAAATTAAATATAAATAATTGTGTCATATTAGTTTAAAGCTACAAAACTAATTAAGTTATAACCATTCATATTTCTGTTGAGTGAATTCGGGTGAAAAATCCTCAAAAAGAATATACACTAATTCAAAAGTGAATAATTATATTTATAGACACACACACGAAGGATTTTAGCATGGAACGAAAATAATAAATCATTATTTTTGTTTTGAATTGCCTTGAAATTTTCATGGTCACTGCCTCAATCATATATATGCGAAGGATATATGTAAAATTATTTTGAAAAGAACAAAAAAACTATTAATTAAACAAGAATAATAAAAGTATTTTAAGATTATATATGAGAACATGTAGAATAAATTCTTACCAAGCAAAATTAGGTTTTAAAATAGTGATGAACAAATAGTTGGTTTGGTACCTTGACATTAACGGAAAGAACATCCGGAAGACATTGAAGCATATTCATTTTCATCATGGTTACAAACCTTATAGGTCTGTGAAAAGCAAGAACATGAACACAACAAAAGGAAGAGCTTTGTTAATGCTTTGACGATCATTGCAGGAGTAAATACTTTAAGTAGAGAAAGTTATCCCTTTTTTATAGAGTTAACCCCGAGAGGGCATTTTAGTAATTATGTTTTATGATGTCACGATAATTATAATTTGTCCATTTTAGTCAGAAACTATTATAAGAAACGTGGTCCGATCACTGGATGCACGTGATTGAAGTAAGTTAATATAAGTAACTGTTGGCATCGTTGTATCAAATGAGATTGTTGTGTCAAAAGTTAGAATTAATATTGTTTCAAGATGCATGATACACTAATAATTAGTCGATTTAGGTAAAAAAACATTTATAAAAAGCGTGTCGTCACTGGATGCATGTGCTCGGTGCCAGCTAATACAAGTAATTTTCGGCATTCTTACGTTAAATGAGGGTCGTGTCAAATTAAGTTAGATCATTTCAAGATGTCACATTAATAATTTTTTCTTTTAGGCCGGAAACTCTTGTATTGAGAATGACCTAATGTAGTCACTGGATAGTATAAAGTAAATGAAAGTAAAAAGAATACTGTAATTCTTACAGTAGATGGACATTTATAATAATGGCCAAGATTTAATTTCTGAAAAGCGGATAAAAGTTCAATGGTACCGTACCACTGAACTTCAGTGCATCCCTCCAATCATGTAGTGCAATTTGTTAATATTAATAAAAACTCACATTAATTAGGGCCCACCTTGAATGGTTTAGAGACCAACTGATTGGACGAATATACTGAAGTTCAGTACTACCGTACCACTGAACATCTACTCTTCAAAAGCCCAATATATATTTGGCATGTATATGGTTTGTGTACATTATTATATATATGCAAATCATAAATAGATCATAAATATATAGAATGTTTAGCTAGGAAATAAAGCTGTAGCCATTTTAAAAATTGATTCCCACTTTTCTTGTAGATTTTTGGAGAGAATTAACAAAAATGGGATAGATAAGGTGAATCATAATGACATAATTAAAAAAATTACCAATCAAGGGGGGTAATTATCCCTAATTCTTAAACTTACTTTTTAACATTTTCTTTCAATTGAATGTATTCCTTCATTTGTTGAGCATTTTTATTTCATATAAAATTTTATTTTATTAAATGAAAAAGCTTCCTTACCAAACAAATTCCTTGAGGCCACGTTTGGTAGTTAAAATAAGAGGGAGGGAGATAAAATGGGGGTAGGAATACTCCTTCTTCGTTGTTTAGTAACTTAAATGAAGCTGGCCCACATACCTAAGTAATCTCACTACCTCCTTTGAGGGGAGTCCGCATTCTCTATTGTCCGTAGTTGTGATGTTTGGATTAGCTACGATTATAATCGTAACTAACCGATCAATAACCGTAGCTACACTTTTTTTACCACGATTTTTTGATCGATTTGCTAGATTATAACAGTGGCTAGTCAGACAGCATGACTGACAACAACTGAGGATCTAGACTCCCCTTGAGGGAAGTATTGGACATCGAGTTTACTTATTAGGATGCCATCTCAGCAGCCTAAAGTAAAAAAGTAGTAGAAAGCATCATTTCTTTCAGTCTTAGAGCATGTGTTGAAGAAGAAAATCCATTATGAAATAGGCATAAGAATGAATTCAAACATAGCTATTGGTCAGTATTCAAAAATATTATGTCATCAACAGTGTCATGTTTTCTATCCAATAAATTAATCAATAGATCAAATTTATTGGGGTGTATTTTATTTAGGGATCAAATTTGACAATTTTATTTTTCAGGGATCAAATTGACTCAAGTAATATCTTTTGGGGATAAATTGTTAGTTTACTTTTAAATTTATTGATATCTCCTAATTATTTTTGCAAGAATCTAGGGCTGGTGCAAGCATATCCTAGATTTTATGACTACATTGTGAGGGTTAAATTTTTATGGATCGTGATTTAATATCTTTGGTAAAGTCTCAACAAATAGAATTAGAATTCCCTTTTTTTATGAATCACTATTGAATTTTCAACAATATGTGAAGAATAAAATACAAATTATTTAAGCATCCTTTTATATTTTAAATTTAACTGACAGGGAATTTATTGTAGAGTCTATAATTTTAGGATGAGTCTATGATGCATCTTATTGCATATATGCAATGCAATTTCAGCTAATAGTATTGTGACATGTGGATAGGATGACTTGAGATGCAATGCAATTTCAGCCATCAATAGCACTAATTGTGCCACATACTTATTGGATAATGCAACAAGTTGCATCATAGGCCCACTTATAATTTTATCTTAAGAAAAATCATTTTAAGAAAATATTCTTCTGTGGGATGGCATATATATAGTTAAGGGAATATTTTGACACATTTGAACTGATTTAGAACTTACTTGGATAATAATACTTATTTAATATAATTTACTTAAATGTTGTCCTCATAATATGTTTTCCATTTTTATCTTAACTAAAAATATGTTGATATTCTGAAAGTCAGTAAGCAGTCAAAATAAGATAAAAAAAAATCTCAGATGGAGGTTGATGACCGAAGGACTCGAACTTGTAATTTGTGAGAGCAGAATTTGGAAAATGTGATCAACAAGCGCACTCTAAAAAAATATTGTGATTATCTATAGATTTTTAATTAGAATGCTAGTTAATTGGTGGTCCAACATTTATTTGCAATCACTATAATAATAATAATGAGTATTTTCAATAACTTATATTTTAACAGTCACTTAATTGTTGAGAAAAGATACTTTTTTAATAATTAAATTTTGACCATCAAAATAAGTTGTAGAAAAAAGACAATATTAGTATTTTGACGGTCATTAATTGCCGATATTATTTTCTTGTCAAACTTTCTCAGTGGTTTTATTTTAACGACTGTTGTTGACAAAAGTATCATCGAAAAAATATTGTTGAAAATTTTTTACCATCGAAAACACTATTATTGACTTTTTTTAAAAAAAAAATCTTATTTTGACGGTCAAAACTTAATTGTTGAAAAAATATCCTTTTTCAACAAATATTAGTGATTGTCGAAATAGAAGTTGTTGAAAATACTAATTTTTCTTATAGTGAAGTTTGAATATTTGGCCCCAAAAAAATTGAATATATAGTTAGGGCTCGTTTGGCCAAGTTTATGAAAACTGCTGATTTTCAAATGACTTATTTTTTAATGGTGTTTGAGAAAAATTGCTATGAGAGAGAAGCAATTTGCGTTTAGCAAACTGAGTTGAGAAGTACTTTTCAAAAACAATGTGTTTGACAAATTTCTATTGAAAAATGCTTTTGAGTATAAAATTACCAAGAAGTGTATATTTAGATTTAAGTGTTATTAATATTATTAAATAGATAAATTATATAAATATTTATTATTATTAAGTTTTATTACTCAAATAAATATAAAATAATAATAATTTTAATAATTTAATAAAATATAAATGAAAAATTATTAATTTTAATTTATATAATTTTTTATTTATGATTTTTATTTTTATTAAATATCTATTAATTAATTCAAATAAAAACTAATTATAAAATGGGAATGGGTGTAGGGTCTAAGAAGGGATAAAATAGAAAATTTAAAATATTAGTAAGGGCATTTTTGTCCTAAAATAATTAAATTTTAGGTTCTGCTTTTAGTTAGTAGCAGAAACTTCAATTTCTAGCTTCTGTTTAAAACTGAAAAACTGCTTCTACTACAACTTAAAAGCACTTATGAGTAATTTGTCAAACACCTCATTTTAAAAAAAATAAGCGCTTCCTAAATTAAAAAAAGCTTGATCAAACATGCTCTTTTTTTTTGGCCTGAAATCAAACATGCTCTTAGAAAGCCTTAATTGTTGGCCATACAAAACAAAGAGGGCGCCTTGATTAAATTTAATGATACCAATGCATTATTCTTGTAAGAATGAAGGTTTGTGAGCATATTCAAGATTTTTTATGTGAGGGATAAAGTCTTAGCTAATTGAATTGGAACCTTCTAAATTACTGGATTTTGTATTTATTATTGTGTTTGGTACATATAAAAGATGATGAAAAAAAGGAAGGAAACTACTTTTCTCTCATCTTTTCTTCCTACCAAACAAACCCCACTTTTTGTAGTATGATAAAATTATATTTTTTTCCTTACTTTTTTACTCACTATTATTTCAACCCCACTTTTATTCCATTCACATCACATTACATTGACCATTTTATCCACTTTTATTTCATTCACATCACATCACATCACATTGACATGTCATTTCTATCCCCTTTTCTTTTCTCATTCTCATTTCCATTCTCATTCCCTCCTCTTTTCTTCCTACCAAACATACCCTAAACATCAATTTTGGTAAAATATAATTGCCATAATATTCTCTAAGGATGGACTATCCCATACAAATGAATATACAACGAGTCAATTTAACTAATAAATTCTTATTACTCATGGCATATGATCAATTTATTTTGCATGGTCAAAAGTTCATTTTGGTTCCTTATGTTGTATCTAAGTTTTAAATTGATTCTTTATATTTTAAAGGTTTTAAATTGGTCCTTTATCTTTTCCACGTCAGCGTCCACTATCATATGTGATGACGTGGCGCTGATGTGGCAATGACGTGGCATGACACGTCATCAGCTTAGATGGTCACGTCAGCACTTAACTTAAGAAATTGACGGAAGTGGACGGAATGACCAATTTGAAACTTCTTACAAACATAAAGGATCAATTTAAACTTTTTGAAACATAAAGGACCAATTTAAATTTTTTGAAACATAAAGGACCAATATAAAGCCTCGTGCAAACATAAGGACCAATTTAGAGTTTTGACCTAAAGAAATTATAAAATTGGGGGGTTTTTATTTCATCTAAGTTCCGTTTGGTCACATTTCCCATCAAATTATTTATACTATCAAACACGCTTCTTGTAATCTTGTTGTGCCCTTTTGTGACACAATAATTTTATATTATTATTATTATAACTATTATTATTATTATTATAATATGTGAACTAGAGGTTATTACTTATTAGTATTACTATTATTATTATTATTATTATATGTGAACCAGAGGCTTCTACAATGTGCCTGTAAAATTTAATTGGGCCAGATCTACTCATAAGTAGTTTAATGTGTTACCATTTATCTTGACACAATCTCCATCATACTTGAACTACTATGAAATCGATGGTTTTGGTATATATATATACAATGCTGTCATAAATAGAGAATTGGAGAGCTTTAAGAAATATTTCTTTTAATTGATTTCCACTTTTGCTATTTTGTAGAAAATTTTAAGGTTTTGTTTGGGAATTAAGAGTGGAAGGAAAGGGGAGAGATTAGAGGAGAAGGGAGGGGAGGGGAAGGGAAGGTTAATCTTCCATATGTCCTCCCCTTGTTTGGGTGTTGATACCTCCTCCAAAATATTACAATTTGGAGCATCTTGAATTTGTGAAGGGAAAGGATAATGAAGGGTTAAGGATTGATCTTCCATTATCTTCCCCTCCAATTTTTATCTTTCGGAAAGATATCTTATTAGTCTCCCCTTCCCTCCCCTTCTCCTCCTTAATCTCCAATCCAAACATACCTAAAGAAAATTGGGTGGATATCATGAAGGGGGATAAAAGCATAAGCCAATTGTGCGAGGGTATCAAATTTTTTCAATTTTACACTATTAGACAAATTCTTTTCATAAAAAAATGTTTAGGTGGGAATAAGCACGAGTATCACCCTAAGGTATAAAAAGGCCTCCCAACCTCTTTTGTAGATTTATGAATAAATACTATTTTTTGCTACTATTCTTAATCACTAATTTTTAAGGGTGTGTTTGGTAGATAGAATGAGTGAGAAAAAAGGAATGGAAATGTCATGTGATGTGATGTGAATGGTCATTTTACCCTAATATTAAAAGTGAGAATATAATAAAATGGGTAAAAAAAATAAAGATAAAAACATAATTTCATCACATTACAAAAAGTAAAGTATATTTAGTAAGAAGAATGTTACATCCAACAATACATCCTCCACCCCACTAACAAAACACACGTGTTTTTTTTTGTAATTGTGCAGGTTAGGTGCTGACATCAATATATTGTAGTATTATGGATCGTTCCAAAAGTATTCTCCATTAATTAATTAAACATCCAACTTGTTTGGTTTCTTCCAATTCTTCTCTTGTTTGCTTGCAGATGCTGATTCAGCAATTCTACCTCGCGTCTTTGTGCAGCCTCCCACTCTTGCCTTGTCTCATCGATCACTACTCGATCTCTTATGCCACCCTCTTACCAGTTGCAGCCGCAGGAGCAATAGCTCCACCAATTATCTACATGCAGGTTTTTCATATGTGTCAATCTCTCAATCTATGTTGCATGAATACGGGTGCGGGTATAGGTACGTGTGCGGGTACGAGTACGGGGTACGATAAATTTTTAAAAAATAGAATACGGGTACGGCAATATATACTAAATAAATAAATAAAATTTATAATATATAACAATTTTAAATGTAATAAAAATAAGTAATGACCCTTTAATCATTCATAACCAATCAAAATAGTAACATAAGTTTCTTAAAATTCATAAAACTAATATAATTAGTTATTGTTGGATATATTGGGGTCTTCGGGACTAAATATTCGCCCATGTGGGAGTCCGATCGGGTCGAGTGAGGATCCGTTGGAAAGCTTGCAGAGAGACGAAGAGAACGAAACGAAAATGACTCTCATCGGAGGTCACACGAGCCCGTACTCGTGGCCCAAAGTGGGCTAGGTGATCATGATGGAAGTGAATATTTTGTTCACATTCCAAGTCCCACATTGCTTGCGTCAATGATGGGAGCTCTCTCATCCTCCTATAAATAGGAGTGACTCCACCCCTTTCTAGTTGCTCATTCCATGTGTTGGAAAGGGGGGTCTCGTTTGGGAACCCCACTCAGTATAAGTTTTCTCTTTCTCTTGAGTCCTCTTCCGCGCATCAGTCGTGGACATGTGGCTCTAACTCTCGTAGGTAGAGTCCTCCGTTTGGCGCGACCCTTTTCGGTGTTCGTCGTTTGAAGGACAGCCCTGGTGGAACAGAGGCAATGGCAAGATCCAAGCTTTTAGCGATGGCGTCCAGGTTAGTAGCTTCCGCAATATTTATTTTTGCCTAGATTTATTTTCGATTTTTCATTTAGGTCCCTGGGTCGGACCGGGTCATGTGAATCCGGGCCTTTCCCTACAGTGGTATCAGAGCCTGGTTTATGCTAGGGCTCTGTTCTCCAGGGATTGATGAACCGAAAAGGGTTAGTAACATGTTTAGGTCTTGTATGATTTTTATTTAAAACTTAGGAACATGTTTAGGTTCCCAGTTTTATTTAAATGTTTTGAATTTAATTTAAAACATGTGTTATATCATATATTGTAGGGTAGGGTACCATAATTTTTGAATTTAAATTATGAGTTAATTTTTAATTCAATATTAACTGGTAACCTATACCCTAAAACCTAGAAACATGTTTAGGTTCCCCTTTCAAAATTAAAGACCCTAATTTGCATGCATATATATATATATATATATATATATATATATATATATATATATTATTTAAGGTATGTGTAACCTACGAATTAGATATATATATCTGTGAATGTATGCTACTACTTTGGGGGATGGGGAACGTTGTCTGGAGAGATTGACCGGCAAAGCAGGTTGTCGACGGTGGACGACCAGCGAAGGTCCGGCAGCCGTCGACGGTGGTTCACCGGCGAGCGGCGCGGCCGCCGGAGGAGGTCCGGTGACTGCCGCCGCCCGCGGGTTGCCGGCGACCTCTGCCGCCGAGGATTGCCGGCGACGGCGGAGGTCCGGCGACCTCCGCTGCCGAGGAGCGCCAGTGACGGCGGAGGTCCGGCGACCTCCGCCGCCGGCCGGAGAGTCTTCGGCGACCGCCGCCGCCCCATGGGTTGCCGGCGACGGCGGAGGTCCGCGACCTCTGCCGCCGAGGATTGCCGGCGACGGCGGAGGTCCAGCGACCTTCGCCGCCGAGGAGCGCCGGCGACGGCGGAGGTCCGGTGACCTCGGCCGCCGAGGGTCGCCGGCCGGAGAGTCTCCGGCGACCGCCGGCGGTGATCTGGCGCCGGCCGTCCGTTGACCGCCGGCGAGGTCAACGGTCAACCGTTGACCAATGTCGCGAAATTTTCTGTCGCGCATAATTTCTCTGTTTTAGCTCCGATTTTGACGATTTTTGAGTCGTTTTTCTCGTTTTAGCGAGACGAATCCAAATATGGGGAGAAATTAGGGTGAATTAGAGTCTAAAGAGTGGATATGACCATCTCCTGACTCATTCACAAACACAACGAGAGAGAAGATTTAAGCGATTTGTGATCGTTTAAATTACCTTAAGTGTTTTACTCGAGTGGGAGCTAAGAGCAGCATGTGGCAAACCCATAACTCGATGTAAATGCTTATCCACGTGGGAATTTAAATAGTAAGTGACTATTTAAATGATCGTAAGCATTGTAATCAAGTGGAAGTTCGAGGTCGTGCCTGTGGCGACTCGATGTTCTTCTTGATCGCTTACATAGTGGGAATCCAAAAGGGATTTTGAATAGTATGTGACTATTCTATGAAAATTGTTGAGTCAAGCAGAGAAAAGTGTACATATATAGGCTCTCTGTGTGATGAGGGTGGTTGACCCTACTTCTCGAATGCAGAGACTGACTATATCTACACTCGTCTTGCGTTGATTACAATTTTCAAGAGTTGTGTGTTGTGTAATAAGGAGCTGTGTAATTAGTGTTAGCATTTAGGATTGACTGATAGCATAACTACAAAACTTGTAAACGTAGATCACATTAGAGATATCGCTTTGGTGACACTGTGGTCACCAAACTGAGGCAGCTTACAATCAAGTTTGATGCCTCCAAGATGCGCTCTGACAAGAGAATGAAAACACATCTAAGGGAGAAATCAAACTTAATTTGGGAGTGTGAGTAAGCTTGCAGACTCCCCACTGGTAAACTGTGAGTTCAAACTGTTGCCAGCTCTCTTCCCTCCCATTGGGAGTGCATATAGGTCATTCCGACCTTCACTAACACCATCAAGTTTCTTGATGATATTAAACACCACTTAGTGCTCAAAAATTGGTGGCATAAGGCTGCAAAATCTATCGAGCACGTAGCCTAAGTGGCTAAAGTTACTTAGAGCTCTAGGCTCCAAGAACAAGGACAATGGGTCCAAGAGATGTGGTGCTAGGAAGAGAAAGGGTAAGTGTAAGGTAAGTAGCCTCAGTTCAAAGGAAAACAAGAGAGGAAAAGAGATTTTGGCCAAGGTCAAATGTTGCTTGTGTCATTCCATAAGGCACTATGCGCAAAAATTGTTTGCAGCAATCATTTTCCTCTCACCCATGAACATTGGTTCATGGAGTTCCGTCCTCTGCCCAATGGGAGCAGAAGTATCCTCGTGGGAACAAAGAATTATTAAAGTTAAGAGGTTGGGCAACTACAAAACGAAGTTGCGTAGTGGCCACTCTTTATCTTTATAAATGTTGTATGTTTTAGATACTGAACGGAACTCATTATTAGATGTTTTTCCGTGAGAGAACTTAAGATATAATATGATCTACATGTTTATCATGACTCCGTAGTATTAGTTCTTGTTTTATGACAATGGTTGTGTTGTGATACACTTTGAATTACATTCCCGTAATTCAACTGGTTGTTTTGCTGTGTCTTCCTATGTGGTTGATACATCTTTTTGGCAAGTACGTGTGGGACGCAATTACGTATTAGCAAAGGAGAATTTGTGAGGACAAATTCCCAATGCTAGTTTGTAAACGTTGACTTACAGACAAAGCAACCTGTTGTTGTGTCTTCCTCTGTGGTTGATACACCTATTTGGCAAGTGCGTGTGTGACGCAATTACGTATTAGCAAAGGAGAATTTGTGAGGACAAATTCCCAATGCTAATTTGTAAATGTTGCCTTACAGACAAAGCAAACTGAGAACCATTCAGTCATGAAATCAGAAAACCCGCTTTCATCAAATTAGTCCACTCGGACATCAGTGGTCCGATAAGCGTGGGGGCAAGGCAAGTGGCCTAGTATTTTCTCACAGTTACGTGATGAAATTGGAATTGTTAGACAACTAACTATTCCACAAACTCCACAGCAAAATGAGTTGCTCCTGGAGTTGGTTAAGTTGATAATGACTCAGGTGAACGTTCCCATTGGGGAGACGCTTTACCAACGATCACTTTCGTACTTAACCATATGCCCTTTCAAATTATGTGAATGATTCTTGATGAGTTTTAGTTAGGTAGAAGACATGATTAGAGTATGCTGAGACCATAAGGGTATATAGCATACTTGATCCTTCCTATGAGTATGAGAAGCTTGACCCTAGAGGCAAGTAGCGTGTCTTGGTAAGATAGCTTGATCACTCAAAAGGATACGTCTTCATTAGCGAGAAAGAAGACACTCCGGTCACATAATTTGAGTCTAAGGATGTAGTGGTCCTTAAGACAAACTTTTCTAGAGCAAGGGAGACGGATTTTGGGATGTGCATCTTTATTGAAAGAAGGTGGACCTACAACACGTTGAGAGGAGCGTATAGACGCATCTCCAGTTGCTGAGTCCAGTGGGAGTAATGCTTATGAGGAGCATATCTCCACGAAGCACAATCCAAGAGGAGTACTAGATGAGTACTAAATTATCAAGTAGAGCCTTTGATAGTTCAAAAGGCTCTCTCCGACCCTACTAGTAAAAGTTGGACTAAAACGATGGAAGAAGAAAAGACGAAGTCTATAAGGACATACCAAGTATAAGGCTTGGTGGATCTGCCCCGCGTCACAAGGCATTTTGAGAACAAGTGTGCTCTCAAAAGTTAGGGGAGACAGATGGGTTAATCAACCACTACTAGGCACATTAAGCAGTGAAGAAGTGCACACAACAAAAAGGTATCGACTGTGACGAAGCCTTCTCGTATGTTGTGTGACCAAAGTTTGATTCTAGCTTTGGTTACCAGTTTAAGTCTGGGAGTACATCGATTAGGATGTCAAGACCACTTTATTGAATGACAAACTAGGTGAAGGGATCTACGTGCACAAACACATAGGTCTCATGGCAAAAGGCCAGGAGCGCAGAGTATGCTGACTCCGAGGATCTGTCAAGATCTCACATATTCATCTAGACTCGTGGTAATTGACCACTTAGTCTATTTCAAGAAAGTTAAGAGTATTTCATTACCCTCATGCTATATGTAGAAGACATATAACTAGCTAGAAATGACATAGAGGCTGCTTTAGCCAATTAAATATGGCTATCATTTCATCTTCAAGATAAAGGAATTTGGGTTAGGCAGTGGGAGTCAAGATTCATGGAGAATGCTCCAAGAATTGACCCACTATATCACAAGAATCCTATGAAGAAGAGATTCTTGATGGATCCCATTTGAGGGGACCTGAACCCGAGTGATGTGCTAGTAGCTAGAGGCAAGAGTTTGAGTCTTGCTACACGTCTTTAGACTAAGTCAGAGATGGAGTCATTGGATAGTATTTTGATACATGTGGTTGGTAGCTAGAAGTACAATTAGGATTGTACTCGCTCCAACGTGCTTTTTGTAGTTGGCTTTGTGAGCCGTTATCAGTCAAACCTTGGTTGGACACACTGTTTAGAGTGTTCTGTGGTACTTGAAGGGCGATGCTGAAGGGCGCTGCTGAAAATTGATTGTTTTCATCATATTGGTGACCTGCAAATGGTGGGCCACACATTGATGTTGATTGGGTAAAAGACTTGGATGAGAGGACATCCACGTCTTGGTGTGCTTTACTAAGCACTGTAACTATCTTGCAGAGAGGCAAGTAAGGATTATGCATTTCTCTGTCCACTAGGGACATAGAGTTCATTGCATTATCATCAACAGTACAGGGCAGTTTGGATTGGAAGATCTAAAGTCACTTATAGATCGCAGAAAGAGCTGTTGACCTAGCGACATTGATCTCATCAAGTCAAACAGCTATGGTTTACACCAAAGAAAGCCTAAGTACCACAAGAGAACGCAACACAACGTTGTATGAGACATCGTTACATAGTAGTTAACTACCCTGTTGTCTAAGCATCAGAGGGTCCTCACAGTATGACCTGTGAAAGAGCATTGGCTCTATACCCTCACAGACCCGTATTGGTGGGTTGGCTGTATAGAGATACAAGTCGTAAAACTAGTGTTTTAGATACACAAGATTGCTTAAAACCAGGGTGATTTAACATAGTTTATGTCATGAGGACAAGCTTTGTGAAAGCTTTATTTCTTGATCATAAGTAAAGTGTAATGCCTAGGCTTACCTTTATTTTGTGTGGATCAAGAAGTAGAATTACTTATTACACAATATATAAAGTATGTCGTACAGGCCTTGGAGGTTGGCTCTCTCATACGAGCAACCGCCTTGGACACGCAGGTGGCGTGGGCCAAGATGAGACTTGGGTGCTTTTTCCTTGAACACCAAAATGGGATATAGTGTGAATATCCAGAGGCAGCTGAAAAGTGCCGAGTGTTGGACAGGAAAACACCACTGAGAACTGATAAGTCGCCCTAGTAAGTGTACTAGGATGAGATCCGCTAAGATGATGAGGTCTTATGATCGAATTATGAATTCCCGCTATTCATAATGCCTATAGCCAGACGTGAGTGCTCCACTTGGCGCTATGTGAAGCGAGCGAAGTGTGGTAGCAAAGTCAGGTCAGATTCTAAGTGAGTCTGGACTAAGGTCTGTGTGGTGTAAGTGATTGAGGATCAAAATCGACATACGTTCGAGAACACCACAACGTGCGTTTCATACCGCATGTGCTTTAAGAACCGCAAGGGAAGCATGTGAAAGAATCCCTGCTTCAATGCTGTGTGAGTCCCTGAAAGGATGCATCAATCCTTTCAAAGGGTACCCTTATGCACTTTGACTCTGTCATGAAGAGATGAGGTAGTGCATGCTACTTTGATACCTTTCCAAGAGGCTATGGAAAAATACGGCCCGATGGAAGACTGTCAGGAAAGCAGCTATCTTTGATTGAACTGATAAGAGGTCGAAAGGAAGATTGTGTTGACATATGCATGTGTGATAGTATCCTGAGGTCGACCCATTATGTGATCCCTTTGAGGTTCTCATGGATGTGGATACCTATCGCAACTGAGTATGGCTAAAGTCCTAGTCTTATTGTAGACTTAGAGGGATTGGACTAGCCATGTATATGAACACGTCTAGGGAACCCATGGCACTATTTTTCGGTGAGACATGTGGTCACATCATCAGATACTTGGGTTGTAGCATCACTTATAGCTGGGCCCTAACAGGCTTCTAGTATAAGGCTTCCACATATCGTGCCAAGCGGTCACGACTGACACGGAGTATGAAAGAAGACGACGAGAGAAAGAGAAATAGAGAAGTCCTTTGTGATAAGGATAGTCATGGGCCTCCCACCATGTGCGAGTGGGAGTATGTTGGATATATTGGGGTCTTCGGGACTAAATATCCGCCCATGTGGGAGTCCGATCGGGTCGAGTGAGGATCCGTTGGAAAGCTTGCAGAGAGACGAAGAGAACGAAACGAAAATGACTCTCATCGGAGGTCACACGAGCCCGTACTCGTGGCCCAAAGTGGGCTAGGTGATCATGATGGAAGTGAATATTTTGTTCACATTCCAAGTCCCACATTGCTTGCGTCAATGATGGGAGCTCTCTCATCCTCCTATAAATAGGAGTGACTCCACCCCTTTCTAGTTGCTCATTCCATGTGTTGGAAAGGAGGGTCCCGTTTGGGAACCCCACTCAGTATAAGTTTTCTCTTTCTCTTGAGTCCTCTTCCGCGCATCAGTCGTGGACATGTGGCTCTACCTCTCGTAGGTAGAGTCCTCCGTTTGGCGCGACCCTTTTCGGTGTTCGTCGTTTGGAGGACAGCCCTGGTGGAACAGAGGCACTGGCAAGATCCAAGCTTTTAGCGATGTCGTCCAGGTTAGTAGCTTCCGCAATATTTATTTTTGCCTGGATTTATTTTTGGTTTTTCATTTAGGTCCCTGAGTCGGACCGGGTCATGTGGATCCGGGCCTTTCCCTACAGTTATGATATTATATGATATTGAGGTGTATATTTGTTTGTTTCTTATAATTATCTAATCTGTAAGACTACAAAGATAAAATTTTATAGACATACTTATAATTTTTTCATTAAGTACTAAAATCAAATTTTTTCTTCAAAAAAATACTACACCACACATATTTTGAAATACCCAAGAGTACCCAAAAGATACGAGTACCGGGTACGTATCCGGTACGGGTACGGCTTGATTTTAGAAGTACCCGTGCTTCATAGCTCTCAATTAATATATATACAGAAGATGGATAAATATTGATAAATAATCAAAAAAGAAAACCTGAATTGGAGAGATTGTCAAATGTCCTGATTTGTTCTCAGAATATCAAATCTTCCCTCCACACAGATATATATTTTCAATGCGAGTTTAATTAATTATATTAAAAGACATCAATATATTATAGTATTATGGATTAAGGATAAAGTTAGAATTAATGGAGTAGTTATTACAAACCATAAGTTTCCAAACACTAGTTAGTTGTTGAGCAAAGGATATGAGTTTCTCAGAAACATCTGCATAACCAAATTAACAAGGGAATGTCAGATACAGCTCTTGTAGAAAAAGGCAAACATATTGTTCAAAAGTTGAAGTCCCCATGCTTTTTTAAGGTGTTTTTAATCTAAAACTTCGACCTCTTGATTCCAAATTCTGATGCAACTAAAAAGAAGCAAAGATACACCTTATCTTCCATTAATCTAACTCAAAGTTAGAGACATTTTAATTTTCTTATTTTTTTTATAAAAAGTCATGATTAAATTATAAAACAACAAAAAAAGACTAACTTTCAATTTTTTATATTTAAATGCCAACTTTTTACTATCTTTTTTGGACATCCTCGTAGTGTTACAAAATCTCTAATTTGTAGTTGATAATACTTTTCGAATTAAAAAAAATAAACAGAAAACTTATATATTTAATTTGAAGCAAAGAACATTTTCAAATTGATGCAGAAGTCACAACTAAACTAATCATATGGAATCTATTCACAAAAAAACCCTTTTATATAGAACTATTCACAAAAACCATCAATTCCTTAATTTACTATGTGCCATGATCAAATCAAAACACATATATATATGGCTCTCATCCTCCTCAATTCTCAAAACGCTACCATGAAGCACAATTACAATAACCTAATTGTGAGAAGAAGACCAAGGGGAGAATGGATCCTCTACATTATAAGTTGAAGTGCTTTCTAAAGTGAAGAGAGAGATAGAAAGAAAAAATTGTGGGTCCTATATTATCATAATTTCTCTCTATTAGTTGTTCTCTCTATTTCTCTCCTCACTTTAGAGAGCACTTCACCTCACAATGTAGAGGATCCATTCTCGACCAAGGGAAGGCAAAAGGTCAAAGTTACAAAAATAACCAACGAATCGGTCTATTCAAGAAAGCCAGTGCCCACGTCACACTCTGCCACACTGAACTAGCTTTCATTATACATTAGACTCACCAGTTCATTTGAGTTGATCAGAATGACGTGAGATGCTTTTTTAATGTTTAGAATGTGAGTAAAACAAATTGATAACACCCATCAATTGACTTTTCTTTAACGATTGTCCAATCTGTCATAATAATAAATTAGAGAGACAAATCATATCAATAATTTGAGAATAAATAAAAAAAATCATTATATAAGCAATTGTGTTCATAGTAGTTTACAGCTACAAAACTAATAATTAAGCTATTAGCACACAACTTTATGTTGAGCGAATTCTAATAAATTAAAAATATCCTAAAAATATACAATGATTCAAAATTAAAAAAAAAATTCATATACAAAGGATTTTAGCTTGGAGTGAAAGAAATAAATGAATATTTTTGTTGCAAATTTTTTATAATAATAGAGAATTGGAATTAATAGGCTGTCAAATTTGTTCTTTAGAAAAAAAATTTATTTAATTGTTACGAAATTTTCTATCATCCCGTTCTGAATCATATGCGTAGGATATATGCTAAATTATTTTGAACATAACAACAAAAGCTATTAAACAAGAATAAAAAATATTATAAGATTATATAAAATCGTGTAAAATACTATTCTTACCAAGCGAAATTAGCATTAGAAAAATTAAGGAGCAAATAGTTATTTTGGTACCTTGAGTACAATGGGAAGAACGTTGAGAAGAAATTGAAGCATATTAATTTTCATCGTTGTTACAAAATCTGATGGGATTGTGACTGGCAGGAACATACAACAAGAAATGCAAACATGAAAAGAATGGAAAGAGGTAGAAAGAATGAATACTTCAAAAAAGAGAAAGTGGCCCCTTTTTATAGATCTTATCCAGAAGAGTATTTTAGTAATTATGTTTCAAGATATCACGATAATAACCTGTCCATTTGGTCCGAAAATCCTTATAACAAGGAGCATCGATCACTGAATGCATGTGCTGAACGTCAACTAATGAACAGCTAATAATGGCCAAGATTTAATTTCTCAAAAGTCCAATATATATTTGGCATGTATATGGTTTGTGTACATTATATATATGCAAATCATATATAGATCATAAATATATAGAATATTTAGCTAGGGAATAAAGTTGTAGCCATTTTAAAATTTGATTCCCACTTTTCTTGTAGATTTTTGGAGAGAATTTATAAAAATGGGATAGATGGGGTGAATGATAATGACAGTATTAAAAAAGCTACAACTTGGGGAGGGGTAATTATCCCTATTTCTTAAACTCACTTTTCAACATTTTCTTTCAATTCAATGCATTTCTTCATTTGTTGAGCATTTTTATTTCATATAAAATTTTATTTTATTGAATGAAGAAGCTTCCTTACCAAGATTGCTTGAGGCCATGTTTAGTAGTTAAAATAAGAAGGAGGGAGATAAAATGGGGGTAGGTAGACTCCTTTTTCGTTGTTTGTTACCTTAAATGAAACTGGCCCACATATCTAGGTAATCTCAATACCTCTTGTAACTATAGTTTTTGATTCAGACAATTGTAATTTGTAAATAAGGACTGCAAGGGGTCGTAACCTTGAGGAACTTGTCCTTAGGTGAGAACCTAGGTGCCTACGTACCCTTGTGAAGGGATCAAAGTCCACGTAGTTCGTCATGGTGACGTCTACAGGAGCTGTTAGGCAAGGTAGTTACTTGTTATGGGGCCGTGTGCGGCTAAGACGTGTGTAAGGTACTCTGGGCAGGCGAGCCACTCGCAGGAGGTTGCCTTAGGTTATAAGAGAGCAAGGGTCTCTTAGAGCTGTCGGGAGCTCTGTTTGAGGGAATCTCCAGGAGGAAGATATGCCGGATGATGGCCGGAGGGCGGCCAGATGGTGGTCGGAGCTTGGTGGTGCCGTGGGCTGAGTTCTGGAGTTGATGACGGGTCGAGTATTGAGTAAAGGGAGCTAAGTCTAGCTTCAGTATAATTAGAGTCTGCGTGGTTTGTCTTTAACACTGAGGTTTTGTGATCTCCAGATGTTCAGATGTCCTTGAGTGCCCCGAGAGAGGGCCTTTTATACCCGGTGGGGGGAGAACGTCCTGCGGAATATTTGCGGGGATTCGCCCTATGCGATGTTCCATTTGTGGAGATTTTTTTTGGCAGGGACGGAAATGGGAAAAAAATAATCCTTGAAGTTAGTTCGGGGACGAGAAGTATGTCTCCCGCCCCGCGAGGTCCCCATTTCTGAGGTGTAATTATGTAATTTTATTTTATATTATTATTTATTTATTTAATATTTATATAATTATTTTTTTTAATTTTTTAATATGATATTTTTTTATCTAATTTTATGGGTTACTTTTTATTAAAATTAAGTCTACTCATATTTTTATATATATTTTTATTTTTTATTTTTTAAATATATGTGCGGATCATCGTGGGGAGAGCGGGGAACGGGGAAGGGATAGAAACTCTCCCCACGACGAAGATTTGGGACGGACGAGGATGGGGAAAGTTTGGGGGTGGGGGCGGGGACATGGAGAGCGCTCTCTGCCTCCGCACATAGCCATCCCTACTCTCGAGGGAGGTATTGGAAAAATTAGCAAGGGAATTTTAGCAAAATATTCAATTTAGCCCCAGCACCCTCACCTACCCCCCACCACCATCACTATCGCCACCATTTATTTGCATTTTGCATATATTGTTAGAGAGTCTTGATTAACATTAGAGTAAATTAATAATTTGGTACTTGAAAAAGATATAATTATGTAATTTGGTCCTTGAAAGATACACCCCAATCAATTTGGTCTCTCGATTAGTTTATTGGATGAAAAATTTAATACCGTTGATGACATGATATTTTTTAATACCAAGTTACTGACTAGGATGACATGATATTAACATGGTGTGATCACAGGAAGCCTATGATCAATGTGTAATACTCGAAAAATTTTTTCGAAGTTTAAAATAAAATAAAAGGGAAAAAAAGAAGTAGGAAGTCATTTTTAGGATTTAATTCAGGACCTAAAAAATTGGAAACCTGAATTAAATAGAGAAAGGGATTAAATTAAAAATACATATTAGTTATTATTTATTTAATTATTAATTAATTTATTTTTAATTATATTTATTATTTATTATTTATTATTTATTTAATTATTATAATTATATTACTTTCAGATTTTTTTATTACTAATCAAATATATATATATATATATATATATATATATATATATATATATATATATATATATATATATATATATATATATATATATATATATATATTAATTAAAAGTAAAGAAAAAAAAAGGGAAAAGAGGGAGCTACGGGAGAGAATTTAAAAAGAAAGAGAAAGGAAAGAAGAAGGGTAGAGAGAGAGAGAGAGGACGCATGAGTGAAGGTGGAAGAAGGAGAAGAGGGAGGATCTCGTCGGAGGAAGCTACCCGATACCGGAAAAAGTCATTGGAGTTCGGGTACAACGTCTCCTACACCTTCTACCAATCGAATCAAAGGTTGGTAAGCCCAATTTCATTCGAAATCCTCAATTTCTCCATTTTTAGGGATTTCTTCGATCCACCTTCGATTGGGTTGTTTCAAGGGTAGATTGAGACCTAGGAGGTGTTCTTGAACACTTAGTTGGGGTAAGAATCGAGACTATACCCTCGAGTTTAGCCGAATTCGAATTTTGAAGGATTTGGGGTTGAAATTCTAATTATTCATAAATTGGAAAAATTGTGATAATTAGGATTGAGCTTGGATTTGAGTAAATAGGTTTGGATTGGAATTATTGAAATTATATTGTTGAAATATTAGCTGAACAAGACCCGTGAAGAGCTGGCCCGAGGTTACTAATGTGGATCATTGACGTTAACGTGCCGGGTCCCTGCTCGGATTGCCAAATTACACTTTAAGGGTGATATTAAGGGCTCCATACCTCTTCTTTTCAATCTTAAACACCCTAGAATAATTCTAAAAATGTTATATCAAGCATCAAGAATTCTTTTAGGAACTTTCTTGTTTCTCAAGGATGGAAACTTGCGGAACAACAAAGTCCAAAATTTAAAATGGCAATTTAATTCCTTCGTAGTTATTAGGAAACCTTAGAGTATGATAATTTAGAAGCATATCGAGGTTTAGTAACTCAAATCCAAGGTTCCAAAATCAATTCAAGGTGAGCGATAGTTGTACTAAACCAAGTGCGAGGCACTTGAGACTCTCATAGAAGAGAAGGAAGACGGATAAGACCAAGGACTCGGTTCTTGGCAACATCTAGATGCATTCTAGGCACGAGCATGTAGTATGCATATGAGCTGCATATAGTATAAGATGTTAACCACGTGAATGCAATTGTTAGGAAACCACGATTCGTCCGGAGCGAAAGTTACTCCAGGACAAACGCAAGGAAGGCGTCCAAGTGAGGGGTTTCCCATCCTTGCCCTACAGGGTTGATTGAGGATGTGGATATGTGGTTTGCCTACTTGCTTATTTGTAAAAATTATTTAGTGGTTAACATGCTATTGTTGTTCCTAAACTGTTATATATGAAAATATTTGTATATGTGTGCTTGACTACAGGTAAAGAGGTACTGGAGGGTATCCATGTGATGACAAGAGATACGCCGAACAGTACGAGCAAGGGGGTAAGTTGTTGATTGAGTCCAAGGTTTGGTTTACCCTATTAATTAGAGACTCATTAAAGAAATCGTATAGAAGTTGTTGGTAAACGTCGACGTTTTATGGTAATTGAACTTAGGGAAGACCTTAGAGCTAGGTTATGATCTAAACCAAGGGTTTGGGAACAATATGAGGATTAATACGATCTCTTAATTGATTAGTGAGTCGTAGGGATGTTCACACTACCTAGGTAAAGTCAGTTTAGGATAGTAATGGGTAGATAGAGTCAGGATCCCAGCTGAAAGCTTGGGAAGAGAAAAAAGTTAAAAGATTTGCCCGTTGAGGCCATTGCCCTAGCCTGGCACTAGGGTCAGTTAAAGATTTAAAAGAAATTGCCCGTTGAGGCCATTGCCCTAGCTTGGCACTAGGGTCAGTTGATTGATTTACAGTTTTCATATGATATGTTAAATATGATTGTTTGCTTATGAGAAGTATGATAGATGAGCATGATCCGTAGGTTTATCTGTGATTTTAATGTTATATTAATATTGTCTGATCGTAATATAACATTTGATAAATTGAACTTTCATGCGCATGTGATTGTGGGTGTTTCCCTTTCCCCAGCTGTAGTGGTACCCGCCGCTACGCCGAGGATGGAAAGCTCATCACTGAGTCTGTTTGACTCACTCCCTCTGCTTCAATGTTTCAGATACAGGGATCGGGCAAGCATCGACGTCCGGACAGTGATACGGACATCAGACCATCCCTACGCTCTTGTTCGCGTGCGTGGACTCCTTTGGTTATTTTGATTTCTCTTGTTGTACATATTTTAAAGTTGTAAGAGTTGTATATATATATATTTACAGCTTTTGATATGTACCTACTCTAGAATTGTCGGCTTCACATGTACTTAAAGATAGGGTCCAATTGGGGATAAACTAGGATATATGTCTGAGTATATAAACTTCTGCTTGTGAATAGGATAGATCGTACGCATTGAGGCGTACGGTCAATATGATATGGATATATATTATGTGTGCTTGCTGCATGTGAATAGGATAGATCGTACGTATTGAGACGTACGGTCAATATGATATTAATATTTACATTATGAGTGCTGATAAATATATCTATACACTAGATTGAGCTGAAGCGGTATTGAGCGAACCGCGGATTGCAGGCTAATTAGGCCACCAGTGAGGTGTGACCACTAGTATGATATATATATATTGATTGTATAGCAGGGTAGTTATAGTCATGATTACAGGATAAGGCTTACGGGTTTTGAGGTAAAAATCTATTCCCGTGCCTCACGTACTCCCGATTTGAGGTTGTGACACAATGTCAGTTAAAGAAAGTTAGAAAGTTTGGCATTGTTGTATCAAGTGACGATTATGTCAGAAGTTAAATCATTTTAAGATGTCACACTAATAGCTAGTCCATTTAGGTCAAAAAGCCTTATAAGGAGCATGGTAAGATTGATAGCTAGATATGCATCTTCTTGAAGCATGTTAAGGCAAGTAATTTTTGATATTGTTGTATCAAATGAGTACCGTATTAGAAGTTACATCGTTTCATGATGTCTAACTAATAACTTGATCATTTGGGCCTAAAACACTTATAAAGAAAGTGGTGCAATAACATCATAGCATAAAGTAAATGAAAGTATAAAACAACTTTAATTTCTAAAGCAAATGAATATTTATGTAATCATGGCCATAATTTCTCAGAAGCCCAATAATTAATTGGTGTGTATATGGTTTGTATAAATTATGTAAATCTAAAATAGATAAAAATAGCTTAGGAAATGAATCTTTAGCCATTTTTTAATCGATTCTCACAAACAAAATTAATGGCTGAGATGGTGTGAGGGATGATATATGAATGCAATATAAAATTACTGCTAAGGGTAGGGGATTTATCCCTAATTTCTAGGCTTACTTTTTTAACATTTTCTTTCAAGTGAAAGCACTTAGTTGAATATTTTTATTCCGTAAACAAAATTTATTTTATTAAATGCAGGAGATGCACCACCTAACAAATTGATTTAGTCTTCCATTCTTAGCGAGTTATATAATTCATACAAAAGGAGAGTTTGCAACAATTTTTGACTTTGCTAAAATGACAAAAAGGGTTTATGTTGTTCACCAAAAGAAAGTTTATATGGTATAAATAATAACTTTTGGTTGAAGTTTTTTTTTTTTTTTTGTATTTGTCTCAAAATTTTAAATTTTTTCAATTTCTACTCCGGCAAACATTCTAATGTTTAACTATTGCTTTTTTGTTACTACTAAAAAACACTTATTTTAAAGTCATTTCTACAATTTTTTATATCATTGGTTTTATACATTGTTTGCGGTGAAATATTATAAACCGAAGTGCAAGATCATTCTAAAAGACAAACCTTTCGTTGAATGTGCAGTCTAGCCTATCAACAATCTTACAAGTAGTTTATGTACGTAAATAAATAAATAAATTTTGTCCAATAATATGTAGCCTAGCCTAGCCCATGAACAACCTCAAGGGCGAAGAATTTTGTCCAATAATATGCACTTCTTTAGATGGAGAATTCGAGAGCTTTAGCAAATATTTCTTTTAATTGATTTCCACTTTTTTCTACAAATTTGTAGAAAAAACTAAGAAATGTTGCGTAGATATTTTAAAGGACCATGAAAGCAATATTGTAAGAACCGAACCAGACAAAGACGTGGACAAGTGTTCAGTTCATGGTCTGATCGGTTTAACCGGTTGAACCGTCGGTCGAACCGGATGACGCAATAAATAATAAATAATAAATATTATTAATATATAAAATGACATCACTCAAATTTTAGGTTTCAATATACATAATTTTGAAATTTTAAATTACATGACTTCTCAAAGTTTTAATTTTCAAGACTTGTCAAACTCTGAAAAAACTTAATCAAACAAAAATATAAAATTCTTGATAATCATGACTTTTAAATTTTAATTTTCAAGGCTTTTCTAATTTTAATTTTTAAGATTTCTCTAATTTGTTTTTTTACTTTATTTTTTTTTTATTTTTTAATTTTTTGTTTAAAAAAAAAAAATTGGACCGGTTGGACGGTCCAACCAGGTTGACCGGTCGGACCCCGGTTAAATACGGTCCAATTTGGTCCAATTACAAAAACGGTTTTTTGGTCCAAGCGACTCGTCTTTGTATTCGGTTGGCGGTTGAACCGGTTGGACCGTCCGGTCCAGTCTGGTTCTTTCAACATTGCATGAAAGCATTACCAAATTGAAATTGTGTATGGGAATTGCTTTTTTCACATTTTTTTCAACTTTCATACTATCAAACAAACTTTTTCCTTCAATTAAGTGGCCCCAGCTAACAAATTTTATTTTATTAAATGAAGAGCGGCCCACCTAACAAATCTTTTCCGTTTTCAATGCTTATGGTAAATAATAAATTTTGGTTGAGGCATTAAAAAAGGAGCAAAGAAACACTTTGGTTTCCATTAAACTTACTCAAAATTAGACACTTTTTTATGCTTGTTATTTTTTTATTAAAAAGTCGTGATTGAGTTATAAATCAACAGAAAAACTATCTCCCTATTTTTCATATTTAAGTCCGAATTTCACTATCTTTTTTTGTCATCCTCGTAGTGTTACAAAATAAGTAATTTGTAGTTGATAATACTTTTCAAATTCAAAAGGAAATTAAATAGAATCTTACATATATATTCAATTTGAAGCAAAGAACATAAAAATGGATTCAAATTAATGCAGAAGGTAGAGCTGAATTGATCATCGCCATTATTTTGTTTTAATCAACAACCTTAAAAGGTTCCAATTTGGCGATACCTACATATATATAGCTTTCATCCTCCTTAATTCTCAAAACACTACCATGGTGGACAATAACGATAACCCAATTGTGAAGAAGAAGAAGAAGAAGAAGACCAAGGGAATGCAAAAAGTTACACTTAAGAAAATAACAAACAATAAGAAGCTCGAAGTCACGTTTTCGAAGAGACAAAATGGTCTCTTCTAGAAAGATCAGCGCCCTCGCCACACTCTGTTGCGCTGAGCTAGCGCTCCTCGTGCATTAGTGATGAGAGGCTTGTCTAATGTTTAGAATGTGAGTAAAACAATTGATGACACCCACCAGTTGACTTTTCTTGATCGATCGTTTAATCTATCACAATGATGTATTATAAAGCCAAATGATATCAATAATTTGAGAACAAAATACATATATTGGGTTCAAGAGAATATATATATATATAGACACAAGATCATTTTAATTTTAGGACTTTGATTTTTTTGATTCTTTGTACCTATTTTGAGTGCAGAGGGTATATGTATTAAGGTTTATAAATTAAAGAAAACTAGATTGCGACCCGTGCTTTGCACGGGATGCTTTTATTCAAATTGTTTTAAAAGTTTAAGGAGTTTATCAATTGATAATTATATTTAATTTTTACTCATATATATAATAATAATTTTTAATTTATAATTAATATCTTGATCAAATTTTTGGTCTCTTTGATATGATCTAATTTAATTTAAAAATAAAAAAAATTTATTAATTATAGAAAGTTTAATAATATAGTTTCGATTAAAGAAAAAAAATATGAATAAAAGCGTAAGAAAACAAAGTTAAATCAAAGATATACATTATTTTTACTCTCATTTTCCGTGTCATATATGTATTGTGAGACATATTATGGTGGTTTGCTCCCAGGTAAAAGCGAACAATCTAATAAGTGGTGTTGTAGTACTTTTTATCATACAATCTAAATAAATAAGTAACAACTTGAATAATTGCCTTATCAACCTTAACCAATACTTAAAAAATGTTAAAGTTTATATTAATCACTTTGTTCAACTTCAACATTTTTTCCTTCACAATAATCTTGCTATTTCTCACTTTACTAAGTAAATTTGACTTAATTTTCAATAAATGCAAATGTTAAACACAAATGCTTTTTTTTAAGGGTAAACTACAGTTTGGCCCCCTGTGGTTTGGCCTAAATTCAGTTTGCCCCCCTGTGGTTTAAACTGTGACACTTAACTACTCTGTGGTTTGGCTTAAAATTAATGTGCCCCCCTGTGGTTTAGAGTGTGCCACTTGACCCCCCTGTGGTTTATTATGTTATCACTTAACTACCTTCTATCCAAATTTTAGTCAAATTAATCATCATTTTTATACTTTTAATGTTTAAAATTTGTTATTCAACACTCTAGAATTATAAAATAATTCAAAAAAATTACAATTAATATAAAAATCAAATTTTAATTTTAAAAAATCAATAAAATAATTTAATATTTATTGTTTACTCCATTGATTATTTATATTTAGTTATTTATTCATTTTATTGTTATTTTTTGTCTTCAATGTTTTAGAATTATTAAATCAATCAAAATAAAATTGTAAAAGAATAATATAATACAAATATATAACTAAATTTAAGTTTTTTTATTGTTCAAATTCGGAACATACATACCTGAATTGAATGTTAACATTATTGAGCTTAGAAACTCTAACATTAAACAATAATTTTCTTAAAAAAAGTATCCAATTTAGTGTACCAAAATAAAGTGACAATCCAACTTCATATTATTTTAGAGATAATATAAATATAATAAAATAATTAATTAATAACTAAATATAAATAAATAGGGTTTGAAAGTAGAAGATTATGGTTTATTGTTTAGAAGAAAGAAAAGAGTTTGAAGGAAACACTAAAAAGAGTTGAAAGTAGAATATTAGGATTTATTGTTATTATTTTAGAGATAAAATAATTAATCAATTCAATTATTTTTAGGTAATTTCTTTTATAAGTTATATTAAATATTAAATTTTGAGAAAAAAATAATATAGGGTAGTTAAGTGATAACATAACAAACCACAAGGGGGTCAAGTGTCGCACTCTAAACCACAGGGGGCCACATTAATTTTAAGCCAAACCACAGGGTAGTTAAGTGTCACAGTTTAAACCACAGGGGGGCAAACTGGATTTAGGCCAAACCACAGGGGGGGCAAACTGTAGTTTACCCTTTTTTTAATGTAAATATAAGTTATGATAACAAAGCGTAAAGTATCTTTAATTTGATATCCTAATGTTTGAACTTTCGATCAAATACGTCTATAACATTTCATTGCGGTTAATTATGCATCAAATGTTTCATTTTTGGAGTAATCTTACGCTTTCACTAATATTTTAAAAATATATAAGGGTTGTGGCTTACGTAATGTGACACTGACACATAATAAAAATATCTTACTGAGATCATTTATATGTTACAATATATTTTCTTTCATTTTCAAAATCATCATAAAATGCATGTTAGTTTAAATTAATCATAGTATATAATAAAGGGCAAAATTGTAAAATAAGTTAGGAGAGGTGAATAGTAAAGTAAATAAATAGAAAGTAAAAAAAAAGTAATTGCACGGATTTTTGTTGGCCTCAATTGCACGGATTTCAAAAAGATTGTAACATACATACTAATTAAATACTAATTTTAATAAGTAAAATATAAAAGTTAAATTATAAAAAGCAAATTAACCACAAAGTGACACTTGGCATTTTGTGGTTATTGTTTTATAATAAATAATAGATGGCTTGTGAAAAAACTAAAAGAACAAATTCATGAATCCGTTGCATAAAATTTAGTTCATTCTCATTATCAAAAATTTTTTTTATTTCATTCTCAAAAACTAATAGTGTATTATGAGCGAGATTAGTTCTATTCTTGAAAAAAATATCATCGAAAAGAATAAAAAAATATTAAAGAAAGAATCGTGTTCATATTAGTTTATAGCTTCAAAACTAATAATTAAATTATTAACACATATATTAATTTTGAATGAATTATAGTAGAAAAATCCTCAAAACTATTCACTAACTCAAAAGTGAAAAAATATTAAGGATATTAACTTGGAATAAATAAATATTTTTGCTGTTCTATAATGTAGTATTGGAATTAATAGGTTCTCAAATTTGTTCTTCACAAAGACTTTTATTTAATTGCCATCAAATTTTCCGTGGTCGCATATTCAATCATGTGTGTATGATCTGTGTAAAATTATTTTGAAAAGAAGAACAAAAATTATTAAACAATGATAAAAGTATTATAAGATAATATAAAATCATGTAAGATATATAATATTCTTACCAAACAAAATTAGCATTAGAAAAATTGATGAGCAAATAGTTGTTTTAGCTAGTACCTGGACAATGGGAAGAACGTTTAGAAGAAATGGTTTCAGATTCATTTTCATCACTCTTACAGAAGTTGATAGAATTGTGACCTGCAAACATGAAAGGAATGTAAAAGGGTTGCAAGAGTGAATGCTTCAAGAAAGAAAATTATTCCTTTTTTATAGGTCTAACCCCAAAGGGTATTTTAGTAATTATTTTTCAAAATGTCACGATGATAACCTATTCATGTGGTTCGAAAACCCTTATAAGGAGTGTGATGCAATCACTGGATGCATGTGATGAACGTCAATTAAAGCAGTCCCAACTAAAAATGGTGAAAGATGATGTAAGCATTCTGCAAATTGTGCCAGTTGTTACTTTTTCACATTTTTTTATCTCTCATTTGTTATACTATCAAACAAATTTCTTCTTAAGCTGAACGGCTCCAACTAAAAATTGTATTTTATTAAAAGAAGAAGTGGTCCCATCTAACAAATTCTGTTCACTCTTCAATACTTAGTGAGTTACATGATTCATCATACATAAGAAAAATGTGGAAAGTGTAGAGCGGTTTCATGTGCTTAGAAAAAAAGACTAAGAGTATTGGTGGTAAATAATAAATTTTGATTAGGGTATTTAAAAATAATTAATTTTCAACTTATACTTATGTTTAGAATAAAAAACTCTAATTTCTATATATATATATATATATATATATATATATATATATATATAATATCTCAAACGGTTATTTTATATATGTTTAAAGAAGAAACATGCAATTCTTATGTTGATTTCCACTTCTTTTCAGCATACTTTCAGGAAGAAAGGACAAATAATTTAAACAAGAAACGAGCAATTATGTTTCACCACTTCTTTAATTTGATGTAAGCTATGGGTATATAGTGTGAAACATGATAAAAAAAAACATTATAAAATTGTGGTTTCTTTAATTTGATGTAAGCCATGGGTATATAGTGTGAAACATGATAAAAAAAATTATAAAATTGTGGTTTTTTTCATTTCACCTGTTAGTGAAGTTTCGTTTTTTTTTTTTTATGGCTTCAGAAATTTATAAAACACCTCAGAATTGAAAATGAGAGTATTAATATGGTGTTATTATACTATAACAATAGTGTAGCCATATCATATACCAAAGATCCTAAGTATCACAATAAGACTAGGTGAATTGGCATCAAATATGATTTCTTTAGAGATTATATAACACAAAAAGGTTATTGTATAATGCATTACAACAAATGTATGATACCAGACCCCTTGATAATGCCAATAGGCAAAAAGATTTAAAAAAAAAAGCAAGCCATTGGCATGTATAAAGTGTATTGTACAGACATTATTAAAAATGTGATTCATAATTTTCTGTCATCACTTTATGTGTTTGTATACAATGTCTAGTATGTCGTACAGGTAGAAAGGTTGACTTTCTAACCGCCTTTGACACTTAGGTGGAGTGTGCAAAGATGAGACATTTGTGTTCACCACCAATAAAGCAGCCAAGAGCGCTGATATGGTAGAGAAGAAACACAAAATGATATGTCCCCTTGACTGACGTGTAGCTAGTCAAGATAAAATCCACATAAACAAACTAGGATCGACATTGAATCCCACTTCCATAAGTACCTGCAGCCAGATAACAAATTTTTCAACGTCGACGTCATGTAAGCAGAGTTGAAAATTTTGGGTTTAGATACTGGGTGTATCTAGCACTTAAGTCTGTATGTTGTTAATAATAATAATTTTTAAAACGACGTACGCTCTTCAAAGAAAGAGTAACGTCGTAGCATGGGTATCATACCACATGCGCTGAGAGAACCGCATAAATGGGGAAGCAAGTGAAAGGTCCCTGATTCATTGTTGTGCGACTCCCCGGGAAGAATCAATTTCTCATTGATGTCCTTATAACTTTGACAATATCACGAAGATATACTTTAGTTTCTGCTACTTTAGCATTTTTTCCTATTATCATGACTTATACGGTCTAAGGTATGCTAGGAAAGTGATTGATACATTTCTAAATGATATATGGGCGAAAGAAAGATTAACTGCAATATACACATCTATGTTAGTGTTTGTGACTAATCCCTTATGACATTGAGTAGTCAAAAGTGTGGATACTGAACATACGAGAGAGGCAATCTAAGTCAAAATATTGACTCGAGAGGGATTAGATTTGTCATGTGAAAGTGTATATAGTTAAATCTAGGACATCTGAGGCATAATTTTAATATTTCAGCCACACGAAGGAGAAAGTAATTTGTGCTGGTCCTATGAAAGAGATTTCTAGTACAAGCACCTAAGAGAGACGTTATGCCCACGCGGTCATGACAAAGCACCTAGTATGAAGTTGTAAGAAGAAGAAGAAGAGATTAGTATAACTACCATACAATCCACCAAGTGTGAGTTGGGGACGTAGGAATGTGGATCCACCTTAGTGGATATAACCCACCCAAAAATCATAATTAAATAATAAATAATTATATTATTATTTTTTAATTATTATTAATTATAATATTTAATTATTTAATTAAATGATTAATTAATTAGTTTGTTAGTGGAATAGTAGGAGATATTTGTGGAATCCACTATTTCACCCACTAACCTATTTTATGGAAGATATAAATAACCAACTGATGAGTCAGTTGGTGATTACGTTATTTTCCATTCTGCAAATTTGAGAGACTTCCTACGGTAGTTCCTTTAGAGAAAGTGTGAGAGAACCGGTGAATTCCTCTTGGCTAATCTTCTTCGACCTTCTTCGGTGCATTTGCTATGTAGACGCAAATTCGCGTTCGTTATACGTAATCGGGTCTCTTCGTGGCACTTGGAATACGGATTCGGATTCGACACCAGGCATGCTCTCGAAACCCTTCACATAATGCATTCTTGATTGTTTTAGGGCATCCCCATTGTAGCCATTGTACAACCGAGTGCAAAAACAATCAGGTATGCATTCTTTTATGTTTTGAGGCATTCAAATTGTAGCCTCTACACAACTCTAGTATAAGAGACGAAGACTTAGCCACCAGAATCTAGGCTACTCCATATTTGACTATGGCATCCCAATTATGTAGCCTCGTTATAGCTGCTGCAAACGAGGGTGTAGAGAGCTCAAAATCTAGAATCCGGGCTACTTCATATCTGACTATGACAAAACTATGTACACATTCTTTATTATTTTAGGGCATTCTCATTGTAAAAGGAGTAAATATATATTGGATTTATCTAAGATGTGTCCAAGTTTCTCTTGATTCGTCAATAAAGTATTTCATGTCTTGAAATATACAAAAAATCAATTTAAAAAACAATTTTTAATGTTTAAAAACTCATTTGATCAATAAGATGAAACCTTAACATATGCCATAAAGACAAACGTTAGAAACACCCATAAGATAAATGAGTTGTATAAATTATTTGTTAATTTTAAATTGAAAAACTTTATAATAAAGATAAAAGGTAAAAATATTCTTGAGTGCAAATATTACCCTATGTTATTTGTGTATTGATTAATAACATGCATATATATTTTTATTTTATTTATCATATAGTATCTCTAACTGAAATATAAAAAAAATTAGATAAATAATATGGATTAATGCACAAATATAACCTGCATAAAAAAAAAGAAAAAATTTAGGTCCATTTCCTTATGTCCATTACATCAAGTTTCAACAATCATATATTGTATTTACACTCTCTTCTATGATTGGTCATATAAAATGTGGTATTCTATATTCTCTCTCTACTGTGATTGGTTATTTAAACACTTTTTGCTATGTGTCATATTTATATTGGAGAACTTGATGTAATGGACATAAAGAAATAGACCTAAGTTTTTTCCTAAAAAAAATTCTAGATGTATAAGTTGCGTTATTTTTATGAATTTTTTATAAGTATTTTTATGAATTGATGAGAGGTTTATATGATAAATAAAATAAAAATAAATAGATGAATTATATTGATTACTATATAAATAAAATGATGCAATATATTTTTTAAAGTATTTTTCTCATATATATATATATAAGAATTTTTCATAAAAACACCGTCTAAATTCTTTTCCAATTTGAAGTATTCATAAAAATAGAGAAAAATGATAAAATATCTTTGATGTCACTATCTTAGTTTTATTTCGAGAGATGAATTAAATTACAGTCATATCACATGTGTGGGATCTGTAGAGACATGTGTAGTGACAATAATTACTAATTAATACACATGAGTTATAATAACTTAAATATATTCAAAATTAAAAAAAGAACATTGATTGGGATGGGTGAGCACTTGGAATATATATTAATTATTGAAATTAATATTGGCCTTTTAACATGTCTCTTAGGACTCATGTTAAGATTTTATCTAATTGATGAATTAAATTTTCAAACATTAAAAATTATTTTTAAAAATGAATTTTCTTAGATTTCAAATCAATCAAGAGAAACCTTAACATGTGTCCTAAGGACACATGTTAGATAAACCTTTATCTTATAATTGATATTTAAAAAAAAAGGTGTGCTAATTAGAGAATTGTTTAAGAAAATTATATTGTTGACTTTTCATCAACTTAAAAATAATAAATTTCCTATTAACCTATCAAAGAAAACCTTAACAAATATTCTAAGGCCCCGTTTGGTTTCTTGCGAAAATGGATGTAATCTTTTTTATAATCTAACATTCCCTCCAACATTCTTCTTACAAACATATCTTACTTTTTATAATGTGATAAAATTATGTTTTTATCCTTACTTTTTAATTCACTTTATTTCATTCTCACTTTTAATATAAGAGTAAAATAGTCATTTTATCCACTTTTATTCCATTCACATCACAATCACATGGCATTTCTATTCCTTCCAATATTCTCATTTTCATTCCCACAAATATTTTAATAATAAAATCAGCCCCAAGTCACTTGTTAAATAACCCCTCAAAAAATATCACTAATTTTATTTTTGTTATATATCCTTGTAATAATTGCAAATACTAGAATAATATGGGCTTGTGGGGGCATATTCTATTTCTAACTAGGATTTCATTTCATTCACATGTCGCGAGTTGTGTGGGGGTCCCACAAGAAATCTGCAAAACATTGTAAGCCTCAAGCATATTTTGCGGTGACTGTGGGATGCCGCACACACGAACCATCCTAAGGTCGCCACGTGTCACGTGAAGGGACAATAATACCCTGCGAGCGACCACACATTTACAAGAGGTGCACCATCTCTTTTTCTTAAATGCTTCGGTCCTCAGATTTTACACTTGCAGAGTTTGGGGCTCAATTCCACTCAGAAAGTGTATAAGTGGTCTCTCTCTCTCACTCTCTGTGATTCCTTGTCTGGTAAGTTCAATTTTCTAACTTCCTATCAGTTTATTAGTATGTTTTATTTATATTCTCCCTATTAATCATACAACATACAACATGTGATTTTATATATTCTCTTTAAATTTTAATTTTTTTTGTTTCGAATCAAAAATATCTGTGGGAATTTGATTCCTAAACTTTATTAGTTGTGAGTTATATTTTTAAACTTTTAAGTGGTGTTCAGTAAGTGTTTTAGTGAGGAGTGGAAGTGGAAGTCAAAAGGGAAATAAGGGAAGTAGAAGTAGAAGTGGAAGGTTTTATGTGTGTTTGGTATGTAGGGAAAGGAAAATGAAAATAAAAATTAAAATTGAATGAGATAGAGAAGTGGAAGTTAAATGGATAAAATGTCATTTTTGTCCTTACTTTAATTATCTATCAAGTAAATAAATACTTTTTACAAGGGTACTTTGGTCCATAAAAGTTGCTTCCTAGCAACTTCTCCAACTTCTCTACCTCCACACATGGCACCTTACTTCCCTCAAAAGTAGAAAGCATCTCACCTCTCAAACTTACCTCACTACCTACCAAACAATCACAAACCTCACCTCACCTCACCAATAATCAACTCATATCAAACAAGCCATTAATTTGTAAAAAACTTTATCCTTCATTCCAACTTTGTATAAATAAATAAATAGTTAATGGCATATGTAAGTATAATTGTGCATAGCCTTTAATGTTGGTAGATGCCAAGTTATGTATTTTAGCTACAATATTTCATCAATTTAACTATGGCAACGTTCTTTATTTTGTACATAGTACTACAATGACAATCATGGTCATATTGACAAAACAACATAACTTAATTTATGATTTGGTATCACAGTTTGGCATCCACGTGAACAACTACATCTGTCGTCAATTTTTTAGATTGAATTAAGATAAATGGCAAAATTATTAATTGTTGGTTACTAATATGAAGAACTTGGTTTCTTATGCTATTTTGGACTCTAATTCTTCAATGTTTTATGCATAGCAGCTAGCTACATATATATATCAGAGATGGCAATGGTGAATGCTTCAAGCCACATAGCATCAAGAACTAGTAGCCATGTGAGTTATGGAGTGATGAGTGTTTCATCATGTGAGTGTAAAGTGAGTCCAGTTGGAGTTAGGTTCCTAAAGCAGACAAATAGTCACAATGGGCTAAGAATTTTTAACCCAGTGGATGAATTGGTTGATAGAGCCATTGTGAAAGCTAGTAGGACCAAGGGTCCTCAAGCCAAGGATGTGAGGCCTTCTTCAGGTGAGATAGTGTGTGGCATGAATTTGATCTTTGTGGGAACAGAGATTGGTCCATGGAGCAAAACTGGTGGGCTTGGAGATGTTCTTGGAGGTCTTCCTCCTGCAATGGCTGTAAGCTTTTTTTTTTTTTTTTTAAACTTTGCTTGCTTTGTTTTTGTGAAATTTGGATGTATGTTGTGCTTGATCGTAGAAACACGTTTTGGGTGATTTGGTCGTGTGTATAGGAGACGTTAGAGGTTTCAAAAATTAATCGAAAAAGATTATTAAGATGGATTAAAGGTCGGCCCCTTTTTGGGATTGTTTTCAAAATTTGTTTATTTTCAAATAACTTCTTTTCGGATAGAGTTTAAAGAAAAATGATGAAAAAGAGAGGTTGTTTGTGTTAGGTTATTAAAATTAGTTGAAAAATTCTTTTTTCAAAAGAAGGAGTTTGTATGCAAATTTGTATAAAAAAGTGTTTTTTTTTTCCTTCATATAAAAAAGTACTTTTGAATGTAAATTTATCCAAAAAAAAAGGCATATATAGATTTATGGTGCTATTAAAAAGATAAATTAGTATAAATATTTGTTATTGGCTAGAAACAGAAGTTCTAATTCTTGGTAGAACTCAAAAGCACTTTTGTGCCTTTTCCAAACACCTCGTTTTTTCAAATTAAGTGCTTTTGAAAGAAAAAAAAAAGCTTTCTAAGGTGCTCGGAAGCACGCTCAAACATCCTCTTAAGTCAATAATCTAACCATAAAAATAAACTAAGATAAAATACATTTAACTTAATCTATGCGACCGACTCCATCCAGTGAGAAATAGCTTTATTTGTTGAAGTTTTTCTTTTTTTTTCTGGCCATTTGATGTTGTTACTTGTTAAGTATTCATTTTTATGAAATTTGTTGTTTATGTGAGTACAAGATTGTTATCTCTAATTGTTACTTCTTCAGGCTAATGGGCATCGAGTCATGACTATTGCTCCGCGTTATGATCAGTACAAAGATGCATGGGATACAAGTGTCACAGTTGAGGTACATATAACATTTTTTTTTTCTTTGAGGTTCTTCAGTAAAAATGCATTAAAGTTATGTGTATAAGATAAAGGTAAAAGTAGGAGACAAATTGGAAACAGTTCGTTTCTTCCATTGCTACAAGAGAGGAGTTGATCGTGTCTTTGTGGATCATCCTATGTTCCTTGAAAAGGTAATTAATTAATTATTGGAGTATTTCATAATTGCACAATTTATAAATTATCAATTCATTCGATATGCAAATTCAGAAACTAATTAATCAAAGGATAAAACTTGAAGGTGTGGGGAAAAAGTGGAACCAAACTGTACGGTCCTACTACAGGAGAGGATTATAAAGACAATCAACTACGTTTCAGCTTGTTATGCCAGGTTCTATATATAATCAGTATCCTTTAGAGAATCCAAAGTTTTTTTTTTTGGGTAACAATATTGTATGTACAAGGGGAATTGCAATAACTAGTAGATACAATAATGATTGAAACTTCGGTTAGTAATTTGGGTCGTATTGTACTTGAAGTGCAGTTATAGTGCACATCTCAGTCATTAAATACATCTATTTTTTTAAAAATTTAATATATAATTAAAATAATGGTTGAGATATGTCCTGTGATTGCATTTTAACCACAATGCACATCAGCAGATCTCAGTCCACTTGAGAGTGTAGTAAAAGGCTTTCAGCAATTCGAGCCTAAAATATTACATTTGTCTCAATTTAGTCTCTAAATAATTCCACCTGTCTCAATTTAGGCCATGAATCATGAAAAAAAAAATGTAGCCCCTGAAAGATACCTTGTCTCATAATTTCGTCCTGCATTTCATAATTTTGCTGCCTTTTCTGGCAGGGACAAAATTGCAATTTTGCTGCCTTTTCTGGCAGGGACAAAATTGCGACGCAAAGTATCTTGCAGGGACTAAATTTAATATTTTCATAAATAATTTTAACACTAAATTGAGGCATGAAATCTCTTAGAGACTAAAACGATGATCTATTTGTAAGAATTATAAGATAGATATTAAATATGAAGATGAATCTGATATGATAGTTCATATTAATCCCTTCACTCAGACTCAATATAGTCCTACTTTTCACTTAGCATATATATTTCTTTTGATCTTTTAGGCAGCTTTGGAAGCACCAAGAGTTTTGAATCTTAACAGCAACCCTTATTTTTCTGGACCATATGGTAAGTCCTGAGGACACAAAAATGAAGTTTAATTTTCAAATCCGAAAGCAGAATTTTCAAATATGATATATATTATTCATGACATGGTAATCCAAATGCAGGCGAAGATGTCGTTTTCATCGCCAACGATTGGCACACTGCACTTCTCCCTTGCTACTTAAAATCTATGTACCAACCATTTGGCCTCTATAAGAATGCCAAAGTAGGTCTATATATAGATTACAAACAATTTATAATAATGGCCAAAATACCATTTTGGTGTTCTATGTTCCATCCAAGTTTCGTTTTGATCCTCTATGTTTTAAAAGTTCAAAATCAATCCTCTATGTTTTTAACTTGGTCCAAAATGGTCTTTTTGCCTCACACCGATAGTCTTTTCCGTTAAATGCTGACCTGAAATATTGATGTGGATCAAAACTCTCGTCAGCATTCCAGGTCCACGTTAGAATTCCAAGTCAGCATTTAATAGAAGAGGCTAACAGTGTGAGGCAAAAGGACCATTTTGGACCAATTATTTGAAAACATAAAGGACTGATTTTGAACTTTTGAAACATAAAAGATCAAAACGAAACTTGGGTGAAATATAGAAGACCAAAATGGTGATTTGACCTATAATATATTTACCTATTTTAGCATTCCTTAATGATTATGGTAATTTGTTCATTACAAGGTTGCTTTCTGTATCCACAACATTGCTTACCAAGGAAGATTCGCATTCGCCGACTTTTCGCTTCTCAATCTCCCTAATAAATTTAGAAGTTCATTTGACTTCATTGATGGGTATGTTTTTCATCACTTGTGGATGAATGAGTTATGAGCAGTATTAGGACTTGAAAGTTTGAATTACATTTCTTTTTTGGTTCTATTCTTGCAGGCATGTTAAACCAGTGATAGGGAGGAAGATAAATTGGATGAAAGCTGGAATTTTAGAATCACACATGGTGTTAACTGTAAGTCCATATTACGCCGAAGAACTCGTTTCCGGTGTCGACAAAGGAGTGGAGTTGGACACAATCCTTCGCAAAACCAGTGTTTTGGGAATTGTGAATGGCATGGATGTTCAGGAGTGGAATCCATCTGCTGATAAGTACATAAGCTTCAAATACGATGCTTCAACTGTAAGAATCTTCAATTAGGAGTCAGGGTATCCTCTGAAGTTTGCTTTTCGTGAAGTTTAGACAAGTTTGCTCAAAAGCATCGCTAACCCGCATGCATGCGTGTTAATTTGAAAATAAGATCCTCTTCAGTACTGCAAAAAGGTCTTGAAAGAGAAAGAAAGGAATAGGGGTGTGGGACCCACGTGAATTTCACCCCGTTCCTTTCTCTCCCCCATAGGACCCTCTGATGTACTGTAGAAGATCCTATTTCGTTAATTGGCTAAATTATTCTTTTGGTCCTCAACGTTTACACGAAGTTTAATATTGGTCCTCAACGTTTCAAAAGGTAATTATTTTATGTCCTCAACGTTTGCACGAAGTTTAATATTAGTCCTCAACGTTTTAAAAGGTAATTATTTTAGGTCCTCAACGTTTTTCTTTTGTCAAAATTGGTCCTCTAGCGTAACATGTCTGCTTTTGCTATTAAATGCTGACGTAGAAGACTTATGTGGCACACTCTCTCTCCTACGTGTCATATTTAAATGACATGGCACTTTCGCTCACTCAAACTCAGCAAAATGACGCCGTTTTGATTCATTTAAATTTTCTGGTTTTGTCATTTAAATGAATCAAAATGGCATCGTTTTGCTGAATTGGAGTAAGAGATGGTGCCATGTCATTTAAATATGACACGTAGGAGAGAGAGTGTGCCACATAAGCCTTCCACGTCAGCATTTAATAGCAAAACCAGACATATGTTATGCTAGAGGACCAATTTTGACAAAAAAAAAACGTTGAGGACCTAAAATAACCTTTTGAAACATTGAGGACCAATATTAAACTTCGTGCAAACGTTGAGGATCAAAAGAGTAATTTGGCCTTCGTTAATTTACAAGATGTGATTTATTTTTATTCATTAATCTACAAGCGGGTTAATGTGCAAAATAATAATTTTAGAAGTTTTACATAATTTCACTTCAGAGGATTCAATTCGACCATAAGTGTAATGTATCTGACAAATTCTTTCAAATTATCCCTACTTAGGTATTGTCAGTAAAACCTCTTTTGAAAGAAGCTCTCCAAGCGGAAGTCGGATTGCCGGTAGACGCAAGCATTCCTCTTATTGCTTTCATCGGTAGACTTGAAGAGCAAAAAGGTTCAGACATTCTTGCAGAAGCCATTCCTGAATTCATAGAAGAGAATGTTCAAATAGTAGCCCTTGTAAGGATCATATTTCATACCAAAAAAACTTCAATTTCTTCAACATTTTTTCCTAGTCACATTAAAATTCTTCGTTACATATGTATGTATGACTTTGTCATAGGGAACTGGTAAGAAAAGAATGGAAAAACAGCTTGAGCAACTGGAGACATTATACCCTGACAAGGCTAGAGGAGTCGCGAAATTCAATGTTCCCTTAGCGCATATGATCATAGCCGGTGCCGATTACATATTGGTTCCGAGCCGATTTGAGCCTTGTGGACTCATACAGTTACAAGCCATGCGCTATGGGACGGTACATTTTCACTTTTCTCATTCCTACATTCTTTTAGATAGTATTAATATCTACCAATGTGGTATGGCACAGATGATACAATATCTGTATTCCCTTAACTATCGTCTCTTGGGTTCGATCCCTAGAGGAATGGTAATGGAACGTCATCTGTTGAGACTTGAGAGGGTCGCCTCCAATAATTAACCTCGCAGTACCCAAAGATTAGTCGTCAGACTTGCTATTGTTGTAAATTAACATGTCTTAATTTTTTTCTTGAACTTTTCTAGGTACCTATTGTTGCCTCAACTGGTGGATTAGTAGACACAGTCAAAGAAGGTTTCACAGGATTTCAGATGGGTGCCTTCAATGTTGAAGTAAGAGATGCCTTGATATGAAAATAAATAATAAATAAATTCTAGTGTGACCATATTTAGCAAGTCTAAACATTTTGGTTTTGGATTTTTTTTATTCTAGTGTGAAGCTGTGGATCCAGCAGATGTAACTGCTCTGGCTAGCAATGTCAAAAGGGCTCTTGGGGTTCATGGAACTCCAGCTTTTGCAGAAATGATCAAGAATTGCATGGCTCAAGATCTCTCATGGAAGGTGAGCTAGCAAGAAAACCAATTAGTATTACAAAAACTATTACAAAGAATCCATTCTCAGCCATTGAGAAACTACAAATGAAGGGCATGTTTGACAATTATTTTTTTAAAAAAAAAAATTTGAATGGCTATTTTCAATATATATATATATATAACCAAAAACTCAAAATAATTAAAATATGTTCTAAACTCTTGTTTTTTAAAACAGAGCAAATACAGAAAAAAAAATACTAATAACATATAAACATTACATAAAAACAATACTAACATGAATTATCATAACTAGTTTATAAAACAATTTTAGAAAACAAAAACAAAACAACCTCAAACCAGGTATACATTTTTTATCTTTAGTAATCTAAAAAACAATAGTGAGGTTGACTTAGTTATAGACTCACCAATTCAAATTCTAGAAATAGTCTCTCTGATTGCTTGCAAGGATAATTTGACTCTTCATGGTAACAGTCTCGTGTGCTTGGACGTATTTTTTAGTAATATAAAAGGCACAAATATTGACATAGATACAGGATACAGTGCAAACAAAAAACACTATAAGATCATAAAATTTGAAGTGTCTGAAGTTTACAACAAATTTTTTTTTGGTATCAGAGACCTGCAAAGAAGTGGGAGAATGCATTGCTAAGCTTGGGCGTTGCTGGAAGTGAAGCTGGGATTGATGGTGAAGAAATTGCTCCACAAGCAAAGGAAAATGTGCCAACTCCCTAAGAACCACCACATAAAGATAATTTTATTGAAATTTGTGAAGCAGAGAGAGTGGAATTATATAGGAAGATTGAATGGTGATACTTCATTCCTGATCAAATATTTGGGAGTGTATGGTGTCACGCATTCTTTCCTTTTTTTTTAAAGCTCACGTTAGTATAAATTAAAGAATTTTATGTTTATAACATATATAGTTGCCAATAATATGTAGGAGACAAATCACGTATACATGATTACATTTTCTTAACAAATGTCATGTCCCTTTGACTGTGCTATAATTTTGTATTGGATGAAAAATAAAATAAACTTTTTTTTAACGAGTATTCAGGGTATGTGTAATTCCCCTTATCTTAGAATCTATTTTTAGTGAATTAATAGTATATAGAAATATAATTACATATAGATATGTTCATAGGTCGAGTAGCCCATGAGACTATTCAAGTCCATATCCATAAGTCAACTACCCAAAATTAGAAATAAGATATGAGTAGTACTTGAATCTTACCATCAAATACCCAACTTTTAAAAAATATTCAGGTCAAAATCTAAGTAGTACCTGGACAGACTATTCATCTAATATATATTCTTATTCTTTTTTTTTTTGGGAAATGAGGGCACACACGCCATAAAAAATTATACTACATAACACAAAGTCTAAACGCGCCACTCCCATGCACATCATTGTACATGAGTTGCTAAACCACTTCAGGGGGTTGTTACAAAACTGAATCCTCTAGCCTCTTGCTGTCCAATGAAAGCCAGCTTGTCTGCAACAGAATTCGCCTCTCTATACGTATCCGTGATAACAACCTCCCACTCCCTGGTGATGAAGCCATGAATACAACATACTAAGTTAGCACTTGGGTGGGTTTCATCCACTCGTTGGCTAATTAGCGTTCTTGCGATCTGTGAATCCGTTTCAATGATAACTCTTCTCGTTTGTTGGTGCCACGCCACTTCCAAACCGTTGCCTATCTTAACTTTAGGGAACGGTTTTTTAACTGTTGCTGTGATAAGTGTTGCTAAAGGACTAAAATGTTGTAGTGAAGGTTTTCAACGAACCCATACAAAAAGCTGCCATTACTATCACGCGCCACGCCTCCACAAGATGCGCTAGCTGGGAAAATTTTATTGACCGAAGCGTCCACATTCATCTTTACCAAGCCTTCTTGAGGGGGTTGCCACTCCACTCGCTTCGCTACACGCTGCTGTTGTTGGGATTTGCTACTCGACTGTCTCATCACTGCATGTTTGATAACCTGCACATAACGTAAAATATGGATAACAGGATCCTTGTTAAAAAACAAGTTACCTCTGAACACCACCTCGTTACGCCACCTCCTAATAAACCAGCACGTGACCCTAAAAATCAAGCTCCACTCTCCACCATGAGTGACAATATTGCTACTAAGGTTCATCGTAAGCCAATCCCAGCCTTCCCAAGACATATATACATACATACTCTCTCTAATCTCCATCATTATGGAGCCTCGCCTAAGCAAACTAGCTACGTGGACTCTGATCCCACTCATGGGTATGTAGGCGTCGGCATCATCTCTGACTCGAGTCCTTCCTCCCTCAACCTCCCTCCGGGAGCTTTCTCATCCTCATTCCGATGACTCGTTTATTTACCGGAATATCAGTGACGCCCACCATGGTCTTACTTCGATCACCATTTTCTTTCTATCTTCTGCCTTTTCTTTTGAAGGGGTTAAGAAGATATTGATTCACTGTGCGAGAAGGAGATGAAGCAAACAATTCAAGTCCGTCATTCATGGAAACAGCTAACATCTTGAATCCTATGATTTCCATCTTCTTTTATTTCTTCATTAAGGTATGTTTGGTAAGGATACCAAATAATACAATCATGGTGTTTCACAATTTCCAAAAAAAACTTTACATCATATTTTATACATACCAAACACACTTTTTATCATAATTTTTCTCTCTCCTCACTTTTCTCTACAGTACCGTACTTTGTATCCATACATTTATACCAAGCGTACTCTTAGTTTGCATTATTATTCTCAAATACTTGTAACTTGTATCCAAAATTTACCTCCTTATAATCAGGTTTCCTACCATTAGTTTATATTCCATGATCCCAATACTTGACTCCAAATTTTCAATTTTTCGTTTACTTCTTTTTTGAATCTACAAACTAAAACTATCATAAGCAAAATGCATACACATAGTGCTACTAGTATACATTCAATGAAAACATCCAATACCAAATTTAAGAAAAAGTATGAACAGAAATCCTTGGTGGCTCCTTGGGTTCTCCCACAAATCGTAATCCCATCATATACGTTTTTTATTGCTCAGATACAAACAACATGAATAGACTTATTTTGGTACTCTATCTTAACCCTTTTCCAAATCAAAGTAATTGAAATTATAAAGAACTTGTACTTTTTTCAAAAAACAATCCAATGAAGCAAACCTCAATGTCGGCACCTCGAGATTCGTCGACAAAACTAAACCAGGTCTAACTTGATAGTACTTATCTAAAATCACAAGTGACTTTAAAATCCAGCAACATTCGGCATGCCATAGCTATACTACTTCAATACATTTTGCATATAGAACAAAACAATAACATATAATCTCTTCAATACAAGGATGATGATAATCGTGTTTTATCAGGGTCATTTCTAAAGCACTTTAAGCCAAAACAAACAGGTATTAAGCCACACTCAATTCTGGACATCAGAACAGCAATCCAGCACAGAGGACAGGAGAGTTGAAAGAGAAGCACATTTTCTGCCCATATTCTTAAATAAGGATACAAACTAAATTACTCCAGTCCAGAATTCAGATCATTACAAAACCATAAAGGAAGGCCTACAAAATCCATAAAGGTGAAATACCCTTGGGGGTAACAAAATAAACAAAACAAAAAACGACCAGACCATAATGAAAGAAGTTCCTAATCAAACAAGCTGAATCCCATGTCATCGTCACTCTCTTCCTGGGGCTCTTCCTGTAAAATTGCAATAAACATTTGACAATTAGATAACAAAACTCCAATAGAGAGAATTTGACAATACAAACACAGTAAACTCCTTCACTAAAAATCTACCTTCTTCTTCTCCTCAGCAGCAGGGGCGGCGGCGGCGGCGGCACCACCACCAGCAGCTGCCGCTGCTGGGGCAGCAACAGCAACTGGAGCACCACCTCCTCCACCACTCATTATCAAATCATCTATGCTTCTCTTCTCAGCAAGTTTAGCAAATAAGCTTGCCCAATAAGATTCAATTTCAACGTTTGCAGCCTTTACCAAGGTCGAGATCTTCTCAGCCTATTAACATTATCTTAAGGAGAAACCATCTTCCACACACACACACACATACATAGATAATTGATTCAAAATCATTATAATCAAGATAAAATCGAGGCTAAACAATAGAACGATTCGAATATTCATTCATCACAGAGCAAAAAATCATAAAAGCCGAAACAAGGATACAGTCACAGGAATGTTATCATCGTGAAGGATCATAACCGCGTAGGAGCAAGCAAGCTCTCCAAACGACATCTTTACACTATTAAACAAAAGAATTGCGATATTAGAAGGAATACAAGATTCCAAATAGTTTTCAAATACGATAAGAGAGAAAATGAGCCTAGAAACGGTCGTAATTTTCTTGAAAACGATATCTGAAACAAATTTCAGTAGAATGAAACAAGAAGAAGTAACAAACCGCAAGGAAATGAGATCGGAGATGAGTTCTTCTCTGCAATTTGCCGCGCGGCTGCGAGTGTACTTCTGGCTAGGGTTTGAGAGTTCCCGTGAAACGGCCTTTAAAAGTACGAATGAATTGAAATGGGCTTGAAGGGCCCAATATTTGATAAGGCCTTAGGTATATACTTCTGGTACACTTTTTTGTTTTTTTACCGTAAACAAATATTGGGCGAGTTTAAGGGTATGTTTGGTGTAAAATTCAAATAGTACAATATTGGTGTTTCAGAATTTTTAAAAAAATTTTACATCATATTTTATACATACCAAACACACTTTTTATCATACTTTTTCTCTCTCCTAATTTTTCTCTCTATCTCTCTCCTCACTTTTCTCTACAGTACTTTCTTTTATTTTACAGTACTTTACTCTACAGTACTTTCTTTACAGTACTTTACATTTGTGCATTTATACCAAGCGTACCCTAAATGTGCATGACCGAGAAAAAGAAGCCTAAAGGCTAAAACACAATTTGAATTTGGCTAAAGTATTGTTTTTTTTTTCGTCTGAGCTAAAGTATTGTTTTGGTCCTCAAAGCTGATATGGCACACTCTCTCTCCTACGTGTCATATTTTAATGACGTGACATGCCACGTCAACACCACATCATCCGATCTTAGCCACATCATCTTCTTCATCTTCATCTTCTTCAATCCTCTTCCTTCATCAATCATCCTCATCCTCATTTCTTACCACCACCCTTCTCGTCCCCATTTCGCCACCATCGGATCCGCCCCTACCACCATGAGCTCCGACTTCAAGCGCGGTAAAAAGCACGGAAGTTACAACTCTCGCCGCTGTGGTTTACCTAAGAAGGGCCATAACTGCCACGTCCAAAGCCCCATCCCTCCCTCTGCTACTACCCTCATTGATTCATCTGTATCCACCTTTTTTGCAATTTCTCAGCCCTCATCTGTCTCTGCAGACCGTCAGCCGCTGCATCGCCAGCCCTATTCCTATCTCTGTCGAGCGCTCTCATTCGACAATGTCGATGACTAGAACGATGGTTTCAATCTGCAGGAATCGGATGACCGTGAGACTGAAGATCCCGATCCTTCGGATCTGGATTCGTGTGGGTGGCCGGTGAACATTATATGGGACGTGCTAAGGAGGCTGCTGGAATCGGATGACCGTGAGACTGAAGATCTTGATCCTTCAGATTGAAGATCCTAATCCTGATTCTTCTTCTTCTCCTCCTCCTTCTCCTTCTTCTTCATCATGGTAACATTTTTGGGTTTAGGGTTCTGGTAAGAAATGAGGATGAGGATGATTGATGAAGGAAGAGGATTGAAGAAGATGATGATGTGGCTAAGATAGGATGACGTGGCATGATGTGGCATACAGACTTGTCCGTAAGACTTAGCCCATTTTTAACAGCTCTATATATACCTATAGCTCCTTAATCATTTTAATTTTGGCCAAAATACACAAAACTTCCTTGAGTTTCAAGCCATTCGCGTAGAAATTCTGAGTTTTTAAACCTTGCACTTTACCTCTTGAAATTTAATTTTGGGCACATAACTCCCCAAACAATAAAAGAAAGACAAAGAGTCCAAGGATCCGATCACGTTCGACCTCTCGAACCTGCAAGGACCAACTCATGATGACGCCAGGGTTATAACGGCGGTCATAGCAAACTAGGAGGTGAAGCGAGTCCTGATAAATCAAGGATCCTCAGCAGACGTCCTATACTTTGAGACCTTCAAGAAACTTGGCTTAAGTGAGGAAAGCATGAGGCTGTTTCCCGGTACACTCATCGGATTCTCCGGAGCCCAAGTTCCGGCGGAAGGAGTCATCCACATTGGTAGGCACCCTGCCAAAAGTAGCAAGCCTTGACACAGACTTCATCATCGTCTCGGCACCATCAATGTACAACGATATTCTAGGGCGACCGTCTCTAAATAGGCTCAGAGCTCACTGCAGAACTCACCATGAAGTTCTCGACGCCGCATGGAATAAGAGAAATTACGGCAGACTAGAAATTAATGTGAGCATGCTACGCAGCTATCCTAACAAAGACCATCAAATTCGCTCGCCCTGACCCCAAAGAACCACGCGAGAATCCTACGAAACAAGCAAAATCGGAGAAGTCCACCCTCCCGGACAAAGTCCCTGCTTGAACTCCTTTGCGAACTTCGTATTTCGCCCACTAGGCATTTTGGCTAAAATTATCCTTGTCTTTTTATCATTTTTAGCAAAAGCAGACCTTCTAAGGTCTTTAAGTTTTCGAATGTAACCACTTCGCTTACTATCAATCGAAATTTCCTTTTTTGATAAAGACATGAGCCATAAACAAATCCGCAAAGTTAGAACTTGCGACAAAGCCCTTTTAAGGCAACACGGGGCTCGACCGCCCCAACAGATACTTGGAAAAGTACCAAGATCATGCAAAGATTCCCCACGAGACGGTACCACTCGACTGGGTAAACCTCTCGGAATCTAATAGCCACATAGAGTCTTAAAAGAATGTTCGCACACAAACTATGCTAGCAAATCCACACAACTCATGCAAAATTGTCTTGATCACATGGTGGTTGTATAAACCATCTTTTTATCCATAAGTAAAAGGAGAAATCAAACAAATGCAAGCCAGTCAAAAACCATTAATGTGTTCATTTCATTAATGCGTTAATAAAGGCAATTGCCTATTATAGTTGATACAAAGAAAAAGGGCCCTACAAATTACAATCTACTCTTGGGCATCACCAAGGTCAATATCAATCGAGGGCTCCCTAGGCCCGAGGTCACCAGCACTCCCCGACGGCTCCCTCATTACACTCTTAGCCATTTGCTGAGAAATAGCTCCAATCTCAGGAACACGCCCGTCCGTCACGGAAAGGAGATGATGACTTAGATAACGCCCAACAAACTCACAAAGGCGAGCAAAGTCCACTGGCGGGTCAGTCGAAAGCCGGCCCCTAAGTTCACCATCAAAAAGCTCCAGAGCAGGATGTAAAGAGCTCACCCACTCAGCGAGAAACCTTTCCCTAAGAAGACGTGTGAGCTGCTCGACCACTAGCAGCATTCCATACATCCTTTCTGCCAACATCTCCACCTGACGGTCAGTTGCATCTCCAATCTTGCTCTCAGCGTCCAGCCTGCCCGTCATATTTTCATGAGCGCGGGCCTCAGTATTCCTCAAAGCTTCACAGAGAGAACGTAGCTCCTGCAGACGCTTCTCCGCATCTTCCAACCGAACACTTAGCTCCCTGCGAGCCCTCTCCAAGTCTGATCGCAGAAGTTTGACCTCGGCAAGTTGGTGGCCCTCAGCACGAAGGCGGGCGACCTCGCGAGTCAAAGACCTTAACTCTCGATCTGTGCCCTTGCACTTTTTCTTCTTCGCCCCCAAATTCGCGCGTGGCTCCTCGAGCTGTAGCCGGGAATGCTCAAGGGCACTATTCTTGGAATTGAGAAGCAAAAGCAGCTTATCCTGATCCTTGCGAAGCTCATCCTACATAAAAAAGAGAGAGTATTATGGCAAAAATTAATATGCTAATGTTTAACGCTAAAAACAAGGCATTCAAAGTCAAATACTTACCGCTTTCGATTTCCACATGTTAGTGCCTGATGGAAGTCAGCCAAAGAGTTGACCGTATCCTCAAAAGCCCGCAGAGCAACTCTAAGAGGATTCGTGTCCATTTCCCTAGCAGCCCTCTCCTCTAAGTCCAGAGGAAATTGCCTCCCAAGGGCTACTAGAGCAATGGAGGGCATCTCCTCCCCCGACAACCCTCGCACAACTTGTGAAGGGTTCTACAAAGCAAAACTTTCTGGAGCCACATCTCCAGAAGCAGTGGCAGTCATTTGACTCACTACATTCTCGGCAACAGGCCTACTGTGGTCATCCACCATTGCTAAAGCACTCTCCTCCACAACAGCCAACCTTTCGGTGGGAGCCTCAGCCCTACTTTCAGCAGTAGCAACGCCAGCCTACCTGATCGCTCCTTCCACTTGAGCCCTCTTGCTTGCCAGCTCCTCAAAGCTCCTGGTGGAACTCGAGACCAATGGCATAGTAGAACGAAAAGAGGGAGAGCTCGACAAAATCACCCTCAAGGGCGAGCGACGAGTTTGCTTTGAAGGCAGAAAAGTACCCTCCAACCGAAGCAGCAACTCTAGTCTCCACCGGAGTAGCCTTCTGGTGCACCGTCGAAGACGGAGGAACCTGAGAAGTAAGCCGAGAATCCATTTTCTTTGACCCCCTTCTTTCCTCCTTTCTTTCCCTTGGAGATCCTCCTTCCGTTGATAACGACCTCCGGTGGTGGTACCCAAGCCTTGCCTCCCTTCAACTCGGGTGGTGTTACTCGAGCCTTGCCTCCCCTCAGGCCTCCTACCTCCTTCAGATGTTCTAATGCGAACTCTGATAACCCTCTCAGTTGGGAGAAGAACCATGTCTTGACCTCTTCTCCCTACCTAGGTTATTATCCCTAGCGCAGTTAAGAGGAAGAGGAGATGAAGGATCCTCCAAGTCAGTAAAGTCGAAGGTATACAATCTTGCAATCAAAAAACCCTAAATTAGAGAAAAGGAGAGGAAAGCGCAAGAAGAAGAGAGAAGAAACAAGGAGACAACGTTGCTTGGTTCTTCATTATGAATTAGTAGGTATTGTTTATATGGAAGAGTATTAGGAGTTCAAAGTTCTTGGAATTCAATATAATTACATCTATCGAGTTCTTGATTTATCTGCATACCTTAATTACAAGGTTATTCGTTTAATTACTCGTTTCTAGTCAAGACATAGTTTTTCCAATAATATCATAAAATCTTGTGATGCATGTTATCGATATACCCACTCGAGAATAAATAATTACATAGACAGACCTTCATAATTCATGATAATCTTGAATAGGATGAATCTTAGAATGAGTTCTTTAAATCTGTAAATCTTTAGATTGGCTGTAATTGTTGAACCCATATCTTCTTGGAACCTGTTTGGTATAATATCTTTAATCTTCTTACTACAATTACTACCTGCCTTTTCATTCTGCGAGTACCTGTTTGTTCTAGATTACTAACCAATTGCAGAATGAATCCGATGATTCCGTGAGAGATTCGACCATTGGGTTACACACTGTGCTACCCTGAGGTTTTATTTGATCAGGATCATGATGATCGGTTGATACATAGACTCCAATAAGTGTGGGGTAAGGAAACTATCTAGAATTCAGTAGGAATACATGATATATATATATATATATATATATATATATATGTGTGTGTGTGTGTGTGTGTGTGTGTGTTGTTATTCCGAATAGAATTGTAGGTTACAGGGTAACTCGCAAAAAAGGAAGCCTAAAAGCCTTTTCTGCCATGCTCACCGCCAGCCATTCGCTGCAACGAGCTCAATAACGTGGAAAACAACATTTTGGACTCGCCGCAGCAAGTAACCTAGTAGCACACAAAAGCCTTAAGTGGGCCAGGTTTGCAATCCTTTTCCTTTACACTTGCACATTTAAATTTATAAATTATTTACAAAAATAAGTGTGGGGGAGAGGAAAATAGCAGTTTAGGCATGTTTTATGAGTCACGTTATAATTTTGATAGAGTCAATCCTTTTCCCCAATTACCCGATCTTCTGAAGGTAAAATATTAACTGCCAAATAAGTGAGGGGGGGGAGTAATTTTACCTTAAAATTTTTTTTATGAGTTCCACATTATCGATTAATTTTTTTTTTCGTTTTCATTTGAATATTTTAGAATTTCTTTTTGATCAAATTTTATTTTTGTTTTTTTGTTTTAACCTTGCAAAACCATCTTTACTAGAAGCCGCTCATGGTTCCCAAGCTTATTATAATAAATGGTTATTTTATTTTTGTCTCCTAAGTACCCCTCCGTTTTAAAACTTCTTGTTTTCGAAGCATTAAGGACAATGCTTGTTTTAAGTGTGTGGGAGGGGTCTATATGATTGAAATTTTTAAGACTTCAGGGTCCTGCTAATTATTTTTGTTCCGAAAATTAAGTCAAGGTGAATTATTCAAAAAATTTATATCTTAGGTAACGAGCCTAGCATGTAGCATTTAGAAAAAAAAAATTTCAAATTTTAACTAAGATGCTTTTCTTAAAAGATATTTTTCGAAAATCAACGAATCTCACTTAGGCTTTTAAATGACTAGACTTAGGAAATTTAGAATTAGAAAATTCTTGATTTAGTAAGATTTTTATGGAGTTAACCCAATTAGAAATTTTCATATATCATGTAGGATATTCTTGTTTGCTTGAGCGAATTAACATATGCCTGAGAGAGTTGGAAGGATCATTGAAAGACCAATATGTGTGACCTAACCCTGTTGGAAGGATAAGCCCAAACATTGATCTACATGTTCACATTAATTGAGTGGTTTAACAGCTTAACTTTTTTTCTTCTAGAACTTGTAGTGAGTCTTAATTGAAGCTAACCAGCACACAAGAACCTGGAAAGATTGAGGCATTCATTCTATAACCCTATGCCCAAACAAATTTATCCCTAGTCACCCCCTTTGAGCCTAAACAAGTAACCATGAGTAAGGAAGAATCTAAAGCATGTCAAATTAATCATTTGAATTCTGACCTCCCTTCATGTTTTGATTATAGAGAATCTAATAAGTCCAAAAAAGACTTACGAAAAGAAAAGAAAAGAAAAGTGAGAAGCTTTAAGCAAAGAAAGAGAAAAGTAAAGAAAAAAAAATCAAGAATAGCATATAAGCTAAAGATTTTTAAGATAGTGTAAAAGGTTGAAGGTTAGAATCGTGTATCTTAGGGCAATACAATGGAGAGATCCAAATTATCCTTGGACTTGCAATTTTCTTTCTTTAGATTAGGATAAAAATATTTGGCCTCCATCAGCAATGTTACAAGCCCCAAAAGACCTCTTGACTGGGAACTTGTGTGCAACAACAATGGAGATAGAGACCCTCCTCAAGTCTATGGTAAGAAACATGTAAGTATGTTATGAGTGCAATCTTATGCCAAATTATGGTGAGGCTGTGAGTGAATTGATAAATTGGTCCTAAATGATCATGAAGAAATTCTCATGCATGGTTAATAGGTCGAAGTTATCCTATGATCAAAATTTACTTGAGTACCTACATCGTAAATCTTTATTTCTGATTGGGAGCACTAACCCTTTAAGTTACCTTGATCTTGAATGCTCTTAGTATAGATCTTCTTTGTTCAGGAGTACAAAGGTTTAAGTGTGGGGGGTTTGATCGCACCGAAAATAACCTAACTTTAGGGTGTAGAATAAAAGTTCAATAATATAAATATCCATGAAAATACACCAATTAGGTTGAATATTTCAACACAAGGAATAGATTAGAAATATGACAAAATGCCCAATAAAAGACACAAATTCTTAATATTCTTGATCATCCGCAAAACATGTTGAATATTAGATATGTGCGTTTAATGTTTGTTGAGTGTTGTAGGCTTAACAGGCATTAATGGAAAGAAGACATTCCAAGTGTTGAACCAAAACCAGAGCTGGAACTAGCAGCAAGGCCAAGAAAGGGATCAAGACAATCAAGGACGAAGCCATTCACTGCAGCCAACCAAACTGGACACACCACAGCGAGTAAAGGCCTACTTGACGTGGCGAGCACAAAACCACTCGTCGCAGTACACTGATGACGTGGCAATGACACAAACAGAAACTTAATGAGCGATTTTAAAAAGGAGTCCAGTCATTCAAAGAAGCGTAGAAGCGTTCAAACACATTCAAATTCAAAAGTTAAACCTGTAATCACTTATCCACTATCTCCATCCTAAACCTATTCATCAAAGTGGGACTACCGGGGAATTATAAATACAAGCTTCATCAAGTTGACAAGGATGGAAGATTTATACCATCAATACTTAGAAGTGAGAGCTTGTGAGATCATAAGCGGCTAGGTTCTTCTTGGGTTTCCAAGAAAAATGGTATAGGCATGAGCTGATGGTTTCACATTTGGGTTTAAATGATTTTGTCTGTGTATTCGTTCTTTTCGATTCTTATAATTATGTTTGCTTTGATTCATGTATTTAATATCTTGTTATATTCACCGTGTTATAGCATGTATAAAGTTGCTTGGTTCTTCATTATGAATTAGTAGGTATTGTTTATATGGAAAAGTACTAGGAGTTACAAGTTCTTGGAATTCAATATAATTATATCTATTGAGTTCTTGATTTATCTGCATATCTTAATTACGATGTGATTAGTTTAGTTATCCGTTCCTGGTCAGGACATAGTTTTGCTAATAATATCGTAAAATCTTGTGATGCATATTATCGATGTACCCACTCGGGAATAACATAATTACATAGATAGGCCTTCATAATACATAATAATCTTGAATAGGATGTATCTTAGAATGAGTTAGTTAAACCTGTAAATCTTTATATTGGCTATAATTGTTGAACTCATCTCTTCTTGGAACCTGTTTGGTATAATATCTATAATCTTCTCACTACAATTACTACTTGCCTTTTCATTATGCGAGTACTTGTTTGTTCTAGATTACTAACCAATTGCAGGATTAATCCGACGATTCTGCGAGAGATTCGGCCCTTGGGTTACACCCTGTGCTACCCTGAGGTTTTTATTTGATCATGATCGTGACGACCGGTCGAGACCTCGACTCGAAGAAATTCGAAGAGTTTTGGGCAGTGATCACTACCTTATAATGAAGAAGAAGAGTTGAAGATGATGCTAGAGAGGGCCTCCTGATCGTTACTCTGGTCTCTGCCGGTTATTGCAATCCGATCAAGCTCTACCACAACCACCAAGACCAAGTTCCCACCCTTTTACTCTCCTACGGTTTAGAGACTTCACTTTGGGAAATTGTGCGTCTGTCAACATAATGGAGGAGGTGGAGGGTTTAGTGAGTGTTTTATGTGGCTTAGGAGAAATCAGTGTTTGCCCTCCCTCAAGAATTTCCTTTTCGATTGGGTCTCTTTTCCATCTCCACACCAACCTATATTTTCGTTTACCTTGCCGACTCCTATTTTCTTTTCACTAAATTCCTCAATAACTTAATTGAATTTCTATATGCAACTAATTAATGTATCATTCAATGTCACACACCAGAATGTTTAATTTAAGTCATATAATTAACAACTATCTATATAATTAACTAATATAAAAGAAACAAGTGTTACAGGGGAAGGCATTTATTTATTCAATTAGGATTAAAGTATTGAATGTACTGAACGAATTCATATACGAATAGCAAAAAAAGTGAACGAATACCTACACATTGCCATCCCATGCTTGGTGATACAACAATCGGTATTTATACATTTTGGTTTTACATTTATATATGCATCCTCTAATAATGATTATTTCATCATATATTTGATAATTGTGATTTAACTCATTTGGATAATATTAGTAATATTAGAACAAATTTACAAAATAAAAAATGGAATTAATAATAAAAAATTAGGAATAAAATTTTTAAAAAAATATAAACTTTAAAATTTATAAAGATACTTTTATTCAATTTCACAATTCATACTTAATTTAAAGATTATGAATATATGATATATTCTTATTATATATATATAGCTCTCCTATGGAGAGTTCAACCTATCAAGAGGTTGAGTTCTTGTGTCTATCTCTTTTTTTTCTCACTCTTACTTTATTGAAAAATTCAAATAAGAGAAAGAGTGAGAGAAAATACTCAAGTGAGATTAAGCTCTTCATAGTCTTCCCTATATATATATATATATATATATATATATATATATATATATATATATATATATATATATATATATTTTGCTTATTACTTGAAAAACTCAATAACCCAGAAATTACGAGCACGACATTGATATTTAACACCCGTAAATCCAGCAGCATTTGCGAGTTGCATGAATTCATGTTGATTTCGTTCTTTGCCACCTGAATATCGAACCATCATAAAAACATCAAGCTCAAAGTTACACTTCGTAGCAGCAGTGGTGTCAGGCATATCCGGTATGCCTAATTCAACTGCTATCACCTTCCCATTTTCAGGAGTTGCCGCATAGCAGTTCCTCAATAGTTTCACGCACTTCTCATCACTCCAAGAACAGAGAATCCACTGCAAAGTTACATCATCCTCCCTTTAATCAACTTTATAAACCCATAGTAATTGAAAGAGTTAATTAATTTTTACTCATCTCCTTCACGTTATTTATAAATGATCTCTTTAAACTTTAAAGTATATATTGATTAACTTTTTTATTATTAGTTGCAAGTTTCTTTTAAAAAAAAGTTACCATTTTTAATTTAAAGATTAATATCATTCAAGCTAAAACTAATTTAAAATAATTGAAATGGATAAGACTAAGTCCAAGTGTCCATTTTTTAAATTTTTATTAAAAAATGTATTTTTTAAGAATTAAATAGTTTTCTTAATATAAATAAGAATTAAATAGGTATGTTTAACCGTTCGCTTTGAAAGTCCTTCAAAACCAATAAATAAATAAAACAGTTTATTAAATTAAAATTTATAAATATTTATTCAATTAATTAATTAGCTTATTGATGTTATGAATTTTAATTATATTAATTTAAAAATATTGGAGTGTAATTAAATTGAATTTACTCAACCTTCATAAAAATGGCATCTGCCTTGGGTACACTTTCAAACATATCACCAGCCATGTGTTCCACCCCTGTAATATTATAAAATAGAAAATTTAATTACACCCAATATTATTACACTCAATATTATAAATTAGTATCAAAATAAATATTCAATCATTGTTATTTGATTCTTCCATTCATTATTTGATATCTAATGCACACACAAAAATATTTTTTATATTAAAAATTAAAATAGATGGTACTGCAAAAAGGAAGATAGTTATTTAATTTCAGTGGCCTTATTACATTTCTTAATTGAATATAATTTTTTTTTTAATTTTTAACTATTAGAATAACTTTTCGTCTATTATCTTTCTTGTCTCTCTTTTTTATAGTTTCATTCTTCCTATAATTATCCTATCCATTATCCCCACTGTCTCCAACTCAACTCATCATATCATATATTGTATTCTATTTTTAAATTATAAATTATGTTTTCGTGACACAAAAAAAGTGTAACACCAGAAAAAGCCACAATTATATTAATATAGATATACAAATAATTTAAAGATAACTTTTAAGATGTACCGGGATAAGGAGGGGCTTGTTGGATGACATGGAGCAAGTCAAGATTGATAGCCTTAATATGAGGGTATTTGGAAGTGATCATGCTGAGGCTGAAGCCTAGGCCACCACCAATATCCACAAGTGTGTTGAGATTCTGAAAGCCATGGTAAGATTCAAGAACCTTCTTCATAACTATGCAAGTGTGTTGGGTCAATGCTGTGTTGTATAACTTGTTGAATTCTGAGTCTTTCCCAAGGTATTCAAATGGGCTCACTCCATGAGTCAGTTCAAAAGCTATTCCTCCTTTCAAAATTGCATCTTTCAAATGAATCCTACCAATTAATTTATATTATCAATATATATGTATATATATATACATTTCAAGGATATGTAAACTCAACTTGAAAAATATGATTAGATTCTAGCCGGTGTAAACTATTTAATTTGAAACTCAAATGTTGAAGTTGAATGTTATAATACATTATGCTTTTCAAATGGTTTAGATTTTTTTTTGGTTTCCCAAGGTATCCCCCAGCCCGACAGGCCAAGGACTAATCCTCCGCGGATCTGAGCTCCATTTAAGGGTTTGCCGCTGGCCAATTGATTGCTGCATACACAAGGTGAGATTCGAACCCCCAACACTTGCTTAAGCGACCTAGTAAACTAACCACTGGACCAACCAAACTTGGTTAAAATGATTTAGATTAATGTTATTATTCTGAGTAAGTTTATAATCAAAATGCCATTATGAAACCACCAACCCAGTACGTGACCCACTCCGATTCTATAACTGTAAGTAATTGGAAAACTTGCATAGAAAAATATGGTGACATGGTGAAATGTATACGTATTATATATATATATATATATATATATATATATATATATATATATATAGTATATGTAATATAATTATAAATTCTTTTAATAAAAAGGGACAATATTGTAAATAGTAATAATATTAAAAAAGAGATAAAATGATGGGAAAGGAAACAAAAAGAAAAGCAGGGAACTAGGGATGAATTCATGTATAATACTCACCAGCTTTCCAGAAAAGACTTGTGCTGAACCACAACCAAGATGTTAGCCAGCGACATACCATCGGCATCATGAGCGAAAAACTTGGACACCGGAGTGAGGCTATAGAGCCTTTGGGACACAACTCTTTCTTTTTCTTCTTCTTCTGAAGAATTAGAGCAATGAAGAATAGAGTGCGTAGCGAGCAGCCCAAGGAGGCGATCCAGCATTTTGGGCGTCTCTGGGTTCTTCGTTGGAAGCTGATCCGCAATGTCGTTTGCAGACAGCTTGGCGCCTTCACCGGCTTAACACATTCCATTTGTCAATGTTTTCATACCTTCTAATTGATTCAATTTTGATTTGATTAGAGTTATTTAATGATAATTGATCACCTTCAAATTAATGCTAAGAGGCAAGAGATCAAGTACTAATAGACAATGTGTTATTAGCTTACGAGCTTGTTCATGCTCTAAGAGGCAAGAGATCAAGTACTAATAGCTTTATGGCGGTTAAGTTGGACATGAGTAAAGCATATGATAAAGTATAGTGGGCGTTCTTGGAAAAGACTATGAAGAGGTTGGGTTTTTATGATCAATGGATTGATCGTATCATGAAGTGTGTGACCACTGTTAAATTTCAGGTTAGAGTCAATGGGGAGGATACGGATTGTTTTACACCTGAAAGAGGCCTTAGACAAGGCGACCCACTTTCACCATATTTGTTATGTGCTGAGGGATTTAGTTCATTAATCAAATCATATGAGACTGCCGGACGTCTTCATGAGGTTAAGGCTTCATTTAGAGGCCCTAGTATCTCTCATTTATTTTTTGCAGATGATAGCTTAATTTTCCTGAAAGCAAATGACGCTGAACCACAGGTGTTAAAGGATATTCTTATACAGTATGAGAAAGCATCCGGTCAAAAAATTAACTTTGAAAAATCTGCAGTATTATTTAGCTCAAATTGTCCACAGGAGGAGCGTGATTTAATCCTGAATAGGTTGAATATTCGGGTACAAGCTTTCAATGAAAAATATTTGGGCTTACCAACTGTGGTTGGAAAGAATAGAGGGAATGCTTTTAAATCGGTTAAGGAGCGAGTATGGAAGAGGTTGCAGGGATGGAAGGAGAAATTGCTATCTAAAGCAGGCAAGGAGGTCCTTATCAAGGCGGTAGCCCAATCTATTCCAACATATTCTATGAGCTGTTTCTTACTACCTCAAGGCCTTTGTAGGGAATTAACTCAAATGATGGCCAAGTTTTGGTGGGGTGCAAATCAGAATCAGGCAAAAATCCACCGGCTAAGCTGGGAAAAATTTACGTTGCCAAAAAACGTGGAGGAATGGGATTTAGAGATTTGGTAATGTTTAATAAGGCGCTTTTAGCTAAACAGGGCTGGAGAATTATTTGTAATGAGAACTCGTTGATTCACACAGTTTTGAAAGCTAAGTATTTTCCTCATACTGATTTTATGCATGCGAATATGGGGGTTAACCCATCATACACTTGGAGAAGTTTGATTGAAGGTAGAGAGCTGCTAAAACCGAACTTACTGAGATGTATTGGAGATGGTATATCTACCAATATTTGGATGGATAGGTGGATTCCATGGGTGAGTGAAATCACGAATGATAATATGGTAGGTGGAAGTTTGGCCGTCAATTATGTATGTGAATTGTTAAATGAGGAGGGTACGGGGTGGAATGTGGCAGTGATATCATCAATTTTTAGGGAGAATATGTGCAATCGGATTCAAAAAATACCTATCAACCATAGACAAGGTGAAGATCGATGGTCTTGGGTACCGGATCTGAAAGGAGTTTTTACAGTGAAGTCATGTTATAAGGTGGCTATGGCTGAGAGATGGCCAGGGATCAACATCACTCCTGGGACTTTGATTACTGTAGAGGAGAAATTTTGGAAACGGATATGGAAGTTACCATTAATGCCCAAGTATAAGGTGTTCATATGGAGAGTGTGCTTAGACATTCTTCCTACGGCAGGGGCGCTTAGTGGCAGGGGTGTGAATATAGATGCGGTGTGCTCTTTATGCGGGAGTGATGAGGAGAGTACATTTCATGCTCTATTGGAATGCCCAAGGCTAGACTCGGTGTGGCAGGGAGCACCCTTTGATTTACACAATCGTATCTACCATAACTCTGTTTTAGAATGGATAGTTGTGGAAGGATTGAGCTGGTCAAATGAGCAATTATGCATGACTATAATTTTGGTCTATTTATTATGGAATGACAGGAATGCAGTGGTGCTGGAGGGGAAGGACCAAGCAGTGGCGAACTGTTGGGTCCAAGTGGCTAGACGCTGGGAGGAGATGAAGGACGCGAAGACACTGGAGGATGAGACTGTGATGGACGTTGGAATTTATATAGGTGGCGGGCGCTAGCGACGGGTTGGTATAAACTTAACTGCGATGCGGCACCACTGCATTCCTGTCATTCCATAATAAATAGACCAAAATTATAGTCATGCATAATTGCCCTTTATTTAATTTTGTGTTTTTTCATTGGGTACCTAGAACCTGTAATGGTGTGGAGCATCATTTAGCTTGTTTTGCAAAAATTTCACCAACGAACTACTGGTGGATAGGGATGGCAATCTTACCCGGACCCAACGGGTACCCTGAAAATTTACTCATTGGGTCCGGGTCTGGGTATTGAAAAAATGGGTCTGGGCCCGGGTCTGGGGATTTTAACGGGTAAAAGTCCGGGTCCAAGTCCGGGGACGGGTAAGGGTGTATTCACCCCGGACCCGGACCCGGTGATATAATATATATAAAAATATTTCATATATAAAAATATATTATATATCATATCAAATTGTGTGTTTTAAGTTTGTTTTTCTTAAACTTGAAAATAATTAAATTTATGAATGTGTGTTCAATACTTGTGATTAAAGTACTTGTGATGAAAGTAGCAAATTTTGTAGAAAAAATAGTAAATTTTCCGGGTCCGGGGCCGGGTATCAAATTTCATACCCGGCGGGGACGGGTCCGGGGATGGGGAAAATATTAATTACCGGGGCCGGGGACGGGGATTGCAGTATCCTACCCAGACCCTACCCATTGCCATCCCTACTAGTGGAAGGATTCTATTCCTTTATTTTTTATTGATGTACTGAAATTTGATTTCAATTAATGAATTACCCTGGTACCGCCCTGGTTCTCAAAAAAAATATTAAGCCTAATTGACCCGCGGTGCGGGCGTGACTATTGAGTAATGAGTATGCCATGTAAGATCTAATCATCTATATAACATCGAGATTAATAATATTAAATCCGGAAGCCAATCGTATATCTGATTATGTCATTAAATCTTTCTCTCTATATTCTCATTGTACACATTTGAACACACTATAGGATTGGGTGTGTTTGTTACGTAAAAAAGAAAATGGGAATGAGAATGGAAATGAGCAACAGTGGATTGGGGTTAGAATGAAAATTAATAAAAGTGGGACTCGTAGCAAGGCCTAGGAAGAGAGAAAATCAGAAAAGGAACAGAGCATTCGCTGCAGCAAGCAAATCCATTCGTCACAGCAAGCAGGAGATTACTCGTTGTAGGGAGTAAAACAACTCGTCACAGCGAACGGACTCCTATTCCTAATGAAACCGGGGGTCCTAAAGCAATATAAATTGGTGTCTCGCAAGGTTGGAAAGGTATCCCATCAATTCAGCAATTCACAAATTCAATTAGAGATTAGAGAGAGAATATGAGCGGCTAAGTTCTTCTTGGAAAGAAGAACTAGCATAGGCATTAGCCGATTCATTCGTCTTTTGTATTTTATCCTTTCCGACTATCGATTGTATTTTTTCTTTCTAATCACATGTCATTAATTAGTTTATTCAATTCTTCCATGAACAGACTAGTACTTAGTTTGTTTGATCATTCATATAAGGTCGATAATCATTGATTATGTGGTAGGACACTTGGAATTCTTGATTTCTTGTAATTCGAATATAATCTAATAATCGGATTCTTGATTGTATGCATCTCTTATTGCGATCATATTTACTTGAATTAATTGTTGATCATTGAATATATCATAAAATCTCTTTATATATGTTATTGTTGTTCCTGGTCGGTGATAATATAATGTTCTCATTAGATATGCTTTTGTAATGCATGACTATTATGAATAAGATGAATTAAAGAATGAATTGATTGAACCTAAATAACTTTAGATTGATTATGATTGTCTAGTTCTAATTCTTTTTGGGATCCTGTCTCATATTATATTTTACCCTTTGAACATATATATTTAACCTATATTTTTATGGAATCATAAATATACTTTAGTTGTTGAAGCTATATTTGAATTAATTTAAATGTTTTTTATCTGAATATTTAGTTTATATTGAGCTAACAAAAGAGATATATATATATATATATATATATATATATATATATTTAAGAAATCTATATGGCGTTTTATGACACTTTGCAAGCGCAACAGAATGATAACCGGGTATTTTCCAATGGCAACACTTACAAAGCTCCAGTATTATAGTTTCTGTTGCCTTAAAGGCGCCATAAACTCACAAAAAATGAAAAAATAAAAATTGAGGCAAAATATTATTTAGTCCTTGAATTGTTGGTCAAACTACTATTTAGTTCCCGAATTTATCAAAAATACTATTTAGTCCCCAAAATATTTAATTATGTCAACTATTTAGTCCCGAAATTTAACAAAATACTATTTAGTCTCCGAATTTGTAACTATATCAATTATTTAGTCCCCAAACTTGGCAAAAATACTATTTAATCATCGAATTTGCAACTCTGTCAACTATTTAGTCTCCTGACTGTTACCCGTTATAGTTGACAGAGTTGCAAATTCGGTGATTAAATAGTATTTTTGCCAAATTTGAGGATTAAATAGTTGACATAGTTACAAATTCGGGGACTAAATAGTATTTTGTCAAATTCCGGGACTAAATAGTTGATGTAGTTAAACATTTCGGGGACTAAATAGTATTTTTTTATCAATTCGGGGACTAAATAGTAATTTGACCAACAATTTAGGAACTAAATAATATTTTGCCTCATAAAAATTAAATGATAATGATAATGGCGCATCTAAAGCGTCACAAAATAATTTTGTGGCGCTTTAATATTTTGTGGCACTTGTTCTAGCGCTTGATCTTAAGCGCCACAAAGGCGTGTTTTTTTTAGGCATGTTCTGATGTTCAAGTGCCACAAAGTGACTGTAGTGACTCTTGAAGTATCACAAAAAGACATTTTTAAGCACCACAAAAAAGCAAAATTTTTGTAATGTTGGATATCTATATATTATAAAATATAATATTCAATATTCAATACAATATATATTATTAAATAAAATTTTGTGTTTTTAAAATTATATATTAGAATGGTTGTTTTAAATTTTTATTTATAGTAATTATGTATATTTTTATTTTAAAATTATTTTTATAACTATATATTTATTGGGTGGATATCGAGTATTTTATTTTATTATAGAGTATCCAATAATATCTAATGTTTCATTACTTTTTTATAGTATTTCGGATGTTTCGAATATTTCGGATACCAAATAGTTTTAGATACGAATATTAAAGAAGGCATTTTTTTTATTTGATTAGGATTTTAGTATTGGATGTATTATTGGGTGAATTCAAAATGAATGAATACCTACATATTGCCATTCCATGCATGCTTGGTGATACAACAAGCGGTAATTATAGATTTTGGTTTTATATATAATTTGTATCCTCTAATAATGATTATTATTTGATCTTATGCTTGATAATTATGATTTAACTAATATGGATAATATTAGTATTATTAGACCAAACTAAGAAAAAGATAATGGAATTAATAATAAAAAATTAGGAACAAAATTAAAAATAAATATAAACTTTAAAAATTATAAAGATACTTCTATTCAATTTCACATTTCATACTTAATTTGAAGATGAAGAATATATCATATATTATTATTATTATTATGGCTCTCCTATATATGGAGAGCTCAACCTCTCAAGAGGTTAAAGTTCTTCATAGTCTTACATACATACATATATATATATATATATATCTTCCTCCTTATTACTTGAAGAATTCAATAACCCAGAAATTACGAGCACGACATTGATATCTAACACCCCTAAATCCAGCAGCATTTGCGAGTTGCATAAATTCATGTTGATTTCGCTGTTTGCCACCTGGATATTGAGCCATCATAAATACATCAAGCTCAAAGTTACACTTGGTAGCAGTAGTGGTGTGAGGCACATCCGTTATGCCTGATTCAACTGCAATCACCTTCCCATTTTCAAGAATCGCAGCACAGCAGTTCTTTAATAATTTCAGGCACTTCTCATCACTCCAGTCATGAAGAATCCACTGCAAAATTACATCATCCTCCCTTTAATCAATTTCACAAACCCATAATAATTGAAAGAGCTAATTAATTTATACTCATCTCCTGCATTTCTCGTCTTTTATAAAACATCTCTTTAATTTAGTATATTCATTAACTTTTTTTTATTATTAGTTCCAAATTTCCCTTTCTTTCTTTTTTTTTATAACCAAATTTGCCTTTTTAATTTTAAAGATTAGCATCATTCAAGCAAAAAAGAATCTAGAAATAATTGAAGTGGATAAGACTAAGTCCAAGTGTCTATTTTAAAGTTATTTTATTAAAAAATGTATATTTGTAAGGATTAAATTTTTTTTTATAAATAAGGATTAAATAGTTATATTTAATAATTCGATTTAAAAGTCATTCAAAACCATCAAATAACTAAACCAATTTATTAAATTAAAATTTATAAATATTTATTCAATCAGCTAATCAATTTTAATTATATTAATTATTAAATTAAATTGAATTGAATTTACTTAACCTTCATAAAAATGGCATCTGCCTTGGGTACACTTTCAAACATGTCACCAGCCACGTGTTCCACCCCTGTAACATTATAAAATGGGAAATTTCATCACACCCAGTATTATTACACTTTATTATTAAAATAAATATTCTATCATTGTGTTTTGATTCAGGCATTCATTATTTGATATCTAACACACACCAAAATATTATTTATATTAAAAATTAAAATAGATGGTGATCATGTGAAAAGGAAGATAGTTATTTAATTTAACTCCTGATTACACATTTTAATTGACTATAAAATGCTAATTAAAACTATGTTTGTATTAATTAATCTTTTTTTAATGAGAAAATAGTAGTAAAGGAAGGCACTCCCAAGAACTATCGGAAAGGGCGCCAATGACATGTTTGAGAGACCAACAGAGGCCTAACCCAAAGGATTATTGCACAGGCCTAAACCACAAGCAGTTTTACGTAGTCGCAGCTACTCAACTAGTCCTTGAGTGCCAAGGGATCTCCCTGTGAAGGGATGCCAACCCACCAAAATATTAATGAACCTTTCCCATATATAGTTATATACAAATAATTTAAAGATAAATTTTTAGATATACCAGGATAAGGAGGGGCTTGTTGGATGACATGGGGCAAGTCAAGATTGATAGCCTTAATATGAGGATATTTGGAAGTGATCATGCTGAGGTTGAGGCCTAGGCCACCACCAACATCCACAAGTGTGTTGATATTCTCAAAGCCATTGTAGGATTCAAGAATTTTCTTCATAACTATGCAAGTGTGTTGGGTCAATGCTGTGTTGAAATACTTGTTGAATTCTGAGTCTTTCTCAAGGTATTCGATCGGATTCACTCCGTGAGTCATTTCAAAAGCTCTTCCTCCTTTTAAAATTGCATCTTTCAGATGAACCCTATCAATTGATATATATGATCAATATATATATATATATATATATATATATATATATAGCGTTTTATTTTATAAGTTAACATATTATGAATTAACATTACAAATTGACCTATAAAAATTCAATTTATTTTACCTATTAATATATTATAAATAAATATTATATATCAATATAAGATATAGCCCAGCTTGCAAGTCCACTGGAACGTGACCCTAAATAAACCAAAGTTAAAAGTGATTTTTTAAAATGGGCCAAAATGAACTCACCAGCTTTCCAAGAAGGACTTGTGCTGAACCACAACCATGATGGGAGCCAGCGACATACCATCAGCATCATGAGCGAAAAACTTGGACACCGGAGTGAGGCTATAGAGCCTTTGGGACACAACTCTTTCTTTTTCTTCTTCTTCTGAAGAATTAGAGCAATGAAGAATAGAGTGCGTAGCGAGCAGCCCAAGGAGGCGATCCAGCATTTTGGGCGTCTCTGGGTTCTTCGTTGGAAGCTGATCCGCAATGTCGTTTGCAGACAGCTTGGCGCCTTCACCGGCTTTGGCTATGATGTCGAAAACGCCGAGCTCGAATGTCGTTTGCAACGCCATTGGGATCACACTCGACATCACCAACTGCATCGCGTAGCTGAAGCTTTCTTCTTCTTTTTCGATGCCGTTTAATTTCGAGACTTCGGATTCCCGTTTCAAGGTCTGGGCCATTGGGATTAAGGATATATATGGAATTTCTCAATTTAGTACTGAACTAATGATTATTGATCACTGTATTGTATTCCAAACTCAATTTTCATAGCACTTATATATATAGGGACGCTCGGAGTTGCTTTGCACCCAACAACAAATTTTTTTTTTTAAATTTTTAGAAAATTTTAAAAAAGTGGGGTGAGTCTATGATAAAAATTTTAAAAAAGTGGGGTGAGTCAATCCCCATACCGGACCCAGACGCATAAAAATTTTAAATAAATTATTATTTTATTCATATAAATCTTATTTTTATCAAATTTTTTTATCTATAATCACAAAAAATAAAAATAAAAATTAAATCATAAATATAAATGTACTATTAAATTATTTTAATATGTATAAAATATTTAACATTTTTTTCTTAGAATTACATATTTTTTTCAACACAATAAGTTTTAAAATATTACTTTTTATATATAAAAATAAATATTTACTATTGCGGGTAGGGTGTGGGTAGAGTACCACTTCCTTACCCAGACTCGGACTCACTTACTTTGTACCCAAATCCATACACTGACTCACAAGATAAAATTTCAAAGTACCCATTAAATATAAGTATTTTGATCATTCCTAGTTAGGTAGTACCTGGATACTACCCATCAAATATATTATACCCAATAACCCATCACTTACCACCACTACCCACCACCACCAGTCACCACTACCCACTAGCAACCACCACGACCACTCACCACCAACACCATGCACCACCCGCCGCCACCACTTACCACCACCACCCACCACCACCATCACCACCACCCACTATTTAAGATGACTATACGGGGTTTGCACTTTGCTTTATCTCTATTAGATATATATATATAGCATTGTCAAAACCGGTCGATCCGACCGTGACGAGCCAGCATTAAATGGGTCGGGGCCGTTTATTTGAAGCCCGCCCATATTTTTTTAAAATATATTTTTTAAAAAAATTAATTATAAAATTATATATTTACTTAAAAAATAGTATTTTTTTACTTTAAATTATATTTTATTAATTTTAATTATTATTTAAATTATTTATACACATTATTAGAATATAATTATTATTTAACACATAAAATTACTTAAAACATATATATTTATACATATTTTAAACAAATATATATTAATTTTTTCTTTTCTTTTTTTAATTTTTTTACGGGCCGGCCCGTGAGGCCTGGGCTAGCCCGTTTAACCACGGGCTTAAACGGGTGAACCCGTTTATGTCCGTTTTTAAATGGACCTATTTTAGCTTACTCAAGTCCTTCCATTTAGCGGGTGGACTAGGCTGGCTCGCTAGCCTAAGCTCATTTTGACACTACTAGCTATATAACAAAAATTAAAAAGAACATATTTTAATTTTGTTTCAAATTATACAATATCACTAGACTAAATTACGTAGTACTTTACTTAACTCAATAAATTGACTTCTGCAATCAACTTCGTACTGTGATTCAATTTAATTATTTAAACAATTTCTTTACTCCGTTGATGAATGTGTAACTCAAAATGTGAGGCTAACCATTTAAAAAAAAATTGTTTTTTTTTTCTGGGTCAACATTCAAAATCAGTTCGATTTCCAATTTTTTACCGGGTCATCCAGTTTTGACCGTTCCGACTAGAAATCTGGTTTTTTCATCAAACTGAACCGGACAAACAAAAACAAAATATAAAGTAATACTTTTTTTTTATAATTATGTATAATAATGGGCTTAGCCTAGGAACTTAGGTAAATACATGGTCCATTGTAATGGGTATTAAAGTACATAGGCTTGGGTTAAACCCAAGCCCATATAATTAAGTAAAGCCCATGGGCTTAAGCCTGGCCCAACCGGCCCGGCTCGATCCATGAACAGGGAATGTGAGGTTGGAGCTCATTCGGTATAGTTCTTAACAAGGAAGGTGAACTGAAGCTTTCCATGCTACACGTTTGATATGGTTCTGCACAGGGAATGTGAGGCACTAGCAGAGGGAAGGTTACTTCTCTCATGATGTGGAGGGAAAGTGAGATGGAGAGAAGGAAATGGTGGATGAAAGTACCACTTTGTCCTTCTATCCACATACCAAATAATTTTAATTTCTATCTTAAAGGGTAAAATAGTTTTTTTTATATTTTTTAACTTTCACTTCCCAATCTCTTCTAATTTCAACAAACCATTTGAGTGTTTTAAAAAATAAAGAGAGTAATAGAAGTAAAAATTTTAATATTATTCTCGTAATAAATAAATAAATAAAAATAGGGGAAAAGAGGGTTAAAAATAGAATTAACTAATATAACATGCATACCATTCCAATTAACTCCCAATGGGTTTGAAATTTTAAATGTTGAGTGGTTCAGGATGATTTAAAAATGATCCTAAATCACTTCACCTCATTGGCTCATTAAATTTTTAAGGGCTAATTATATTTTAGTAGCTTGTGGTTTGGCCTGATTTCAATAGGTGTCTTGTGATTTCATTTTTGTCAATTAGATGTTCTGAGGTTTGTACCGCTAGCAACTCAGTGCTCTATGATTTAATTTGTTAAACTTTTAATAGAAATACCTTATGTGTTATGCACATGATCCTTAAAAAACCTTCAAATTCTTTTATTTCCTTTACTTTTTGGATCTAAAGTCTAAATTCACAAAATATTTTTTTAAATTAAATCTAACCTAATATATCTAAGAGAAACTCATAAACTCACAAATTCATCAATTATCAAACATAATTAAGAAAGAAGCATAAGAATACATTAAAAACAATAAAAAAAACTACTCTAATCCTTTGAATGACATCTTGTGGTCGGCTCCTCAAGATTAAACATCTTTCTTTATTCTAGGAATTGATTAATTATCTCTAGCAAATTGTTCTGTTAGACAGTTAGCATCTTAAAGGAAGCCCACACTTGCAGCAACAAAATAAAAATGTCAACTTTTAATAGTTTCGCAGAGGCTTTAGGTTTCGATTTCAACTAACATAGTAAGGTATTCATCTTTCCACTGCTTCAGCTTACGCTATATTGTCGAATTGAAAGCTGCTTTTTCGAGCCAAAGTACAATTATGCTTCCCAGAAACGCATATTTGTGACCTATATTTTCATGTGAACTAAAATGATAAACTGTGAATCCAAGGGGTGTGGTTGAGTAGAAGGGACTCATTCATCCTTAACCAAGTGTCAGGGGTTCGATTCCTGCCTTGGGTATGGAGCAGCTTTAAATCCTTGGGCAGCTGTCCCACCCTTCGAGGTGCCTACAATTCAGCGAGGCGATTAGTCACTGTACTCGACGGTGGATACCCTAGTCTAGACAAAAAAAATGATGAACTGTGAAAGAAGACGTAGTATCCTTAAACCCCTTTCCTTTTCCTACTTTTTCCCGCTCTTCAATGGAGAAAGAATTAGGTAGCAGAAGTATGCTTTAATTTTTTTGGTTCTTAGTTTTATATTCCATAGTAGATAGTTTTGTGAGTTTATGATTTCTTTCTAAATTAAATTAAGTTTATTTTTTAAAGAGATGTTGTTAATTCAGACTTTATATCCAAAAAATACACGAGAGAAAAAAATTGAAGTTTTTTAGGGGTCATGTGCCTGGCACCTGAGGTATTTCCATTAAAAGTTTAACATACTAAACTACAAAGCATTGAGTTGCTAGTGGTACAAACCTCAGAGCACCTAATTGATAAAAATGAAACTACAAGTCTCTTAATTAAAATCAGGCCAAACCACAAGCCACTAAAGTGTAATTAACCCAATTTTTAACTAAGAGTTCATAAATACAAATCACTCTACTTTATCCTGGACCATTCTCAAACCATCTTCATATATAAATCCTAACCAAGCATCAATTTATTTAGCCATATGGGAATACAAGATTCTTACCCTTAGGTAAATTTTTTTACAAAAAAAAAAAGTAAAGAAACATGGAATACTTTATTCTGGAGAATATTGTAAGATTATGGGTGCGTTTGGTAAGCTGAAAGGAAATGAGAGGAGGTCTATCGTGTTTGGAAGTAAAGTTTGAGAATGAGAATGTGAAGGGATTAAAAATTACCACTTTATCCCTTATATTAAAATATTAAAGAGATTTTGTTAATGCAGACTTTAGATCCAAAAAATACACGTGAGAAAAAAATTTAAAATTTTTTAGGGGTCATGTGCCAAGCACATGAGGTATTTCCATTAAAAGTTTAACATACTAAATTACAAAGTATTGAGTTGCTAGCGGTACAAATCTGAGAGCACCTAATTGATAAAAATGAAACTATAAGTCACTTAATTAAAATTAGGCCAAACCACAAACCACTTTACCCCATATATTAAAATATTAAAAAGAAAAAAAAATTATGATTGTGTTAAATCAAATGGCATAATGAACATTTTCACACCTTAATTTTTTTTAATAAATTTTTACATTTCCCAAGAGAGAGTGTTGGTAGCCTTTCTGCCACTGGGCCCACTATTCCTTCATCTTTTCCTTCATGTAAAAAGCATACCAAAAACACATTATTGGATTAGTTTTTTTTTTTTTTATTTGTTTCGGAATCTTCATTAAATTGGTAAATCTAAATTAAATTTTTCCTGAGGGCCAAAAACAAGAAAAGAAGGGACAAAACTCAGAAGGGACATGCAGGGAGCCACATTGCAAATTAGCATATATTTGACGTGTGGATAGTGGAAAATGAACGGGGAAGGCCCGCACTATAATTACTGGCTTGTTTGGCCAAGTTTATTTTGGTGTTATAAGTGTTTATTTTTTAAAAGTGATTATTTTGTTAAAATGAAGTATTTGGCAAACAATTCAAAAGTGATTTTGAATTGAGCAGAAGAAACAGTTTTTTAGTTTTAAGTAAAAATTAAAAATTGAAATTTCTTATACTAACAAAAAATATAAGCTAAACTTTAATTATTTTAGGATAAAAGTACCCTTATTAACGTTTTAAAATTTTCATTTTACCGCATCCTAAAACTTAACCCCTACCTTTAATAGTTTCTAACATTATTTTAGGACAATAATAATAATTTATCAAAATAATAATAATATATATTTATAATTAATTTTTCACTTGAATAAAATCAATACATATTGAAAAAATAATAATCATAAATAAAAAAATTATATGAATTAAAACTAATAATTTTTATTAAAATTTTATTAAATTAATAAACTAATTAAAATTTTATATTTCTTTGTGTAATAAAACTTTTTTTTGATAAAGTGTAATAAAACTTAACAATAATAAACTTTTATACATTCTAGTTATTTAATAATATTAATAGTATTTAAATCTCTATATGTCATTCTTAATAATTTTATAGTCAAAAGCACTTTTTAATATAAATTTATCAAACAAAAATTATTTTGAAAATGTACTTTTTAACTTAGTTTGTCGAACACAAATTAGTTCTTTCTTGCAGTACTTTTTTTCAAACTCTAATTAAAATGAAGTTATTTAAAAATAAAAAATTTCAAAAGTAATCTCAAACTGGTCTTAAATACCCAATAATACTGTGAGACGAGCCTAACAGCTTTGATAACAAAAAACAAAATCATTTTTAATTAACTCTGTTAAATTGTAAAAGATTTTATCCTCTTTAATCATTTTGATAAATTTGTTAATAAAATTTGTTGTGATAAGACGAGGCTATAAAATTCTGTAATTATCATTTTTTGTTCAAATAATTTATAATGTAAAATAAGGACTGCAATTAGGGGTGTTCAACGGATTGAATTGAATTGGATAAAACAATTTTTTCAACCAATCCAATCTGGATTGGATGATGAAAACATCATCCAATCAATCCTGTAAAAATGTTTCATCCAATCCAATCTACATTAGATTGGATTGGTTGATCGGTTTTCTATGTACAAGAAAAAATTGAAAATCACATATATTTTTCTAAGCCACAAGTCCTAATATGAAGACTTAAAGACTACAAACTAAAATTAATAATTCAAGCACAATTCAAACAAAATAAAGACTTAAAAACACAAATTAAAATTAATAATTCAAACACAATACTAATATTTAAAGAGTACAATCAAATTTAACAATCTATTGCTTTCCAATTTTGAAAATTTGCAAGAGTTATGCTTCCAAGTCGATCATATTAACTGTAAATATAGAACAAATATTTTAATATATATTGCAAACATATATGAACCAATCAATTAGAACAAAAAAAAAACTTAATTACCTCAATCTTGCAACTTCCAAAGTAACTAGGGCATCATCTAATTCCAACATATACAAATAAAAAAATATTAAAAGGTAATATATATATATATATATATATATATATATATATATATATATATATATTATTATTAAAATATTAATAAATGGATTGGATGAATTGGATTGGATTGGATGACACCTATACTCATCCAACAACCGATCCAATCCGATCGGTTTTGCCCCTAAGCTATCCAATTAATCTAATCAAATATCGGTTTTCGTTGAATTTTATTTGATTCGATTGCGCTACAACAAAACACAAATTTATCCACCGAAAATATTCCGTGGGGAATCCGTGGGAAAATGAAAAAAAATAAATAATTTTTTTTTCTTGAACTCCGTGGTTAATTTCTTGAAATTAGCCATGAAATTTATTTCGTGGCTAAATTCGTGAATAATTTTTTAGAATTAGCCACAGACTTCCAATCCGTAACTAATCCGTGGGTAATTGGTCAATATTAGCCACGGATTTTCAATCCATGGATAAATGGTTTATAATATTAATTTTAATTTTCAATTGAAAAAATTATATTTCTCTCTTCTAAAATAATACATAATATTACTATGGTTCAAAGATTATAATTTATTGGAATCTTAATTTATTATGATTTTATTTTATTTTATTTTTTGATAAATATTTTGATTTTATTTTATTAAAAGTAACAAAATTATTCTTTTAAAAAATTATATTAATCATATTTATGTAAAACATTTTATACATTTGGTGAAGTATATAATAAAACTAATGGATTTAACATAAGCTAAATTGCATATAATTTTAAAATAAAATTTTTAATACAAGTGAAAAACTAATTCTTTATATTATATGATTTTAGGGACTAAAATAACAACAAAAAAAAATCTCTAAACCATATGTTAGATGTATATTTATAAAATGTTTTACATTAATATAACAGAAGATGACAGATGGCTTAGTGGATATTGCAATCACAACCATGCATCATCTCCCAAGTTCGAATCCTCCCTAGACCATTTTTAAAAAATATATAAGGAGTAGGTTGCCGATCGCCGGTGATCGGCCGGCGGCTTTTCCGGTCCGTGGTTAATTACCCATGAAAATGGTCCGTGACTATTTCTCCACACGAATCTCCCACGAGATACTTCCGTGGCTATTTTTCCCAATTCCCCACGGAAGCTAAATTTTGTGGGGAAAATTTTACCCACGGAATTTCCTTAATCCGTGGGTAAATCTGATTTTTGTTGTAGTGTTGGATCGAATCGGTTGAAATTAGATCGGATTGGATTTGAACACCCCTAACTGCAATGAGTCGTAACTTTGGGGGACTTTTCCTTATGTGTGCCTACGTATCCTTGTGTAGGGATCAAAGTCCACATAGTTCGAAGAGGAAACGTCCGTGGTGGCCATTAGGCAGGAATGTTACTTGTAGTGGCCGTGTGCGACTAGGACGTGTATGTGTTCTTCGGGCGGGCGAGCCACCAGTTGGAGGTACCTCGTAGGTAGAGGGAGAGAGCAAAATTAAAGTCTCTGGATCGATGTTGCTTAGAGCAAGAGGATGCGTGTATCCTGTTAATGGAGTGAATATGAGCCGATGTCTGATAGGTAGACTTCAGGTAATGATGATCTCGTGGTATGCTTTTGTGTTGCGAGCACTGTCTTATTCGCTTCTAGGTTCCGTTTCTTTCAGTCTCCCAAGTGAGAGATATGTATACTTGGGTGTGGTCGACCATGTTTTTGCGCAGGGAGTTCGACCCACGATCTGGGGAGCTCACCGATACTATCTCTAATGCAGGAGAGTACGCGGGTGATTGTGAAGAGAAGTCACGTTCGAGACCGTTAAACGGTGTCACGTGTTATTGATTTGTAGTTCAATTAACCTTCTAAAAAGCTAGTGTCATGTGTCCACAAAAGAAAGGGAAGTTCATATAGAAATTATGGAAGAAATAAAATATAAATATGATCTTAAATAATTAAATATTAGAAATTAGAATAGTGTTTATGGGAGAAATCTATCTATTTAATAATCTAATCCCATACATATAAAAGAGTTCACACAGGAATTTTATTAATAAAACACCCTTCCATGACGTGGCTTCGCAATAACAACATCACACCTCCTCCTTACAATAAATCCACGTGTAAGCCCCCCACAATTGCACATCACATAACATAGGCACATGGAAGCATCTTGATTAGTGGCAATACCAAGAAGCAACACCAAATCGTTTATGGCTAAGGTCCCAAGAACATGATATGCTCTCATTTATGGCTAAGGTCCCAAGAACATGAAATCGAACCTCACTCAAATCGTTTTTGTTTTTCTTTAATTATTATCCGGTATTTGAGGCACTGTTTTGATTAATCTGGATTCGATTCACATCGCACACTTGATTATGGTGAGAGAATCTTCCAAAAAGAATAACTGCATTGACAAGATTTCGAATTCATCACGATCATACTTCAACAATACCAAACTACTTACTACTTGAACCAACCCCTCGTTTTGGTCACTCACATGGTCTTTGATTTTGTTTGATTCGTAAATTTTTAGTCGTTGGTGTTATAAATATTATTATTTATGAATATTAACAACTGACTTTATCTTCTTAAGTTTTTTTATGTACATAAATGAGTTTATCCTTTCATCATGTACATTAAGCATGAGCTTATCTTTTCATTATGTACATTATACATCTCCCTTTAGATCTTTCAGACTATAAATAGAGGTATTTTGTGATGATATGTACATAAGTGATAACATGAATAAAAAAATTACTCTCTTACTTCCCAATTCTCTATTTCTTGCAAGTCTCTTGTTCTTATAACTAGATGTCATTATATATATACATTTTATAATAGTTGGGTCATTGTCTTTAATTTATTCTTGTTTAAACTATACACTTATCAAATCATTCATTTTTTCCCTAATCTCATTCAAGGTAATAGAAAGTATTGGTGCTCATAAATTAAGTTAACAAAAACAGTTTCATTCATCCATGGATGAGTCACTGGATTAGCCATAATTGTGTAACAATCATTGGCTAATTATTATCTTCTATTTCTGCAATTATCAAGAATTAAAGAACCAATTTAGTGCGCCAGACACCCACACCAAAAGAAAGAAGAAGAAATATATTATGGCAAATTGTTATTAAAGAAAAGAATGTTATTAATATTGATAAATAGCCTTGTGAGATTAAAAAACAAATTAATTTTAGATGTTGGTGCTAAAAAAAATATGATTTTGGCGCTAAATATATGTTTTTTGGGGGGAAAAACATTCCATCTCATGGCAATGAGGAGGAGAAAATTTTCATTAAATGAATCATATCGATGTATTTTGAATTAATTTGGATATATTTTCTATATGTGACATTTTATTAATTATTAATTTGCAATTAATAAAATTAAATGGATAAAATTTGTTTAGATGATATAGCTAAGTTTCCTTCACATGAGAGGATCCAAATCCTGTCTCACACCTTCAATCCCTCCCTCTCACTAATTGTAAAATAACAAAATAGATCAATAAACCTAATGATTAGTAAAATCCAAAATAACTAACGCCATATTTGGTTTGGAAAATTGGGAGGAAAGAAAAGAAATTTTGTGTTTGAAAAGTCAATTTGGTCTCTTTTTAAATATTAACAATATTTAAAAGGTTTTGTTAGGACACTGGTTAAGAATGCATTTAATGAGGTGAGATAATGAAAATAAAACATAGAAATCACAACCTGTAATAAATGTGTTTTTCTTTTCTTTTAAAGACATAAATGCCCTTCACTTATTATCTCAATCTCTCTCTCTTTTCAATTTATTACAGTAATTTTTTATTTTGTATTCATATTATTATTCTAATAAATATTTATAATTAGGCTAAAGTACTATTTTGGTCCTCAATGTTTGCATGAAGTTTAATGTTGGTCCTCAATGTTTCAAAAGTTTAATGCTGGTCCTCAAAGTTTTTGTTTTTGGTCGATTTTGGTCCTCGAGCATAATACCGTTAACTTTTTGCCGTTAAATGATGACGTAGCATGCATATATAGCACACCCTCTCTCCTACATGTCATATTTTAATGACGTGGCATGACACATCACTGCCACGTCACCCCAAATGATGATGATAATGATGCTGATGAAGAAGAGAAGATGATGATGTGGCAATTTGTGGTGACGTGGCAGTGATGTGTCATGTCACGTCATTAAAATACGACATATAGGAGAGAGTGTGTGCCATATAAGCATACCACGTCATCATTTAACGGCAAAAAGTAAACGGTGTTACGCTCGAGGACCAAAATCAACAAAAAAAAAACTTTGAGGACCAACATTAAACTTTTGAAACATTGAGGACCAACATTAAACTTTATACAAACATTGAGGACCAAAATAGACCTTTGGCCTTATAATTATATCTATCTCTCTTTTTAATTCTTTTTGAGAATCTCTCTTTCTAATTTATTTTAGTGATTATTTTTTTAATTTTTTATTCATATTTATTATACTAATTCATTCTTTATTTATATGATTTTATTTTCAATTTTTCAGTAATGGAGTTATCCTAAATTTACTAATCACATAAGAAAATTTTTTATATGTATAACGTTTCACTTTTTTTTTTTCATATCTAAGCCAAATTTTGAAATAAAAAAAATCAAATTAGTAATACCACGTTATGTACAAAAAAATTGAAGATAATTACAATAATGATAAATTGAAAATAAAAAATAGGTAAACTACAGTTTGCCCCCTGTGGTTTGGCCTAAATTCAGTTTGCCCTCCTGTGGTTTAAAATACGACACTCAACCATCCTGTGGTTTGACTTAAAATTAATGTGCCCCCTGTGGTTTAGAGTGTGACACTTGTCTCCCCTGGGGTTTGTTATATTATCACTTAGCTACCCTATATTATTTTTTTCTCAACATTTAATATTTAATATAACTTATAAAAGAAATTACCTAAAAATAATTGAATTAATTAATTATTTTATTAAATATTTATTTTATCTCTAAAATAATAATAATAAACTCTAATCTTCTACTCTCAACTCTTTTTAGCATTTCCTTCAAACTCTTTTTTTCCTCTAATCTCTCCACTATATCCAAGAGTACTGTTATGCTCCAAGTCTAAGGATACTTTTCTAAGAAAATTATGTTTAATGTTATAGAGTTTCTAAGCTCAATAATGTTAACATTCAATTCAGGTATGTATGTTCTAAACTTGAACAATAAAAAAAACTTAAATTTAGTTATATATTTGTATTATATTATTCTTACAATTTTATTTTAATTGATTTAATAATTCTAAAACATTAAAGATAAAAAATAACAATAAAATGAATAAATAACTAAATATAAATAATCAATGGAGTAAACAATAAATATTAAATTATTTTATTGATTTTTTAAAATTATAATTTTTTTTAATCATTTTATAATTCTAGAGTATTGAATAACAAATTTTAAACAACAAAAGTATTAAATGATGATTAATTTGAATAAAATTTGGATAGAAGATAGGTGAAGGTAGTTAAGTGATAACATAACAAACCACATGGGGGTCAAGTGTCACACTCTAAACCATAGGGGACACATTAATTTTTAAGCCAAACCACAGGGTAGTTAAGTGTCGCATTTTAAACCACAGGGGGGCCAACTGGATTTAGGCCAAACCACAGGGGGCAAACTGTAGTTTATCCTAAAAAATATAAATAAAGAATAATTAGAATAATAAATATGAATACACAATAAAAAAATCACTGTAATAAATTAAAAAGAGAGAGAGATGGAGATAATAAGTGAAGGGTATTTATGTCTTTAAAAAAACAGAAAACACATTTATTACAGATTGTGATTTCTATGTATTATTTTCATTATCTCACCTCATTAAATGCATTCTTAACCAGTGCCCTTAGGGCACTGGTTAGCAAAACTCATATTTAAATGGAGGGTAAATTTATTTTAAAATGGAAGGTAAAATTGACTTTTCAAATTCTATCTAATCTCAATTCCCATTCCCTCATCCAATTCCACAAACCAAACATAGCTTAAGGCTTTGTTTGGTAGGGAAGAAAATAGGAGGATATAATGTAATTGCACAAAATTCGAGAAATACATTTTGTTTGGTATGATTTCAAGGCATTGTAATCTACTTTACATTATAATCCACATTTCATCAAATGAAGTAAAGTATATTACATCAAAGTTACTATGTAAAACTTGTTTACTTTGTGTTTGGTATTATTGTCAGTTTTTAGATTTCTATTTTTTGAAAATTGAATTATGTTGTCTATTTTTTTGTGTTCTGTTTTATATCTTCAGTTTTCTATATTAATAAAATAACAGAAAATAAATACTTATGAAAGTTCAAAATATACTTACATAGATGTTCTGGAGTAAGAAGATTCATGCACATTCATGGTGGGTGGTGGGTGTTGGTGGTGGTGGTGGTTGGTCGGCGGTTAATGGTGGGTGTGGTGGCGGTGGTGGGATGGTGAGTGGTGGTGGTACATGGTGGTGGTTGGCGGATGGTGGTGGTTGGTAGTGGTGGTACGTGGTGGTGGGTGTGATGGTGGTGGCGGGTAGTGGTGAGTGGTGGGTGATGGTGCATGGTGGTGGTTGGTGGTGGTGGTGGGTGTGCGTGGTGGTGGCTATGATGGTGGTGGCGGGTAGTGGTGAGTGGTGGCGGTGGACGATGGTGCATGGTGGTGGTTGGTGGATGGTGGTGGCGGGTAGTGGTGGCGGTGTTGGTGGTGGGTGTGTGTGGTGATGATACGTGGTGGTTGGTGGTGGGTGTGATGGTGGTGGCGGGTAGTGGTGAGTGGTGGCGGTGGGCGAGTGCGTAGTGGTGGTTGGTGGATGGTGGTGGTGGGCGTGGTTGGTGGCGGGTGGTGGTGGTGGACGTGGTTGGTGGTGGTGATTGGTGGTGGTTGAAAAAACAATTGAAATGAAATTTCTGGAAATCACATTTTTGTGGTTTCTTATATGTTGTTTTATGTTTTGATATTAAGTCTAAAATGAAAAGGCTAAAGGTCTATTTTGGTCCTCAATGTTTGCATGAAGTTTAATGTTGGTCCTCAATGTTTCAAAAATTTAATGTTGGTCCTCAAAATTTTTTTTTGGTTGATTTTGGTCCTCGAGCGTAACACCGTTAGCTTTTTGCCGTTAAATGATGATGTGGCATGCTTATATGGCACACCATTTCTCCTACGTGTCATATTTTAATGAAGTGGCATGACACATCACTGCCACGTCACCCCACATTGATCATCATCTTCTCTCCTTCATCATCGTCATTATCATCATTATCTGGGGTCACGTGGCAGTGATGTGTCATGCCACGTCATTAAAATATAACAAGCATGCCACGTCATCATTTAACTGCAAAAAGTTAACGGTGTTACGCTCGAGGACCAAAATCGATAAAAAAAAACTTTGAGGACCAACATTAAACTTTTGAAACATTGAGGACCAACATTAAACTTCATACAAACATTGAGGACCAAAATAGTACTTTAGCCAATTGAAAATAAAACTCACTCAGCCAAACAAGTTTTCAAATTTTTTTTTTCAAAATTAAACTGAAAACTACAACAATACCAAACACTTCTAGGTAATTGAAAATTTTGGACAAAAATTACCCTCTCACTTTTCACAATCACCCACCCACCACCACCACCCACCAACACCACCAACCACCGTACCACCACAACCCACCGGCCACTGCCGACCACCAACCATTGCCGACCACCACCTACCACTATTATCCACCGCCACCGGCCACCACCACCACCGACCTCAGCCGAACACCACCGCTGGTCACCACCACCCACTCATCATCACTTTTTTAAATATAAAGATTTTTATTTTTAAAATACAATAATAAAGACATTTTGGTCTTTTGACGGATTGTACATTACAAACTTTCCCTTCTATTTATTTTAGAGTTTTTTTTTTATTTTTATTTTTACAATCACTTTATATTCCATCCCTTTACATGACAAAATAAATATTGTTAATTCCTATTTATATTTGATAAATAATTTATTTTAAATTAAATTAATAATTTAAATATATTATACAATGTAATTAAAAATAAATCAAATTACATAAAATATTTAAATAATCAATATTTATACTTTTTTAGAACATAATCAATATTTATACTAAGATAAAACTATGAAGTGCATTTAAAGTGTATTTGACGTATCAAATAGCAATATGTCATAATAAACTTCCTAAACACAAAAAGATAGAAACATGTTTGAATTTAAACCCTAAAACCATTTCAAAGAGTGCACCATTATTTAGATTTAGGTTTTCTATTTTCTAAATATTTAAGTTTAAAATTACATGATTTCATTTAAATTTATTCCAGCGTTTGACCTTAAGTGTCGCAAAGGCGCGTCTCGACCAATGCTGTCAAAATTGAACCGGATAAAGATTCGGACAAGTGTTCGATTTACAGTCTGATAGGTTTAACCGGTCGAATCGAATAATACAATAAATAATAAATATTAATTATTCTTAATATATGAAAATCAATTTCAAGCATCTGTGAAAGATAGCCACAATTAACACTAATTGATAGGATTATTCTATGAACAACCTTAATAAATAAATAGCTTGAGGATTAATACCTAATAACTGAGTAATTAAATAAAACAGATATATGAATTAAATTCTATGAAAGACATACAAAAATCAATTTCAAGCATAAATAATATTCATGATAGGATTATAATTCTATGACACTAAATATTCATTTTTTAATTTTTCATCTTGTTTTTTAAACTAACCCAAAAAGAAATTGGACCGTTGGACCGGACGGTTGGGCGGTCCAACCCGATTGATTGGTTGGACTCCGGTTAAATCTAGTCCAATCCAGTTCAACTAGAAAATTCGTTTAAGTGTCTGGTTCGCGGTTGGATCGATCGGACTATACAGTCCGGTCCATACAACACACTACAAGAAACACATTAATTAGAGACGGACAAATCCGTCTCTAATACAAGCAAATTCCGTCTCTAATTTCGTTAGACTCGGAATTAGAGACGGATGCGTGTTCGTGGCAAAAAAATGCGTGGCTAATCAACAGAGACGGATTGGAGACGGATTATTTTTTAGATTAGCCACGGAAAATTCTGTCTCCATTTTGAATCATTCCGTCTCTAAGCCTAATCCATAGTGACATTATCAGGGACGGATTAGAGACGGATTAGTTTTCTGGCCATCTCTAATCCGTCTCTAATTAGAGACAGAATATTAGAACAATTTTTTTTTTCATCCGTCTCTAATCCATCTCTAAAAAGACAATTTTTAGTATATTTTAGAGACACATTGGAGACGGTTTTTAGGTCATCCGTCTCTAAATTCTACAAAATGGATTTATTCTTTCCTATACCAAATGGTCCAATTTTTAGATATAATTACAATTTATATATATTATGGATTGTAATACATTAGAAAGCACAATTTCAATATAAAAAAAGTCGCAAGATTTATATAAGTCATACAAAATACTCATAAAAAGTTTCAACAATACCACAAGTTTGCAAATATATATAGTAGTCAAGAAGCTACTAATTTGACTACTTCAAAAATTTTTAGAAAGCTCATTAATCTCATAAGATAACTATTCCTAATCTTCTTTTGATTTGGTTCCTGCAGCACGGCTAACTTGTAGTTGATAAAATAATTCACCAATCAACCGCTCATGCTCAGCAAATTTATCCTTATAAGACGTTATGATTTGAGACTGCTTCTCAACTTTTTGTTTCAAAACATCAGTTATAGCTTGATTTTCTTCAGCTTGCTTAGCTAAGCATCTTTCTATCTCAGCTTGGAATTGAGGATGAAGCCATGTCTCAGTCGCACTAAACATCTCAACTAATGAGCTAACAACTTCAAGCGCCTCTGAACCTACTCCAAAAACATAAAGGAGCGGTAATTAGAAATACATGTCGTCCTCTATTCCATATTCATAAAAATAATAATACTAGTGCTATCCACGAGGACTGGTTAAAGGGTTCACTCCTTTCTATTGCAAGCTACATAACATGGTCCATCTGGTACAATATGCAGGTTAATTAGTTTTAACTTTTAACCACCACTCAATGTTATTCTGCTTATATATAATTAATGAAATAAATTCTAAGAGATTCATTCATTAAAATGGTTTAATTTTGGTGGAAACACATGCAATGCAGGCAATGGCTTTGAAAAGATACCCTGCTCAATTATCATTAACTACATGGATAGGAATGATCATGGGTAGGGTATGGGTAGGGTAATATAATCCCTAAACCCGGATCTGGACTTGAACGGGTATCAAAATCCATCCTCATCCTCGAACCCTACGAGTAGTTAAATCCCCATACTTGGACCCAGACTCATAAAAAATTGAAATAAATTATTATTTTATTAATATAAAATTTATTTTTATCAACACTTATTCACCACACTTATTCACCAGAATTGATTATTTTAATTAAACTCTGTATTTCGTCAAGTGTTAAAGTACACATAAATTATAAGTTAGTTCATATATAAAATTATCGCAATTCAACATTTTAGATCATCACTGTAATGGGAAAAGCATACATATATATATATATATATATATATATATATATATATATATATATATATATATATTAATATCATATATGATCATCAGAATATATACCCTAGAAGGCATTTTGAAGGGTAGTTTAATTAATTTAATTTGTGCTTTTATCCTATATATGTAGCAGGAGCAGAATATTAGATGATCTATTTTCCAATATAATAAGTATATGACTACGACCTATTCACCCCTCACTATTGTTTTTGTTTGCCTCAGCCGCTTTCTCTTACCACTTACCACTTACCACACTCACTAATATGTTATACCTTCTCCTTCCTAGCTAGCTAGTAGCTAGCTCCTTTCTCACTAACCAACATATATGTGTAATGGTCCAGCTCCAAACTCCAACCTAATAATGTCTAATGAAACAAAAACCCACAAATCCGATCCACTCCTATTCATGTGTGCATGCGAGCTTTCATCGGATCACAAATCTGATCCACTCCTGTCGAAATTTCAGCTATGATCAACATATTAACACCTCATCTAAATCTTGATATTATATTTTCTAAATTGACATTTCACTTTATTCAGATTGTGGGAAATAGATTAAAAAAATTTAAAAAGTCAGAATGTTGACAATTTAAATACAAATAAATATTTAGATCAGTTATAGATTTAACTCACCGTTAAAAGAGTTGCAATGCTTCACAATTTGAGTGCAAGTGAAGTTGATGAATGCCACCTCCAATCTTCAACAGTAATGGATTCTACTCTCCTTATAGTAGTTAAAACCAGACTTAGACTTAGATTTAAAGTATATATATTATGTTGATTGATAAAAATAAACTAAGAAAAATAAGTGTAATATTTTCAAACATAAGAAATGTAAGTATATATAATTTATCCAATCAAAGATAACAGCATGTAAGTGAATGATGCTCAGCTAGCTCTTTTATTTAACTTCAATTATAACATCAAACTAAAAAGAACACAGCACAAGACAGAGTGCTTGTTCAACAAACAAAATCAATTCTAGCTAGTACTATACGTAGCAGAGTTTGCTACATTAAACTAAACAAAACATGAAAGAATATATATATGAATATGATGGATGAAGGTAGTTAATCATTAAACATCGGACAAGTAATACTGGAGGATCTGTTTGCACTGAGGCAAAGGAACATCCTTAAAGCAGCCCAAAGAGTTAGCATAGTGAAGATTATTGAGGATGCCATTGTTGGAATAGGTGATGGTGCTAACCATACATTCTTAATAAAATTATGGGAATAGCATGCCAATTTGGGGAGTAGAATAATTGATATTAGTGGGGTAAATAACAGACAAAATGAGCAAAATAAACCCAATACATTTTGCACTTGGTTATAGATATAAATAGTAGATTAAACAGAACTAGTCATTGGTCTTAGACAAGACCATATGAGATCAGTTTGTGAGAATCTCACAAAACAGGTCACGAGTTATTCTATGCTTTGAAGGCCAAAATGATAGTATGCTTAGAAGTCAGACTCATATCCTTCTACATCATCATCATATGAAAAATTAGACTTAAATAACACCCTGAACAAAAAATGTCGCCTTTGTATGCTTAGAAGTCAGACTCAGAACCTTCTCCTTTGTGTGAGCCTCCTTTTGTTCTGAACAAAAAGTAACATTGATCTTCCACTTTCCTTGACCTTATTGCTCAACGCTTGTGGAAAGACTCCACCACCATCACATTTCCAATGCTCTAATTAATATATATATGGACGTGTCTGTGTGTGTCATTGGAAGTAGCAGCTATATATTTTCCGATCACTACTTTTAGACAAATGTAATTAAGACAAATGATAGACTAATTAACACAACAAGTATGACTTGATCAATTATTCTTATAGCCAGATTTGATCCAAATTAAACCAAACTGTGCTTTTACAAAAGTGCATTGCAGTAGAATATGATCAATTGTTCCATCCCCCTATAACACATGGTATGGACCAAATTTTACTCCATAATGGATCCATCCCTTGATTATGATTCTCCAATATCCATTCAGACAAAACTTTAAAATCGCATAGATACCCTTAGCAGAAAGTTTCCATGAAAGAGAATCTCTTACACTATACTATACACCACAACAAGGTAGAGGAAGAAGAAGAAGAAGCACCTTCAATGGCTGTAAAATAAGCTTCCTGCGACACAGCTTGGATGGCTCCAATCTGAAATAGGCGAACAAACAAACAAACACACACTCAAGACGCATTGATTTCATACAGATCAAATCAAACAGAAAAAAAAAGAGTCTAGGGTTTAGGGAGAGGTTACGCCAGCAGCTTTGATGAAGCTCTCAGCAATGCGATTGACAAGAGGATGGCCTAGGTCGAAGAAGAAACACCTCTTGTCGAAGCTTCGAATTTCATCGAACAGAGAACGCGTTTCCAAATTACTATCACCGAGTAATTGTAGCGGTGGCGGTGGTTGTCGGAAGCTAAGGGATGGCCACCGTTGCCGTTGCCGCTGCCGTGAAGGAAGAGAGTGAGGAAGAGACGAGAGTGACGAGTCTGAGAGCAATCAAATTAGGATTAGGATTTTTTTTGGTTATTTTTGCGATGGATTAGAGATGGAATAGAGAAGGAATAGAGAAGAATAAGTTGGAGATGGAATAAATTCATCTCTAATAAATAAAAATTATATTTTTAAAAAAAAATTTTAGAGACGAAACAGCCACGGGATTGACACGGAATAGCCACGGGTGTTTATCCGTCTCTAATTTCTGTCTCTAATTTGCATTTTTCTTGTAGTGACATTGGTTTCGACGAAACATATTCTAATGCATATTCAAGTGCTACAAAATGACAATGGTGACGCTTGAAATGCTATAAAAAAACATTTTCAAGCGCCACAAAAGTGCAGAATTTTGTAGTGCCCGATATCATATAATATATATTATCAAATATAATATTAAATATTAAATACAGTATATATTAGTATATAAAATTTCATATTCTTATTATTATTAGAATTTTTTTTTTAATTTTCATTTATAACGTAACAATTATATGTATATTTTTTATTTTAAAATTATTTTTATAACTTTTTATTTATTGGGTGGATATCGAGTATTTTACTTTATTATAGGGTATCCAATAATATCTAATGATCCATTACTTTTTTCGAGCATTTCTAATATTTCGGATGTTTCGAATATTTCGGATATCAAATAGTTTTGGATATGAATATTGAAAAATACATTTTTTATTCTATTAGGATTCAAGTATTGGATGTATTGAACGAATTCAGATGCAAATAGTAAAAAAATGAATGCCTACATATTGCCAATCCATGCTTGGTGATCATACAACAAGCAGGAATTATAGATTTTGGTTTTATATTTATACAATTGCATCCTCTAATAATGATTATTATTTCATCATATGCTTGATAATTATGATTAAAAAAATTTGGATAATATTAATATTATTAGACCAAACTGAGAAAAAATAATGGAATTGTAACTGTTGTTTTTGGTTCAGACAATTGTAATTTGGGATTAAGGACCGCAAGGGGTCTTAACCTTGGGGGACTTGTCCTTAGGTGATACACCTAGGTGCCTACGTACCCTTCGGGAGGGATCAAAGTCCACGTAGTTCATCATGGTGGCGTCTATAGGAGCCGTTAGGCGAGGTGATTACCTGTATCGGGCCGTGTGCGGCTAAAGACGTGCCTAAGGTACTCCGAGCGGGTGAGCCGCTCTTAGGAGGTTGCCTTAGTGTGAGAGAGCTTGGGTCTCTGAAGGCTGCTGGAAGCCCTGTAAATGGTATGCTCCGAGATGGAGGTAAGCTTGCCGGTGGTTAGACTGGATGGAGCCTACGGCGGAGCTCGGGATGCGTGGAGGGTTTGTGTGAGGTGTCTGAGGGTGCTCAGGTCACTAGGAGTATGTGAGGGATCTTAGATCAGGTGTCGTAGTCCTTCACCTTGCGTATCCCCCTAGTCCCCCGGGTGAGGGTGATAATACCGTTATTTACCCTTGTATCTTTTGGCATTTGACAAGCTTTTGTTGAGTTTAAGGAGTCATTATGCATGATTTAATGTTATTCAAGGGCACTTAAGGACTTATATAACAATCTTGCTAATTCCAAGTTTTTATTGAATAAATTGCGATAATTCTCTAGTTTTATTAACTTGAGAGCCTCTCAACTGTTTCTGGTTGATTTGTAGGTCAACTAGCTTGAGGAATAGCAAGGATTCAAGTGCTAGAGGTCGAGAAAGAAGCTGGAAAGTGAAGCCGGTACAAGATTTGAAGCTTAGAGGCATTTTGGGTCTATTCTACTGTTCCACCCGCTGCCAACGGGTAGCCTTGCAAGCTAGCAGCGGGTTAACCTCAGTTTAAAGGGAAAACACGCGTTTCGAGTAATCTACCCGCTGCCAGCGGGTACACCAGATCTGCACGATTTTCTCGCGATTTTAAGAGCTGAAACGGATTGTGGGCCCACTTTCTCAGCATTTTACCACAAGGGGAGCATCTTAGGTCGTATTAGAAGGAATATTCTGATGTTTTGGAGGCCCTTAACCTAATTTGGAGAAAAACCCACTCATTCTAACACACATTCGAACAACATGCACTCATTGAAGCTTCTCATTCTCTCAAGTCTCTCTACATTCTCAGCCACACTCACCATTTTCTCTTCATCTTCTCCACTCTCCACATCCATTCACACCAATATCCAGCAACTTCCATCATCATCCATGGCTAAGCAAGGGTTGGAGGAGCTTGGTGAAACATTTCTCCCATCCATGAGTGGCTAAATCTCTTGTGCTTTGGAGGAGGATGATTATGGCTTGAGCTATGGCATCCAATAGGGAGTTTTTCTTGTTTTCCTTCTACTTCTCTTTATAGATTCATTTTTATCTTGTTGATATTGATGGGTTTGTATTGGTTGTGGTTCCATGGTTGTGGAACTTAACTAGGTTGTAGTTGGATATTAGGAATTTATATAGACTTGTGATTTGTATTTTGATTCTCCCATTGTGGGTTTTGATTACATTGGATTTGGTTAAATCTTATTGTAGTTTTGATTCATTGTGGAAGTTACTCTAATGACAATGGTATTTGTTGAGTTGAATTCATATCTATATTAAATTCCCCATTTGCTTCATTGATGATATTTGATTAGGCTTGTTAATTGTCCGGTTGGTTAATTGCATCCTCTAATTAATTTACCTAGGTTTAGTGGTCACTAAACTACCTTAGGAAATGACTTTTCATTGATTAACTCCACACTTTTTGATAGCAAGGAAAGCCCAAAGCATTCTCCAACAAAGCATATTCATCTCATTTCATTCACTCCAATTTACTTTAGCTTTTAAAATATTGAAAATCCCAAAAACTGTTAGTTCTAGTTTCATTTAGTTGCATTTAATTCCATTTAGTTTCATTGCACACTAAGTGTTTGTTAAATTTCCTGAAAGACATCCCTTTTTGTGTTAATTGTGCATATTTGTTCTTAGAATCCATAGGCTCCGCGAGAGAGAATCGACCTAGGTTGTGCCACTAGCTGCACTTTCTAGTATTAATTTGATTGGTGCCGGCCTCGCGACAAGGCCGCGTTCATCAATTTGGCGCTGTTGCCGGGGAGCCCTTTTGGTTCTTTGTGCAATTTTGCTAGATTCTCACGAATTGGGTTGTGTTCGCGTGATTTCTTTGGGAATCACATAGTTGGATTGTCTTTTGTGTTTTAAGTTGTGTCTTTTCATTTTAGTATTTGTTTCTAGGCTTATTGTGATTTCTAGTAAGTGTTTTTTCTGGTTTTTGTTAAGTTTTCTATAGCTGTCATATTTTCTTTTGGCAAGGAATTACTTAGTTTAATTGCATTTAATTGTGTTTTTGTTTGCGTTTTTTGTTTCTAGGTAGTTTATAGTTGTTTTAGTATTTAATTTTAGGCTTGAGTAGTCATTTTGAAGCATTTTCAGTTGAGTTTTTGCTTGGTTTTCGAATCTGCCCTGTTTTTCTGCTGTAACAGAGCAGAATCGTTTCTGCCTCTGACTTACCCGCTGGCAGCGAGTGAAGCTACTCGCGGGCAGCGGGTGAAGCAGTGAACTGCACAAAATTTTCACTCTATGTTGCTTTGTTTCTCGTTTTCTGTTCTTTTCGTTTGTTTTACTGTTTTTCTGTGTGTTTTCTTTCTTTTGTTGGTTTGTTTAGTGTATGCCAAGAAGTTCTAGAGGAAACCTAATTCCATTGGATTTAGAAATCGAAAGAACTCTTAAGAAAATAAGAAAACTAAAAAAGAAAGTAATTAAGGTTAACCAAGAAAGAGAAAGAGAACTAGCAATAGAAGAATTGGCCGAAGAAGATAACGGGGACAATATGATGGAAAATAGGGAAAGGAATGAAGAAGGTAATAATGGGGTATATCAACCTAAAAAGTTTATTAAACAATTGACTCAATTTGATGATAATTTTGAACCTTTGGTTGGTGCTACTCCTACTTTTACTATTGATTTTGAAATTAAAGGTTCTCTTGTGCACTCACTTCCAAAATTTCATGGTCTTCCAGGTGAGAACCTGTATACACATCTGAGCTCTCGCCACATGCATTGCATGACGATGAAGCCCGTGGGGGCTAAACTTGAAGAAGTCATGTGGAAGGTTTTTCATCTCACTCTGGAAGGGAAGGCAAAGGTTTGGTATATGAGTTTGCCAATGTACACCCTAGATGCTTACCAGACATGGGATAATTTGAAGAAGCACTTTATTGAAAAATATTATCCTTCAAACAAAGCTGCCGCAGCAAGAAAAGGAATTTCATCTTCAAGGCAAGAAGAGGGTGAAACATTCTATGGGTATTGAGCAAGTGTTCAAGATATGGTAGCAAAATGTTCAAACCATCAGATGCCACCGGAGCACTTGGTCCAATCCTTTGTTTATGGGTTAACCGATGAAGATGCAAAAATGCTCAATGCAGCTGCTAATGGTTCCATAGAAGACATGCCCCCTCATGAAGCAATGGAGTTAATTAAGAAGCTTGCCTTGAATAGGCAGAACATTACCACAAGGGATACCCGAGCAGTAAAAGAGATATCTCCAGCAAATCGAGATCCATTATTGGTGAAAGTGGTACATGAACTGTCTGCACTAACCAAGAGGGTGGATGGACTAAGCATCCAATCTCCACAGTCACCAACTCAACCACTGGCTATGGTATGCGCTAGTTGTACATTCTACAATTCCCCTATGCACATATCAGTAGATTGCCCTGGTCATTATGAAGATGTGAATGCAATGTATCAAGCACGACCTGGGCAATACCAACAAAGGGACCCTTACTCCAATACATACAATCCTGGTTGGAGAGATCACCCTAACTTCAGATATGGGAATAGCGGTAATCAGAATACTCAAGGGTTTAGCAGTGGGCAAAGTCAAGGGAACTATCCTTCTAGAGGAGGAAATTCTTATGGTGGTCAATACTCAAATTTTCAAGAAGCTTCATCTTGCCAAGCTTCAACACAGAACACCACCACAGCCATGGTTCCCATCAGTCAAGGTGCACCCTCTTCAGGCAATGATGAGATTAAACAGCTTCTAGTGAAAGGGTTCTCAGATATTGGTGCAAAATTTGACCGTGAGCGGTCAATCACTGATGCTAAAATCAAGGCCGTCGCCTCACATGTTGACCAATGCTTTTCCAATATCATGACTAAGATTGAACAAATGGAGGTGAAGAATGACAACCTGAACTCTTTTGTCACTCAACTTTCTGACAAGAAGAGTGATGAACAAGCAAGATCAAGTGGGACTATGCCATCCAATACTATAAGTTTGAGAAGTGGCAATAAGGCCACATTTGCTGAAGAACAAGATGAGGAAGAAATTGAAGAAATCATCTGTGACTCTCCTCCCATCCCTCAAGTCAAACTTTCTGAGAGTTCTAAGGAAATCCAGCTACAAGAGAAGAAGGAGCAAAAGAAGAAAGACAAGCAAAACAAAGAAGAGCAACAAGTAAGGCAAGGGAAGAAGGAAGAGGCAACCATCAAGAGCACCTCCAACCAAACAAGTAAGGAGGTAAATATACATGATTTACCTTTTCCTAACTCTTATTTGTTGAGTAAAAAAGTTAATGAAATCAAGCATGATGAAGATGCACTTAATCTTTTCACTAAGTTAGAAGTAAGCATTCCTTTGTTAGAATTAGTGAGAAAGGTTCCGAAGTATACAAGGGTCCTAAAAGAGTTGTGTACTAACAAAAGAAGGTTTAGGCCTAATGAGCGGGTGCAAGTGAGCTCTAATGTTTCAGCTCTTTTCAAACCTCAAATCCCGGTCAAGTGTCAGGACCCGGGATCTTTTACTATTCCTTGCACCATAAGTAGAGTTACTATAGGGGTGCTTTGCTAGACCTAGGAGATGCCATTAATGTCATGCCCAAGACTGTGTATCGGTCCCTGGGTATCAAAACTCTTCAACCCACTACAATAATTCTACAGTTGGCTGACAGGTCCATTAGGCGTCCTGATGGAATTGTTGAGGACCTCCTGGTCCAAGTGAAAGATTTGTTGATTCCCGCTGATTTTTATGTTTTGGATATGGATGCCAGTGTGCCTTAAGGCTCTACTCTCATCTTGGGTCGCCCCTTCTTAAGGACTGCTAACACCACAATTAGCATGAAAGAAGGAGCGATCTCGATGGAAGTGAGAGATAATAAAGTCAATTTTAACATGTATAAGGCTATGAAGCACCCATATGAGGACTACTCTCTTCTAGGGGTCAATGCCATTAGTGTAATTCAGGATGTTGTGCATAATGATGGTGAGCATGAAAATGACCTTAGAACTGTTAGAGAGGAACATGAAAACCAACCAGGTGTGCAAGTGGATAACAATTTTCATGCATGCTTGAGCATATTGAACTTGGTACTTCTTCCCCTTCATCTCTTTCTGTTTGTTCTTGTGGGAATAGTATATCTTGTGGAGTTTGTTATGAGATTAATGCTTTATTTAGCTCTTCACTTGATACTTCCCTTTCTTCTCTACTATTAGATGATTTTGTTTTGCAAGATACTTTCTCTTCTCCTTTGTTGTTAGATGATTGTGCCGAGAGGGGTACAGTTTGTGATTTTGCAGGTTTGGGAGAACTTTTGGAACCTAGTATGAAAGTTAAAGATGGAATGCTTATAACACCTGCAACTTTTGCTGATGAAGACTTGGTTGAGTCTATTTTGGCCACACATGTTCGTGACGAAAGTAATGAAGTGCCAAAAGATGGTTTCGTGATTTTCGGAAACACTTCCACTAAATCGGAACCTCCTAAAGGGCATAAGGAAGAGATTGGGGAACCACCTCCAGTCCATTTAAATTTTTTGAATTTTGTAATGGTTCCATTTGCTTTTGATTGTGGAGCTAATTCTAACTTTGTTTTTGATAAAGGCAAGGTGGAAGGAGAAACATGGGAAATGAACACAAGTGGAGTCCACACCCCTCTCATAAAGAAAATTTTTAGGAAGAAGGTTGGAAAATGGAGGCAAACAAAACCCAAGTGGAAAGAAAAGCCAAAAGAAGATAACAAAGTTGAGAGAAAGCTAAAGAAAGAGGATCACTCTCGGATCCCACAGCGTGGCAAGCAGCTAAGATTTCGAGGAAGTGGCTCGAGGTTTTTCAAGGGGAACTTCAAGCCCCCATGAGGGGCCAGGTTGTCTCTTTCCTTTTGCTCATCTTGCGTTTATCTGTTGCCTTTCTGGATTGCTTGAGATGAGTGTGGGGGAAGAGACCTCCCAGTAGACAGTAGATTGTGGATTTTTTCTTTGTGGTTTAACTGTGTATTTTGTCTTGTGTTTGTTTATGGTTTTGTGTTTATTTGCTTAGACATAGCTCTTCTTGCATAGATATGATCCTCCTTTGTATTGTTTGCTACTTTTGTCTCCCATACTTGAGCTTCTTAGTCCTCCTCTGAGCATTGAAGAGAATGCTTGCTTCAAGTGTGGGGGAGGAGAATTTATTTGAGTGGATTGGTAGTTGAATTAATGAATTATCCTCTGATTAGGTTGTGGTTGCTTTGTAAGCAAATTTTTAGGTGCTCCTCTGATTGGAATTTTTCAAGTTTATGTTTTGGCATTTGACATGCTTTTGTTGAGTTTAAGGAGTCTTTATGCATGATTTAATGTTATTCAAGGGCACTTAAGGACTTAAATAACAATCTTGCTAATTCCAATTTTTTATTGAATAAATTGCGGTAATTCTCTAGTTTTATTAACTTGAGAGCCTGACAATTGTTTCTGGTTGATTTGTAGGTCAACTAGCTTGAGGAATAGCAAGGATTCAAGTGCTAGAGGTCGAGAAAGAAGCTAGAAAGTGAAGCCGGTACAAGATTTGAAGCTTAGAGGCATTTTTGGGCCTATTCTATTGTTCCACCCGCTGCCAGCGGGTAGCCTTGTAAGCTGGCAGCGGGTTCACCTCAGTTTAAAGGGAAACGCGTGTTTCGAGTAATCTACCTGCTGCCAGCGGGTACACCAGATCTGTACGATTTTCTCGCGATTTTAAGAACTGAAACGGATTGTGGGCCCACTTTCTCAGCATTTTACCACAAGGGGAGCATCTTAGGTCGTATTACAAGGAATATTCTGATGTTTTGGAGGCCCTTAACATAATTTGGAGAAAAACCCACTCATTCTAACACACATTCGAACAACATGGACTCATTGAAGCTTCTCATTCTCTCAAGTCTCTCTACATTCACAGCCACACTCACCATTTTCTCTTCATCTTCTCCACTCTCCACATCCATTCACACCAATATCCAACAACTTCCATCATCATCCATGGCTAAGCAAGGGTTGGAGGAGCTTGGTGAAGCATTTCTCCCATCCATGAGTGGCTAAATCTCTTGTGCTTTGGAGGAGGATGATTGGGGCTTGAGCTATGGCATCCAATAGGGAGTTTTTCTTGTTTTCCTTCTACTTCTCTTTATAGATTCATTTTTATCTTGTTGATATTGATGGGTTTGTATTGATTGTGGTTCCATGGTTGTGAAACTTAACTAGGTTGTAGTTGGATATTAGGAATTTATATAGACTTGTGATTTGTATTTTGATTCTCCCATTGTGGGTTTTGATTACATTGGATTTGGTTAAATCTTATTGTAGTTTTGATTCATTGTTGAAGTTACTCTAATGACAATGGTATTTATTGAGTTGAATTCATATCTATATTAAATTCCCCATTTGCTTCATTGATGGTATTTGATTAGGCTTGTTAATTGTCCGGTTGGTTAATTGCATCCTCTAATTAATTTACCTAGGTTTAGTGGTCACTAAACTACCTTAGGAAATGACTTTTCATTGATTAACTCCACACTTTTTGATAGCAAGGATAGCCCAAAGCATTCTCCAACAAAGCATATTCATCTCATTTCATTCACTCCAATTTACTTTAGCTTTTAAAATATTGAAAATCCCAAAAACTGTTAGTTCTAGTTTCATTTAGATGCATTTAATTCCATTTAGTTTCATTGCACACTAAGTGTTTGTTAAATTTCCTGAAAGACATCCATTTTTGTGTTAATTGTGCATATTTGTTCTTAGAATCCATAGGCTCCGCGAGAGAGAATCGACCTAGGTTGTGCCATTAGCTGCACTTTCTTGTATTAATTTGATTGGTGTCGGCCTCGCGACAAGGCCGCGTTCATCAGAGGGTCTACTTATACTGAGTGTGGGGAGGTCGTGCTCAAGTCACGATCTTGTGGGGCATGGGTCGTCCCACGATGCTTAGGGAGTTCCCACGTCTGGTTAAGTGGGCGTTCCGTGAAGTGACGTGGGCAAGGGCCACGTAACTAGCAGATGAGTGGTGCCACATGCCGCTAGCGTGTGCTACTTCCGTGCTTCTAGAAGCTTAGTGCCACATGTCCCAGGGTGGAATATTCTGTAGTTACATAAGTCCCCCAAGTCTACGGGTGTCAGGCGCCCGTGGACTTAAGTTCTCTTGCCTGTAAGCTACTTAGGAATTTTCATTAGCTCTAAACGTGGAAGGGCTCGTCTGCGTGAGATTATGGTTATTTTGCGTTGATCGTCCGACTTGCGAAACAATGTCCCTCGCTTTGTTCCGTGGAAGTAGAGACGTTTGGAAGGTGACACGCTTCTTGTTTCGAATGGATGGTTGCTTGACTTCCTCAGCAAGTTTTCGAGCCGTCCTTGCAGAAAGTATGTGACTTACCGAGGAGGAGTCATCATTGCTCAGAGGGAAATTTCCAGGGATAGCCTTTGCGGGTAAGCGGAAGAAATCCAAAGGTTAGGGGCCGTTTGGTCATTTCAAGATGTTCTCCTCCGGTCGAGCTCGTTCGCGGTTGGTGACTGGACAAGGAATTTTGTTGAGAGATGCCTGTTGAAGAAGCGGACTACTGCAGGTGCCACGCATCAGGGTTTTGATGGATGCCACTGTCGTCGGATGTTTTGCCGCCGTTTCTCCTTCATTAAATGCGGGTTCGTTTTCGAGGGCAGCCATCATTAGCCTGGGCCAAGGGTTTTCCGAAAAGACCCCTCGGCGTCTTTGGGTGACTTTTAGGTTTTCGAGGGCCTTTCGGTCTTTGTACCTCTATTGCCCTGGCTATGAATCCGAACAGTTCTTCTTCTCCATGTGTTCGGTCGAAATGGGTGGTTGCAGCCTAGGTTGGTTGTAGAGGATAATTATTTTTATCCGTTGCGGGATATGAGGGGGCTGAGATTTTGAATCGTCGCGCCTCTGGGTATCCTATAAGTATCTGGCGTTTGAAAGTTTGTGATTTTGCATTTGCATTCTAACCTCTCTCCGTTCTCCTGCCTTTGCTTTGCTCTCTCTGATTCTTGCCCCTTCTTCTTTTTGCTTTCTGTTCTCATCGGGATTTCGCCATGGCTGGTGGTGATGACTATAGCTTTTACCCCTTTAACTTTACTGACTTAGAGGATCTCCCTTCTTCTTCTTCTCCTCCTCCTCCTCCTCCTCCTCCTCTTAGCCGTACTCGTGACTAGGGGTGTTCAAAGGCTTGGTGTGGTTCGGTTTCACTAAAAAATGGAACCGAACCAATGTAATCGGTTTTCAAAAGTGAAGGACCTTGACGGTTTAGTTTTTAGTCGGTTTGGTTCTGTTTCATCATCGGTTTGGTTCGGTTAAATTGGCGGTTTGGTTCGTGTTCAGTAGACTCTATCTACAATAATATTAAAGAATCTTTAAAATACCAAACTTATATACATACTAACTAACTAATCCTAAATTCTTACTCAATAGTTCAATAATAATAAATTACTAAAAATTAACAAAAGATGCAGCTTGTGAGTGAGAGAGTTAGATGCCTAGCAAATTGCGATTTGCCACTGTGAGGAAGGTGCCGAGGTAGATGCAGCTTGTGAGTGAGAGAGTTAGATGTGTGTGTATAAACTGGGAGTGGGAGGTGAAGAGGTGGGGCAGTGGCTACTTGAGGAGACTTACTTACAATTTATTGAGATAAGGATATATTAGTAAATTCATTGCATTAGAAATTAGAATATAGCAGTAAGATTTATATTGCAGCAGCCAGCAGGTGGTTCGGCCGGTAACCGACAAAAAAATTGGGCAACTGACAACCGAACCGACTTGATCGGTTATGTACACTTAGAAACCAAAATTGGACCTTCTTGTTTCGGTTTTCATCGGTTTTCCATTGGTTTGGTTCGGTTGGGGTCGGTTGAATCGGTTTGGTTCGGTTTTGAACACCCCTACTCGTGACGCTGGTCGGAGTAAGGGGAACAAATGCGGTCTACGGAGTCTTTCTACAGAGGTAGCAGCAGACGTCCTTGCTGTGGTACCTGCTGGTGGTGGGAGGGAAGGACGACTTCCCATAGCTCCGTCTACCGAGAAAGACTGCCGGCAAGAGGGTCTTCAAAGGGAGAAGAGGAAGAAGGATGGAAGATGTGGCGTGAGCAGACCCCAGGTGGGGGAAAGGAAAGGAGCCTCTACGGCGGAGTTGCCCAAGGGCAGGGAAGGAGGGTTTAAAAAACTGCCTTCCGGTGTGGAGTCATAGTTGTCCTCGCAGGCGGTACGGCAGAGTTTTGACCAGGGGGATTTGCAGGTGGAGGCTCCAGTGGAAGGTGCTGTTCCACCCTCTGTTCCTGCATCTGTTCCCACTTCCGCTTTTGTCCGTCAATCACCCATGAGGGTGATTCTATCAACTCGTCCTCCCATCCTGAGCCCCGTTGAGGGGGTCGATCAGCTTGCTGCTAAGAGGGTCAAGGTGGCTATTGAGGAGCCTGCTGAAGATTCTTCCGTGACTCGAGTTCCGGCGGGCGAACCCGTGGCTGAGATTCCAGCCATAGTTGCAGAGTCTGGTGATGTAGCCGTGGAGGCCGGAGCCCTCTCAGACAAAGGGAATGTAGTGGTGAGTCTGGCGGCTGCCACAAAGGATGTTGTTACGGGGGCGAGCGTCGGTCCTTCTGAACCCATTGGGCCACTGGAGGGGGACTTCCTTTCGTGCTGGTGGAGTTGGGCAGACACTTCCCTGTGGAGATGCGGGAGAGGGAAGCAGGGGGCTGGACACTTCTCTCTTGAATCTTGCTGTTCGACGCTTCGGCCGAGTTGCTGAACCATTAGCTGACTTTCACCAGGATGGCTTTGAGTGGAAGAAACGTGCGGTGAGCTTCCATATCCTGGTGTTGTGCTATTTTGGGTTATCCTTTGTGTTTCTGACTTTTGCCTTTTTCCAGGGGGAGATCCGTCTCGACCGGGACCAGTTTGCCGGTGTTGCGGCTTCTAAGAGCCAGGCTCTGGAGGTCTCCCAGAAGAGGTTGGCGGACGTGCGTGGGCAGCTGTCCGTGAAGAAATTGGAGTGTGAGCATCAAGGACGCGAGATTAAGTCCTTGACTCACGAGGTGGCCCGTCTTAGGGCTGAAGTTGAACATCTTTCCGAGGTTATGCTTCTTCGCTCGGAATTGGAGAAGAATCGCAAGGAGTTAGTTGTCCGTCGAGAGGATGCTGAGAGGCGTCGGCAGGAGTTGCACTCCCTCCATGAAGCTTTGCGGGGTGCGGAGGCTCGTGCTTCCGAGAACCTTTTCGGGTGGCTGGCGGCCGGGGAAAGAGTCGCTGACGTTGCTGATCTTCAGGGAGAGTTACCGGCGCAGAGGATGTATGGCATGCTTCTGGCGGTCGAGCAACTTGAACGTCTCCTCGGGGAGAGGTTCCCAGCAGATTGGGTGGCTTCTCTACATCCCTCTTTGGAGCTTTTCGACGGTGAGCTTCACGGTCGGATGGGGGCAGACCCTCCGTTGAACCTTGCCTACCTTCGTCAGTTAGCTGATCGCCTGGTGGAGCACCAGGTGCTATCTTGTATCGGCGGTCGAACTTCGGGGATTGGACCTACTTCTCAGCAGCTACCTGAAGCGATCCAGCAGAAGCCGTCGGAAGGAGTTGGCAACGTTGAGCTTGAGGGGGCCAGGGTCATTGTAGATCTTGGGGATGCCCAAGAATAGGTTTGTGTATTTTTTTGGGTGTTTACCCTGTGTAACGGGCGGACGCCCCCTCGCTTAATGAGAATTTAAAGAGTTTTTGCTGCCTCTCTTTTTACTGCTGGGTAAAAAGTTGTGTGTCAGTACAGTTTTTCTCTTTCATTGTCGTCTCTTTACGTCTGGGTAAAAAGATCTTTTGCATGTGTACCGTGTGATCAAGACGGCTTGTATGCAGTTTGCTAGCATGGTTTTCTCGAACATTTTTTTTGTGTTTTTTGCACCCAAGGGGTTTTTACCGCGCTACTGGGGGAAATATTAGCTTGGCCTTGGCAGTGCTTAGCGTTTCTTCGGGCGGTCGACCCATTGTCCTTTGGTAGGACTTGCGCGAGTACTTTGCAAATTGAAGCCTTGTCTCTTGTCAAAAGGGAATACTTCAATAATAATAGACAAAATGGTTACATTCGTGTAGCCTCAGTTGGGCTAACCTTAATCAGGCTGAAATTCACATTCGGATTGACAAGGTCAGGCGGGCCTTAGTCAAGCTGAAGTGAATCCTAAATTTGAAATAAAGAGACATACGTGACTTCACTTAAAGGTAGTGTGAGAGCACAAAGTGTGTTCGGAGTCTAGGCGGAGGTTTGGTCCGGGCAGGCGAACTCTGGCTTCTTTCCTCCCGACTCTTTACCCTCGGGGGGCTCCTCGCGTGTTTCTTTGGGACCAAGGTGGGCAAACTTGACGGTCTTGGTTAGGCTTGCCACGTAACATGCTCACGCCAGTTTTTGATCCGCCATGATTTCTCCAACTCTGTGGGGTGTTGGGAATTTCATTGTGAGCTGTGCGATGGACACTACAGCCCTGAGTTTGTTTAGGGACGGTCGCCCTAAGATTGCATTGTATGCTGATGGTGCTGAAACGATGATGAAATCTACATCGAGGCTCGCAACCTTAGGAAGGGTGCCCATTGTTGTTCGGGCGGTGATGATTCCTTCTGCTGAAACCTGGGCTCCTGAGAACCCTATGAGTGTGCAGGGGAATGGCCTTATGCTGGCTTCGTTTAACCCGAGTTTCTTGAAAGTGTCGAAGTAGAAGACGTCTGCTGAGGACCCTTGGTCGATCAAGACTCTCTTGACTTCGTAGTTGGCGATTATAGCCGTCACCACCATGGGGTTGTCATGGACTGGTCCCTCTAGGTTGACGAGATCAAATGTGATAGGATCCCCTTTGGGCTTGCTCCTCTTCTTGTGTTTTGGGGCGTAGTCGAGGGCGAGTATGGAGCGTTCCATCCTTTTCTTGTTTTGTGGCAACGAGGAAGTTCCTCTCTGCAGGCCGCCCGCAATGACATTGATGACCCCGCGAGTAGGCGTCTGATCGTTGGCCTCTCGTGGATGTTCTGCATTAGCTCTGTTCTCCTCCTTGATGTATCTGCCAAGCTGTCCTTTGCGGATTAGGTCTTTGATCTGATCCTTTAGGTGGATGCAGTCGTTGGTTTCGTGCTTGTAATCCTTGTGGAACTGACAGTATTTGAACTTGTCTACTGGTTTTCCCGTCTTTCGCCTCTTGACCTGAGGGGGGAAACTGAGCATGTCCGAGTGATAAATCTCTTCCAGTACCCCAACATGGGATTTGTTAAGAGGAGTGTAGCTCGTGAACCGCCCTCTAGGAGGTGTTCGTGGTCGAGGAGGTGACCTCTTCCTGTTGTTTTTCTCCTTGGGAGCCTGGCTTTCTGTTGCCATTTTTTCCTTCTTCTTTTCTGCTCGTTCCATGTCGGCCCTATTTATCAGGAATTTCCTCATCTTGTCTTTGGCGATTTGCGTGTTCTCCTCTTGGATGAACCATTCCGCGCGGTCCATCAACTCCTGTAAGGTGGAGACGGGGCACCTATTGAGTTTCCCGTAGAACTGTGAACATCGGAGACCTTGTTTTATGACAAAGATGGCGACGGCGTCCTGGAGGCCTCGGACCTGGAGCGAGAGTTTGGTGAAACGGGCCAAAAAGGCTTGCAAGGTTTCTCCTTCCTCTTGGTGGAAACCGATTAAGGAGTCTTCGTTCTTTTGGTATTCCTTGCCACTGGCGAGCTGCGTAAGGAAGTTTTTCGCCAACTGTTCGAAGCTATGGATCGAATTGGTGGGTAGCAACGAAAACCACCTTAGGGCGGCCTCCTTCAGAGTCGATGAGAAGACTCGACATTGTTGGCCGTCTGTCATACCTAGTATCGACATAGCCGAGTAAAAGGTGTTCAGGTGATCCCGTGGATCAGTTTCTCCGTCGTAAGGTTCTATGTGGAAGGGCATTTTGAAGTCCATGGGTACGTGCTCGTTCATGATTTATTGGGTAAAAAGATGTCTCCCCTTTCCTTGGAAGTCGAACGCGGGCCACTGGTAAGCATTTGCACCGCAGGCAGCGTACGGGTTGTAAGCTCCTGCCCACGGCATGTGGAGGTAGGATCCCGGAGGGTAGTTTGGGACTAGCGGTTGCGGATAGCTCGTAGCAGGTCGCGCTGCTTGTCCGGCGATCATTGTTGGTCCAGGTGGGATCACTGCTGGGGGCGCTGGTACTGTTAGCGACAGTCGCGCGAATTCCATTGGTAAGGTCTCGAACTGTATTGCGGGCAGGTTGTTAGGGTCGCTGTAGGTCCCTGCCGTCTCGCCGTGTGGCACTAGCAGTAGTTGGGCGCCTGCGTTGGCTGGGGCGAGGTTCCTGTTCTCTTCCCACTACTGTTGGTGTAGGGCTGCTATTTCTGCCTCGAGGCGGGCGAGCTCTACATCCCGCGGGTTCCTTGTTGGCTCCGTTATTTCTTGACTACCAGTTGTGGGGCATGGAACGTGCGGTATGCCATAAGGGTGTTGAGGGCAGGTTTCTTCTCCGGGCGTCGGGGTTTGGACCACAGTTTCTGCGACGGCTACCTGTGTCATTGAGGTGTTTTGAGGCTGAGTTGGATTTGGACCGCCTGTTTCGGTCGTGGCGGCTTCGGTTGTTCCCTGCCTGTTCCTTGTGATGGGCCTCAGAGCGCTTGCGTCGGTCGTGGCTGTGGGAGCGTTCGAGTTGGTCATCCTGTAGTATATCCTGTATATAAGTTAAGAAATGCGGGTTTCTTAGTGTTAGGTATATACTCCTACTCCCCGAAAAAGAAATGTCGTTTAGCAGCAGAGTGGATAAGGCTTTGTGGTCCGAATTAGAGCGCAGTGGACGCCACTGTAACTATCGTTTTTGGTTCTGACAATTGTAATTTGGGATTAAGGACCGCAAGGGGTCTTAACCTTGGGGAACTTGTCCTTAGGTGATGCACCTAGGTGCCTACGTACTGATGCGGAACCCCAAGGTTATAAAGAACCCGAAACCCTGAACACAATATGGACAGAACAAGAAGAAGGAAACAAATCCCCAACCTATTGAACCCCCAATTGACAACGCAAATGGAAACGCAAATAATCAGTTGATTTAAAACCAAGAAAGAATTCGTCACAAAGTGATTACCTTGATAAGAATTAATTCTTGATGCAATAGAAGAAGATAAGCACCTCTCCTATGGATTCTTCTTTCAGCCAAGAAGAAGAAGAAGAAAATCTCAAAGCTCTCTATTCAAATTCCAAATCAAATCTCCATTACAAAAGAGTTAAAGGAGTATTTATACTCCAAGAAAGAAAACCCTAGAATCTTAAAGCAAGTAAAACGCTAATTAACTAATGAGCTAACCTAACATAACATAAACTAAAGCCCAAACACAAAAGGCAATGTTTAAAATAAAACTATTGGGTCTTTCTAACAATCATACTTAAGCTCAATCTAATTAAAACATTAAATCTGAAATAAGTGATTTTCGCACAAATAAGTAACCAAAATTACAATTAGCATTTTAAGCCCAAAATAAGAAGATTTAGGCTTAATTAAGTCTCCACATGTATAGTACTTGGTCCAAGCTCTCCAAATTGATGTTCCCAAGCCCAATACATGTTGTAAAACTCCATTTTTAGCCCACTTGGTGCAAGTGACATTTTCAGTTATTATTGAAGGGCAGTTTTCTATTTGATTTTTCCAAGTCTCTTCCTTAAGCTCCTTCAATGATTCCATGATTATGCTAGCTCTAGTTGCACCTCCTCTACTCGTATCACGTACCCTTTAGGAGGGATCAAAGTCCACGTAGTTCGTCATGGTGACGTCTATAGGAGCCGTTAGGCGAGGTGATTACTTGTATCGGGCCGTGTGCGGCTAAAGACGTGCCTAAGGTACTCCGGGCGGGCAAGCCGCTCTTATGAGGCTGCCTTAGTGTGAGAGAGCTTGGGTCTCTGAAGTCTGCTAGAAGCCCTGTAAATGGTATGCTCCGAGATGGAGGTGAGCTTGCCGGTGGTTGGACTGGATGGAGCCTGCGGCGGAGCTCGGGATGCCTAGAGAGTTTGTGTGAGGTGTTTGAGGGTGCTTAGGTCACTGGGAGTATGTGAGGGATCTCAGATCAGGTGTCGTACTCCTTCACCTTGCTATCCCCTTAGTCCCCCGGGTGAGGGTCTATTTATACTGAGTGTGGGGAGGTCGTGCTCGACCCACGATCTCGTGGGCCGTGGGTCGTCCCACGATGCTTAGGAAGTTCCCACGTCTGGTTATGTGAGTGTTCCGTGAAGTGACGTGGGCAAGGGCCACGTAAGTAGCAAATGAGTGGTGCCACGTGCCGCTAGCCTGTGCTGCTGCCAGGCTTCTTGAAGCTTAGTGCCACGTGTCCCAAGGTGAAATATTCCGTAGTTACAGGAACTAATAATAAAAAATTAGGAACAAGATTAAAAATAAATATAAACTTTAAAAATTAACAAAATACTTTTATTCAATTTCACATTATATATATGGCTTTCTTATGGAGAGCTCAACCTCTTAAGAGGTTGAATTTTTATGTCTATCTCTTTTTCTTTTACTCTTACTTTATTGAAAAGTTCAAACACAAGAGAGGGGGAGAGAAAATACTTAATTTTTCAAGAGGTTAAGCTCTTCATAGTCTTTTATATATATATATATATATATATATATATATATATATATATATATATATATATATATATATATATATATATATATATATATATAAATAGGGTTTAGGTTTTAATTGACTTTCTTTTTAAAAATTATTATTAATAAATATTTTGATGGAGTAATTCCAACTCATCATGCTTAAGTGTACATATTTAACTGTACACGTAAGCAATCCGTTAATTATTTAACACTTAAATAACGGAAGGATCAAATTGACTCTAATTACAAACGTAAAGGATCAAATTGAGACAGGACAAACATAAAGGACCAAATTGAAACAAATAATAAACGTAAAGAACTAAAATAGTGTTTTTGTCTTTTGGTTTTATATTTATGCTTGCATCCTCTAATAATGATTATTATGTTATCATATATATGCTTGATAATTATGATTTAACTAATTTGGATTATATTATTATTACTAGACCAAACTGAGAAAAAAAATAATGGAATTAATAATAAAAAATTAGGAACAAAATTAAAAATAAATATAAACTTTGAAAATTATAAAGATACTTTAATTTTATTCAATTTCACATTTCATAATATATCATATATTCTTATTTATATATATATATATATATATATATATATATATATCTCTTATATATGGACAGCTCAACCTCTCAAGAGATTGAGTTTTTATGTCTATCTCTTTTTCTCTCACTCTTATTTTATTAACAAATTCAAACAAAAGAAAGGCAGAGGGAAAATACTCAATTTTTCAAGAGGTTAAGTTTTTTATAGTCTTGCATATATATATATATATATATTCCTGTTTATTACTTGAAGAACTCAATAACCCAAAAATTACGAGCACGACATTGATATTTAACACCCGTAAATCCAGCTGCATTTCCGAGTTGCATGAATTCATGTCGATTTCGCTCTTTTTCACCTGGGTATTGAGCCATCATAAATACATCAAGCTCAAAGTTACACTTGGTAGCAGCAGTGGTGTCAGGCATATCCGTTATGCTTGATTCAACTACAATCACCTTCCCATTTTCAGGAATCGCAGCATAGCAGTTCTTCAATAGTTTCACGCACTTCTTATCACTCCAAGAACAGAAAATCCACTGCAAAGTTACATCATCCTCCCTTTAATCAATTTCATAAACCCATAGTAATTGAAAGAGTAGAGTATATACTCATCTCCTCCATTTCACGTCTTTTTAATGAACATCTCTTTAATTTTAAAGTATATTGATTAACTTTTTTTTTATTATTAGTTCCAAATTTTTTTAAAAAAAAGTGACAATTTTTAATTTTAAAGATTAACATCATTCAAGCCAAAAAGAATCTAGAAATAATTGAAGTGGATAAGACTAAGTCCAAGTGTCCATTTTAAACTTTTTTTATAAAAAAATGTTTTTTTTAAGGATTAATTTTTTTTTTGGTATAAATAAGGATTATGTTTAACAATTCCATTTGAAAGTTATTCAAAGCCATCAAATAACCAAACCAATTTATATTAAATTAAAATTTATAAACATTTATTTAATCAGCTAATCTAGGTTATCAATTTTAATTATATGAATTTGAAAATATTGGAATGCAATTAAATTGAATTGAATTTACACAACCTTCATCAAAATGACATCAGCCTTGGGTACACTTTCAAACATATCACCAGCCACGTGTTCCACCCCTGTAATATTATAAATTGGGAAATCTAATTATTACACTCAATATTAGTTATTATGAAAATAAATATTCGGTCATTGTATTTTGATTCAAAATATTATTTTGGTCATCTATACTTCAAAAGTTTAAAATCAGTCTTTTATATTTTTAAATTAGTCCAAAATGGTCATTTTGCCTCACACTGTTAGCCTCTTCCATTAAATGTTGATCTGGAATGTTGACGTGGGCTTGGAATGCTGACGAGAGTCTTCATTCACGTCAACATTCTATATTAGCATTTAATAAAAAAGGCTAATAGTGTGAGACAAAAGGACCATTTTGGACCAACTTAAAAACATATATAGTTATATATACAAATGATTTAAAGAAAAATTTTAAGATGTACCAGGATAAGGAGGGGCATGTTGGATGACATGGGGCAAGTCAAGATTGATAGCCTTAATATGAGGATATTTGGAGGTGATCATGCTGAGGCTGAAGCCTAGGCCACCACCAACATCCACAAGTGTGTTGATATTCTCAAAGCCTTTGTAGGATTCAAGAACCTTCTTCATAACTATGCAACTGTGTTGGGTCAATGCTGTGTTGAAATACTTGTTGAATTCTGAGTCTTTCTCAAGGTATTCGATCAGATCCATTCCGTTAGTCATTTCAAAAGCTCTTCCTCCGTTTAAAATTGCATCTTTCAGATGAACCCTATCGGTTGATATGTATGATCAATATATATATGCATTTCGAGGATATATAATCTCGACTTAGAAAATAGAGGCAAAATATTATTTAGTCTCTGAATTGTTGGTTAAACTACTATTTAGTTCCCAAATTTGCAGCTCTGTCAACTATTTAGTCCCCGAATTTGTAACTTTATCAACTGTTTAGTCCCTGAACTTGGCAAAAATACTATTTAGTCCCCAAATTTGCAACTCTTTCAACTATTTAGTCCTCTGACTGTTACCCGTTAGATAACCAGATGACGTGGCTGTTAAAAGCTGATGTGGGATGTGAGGTTGCATATACCCATGCATTTAACAGTGTTGCATTAGCATTTAACAGCCACATCAGTTGGTGCCTGGTTATCTAACTGGTAATGGTCAGGAGACTAAATAGTTGACAGAGTTGCAAATTCGGGGACTAAATAGTATTTTTGCCAAATTCGGGGACTAAATAGTATTTTTACCAAATTCGAAGACTAAATAGTAATTTGATCAACAATTCAAGAAATAAATAGTATTTTGTCTCAAAAAAAAATAAATGTCCATGGAATCGGCCCAGCTTGCAAGCCCACCATACATGGGGTGGGCTTAAATAGACCAAAATTAAAAGTCATTCTTTAAAATTTACTAACCAGCTTTCCATAAAGGACACAACCAAGATGGAAGCCAGCGACATACCATCAGCATCATGAGCGAAAAACTTGGACGCCGAAGTGAGGCTATAGAGCCTTTGGGATATATTAGAGTTAGACGACATAACTCTTTCTTCTTCTTCTGAAGAATTTTAACAATGAAGAATAGAGTGCGTAGCGAGCAGCCCAAGGAGGCGATCCAGCATTTTGGGAGTCTCTGGGTTCTTCGTTGGAAGCTGATCCGCAATGTCGTTTGCAGAGAGCTTGGCGCCTTCACCGGCTTTCGCTATGATGTCGAAAACGCCCAGCTCCAATGTCGTTTGCAACGCCATTGGGATCACACTCGACATCACCAACTGCATCGCATAGCTGAAGCTTTCTTCTTCTTTTTCGATGTCGTTCAAAGTCTGGGCCATTGGGATTAAGGATATATATGAAATTTCTCAATTTGGTACTGAACTACTGATTATTGATCTCTGTATTGTATTCCAAACTCAATTTTCATAGCACTTATTTATACAGGGACGCGCGCTCGTACTGTCCATGACTTTCAATTTTTAGTAATACAAAAATGGCAAGATGTCGTTACTTCTCAACCTTTGACATTAATTACTAAAGGAAAAAAACTTGGCAAAAGTACTTTTCCTAACCCCAACGTTTGAGGGTTCTGTCAGTTTCGCCCCTAACGTTTTTTCGCTGTCAATTGTACCCTTAACGTTTTACGTTTCTGTCAATGTCACCCTTTTCACTAACACCGTCAAATATTTAACAGTTTTTGCTGACGTGGCATCTTATGTGGCAAAACGTTTCTTTTTTCTGTCAATTGTAACCCTAACGTTTTACATTTCTACCAATGTCACCCTTTTCACTAACACCATCAAATATTTAATAATTTTTGCTTACGTGGCATCCTATGTGGCAAAAATATCTGACTTGGTATATATTTTTTCACATCAGATTTCCTACTCATCTTTTCCCCATCAAAGTTGTGTTGTTTTGACCTCGGCCTATTCCTTCTAAAATATAACTCAAACGCACGCGCTATTTTCATCTATAATCACAAAAAATTAAAAAATTAAATCATAAATATAAATGTACTATTAAATTACTTTAATATATATAAAATAAATAATTACTATTGCGGGTAGGGTACCTCCTTATCCGAACCCGAACCTGAACCCGAACACGCTGACTTTATACCAGACTTACAGAATAAAATTTCAAAGTATCCATTAAATATGAGTATTTTGATCATTCCTAAGTACACCACAAGGCAAAAGAAAACTAAATTGGACAATTAATGGTGCCATAATTATTATCATCTCTATTATTATGGAGTTTTGCGGTGGAGCTATAGCTAGCCATATACGTACACGGTACACCACAATTTGGAAAAAGATAAAGGAATATTACATTTATAGAGTGATGATATTTGGACTTTCTTGTTTGGATTTGGCTTATGGAATCCCTTATACAAGTTTCAGTAACAGAATGTGGAAGTGGGACCACTCTCATAGGCCTAATTAATAATTATATAATGCTAAAATAAAATTAGGAAAGGCAGTGAAAACGGTAATTCGATCACTTGGAGTTAGACCTCTTCTGTTCTAGCTAGTTCATGAGATTATTCAAATTCAAGTTCATGGGTTAACTATTTAATATTAAGAATTGAATATGGGTATTACTTGAACCTTACTCATCACATACTCATTTTGTTAAAAATACTTAAGCCAAAGCTTGTGTAGTACTTGGATATTACCCATCAAATATATTATACCCAAAAACCCATCACTTACCACTACTACCCACCACCACTACTATTCACTACTACTCATTGGAGGGGGTCGCCGGAGGGGCCACCGGTGGCCGATGGAGGAGGTCGCCGGCGACAATTTTTGGAGGGGGTGAGTTAGCTAGAGATTAGCTACGGATTAGCTACGGAATTTAGCTAGGGAATAGCTACGGCTTAGCTAGGAAATTTAGCTAGGGAATAACTACGGATTAGCTAGGGATTAGCTACGGATTAACTAGGGAATTTAGCTAGAGATTAGCTATGAAAAAAATCCCTAGCAATTAGCGTCCAACTATGAAGCATGAGTACTTCTAAAATCAAGCCGTACCCGTACCGGATACGTACCCGGTACTCGTACTCTTTGGGTACTTCAAAATATGTGTGGTGTAGTATTTTTTTGAAGAAAAAAATTTGATTTTAGTACTTAATGTCAAAATTATAAGTATGTTTATAAAATTTTACCTTTGTAGTCTTACAGATTAGATAATTATAAGAAACAAACAAATATACACTTCAATATCATATAATATCATAACTAATTATATTAGTTTTATGAATTTTAAGAAACTTATGTTACTATTTTGATTGGTTATGAATGATTAAAGGAGCCTTACCTATTTTTATTACATTTAAAATTGTTATATATTATAAATTTTATTTATTTATTTAGTATATATTGCCGTACCCGTATCCTATTTTTTAAAAATTTGCCGTACCCCGTACTCGTACCCGCACCCGTACCTGTACCCGCACCCGTATTCATGCAACATAGGCGTCCAAATATTAACTAGGTAAAAATCCGTAGCTAATCCGATTAGCTACGGATTAGCAACGGATTTTTCCCTAGCTAATCCTGTTTTTTCTTGTAGTGCTACCCACTAGCAACTACCACCGCGACCACCCACCACCAACACCATGCACCACCCGCCGCCACCACTCACCACCACCATCCATTATCATCCACCACCACCACCCGCCACCATCACTAGCAGAGGGAATGTTGCTTCCCTCATGATGTAGAGGGAAAGTGAGATGAGAGAAGGAAGTGATGGATGAAAGTACCATTTTACCCTTCTCTCCACATACCAAATAATTTTAATTTCTATCTTGAAGCGGGTAAACTAGTCTTTTTGTATTTTTTAACTTCCACTTCCCTATCTCATTCCTATCGTACCAAACAATTTTAACTTCTATTTTCATTTCCCTTATCCCTATATATCAAATACACATAAAATCTTCCACTAAAACACTCACCAAATAACAAACGTCATCTTGTTTTATTGTGAATTGTGATCCAACAATAGTTCAATGTTTCTCTAAATGCAATCCATAGAGCTTGCCTTAACACAATAACAAATCCTTTTCCCCTTCCTGAAATCTCCGGAGACCAATAAGTTATACTAAAGAGCATTTGATATACCGATAAACTCTTTATTTTCAAAATTAAGATTTTGGTCAAATATCTATTTTGGTTCTCTATATTTCACCGAAGTTATAAATTAGTTCTTTATGTTTCAAAAGTTTTAAATTAGTCCTTTATGTTTCTTAGAAGTAGTTCCAAATTGGTCTTCATGTCCAAGTTCATCCATTTCTTCCGTTAATACTGACGTGGCGTGCTGAAGTGGACATATTATCTCTCATACGTGTCCATTTAAACTGACATGTCATGCCACGTCATTGCCACATCATCTTCTATTCATCATATGTGATGATGTGGCAATGACATGGCATGACACATCAACTTAAATGGACATATATCAGCACGCTACGTCAGCAATTAACTTAAGAAATTGACGGAAGTGGACGGAAATACCAATTTGGAACTTCTGTGGAACATAAAGAGCCAATTTAAAACTTTTGAAACATAAAGGACTAATTTAGAACTTTGGTGAAACATAGAGGACCAAAATAACCTTTGACCTAAGACTTTTTTAAATATTAAGACAAATTTAGATTATCTAAATATTTTTAAGAATATTAAAATGTTATAGTTATGCATTTTGTTCAAATCTAATATTTCTGAGAATGTTTATTGACATTTTAGATATGTCTTTGACTATTTTTTTTAAATAAAAACCTATCATTCAACAAAATAATTTATAAAAATTTAACACAAAAAATTATAAAACCATTTTAACTTATTTATTAACTTAAAAAAATATATCAGTATATCATAATTTTTTAATTTTAAAAATACTTTAATTTAATTTGAAAATCAAACAACTTACATTTGATATAATTATTATTTATTCAAAATATATTAGTAGAAAATAAAATATGAAAAAAAAATAACTTCTTCAGATATATTAGTATTTGAAATATCCTATACTAAATAATTATATTATAATTATAATTTATTCAAAATATATTAGTAGCAAACAAAATATTAAAAGAAAAATTAACTTCTTCAAATATATTAGTATTTGAAATATCTTATACAAAATAACTATATTATTTACGCAATACAAATATTTAAATATTATTAATATAATTAAAATTTCTCATAATAATTATATTAAATAAAGAAAGAGAGTTGTGTTTTGTATGGAACTAGTATTGAACACGTGCGATGCACGAGATATGACTAAAAATATTTAGGCAAAAGTACCTTTCCTAACCCCAACGTTTGGGGGTCCTATCAGTTTCGCCCCTAACGTTTTTTCGTTGTCAATTGTACCCCTAACGTTTTACGTTTCTGTCAATGTCACCCTTTTCACTAACACCGTCAAATATTTAACGGTTTTGCTGACGTGGCATCCTATCTGGCAAAACATTTTTTTTCCTGTCTATTGTACCCCTAATGTTTTACATTTCTGCCAATGTCACCCTTTTCACTAGCACCATCAAATATTTAATAGTTTTTGCTTACGTGGCATCCTATGTGGCAAAAATATCTGACTTGGCATATTTTTTTCCACACCAGATTTTTTACTCATCTTTTTTCCATTAAAACCGTGTCGTTTTAGCCTCACCATATTCCTTTTAAAATATAATTCAAACGCACGTGCCATTTTGCAGACAAAAACAACGGAGACGTTACCCATTCTCTACTTTGTCGGAGACGTTACCCTGAAATAGAGAATGGATAACGTCTCCGATGTTTTTATGAGCAAAATAGCGTGTGCGTTTGAGTTATATTTTAGAAGGAATAGGCCGAGGTCAAAACGACACAACTTTGATGGGGAAAAGATGAGTAGAAAATCTGATGTGGAAAAAAATATACCAAGTCAGATATTTTTGCCACATAGGATGCCACGTAAGCAAAAACTATTAAATATTTGATGGTGCTAGTGAAAAGGGTGACATTGGCAGAAATATAAAACGTTAGGGGTACAATTGACAAGAAAAAAAACTTAGGGGTACAATTGACAGAAAAAAAAACGTTTTGCCACATAGGATGCCACGTCAGCAAAAACTGTTAAATATTTGACGGTGTTAGTAAAAAGGGTGACATTGGCAGAAACGTAAAACGTTAGGGGTACAATTGACAGCGAAAAAACGTTAGGGGCAAAACTGACAGGACCCCCAAACGTTGAGGTTAGGAAAGGTACTTTTGCCAAATATTTATATATTAATAATTTGAGATATTCTGTACTACATCAAAGTTAGATAAAAATTAAACATGAAATCATTAAAACCTATAAATATATATATACCATAAAAATATACATGATATTTTACTATAGCAAATGTGATGTTTTGTTGAACAAATCACAAATGTCATAGTATTAAGTGTTACAGTGTCACACTTAATTGATTAATATAATAAAGAAGTGTATAATATATGTCGAAGAAATATACATGGTGAGTACTACTTAACATTATAAAAATTTTTTATATGCAATGTTTGATGTTTTGTTTGATGGATGGCCATCCATCTTGGTTACATACCAGTATTTTCAATCCAAAATTTCTACGAACACATGTAATAAATGGCCTAGTGGTAAGTCTAAACATTACCATGCAAGGTGTCCTATCTTCGAATCCTCAAAGGGCCATTTTTCAGAAATATAATGTGGTCGCCGGAGGAGTTGTCGGCGGCCAATGACCGGAGGGGTTGCCGGGAGCGGGCGGCCGATCACCGGAGGTGGCCGGTGGCCGACGGCCGGCGATCGGAGGGGTTGTCGGTGACTGGAAAGTTCGTCGGCGGCCAATCTAATCTATGAAATTCCCCACGGAATAATCCACGGGTAAAATTAAAATTTCGTGGCTATTTCCCCACGGACCGTTCCGTGGGAAAAAAATAGCCACGGATGCGTTCGTGGGAAATCCGTGGGGAATTTTTCACGGACTCAAAATTCTGTGGGTAAAATTTTACCCATGCCAATTTTACCCAGTCCGTGGGTAATTGCGTGGGTAAACTCATTTACCTACGGATTTGTCTGTGAGTAAGTCTGTATTTTGTTATAGTGACATGAAATAGTTATACACACATGCTTAATTTCTTTTAACGTTAAATATATTAAACATTGCAAATATATATAGATTACACATTAAATTCTTATCAACAACTTTATTATTTTGCAAATATAAAACTTTAATTTTTTTTATGACAATATAAAACATTAACTGATTCATAATATATATCTGGATAAAATTAATTGAGTTAATATTAAAATTTAAAATTATTTTTAAGTTTTACTTTTAATATTTCTGACAAAAATAACTAAATAATATTATACTTAAGAATTAAGTTACAAAATAAATTAATAATGTGTTTCTTAACGTGTTTTAAAAGTTTTTTATAAACAACATATTTTAAGACTTTTTTATAATTAACTTATTTTAATACTTAAAAAAAAATTATTTGTAAAACCCCATAATAATTTAACAATTTAATATTGATTAAATTAAATTTTATAACTTAAATTGAAATTTAAATTAGTATTTTATCCTTAGGACACTGATTAAGTATGAATTACTTGGTGTTGGTTGGTAAAAAATATTTAGAAAATCTAATTTATTCTAAATGTATTTTTATAAATTTTTTAAAGATCTAGTAATTTCTTTTCTTACCATTTATTATTTTTTTATAAAATTTAGCATTTTTTGTTTTATTTGGATAATTTTTTTAGGCAATTACAGATGACAATTGGGAGTATGCTGAATAGAATTTTAAATTTCAGAAAAACAAAATTCTTAGTAACTTTATTATTATGCAACTTAAATTTTATTCATAATATATATATATATATATATATCTCAATATAATAAATTGATTAATATTAAAATTCAACATGAATCGTTTTATACACAATGCATAATCCTCATTATGAATTATTTTATACACAATGCATAATCTTTGATCTTCCACCTGAAAGAATTTCCTTGTTAGCAATTTCAAATTCAGGATTTGTTGATGATGTTACCATAGCCAATTAGCCATAGGTATCTTCAAACCAAACACTTCTCCATAGTCCCCTTTATTGTTTGTTTTGAGTCTCTGAGCAATATCAAGATAAAAGGGTGCATATTAAAAGCGTTGCTTGACTAATATAGTTAAGCTCATTTATTATATTGCAAACAATACAAAGATATAAACATTTACCTTACTCAAGTTTATTTAGTGAAGGAATGAGTGTCAATTTCTGTTCTGACTGGATGTCACTATTATTTTGATTGGTTTTGATATGTGAAAATATATCCTCAATCTCTGATGATGCTTCAACTTCAATTTTCATGCTATAATTCCTTACAACTCGATAACATCTTCCAATATCATCATTATCATCATCAACTTTACCACCAATACAAAGAATTTTTCACAAATTAACAAAAGTATTTAAAAGAAAAGTATAATTAAGAAAAAAACTTGTATGATCTTCCTAAGGGTGTGTTTGGTAAGGAGAAAAAAAAGGAGGGAATGAGAATAAGAATGGGAAAAGAAGAGGGAATGAAAATGTCATGTTAACGTGATGTGAATGAAATAAAAGTGAATAAAATGACCATTTAACCCTTACATTAAAAGTGAAAATATAATAAATGTGGGTAAAAAAGTAAGGACAAAAACATAATTTCATCATATTGCAAAAAGTGAGGTTTGTTTGATAGGAAGAATGTACGGGGGAATGGGGCATTTCATACTTTTTTCCCTTTTATTTCTCCTTACCAAATACAGCCTAAAAAGTTTAACTTCATATGCACTGAATTCATAAATCTTGAAATTCCCACGTATGCTATCCTCAAATATTTACAAAATAGTGTGTACCTAACTCATTTTCGCAAATTTTATGCAACTCCGAAAGAGTAGCCACAGTGGAAGTCAAAGTGAGGTTTTGACATTATTGTTGCACAAAATAGTATCTCACAGTTTGCAACCCAATCCATTGTGGCCCCATCTTCAATCTTGGCAGCTTTATAAGTAATACATATTTCAAATTTGGAAGCATCACATACACCGTTTTTTCTTGTGCTTTGTTTTCAAATACTTGCTCAAATTGGGATGCACCTTTTATACACAAGACCTTTAATTTTGGAAGGGCACGAGATGCGCACACAGGAAATACAAGTTTCAACTTACTGCAATGTCTGATGATGATTAAGGCTAGATATGGGAAGAGAAGTTGGGGACTAATCACATTTTGATTTTCTTCTTAAATGATTTCCTACAATTACTTGCAAATTGCAATCTGCAATGGTCAGTTTCCTTAACTATGGAAGGCTTCTTAAAATGGTTGCAGGGAAGACAACAACTTTCAAAATTTCACAATTCCTAACATCCAGACTATTAAGATTTTCAAGTTGTAACAAATTTTTGGGACCTATGCATATATGCTTTAACTCAGGTAGATCCTTCAATACAGGACGTTGTAAGAGTGAGTTAAATGGCCTTGGAAATGAAAAAGAACATCTATGTTAAAATCTATCAGAACAATTTCTTTCAACTTCACCAAATGTATTTCCATTACCTCCTGCAAAAATATACAATCTATCGAATTCTAATAATGTCCTAACTATATACCTTGACCTAGTGTTTAAATATAGTTCTGATTAATATTCTCTATTTACATGATCATGTATACTCAACAATATTATATTAGAAGTAGTACCTTTTTTTTGGTGTTGTATGATCTTGTGTCAATCTAGAGTGGGGGATGCTATGATTTCTCACAGACATGGTGATAAATTGTGGACAATTCCTCAACTCCAAGCTTTCCAAAGAAGGCCATCTCTAATGATAATTTTCTGCACAAATGCTAATGATATTTGGCAAGTAATTGTTAGCTCTCTTAAAGCAAGCAATTCAATGCTCTGAAACACATTTGAATTCTGATCTTTAGAATTGCATTGCCCAAATATATTCTTCAATTTAGCAGTAACTTCCATTTTAAAGTTTCCAACTGCAGAAAGCTCTGGGAATAAGAAGCTTGGAGTAAGTATTCAAGTTGATTGCATTCATAGATACGTAGATATATCAAATTTGGGAATGCAAGACTATAGTTCCTATCATCAACATCAATCTACTCTTCTTCATTTCTGCTATTAGAATATTGATGCATAGGATAAGAACATTTCAGTATTAATATAATAAAATTGAATCATCGGATGAGAGAGTTGTAAGAAATAGATACCTTCGAAATGTTCACACAGCCTTGTGTATTGCAGTGTTGAAGAAGCTGTATTTATAGTGCTGATACACACGTGTTAACAATTCAAATTTTGTGTATGTGTTGGAAAAATTAATTACGACATCAAAATCGATAATAATCATCCGCAGAATTTGTTTATGATTCAATTCAGTCATTTAACTCATGCAAAGTCAGGGACAGAAACTAATTGTATTGTGTAACCAATACAATCCATTAGTAACAGCTATGTGAGAGTAGTTGGCGCTATTTAGTACCATGTATCTGTATGATGTGGCAAGATTTGGGTCTATTTAACCATCTTTAACTTGGAGAATAAATTTATTAGGATTGATTACATTTAAGGCAGTAGTGCAAAATCAACGATTTTCTAATAAATTCTCTATAATTCCTCCTTCACTCACAGCATTAGGATTGTATAATTGGTTAAGCATGAATTTTTTTTTTGTAACTACCAAATAAGGAGGACAAGATGGACGATTAATCATTCGTGGCATTATGTGGTTTTAGCAAAAATTAGCCTTATTGACACATGGATTAGGGGCTTTAGATTTAAATTTTGGATGTTTAGGTGGAGGTTTTACCATGTAGTGAGCCTATGTGTCAAGTTTTGGTTTTATGGACATTCTTTTATATATATATATATATATATATATATATATATATATATATATACTAAATTTAAGATATATAACGTTTTAATATTAAAAAAAGATAAATAACGTTTTTTTTTTCAAATTCATATATTAGTTACACAATTGAAGATTTGAAGTAAAGCAAGAATAATAACATTGATGATGCTTTAAAATTTTAATCTCAATAAATGCCAATATATGCAGGAATGAGGTGGATGACAATTAATTGTAATCTTATTATGTGCCAGAAATTGGTAATAGATCATTTGAGAGTATTTTAGAGCATTTAAGAGGAATTGTAGGTGGAGAATGAGCATGATATAGTGCAGGGACACGTGTCAAAAGAATACACCATGTACATTACTTTATATATATATATATAGAATAAATAGATAAATAGAAAAATAGATAGATATAGAATATAGATAATAGATAATATATGATAAATGATAAATGATTGTATATAAATAAATTGACGGAATTAATGGCTATTAAAAAGGAGAGTTATAGAATTGTATCTTTATCATTATAATATGGTGTATTGTGTGGTGATATTTGAATTAATGGCTATTGAATATGGATTGCTCTAAGTGAAGAAAACAGGTGATGTGGCAAGAGAGTAGAAAATGTAAATAGGACATGTGGCAGGATTAGAGATAATGTATGTTCCTTTAGTATTATATATAGATATATAGATATATAGATATTTAGTTTTAATTTAGTTGAGACGATGGTTTGAACTAAAGTGATGTGGCGCGAGGTGAGGTGAGATAAAGCTCTTAATTTTTAGATGAGAGTTTAATGAGCATATGATATGGGGTGATTTAGGATGATTTGTAAATCATCTTAAATTAAACCACTCAATATACAAAATTTTAAATCCTTTTAAATTAGAGGGTTGAGATAATTGCACATTATATATTAATTAATTCTATTTAACCCTCATTTTTTTACTTTAATGTATTTATTCATTATATGAGTAATATTGAAATTTTCACCTTCATTACTCTCTTCATTTTTTTAAACTCTCAATTAGTAAAATTGTTTGTTTAAACCATTTCACCCCACTCTCTTCTAATTTAAACAAACCATGTGAGTGTTTTAAAAAATAGAGTAATAGAGATAAAAAAATTTAATATTATCCTGATAATAAATAAATACAAATAAGAGAAAAGAGGGTTAAGAATAGAATTAACTAATATATAACATGCATACCATTCCAATTAAACCCCCAATAATGGGTTTAAAATTTGCATACCATTCCAATTAAACCCCCAATAATGGGTTTAAAATTTTAAATGTTGAATAGCTCAGGATGATTTACAAACTATCCTAAATCATTTCACCTTATTTGCTCACTAAATTTTTAACCAAAAAATCATAAATACAAATCACTCTATTCTCAAACCATCTTCATATTTAAGTCGTAACCAAGCATCAATTTATTTAGCCAAAATAATTCAATATATGGGAATACAAGATTCTTACCCTTAGGTGAATTTTTTTTTTAAAAAAACAAAAAAGTAAAGAAACATGAAATACTTTATTCTAGAGAATATTGTAAGATCATGGGTGTCTTTGGTACGCAGAAAGAGAATAGGAATGAGTTTAGTGTATTTGAAAGTAAAATTTGAGAATGTGAATGGGAATGGATTAACCTTACCACTTTACTCCTTATAGTAAAATATTAAAAGAAAAAAATTATGATTATGTTAAATTAAATAGTATAATGGACATTTCACACCTCAATTTATTTTTTAATGATCTTTCACATTTTCCAAGAGAGAGTGTTGGTAGTGTTCCTGCCAGTGGGCCCCACAATTTTAGAGGTGAACCCCACTATTTTCTTCATCTTTTCCCTCGTATAAAAAGCATACCAAAAGTACCCTTCGGATTAGTTTTTTTAAGGCTAAAATGCACTGAGACCCCCTGAGTTTTGGGTCAGGGGCACATACATCCCCTGAGTTTTAAAATCTTGCACATAGACCTCCCGAGTTTTCACTTTCTAGCAGAGAATACCCTTCCGTTAGGGTTCTGTCAAATTTTGAGGTTAAGTGCCACCTCATTGCAACCTGTCGAGGCAATGGTGGTGGCTCACGGTTTTCTTCTACTTAGAGATTCTTGGTTGGTGCTATTCTTTTGTCGATTAAGGGATCGATTGGTCGAGGTATGAAAAGGATGGTGGTCGACGGTGGGCTTGGACGGTGGTCAGCAGTATATTTCGACGGTGGTCGACGGTGCTCCAATGGATATGAATGGTTAGGGTCTTAGGGATTTCTCCTGTGGTTTGTGGATTGTGCTTCTATGGATATGGGTGAGGGTTTAGAAACTGGTACGGGTAGGAATGGGTGTGGGTAAATGAATATGGGTGGGTTTTTAGGATTAGCAAGGAAATTACTAAATTACCCTTAAGAAAAGCTGATGATGTGGCACTTAACTATGAAATTTAATGGCAGGGGTAGTCTTTGTTTAAAATTGAAAACTCAGAGGGTCTATGTGCAAGGTTTTAAAACTCAAGGGGTGTATATACCCCTGGCCCAAAACTCAGGGGGTCTCAATACATTTTAACTTTTTTTTTAATTTGTTTCGGAATCTTCATTAAATTGGTACATTTAAATGAAATTTTTCCTGAGGGCCAAAAACAAGAAAAGAAGGGACATGCAGCGAGCCACATTGCAAGATACCATAAATTTGACGTGTGGAGAGTGGACAATGAACGGGAAGGCCGCACTATAATTAATCGCTTGATTGGCCAAGTTTATTTTGGTGTTATAAATATTTATTTTTTCTAAAAGTGATTATTTTGTTAAAGTTAGGTGTTTGACAAACAATTCAAATGTATTTTTGAATTGTAGTAGAAGCAGTTTTTTAATTTTAAGTAAAAATAAAAAATTAGAGCTTCTATTACTAACAAAAACATAAGCTAAACTTTAATTATTTTAGGAAAAATGTACCCTTATTAATATTTTAAAATTCTCATTTTAACTCGTCCTAAAACTTAACTCCTACCCTTAATAGTTACTAACATTATTTTAGGACAATAATAATAATTTACCAAAATAATAATAATAATAGATATTTATTGTAACTACAGAATATTGTACTTTGGGACACATGGCACTAATCTTCTGGAACGTTGGAAGGTACCCAAGTCAGCGACACGTGATACCATTCTCCGACCTCGTACATGGCTTATACCCACGTCTTCCCACACATGCTCTTGTATCAGAGACGTGGGATGTGTTCAACCATGCATCGTGGGTCGACCCACTACGAACAAGGACGTGGGTCAACCACGTTCCCCAATACACTTAGTATAAATACCTTCACCCGGCGACTCGACAAAGGCAAGTAAAACAGAGTACTCTGAGTACAGTACATTATCACCTCCACATCTAAGCCCGATCAATCACATCTCACTGTTAAGCAATGAGAGCTCACCTCCTCTGGATACCTCCATCCACTAATTCCAAGCAGCTTAGAGATCAGACCCTTGCTCTCTTCTCCCTCAAAGGAAACCTCTAACCAGTGGTCCGCCTGTTGTGTGTAATTCAAAGTCCCACATTGGTGGGGTGTGTGGAGTGAGTGGGTGAGGAGCTTATATAAATATGTGTGAGTTATATAGGTTCCAACACACATAAGAATACTAGCCTATAACCATTGGGTGTATTGGGTTTTGGGTATTTTTATATATTGAGGAGGGTTTGTAATTTTTCCGTTCAAAAATTACAAGTAGTAAAGTTTGTCCCAATGGGGGTCATGGTAGTAGGTCTTGAGGCACCGAACCACGTTAAAATTTTTGTGTGTTCTTCTTTCTCTTTTCTTTATATTTTTGTGCGGGGCCCAACAAGTGGTATCAGAGCTCTGGTTTCGGCCTAGGGAGGAAGAAGGGAGAAAGAGCAAGAAGAAGGAGTCGTCATCATCCAGTCAACGCCACGTCAGCAATTTGAAGAGAGGTTGGTTCTGGCTTATTTTCTATCTTTTTTAAGTCAGATTTTCTTTTGAGTTTGGGTTGTTTGTGGTGCTGGTTGGTTGGCTGTGTGAGTGGAAGTATTTCGCCAAGAGTTGGGTTAAATACAATGAACACCCTGAAGTTTGAAGTTCCGTTATTTGATGGGAGAACGGATTTTACACTGTGGCAATGCACGATTCAAGATTATTTGGTTCAGGGTCTTGACTTATCATTGCAGGATGAGAAACCGAGTGAAATAAAAGAGTCAGATTGGAGTACAATTAAGAAAAAGGCTGTTAGTACAATTCGATTGGCACTATCCCCACAGATAAAAGTGACTGTGCTGAAGGAGACATCACCGAAGAAGTTGTGGGACACGTTGTAGAAGCAGAAGAAGTCAAAAAATTAATTGGAGAGTTTAGTTTTTTTTTTATAGAGAGAAATAATGTAGGACTTTGGATTAAGGGAGGATTTGTTGTGTGTAATTCAAAGTCCCACATTGGTGGGGTGTGTGGAGTGAGTGGGTGAGGAGCTTATATAAATAGGTGTGAGTTATATAGGTTCCAACACACATAAGAATACTAGCCTATAATCATTGGGTTTATTGGGTTTTGGGTATTTTTATGTATTGAGGAGGGTTTGTAATTTTTCTGTTCAAAAATTACAAGTAGTAAAGTTTGTCCCAGTGGGGGTCGTGGTAGTATAGGTCTTGAGGCACCGAACCACGTTAAAATTTTTGTGTGTTCTTCTTTCTCTTTTCTTTATATTTTTGTGCGGGGTCCAACACCGCCCGCCTGGAGTACTCCACACACGTCCTAGCCACACACGACTTTTACAGGTAACGCTCCTGCCTAACGGCTCCTATGGACATATACTCTTCGAAACTATGTGGAATTTGATCTATACAGAAGGGTATACATAGGCACCTAGGTCATCACCTAAGGACAAGTCCCCAAAGGTTATGACCTCTTGCGATCCTAATTTCTGATTTAAATTTGTCAGAACAAAAAATGACAGTTACATTTATAATAATTTTTCACTTGAATAAAATCAATAAATATTTAAAAAATAATAATCATAAATAAAAAAATTATATTAATTAAAAATAATAATTTTTTATTGAAGTTTTATTAAATTAATAAACTAATTAACATTTTATATTTATTTTGTAATAAAACTTAACAATAATAAACTTTTATACGATCTATTTACTTAATAATATTAATGGTATTTAAATCTATATATGCTATTTTTAGTAATTTTACGGTCAAAAGCACTTTTTAATATAAATTAATCAAACAAAATTTATTTTGAAAAAGTACTTTTCAACTTAGTTTGTCAAACACAAATTGCTTCTCTCTCACAATACTTTTTCTCAAACTCCATTTAAAAAAAGTTATTTAAAAATAAACAAATTTCAAAACCAATCTCAAAATGGTCTTAAATACCCAATGATACTGTGAGACGAGCCTAACAGCTTTGATGATCCTAGAATTGAGAACAAGAAAGTAAAAATAAAAAGAAAATCATTTTTAATCATTTTGATAAATTAATTAATAAAATTTGTTGTGATGAGACGATACTATAAAATTCTTAACATATCCAATAGAAATTGAATTATGAATTTTGTAACTGTTATTCTTTGTTCAAATAATTTATAATGTAAAATAAGAACTGTAATTAGTCGTAATCTTGGGGGACTTGTCCTTAGGTGATGATTTTGATGTCTACGTACCCTTGTGTAAGGATCAAAGTCCACGTAGTTCGAAGAGGGAATGTCCATGGTGGCCGTTAAGCAGGAATGTTACCTGTAGTGGCCGTGTGCGGTTAGGATGTGTATGTGTTCTCTGAATAGGTGAGCCTCCAGTTGGAGGTACCTCGTAGGTAGAGGGAGAGAGCATGGGTCTCTAGATGTTGCTTAGAGCAAGAGGATAAGTGTATCCTGTTAATGGAGTGAATATGAGCTGATGTCTGTTAGGTAGACTTCAGGTAACAATAATATCGTGGTATGTTTTTGTGTTGCGAGCACTATCTTATTCACTTCTAGGTTCCATTTCTTTCAGTCTCTCATGTGAGGGATATTTATACTCGGGGTAGAGGAGAACGTGGTCGACTATGTTCTTGCACCGGGAGTTCGACCCACAATTTGGAGAGCTCACCTACGATCTCTAATGCGGGAGAGCACGTGGGTGATTTTGAAGAGAAGCCACGTTCGAGGCATTGAGCGGTGCCACGTATTACTGATCCATGGTTCAATTAATCTTCTAGAAGGCTAGTGTCATACAAGAGTATATTATAAAATTATAAATTCCATGTAAAATTTAATTAGAAGAGAGGGAAGTTCATATAGAAATTATGGAAGGAATAAAATATAAATATGATCTTAAATAATTAAATATTAGAAATTAGAATATTGTTTATGGGAGAATTCTATTCATTCAAGGTTTATCTAACAAGTACCCTAGGGTACTTGTTAAGGGTTATTTTTTTATTGGTTGAGAGAGAATTAATTTTTTTGAAGTTAGTGAAAAGTCAACCAAATACATATTTTAAGACCCTCTCATTGATTGAAGAAAAACTTTAAAAAATACCCTAAATACACTTGTTAATAAAATTCATCTATTTAATAATCTAATCCCATACATATAAAAGAGTTCACACGGGAATTTTATTAATAAAACACCCTTCCATGACGTGGCTTCGTATTAACAACATCACACCTCCTCCTTACAATAAATCCACGTGTAAGCCCCCCACACATACATCTCTTTCTAACACGTGGCTTTAAGTACAATCGCACATCACATAACATAGGCACATGGAAGCATCTGAATTAGTAGTAGTGGCACTACCAAGAAGCTGTTGTGTGTAATTCAAAGTCTCATATTGTTTAGGTTGTGTGAGGAGTGAGTGAGGAGTTTATATAAATAGGTGTGAGTTATATAGATTTTAACACACATAAGAATATTAGTCTATAATCATTGGGTATATTGGATTTTGAGTATTTTTATGTATTGAGGAGGGTTTGTAATTTTTTCGTTCAAAAATTACAAACAGTAAAGTTTGTCCCAGTGGGGGTCGTGATAGTAGGTCTTAAGGCACCGAACCACGTTAAAATTTTTGTGTGTTCTTCTTTCTCTTTTCTTTATATTTTTGTGCTAGGCTCAACAGAAGCAACACCCAAGGAAAATACAATATGCACTTTACACACATAAGATGCCATGACATACTCTCATTTATGGCTAAGGACCCAATAACCTGAAATCGAACCTCACTCAAATCGTTTTTGTTTTTTCTTTTTAATTGTTGTCCGTATGTTATTTGAGACACTGTCTCGATTAATCTGAATTTAATTAACGTCACACACTTGATTATGGTGGGAGCGTCTCTCAACAAGAATAACTGCATTGACAAGATTTCGAACTCATGACCACGCTTAAGCAATACCAAAACTGCTTACCAATTAGACCAACCCCCACTCACATGGTGTGGTCATTCATATGGTCTTTGATTTTGTTTGATTTGTAAATTTAGGAGTATATAGACAATTTGGTCCTTGAAAAATTGGGAAGTTAACAATTTGGTCCCTAAAATATCATAATTATACAATTTGGTTTCTAAAAGATTGTACCGTTTAACAAATTGATCGTTCCGTCATCTTCAGTTAAATCTCTTAACGGACTTGCTAACGTGGCATGTTAATTCCACACGTGGTCCGTTAGTTGCTGAGTAGGACATACTTACATGGTATGATGGTACAAATTAAATACTGCATAAAATAGTCACTAAAAAATTTTAAATACTACACAAAATAGTCCCTAAAAGATTTTAAATACTACACAAAATAGTCCTTAAAAGATTTGTATGATGTACAATTTAGTCCCTAAAGGTCTTACATTGTACAATATTTGAGTATATTATACATAACACAAAATTCAAGTGAAACGTATGAAGATGTAAGATTCAAATTTCTATCTACACATAACACAGTATACTACACAGAACACATAATTCAAGCCAAATGAAAATTCCTATATAAGATTCAATTCAGTTTCTTAAAAAACATATAGAATTTAAACTCATGAACTGATTAACAACAATAGATGCTTAGTTTAGCTAACCTTGCAATTGAAGTCTATAACTGTTTAATTGAAGCCCTATAAAACTATAACAACATTATCATATGATTCATATAGATTATACAAGTTTCAATGTCTTATGCTTATATATGTGTATATCTTCATTGGTTTCACTTGAATTTTATGTTTTGTGTAGTATACTCAAATATTGTACAACGTAAGACCTTTACGGACTAGATTGAACATCGTACAAATCTTTTAGGGACTATTTTGTGCAATATTTAGTATGTGCCATGTAAGCATGTCCTACTCAGCAACTAACAGTCCACGTGTGCAATTAACGTGTCACATGAACAAGTTCGTTAAGAGAATTTAACTGAAGATGACGGAAGGACCAATTTGTTAAACGGCGCAATCATTCAGAGACCAAATTGTATAGTTATGATCTTTCATGGATTAAATTGTCAACTTCTAAATCTTTCAAAGACCAAATTATCTATGTACTCTAAATTTTTAGTTGTTGGGTCATTGTCTTTCATTTATTCTTGTTTAAACTATACACTTATCAAATCATTCTTTTTTCCCTAATCTCATTCACTTTATAACTTTCTCTAGTAATGAAGGGTTATTATCCAAAATTCTGGACATCTATGTGTTGAATGAAGGAGAAATTATACTTGCCATATTTTTTTTCATATCTCATGTGTAGCTTATTGGGAAGCCCTCTTCTGAAATTTTTGAGTTGAGAATGAAGAAATTAATCTTCCTTTGTACTTGGTGACTGAGAAATTATACTTTCTTGATGTTTTCATGATGCTTAGTCTCTCAAATGTGAAAAACATAAGATTCTACAAGTAGTTTACCAAGCATGTCAAGGTAATATAAAGTGTAACTGTCATTTTTTTATTAGACAATTCTTAGTTAAAAATAAGGACTGCAAGGAGTCATAACCTTAGACGACTTGTCCTTAGGTGAGAATAGCACTGTCAAATGGGCCAATCCGGCCCGGCCCATCACGGGCTCCTTGCTAAACGGGGCGGGGGCGGGTTGACCCATTTATAAACGGGCCACATTTTAGTAGCCCAAGCCCGTCCATGTTGGCCCGCGGGCCAACACTTTATTTTTTTTTTTAAATTTGTTTTTATATTAAAAATAATATATATATTACAAAAAATAAAGATAAAAATAAATTATGAGTAATATTACAATTTTAATATGTATAGTTATGGTAATTATGTTATTATTTTATATTTTAACATAAATATATATATATAATTATTTTTTTGTTCATAAAATTAAATTATTTTATACTTTAAAATAAAAAATATTATAAAAAATAATATATTAATAACAACAAACAACAAATAAATACAAAATATATACTAATATTCTTTAAAATAATAAATAAAATTAATAAAAATAATAATTTAAATTTAAACATGCCTTAGATTGGGAGAGAGCGAGACTGTCTCTGAGCTGCTGGGAGCTTCGCTGATGGAGATCTTCGGGGTGGAGATACGCTGGTTGACAGTGGAGCTTGGGACGTGACGGACCAAGCTCTAAGATTAATGGGGAGATATATTGCACTTGGAAGGTTAAGTCTTGCTCCTGTGTATTTCTAAGTCTGTCTGTCTCGATGTCCCTGAGTCCCCCGAGTGAGAACCTTTTTATACCAAGTGTGTGGGAGGACGTGGTTAGCCCATGTTCCTGCTCGACGTAGGTCGTCCCACGATGCTCGAAGGCTTCCCACATCTCTGGTGCAGGAACTTAAGAGGAGAAGCGTAGATTCTAGCCACGTAGGAGATGTATGTGTGGTGCCACGTGTTACTGGTGTGAGCTCTTACAGCCCTTCTAGAAGCCTAGTACCACGTGTCCCAAGGGAGAATATTCCGTAGATACATAAAGTATTAATGCTCATAAATTAAGTTACAACAAATGATCTAAAGTTTCATTCATCCATGGATGACTCACTGGATTAGCCATAATTGTGTAACAATCTTTGGCTAATTTTTTTTTTTTTGAACAAAATCTTTGACTAATTATTATCTTCTATTTCTGCAATTTTCAAGAATTAAAGAACCAATTTAGTGAGCCAGACACGAGAACAGATCCTCGGCTGTCCAAAAACGTTGTTGTCCGTGCTGTCTTGGTGATACGACGTCGCTTCACAAGAAATGAATCTTGAATTTGTGTTAACATTTTTCGTCACCCTTGAGCGCTAACTTCTTCAGCAAAACGCGTGGCCTGGAGCAAATTTTCAAAAATATAATGTATATAAAATTAATATTTTATAGAATATATATTTATTTTAAAACAGTTATTATATATTACAATAATACTTTTAGGATTTATTCTAGAAGTGTACTAGGATACTTGTTAAGATTTTATTTAATTGGTTGAAAGAAATTTTTTTTTTTTAAGTTAGTGAAAAGTCAACAATCATAATTTTTTAAGTTTTTTTATTGGTTAAAGAGAAACCTTAAAATGTGTCTTTAGAGCACTGACTAACAAAATCTATAATTTTATATTAAAACTTAGTATAAATGAAACTTTAGTTACTGTTATATTTTTTTAAAAAAAAAACCCCAATTTATCTTGAGCCAAATAATTAGAGTTGTTAAAACGGGCTAAAATTCTTTTGAATTAATCTGTTTAACTCTAGCTATTAGGTGAGTTAGATTGAGAGAATTTAGACTAATTTATAAATGAGCCAAGATGAGCCAGGTTGCTCTTGGCTCATTTATAAATTAGTCTAAATTCTCTTAACCTGACTCATTTTGGCTCATTTATAAATTAGTCTAAATTCGATCCTCTCAACCTGACTCATGTTGGCTCATTTATAAATTAGTCTAAATTTTCTCAATTTGCCTCATTTTGGCTCATTTATAAATTAATCTAAATTCTCTCAATCTAGCTCACCTAATAGCTAGAGTTAAACAGATTAATTCACAAAATTTGATCCGTTTTAACAACTCTAATTATTTGGCTCAAGATAAATTATTATTATTTTAAATATAACAGTAACTAAAGTTTCATTTATACTAAGTTTTAATATAAAATTATGGGTTTTGTTAGCCAGTGCCCTAAGGACACACTTTAAGGTTTCTCTTTAACTAATAAGAAAGTTTAAAAAATTATGATTGTTGACTTTTCACTAACTTAAAAAAAATAAATTTCCTTTCAACCAATTAAAGAAAACCTTAACAAGTATCCTAATACACAATAAATCCTAAAAGTATTATTGTAATATGTAATAACTGTTTTAAAATAAATATATATTCTATAAAATATTAATTTTATATACATTATATTTTTGAAAATTTGCTCCAGGCCACGCGTTTTGCTGAAGAAGTTAGCGCTCAAGGGTGATGAAAAATGCTAACACAAATTCAAGATTCATTTCTTGTGAAGCGACGTCGTATCACCAAGACAGCACGGACAGCAACGTTTTTGGACAGCCGAGGATCTGTTCTCCGCCAGACACCCACACCAAAAGAATGAAGAAGAAATATATTATGGGAAATTAATGAACCAATAAAATACCAATTTTGCCGATGAAGAAATCTGATTTTTGAGATGAAGAAATTTGACTTTTCATCTTAGGTTATAAATGAAATGGCCAAATTACTCTTTTGGTCCTCAATGTTTGCACGCAGTTTAATATTGGTCCTCAACGTTTCAAAAGATTATTTTAGGCCCTCAACGTTTTTTTTTTTGTCAAAATTGGTCCTCTAGCATAACATTCGTCTGGTTTTGCCATTAAATACTGACGAGGAAGGCTTATGTGGTACACCTTCTTTCCTACGTGTCATATTTAAATCACATGGCACCCTCTCTCACTCCAGTTCAACAAAATGACGTCGTTTTGATTCATTTAAATGTTCTGTTACGACGTCGTTTTGCTGAGTTAGAGTGAGAGATGGTGCCATGTCATTTAAATATGACACGTAGGAGAGAGAGTATACCACACAAGCCTTCAACGTCCGCATTTAATGGCAAAACCAGACGGATGTTACGCTAGAGGACCAATTTTAATAAACAAAACGTTGAGGACCTAAAATAACCTTTTGAAACGTTGAGAACCAATATTAAACTTTGTGCAAACGTTGAGGACCAAAAGAGTAACTTGACCTAAATGAAATTGGATCCGGTGCAATTTGTTTTCCTACAATTTCTAAACAATTCCTTCAAAATACACATTTTTACTTCATTTGTGAAGTAATAATAGAGACTCACACTAATAAGGACCTACAATGAACAATAGGGACAAAAATGTTATTAATATTAATAAATAGCATTACTAAATAGCCTTGTGACTTGTGAGACTAAAAAAGCAAATTAATTTTAGATGTTGGTGCTAAAAAAATATGATTTTGACGCTAAAAATATGTTTTTTTTAGGGAAAAACATTCCATCTCAAGGCAATGAGGAGGAGAAAATTTTCATTAAATGGATCGATGTATTTTGATTTAATTTGGATATATTTTCTATATGTGACATTTTATTAATTATTAATTTGCAATTAATAAAAATAATTGGATAAAATTTGATTAGATGATATGGCTAAGTTTCCCTCACACATGAGACAAATAAACCAGATCGTGTAAACATTACATACAAGAGAGTCCTTTAAATAGATGGCATTTCTATAAGAAGCCATCCAACAAAATAGATAAATAAACCTAATGATTAGTAAAATCCAAAATAACTAAGGCCATATTTGATTTGGAAAATTGGGAGGAGAGAAAGGCAGAATCTTGTGTTTGAAAAATTAATTTTGCATTCCTTTTAAATATTAATAATCTTTAAATGAAGGGTAAATTTATTTTAAAATGAAGGGTAAAATTGCATTTTCAAACTCTATCTAATCCCGATTCCGATTCCCTCGTCCAATTCCACAAACCGCTATGTTTGGTAGGGAAGAAAATAGAAGGATATAATGTAATTGCACAAAATTCAAGGAATGCATTTTGTTTTTTATTGATTTCAAGGCATTGTAATCTACTCCCTCTGGTTCATAATATCTGCATGAGTAGGGGAATTTCAAAGTTTCAAAATATCTGCTATTTTACAAAATCAAGATAGCATTAATTATTTTTTTACAATTTTATCCCTATTTATTCTCTCTTAGACTCTCCAAATTTAATGAACAAGTAATAAGTATTCTTTGAAAATAGGAAAGAATAAATAAGGGTAATTTAATCTTTTTATCTTATATTTTTTTAAGTTTAAAGTAAACTAATCATTTTCTTGGTCTGTGCGCACCTACCCAACGGAGCAGATATTGTGAAACAGAGGGAGTACTTCACATTGTAATTCAAATTTCAACAAATGAAGTAAAGTATATATATTACATCAAAAATACTATGTAAAACTTGTTTACTTCATGTTTGGTATTACTGCCAGTTTTTAGATTTCTATTTTTTGAAAACTAAAATCTGTTCTCTGTTTTTCTGTGTTCTGTTTTATATATTCAGTTTTCTATATTAATAAAATAATAGAAAATAAATATTTATGAAAGTTCAATATATACTTACGTAGATGTTTTGGGAGCAAGAAAATTCATGCACATTTATGGTGGGTGGTGGGTGGTGGGTGTTGGTGGTGATGGTGGTTGGTCAGTGGTGGTGGTGGGTGATGGTGAGTGGTGGTGGTACATGGTAGTGGTGGTACGTGGTGGTGGGTGTGATGTGATGGTGGTGGTGAGTGGTGATGGTGCATGGTGGTGGTTGGTCGATGGTGGCGGTGGGCGTGGTGGTGGTGGTGGACGTGGTTGGTGGTGGGTGTGCGTGTTGGTGGTTGGTGGTGGATGGGTGTGATGGTGGTGGCGGGTAGTGGTGAGTGGTGGCGATGGACGATGGTGCGTGGTGGTGGTTGATGGATGGTGGTAGAGGGTGGTGGTGGCAGGTGGTGCATGGTGTTGGTGGTGGGTGTGTGTAGTGGTGGTACGTGGTGGTTGGTGGTGGGTGTGATGGTGGTGGCGGGTATTGGTGAGTCGTGCGGTGGGCGATGGTGCGTGGTGGTGGTTGGTGGTGGTGGGTGTGATTGGTGGTGGTCGCAGGTGGTGCATGGTGTTGGTGGTGGGTGGTCGTGGTGATTGGTGGTGGTTGAAAAAAAAACTGAAATGAAATTTCTAGAATCCACATTTTTGAGATTTCTTATATGGTGTTTTATGTTTTGATATTATGTTTAAAATTGAAAATAAAACTCACTTAGCCAAACAAGTTTTTAGTTTTTTTTTTCAAAATGAAACTGAAATCTGAAAATCACAACAATACCAAACACTTCTAAGTAATTGAAATTTTTTTACAAAATTACCGTCTCACTTTTAACAATCACCCACCCACCACTCACCACCACCCACCAACACCACCAACCACCGTCGACCACCACTACCGACCGGCCACCGCCAACCACCAACAACCACTGCCAGCCACCAGCCACCCCCATTATCCAATGCCACCGGCCACCACCACCAACCACCATCGGCCACCACCGTCGTCCACTAATCATCACTTTTTTTAATATAAAGTTTTTTATTTTTAAAATATAATAATAAAGACATTTTGGTCTTTTGACGGATTTTATATTACAAACTTTCCCTTCTATTTATTTCAGAGCTTTTTTATTTTTACAATTACATAAAATATTTAAATAATAATTATTTATACTTTTTTTAGAACATAATCAATATTTATACTAGGATAAAAGTATGAAGTGCATTTAAAGTGTACTTGATGTATCAAATAGCAATATGTCATAATAAAGTTCCTAAACACAAAAAGATTGAAATATGTTTGAATTTAAACCTTAAAACCATTTCTAAGAGTGCACCATTATTTAGATTTAGGTTTTCTATTTATCTAAATATTAAAGTTTAAAATTACATGATTTCATTTAAATTTATTCCAGCGATTGACCTTAAGCGTCGCAAAGGCATGTCTCGACCAATGTTGTCAAAATTGAATCGGATAAAGATTCAAACAAGTGTTCGATTCACAGTCTGATAGGTTTAACCGGTCGAACCGAATACTACAATAAATAATAAATATTAATTATTCTTAATATATGAAAATCAATTTCAAGCATTTGTGAAAGATAGCCACAATCAATACTAATTGATAGAATTATTCTATGAACAACCTTAATAAATAAATAGCTTGAGGATTAATATCTAATACCTGAGTAAATAAATAAAACAGATATATGAATTTAAATTCTATGAAAGATATATAAAAATCAATTTCAAGCATAAATATTCATGATAGGATTATAATTCTATGACACTAAATGTAACTGTCGTTTTTGGCTCAGACAATTGTAATCTGTAATTAGGACTGTAAGGGATCTTAACCTTGGGGGACTTGTCCTTAGGTGATGCACCTAGGTGCTTACGTACCCTTCGGGAGGGATCAAAGTCTACGTAGTTCGTCATTGTGACATCTATAAGAGCCGTTGGGCAAGGCGATTACCTGTTTTGGGCCGTGTGCGGCTAAGACGTGTCTAAGGTACTCCTGACGGGCGAGCCGCTCTTAGGAGGTTGCCTTAGTGGGAGAGAGCTCGGGTCTCTGGGGCTGCTGGAAGCCCCGTAAGTGGTGGATTCCGGGATGGAGGTGAGCCTGCCAGAGGTTGACCGGAACGGGGCCGGCGGCGGAGCTCGCGATGTGTAGAGGGATTGTGTGAGTTATCTGAGGATGCTCAGGTTACCGGGAGAGTATGTGAGATATCGTAGAGTAGGTGCAGGTTGCGTATATCATGTCCTTCAGATTTTCTCCTTTTTTAGTCCCCCCGAGTGAGGGTCTATTTATACTCAGAGTGTGGGGAGCTCGTGCTCGACCCACGACCTCGTGGAACGTGGATCGTGCCACGAGGCTTGTGAGTTCCCACGTTTGGTTGATGGGATGTTCCGTGAGGTGACGTGGGTAAGGGCCACGTAGCTGGTATATGAGTGGTGTCACGTGTCTCTAGCGGATGCTGAGGCCGGGCTTCTAGAAGGTCAGTGCCACGTGTCTCAAGGTGGAATATTCCGTAGTTATACTAAATATTCATTTTTTTAGTTTTTCATCTTGTTTTTTAAACTAACCCAAAAAGAAATTGGACGGTTGGACCAGACGGTTAGGCGGTTCAACCCAGTTGACCAGTTGGACCTCGGTTAAATCCTGTCAATTCCAGTCCAACTAGAAAATTTGTTTAAGTGTTTGGTTCGCGGTTGGACCGATTGAACCATCCGGTCCGGTCCATACAACATTGGTCTCGACGAAACATATTCTAATGCCTGTTCAAGTGCTACAAAATGACAATAGTGACGCTTGAAATGCCAAAAAAAAACATTTTCAAGCACCACAAAAGTGCAAAAATTTTGTAGTGCCCGATATCATATAATGTACATTAATTATCAAATATAATATTCAATATTCAATATTAAATACAATATATATTATTAAATAATTTCGTATTCTTAATATTATTAGAATTGTTGTTTTTAATTTTTATTTATAACGTAACAATAATATGTATATTTTTTATTTTAAAATTATTTTTATAACTTTTTATTTATTGGGTGGATATTGAGTATCTTACTTTATTATAGGGTATCCAATAATATCTAATCATCCATTACTTTTTTCGAGCATTTCTAATATTTCGGATATCAAACAGTTGGATACAAATATTGAAAAAGACATTTTTTATTCGATTAAGATTCAAGTATTGAATGTATTGGGCGAATTCAGATGCAAATAATAAAAAAATGAATGCCTACATATTGCCAATCCATACTTGGTGATCATACAACAAGCATTAATTATAGATTTTGCTTTTATATTTATACTATTGCATCCTCTAATAATGATTATTATTTCATCATATGCTTGATAGTTATGATTACAAAAATTTGGATAATATTAATATTATTAGACCAAACTGAGAAAAAAATAATGGAATTAATAATAAAAAATTAGGAACAAAATTAAAAATAAATATAAACTTTAAAAATTAACAAGATACTTTAATTCAATTTCACATTATATATATATATATGGCTTTCCTACGGAGAGCTCAACCTCTCAAGAGGTTAAATTTTTATGTCTATCTCTTTTTTTTTCTTACTCTTACTTTATTGAAAAATTCAAACACAAGAGAGGCAGAGAGAAAATACATAATTTTTTAAGAGGTTAATCTCTTCATAGTTATATATATATATATATATATATATATATATAATTAGGGTTTGAGTTTTAATTAACTTTCTATTTAAAAATTATTATTAATAAATATTGAGATTGAGTAATTTCAACTCATCATGCTTAAGTGTACATATTTAATTGTACACGTAAGCAATCCATTAATTATTTAACACTTAGATAATGAAAGGATTAAATTGACTTTAATTACAAACGTAAAGGACCAAATATTGAGATAGAGTAATTTCAACTCATCATGCTTAAGTGTACATATTTAATTGTGCTTTGATTCTTGCATGCTCAAAACACCATTTTGGTCCTCTATGCTTCAAAAATTTAAAATCGATCCTTTATATTTTTAAATTGGTCCAAAATAATCTTTTTGCCTCACACTGTTAGCCTATTTTATTAAATACTGATCTAGAATGTTGATGTGACCTACAATGCTGATGAGAGTTTTCATCCACGTCAGCATTCCATATTAGCATTTAATAGAAGAGGCTAACGTAACTGTGTGAGGCAAAAGGACTATTTTGGACCAACTTCAAAACATAGAGAATTGATTTTGAACTTTTGAAACATAGAGGACCAAAATAAAATTTTGGTAAAACATAGAGAACCAAAATGGTGTTTTGACCATTCTTGCATTCATTATTTGATATCTAACCCACATCAAAATATTATTTATATTAAAAATTAAAATAGACTGTGATCATGTGAATAGGAAGATATTTAGTACCTGTTCGTTACAAACAATTGATGAAGGAATGGAAAAAATAAAGTAGGTGGGGTCCACCGAGCCCCACCTATTTTTACCTTTTCCTTTCCTTGTCAGATTTTTCTTTTTAAAAAAAAGAAAATAAAAAATAAAAAATGTCTATTATATTCTTTGATTTAACACAATCTTAATTTTTTTTCCTTTTATTATTTTAATATAACGGGTAAAATGGTAATTTTAATACATTCTCATTCCAAATTTTTACTACCAAACACATTAAACCCATTCGTATTTTCATTCCCTTTCCCTTTCTGCGTAAAGAACGTGCCCTTAATTTAGCTACCGGTTACATTTTTTTTATTAACCCCTTATTACATTTTTTAATTGAATATAAAATGCTAATTATATGTTTGTATCAATTAATCTTTCATATATAGTTATATATACAAATAATTTAAAGATAAATTTTTAGATGTACCAGGATAAGGAGGAGGGACTTGTTGGATAACATGGGGCAAGTCAAGATTGATTGCCTTAATATGAGGATATTTGGAAGTGATCATGCTGAGGTTGAGGCCTAGGCCACCCACCAACATCCACAAGTGTGTTGAGATTCTCAAAGCCTTTGCAGGATTCAAGAACCTTCTTCATAACTATGCAAGTGTGTTGAAATACTTGTTCAATTCTGAGTCTTTCTCAAGGTATTCAATCAGATCCACTCCGTTAGTCATTTCAAAAGCTCATCCTCCTTTCAAAATTGCATCTTTTAGATCAACCCTACCAGTTGGTATATATGATTAGACTTGAAAAATATGATTAGACTATTGAATTTGAAACTCAAAAATTGAAGTTGAATGTTATAATAATACATGCTTTTCAAACAATTGGACTGTCAATCAAATATATATATATTTAATATAAAATTCTTCAACAATAGTTACATTTTCTTTTAATAAAAAGGGACGATATGGTAAATAGTAATACTATATAGAATAACTAGTGATAATAATAATAAAAAATAGAGATAAAATGGGGGAGGAAAGAAAAATGATAAGGATAAAATTGAAAAAAAAAAAGTATAGGGATTAAATTGAAAAGAAAAAAGTTAGAGAAGCTACCCAATACACTTTTTCCCATAATTGAATATACCACATGATTTTGAATAAGAAAAAAGAAAATGGCATTTTTTTTTTGTGAAAAGGAAATTTTAGGTGGAGGTAAACACCGGTATTTTATCAGGGTCAGGGAAGATCTTTCAACTTTTTTGAAGATTTAAGGGGATCTATATATATATATATATATCACCTACCACTAAAATCCTTACATCAGTCATAGGGTTCGAACCCTTGCCATTGTGGAATAAAATCCTGAACTTTAACCAAGGAAAATGGCATTCAGATTAGGAATCTCAAAGTGGGTTAGTTCACAAGGACTTTTATGTTGGATGGGCTGAGCTAGGTTTGGCCCATTCTCTTTGATGAGCCTAAAATGTTGGCCCAACTCACTCCTTAAAATGGTTCGACTAGCTCATGGGCCATTTATTATTTATTTTAAAAATTTTTATTTAAATTTTTAAATAAATAATTTATTTGATTAAATATTAACATATCAAGAATAAATATTATAAATTGACTTTAAAAAAATAATTAAAAAGGCAAAATACTGTTTAGTCTCTAAATTGTTGGTGAAACTACTATTTAGTCTCTAAATTTGATAAAAATACTATTTAGTCCCCGAATTTGCAACTCTGTCAACTATTTAGTCCTCGAATTTGCAACTCTGTCAACTCTGTCAATATAAACTTTAAAATTTATAAAGATACTTTTATTCAATTTCACAATTCATACTTAATTTAAAGATTATGAATATATGACATATTCTTATTATATATATATATATATATATATATATATATAGCTCTCATACGGAGAGTTCAACCTGTCAAGAGGTTGAGTTCTTGTGTCTATCTCTTTTTTTTCTCACTCTTACTTTATTAAAAAATTAAAACAAAAGAGAGTGAGAGAAAATACTCAAGCGAGATTGAGCTCTTCATAGTCTTCCCTATATATATATATATATATATATATATATATATATATATATATATATCTCTTTTTGCTTATTACTTGAAAAACTCAATAACCCAGAAATTACGAGTACGACATTTATATTTAACACCCATAAATCCAGCAGCATTTGCGAGTTGCATGAATTCATGTTGATTTCGCTCTTTGCCACCCGAATATCGAACCATCATAAAAACATCAAGCTCAAAGTTACACTTCGTAGCAGCATTGGTGTCAGGAATATCCGGTATGCCTAATTCAACTGCTATCACCTTCCCATTTTCAGGAGTCGCCGCATAGCAGTTCTTCAATAGTTTCACGCATTTCTCATCACTCCAAGAACAGAGAATCCACTGCAAAGTTACATCACCCTCCCTTTAATCAACTTCATAAACCCATAGTGACTGAAAGAGTAGCTACTTAATTTTTACTCATCTTCTTCACGTTATTTATAAATGATCACTTTAAATTTTAAAGTATATTGTTTAACTATTTTATTATTAGTTCCAAGTTTATTTTTTTATTATAGTGACCATTTTTAATTTTAGAGATTAATATCCTTCAAGCCGAAAAGAATTTAGAAATAATTGAAATGGATTAGACTAAGTCCAAGTGTCCATTTTTTATTTTTTATAAAAAAATGTATTTTTAAAAATTAAATAGGTTTTTATATTAAATAAGAATTAAATAGTTATGTTTAACTGTTCGCTTTGAAAGTCCAACTATAATTAAATTGAATTTAGTCAACCTTCATAAAAATGACATCTGCCTTGGGTACACTTTCAAACATATCACCAGCCATGTGTTCCACCCCTGTAATATTATAAAATAGGAAATATAATTACACACAATATATTATTACACTCAATATTATAAATTAGTATCAAAATAAATATTCATTCACTGTGATTTGATTCTTCCATTCATTATTTGATATCTAATGCACACACAAAAATATTATTTATATTAAAAATTAAAATAGATGGTAATGCAAAAAGGAAGATAGTTATTTTTTGTCTAGACCAGGATATATCCACCGTCGAGCACAGTGACTAATTCTCTCGCTGAATTGTAGGCACCTCGAAGGGTAGGACAGCTGGCCCAAAGATTTAAAGCTGCTCCATACCCAAGGCAGGAATCGAACCCCTGACACTTGATTAAGGATGAATGAGTCCCTTCCACTCAATCACACCCTTGGATTAAAAAGGAAGATAATTATTTAATTTCACTCCTGATTACATTTCTTAATTGAATATAAAATGCAAATTAAAACTGTTTTTGTATTTATTATTCTTTCACATATATAGTTATATATATAGTTATTAGAGGCTTTATATGCACATTAACTTTTTAAAAAAATAAAAATAATAATATTAAATAAAAATTATTAAAAAATATAATAAATTAAATATTTGATTTTTTTTTAATTTTTAACTATTATAATAACTTTTCATCTATTATCTTTCTTGTCTCTCTTTTTTGTAGTTTCATTCTTCCTATAATTATCTTATCCATTATTTCCACTGTCTCTAACTCAACTCATCACATCATTTATTGTATTCTATTTTTAAATTATAAACTATGTTTTCGTGACACAAAAAAAGTGTAACACCAGAAAAGGCAACAATTATATTAATATAGATATATAAGTGATTTAAAGATAACTTTTAAGATGTACCAGGATAAGGAGGGGCTTGTTGGATGACATGGGGCAGGTCAAGATTGATTGCCTTAATATGAGGATATTTGGAAGTGATCATGCTGAGGCTGAAGCCTAGGCCACCACCAACATCCACAAGTGTGTTGAGATTCTCAAAGCCTTTGTAGGATTCAAGAATTTTCTTCATAACTATGCAAGTGTGTTGAGTCAATGCTGTGTTGTACAACTCATTGAATTCCGAGTCTTTCCCAAGGTATTCAAATTGCCTCACTCCATGAGTCAGTTCAAAAGCTGTTCCTCCTTTCAAAATTGCATCTTTTAAATGAATCCTACCGGTTAATATATATGATCAATATATATATACATTTCAAGGATATGTAAACACAAATTGAAAAATATGATTGGATTCTAGCTGGTGTAGACTATTTAATTTGAAACTCAAATGTTGAAGTTGAATGTTATAATACAAGCTTTTCAAATGATTTAGATTAATGTATATTGAGTAAGTTATCAAAATGTCATTAATTATATGTATTAGTGTTTTGGGTCTGGACCAAATCGGGTGGTCCAACCGGTGACCCAGTGGATTGGACTAGTAGCCACCAATATGGTCGGGCTAGACAATTGGACTGGATTACAATCACTACAAGAAAGTTGACTTTCAGTGACGACTTTTTGTCATCACTGAAAGTTAACCTTCAGTGACGAATTTTTCCTGTCGCCACCAAAAACCTCTTTAGTGGCGATATTATTGTCGCCACAAAATACACTTCAGTGGCGAAAATTGTCGCCACCAAAGGGTTTTCAGTGGCGAAATTTTAAAAATCGCCATCGAAGGTAAAAACTTAATTAATTATAATTTTTAATTTAAAAATAGTTAGATGAAAAATAAGAATATACTTATATTAAATTATTTATATATAATTTTTAATTTCTCCAAAATAAAACATGGGTGAGAATTAATTGTTTTTAAATATTTATATTTATATCAAAATAAAACATGTAAAAAAATTGAAAAGAATAATCATAAAAGAGATGAATTGCACAAATTAATATTATATGAATATTGCTCTTTTTCGTAGAACCTGTAAAGATGTAAAATTACAATAATAATCACTGTTTTCAAAACCGGACCGGAAAACCGGTAAACCAGCTGCCAGTCCGGTCCGGAATAACCAAAGAACTGGTCAGATATAAAACCGGTCAATAGCCGGAAAAACCAGTCAAGAACCGTCCAAACCGGTCATGACCGATGGTTTAGACGGTTTGATCGGTTGTTCCTTTTGGTTTAAAAAAAAAAATTGTGTTGTTTATGATTTAGTATTTATTGAGAATTTGTTGTGACTTGTAGTTGTAAGGATTGTTCTATTTCAGTATTTATTGTTTGGTTTGTGATAAGACTTGAGACTTAAACATGTTGATCCTTGAACTTATTTGAAGAGTTTAATATGATATTGTGGTAATTTGAAACTTGTTCTATTTCTTATCATGTTTAGATCGAGATGGAAACATATAATTATGAAGTATATGATTTTTTTATGATATATTTTAGTATATTTAATTAAATATATATATTTTAAATGCCACCGGTTCAACCACGGTTGGACCATTGAACCGTGAACCAGTGCCTCGATCGGTTCAATGACCGGTCTGATTTTAAAAACATTGATAATAATTGAGAATTAATTAATAACCATAAGGCTAAAGTACTATTTTGGTCCTCAATGTTTGCATGAAGTTTAATGTTGGTCCTCAATGTTTCAAAAGTTTAATGTTGGTCCTCAAAGTTTTTTTTTTGGGTCGATTTTGGTCCTTGAGCATAACTTTTTGACGTTAAATGATGATGTGGCATTCTTATATGGCACACTCTCTCTCCTACATGTCATATTTTAATGATGTGGCATGACACATATCACTGCCACGCCACCCCAAATGATGATGATAATGATGCTGCTGAAGGAGAGAAGATGATGATGTGGCAATCTGGGGTGACGTGGCAGTGATGTGTCATGCCACATCATTAAAATATGATATGTAGGAGAGAGGGTGTGCCATATAAGCATGTCACGTCATCATTTAACGGCAAAAAGTTAACGGTTTTACGTTCGAGGACCAAAATCGACCAAAAAAAAAAACTTTGAGGACCAACATTAAACTTTTGAAACATTGAGGACCAACATTAAACTTCATGCAAACATTGAGGACCATTATAGTACTTTAGCCTAACCATAAAATACATTGTTCTTTATATATGGACATCTATTATTATTTTTACTTTTTCTTATTTAAAGTTCATAATAATACAGTTTCAAAAATATTAATTGAAGTATTAGAAGACTAAACTTATTATTATATTATTTAAAAGTCGTCACTGTAGGATTTTCAGTTGTGACTATTTTTCTTGCCAATAAAAACCTTTAGTAATAAAATTTTAAAAGTCGTCACTGAAGAACTAATTATAATTGAGAAATACTCACCAGCTTTCCAAGAAGGATTTGTGCTGAGTCAGAATCAAGATGGGAGCCAGCGACATACCATCAGCGTCATGAGCGAAAAACTTGGACACCGGAGTGAGGCTATAGAGCCTTTGGGACACAACTCTTTCTTTTTCTTCTTCTTCTTCTTCTGAAGAATTATAGCAATGAAGAATAGAGTGCGTAGCGAGCAGCCCAAGGAGGCGATCCAGCATTTTGGGCGTCTCTGGGTTCTTCGTTGGAAGCTGATCCGCAATGTCGTTTGCAGAGAACTTGGCGCTTTCACCGGCTTTGGCTATGATTTCGAAAACGCCCAGCTCGATTGTCGTTTGCAACGCCATTGGGATCACACTCGACATCACCAACTGCATCGCATAGCTGAAGCTTTCTTCTTCTTTTTGGATGTCGTTCAAAGTCTGGGCCATTGGGATTAAGGATATATATGGAATTTCTCAATTTAGTAGTGAACTACTGTATTGTATTACAAACTCAATTTTCATAGCACTCATTTATATAGGGACGCACTCTCGTAGCTGCTTGGTACCCCACAACAATTTTTTTATTTTTAAAAATTAAAAAAAAAATGAATATTTAAATATTATACGTAGGAGAGAAGATGTACCATATAAGCCTTCCACGTCAACTTTAATGGCAAAACCAGACAGATGTTACGCTAGAGGACCAATTTTTTTAAAAAAAAAAGTTGAGAACCTAAAATAACTTTTTGAAACGTTGAGGACCTATATTAAACTTCGTGCAAATGTTGAGAACCAAAAGAATAATTTGGCCTAATAGTAATAAAAAATTTCCTTTATTTGCCCTTAATTGTGTTATTAATCATTTAATTTGCAAAAAAAATTTATTATTTATTCTAATTATGTTTAAATTGTTAATATAGTATGTACAAATAGTCAAATATAATTGTCCATGTAACAGTCAATATTGATTATGCAAATGGAGTTAGCCAAAATTATCAACTTTATCCTCGATATTTTAATCTACTGTAATTTTTGTTTCCAATTTTATCCTCAAACTTTTGATTTACATTAAAAAAAATTATGAACACAATTTCAAATGTGCAAATGTAGTCTAGCCCTAATTCGAAACAAAAACAACACCCTAAAAAAAGTTATTTTTTCCCTTGTACTGTCCATGACTTTCCATTTTTTCGTAATACAAAAATGGCATGATGTCCTTACTTTTCAACCTTTGACATTATCTACTAAAAGAAAAAAAAAACTTTTATGTGGTTGCGAAAAATATATAGGTCGTGTTTGGTAGTAAGAATTTTTAAGGTAAAGTTGGAGGCAATTTATTATTCTCTTTGATATTCTACATATCAAACAAACCTTACATTTTGCAATCTGATAAAATTATATTTTTGCCCTTATACCGATAAAGAGCATTTGATATACCGATAAACTTTTTATTTTCAATAAGATTTTTTAAAATATCACAAAAAATTAGGTTATAACATGCAAACCATACCAAATTATAAACTTTTAATTTGGATGGGTTTTGAATTTTTTGTGTTCAATAATTTAGGATAGTTTACAAATGATCCTAAATTTCCCAACATTATCTGCTCATTAAAATTTTTAACTAAGAGTTTATAAATTCAAATCACCCCATTTTATGTCACACTATTCTCAAACTATCCTTCCAATCAAGTATTAATTTTTTCAGCTAAAATAATCTAGGTTACGTTTGATAGAAATGCACAGATAGAAAGGAAAGGGATGTAAAGTACTGTAGATAAAAGTGATGAGAGAGATAAAGAGAAAAATTACGCGCGTTCGTAGTTACTTTGTACCCCAAAACAATATTTTTTTTAAATAAAAAAATTGTATACAATTAAATGTGGTGTAATTATTAGCAGAGGTGTTGAGAGGCTTGGTTTGGTTTGGTTTTGGCAAAAACTTGAACCGAATCAATATAATCGGTTTTCAAAATGCGCGGACCTTGTCGATTTTATTTTCGAGCGGTTTGGTTCGATTTGAAGTTTGGTTTTAGAGTCGGTCTGGTTCATGCAAATTTGATATTTTCATGTTGACATATATTAAACAAATTCTAACTTTATAAAGCCTAAAAAATAATAAATTTTAAAAATATCAAACTTATAATACTATACTAAATAACTAATTGTAAGTTGTTAAATGAAGATTTTAAAAAGATTAATAATAATTCAAAATATTACAACAAATTAATTCACTACAAAAAATTAATTTTAACATAAGTGAATTAATGTCATTTGTCAATAATATTATTTATTAATTTAATTCACTATAATTTTTATTATTAAAAGATAAAAATATATATAGATATATTGATCGATTTGATTCGATTTACACGGTACACCACAAGCACAAGTTGAGCTATAATTGTCATCTCTACTATACGTACACTGTACACCACAAGTTGGAACAGAGAAAAGTATAATACATTCGTACACTGATGATATTTTTGGACTTTCTTGTTTGGATTTGGCTCATGGAATCCCTTATACAAGTTACAGTTGGACCACTCTCATTGGCCTAGTTAATAATTATATAATGCCAAAACGGTAATTCCATCACTTGCAGCACGTTTGGTAATATACTAGTATTGAACCCGTGCGATGCACGGGATATGATTATAGACTATTTTATGATTAAACTTAAAAATTATGAGCATATATTAATTTTAGCATATTAATAACTATATATAAATAGTACAAAAGAATACTCTGACTTAACTTATGCCTAACAAATGCAATGATATTGATTGTTTAAATGTATAATCTTATGGGTTGATGTTATAAATAAGTTTAAACAAAAAATATATACGATCCAAATGAATGAAAAATGTAACAAATACAAACTAATAATACATGGAATGTATATTATACAAACTACTTAACATTATGAAAAAACTTCCTTGTATACAATGTTAGATATTTTGTTGGATAGATCTACATCATGTTTACACGCAAGTACTTTCAATCAGTGTTGTTTGAACCGGACCGGACGGTCCAACCACTAACCAGATACAAAGGGGAGTCGATTGGACCAAAAAACCGTTTTTCTAGTTGGATCGGATTCAACCGGGGTCCAACTGATCAACCGAATTGGACCGTCCAACCGACGGTCCAACCGGTCCAATTTTATTTATTTTTTAAAAAAATAAAAAATTTAAAAATAACATAAAAAAAGAAATTAGAAAAATCTTAAACATTAAATTTAGAAAAGTCTTGAAAATTAAAATTTAAGAAGTCATGATTATCAAGAGTTTCATGTTTGATTTGATCAAGTTTTTTCAGAGTTTGACAAGTCTTAAAAATTAAAACTTTGAGAAGTCATGTAATTTAAAACTTCAAAATTATGTATGTTGAAACCTAAAATTTGAGTGATGTCATTTTATATATTAAGAATAATTAATATTTATTATTTATTACATCATTCGTTTCGACTGGTTAACCGATCAGACCATGAACCGAACACTTGTCCGAGTCTTGTCCAGTTCGATTCTTACAACATTGCCTTCAGTTATAAATAATATGTATTTTGGACAGATGGAGGTATGCATTTTAATGGCTCCACTTGCAACACCAGCTAATCTGAATATTGCGTGCTGCTTGTGTACATTCACATGGAAAACGTTGATTGCAAGCGAATGAACGGATAAATCTATAGTGATTAAAAAAGGTTAAACATCAAAGGTTGCCAATGAACGGATGTGTACCAAATACGCGAGAGATGACAAACTACTGTTAATTTGAAATATGATTGCTTGTTCCTTTTTATAGTGTAGTAGTGTAAAACATAATGGAGATGTGTAATTGAGATAGTCAAAGTTCAAAACGCACAATTAAATATATGGAAATAAAGGGTATTCAATAAGAATCATTATGATTTAATTCCATTCACTATGATTTAATTCCATTCTCTGAAGGGTTTAAATTCTAATATTACATATTCAGCGTTATTCATGTGATTAGTTTTGAAATATTGATATCATTAAATGACAGTACACTCAGAATGAGGTGGAGAAAATTGCAATCAAGAATAATTGTATGTCATTATTAGGATCACACATTAATTAGGAAGAAAAATTTATGGAGGTTGAGAAAGGATGGCAAGGTGGAGGATGAGCAAGCATTGTTAATAGGACACATGTCATGAGAATACCTCATGTACATTCCTTTAGTAATATATATAGATATAGATAGAAGATTATAGATATTGAAATACTGTACACATAAGAAGATGCCAAGACATGCTCCCATCTATCGCCAAGTGTCTCACATAGGACCATAGATATTTAAGTTTGGATCATTTAAAATAAGATAAGATCGGACTTGAATCCGAACTTTTAAATGAATAAAAAATTGTGATTAAGTTCGACTCGTTTAATTAATCGAGCAGTTCACGAACTAAACGAGCCGAGCTAAGCAATTATCAACTTTCATATAAAATATACATCTACATAAGAAAATTAACTTATATCTTATATTAATTTATGAATTTTATCTTTTTATATATGCTATATTGATTGTAGCTGATTTTACCTAGTGGGAAACGATTTTGATTGTTGTAGTTATTATATATATGTTCTACTGATTAAAAGATATTTGTACACAATAATTTAATAAATTTAATATATATATATATATATATATATATATATATATATATATATATGTGTGTAAAATGAATGTTCATTATATATTTAAATATAATAATACATGTAAGATAGAGAAAAAAAATATTTTTATATTATTTTATTCATAAACGAGTCGTTCATGAACTAAACGAGCCGAACCTTAAATGTTCAAGCTCGGCTGGTTTAACTAAACGAGTTTATTTTTATATACAGACTCGGGTTGTTTAATAAATGAATGAGCCCGAACGAATTCTTATGCGAGCCGAACCCGAGCCGTTCACAAAGGTCGTTTCATTTAGATCTCTTATCTTACGAGTCTGGATTCTTTCATGTGTGAGGAAACGTGATCTTGTCATGTGAGTAAATCTTAGCCATTCATTTTTTAAAATTTTTTTTTAGAAAATTTAAAAAAAAAAACGTGTACAATTAAACGTGGTGTAGTTAGTACTTAGTAGCAGTGTTGTTTGGATTGGACCGGACCGTACATTAAGGACCAAAATAAACTTTGACCTAAATTTTTTTAAATATTAAAAAAAAATAGATTATCGATCTAAAATATTTTTAAGAATATTAAAATGTTATAGTTATGCATTTTATTCAAATCTAATATTTCTAAGAATGTTTATTGACATTTCAGATATGCCTTTGACTATTTTTTTAAATAATAACCTATCGTTCAACAAAATAATTTATAAAACTTTAACACAAAAAATTATAAAACTATTTTAACTTAATTATTAACTTAAAAAATTAAATACATTCGTATATCATATTATTTTTAATTTTAAAAATACTTTAATTTAATTTAAAAATCGAACAACTTACATTTGATATAATTATTATTTATTCTAAATATATTAGTAGCAAAAAAAATATGAAAAAAAATTAACTTCCTCAAATATATTAGTATTTGAAATATCCTATACAAATAATTATATTATAATGATTATTTATTCAAAATATATTAGTAGCAAACAAAATAGGACTAAACAAAATAGATCTCTTATCTCACGGGTCCGGATTCTTTCATTCTTTAATGTGTGAGGAAACGTGATCTTGTCATGTGAGTAAATCTTAGCCATTCATTTTTTTTTTTAATTTTTAGAAATTAAAAAAAAACGTGTACAATTAAATAGGAGTGTTCAGAACTGAACAAAAACCGTCGCACTTGAACCAAACCAAACCGAACAAAATCGATCAAAGTTTGGTTTGGTTCGGTTTGGTATGTCGAAAAACCGAACCAAACCGCATACACATACATGTATATATATATATATACATATTATGTTAAAATTTCTAAATAATAAAGTTCAAAATTTATTTTTAGAATGTTAGATTAAATTTAGTCAATTTAAAAATTTAATTTTAGAACTAAGTTGATTGTATATTGTAAGTAAATTAAATATTACTATACTTTTTATTATTTATATTGAATAAAATTATATTTTTTATTAATAAATTTAAATATGTAAGTTTGATGATATAAAAGTCCTAAACCGCCAAACCGAACCGCTTAAAATCGCTCGTTTATGGTTTGGTTTGACGCTATCAACTTAAACCGATAGGTGCACTAAATTTTCACCAAAAATCGCCCAAACCGCCCGCCGAACACCCCTACAATTAAATGTGGTGTAGTTAGTACTTAGTAGCAGTGTTGTTTGGACCGGACCGGACCGGATGGTCCAACCGGTCCAACCGCTAATTACCGGATACAAAGGCGAGCCGATTGGACCTAAAAAATCGTTTTCTTAGTTGGACCGAATTTAATTAGGGTCCAACCAGTCCAATTTTTTAATTTAAAAAAAATAATAATAACATAAAAAAAGAAATTAGAAAAATCTTAAAAATTAAAAGTAGAAAAGTCTTGAAAATTAAAATTTAAGAAGTCATGATTATCAAGAATTTCATGTTTGGTTTGATCAAGTTCTTTCAGAGTTTGACCGGTCTTGAAAATTAAAATTTTTAGAAGTCATGTAATTTAAAACTTCAAAATTATGTATGTTGAAACCTAAAACTTGAGTGATGTCTTTAAGAATAGTTATTATTTATTATTTATTGCGACATCTGGTTCGACCAATTAAACCGATAAGACCATGAACCGAACACTTGTCTGAGTCTTTGTTCGGTTCGATTCTTATAAAATTGCTTAGTAGTACCCTGGTCTTTAATTGACTAATTACAAATTACACAAAATATCTTTTGGTTTCTAAACTATAAACTATAGTGTTTGCGTCAATTTTATTCCAAAACTTTATTTATTATCAATTGTGTCACACTATCACTAATATTTTAATTTGCAAACAATTTTTTATTATTCACTCTAACTACGTCTAAATAATTAATAAGGTAGGTGCAAATGTGATTAATTATTCATGTGGTGGTCAATATTAACTGTGCATATAGATTTAGTTAAGGTCAAAGGTTCATTTTGCTCCTCTATGTTTCACCCAAGTTTCAAATTAGTCATTTATGTTTCGAAAGTTTTAAATTGGTCCTTTATCTTTTCCAAAAGTTCTAAACTGATCCTTCCATGTCCGTCAATTTCTTAAGTTAATTGCTGACGTGACGTGCCGAGGTGGACAAATAATCTCTCCTACATGAATCAGATAGCTGACGTGGCCTAAGACACACCAAAAACACCCAAACGATGTCGAGACAAAAATAAAGCCACGTTGAGAGAACCAATATTAAACTCTAATGAAACATAAATGACTAATATATAACTTTAATGAAACATAAAGAACCAATATAGAATTTTAATGAAACATGAAGGACAAATATAAAACTTTTGGGAAACATAAAGGACCAGTATAGAACTTTTGAAGGATAAAAGATCAATTTAGAACTTGAATGAAACATAAAGGAACGAAATGAGCATTTGACCTTTTAGTTAATATTGTTAATTTTATCCCCAATATTTTAATTTACTGTCAATTTTGCCTTCAATTTTATCCTCAATATTTTCCTCAAACTTTCCTTTTATGTTAAAAAAATACGAACACAATTTCAAATTAGCTATGCAAATGTAGTCTAGCCTTAGGGCACGTTCTTTACGCAGAAATAGAAATAGAAACAGAAACGGAAATGGAAACGGAATGTGTTTTCTGTGTTTAGTAGTAAAAGTTTGGTAATGGAAATGGAAAGGGAATGTATTAAAATGACAATTTTACCCTTTATATTAAAATAATAAAAAGAAAAGAAGGTTATAATTGTGTCAAATCATGTCAAATCAAAGGGGTATAATAGATATTTTGTATTCATTTTTTCTTTTTTTTTAAAGTTGATGAAAATGAAAAAGTGAAAAAGTAAGTGTCCATTTCTATTTAAAGGGCCCCACCATTTTCATTTCCATTTCCTTTGGCATTTCTTGTAAAAGAACATGCCCCTAGTTCCCTTGTAGTGTCCATGTCTTTCCATTTTTATAATACAAAAATGGCAAGATGTCATTGCTTCTCAAGCTTGGACATTAACTACTAGAAAAAAATCTCTACCACTTGATTAAAGGATAAGGTAAAAAAATCTCCAAGCCACAAGGAAAGGCAATGTGATTGATGATATTTGGTATTTGATGTTTGGATTTGGCTCATGGAATCCATATAAGTTACAGTGAATGTTGAAGTGGGACCACTCTAGGGCCTAATTAACAATTTATAAAATGCTAAAATAAAATTGCTGAATGAAAATGATAACTCGATTAATTGTGAATGAGACCAGATCCTCTGCAGTTGAGGGGTTATAAGATTTATTTAGCCACGATTAAAATTAGGACTAATCGATCACATATCGTGACAAAAATATTAACCACGATTATTTAACCGGTTAAATAAACAGCATAACCCCTCAACTGCAAGATGCCCTTCCCCCTAGTTTGGGATGATTTGCATGTTATATATTAATTAATTCCATTAACCCTCATTTTCCTTACTTTTATTTATTTATTTATTTTTGATAAATTTTATTTATTTATTTAGTTATGATAAGGATAATATTAAAATTTTTACCTCTATTACTCTATTTTTTTAAAAACTTTTAATCAGTATAATAATTTGTTTAAATCATTTCACCCATGTTCTCACCCCCACTTTATTAATAATAATTTCACCGACTCAATAAATCATTTCATTGATTCACAACAAAAAAAATTAATTTTTAACTACGGTTATTTAACCACGGTTAAAATAACCGTCGTTAGACTCTAAAAAATTTAGATACTGACTACGGGTGGGCTTTAACCTGGCTAAATTAGAATACTAAATGCAAATGGTCTCCTCTCTTCCTCTTGCGTCTTTTCCTCTCCCATCTATTCTTTTCTTTTTGTTCCCTTAAAATCCCTAAAACTGTGAGACGCCACCGCTGACGGAGTGGTTCGTCGGAGTGAGATGCCGCCACCGCTGCCGGAGTGGAGCGTCATCGACTACTTTCCACCGCTGCTGGAGTGGTTCGTCGGAGTGAGACGCCACCGATTGCGTTTCTGCTCTGCATTTGTGTGTCCCTCTCGATTTTTTCTGAGAGAGGTGAGTTTTCTGCGCTCTTGCTATGGTGGTTGCTGGAGAATGCCATCGATGCTGTGAACGTCGCCCATAAACGCAGGCGTCGAAGTTATTTTCCATCTTCTGCGTTTGGTTCGACTTGCCTTAAATGGTAATTCATTCCTCCCTTTATTTGTTTTAGCCAATTATTATATATTGCAATCATTATCCTCAGTTTTATCATCTATTTTTCTTTATTATGCCTCTACTTGTAGTTCTATTTTAGCTCAATTGATCTTCTTAAAATCCAGCCTTGTTCATGCATTTTATTCTTATAGCATTTTGCATTCTCTGCGCATTTGGCCTAGGCGTTGTTTCCGTCCCGATTTGCTTTGGAGATGGAAAGGACCGTCCAAGGCAGGGGGTGTGTGTTTGATTGTTGTTGAGGAATGTGGGGACGATGAGGTGAAGGTGATTTTGAGTTTGTTTAAGAATTCACGATTTATCAGTGCAATAATTTTACTCTGATTTGATTAAAAATGGCAAGTATTATTTTGAGAACAAGAAATTCTCCATGACTATTGGTTAATTTTTTCAATTTGTATATGTATGCTAGATTTCATTTGCTTCTGGTTTTTTTTTTTTGAATCATGCCCTGCTACTTTAAGAATTAATATAGTTAACATTCGCTAGCTTTATGCGAGTTTAACATTTCATATTTTCCAGCAAAGTGACAGAACAGTTTGACAAGATGAAATTTGGTGTTGATTAAGCTCTAGCCTTGCTTGCCTAGGACTAGATCTAAATGGGTTGTGGTGTTAGGTCAGATTACATGCTTAATTAACTTCGTGAATTGAGGCCATGTGACATGTCGTACCTCATATAATCTTTTTTCAAATCGGATCTTGGGTGCCTGTCATGGCTGATTGCTGTTGACATACTATTCATGACCATGGTGCTTTGATCTTCTGTAATCCATTGAGAAGGCTTTGATTGGCTTTCACAGCTCATCTTTTGCATTAAAATGGCTTCCTGAGTTTCATCAAATGTTGTAGTTTTAGTAGTGATTGCCTGATGATCATTTCCAGCATCAGTAATAATCTCTCTGTTCCGCCTAGCTAGTTCACCACTAAGGAGGTTCGTAGGTTACTGCTACCCGTGATTTTCTCCACATCGTATCTTGTAATGTCAAAGTTGGTCACAGCATTTACTTCTCGGAATTTTATGAAAAGCGGTTTGTATTTACATTAGGATCATATTTTTAAGGGAACATTGAGATTAAAGTTATGAAAATATCTATTCTTCTGCGCTCTGAAATAAAAGCTTTTGAAAAAGCTGTGTCTCCGGGACTAGCTAGCTAGCTATAATAATATTAAAGTGGGTGTATAGTTCAGCTTTATATGTGACTGAAAAGAAGAGTTCAAATAATATATAATAACTATTAGTTAATGAATTTTCAAATAATATATATATATATATATATATATATATTCATTCTTATCTATGGGTGCTAATTTAGGGGTAAATACAATTTGGTTCTAGTGGGCACACTTCCTTATTCATTTTGAGTTGATGTTGGAGATCAAAAATCAAGCGAAGATGAAGCGATGAACAATGTAAGTACTTATTTAAAAGCAATACCTTACAAACTGGTTAGTTGATTATAAGCTACTTTACAGGCTGTAATTACTCAAATATCATTATAAATGCTATTGTTGTTGAAGCTTATAATGATTTTTTACTCTTGTTAAATCCGATTAATTTGAAAACTTTTCAATTATATGATTGCAGAACTTATTTGACTCATAGTTCATCTTGAGATATCACTCAAATTTTAAAACCATACAGGCTATATCTATATATATTATAAGGACTAGTTTCTATATAAAAATAATATTATATAGACTAGAACTTTATGCAGAAGTTTCTAAAGTAATATAAATAATTAGCTAATTATATATATATATATATATGCTTATTGCATCTGATAATCACTATAAGACAAGATGAGTGTAGGAATTCAAAGTGAGAAAGAATGCATGCTTGATAGGCCATTAATTTCACAGCCAAGCAACAATATAATTGTCCTGTTGTTGTCATTGATAGATTGTTTCTTTCTCTCTAAAATGAGGCTGTTATTTGTGTGTTTGTGACTTTGTGCACCATCTGCTATAAAATCTTCATGATTAGTCATCATCTAGTATGCTTCCTATGCTGCCACATGTGTATTTCATCAAGTATTGTCTCAGTCTCACTCAAAATAAGGGCTTCAAAACTTTTATTTTTGGCCCATGCATGAATTTTATAAATTTTCTATAGGTGGGTTCAGAAATTTTCTCTTTTCCCTCGTGACTGATATCCAAGGGTGCTATTTTATCTTTCATAAATTTATTTATTTACTCCATAGTATGATAAAATGGTATTTTCTGTTTCTTGTTTCTACATTTGGTTAATAACAACATTCACATAAGTTGGTTAACAAAAAAATTCTTTTAGACATATTTTCAAAACAAGAAACCATGTTTGATTTATCTTTTTCATTCACTAACTACATAGTCTACTATATGTAATAAGTGAGCACAAATAACCCACAGTTAACCAAATGGGGTTGGGTCTATCCACGAATTTTCTAATCAAATATATATATATATATTCACAGGCTACCAATATGAATGATGTTAAATCAAGCAAAGGCTCCTCCGTTTTGGATGGCCACAGAGGTTAGTCACTACACTTATACCATTTGTTTATTATAATTCCTTCAAATGTGTGCGAATTTTATTGTACTTCAATTCCTATGTCCACCTTAAAATTCCTTTACTAACCTCATTTCTTTACTTTACATATATATATATTCAATTAAGGAAGAGGGATCTTTCAATTTTAGAACCACCTTTTGCAGTACATCATAATTGCTGTTTACTACTGGATAAATTTATGTATCAACTACAAGAACCCTTTATGGTCCCTTTTTTGTCTATGCATATTGCTTAGCATAACTTGCCTATTTAGAGTATCATTATTGTTCATGTCTTACTGTAATTAGCTTAATTTTAAGGGTTGGACTTTTTTAAGTATTTGGTCATTAAGTGTTTATTATGAGATGTGAATATGTTTTTTGATGGTGCAGACTGAAGCTCTAAATGGGGGAGGGAAGCTATTTGTGGACAAGCTTCATTATAAAATGGTGTTACATATGCTTGAAGTCATCAAGTGAGTTTTAAGTGCATAAGGGAATGTTAATTTTGTAAATTTGACAGGAAGCTCATTGTTTTCATGCTTGAACTGGTTTATTGTACTATAAAAATATGTTCTGGGGTGAAGGCATGAGTATAGCTAAGGATACATGTGGTTAGTTGCATTTTAGGACCAAGTGCAAAGTTTCTATTTTTGTGATGCTCTACTAATTAGAAACTTTTCTGGAAAAATCTTAGTGCAAAACTCTGTTTAGGAAGATTGAACACTATTTTACATGAATTTACCACCTATGTGTTCCTTTTAATGGAAATTTGGGAAATTGGGACTGTTTTGAAAGAATTACTGATTTTTGGACAATTTATTATGTAGCAGTTATTTATATATTTTCACATTTTTTACAGCCATCTGATATGGGAAGGATAGAGTCCACCTCCAACATGTCGAAGATCATCATAAGCAAGTCATGATCATTGAAGCATTCCATTATCTTGAATATTTGTTATATTTTGTTGATTGAACTTGTATACAAATATAACTATTATTGCTATATGTATTAGTAGGTATATTGTAGAACTTTTGAGTACTAACACTTATTGAATGTTAACTTAGTGATTTGAATATATTTTGGTTGTAAAACTTTAATTACATCTGAGTACAAATGAAACTATTTTCGCTTAGTAAGTATTTATCTCATTTAGGAAAATTAAAATTATAAATGTAAATAAAATGAAAAAAAAATAGTGATCTAGCGATGGTTAAAATTGCTACCAAATTTCATATAGAAACAGCGACGGTTAAAACCGTTGTTGGCTTAACTACGGTTAAAACATGCTAAATTTAAAAATAACAACTGTGTAGAGTAGCTTTTAGCGACGGTTTTAACCGTTGCAAGGCTTAGCGAGGGTTAATGCTGACGCTTGTGTGAAGCGTCGTTAGATCTATTCCCGACGCTGACTTTAACGACGGTCAATAAAACCGTCGTTAAAGTTTTAGCGACGGTTTTAACCGTCGCTAAATGTTAAAAAAACCGTCGCTAAAAATTAAGCTTTTTGTAGTGATTGGGTTTTCTAAAAAAAATAAGAGTAGAGTGATGTGCAAATTTCAATATTACACTTATAAATAAAAATAGAAGGAAAGTGGGTTAAAATAGAATTAACATATAACATGCAAACCATCCCAAATAAACCCTCAATTTGGATGGGTTTAAAATTTTTGGTATTGAGTGGTTTATGATGGCTTACAAATAATCCTAAACCATCTCACATCATTTGCTCATTAAACTTTTATTTAAGAGTTTATATACCCAAATTACCCTACTCTACCTACGTACACCATTCTCAAACCATCATATCCTCCCAACTAAGCTTCAATTTATTTAGCCAAAATAATCCAATCGGAATACAAACTTCTTAGCCTTTGATGAAATTAAAAAAGTGAAAAAATATAGGTCAAAAGTCCATTTTGGTCCTCTATGTTTTACCAAAGATCTAAATTAGTCTTTTATCTTTTGAAAGTTCTATATTGGTCCTTTATGTTTTCCAAAAGTTTTATATTTGTCCTTCAGGTTTCATTGAAGTTCTGTATTAGTCCTTTATGTTTCATTAAAGTTCTATATTGGTCCTTTATATTTCATCGAAGTTATATATTGAGCTTTTATTTTTCATTAAAGTTTTATATTATATAGTCCTTTATGTTTCATTAGAGTTTCATATTGGTCCTCTCAGCATGATTTTATTTTTGGCTTAAATGACGTCGTTTGGGTGTTTTTGGTGTCTAAGACCACGTCAGCTATCTGATACACGTAGGAGAGATTATGTGTTCACCTCGGCACGCCATGTTAGCATTTAACTTTAAAAATTGACGGACTTGGACGGAAGGATCAATTAGAATTCTGGGAAAGATCAAGGACTAATTTAAAACTTTTGAAACTTGAGTTAAATATAGAGGATCAAAATGAACATTTGACAAAAAATATAAGAATGCTCTATTGTTGAAAATGTAAGATTATGGAGATTATTTTTTCCAATTTAATTTGGATTCTCCATTAAATTGGTAAATCTAAATTAAATTTTTCATGACGGCCAAAAGAAAGAAAGAGAGGGGACCGAACTCAGAAGGGACATGCAAGGAGCCACATCGCAAAATACCATAAATTTGACGTGTGGAGAGTGAAAAATGAACGGGAAAGCCTGCACTGTAAGGCTTTATTTGGTACAAATGTATGGATGGAAAAAGAATAAATGTAAAGTATTGTTAAGTAAAATATTATAGAGTAAAAAAAAGTACTGTAAAAAAACTGTTGAGAATATATATAAAAAATATGATAAGAAGTGTGTTTAATATATAAAAAATATGAAATAAAATTTATTGAGAAATGTGAGATTATATCATTTTCCTTAAATTACATCCTTATCAAACATAGCAGCTTTGATCCTAGAACTTTGAATGAACAAGTAAAAATAAAAAGAAAATAATTTTTAATTAATTCTTTTAAATTGTAAGAGATTTTATCCTCTTTAATCATTTTGATAAATAATTAGTGAGTTGACCTTATATAATATCCCAGTCTTAAAATGCATAATTAAATTAGTTAATAAAGTTTGTTGTGATAATATGAGATTATCAAATTCTTAACATATATCCAATAGAAATTATGAATTCCATGTAAAATTTAATTAGAAGAAATGAAGTTCATATAGAAATTATGGAAGGAATAAAATATAAATATTAGAATAGTGTATGGGAGAAATCTATTTAATAATCTAATTTCATGATGTGTACTTCCTACACACTTTACACATTTTGAATCCTTTTCTCAAATATTCAATATAAGGATAAAGTGATCGTTTTATCTACTTTTGTTCTATTTACATCACAGTTACATCACATTTTTTTTTCCTCAAATATTCTTATAACTAAACGAGGTTGAAGTTATTGTTGGATCACAATTTACAAGTGATTGAGTTACCGTTTTCACTAGCTTTAGTAATTTTATTTTAGCATTTTATAATTAATTAGGCCTCAGAGTGGTCCCACTTCCACATTCAGATACCGTAACTTGTATAAGGGATTCCATGAGCCAAATCCAAACAAGTCCAAATATCATCAACCACATCAACACTGGTTTGGAAATTTTTTTCATTTGGTCTCTTAATTAAGTGTTAGGGATTGATGATGTTAAAATTAGATATGATAACATGTGTCATTTTATCTAATATTATTAATAATAATTAATAATATAACAGTAAAAGGCACTAACATAATACATAGATGTCGAAATTAGGAAAGTGATAAAAAAGACTTTTTAATGCATATTTTGTGATAAAACCGTAATATTAATTAATTATTAAAAATAAAGTATTATTACGGATATTTGTGGATAATTTCAGGTCAAGCCGAAGCCATTTTATCATTTGAAATTCGAGATAAAAACCAAAATGAAGACAGGAATGTAAGCACTAAGCAGGGACTAAACTGAAAGGAAAAAGGAGAAGCAGAAAATGTCAACGCTGGTGGTTGACTGAAGGAACCTCGCCGCGGCGAGATAGCTGAAAAACGTGCAGAATGTTCAAAATTCAAATTTTAAACTAGATCAAATCGGAACTTCAATTGGGATCAAAATAAGACGTTTCAAGCTTCAAATTTTGAATATATTAAGAATTATTATTCTATTAGGAATAATATTATTTAGAGTAGATGACAATTATTAGCAACAATTAGCAATAGAAAAGATATGGTAGGAGGTTGCCTCAATGGCAGAAATGAGCAGAATAGAAGAAGAAAAGAAGCAGAACATATCAGGGAGGAAGAGAGAGAAGCCAAGCTAGAGAGAAGATTTCCAAATCATTCCACACCCTTTCTTTGCCCAAAGCTGTCCTTATTCTCTATTGCACCCAACTTACACATGGGCCACACTTGGGCCTGTCTTGTAGACACCACCCATGGCATTGCCTCCCCCTAAAACATGGACCTTCTCCTTAAGGTCTAAATAAAAGTCTAGGTGCCAAAAACACAGTCAACTCCTCCCCTGTAGGTTGAGACTGATTAACCCATGCCTTCCATTTGCCTTTAAAACTTGGGTAAACCAATAAGTACTGTGAAGAAGCAGTAAAGAAGTGAGACAATTCAAACCACACATTGCAAGTTCTAGTAAGAACAATCCCACCTTGATGGTGTAAGCAACAAACATCAAAATCTCTAAGTACAGAACTCAAACACGTATAGCATATGTTAGAGATGGCCCTTGTGCATTGAACAACATCAAAAATAGTAATTAAATTCTAATCAAACTTGTCGCATTGTACCCTCTTCGCGTATCTACCCTCAAACTCAGGAGTTGGGATGATTTCTCTAGCACCTCCTTTCTGGATTTTGTTGTTCCTCATTAATATCTGAACATTGGCTCGAAAAATGCTACATGTCTCAATCGAATGACTAGGCGCATTCGCGTGGTACTTACATGAAAGTTCTGGCTTGTACCATATGGGGTACGGAGGTGTTAAGGGAACCGTGGGTTTCGGGGTTATGATTCCTTGATCCGATAACTGCCTGAACAATTCCCGTTGAGACACTCCAGAATCCGAGAAATGTTTTCTACCCATCGGATTTCTGGCCCCTCTTTTCCTCTTCTTGCTATGGCTAGGCCCCTGATCAACCAATACCTTAACATACTAGGCATCCTTCTGTCGGGTACCCTCAGCTTGATTCACAACTCTATTAGAGGACGAAAAAGAAGAAGAAACCTACGCAACCCAGAAGCAATCAAGACAGTGCTCATAATACTAAAACCATACCACGAAATCATCGTAACCTAAATTTTATCTAACAGACATCAGCCCATATTCACTCCGTTGACAGGATACATACATCCTTATGCTCTAAGCAGCACACAGAGACCCTTGCTCTCTATCTCTACCTACGAGGTACCTCTAACAGGTAGCTTGCCCGCCCGAAGAACACATTCACATCCTAGCCGCACACGGCCATTACAGGTAATACTCATGCTTAACGGAAATCATGAACGTCCTCTCATCGAACTACGTGGACTTTGATCCTTACACAAAGCTAAGGTACGTAGACACCTAGGTCTTCACCTAAAGACAAGTTCCCCAAAGCTACAACCCCTTGCGATCATGAATTTTGAAAGAATTACAGGAAACCGAATTGCACCATATCCAATTTCCTTTGAAGTATACCCACAATTATAAAAGAAACACAAAAGATTTTAACGTGATTCGATTTATCGAGACCTACTAACTACCACGATTTTTGAGTGGCTAAAATGGGTTCAACTCATAAGGCTGACCAATTTAACCCACTATTTAGGTGGATTAGGTTTGCATATTTTCAGCCTGTATAATGTTAGTGCAATTTAGCACAACGCACTTATAAACTCACCAATTAGACGAGGTAACTCGTTATTTAGCCCGCATATTTGTTTTTTCTAATTGTAAAAACCCCACTTAATTGAAATTTTATACATGTCTTATAATCTAGATGCATTGCATTTCTTATACATGTCTGCATATTTTCATCCTCCACGAAATGCAACATGCAATCATTTGGATATGCATGAATTTTGGTATAACCCAAGCCAAGTTTATTGATAATCTTTCTAGCCTCATAAAAAGAAGATGAAACATTTGCACTTTCAAAAGCATCAGCCAACAACTCTATTATCATCCACATTGCCTTGTCACTTATTCCACACAAACACTTTATGTGATACAATTTCACCAAAAAAGATAATTTTGAATATTTTCCACACCCTTCGTACAAATTTTGTTGTCCATCTTTAATAAAATCGTAAAATTCTTTGGTTTCATCATTCATCATTAATTGATTCAATGATGAAAAAGTACCTACAACTTCATCCATCGTTTCATCATTGGGGTGATACCCAAATGCATCATGAACCATGTATTGTATAGGGTTATTTCCACAACTCCTAGCATCCATCACTTTAGGTCTGGGATGAGATTCCACAACAGGTTCGTCCACACGTTTCTCCACATGACTAAACCAAAATGTGTACCCTCTAGGAAATGGTTTGAGCACCAAATGATCATACATAACTTCTCTAACTTGCTACTTTTTAAATTCACATTGACATATTATTCTACCCTCAACACTTCCATTAACAAAAGCAAAATCTAATAATACATTTAATCCTTCTATATATTCTGAGGTATTGCAAGGCTTCACAATCCAAAACTTGTTCATTTATGAAAAAATAAAGTTCCTAGAGTGTTAAGAGACAAACTATATAGGCTAAAGTACTATTTTGGTCCTCAATGTTTGCATGAAGTTTAATGTTAGTCCTCAATGTTTCAACAGTTTAATGTTGGTCCTCAAAGTTTTTTTTTTGTCGATTTTGGTCCTCGAGCGTAACACCGTTAACTTTTGCCGTTAAATGATGACGTGGCATGCTTATGTGGCATACCCTTTCTCCTACGTGTCATATTTTAATGGCGTGGCATGCCATATCACGCCACGTCACTCCACCATGGCCACATCATCATCATAATCTTCTTCTTCAAAGCAAAAATTTTGCCATGGTGGAGTGACGTGGTGTGATGTGGCTCTACCTCTCATAGCTAAAGTCCTCCGATCCGTTTGGTGAGGCCATTTTCAGAGTTCGACGTTTGGTGGTCATTCCTGGTGGAGTAGAGGCCCAGGAAAGATCTGAGATTTCAGCGATGACGTTCAGGTTAATAGCTTCTGCAATATTTGCAACAATTCTTTCCCTTTTACCCATTAACATTGGTTCGTGAAGTTTCGTCCTATGCCCAATGGGAGCAGAAGTATCCTCGTAGGAACAAAGCATTAATAAAGTTAGGAGGTTGGGCAGCTACAAACTGAAGTTGCGTAGTGATCACTCTTTAACTTTATATATGCTATGTGTTCTAGATACTGAATGGGACTTGTTATGAGCTGTCTTTCCCAGAGAGAACTTAGGATATAATGTGATCTACATGTTTATCATGACTCCTTAGCGTTCGTTTTTTATTTTATGAAAATGGTTGTGTTGTGATACACTTTGAATTACATTCCCGTAATTCAACTAGTTGCTTTACTATGTCTTCTTCTGTGGTTGATATACATGTTTGGCAAGTGCGTGTAGGACGCAATTACGTATTAGCATATGAAGAATTTGTGAGGACAAATTCCCAATGCTAGTTTCTAAACGTTGCCTTACAGACAACGCGGCCTGAAAACCATTCACTCATGGAATTAGAATTTCCGCTTTCATCAAATTAGTCCACTCAGACATTAGTGGTTCGATAAGCGTGGGGGCAAGGCAAGCGGCCCTGTGTTTTCTCATAATTACATGAAGAAAATGGGATAGTTAGACAGCTAACTGTTCCACACACTCCACAGCGAAATGAGTTAATCCTGGAGTTGGTTAAGTTAATAATGGCTTAGGTGAACGTTCCCATTGGGGAGATGTCTTGGCAACAGCCACTTCCATACTTAATCATATGCCCTCCAATTATGTGAGTGATTCCTTATGAGTTCTAGTTGGGTAAAAGACCTAATTAGAGTATGCTAAGACTATGAGGGTGTACAACATACATGACCCTTCCTATGAGTATGTGAAGCTTGACCTTAGAGGCAAGTAGAGAGTCTTGTTAAGATAGCTTGGTCACTCAAAAAGATACGTCTTCATTAGCAAGAAAGAAGACACCCCCAAGTCACAGAATTTGAGTTTGAGGATGTAATGATCCTTAAGACTAACTTTTCTAGCAAGGGAGACGGATTTTGGGATGTGCGCCTTCATTGAAAAGAGGCGGACCTACAACACGTTGAGAGAGGAGCGTATAGACGCACCTCTAGTTGTTGAGTCCAATGGGAGTATTGCTTACGAGAAGCATAAAGGCCCTCTCCGATGAGCATATTACCTGCAAAGTTGCCCAATTTTGAAAATTTCACAAGCTCATTTGTGCCTACTTTCATTGCCTTTGATAGTTCCTTGACCAGCATTCAAAGGACTGACATTTGATTACCTTGATCACCCTTTTCTGCATCTAAAGCATCCAGAGCTGTTTCCGCTACGTTTACTACAACATTCACTGGCTTCTTGTTGCTTGCATTCTTCTTTTTTAGCTCTTTGTACCACTCGAGGTAACCTTCGACCTTGAAGCAGGATTCCTTCACATAACCATTCATGTGACAATGTTCACAGTATACTTCTCCTCTTCTATTTCTCTCTTCTTGGGTTCTTCATTCTTTCCTCCTTCGACTATCATTGTCATTTCAACACCTTCTGAAGAAGCTATGCCAGAAATTTCTCGTCTATAGCTAGGACAGATTCACTTCTCTATGCCTCTCCAATTGTACAGCCATGTTGTAAGCCTTATTCATAATAGGCCATGGAAGTTCAAGATTTGGCCTCTAAGGCAATCAAAGGTTTGATTCAAGCCCATGAGAAATTGTATTAGTCTGCTAGAAGATTCCTTCTCGTCTAGCCTTTTGTTGACTTCACAAATGCATTTTTCATAGTAGCATCTTGGAGTTGGAGAAATAATACATGTCCATTCATCCCACCATCTGTGCAAGCGATTATAGTATTTGTTGATGGAATCCGAGCCATGTTCAATGGTGACCATCTCTCTTTGTACGTGATAGAGCTATGGTCTGCAGCTCACCCCAAATCTTTCTTTGAGTTCCTTCTAACCAATCAAAGACGACTCACAATGTATAAGTGATTTAGAGACTTCTTTGGAAATTGAATTAGGCTTCCATTTATGAAATTCTTCCAATTTTATAGATCATTTTATAGTTCTGCCTATAAATTTGATCTTCTGTTTAGCTTTAAGAGCAGTGCGAAACGCAATGCTCCATACTATATAGTTCAAACTAATCAATGGAGAGGTTACCAACACCATCTTAGGCTTATCTAAGCTGCTCAATGTCCATGCAACATTCTTCTTGTGTTTCGTTCCTTGATCATTCTTGTCATGCTGAGATTGCACTGTCATTGATGGAGTCACCATTGCCTTCTTCGAATCAAGACTCTGGTTCACCCAAGATTTTTGAACTAGGACTCTCTTTCACCCTAAGGATCTTCGAAATCAAGACTTAATTCATGTCTTGATTTGTTTTCCCCTCTTATACCATGTGCAAATATGAGAAAGAATTGTATTATACTCAGTGAGCTTCATTCATTCATCAACATTCCTTTATAAAAATCATGAAAATCATAAGCCAGTGGATGTAATCATGGAAGTTTGCTTTACCTTGTGTCACACTTATCAAGTCATGAATAAAACTTATTTGTTGCACTTGCTATGGTCATGTAGAAAAGAGAGATAGAATATTTGATATCATTCAGTCAAAACATTTCATACATCATCTTGTAGCATGATCAATCATACATATATCTAGAATTAAGAGAAACACATAATGAGACATCAATGTCAAGACAAAGAGAAAATAACAGTCATCTGGAGCGTCGGCCAGCAAACACTCCACGTACTTCTACAGCACATCAGGATTGAAAATAGCTATCTTTGTGGTAGGATGGTAGCTTTCCAAACCTCTAGTACAATTTGAAGCGTCCCTCAGCCGGATCCGAGTAATATATCTGGATCAATGTATCCAAATGATCCTGGCCAGCGTATCCCGATGACCATTACCAAACAGGAGGTGACCACTGTATACCAATGATCGTGGCCAACGTATGATGATGACCTTCTCACTTATTGGTTCATCTCACAGGATCACTATCTTCTTGTAGATCACACCTACCACGACTTATTGGGTTAGTGGGTTACACTGCACCCTGTGGTAACAGTCATGCCCATCTCCCCCGTTTTGATCGGGTCATGAAGCTATGGAATCACCAACCTATTTGGTGGTTCATCTCCACGGTATGCTAATCCCTAAACAATCACTAGGGTGATGAGGCCTATGCCATGATTATGCCTAATTCTTAGTACGTGACCCTCTAATTGGCCAAGAGAGTTCATTAACTTAGAATTTGCAACCAACACGAGTTTTAAAAAAATCTTTTAAATAAATCTCAACCATAGAACGACCGATGACCGTCCCATACCAACCACTGGTCAACCAAATATAAGCTTCACCCTCCCTAGGATTGTTTAAGAACTACTCCCCTCATTTCTCTATTCTTCTTCTCTAATTCTCTTTTTAAAACTCATGATTCATATTACCGTAATTCTCATCATGTAAATTCCTTAATTATGATGTTTTTTGAGTCTTGAAAAGGAGTTAAATAAGGATTAAATTCACTTGGTTTGAAGGGGAAAGAAAACCATTTTTTAAATAAGGAGGAAATGGCCACTTTTTGAAACTAGTAACTTGGCGGTGTGGAAAACTTCAACCAACACAGTTTCAAATCAAGTATTTAGGCTTCAAAAATTGTACCATTGCGTAAATGATAAACAAAGAAAACGATATAAAATTTGCGAAAAATGAACACCGGATGAGGAAGTTATGAACATTTGAACGAAGGAAGCAAAATCAGACCCCGTGTCACTCACTAACTTGTTGTAGCGAGCAGAGCACATGCTCTCTGTTGTTGCTCGCTACAACGAGCAGGAACGAGCTAATGTGATTTTTTTTGCGATTTCAGCTTCCCAACTCCAGTTTTTGTTGGAGGGATTGACTCTTTGAAGAAGGAACTAAGAAGAAATGAAGAATAAGAAGAAAAGAAAATGATTCACAATGTCTTCAAGGCGTGGACAACACTTTCCTTTAGGCTTAATTTGCCCCCACCTATTCCTATCTTATATAGGGTGCTAGTTGGGTAGACCGACAAATTACCTTTAGGATACAATGAAGACCCTTGAGTATGGATAGCACTTCCAATACTCAAGCCAAGACAATAATAGTATTTACAAAGTGATAATTTGTCTTAATCTTTGTGTGCACTCAAAGACAAAGGCAATGAATTTGATTTTTTGAATTATGAAATGGTGAGGGGTTTATATAGACCATGAAGTGATGTCTTTGAAGAAATACCTTTTGGTATAATATCTCTTCAATTAAGAGTTACAACTATTAATTTAAATGAAGAGTCTTGTCTTTTAAATTTGTAACTCCCTACACACCTTTTCATATTAATAAATAAATTAATTAATTTATAATACAACTCTTCAAATAAATAAACATAAATACATGACTTTTCAATTAACACATCTCTTCAATTTAAAAATATTCCAACAATCTTCCACCATTTTTAAAATAAACCCAAACTCTTATCACTTCGGAAATCTCATGTTTTTAGTAAAGGTATCTCAAGGATTTGAACTATTATCTAAGTAAGCCATGTTTTCGCCCATCCGAAATAATATGGTAGACTGTGCTTTGAACCAACTATTCCATATGAACAGGCATGCATGACTTACGCATGAGATCTCAGACTATTGTATGCAACTTAAATGACACGTTTATGGCCTTGTGTCCGTATCCTTTTCATGAAAGTTTTAAGAGTCAAGCCCTTAGACTCCTAGAAGCGGCCCCACTTTATTCTCATATAGGTAGACTCTGTCAAAAGTATCACCATGATTAATGCTCCAGCAAATATATGCTAACAGGTCTATTAAGAGCCAAATTAAAGCTCAACCTTCGCCCTTTAATCTCATGGTTACCAAGTACTTTTCAACCTTGGGATGTATAAATGTCAAGTACTTGCAATTACTCTAATAGTGTACTTTCACCATTGAACTCAAGACTTGATATGATGGTCAAGTGTGAGTTGGGTTTCCACTATTGGTAATCAAGGTTTATAGGGCTTTAATCTCATCCCCTTTGATATTTTCAACACCATATCTCTTGTCAGACCTTTTGTCAAAGGATCTGCAAGATTTAATTAAGACCTTATGTAACTTATGGATATTAGTCCATTTATTATCAAATCCTTTACCAAGCTATGCCTTAATCCAATATGTCGAGACTTTCCATTATAAACTTGGCTATAAGCTCTTGAAAGAGTAGATTGACTATCACAATGGATAGATATGGGTGCCATTGGCTTGGGCCATATAGGAATTCCAAGTAACAAGTTTCTAAGCCACTCTACTTCCTTTGCTACATGCAGCCAATGCTATAAACTCAGAGTTAGTGGTTGAGTCTGGAATACAAGTCTGTTTCTTAGATCCCCAAGAAACAGCACCCCCACCAAGATTGTAGATTCATCCACTTGTAGAAGCATCATCCTCTGAGTAACTTATCTAACTGGCATCTGTGTATCCTTGCAAAATTGAAGGATTACCACTATAGGTCAAACTATAGTTAATTGTTCCTTTCAAGTACCTTAGTACTCTATCCACA